>CM032883.1:34799167-36194167 GCA_019176425.1 Megalops atlanticus | reverse complement strand
AACGCTGGGAGCGTTTCTCATGCAGGATCAGGTCAGCGCCAGCCTTGGAAGGATAGGTCCTCGAGGACATTGTTATTCCCCAAACATCTCTGTAACAGTGGAGTCCCTTCCTGCTTCTGCTGCAGGGCCGAGATGAAGCTGCCATGCAGTAAAAGGCCTGATTTACTGAGCTGCTTTCTTTTTTTGAGGGTTTTTACAGGTTTCCTCCTCATGCTTATTAAACTCGCCTGTGACAGACGCTCGCGCAGAGTGGCAAGCAGGTCGACACACTGACCGCGTTCATCTGGAGCTTGAAGTTTGTGAAGAAGGTGTCCTGTGTGCTTTTTGTCACCTCATTTAGGCACAGAAACTAGCTCTTACAATTTGATGTTAATCAGTGGCTCACTAAATAGCCTTGGAATTAATAATTAATAATGATTTATGGGTCATTCTGTGGCAGAGTTTAAAAAATGACCTTTTTTCTATATGGCATTTTATAAATGGGACCCATGACTGTGGTTTTGACTAACACATGGACGGTAGTGTACATAGAAAAGGATCGTGCGTGCCTCTCATGTCATATTTGCTTTTTTGTGTATTTATATATTTATGAACATTAAATATAAAAGTGTACGGTTGCATGCATGGTTATATCTGCTATCCTTGAATTTCTATGAATGTGTAGAAATCCTATATATATCCCATAAAAATTTACAATGTGTGTGTAGAAGCGGACATTTTTTTTTAAGAATCACATTGAAATATTGAATATTCAGGCTCAGAAGGAGTGCTGTAGCCATTAAAATGAAAGCATAGTCATCGCTGGATTATTTGAGGTCTGTGACTTATTTGTCACTGAGCCTGGTTTTCAGCACTGTCCTGCCTCTGGGGCATCTCAGGAAGGAAGGAAGCTCCCAGCCATCGCACCAGAGTCCACTGGAGTGAGGGAATATTGATATTGCTAAACTAGCTTTCCTAATGTGTTGCACGTGGCACTGCTCTGGTGCCCATCTCTCGATAAATCATTTCCGCGCATTAATGTGTGATTGTTAAATTGCAGCCGCTTGCAGCTTCAAAGACCCACTTAAGACCCACAGAGTGCAATAAAAGAAATGTCTAGGTCTAGAGGAAAAAAAAGTAAAACTAAAAAAAAAAAAATAATAAGTTTCCTGCCCTAAGCTGAAAGGATTTGCTTGCACTGACAAATCGGCATTGTGGACATGACACTTGAGTAGTATGGAGGTGCCTCCAGCCAGATCCGATCCCTCCCGCGGTTCAGCTGCCTTCCCACTTTAATTGAGGCAGGAGCTATAGCTGCGAGCTTCGGCTTCAGCGGGGTTTTGTTGCGGTGGAGAGCATCTGCCGGGCTCTCACCTGCGAATTCAAAAGCTTCAGCTTTAGACGACGACATGAAAGAGACTGAAAGAGAGGACCTGTAGGTGCGGCAGGCTGGGAAGACTTTGTGAGGTGTCTGTTGTGGCTGTAGCTGGTTTGAAATGCCCGCAGAGCTCAGAGGGAGGCAGGGGGGTGGTCACTGTGTCCTTACTTGGCCCGACTCCTCCACACGGCCACACAGAGGCTTCCGTTACAGTTCACCTGGGGCCGAGAGTTGAAAAGGAACTGCTCGGGGGTGTACCTGAACGTCATCATTTAATATGCAGTAACATCTGATTGCGGCCCTCTGGAGCACTCGCAAAGCAGTGGAAAATGGGCCCCAGGGAAAGCTTTCTGTTGGACGTCCACTTACAGCCAAGCTAAGTGACTTCCATAGCAGGGCTTTGTGCTTCTGGCTGCTGTATGCCGGTGCTCTCAGTGGCTGTCTGTACCAGTGCAATCTGGGGACAGGTTCCCTTCATGAAGCTCCGCCCATGATAAACACTGATTGGTGGTTGCCATGGAGATCTGACAACATATAAGATGGGGGATGGGGATGAGGCTGAAAAGGTGAATTAAGTATGGATCAATCTGAGATAATCAGAGCAGACGAGAGGAAAGGAGAGAAACACAGATGAAGATGCTGAGGAATCTGATGACAGTAAATCAGTTTGAATGTTAAATTCAGTTTGAATGTTTTGTTGATGGGAATCGGCCTCAAACGTGCATGGAGATGTGGAAAACAGACCGTTGGGGGGTGGGGGGGGGGGTGTTTGTGTCCGTTTGCACCCATTGTGAGTTTTCATGCAAATCTAACGTGCGCATCTCCCTGAAATGCATGTATCATTCAATTATTCATCACCCCTGTGTCAGATTGAAAGGTGCTAAAAAATGCATGGGTCCTTACAGGTGAAACAACAGACAGGCGAATAAACAGAGGAAATGAGTTAATTGAGACCATGGGGAGAGACAGGGGTGGTGGGAGGTATCACACAGAGATGAAAAATTGAACAAGGACAGACTCCTGAAAGGTTTTTTTTGCATATTCCCTTCTCGGGGCCTTTTTTTCTTTCAAAACCCAGAGAAATAAACAAATCACAGGCAGGGTGCAGATTGCTCTTTTCCTGTGTTTTGTGGAGGAAAAGGCGCTGTCACAGCTGTTGAAGCGGACACGGCATGACATCGCGTCTCACGTCGGCCCCCCTCTCTGCCCCCCCCGCAGTTCTTCGGGACGACTTTCGGCAGGCCCCCAGCGACGTGTTGGTGGCGGTGGGCGAGCCGGCGGTGATGGAGTGCATTCCGCCACGCGGGCACCCTGAGCCCACCATCTCCTGGAAGAGAAACAACGTGCGAGTGAACGACAAGGACGAGAGGATCACGGTGAGTCATTATTATTATTATTATTATTATTATTATTATTGTCATTTAGCAGATGCTCTTATCCAGAGCGACTTACATAGGTTACAGTTTTTACATGTTGTCCATTTATACAGCTGGATATTTGCTGGGGCAACTTTTGGTTAAGTATCTTGGTCAAGGGTAAAGATGCAGTGGCCCAGCAGGGAATCAAACTGGTAACTTTTCCATTACAAGTCCTGCTCCTTAACACTATGCTACAGTTCTACCCCACATGCTACACTGTTGACCCCCCCTGTCCTACAGCTCTGTCTATGCTCTGAGCTCCTGTGTACTGCTTTTTTTTTAATGGATAAAGGTGTGCTCCTATTGATCATGTTTTGGACTTTTATTCGGAAAACAATCACTTTGGACTTCGATCAACAGTGGAATGCAAGAGTGAAATAATGAGTTTCACTGCACGTTGTTCAAGACTCGGAAAAAGTTTTTAATGAACAACATCAACAACAACATTTTGACTGCAAAGGTCTATGTCTGGTCTTCGCCTGGTCTCCAGACAAAGACTTCTGCTGACGAAATATCTCTGTTTTTTTCATGAAATACCTTTGGGAGAATCAAACAGTGAGAGGGTACTCATTATTTCAGTTCTGTTTTCTACCATGTTACACCCAGCTCTTCTGAAGTGCTACTTCGCTGGATGTGTGTATGCACGGTTGCCTTAAGCAACACAAAAGCAAATGTTGCAGCAACAGATTCATTTTAGAAACAGGTAACGAGCTGGAGTTTGAAGGATGCTGTTACATTCTAAGGTGAACTTTTAAAAGAAACTAGGCCCGGTGTGGTGTTACCATGCTCTTGGGCCTGTTTTTCAGATCCGAGGTGGGAAGCTTATGATCTCGAACACCAGGAAGAGCGATGCTGGGATGTACGTGTGTGTGGGCACCAACATGGTTGGGGAAAGAGACAGTGACCCCGCGGAGCTGGTGGTGTTCGGTGAGCTGCTGATCTGTGTTCCTTGGACCCATCTGACCAGCCTGTGTCTGACTCTCCTCTTTGACCACACCCTTACGCTGTTGTCCTTGCTCCGGACAGAGAGGCCGGTGTTCGTGCGGAGGCCGGTGAACCAGGTGGTGCTGGCGGACGACACTGTGGACTTCCTGTGTGAGGTGCACGGAGACCCCGCCCCCACAGTGCGCTGGCGGAGAGAGGAGGGGGAGCTGCCCCGCGGGAGGTGAGACTGACTGAGCTGACTGACTGACTGACTGCTTTTATTTACTGACTGACTGACTGCCTGTATTTAATGACTGACTGACTGACTGCCTTTTTTACTAACTGACTGACTTACTGACTATCCGGCTTTATTTACTAACTGACTAACTGACTATATTTACTAATTGGCTGACTGACTGCCTTTATTTACTAACTGACTGACTGGCTTTATTTACTGACTGACTGGCTTTATTTACTAACTGACTGTCTGGCTTTATTTACTAACTGACTAACTGGCTTTACTGAGTAACTGGCTAACTGACTGGGGGTATTTGGTGATAACTTACTGGTTTCACTTACTGACAGGCTGTCTTGATTGATTGACAGGCTGAGCAGTAAAATTGTTGCTAGTACCATGTTTGCAATATTTCCTATCTTCCAGAAAAGTTTATGCTGATGACAGAAGTGAGTATTACTGTCACAGAAAGTGCCTGAATTTTTAAGAGCTGGAGCTGACATGGTTTTAAAAAGGATGTAGTGCTATGTATGGCATTTTTATGACGAAGCCTGCCCAGAAATAACTTTAATATGTATTCAGATTCTACAATTAACTACTTCCAGTGTATCTCTTGTCAGGGAGAATTCATTAGTAAGCATGCCGCTACAGTAACAGTAAAACTTCCATTTTTATTGTGGAGTGAAAGCTGAGCAGATTTATGTGCAGACAGCGCAGTTTGAATTCAGAATGGCCTCGTGGAAATATTTCACCCTCACAGTGTTTGTTCTGAATTTATGAGCAGTTCTGGTTTTGATCTGCTCAGCCCGCTTACAAATGTTTACATAAGTGATCTGAATACAAGTTCCAGCTATCAATCAAAATAATAGCTAACTTTCACGTTAGTTCAGTGCAAGCCATATCTCAAGCCTAGAACCATATGGTATGTCCTGTTATCTTTTCCTCCCTGAAAGTAAACTCACATTCATCTCCTGTAAGAAAGACCAGCTTTTGCTAGTTGACAAGGACATCACTGTGGGCTATATTTGGTCACTGAAGAAAGAAATAGAATTGGGAAGTGGGCATCAGAACAGGGAAGTCAAAATGGAATAGAAATCTGACCACTGTCACTCAAGCCCCATAGACCCAGGGCAAAACCCAGAACCAAAAGTAGAACAAGAACCAATACCAGACCCAGAACCAACCCCAGACTCAGAACTAATGCAAGACTCAGAACTAATGCAAGACCCAGAACCAAGCCCACACTTAGACCCAGGCCTAGACCCAGAACCACTTGCAGAACCAGCCACGGGTCTCCCTCTGAAGGACTATCTGCTATTAAAGAGTGTGTTTTATAGGTGAGACGGCAGGAGGAGCTATCAAAAGGCAAGCCGTATGCCTCCTGATTGGCTGAAGGAGCACCCTGATTTAAAAGTCACTCTGTGTACAGTACATGCTGATTGGCTGATCGTACACCCTGATTTGAAAGTCAGTCTCTATGTTTCCTGATTGGCTGAAGGCACACCCTGACTTAAAGTCACTCTGTGTACAGTACATTCTGATTGGCTGAATGCACACCCTGATTCCCGTGCTTCCTGCCTCTGCAGATATGAAATCCGCAGTGACAGCACCCTGCGCCTCACGCAGGTGCGAGCGGAGGATGAGGGCACCTACACCTGCGTGTCAGAGAACAGCGTGGGCAAGGCCGAGGCGTCCGGCACCCTGCAGGTGCACGGTAAGGCACCTCACGCTCACCTGTACCGGCACACACCTGTATATCCACACGATCTGAAAAACAGACAAAACCGACATGGGCAGACCATGCAAAAAAACCTTTATTTGCAACACTGCTGTGTGTGATTTAGTATTTTTTACTGAATGTATCATTTTGTACATACAACAGGAGTGCCACACGTTTCATTGAGACAAACACTAGAGCACGTTATTTGAAAACAAATTTAAAAAATCTGTGAATTGTCACATATTGCCATTATACTGGAGGTGTTAAAATACCTCCAATGTCCTGTGAGCACTATGGTTTATTTTTAATAGCCAAACAATCAGAATCAGGACAGTGCGTTACAGGACACAGCAGCGTGTTCGGCCCCTTTCCGCAGTCCCTCGTCCGAGTAAACTGTGTGGATTATTCCTTCTGACAGCTGTTGGGGAAATGATTTAGCTGAATAAACTCGCAGAGCACAGTTTCGGCGCTAATGGAACACAGCAGTAGGAGTGAACCGAAGGCTCCCAGGCTGACAGCTGGAGAGGGTCTGTTTGAATTTGGGGTGGCAGCGTGGTGCACTGGATGAGAAGCTGAGTTTGTAACCCAGAGGTCCCCCCCCCGCCCCACAGATGGGGTCCCTGGCGGGTTACGGTGCACAGTGCTCGTTTCGTTTTCAAACCGGGATCTTAATCTGAACTGCCTCTGTAATTATCCAGCTTCGGATAATTGCTCAATGGAGCAAACAGATAATTGTTTGCTCCATTCGGCTTCTTTCGCCCATCTAAATGGATTTTATTCCACGCATCATTCCTTCTTCAGATTTGCCATTACCCATGTAGATTCACGCTTAAGGCCAGTTGTGATTGTATTGCTTTTACAATTTTTTTAATTAATTTTATTTCTCTTTTTCTTCTGCTGCTCTGCTTGCTTCCCATCCCATCCCGTCTCATACATATTTCATTTCTCTCCTTCTCTTGCATTCCCCTCCATTGTAGTGGGTCCATCCCGTAAGTAACCATCTCATCTCATCTCCGCATGAGGGGCTGCTGGGAAGGGTGGGGGGGGGGGGGTCGTCAGGCCGTGTCTTCAGGTCGTTGTAATGGAGTGTTTACTGCATGCTGTGATTTATCAGCCGCTGGTGGGAGGAATTCACTCGTCTCAAACGTGTCACCGCTTCTCATTGAACTTACGGTTCGGAGAGGGGCTCGGTGCCAGCCCAATCCAATCAGACGAGGGGGTCTCTGTTAATAAAGTGCCTGCGAGTGAGCGCAGGGATGGCTTGCCGTGACATGCAGGCCGTCACTGAGCGCAAACAGGCCCTGACACGCGGGCGGCGGCACTGAGATGCACTCCGCCTTATTGGATTAAATGAGGGTGCGACGTCGCCTTGTGTGTGTGTGTGTCTGTGTGTGTGTGTGTGTGTGTGTGTGTGTGTGTGTGTGTGTGTGTGTCCTTGAGTGCTGACGTGAATTACAATGGGCTGCCTGTCTTCAGCAGGGCGGGAGTGACCTGTGCCATTCATCAATGACCCCCGGCTGCACTCCTGATCATTTTTTAAAAAGTGTCTGGCGGTTAGGTGGTGCGGGGTGGGGGGTGGGGGGTAGGATGTTGGGGGGCAGGGGAGGAGTGCATTGGGGAGCACAGGCAGTCAATTCAGTGAACGAGGAGACGTGACAGCCCTGAACAATACCCCAGAGCCTGGAGCTGTCCCCGTCCAGACTGCCTTCTGCCCCGCGCCATCAGGAACAGGGCTTCACCTCGCCCACGCGCAGAGCTTTTGTGTGTTTTAGCACCCATCAGCATTGTGCGCCTATCGATTAGGCATCTGATTTAACAGCCAGTGATCATAACCGTCTCTTTGTGAAGCTGTGGGTTATCAGAAGGCACATTTATTTCACTTTTACAGTCCTGTTTATCAGATTGCGAAAGACATGTGAAATGTCAAGTTATCATGACCCAACAATGCAGCAGTCAACAGTTAATGTAGAAAAGAAAGAAAGAAAGGAGGCTGTAGGTCTCAGAATGACACAGGGGGGAAAACACCATGAACATATGAGTTCGACCTCAGTTGAGGTTGAATGGAGATTTGTGTAGCCATCCATTGTCCAAGGTAGACGCTCCTGGTACAAATGAGGCCTGGAGATGGAGAGAACCATCTCAGGCCAAAAAGTGGGGAGGATCATCATTAGTTTTGAAGCAAGGAGGAGCCTTTCTTGTCATTACTGCAAAAGCTTGTCATATAATGTTACTTGCTCACACCTTGCATCCTGTCCTCTTTGTTAGAGTGTGTAAGTACTGGAAGACTGTTGATTGTAAATTCAGGCACATATTATACGCCGTCTTTGGGCTTACGAAACAAGAGTGCGCTGGGAGAAGATTGCATAAAAGCTTAAGATATATTTCTGTGTTTGTGAAAATGTTACATGCGACGGCTGCTGAAGATGAACCCAAATGTAAGTAATTTAAATTGATTTCAGTAATAATAGTATTGAGTTTAGATTTGATTACAAGAGACAGCCTGTACAATGTATTTTGTTGAAGGAGATTGAAAAATAGCAGCCCTTGTGTGGTTTTATAGAGAAGCATTGATAGGATCATGATTTGAAGATTGAAAACTTGCCTCTATATTTTCTGGTTTTCCATTAGGTGCTGAGTGTCTCTAATGCTCATACAGTTAACCCCTTTGTTTGTTTATTCCCTGAAGCTCATATTAATTGCATGTCGGGTACTTGATGTTTCTTTGAACACACATCCACAGTTTTCTCTTCAACGCTGTTGTCTGCAGGGGGCCATTACCTGTCACTGTGGTCCCAACAGAGTGCCTGTTTCTGAAGCTTCAGCACTTTACTGCTTACCAAAGAACAAGCTTTAGTGTGGTGTGTGTGTGTGTGTGTGTGTAAGCTTTACTTTGGAGTATGAGCAAGCTTTACTGTGGTGTGTATAAGCTTTACTTTGGACTATAAACAAGCTTTAGTGTGGTGTGTGTAAGCTTTACTTTGGACCAAGAACAAGCTTTAATATGACTTATGAGCAAAATGTTGTGTGGTTTTGGAAGGAGGTTATGTGTGGTGTGAAAGTTACTGATAGTATGGTGGATGAGAGACCATCAGTGTGGTCCATGAGCAAGTTTTTTCACAGATTAAGAGCAAGCTTTTATGTCATTTGTGAACAAGCTTTAGTGTAGTATATAAGCACCCCTTTATGTAGTTTGTGAACAAGATTTAGTGTAATGTATGAGCAAGCATTCGTGTAGTGTATGAGCAAGCTCTGTGTAGTGTATGAGCAAGCTTTGTGTAGTGTATGAGCAGGCTTTGTGTGGTGTATGAGCAAGGTTTTGTTTGGCATATGGGCAGGATTATTTGGAGCAATTGGGGTCTGATATTTGGAGGAGCTGAGGGAAATTTTCTCAAAGGTCTGTTACCATGAGCAGCATGGGTTCGGGTAGGGGTGGTGTGGGGGGGGACGGCAATGCCAGGCTAAGAAGAACAGGTGGTGCCATCCCATCTGCCATTCCCCGTAATCTGCCCGACTGGTGCCACTTACCCTGCCAGTCAGACCCGCTGCCCCACAGCTTCTAAAACACCAATATCCCAGCATGCCCTGCTGACACATCTGCCCAGATACAAGGGAGTAGGGCTGTAGGTTAAAGACAGATTAATTTCTTTAATCTTGGAGGAATTCCCAGTTTTGTGTGCCTTACTTTATTTATTTATTTTACTTTTCCAAGGCACGTTTAGTGGTGTGGTATTGCATAGTGAAGAATTACCTTCCTGAAAATGAGAAACAGATATTAAACATTATATCCCCAGGAATCCTGCTATCTAAACATTGATTTCTGTAAGAAAGTCTTATGTCTGGAGAATCTCCTGTATCTTATTTGTGATTTGTGCCTATTTGTGATTATAAGCAATGTCCAATACTGTATATTTGTTTAAATAAGTTGTTTTTGAGCAATCAGTTTATCTCTGGAATATCCAGACTAAAATATAATGTCTGTATAGTATCTAAAAATTGCACTGCGTACAGGCAGAAGAAGTATACTGTCTATCTCAATTGGTGCTGCCTGTTCAGGGGTTAAGATGACAGCTTGTACCGCCATTTAATCGTGATTCATAGCTCGAGGTGCGTACACTTCCCCTTTTTAGGTAATTACATGCACAGCATAAATAGCAAGCATTACGGCCAATTTCTCGAGCATTTCACAGGTTGCATCAGCCCATTGGAGAACGTGATGAGATCAATAGGCAGGAAGCCCTGGAGACAGCGCTTGAGAGAAGCAGGAAGCGGGACGCCTGGCTTTCTGGTTTGGTTTTTAACCTCCCTGCCCGGCGGGTCAAAGTGTGACTGCAGGGGGTATGTTTCAGTGTTGACCTCACGGGCTGGGGTGAGACCACCGACTTGACCTCAGGACATCATCTTCGGGACCCCTGCTGAGGACCATTTTGCTGTGATTTATTCTATTTGACTGAACGATGTCGAGTGATATTAATAACAGAGGTGATGAAACATGCAGGGCCCTGCCTCGCTGTGTGGTGCGACACCACAGACCATGTTTTTAATTTCACCTTTCAGTTACGTTATACAAACTCAAGCCCTGGACTGTGACTTTATAAAAATGATTTCAATTCCACATCGGCTTTCCGGAACTTGCTTGATCTTATTCTCATTTCCCTAAAAACTCTGGTGGAAAAAATATCTGGTCCTCAGGTTTCGCAGAACAAATCAAAGGGAAGCATCTTGTTTTCAGTCATATTCACATAAAGCTGCAAAGTATTGAATATAACACAAGATATGGAATTTATGCTAGATAAATTACTAAAGCTACGATTTTAGTTTTAGGCTTGTGTGTCATTGATGTAACAGAGTACTGACTGCTGTGAAGTGAATAAGTATATATTCTTTTTTTTTGTTTAGTTATCATTGACCTAATCAATGACAACACCCAGCAGTAGATGCAGTAAGTAGAAACAGTTACACTAAAAGCATTAAAAAATGCATATTTGGTTGCACATTCAGGAAGGCTTTCATTTAAACAGCAATACCATAGTAGAACACAAAGCTAATGCAGGTGATTAGCATGAAGCTAATTTAACTAATCCAGGACTGTTACGTTTACTCAGACAACTGAGTCGCATCCATTTCAAAGCTTGCTGTTACTGATATGGGGTGGAATGGGGGTAGCTAGTACATGTGGCCTGTTGATGAAAAAAATCTAACTCAGGTTCACACATTTAGTGACAGAAGACTGATCATTTGGATATCAATTGGGTGCTAGGGTTGTGATCCAAGGGGAGTGATTTCAAGTATTTTTGTGGCTCTTCACATGTGTAAAATCACTCTGGATCTGGAATGGGGTGCTAGCAAATTAAATCCCTGTAGAATCAAGGCAACCAAGACAAACCAAAAAATGGTTTGCACAGCCGCATTGTGGATGGGTTCTGTTGATGTCAGCAGCTTTAAATAAATGTAATATTACTTATGTCAACGTTATGAGACAATAAGAAGACAAGGTCAATGTTTGCACAATGTGCATTTGTTCTGCTGCTTGTAGATACAGCCTTAATGTGCCAGCGGAGTGTCTGGGCAGAGCCGTGTGCTCGTTTAATTAAAAGCTCGGGTGAGAGCAGTAAGGATGGGGGGAGGATGATAAATCAATTTGCCGCTGAAGGTCAAAGGTGACATCATTACACATTCAGATGCTGGTGAAAAAAGGCAATCACCCGACGCCTGGTCAATACCAATCAACCGCTGCAGGAGAACGCCACATGTGATGGATTGTTCTGGTGCGAGACAAGGGTGGGTGTGGCCTTTCAACAGCCACGGGGCCTCCAAAAAAGAGACACCTGGTCCTTTTTATGGATCACAGGGGTAACCTCTCGCCCCTGGTTATCCCTGTGCCAGCAGGCATGGCCTGGCCGCCGGCCGGGCACGGTGGAGGTGTTGAAGGACCTCAGTGCTGTCCGGTGCACAGAGGCCTACAGGAGAGATAATCCCTGAAGATTAACATCCATCAGCCGCGGGCATTGATCGCAATCACCAGGAGAGCGGGGGCCGCTGAAGGCCCACAAAGCCCCGCTTAATGAGGGCATCTTCAAAATCCTGAAGCCACATTGTCATCCTCTGACAGGGACAGAAGAGTCCTGCCTAATTAGCCCGAATCTCCCTCAGAAAGGAGGCCCCTGCCTCACTGCTCGCCCGGGTATGGCGCTGTAAATGGGGGCAGCTCTGAGGATGGATGCACTTCGGCCTCGTCCCAGCTCCCTGTCCCCCGCGCAGATTAATTCAGCATAGTTCTGTAATTAAATCTGAATGGGCACAGAGGAAGGCTGCAGTGAAAGGGCCCCCTTTTTATAGCAGAGCTCCGCAGCATAGCAATAAATGAATGCATTAGGGCTTTTGAAAATGATTAATTGGTACAATGGATAGATCAAAGCCCACCTGTGGAGAGCTCTCAGGGTATCGAGTGCGGTGCTCTCACGACGCGCTGCGTGCAAGCCGGACTTTTTTCCCTACTTTGTTAAAATTTTGCGGGCTTTAAACCCCTCTGAATCGATCACTTGTGAAAGGAGAAAATGCCCTTATTCAGTGTGGTTTCTGATGGCCTGGTGAGGGAAATGTTATCTAATGGTGTCTCAAAAAATAACAAATAGAAGTCACACAATTAACTATGTATTCACAGAACCATCAGGGAAGAGGAGAGACCTAGAGCATGGTTGTTCATTGTCTGCTTGATTTATTGATCAGGACTTCAACCCAATACCCACAGATGTGTGTTGTGTCTGTTACCCAGTCCAAACGTATCACACCCCCCCCCCCATTACCGTGGTGATCATCGTTCAACAATTTTGAGGCACCGTAGCTCCTGCAGTTTGGCTCTCTGGGTAAATCAGCAGCAGTGCCTGAAGGAGGCAGGCTGTACGGTGTGTATTTTTGGCTGTGCTTATCGTCTGCAGACACCATTTGGGAGGTTAGAATTAAATGGCATATTCTGACTGTCGGCAGAAAGTGGCATTTCGAGCTGTTAGGCTCCTGAGCTGTCAGATGTCACGGCATAGCATTGTTTCGTATGGCACCTGTGTGAGTCGTACTTTCTATATATAGCAAGTCATTGTTGGAAAGTAGTTTTATAAGTTTAACCCGTTAAATACAAAGACACTGCAAAGAGTGTTCTGATGTCAGTAATTCATTTCTAAATAAGGATAATAATAATTGTAATATTAATGATAATAAACATCAGGTAGGATCCTCAGAGGTCCCCAGTCTGTGCTGTCTGCAAGGAGAGACAGGTTCTGTAAACATGGCCGAACAGCTCTCCCAACATCCTGCTTAATCCGGTCCTGCTTCCCTCAGTTCCCCCACAGATCGTCATTCGGCCGCGGGACCAGATTTCTGCCCCAGGACGCACCGTCACCTTCTTCTGCGGCACCAAGGGGAACCCCCCACCTGCTGTCTTCTGGCAGAAAGAGGGAAGCCAGGTAAGAGTGATGTCACTGAGAGAAAGATGATGTCATAAGGGATACTGTGCATGCCGTATGTGAGTGTGTGTCCGAGTGTGTCTGTTAAGGAACTTGGTATTAGCAAAGTGGATCCCACTTTGTTAATGTTGAAATAGGTTGACTGTTTACTCCAAAGCCCCAACTGTTCAGTTTTTAGAATGACTTTCACTGAAGGAGCAAAATGCCCTTTCCAGCATTATGTAAACCTGTCCTTTTTATGTGTTATTTTTGCATCTGAGCACCCAGCAATCATTGCGCTCAGTCATTCATTGGACTCCTCATATGTTGATGCCCGGCGGTCATGTCTCAATTTGTTCACTTGTTCTTCGTCAGTGACTCATAAAGTATCGCACAGCATGAGAACCAGGCTGGAGTAAGGAGTCACTTCTCACAGACTGATGGCAGTGGGTGTAGAGTAGGTGAAACCTGGCATTCATGTGGGCCTTGAATCTTGAAGACTTTTCCATTTACAGCATATTTCTATTTTTTTATTTTATTTATATCAATATGTATTTAAATATGCAAAAATAGACTAAACAAATTATAAATGGATGACATAAACCTTAATTTTCATGATTATGTTTGATATAAGCATCAAATATCAAAGACTTTTGGAGCTACTTTTATGGAGAAGAATACTTTTTCTGGGGAAAAGCTGCTTCCATGAACGTTCATGTGCTCTGAAGATTCAGTGTGGCAGTGTGATTAGGTTACTGAATGAGGCTGGAGGGATAAACAGAGAGAGACAGAGAGAGGGAGAGAGAGAGAGAGAGAGAGAGAGAGGGAGAGAGAGAGAGAGAGAGAGAGAGGGAAGGAGAGAGACAGAGAGAGAGAGGGAAAGTGAAAAATTAAGAGAGAAAGAGAGAGACAGACAGAGAAGGAGAGCCGGAGCGAGAGACAGAGACAGCTGATGGAAGCAGAGGGCGGGTGGTGTGCCCGCGGACAGACACGCGCCCGCGGCACTGAAAGGCATGATGGGATTGTGTGGGATGAGATGGGTGCGGGCTGCAGTAACACACAAGAAGGGAGTGGGAGGATCAGAGCCCACTCGGGTCAGCGCCACCACCGCCATCGGAGCAGGACAGGGGAAGAGTGCCTCTCGGTAAACGTGTCACACGCATGATAACATTCCTCCAGGACATGAAACACACCCAATCGAAGAAGAGATAAATATTAAAGAGACTTTCATCTAAACAGCCCTGAGGAAAGACCCTGTCTGTCTGTAGCACATAGTCTTGTGATTTTTGCATAGGGTAATACAGCATAGTGTTATGTAGTATTTGTGCACTGAATTATCTGTGACACCTTCTGTTGTTATTAAAATTTTTATCATTGTAGTACATAGCACCAGTTATTCCATCACTGTGTGATATATTGATTGCTGTTGAGTTGTGATCTTATGATTTCTCTGTGTCCTGTTGTTCATGTGCTCACTTGCTCTGTAAGTTGCTCTGGGTAAGAGCATCTGCCTAATAAAAAACTGTAAATGTTAACAGAAGAGTGCTCCCTATGAATAGCTCCTTGGCAATTGATTGTCAAGTCAGGTAATGAACCACCACATGTATTCCACTCCCTCAGTTATCATTTATTGTTTTATTTTTTTGGGGGATTGTCCTCTGATCTTTTGACCCAGACCCTGCAGCCACTTAGTTTTTGTATTTCAGAAGAAGGGGCAGGTCATGCTCTCACCCTTTGACTCAGCTTGGCTTGACAGTACCCACAGGGTATCAGCTTGTATTGCAGTTAATGCCAGCCAAGGCTCCACCCCTTTGGCTGAGTCATTTTAAGCACCAGCATGACAGCACCAGATTATTTCATATTCTCTCGCTTGACAGACGTTGTCCCACAGAGGTCTTCAGCTGTCAGAGAACAGGAAAGTCTCGTTAAGTAGCAGCATGCAAAAGAGAGTTGCTCCTTCCTTATGGCACCAGACTACCTCTGGTTTTTGATGGGCTCATTTTTAGGGTTATGAGGACGTTGGCCACCTGCTTCATGCAGTCCAACTTTCTGACGTATTGCTGTGTGAGAAAGAGGAAGTGTGTGTACGATATGTACAATGTGTGTATACATATATATTTATATGTGTGTGTGTGCGTGCGTGCGTGCCTGTGTGAGTGCGTGCGTGTGTGTGTGAGTGTGTGTGTGTGTGAGTGTGTGTGCATGCGTGTGTGCGTGTGTGTGTGCATGCATGGGTGTGTGTGTGTGTGTGTGTGTGTGCATGCGTGTGTGTGTGTGTGTGTGTGTGTGTGTGTGTGTGTGTGTTTGTGATGTGATCTCACCGCTGCTGCTGTTCCCCTGCAGGGTCTGCTGTTTCCCAGCCTGCCTCCTGAACAGTCAGGCCGCTTCTCTGTGTCCCTGAGCGGGGAGCTGACCATCACCGACGTGCACGCTGAGGATTCTGGGTATTACATCTGCCAGGCCATCAGTGTGGCGGGAAGCATCCTGACCAAAGCCCTGCTGGAGGTGGAGAGCGGTGAGCGAGGTGGGAGGGTGGGGTGAGGGGGACAGGGGGGCGAGGGGGGTGAGGGGGGGTTGAGGGGGTGTCCGTACCCACTGCATGCTAAAGTGCCTAATTACCTAATGGAGGAGACTATGTAAATCAGGAGAGGAAAATCACCTGTAGTTACCAGATCATTATCAGTGTGTAGGAAAATATTTCAGACAGAGGGACACACAATTACTGTCCTTGTAGTGGGAATACTGACTCACTTCTGTGGAAGAGAAAGCAGCCTCTATATACAAGCAGCCTCTATCTTCCAGCTGATCTGTATGTGTATGTATATGTATATGACAGTAATATGTTAATGCTTCAGACTTCTGTTGGATAAGCAGATTTTTCTATTGCTGGAGCATTTTTCCTACAGAACAATGCCATAATAACACGTATTTTATTCTTGCCTACCATTTCAACAGTAGAGCACATTCTTTTGGGTGGGGAAGGGGGGAGCACAATAAATTAAAAATGAACATTTCCTAGCCTGCTAAATTAAAATTTCTGCAGCCCTAAATGAACAAACAGCAGGGGACCAAGGAGACGTAATCAAAAAGGACAAGTCGGAATCGCACTATGCAAATAGCCTCCCAAACATATGCCCCCTCCTTCTCTGCCTCCAATAACGGGATAAACTGTTTATGCATCTGCGCTGTGCCTTGCAGCTCTCAGACAACCACACACTGCTTTGAGCTTGCAAAATAATATTCTATATTATGATCATTATTATTTATTCTTCATTCTCTGGAGTGCTGTCTTTTTTTTTTAATGGAGCAGGCTGTTGAAATGAACCAAGATGACTAGACTGTTTCAGTTTCTTTGAGGAAATATTGTCTGTGGATAAGCAGCTAACCAGGGGGTTTGAAAATGCCTTAAAAGACAAGAGAAGAGGGAGCTGTCCCATCCATCTTTCCATCCGTCTTTTGGCATTCTGCGCTATCACCAGTGGGATTGTGAAAAGGACACTGTGACACTATGAGAGGTTGATCACCAATGGGCTTATATACATTTCTCATAATATGTTATGTAAATTGTACATTTCAGTGGTCAGTATATCTATGGGCAGTAGCTAGTTTGTTTTGTTTCCATGTCCTTCACTGGCTTCACAGAAGCACTCTGGACATGTGTTCAAACTGCCTTTGTTTGGCACCTTCTGTCAGTCAGAAGCTGGTGGCTGGTAAAGGTTTTCAGGCCTAAATGGCTGTTTTTGTCCTGTTTCTTCTCCTTTTTTCCTTCTTCCTTTTTATTCTCTGACATGATTTGTGAGCTTTCTTCCTTCCTCACTTCCTCCTTTGATTTCACCTATTGAGTGCAAAGTAGATTTTGTTGCTATACATCCCAGAGCATGAACATCATGGCTGCAGCAGTGGTAAGGAGCAGGGCTTGTAACCCGCAGGTCACTGGTTCCATTCCCAGGTGGGGCTGTAGCTATGAACAAGGTACCAACCCCATTTTTCCTCAGTAAATATCCAGCTGTGTGGATGTGGTCTAGACCACAGCTAAGTCACTGGCCATTTAACTGTATTGGTTGCTTTTACCTTCAGTCTCTAGTCTTTTATCTAAATTTGTGATTCCAAAAGAAGTTGACTAACATATTTACTGTATATACAGTATTCCTCAAAATATGACTGTTTTTTTCTGGACAAGTTGTGTGTTTGTGGATTGCACTGAAAATTTAGATTATGATTTATTTATTAATGTGCTATTTTTTTCCCCTTTTACTTAGGTCTGTAAAGGGACAGACTTTCAGAAACTATGAATTATGCACAACAAATTAAGAATTTAGGCAGTTTTTGTCTAGCGTGACTGTCTACATGAGTGACGAGCTCAATGATTTCTGAAAATGAACAATTGAACGTAGATCTGCATCACTAGCCAGCAATGCTGAATGGGTCAATCAGAGGGAATGTCTCATTAAAATAGTGTCAGTCAGATAAATACAGTGGAGGGTAAAGGGCTAATTAAAAGTGGGCCCTTTCTGCCTCTTGTTAAGCCCTTCTGAATTGCCAATGTATTTTTCAGTAATCAATTAATAGCCCCTCCCTCCCCTCTAATTGGCTTTTTACTCAGGGCTAATCTTCAGCCATTGTTTGCTTGTGTCTGAGAGAGCTCTCTGCCATCGATTTGTGAAGAAACTAACCGGGATTGGGGAATTAGTGGGGTATCCGTTTACATAATGGCTGTTTCAGCTTAACACCGTCTGCTGTTGTTGCCAAGCAGACATACATAAAATCTGAAAAAACTTAAGCTGCTTGACTGCGCATTGCGGTGTCGGTTCTCGTATATTTGCAATTATCTTTCGAATGAGAGCATATGAAGGGCTGCAGGCCAGCTTCCTTTTAGCAGTTTATTCTGCCAAGAACCCCATTACACTGATTATTATTTTATTTTATATATTTATTTATTTGAGATTACAAGGGCTTGGCTTGGTTAAGGCAGAGTTTTTGGGTCCAAATTCAATTCTCAAATCCATTATTCAAGATTTAATGATTAAGGGTCATATATTCTCATTAGCTTAATCTCCATTCACTTCTCTATTTCCTGGAAAATTAGAAAGGAAAATGATGATCCATAGTTTTTTGGGGTTTTTTGTGTGAGTCATTACTATTATTTTTTGTAGTCATGACAGGGATGATGTGAAACAATTCAGCAGTGTGGTATAGTAGGAAGTGAGGTTTCTAACTGAAAGGTTGCTGGTTCAAATCCCTGCTGGGGCACTGCTGCTGTACCCTTGGGCAAGGTACTAAACCCACAATTGGGTGTAAAGACAGTAAGCTATGTATGTTCCTCCAGATAAGAGTATCTGCTAAATGACTATAATGTAGTGGGAATAGTCAATTCACATAGCCTAAAGTATGTTATTAGCAGTGTTAGCAATAATTTTGAGCCTCAAATTGCAACATGCATGGCATCACCTTCAAAACACCAACCACCGTTGCCAGTAGTGAAGTAAACTTTAGTAGACATAACTTCCAATTTTTCGTTATCAATGTTATGATTTTTCTCTTTCAGCGCCATCTGACCGCATTCCCCCAATAATCCGCCAAGGCCCAGCCAATCAGACACTGGCCCAGGGGGCCACTGCACAGCTGCAGTGTCATGTGATGGGCAGTCCCTTACCCAGCATCCAATGGGAGAAGGATGGACAAAGGATTCTGGGAAATGATGCCAGAATCAGCCTGATGGAAAATGGAACTTTGCAAATTGCACACCTGCAGGTACTGTATTCGGCTCCTGCGTGGAAATGCCTTTCAGTTTATTACGGCAATGCTGAAATTCAAATTGTTCATGCCACACCGTAATATGCTCTTTGAAGTCTCGTATCAGAGTGGGAGCGAACGTAATCACACCAGCTGTAACCTTACAACGTCCCCATTACCATTCAGCAATGCATTCTGCCGCCTTTGCTGTGTCTCCCAGCCAAATGTATTAATCTCAAAATTTACAGCAGTGTCTGAGATGTAGTATTAACTATCCACGGTGAGTAATATTCATTTTCCTTTTCAAAATTCATTTTTTGTGCCCCCGAAGGAAATCTCTGCCTCTCTCTCTGAGTATTAACATCCTGTGTTTTGTAATGTGATGGAATATGGTGGGTCCATTGATGGACAAGCAATAATATTGGACACTTTTATAGTTTACTCAATTATTCAAAGTCGGGCTGCGAAATGCAATAAAGCACGCAAAGCACGCTTAATTATGACCGTAATGAGGAAGCTCAGCGCTTAATGCTCCTGTGTTCAGCCTTAATGAAACCCTCTTCTCTGGCCCCACCAGTGCCAGGGTCTCACCTGAGGTCAAAATGTAGGACAAAACGAGGTGGATATGTTAATCTTTTTATGGGCGCCAATGATTAACGATCTGGGAGACTTTAATTAAATTTCCGTTTGCTGTGGAGAGAGTCAGCGAGCTCCGTGCTCAGCAACGCTGCACGGTAATCTATACTGCAGGCTTGTTGCGTTCGAGTCATTAATTTCAATGTCCCCAGAGTGAGGTCTCTGATTCAGTCCAACGCTTAGCTACACACTGAATGGGCAAATACATCTGCTGTTTTAAGGGGTTGGCTTAGAGTTTTTTTTTTCTTTGTCTCCATGGACACGATGAAGACACCATCATCTAAGTCTCCTGATGTCCCTTACTTCTCCCTGAGTCATTCCACCAACTATCGGAGCTTGAGGCTTCATGGTCCTCATGAAGGGTGGAGCTGTAACGCCCTGTCAATCGCTGACCCGTATGACCCAATAAAAAGACGCACGATGACCCCCACACATTTTGGGGATTGGTGATGCCTCACTGTCTCCTCACTCGAGCCTGCTGCATCCAGGCCGGCCTTTAAGACACACTCCTCGCAGCCCAACCTGCATGCAGCCCCTGGCAGTGACTCAGTGACTCTCTCCAGGGCCCATTATCCATTATCTCCATGGCAGCAGAGGGACTTCGTTCCGGGCACGGGGGCGGGGTCCTGTCACATTGCGTTTGCCTCCCCCCCCGCTGCTCCGTGGCTGCGGCGCCGGCCCCCCTGGCGGGACAGCGGAGAAGCGTTAGCCGCGTGCGTCACGGCCAGGGGACGCGGGAGGGAGAGGGAAAGGACAACGAATCCAGGCAGGAGCGAGGAGTACTCATCTCCCTGCCAGCTCCCCCCTCATCCATTTTTTACAATCTGTTTAGCGCATGGCCCAGTGCTACCAGGCGTGATTAATAAACAGGTGCCCGCTAGTTTACCCCACCAAGCGCCTAACCGGAGCCAGCCCACCAATCAGGAACCACGGCCTGGCAGCCAGCCCACCAACCGGGAGCCACGACCTGGGTCCTTGAGCCAGATCAAGAGATTTGACTGGTCTGACAGTTGTGTCAAGTCATTGTGAGCTGGGGAGGTAGCTAAAGAAAGACCTGTTTTAGTTTAGCCCTCCAGGCTCTTTCTGAACTGTCTTTTTTAATGACTTCTAAAATGAGAGATGGTGCATTAGACCCACAACATTAAAATGTTTTCAAGTGGTGTGCTGTCATAGAGACATGGTTTTATTGTGCCAGGTGCAAAACAACATACATTGTAGTCATTTAAGACCTTTAAAAAAGTGTACTGTGCAGTTAATTCTTACTGTAATGGTAGCATCCACACATAGAACGGAAAAGGGGGTCATTTCCCCCCAAGGTTACTTCAGATTCAAAACGAAAAATGACTCAATAAAAAGTAAATAAATAAAGAACATTAAAGATTCAAATGAGAATATGGTGGGTTTGTGGGGGCACCTCATGTTATTTTAATGGCCCTCTATTCCCCTCAGATGGGTGAATTCTGCATACCTATAAGCCACATCCATGAATGGTAAACCATATTAGATCCCTGTCACCAGCAGTCCCAAGAGCCTCCACTGCTGTTAGTGACATCAGACTACTACTACTTGCTCTCAGATGTGCTATAAAACTTTAATTCATCTTTGTTCATTCCCTTTGCCTCTGGACAGACCTTGGCAATGCTGATTAGCCCAGCTGTATAAGCCAACCAGACCTATAAATTGGAGCAAGCATAACCCACAGCTGCTAAATTAACCACTCCCCTGTTCATGTGTGCCTGCCTCTCGCCACTGCGAAAAATCTTAAAAGAGAAAAGTTAAGAGGAAAATCTCCCTTAATTGTGCCCTGCTGGTGGGCTGCAATGTCAACAGATGGTGGCCGGTAATAAAGTTGAATCTTCTTGATGTAAAAAAAAAAAAGTGAAACAACTGCACAAAATTAAACCTATCACCTCCAGACTGCAAATGATAACTATCAGAGCAGGTTCAGCTTACCTGAATGAACCGTATGACAGTGAATGGTACTCAACCCATTCTATTCCAGAACACAGTGTCCAGAGATGCCACAGGTTTGCAGATGGTGCATCTGTTTGGAGCTGTAAGTTCACCTGCTCTGCTCAGGAACCATAATAAGTAACTAACTAAGGGCCATCGCCATGTCATAGTGACTGCAGACTTGGTTCCCTTGCTTCTGAAGAAGACGGGGTTGACGTGGTGCTTCTTGTTGCTAGGAAACGGATTCGGGGGTGTACACCTGTGTGGCCTCCAGTTCGAGTGGGGAGACGAGCTGGAGTGGAGCCGTCACCGTGACAGGTACTGCCACGCCCCTCCCTGGAGTCTGGGGGTTCACTCAGCTTACACACGTTCTTGGACTTGCTATTTCTTGTGTCACATCATCTGACCATTAAAGAGAACCTGGGACTGTTTTTTTTAAACAATATAGCCCCAGGGAAAGCATTTGGTATGAAGGTTCCAAACATGTATTTGTTTTGTAAGAGACATTTAAGAGATCTATGCTTGTTACATCCAACTGAACACCCTCACTGGATTTTATTTGTTTTTTGTTTTCCAGAAAACCTTAAATCAATTTCAAATTGACTCTAAGTAGGTACACAGCACATGTTAAAAGATCGCTTTAAGATAAACTGCTGCCTACAAGAACAGGCCCAAGTGCCTTTGAAGACACATTTTCAAATAATGTTTTATAATAATGTACGTTGTTAGATGGACGCTGTTGTTCAGTGGGTAGGCCAGGGCCTGCAGAGACAGGCAGCGGGCAGTATGAGTGCACTGGTGTTTACGGATGCTGTCTCTGTGTGTGTGCTTCAGAGAATGGCATCCCGTCCATCCCTCAGACGTCTGTGCCCATCCAGCTCCCGGGCCCCCCCCACAAGCCCGTGGTGACGGACGTGTCCCTCAACAGCGTCACCCTGACGTGGCAGCCAAACGCCCACGAGGGCGGGGCCGCCGTCACCTCCTACGTCATCGAGGCCTTCAGGTACGGCGGCCGTGTGGGCCAAGCCTCACACCTGAGTAATCAGTCAGTATTAGAGGCATTTAGCGTAGTGCTGTGATGCCATGCAAAAGGTACAATCAGGACAAAACGATACAATGGGTGAGAAAAGATACGTTACATATAGAGTATATGAGTCATTATGAGTCATAACATCACATGTGTGCAACAGTCAGCGACCCAGAGGGAGGTGCTACAACTTCAAGGCAGCTCTGAGTTCAGTCCCCCTTGGATGGTAATGATCACTTGCCAGGACTCCTATGTCATTGAGGGTTTTGGGTACTGTGGCCATGTGGGCCAAGCTTCACACCTTAACAGAGTTATCAATCAGTAAAACAGAATTACTTCGCATTCTTATTTACTTGTGGTATTGCCATGTGTTATGGATACTGTGATCTAGTGACTGTGTGGTATATGGTAGTGTATGCACTTGACTTCCCCTAGTTTTCTAGGCTGTGTATTTTCAGGTTAATGCATGTTAACTAATGGTAGTGCTTGAATGGTGTCGTGCTCACACTCACTGGTCTGGGAGTGCTGTTATCCTGGTTTCATACTGTTGCTTGTTTAACTTGGATGGATACACTTCTGTTCTCTTGTGCTGGAAGTCACTTTGGATAAGAGCGTCTGCTAAGTGAATGTAATGTAATGTACTTCACGTAGTGCCCTGACCCCATGTAAAGGGTGCAATCAGGATAAAATGCTACAATGGGTGAGAAAAGATATGTTACATATAGAGTGTATGAGTCATTATGAGTCATAATGTCACATGTGTGCAACGGTCAATCATTCTGCTGTAGACTGATGAGAGAAAGTGCAGGGGCTCCATGTTCTCAGCTTCTCTGGTCATCCAGGGAGAAGCGCTACAACTTCACCACAGCTCTGAGTTCAGGGCCGCCTTCACTGGTAACGGTCATTTGCCAGGACTGATCATGGGCACCTGTAATGCTCTCAGTCTGGGCAACCAGCCGTTCCGTGGTAGCGATTGCATTAAATGTACTCTCTGCATCATTTTTGGGATGATGCCGTACACATCTGCCGCGCCTGTTACCGATGATTAATGTGAGAAGAGGAGCGACTCCGGCGGGGGAATCGATTTTGCGATGATGCCGCAGTGTGTTGCATGCGGTGGCTCCCTGTATTCCCCCTGAAATTCATTCTGAAATTGGAGACTTAAGTCAATTGAACCGTGCCCTCACTCTGTTAAATGGAGGAGGGGAGAGCTCTGCTCTGCCGGCACTGCCACTGAGATATTGATACCCACACACACTCATACACGCGCGTGCACACACACTCACACATACACACATACACACACACACAAACATACACACACTCATACACACACACACACACACTCACACGTGCACATACTCAACTGTAACCCCAGACACCGCGGCTCCAGATGCTCTTTCCCTCTCTTGCTGGAGGCATCCAACAATGAGACATTTTTTTTTCTTCATGTTTTTTTTTTATTAATTATATGTCAGCATTTAAGTGATGGTGGCCACGTTTGACTGACAGGCTCTTGCGACGGAGTTGACTTTCCCTCCGCAACTCCGTCCGCATTCAAATAAAGACACAGAGCCTGAGCAAAGTAACCTTTACCTGGGGGGGGGTCATGTTGTGCGACTGTTGCCGGTTTGATACCGGTTCGCACCCAGGAGAGAGGGAGCACGGCGCTAAGGAAGGAGGAGGCGGTAATGAATTCAAATCCAACTCATGCAGACACAGTCCTCGGGCCGCTGTAAATAGAAAACATTCTGAACACTCACTCCCCCCCCCCCAGGAGGCAGTTAGCATTGTGCCGATTCCCTAAAATTGATTCTTTATAGAGAGCCGGGGGCTTAATATTATTTCCACAATAACATTTCCCTGCCTGGAGAGCAGGGGAAGGCGAGGAGGGGGTGGGAGGCGATGGGGGGGGGTTGGCGGGGAGCAGGGGTCGTTATTTAGCGGCGTGTCTGACACCTTGTTATGAGAACGCTCCAATTTATTTAACCGCACTCTGCTTGGTGGAGGTGACGTGTGCGTCTTTTTTTTTTCCTTTTGGTATTGTTTTTTGAAGGGAAGCGCTCATGGGGGGGAAGGGGCTAGGTTGTGTTTCCCCTCAGTCGACAGAGAAAGTGACCTTGGATTTACCGCCCTGCGCTCGGGGTGGGGGGGGGGAGCGGTCCGGATATTTACGACCCGAGCGGGGCCTAATTGTGCAGGTCGGCTGTAAAAGTCACTTGCGACTCGCCAGCTACCAGGGGAGAAATAAACGCCAACAGGAAGTGTGCGTGACGGCGGCGCTAACGCTAAACCAACCGCTATGGCACAAGAACAGAGGGAAGGAGCCTGCTGCTGCCCAAAACTGGAGCCTTCGCTCGTTCTTAGAGGAGCTTTCAGCTTGTTTACAGCGCCGGTGAAATTATTCATGGGAACCGAAACGGGCTGTTAGGAGACTGATTGCCTTTCACACTCGGAGAAGAAATGGTGCTTAATTTATTTTTTAGTACAGCAGCGCGTTTTCTCTCTCCCTGCGCCTCTGATGTCGGATCTGTGTTGGATAAAAAAACACAGCCTGTTAAAAATAGCTTTGCCATCGCCTGCCTCTGTAGAACAGCCAGAAACCCAGCAAGGCACTTCGGTGCATCAAAGCTTCACTGAACACAACATGTAATCATAACACAAAGTGTTGTTGAATGTCTACAGCTTTGCTTTTTTTGTGGTGAAAGTGTATATGTGACGGTTTCCATTAAATATCGCCAGACACACACACACACGCATGCACACGCATGCACACACATTCCCACACACACACAGAAACACAGACAGACACACACACACACACACACACACACACACACCAAGACACACACACATACATATAAAGTGATTCAGTGTTTGCTTGCTGTTGCCAGTAGTCCATTGCTCCTGTAAATTATCTTGGTGGATGTAGTTTTTTTTCTCTTATTGAATCCGACCACATCAGTAGTGCATGTACTAAGAATACGTTTCTACACCCTGCTGTTTCAGCCAATCAGCAGGCAGTACCTGGCAGACCGTGGCCGACCTGGTCAAGCTGGAGAAACACACGGTCAGTGGCCTCTACCCCAACACGGTCTACCTGTTCATCGTGCGAGCGGTCAACGCCTACGGACTGAGCGACCCCAGCCCCATCTCTGAGCCTGTCCGCACACAAGGTGTGTACAGTCAGGACTCAGTGGCCTGAGCTCTCCACACACTAGACTGCTCTGATGGCTTTCTTGCTTGAATGAGTTGCATTTTCCCCCAACGCAGAGTCTGTCAGGGATTCGGCTGCTGCTTCCCGAGATGACCACCAAATGGCCTCATAACTTCCTGTGTTCCATGTCTCATTTAGTTAATGTCCTCCCCTTGTGTTAATTAGTTATTGGTTTCAGCTGTGTTCCCTGTTATTTAAGCTCTGTCCTTGGTCCACATTTGCTCAGTCTTGAGTTGCCATGCTTGTTGCGTGGGAACTCCTGTACCAAGCCTGCTTTGCCTTCTTTCTTGTCCCTCAGCAAAGGAAATGTTATTTTCTTTGAACCAAGCCCTCTGGTGTCCTGAGTCATCTCTGCCCTTGGATTTGCCCTGCTCCGTGTGGCAGGGTCATTGTGACTGACGTGCGCTGTGTGTGTGTGTTCAGATGTGAGCCCAACCGGGCAGGGTGTGGACCACCGGCAGGTGCAGAGGGAGCTGGGAGAGGTGTCTGTCCAGCTGCAGAAATCTGTCCTTCTGACCCCCTCCAGCGTCCAGCTGTACTGGACGGTGAGTACGGGAGAGTACCGTGGGTATGGAGAGGCCAATGACCTGTAACACTTTAACACCACAAAAACAGTGGAAAAATAACATAAAATAATAAAAGGATATTTGGAGTGGGGGATAGGATTTCTGCACTAAAAAGGATTTTACAAAATTATTCATATACCTTCTTTTTAATGTAATCAATTTTTTCAAAAGGAATACTATCTATAGCACAGGAATATGCAATACGTGTATATGTAATATGCAGGGAATATGCACTTGTTGCTTCCAGATCACAAGCCGTTAGTGTATCAAAAGGCCTGATCCATATACACCGGTTTATGGCTGTTACCTGTCTCCCAGGTGGACCGTCAGTCTCAGTACATCCAGGGGTACCGCGTGCTGTACCGGCCCGCGGGCGGGGCCTGGCTGGTGCAGGACGTGAAGACCGCTCCCGAGCGCAGCACGGTCCTGTCCAACCTGCGCAGGGGCACCGAGTACGAGATCAAGATCCGGCCGTACTTCAACGAGCTGCAGGGCATGGACAGCCCCCTGCTGCTGGTCCGCACTCCGGAGGAGGGTGAGTCACGGCACCGAGACCCGGCCACACCCCCACAAACACTGAAAGCCTGTACACAACAAGTAGCACTGCAGTGTGTTTTGGATTCTGTGATCTGGTGACTGTGATGTATGATACCTGGCTTCCTGTAGTTTCTCGGCTGTCTTTTTTCAGATTTGCACAAGTTGACTTGTGGTGGGGCTTGAACAGTGTTATGCTCACACTCACTGGTCTGGGAGTGTTGTGAGCCTGGTCTCACACATTTGTTGCTCAACACTAACAGTTGCTCATTTAACTTGTATGGATACACTTCTGTTCTCTTGTGCTGGAAATCACTCTGGATAAAAGCATTTGCTGAATGAATGTAACGTAATGCAATGTAACAACACCCATGGAGTTGCATGCCAGAAATACAAGTTTTCTTTTGTCGTACATTAACTTAGTCTTTCTTTAATATCTGATTTTAATATTGTAGTTTGTGTTTGTTTCATTTCAGATTATATATAGTTATAATCCTAGAACTGTTTCATAAATATTCCTTGTCTACTTTTTGTATTGCATTTGACGCAGTTTTTGATCACAGGGCTGTAATCCTGCTCATTCACTCCGTCTCTGCATTGCCCCCAGTCCCCAGCGCCCCTCCACAAGCGGTGTCCATAGCGACGGTCCAGCTCGGCAACTCCTCTGGCATCAGCGTGTCCTGGGAGCCCCCCCCTGCAGAGACCCAGAATGGTATCATCCAGGAGTACAGGGTGAGATGATTGGGCCAGAGGGCGGTGTCTGAGGGAAACGGACCTGATTCTGAGCAGGGTTGGGGGGGGGGGGGACGCAGGTGTCAGCGTTTAAAACTCATTTAAATCTCTCCTTCCCGCAGATCTGGTGCGTGGGGAACGACACGCAGGCGATCAACCGGACAGTGGACGGGACAACCCTGAGCGCGGTGCTGCGGGGGCTGGCGCCGGGGACGCTGTACCAGGTGGAGGTGGCGGCGGTGACCAGCGCGGGCGTGGGTGTCCGCAGCCAGCCCGTGACCGCGTTCATCCGTGAGTCCCGCGCGTCGGGAGAGACCTGTCCCATCACCTCCTCCTCCCGCGCTCCGATTCTATCCGGCCCTGTTGTGTGTTTTCCCTGCTCACTGATTGATCGCTTGGGCCTCTGCTTGTAATATCCGCCCTTCCTTTTGTTTTTGTACAGCTTGACGAATTCCATGGCAAAACAGATTCATTTATATATCAGTAGGAGCTCCCTGGTAAAGTTCGATTTAGCATTAGAAATGAACCCCAGGGAAATTTTTTAATTGGGTACATCCAGCAAGTGCCACAGTTAGATGGCATTTTCAGGGCGCATTTTATGAATTCTTGGTGCATCCAACAGAGCGCTGCGTGTCCTTTAACTAGAGCTGTCAGAGGGGGGATATTGATATGACACAGCAGTTTTAGTCAGACAGTGCATTAGCGGGGTGATTCAACAATGCTGTTAAAATGGCTGTAAAAAGCCTGTGTTGTTGTTGCATTGAATCTAAAATGGTCATTTTGGAATTTGATTATTCAGATGAAGTGTAGTGAGTTTTTATTCAGGCGCTGTGGTGAAATGGCTTTAAAATGAATCCCCAGACTAAAAATTCTATTTAGGCCCCGTATGTTTTGTCCTTCACTTTGTGTAACATGGTTTTTTCTTAGTCTTTTTGTTAGTAGCAAAAATGTTTTATGATATTATCTGTAAGGATTCCAACTTGCAAGACAAAAAGCAAGGCAAAGTCATGTTTTATTCCAAAGCAAAAATACAGATCACAGTATAGGCTTACACTGGGTATTGCAAGGAGAATCGAACACCAACTACATGAAAATTCTGACCCCTCTTTATACCCCTTCAACTACAGCTGGTCTCCTGCGTGTTCTACATTCCCTAATACCAAATGGTGCAGCTTTAACTGGACCTGTATGAGCTTTGCAGTCATCTGAACCATCACTACCAACGCCTGAATCTTCAGATTGCCAAACTCATAACATCATGTAAAGAAGGTGTCAAGCTGTAACATTTACAAAACAGCTGGACTTGATCAGAGACCCTGCAATGAAAATCAGGCGATGGAGTAGTATGGTGAGTGGCGGCAGGTTGAATAGCGGATTTTGATTGGCCGCTGACCCCCGTGCCCTCTGCTCCACCCCCCTCAGAGCCACCCGCAGAGCAGCCCGTGGTTCCCGTGGCGACCGAGGAGAGCGTCAGCCTGGCGGAGCAGATCTCGGACGTGGTGAAGCAGCCAGCCTTCATCGCAGGCATCGGTGGTGCATGCTGGGTAATCCTGATGGGCTTCAGCGTCTGGATCTACTGCCGCCGCAAGAAGAGGAAGGAGCTGAGCCACTACACCGCCTCTTTCGCCTACACCCCTGCAGGTAACAGGCCCGCCCCTTTCAGAGCTCATATCACCACCTTCTTCAGCTACACCCGTGCTGGTAACAGGCCCACCCCTTTCAGAGGTCATATCACCACCTTCTTCACCTACACACCCGCCCCTTTCAGAGGTCATATCACCACCTTCTTCAGCTACACCCCTGCAGGTAACAGGCCCACCACTTTCAGAGCTCATATCACCACCTTCTTCAGCTACACCCCTGCAGGTAACAGGCCCACCACTTTCAGAGCTCATATCACCACCTTCTTCAGCTACACCCCTTCAGGTAACAGGCCCGCCCCTTTCAGAGCTCATATCACCACCTTCTTCAGCTACACCCCTGCAGGTAACAGGCCCGCCCCTTTCAGAGCTCATATCACCACCTTCTTCACCTACACCCCTGCAGGTAACAGGCCCGCCCCTTAACAGTTCATTACTGCCTCCTTTGCATACACACCATTGTTTAACAGGTTTGCCCGTTTAGGAGCTGATATCACTGCCTCTTTTGCCTACAGACCCTTTTTTTAAGAGCTTGTATGGCCTCCTTCACTTACACCCCTGTGATTAAGAGACCTGCTGCTTTAAGACCTAATACAGACAGGGTGAAACATTCTGTCCAAGGGAAGTCTGAATCTGTTCTATATACCTTATTGCCTTGAACAGTTGCAGTGCTGTTAATTTCAAAATCCTCCTCTATGTGTGGCAACTGTTCAAGGGCAGCTTTCATTTGAAGGGGAGTGATTGTCTGAAATAGTACAGCCTTACAGAAGATATTGAGTGTCATTTCATTCACGTATGTAAAGAAAGATTGTTTTGTATTGCAGTGTATTGCAGTGATCTGTCCTGTCTCTTGCAGTTGGATTTTCTCATGGTGATGGATTGGGCCTCATAAACGGGAGGTGAGCATTACCCTTCTGCTGGATCCTGGCCAGTGCCAGCTGGAGAGGGTGACAGAGAGGGTGGCAGGGAGGGTGACGGGGTGATGGAGAGGGTGAGAGAGAGGGTGACAGGGTAATGGGGAGGGTGAGAGAGAGGGTGGCAGGGTAATTGGGGAGGGTGAGAGATAGGGTGCCAGGGTAATGGGGAGGGTGAGAGAGAGGATGGCAGGGTGATGGAGAGGGTGAGAGAGAGGGTGGCAGAGAAGGCTGGAGTCCAGCAAGGCATTGTGCTGTAAGCTGTGCTTTTTCATGCCCTGCCCTCCAGGCCTGGCATGCTGGGGACCAACATGGGCAACTACCCGTGGCTCGCCGACTCCTGGCCCACACCCAGCCTGGTGCACAATGGCAAGGACGCCATCAACTGCTGCACCGCCAAGCACGACTCTGCGGAGAGATACTACAACGGTGAGACTTCAGAGCCAGCCTCAGAACCAGCATCAGAGCCAGCGTCAGACCCAGCGTCAGAGCCAGCGTCAGACTCAGCGTCAGAGCCAGCGTCAGACTCAGCGTCAGAGCCGGCACTGCCCGAACAGCAACTTCTACACACACATACCTCTCCCCAAGTCGGCTTCGATTCCCATTCCCATTTTGATTTCAGGAGAGATGTTCGTGAAGGCTGATCAGAATAAATCACAACTGCAAACTGTGAGACTGGGCCCCCGGGGTGATGGTCTGTCTGCAGATGAGACGTGAATGTTGGGAAATGTGAAGAGAGGCTTTGCACTCGACATGAAGATTCTTCAAAAACTCTGATGTTTTAACTCATGCCTTCATCAGTGGCTCCAGCAGTTTGAGTTGTTTTACCTATTTAATAGGTGTCTTGGCATAGGAAAACAAATAAAAATGTTACAAACCTTATTAAATCTTTTGAAAAAAAATTATTGTTGTTATTAGTAGTAGTAGTAGAAGTAGTAGTAGCAGTAGTAGTAGTATTTTGAAGTGAGTCTTTCTGCTTACTTTGAACCAACTTTTTTGGGGGCAGAAACATAAAATGCAAAAAACATCATTTTCCCTAATTTTGTAAAGTGCAGTGGTGCTCCTCTAATGACAGCTGGCACATAACCTCATGTCCTTACGCCAACCATGTCTTAAACCGCATCTTCTTTCACCAGAGGTGGGAATCTCCAACTACCTGAGCCAGACGGAGAAGTACAGCCAGGGGTCCACCGAGGGCCCCATCTACAGCACCATCGACCCCGCGGCCGAGGACCTGCACCCCTACTGCCAGCACGCGGCGCCCTACGGCAGCACTCCCATCATGCCCTTCTCCAGCCAGGCGGCCGGCAGTCCCGATCACGGCGGGGAGCACTGGACCCTCCAGCCGGGCCCGTCCAGCACGCAGTACGCCCAGCCCGACCGCGCCAGGACAGAAAACGGTACGGCTAAACCCCGCCTCCCTGACCTCCGACCTGCCAGCTCATCGAATCAGCCATGACAGATAAACTAGCCAATACCTGCCGACACAGCTACACAGCACTGTACAGAGCCTCACACCACTGTGGCATTGCATCTGTGCAGATACATATGTAACTATCTTGTAATTACTGTCTAAACACACATTGTTGGTGTAAATAGCATTTCCTGTAGGGAAAAACATCAAAACGCAATGTAATTACATTATTACTATTGTTGTTATTGCATATTACTTACGTGGTACTTACATATGTAATTACATTGTTATAAGTTCATGTTGTTGTAAAGGGAGAGCCAAAAGGTATTTATAGTGCTAACCACATGAATCTGCAGTTTAGAGGTCTTCCACATGGAAAGGTAGCAGTGAGTAGGTGTAGAGTGCTGGCTGCCAACCTCTGTTGCTGTGTCATGTGTGTTTACCTGAGTCTCCTGTTCCTGCAGCAAAGCCAGCAAAGCAGAAGTCAATGGGGAAGGCGGTGAAGACCCCGACCCTGAACTGGACGGAGGCGCTGTCCCCTCAGCTGGCCTCCAGGGAGCTGGACCAGCAGCCTGAGGACATGGAGAGCGAGTGCGACATGGACCTGGGGTGAGACGCCACGCTCTTCATCTTTATCTTCATCTTCCTCTTCCTCTTCATCATCTTCTCCCTCATCATATTCTGGTTAGCAGTGTGGTGTAGTTGTTAGGAGCAGGGCTTGCAGGTTTGATTCCCTGCTGGGGTACTGCTGTTGTAGCCTTGAGCAAGGTACTTAACCCATAACAGCTGCAGTAAAGTATCCAGCTGTACAAGTGGGTAATATGTAAAGGTTTTAACCTATGTAAGTCACTCTGGATAAGAGTATCTGCAAAGCAACTAAATGTAAATGTTCTGAACCAGGGGCTTCTGAATGTGTTCCTGGCAGACTGCCCAGCTCCAAATCCAATTCAACTACTTAATCTGATGTTTTTTATGTTGAAACAAGAACAACAGGTGCATGTTTTTAATACATAACAAAATGCATTTTCACACAGTCAATGGTGGAGTTTTATCCATATTTTGTAAAATCACAGCACATTCTGCCTTGTATTGTAAAAAAGTTTACTCATCAGTGCACATAGACCGACCAGAGTAGACTGAAATAATTCCAAAGCCTTTGAAAGGTTTTATAGTATCTAAATGTCTGATATCTTTCACATTTCACTCTTTTAAGAACAACTGTTCTGCAGTACCATTCAGAAAGACCTCTCCGATGGGTTGGTCTTAGTGGAGCTTCTGTGGTTTGGATCTGTGATGCGTGATAAAACTGTTGGAGGGCCTGGGCACACGGCACTGAAGTGTCTCAGAGCCAGATGTCGAAGGACGTGGAGATTTCCTGTCACGAACCAGCTAGCTGAATCACGCACTGACATCGAGCGTAGCTGAGGGATCTTTTAGCCCTTCTATTGCCTGGAATCCTGGAAGTCCTCATTTAAGGCCGGTACCTCCGTAACTCACAGCTCGTATCCTGCCTCACCCCCTAGGGGGGATGTCTGCTTGGTCTGATTCTCTTTGACAGGTTCCTCTGCGGGGGTGTGATGAAAATTGGGAGATGAAGCCTCTATGTCTGAGTTCCCGCCCCTCCCAGCCCTGGCTCTGAGCCGCGGGCTCGCTAATAAATGCTGCTTTCATCTTGTCTCGGGTTGCACGTTAGCGCTCAGGCTGACAGGAGGTAACCACGTTAGCGCACGGACCCAGGTTACCGTGATGCCACGGTGAAAGAGTTGAGCCCGAGAGGCTGACACAGGAAGATCAGGTCGCTGGTGTCCGCCGTAGCTCTCACCCCCGTCTCTGCCACAGAAGTAGCCACTGGCAGGAATGTAGTGGAACCAGTCACGAGAAAAAAAAACTGGTGCCTTTAACTCTCTCTAGACAGACAGATGGCATTGTGGAGATAACAGGAGGCGATGGAGCCGGTTGGATTGGACACAGTTTCCCGTACCATTGCCCGAGGTAATGGCATTACCGTGGCACAGGGTAATGGCATTAGTTTCCTGTGCAGTGGCCCTTGGTAACGGCATTAGACTCCCATGCCGTGGCTCTCGGTGATGGCTTTAGGTGACGTCAGGACTGCGTTTTCTCATGCAGCCCTTCCTCCGGAAAAGAGGCACTGTTTGCCAGCTTGTCACGCAGGGCAGAGTAGGCAGGCTTGAGCTCCTTGACAGGCCCACATTAAGGCTCTCTTGATTGACATTGGATAACAGTGTTGACCTTTACGCCGCCCCTCTGGCCTTCTTTATGTAAACAAACTCCTCGTTATGAGATGACATCATGTCCCTATGTCTGTGTCTCCTCAGCATCTGTCTGTCTGACGCTTGTGCGTCTGACATGAATCAAGACGTAGTTTCAAATGTGTGTATCCGTGCCAAATATTTCTGGACAAGTGTATTTAAAACTTGATCTGCATATTTTTTATGTATGTAAATGTGATTTCCATGCATGTGAAGTTGCCCTGCAGCTGCTGGATTGAGAGGATTGTGTTTTCAACACTGTCATTTTGCGAGCTCATTTCCATACCCTGGGCGTCCTCTGTCTCGTTTAGATCTACGATCCACCGATGGTGCGGTTTAGCAGGCTGTGTCTGCCGGTGTAATTCAGCAGCAGACAGCGCAAATCGATACGCCACCTGCCAGTACCGATGACCCTTAGAGTTAAAGAAATTCAGGCATCATTATCACCACATTAAAACGGATTACGCCTGCTGCAGAAATACAGGAAAATGGTGTGCTGTACGCGTGAAATCCACCTGCAACATTTCACAGGGACCCGTGCTGCTGTTGCAGGGAATATGCAGACGTGTTTGCACGCTTGTGGTTGGATGTTTGAGTCGTGAATGGTTCTGAGGGATTTTGCCTTACGTAACTGATGATTGCCAATAAAAGGGTGAGGTACATGCACATGGCGCATGCCTGGAAAACAAAAAAGGCCACAGAAAGGATCACAGAGGTTGTTTCTAAATGGAAATACGCAGGAGCAATATTTATCTGTGTTTTTGACTACTCAACATTACTTCAGACATGTCAACCTTTTTCTTTTGGTGTTATGTTGGGTCATCTGTGCCACTAAGAATCTATATTCGCTTACCAGGGAGACTAAATAAACCTGACCTGAACTGAGCACAAAACAGCAGGACATTCGGATCAGACAGCAGATAGACTCTCCTCAGCTCAGGTCACTATGTGTATGCACTCCGCCTCTGAGTCTCACGACACTCCTCCCCCTCGCAGCTCGGACGAAGACGAGGACTGGTGTCCACCCTTACCTGAGAGGACCTACCTGAGCGACGGTCCCCTGGACGGCGCCTCGTCCCCCGCGGTCTCCTACAGCCTGCAGTCCACCGCCACCCTCACACCCTCTCCCCGGGAGGACGGCCACAACCCGGAGGACATCCCCCACCTGCACCACTTCGACATGCCCCACGTGGCACGGTACGGCCTCGTCTTTACCTGAGCTTTACACTGTTTTTACATGTTTTTATTTGTTTAGGAGATTCCTTCATCCAGAACAGCTTGTGTGTCAGCCGTTTATGCAGTCAGAGATTTACTGAAGCAATCTGGGTTCAGTACCCTGCTCAAGGAAACAACTGCAGTGCTCTGCCCGGGAGTTGAACTGGCAACCTTCGGGTTACAAACCCTGCTCCTTCCCACTTCCCAGCTGTATGTGGCACCCTGGACAGTAAGGGGCACAGCCCTACTGATGAACAGAGACCAATCTGTGCACTGCATTCATTAAATTTAGCCAAATAGTTTCTGTACAGCGTAATATTCATCTTAACTTTATCTTCATTTAGCTGGAGTGCTGGAGGTACACTGTCCTGTTATATTTTTAATTAACTGACTCCTAAGCGCATGGATGATTTGATTAGTCTTGTGTGTGATCGACAGGAGGGTACCCTGCGGACCAATCCCTGTACCACGGGTTCCCAGCCCGCCCCTCACCCATTCTGACCCCAGCCTGTCAGCCAATCACGGCACTCCCCACCACGGCAGCCACCGGCGAGACGGCAGCCAGGGGGCAGCACTGAGCACAGACAGCACGAGTGCCTCCGGGACAGGTCAGTCACCCCTTCTCACCTGCACCGACCTGTGCTGGTTGGCTCTCGCCGGGTTTTCACGTGCTCACGATTCGCAGGGAATCAGCATGAGGGACACTTAAAAGCAAATGCTTTTTCCAGCAAACACGAGCAGGGATGATTGTCATGTCAGCAGACAAGCCGGTCCCCCCGAGCTGGTCGAGGCCTGGCGATCAGACCGCATTTCGTCAGGAGTCAGATTGGATTCGTCATGCCTGGCACGTGGACCTCTGGGTGACTCTTTTTTAACCCCCTGGCAGGCCGAGCTCGCCCCCCCGCGGCCGATGATGCCCACACACCACAGGGGCAGAAGTCCAGGCCCAAGAAGAAGAGCTCCAAGGCCGGCCAGTACAGAAGAGAGCAGCTGAACCAAGGAGGTAAGGTCCTGGGCTGCAGGGGGCTTGGACCGGGCGGGGGGGGTCTGCTCTGAGTCACAGTGACGGGGTTTTGGGGGTGTAGCGGAGGATGTCCCTACAAGCCTTGCAGTCTTCAGGGTAGTAAACAGCACAGTGTTTAAACAAGATAGACTGGTATGGAGCTCCTCTGTGATTCCTCTAGGGGAAGGGTTTTTTTGGCAGGGTTAGTGACACTGCACCCTGTCTCCACAGACCTCCCCCCTTCCCCTGAGCCACCCCCTGCAGATGAGCCGCTCTTGGCTGACTTTCTGGACTGTGGCCGGACATCGCTGGACAGAGACGGGACCTCAGTCTCGTCTATGGAGAGGAAGGGAGAGCACAGCGCCCACTACAGGAAGGGAGGAGCACAGCGACACAAAGAAGGTAAGGATGCACACAGCAGCAACCCATACACTTGTTATTGTTATTGTAAGCCTAGGCACACACCCACAGACATACACACACACACACACACACACACACACACACAGACACACAGACATACACACACACACACACATAGCACACAGACACAGACACACACACACACAGGAGAACACATATCCCATCAGCCCCTACACAGTCCTCCTACGGGCTGCCTCTGCTTCCTCCTGATCTGGGGGTGGCTGGGATTAGGACTAATCTATTTCTGGATATCAGTTGGATTTTGACTTATCTGGTTCTGGTTGTTCTTTTGAGTGACTTGCCCGCGTCTGATGAATGTTCTTGTCTGCAGATGAAGACATAATCCCTTACTGCAAACCCAGTTTCCTGTCCCGGGGACAGATGTCGAGCAACTGCTCCACGACAGGAAGTTCATCCTCGCGTGGATCCACCGGGTCACGGGACCCGGGTTCGAGCAGGAAGAGGAACGAGGTGAGCATGATCATGACAGCCGAACTCTGCACATTTTAGAATTTAACATTTAAGTTTACATTTCTGTCCTCTAGCAGACACTCTTATCTGGAGCAATCTAACCAGAGATCGAAAAAACTGCATCTAATAAAGTCACATGAGGAACGATACATACAGGACACAGCTGACTATGTGTGTCCATATAGCAACCCCTTCCAAAGTGCTGTGATAACTAGTGCATACATGCAGTACATTACAACATAACCCTAAGACTACACAAACACAGAGAGGGTGAGTTAGGTTAGGGTAGGGGAGCAGTCTGAGGAGGCGTGTCTGCAGGCTAGCAGCCCCACCGGCATGCTTGCTGTGTGTTTCTTGTTATCGGGGGGCTCCTCAAACCCTGGTTGTTATTTCATGCTGTGGTGCTGCAGTCAAAACACTCTTTACTGCTCTCACAACACCATCTCAGCCTTGAAGCGCTCAGATGTGGGGGACTGTATCCCACAGTTTCGAGTGGCAAGCTTTGAACCTCTCAAAATTCCTGTGACATTATTCAGTTACCGCCGGGGTTTGAGGGTTCGGTATCGTGTTGCGCGTCTTCCTGACATCACAGGAGGAGTGAAGAATGGCATTCTTATTGCGTGTAAGAGTCCTGCAGCAAAGGAATGCCATGGAGGAGACACACTCAAATGCATGAAAGGAAATGTAATCTAATGACAAAGGCAGCCCAGAGGGCTTCAGTAACAGGTGTGTGCGTGACATGACAGATGGAGGATGGGAAGAGCTCAATCACTCAGTGTCAATTAGGACTCATATCTCTCTCTCCTCCTCCCTCTCCCTCTCTCTCTCCCTCTCCTTCTCTCTCTCTCTGTCTCTGTCTTTCTCTCCTTCACTTTCTTTCTCCCACTTTCTTTCTCTCCCTTCCTTCCATACTGACCGTTTCACACATTTGAAAGTAAGCAAGTATACACACACACACACACACACACACACACGACACTTGCAATCACACACACACACACACACACACACACACACACACACACACACACACACACACACACACACACACACACACACACACACACACACAAACACATCGACACACACACACATCGCCACTGTGTAACCAGCACAGCTAGCCCCAAAACAGCATGCTCTCCAGATCTAACAACAAAGCAAGCTCTTCCCCTTCTTCACCAGAAATGTTCCCTCCTATATTTTTGTTCTCTTATTTATGTGTTATTTAGCCATTTTTTTTCCTCACTGAATCAGACCATCTGAGATCACGCTGAAAGAAACAAGCATGTGGTCTGGAGGAGTTCTTGGCAACACAAACAAGCGTGCAGGGAGATGTATGGGGCGGCACTCTGAAGGGCTTGTTCTTTTAACATGAACAACAGACATAAAACCACATGAGTCAAACTGAACGTGTGAACCTCCAGGCTGCCGGGGTGTTGATGCAGACCAGAGCACTCGTGCAGTAAAATATTAGAATAAACACCTGCTGTTAAAAGTCCCGTTCACCCGACTGCAAGGGGCCTGATTTTCACTGAAGCCTGGAGGAGCAGGCCCTGGCTGTAGGGGAGGCTTTGGCAGGGATCTCAGAGCTAACTGGACCGTTCCCATGGGCGTTCCTCACTAAAGCAGAGCTCTGCTGTGGGAACCAGGGGGTGCGTGGTTCACTTACCCCCCATCAAAAGCCTTGCACTCTGCCCCCCCGGGGTCTGACCTCTCCGGTTTCCACCGGGAGCATGAAAGGGGGGGCCTTCTCAAAAGGGGGCTGTGTTTTCCATGGGGACAGAGTTTCAGGTTACGCTCTTGCTGCTGCCTTGGTTGGCTGTGTCTGTTCCACTTGGACAGAGAGCCATAATGGAGACTGGTTGGGAATTGTGGGTATACGGGGTTTGGGGGCTCTCCCATGGAGACGTTTTTCTCCTGTCTTTGTAAAGCACCTTATTGCTCTGACGATCAGCACAGCCCTCGAGACGTAACACGACATTTGTGCAAGACACAGAGGACAGGAGTATCAGGGTTTAATGCAGTCCAAAACAAGTAAATTCACCCACTTAAGAGAGTAATACATTTCAGCATGGAACTGCATCACTGCAATATGCCACTGCAGGGCTTCCTCATACAGTGAACTGGGCCAGAATAAACGTTAAATATTGCATGGACATTGTGCTTGTGTCCTCATACTGTAACATTACTCGACAGTACATACCAAGGGTTAAAAACTCTAATTTTCACAGAAAGCACCATTTTTACAGTGTAATGGAACATACAGAGATAACTCATAATTTTGTATTCTGGGGGTTGTGCAGGAAAATGTTCAAACAGTGTCGTGTCAGTATCGAAGAGAGAGGAGAGGCACAAACGCAGACCACCTCCTGCCCTAATGCAGTTGTGTATCTGTTTATGTTGCAGGAAGCCAGATAAGAGGAGGCCGGTGACGCGTGCTTCTCAGCGGGTCTGTGTCGCCCCTGTTTTTCTCCACCCCCATCTCTTTCCACCGTAAAGGACAGCCTGAAGGCTGGAGGAAGAGTGTACAGCATTATTGTCTGCCTTCTCCAATCGAAACGACGGACTTACAAGGGTTTCTGAATTATTTAAAATTCCCGGGTTTGCGTGCATCTGATCTCCTACCTCCATATGTATATATACATCTTTGTATGTTTTTATGTGGGTTCTGGGTGCAGCAGAAGAAATAGATTATATTGTATTTATAAGAAAGAAAATGTCTGAAATGGTCTGATATTATAAAGTTAATGTTTGAATGTGCCAACTTCCTGTTGAAATGTATACCTTTAAAAAACCATAAATACAACTGCACTTTGGTTGAGATGAATGACAAGAAAAAAAGAAAAAAGCACAATGCATTAAGCTGCCAGTCAGATGGCCAGAGACTCCAGAACCCTTCATCGCTCTGCCAGCGTCGTCTGGATCTTCGTTGTGGTCCAATGAGAATGTTGTTTCCTGCGTTTTGTTTTTCTGTTTTTTTTTTTTTTATTTAGAGAGAAAGCTTGTGACTCGATGGCCCTCAGAAGACTGTCCCCGTCATTTTGAAGAAGTGCTTCTGAAACAGTGTAAAAATGTATTCTGTTCAAACACCAAACCAATATGTTCTGTCGACTAAATTTTGGTATCTGTATTGTTTTGTAAAAATACAATAAAAAGACGTTTGTTAAGCTACAGCCGTGTATTCAGCATGGGGGCGGCCTCAGACGGATATCGCTACAGCCTGTTTTTCCTTGTTTGTTTCTCAGAACATGCCCCACTGGAGCTGTGAGATGAATTTGCCGTAAGATGTTTCTTTATAGATTTATTCATTAAAGCAGACACACTGACCCCGCGCCTCTGTAGACTGTAACACAGACAAAGCACTGCTGGCAGTTTGGGAGTAGCAGAACAGAACTCCCTCCAGCGAAACGGTGATGAAAATCAGGGACCAGCGAGCGAGCGAAGACGCCCTGTCTGAGGAGCAGGCCGAGCGCGGGGTCTCGGGAGAGTCTGCGCTGACTGAGGTAGAAAGCCGGCCCAGCGAGAGGGGTGTTCTTCTTTAAACGCCTTGGACCACCTCGCTGCAGATTACCCCTGGCGGAGCCGGCAATGAGGAGCGTGAAATTGCCTCTGACTGCATCGGTGAAAGTGGGGGAGAGAATGTAGGACCTAGGCTCTCACAGACCCACCTGAGACGCGCTGCCCCAGGGTCTGCAGCACCCATTCACCGTGCAGGAGCCGCTGGTGACGGAGCTGCTAAAGCGTGATCAAATGGAGCGGTCACGGCAGCGGCACCATCATTATTATCATCATCTATTATAGTAATGATCACAATATAACTGCAATCATAATAATAACATCATAATCACAATCATAATCATGATAACAATGTTTGGGAGATGGCCCTTTTCCAGGGTGGCTTGCAATGCAGATGATTTGTGTACAGAACACATTGTATAACAAAACACTGTTCGAAAAATATCACATGCACATTTCAAATGTCAAAATATACACTGATCACCTCGCAGCCCAGACTCAGAGCTGAGTGCACTGAAAGATAAGGAATGGGCATTTTAATATAATGATGCTGCCACCTTTTTTAACTGTAGAGGGGTACAGTGATGTAACGGTGTTATTCTGTATCTGAAAGTGGCCACCATCCTTCATCCATGAAAACTTATTTAGTTACTGACAGAAAATGCTGTCCCAAATTATCTCTGTCAATTTATTCATAGTATTTTTTCCCTCAGAGTAAGAAATAAATTAGAACATTAATAATGATAGCAAATGGTAATGGCTTTGCATGTTGGGTGATATTCCTACCCATGTGCCCCCACCTGCCAGGCATCTCCCAGACACTGGGGGGTGCAGGGGAAGTCCTGGGGTGGACCCTGTGCACTGCTGGGGGGGCTGCTGTCTCCAGGGAGGGGTCCCCTTGTCCTCATAAATCACAGCCCCACTCATTAGCCCTGTGTCAACAAGGAAACGCCTAACGAGGTCAGCACAGGGAAATCATTAATAATTATTACTGACTGGACAAACTGGGATAATGTCTATGGGATGTCTGGAGTGTTGTTTTCGTATTTTAAATGTGTTTTGCTATTTTATCCAAAAAGATCATCTTTTTATAGACCACTATCCAATAAACCTCTCAAATGCCTCCAGAGGTTTTTGAGCCCATAATACTCTCATCGTGTGACTTCATACTTAGTAGTGATCAGGATATGTGGAATGCTCTCTTTTTGAGTTAAAATGTGTAATATTCTGGATACTGTGAGGATAATATGGAGGCTTTTAATAGATGTTAAAGTCAATCAAGCCTTTGTTCATCAGTCAAGTGGCAGTTTTATCAGGTGTAGAAATCAATCAATCAATGAATCTATCAATCAGTGGTGAAATTTCGCCTACTCTAGTGCACTTTAAAGACATTATCACACAGCACTTCACAGACTTATTGAAAGGGAGCTGACAAATTATAACAGGTCCAACCTGAAAAGGGGGTATTAGCAGTAATATTTGCTCTTCTAACAAAGAGAACAAACGAATGTGTTCTATGATGAATCAGAGATGTTGAATGTGGTAGGGCTTGAGTAGCATTAAGCTCACACTCACTGGTCTGGGAGCATTGTTAGCCTGGTCTGACACTGTTGCTCATCCAACTTTAACTGATACACTTCTGTTATTTTGTGCTGGAAGTCGCTCTGGATAAGAATATGCGCTAAATCAATGTAATGCAATCTAATGCAATGAATGAGGGCTGTTCAGAGAGCTGCTGTTTTTTGGACACCCGTTTAGGCTCCTGCACGGCGCTGGGGCGGTCCGTGGAGGGGACAGAGGGACTGCGGTCCTGCGCTTTGGCCGAGGGTCCCTGCTGCCACGGAAACGCAAGGGACGTGCTGCTTTAATCCGGAGTCAGCGGGATCTGGGTCACTCGCGGCCAACAGAAGGCCAGTGTCACACAGGCCTCCTCACTCAAACCCAACACCTCTCACCCGCACACAGTTCAGAGGCCGGGCCAGCAGGCACACGCAGGGCATGCTGGGAGCTCGGTTCATCTACAGGGCTAAATTTAGCAACAATCAGTCACTGCACTGATGCATGTAATGAGTGGCAAACACTGCGCTAAAGGAAGACGCAAAGCCGCAGAACGAGGCAGAGCTTAGCATGTAGTCTGATTCACAAATGCCTCATCTCCCTGCAAGTCATATTGGTATCAGTGAGTGGAAATACAGGATGAATAATGTGGCAAGATCTCTCTGAGTCACGCCGATTTTTGTCTCTCCTTTTGTAAAAAGGAAGTGTCAAGCAAGCAACTGACCTGAAAAAGATTCTGAAAGATCAGAACGGAGTGACGTGGATTTTCTTTTTATAGGACTCTGCTGGATGACAGCAACGTTAAAATGAAATAAATAAAAGCCAGTGAAATCCTCAAAGTGGGGGAAAAAAAGAGTATTGCAGCATTCTTGCCTGATAAAGTGGGACAGTGGATTATGAAAGGGATATAAAAACACAGTTTTGGACCAGCAGTACTGATCCTATCGTGCGTGGGGTTTGAGTGGCGAGGGGGGAGTGGCGTACTGTAACGTGTATATGGCCACAGGAAGTGACAGCAATGTGAGGACAATCCTACAGCGTTCACGGAAAATACGCAAAGCAGGATTTTGGAGGACACTGATGCGAAGAATGATTTTGTGCTTGTACCAAAGCAGGGGGTTTACAATGATTCATATCCCCTCTGACCAACACCCGGCCAAATGATTTGCGGCAGACAAATCCTTAGACAAGGGTTTAGGATAATCACAGCCAGAAAAGGATTTTGTGGATACTTCACCCAACCTTGACCTTTGACCCTGTCCTGCCATTGTTGTGTTGACCATAGATGTCCGATGCTGGTGGCCTTTTGGAGGACTGGTGCTGTGCCTCCACCCCCTCTACCCAGGCCCCTCAGATATGGTTATGGTTAAGCTCACAAGAGTCCCCCGTGAAAAAAGATCTAATAATGAATAAATCCATATTTCACATCGTAAGCACCAGTTTTCAATATATAATAAAGGACGTAGAAAGTGTATAGTGGATATAACATGGATAAAGTGGATATAAGTTGCACGGTCTATATTGTGATTACTTTTTTCTAGCAGTAGATGCTGAAAATCTTTTTGATCAGACACTGCCATCTAGTGGCTAGAAAATGAAAAAAATAATAAGGTGTGATGTACAGTGTACTGCAGTATAAATTATTTTTCTTTACCTCTCAAGAGGAGGTGTCTTGGCACACAATGTCACAGAGACCAGGTTAGTTATTAATAAGAAAATAACAGATACTGGAGAAACGGTGATGACTACTTGATGATCTAATGATTACTGATACCTGGCAAACATAACAATCTGTAACTTGGAGGATAGCATACCTGCTATCACAATTACAAAAAATGCTTGACCTTATAACATATTATGAAAGTTCATTATGAAAGAGCAAGGCATTTACTGAACACGGTTTTTAAAGGCTGAAGTGTCCAAGCCTAAAGAGGATCCAGCGAGACACTCAGTGGCTAAATTCATGACAAAGCTTTCCAAAGAGGAAAGCAGGCTGGCAGAGGCAATATCATCTGCTCTGACTGACAAATACAGCTGCCTTGAAGTGAAATGAGATGCCGTGCTCACGGATAATGCGGCCGAGAGGCAGAATATGAATGGAGCTCACACTCACCCCCGATACCGATCCCTGGGGGACGCCACAGGTAGCAAGAGCAGCGCGGGACGTATATTCATCCCCCGAGACCGACAATGGTCCGCCAAGGAGATACGAGATACAGTTCATATCCTGCTGTATGAATGGATAATATGCAAGAAAGGGAGCTGTGTAAGTCACCTCTGGACAAGGGCATCTCCAGGGATGATAACTAATGTAATATTAAGAGCAAATTTTCTATCATACTTCCCTCGCCTCGGACCTAAGCAGGGCTCTGCATAAGACTGAGAGAGACGTTTTGCCCTTAATATAAATCCAAGGTTCATTTCGAATCTCAGCGTTTTTATGCCCTTCTTATATTACTGTATGAAGTGAGAAAATGAGTTTGCTAAACTTTTATTGATTTAAATCTCTGGTGAATGTGTGGCCACTCGATGCATTTAGTGAGCTGATGAATACCAATGAATGTAACCTGTCGACACTTTTTTCTCCCTCCTTTTACCAAACCCAGTAGGCCTCAGCATTAAATATGCAGCCTGGAAAAAGCACTGCACTCTACCGTCTAGCACTCTACAATGGAAATTTTAGGGAACCGAACCTAAGGCTGCAAAGTTATCCCACTGCTTCATCAGTGTATTGACTATATAATTCAGCTACAAATGAATGTAGCAGTTTTTTTTGTATTACCTTTAGGGTACATAGGCCTGGGGTTGGGTTCTTTTGCAGCAGAGAAGCATCTTTGGACTATGTTTCATACAGAGTGCATCTTCACTGTCAAAAAATAATCAAGGAAGATAATACTAATACAAGTAGTATATGAGCTGCCTAATCACTAAAAATGTAGAAGGTAACTAACCACTGTGCAGCTACGCTTATTTGACCTCTGATATAACTGTAAGTGTAGGTTATATATAAAAATACCACTTGTGCCTACTCACGTCAATGTTCAACGCCCTCTACTGCTGCAAAATATGTAGCGCAAAAGTTACATTTGTCTATTTCTGCCAAAACCACCCTGAGCGTCTTTTGCAAAGTTTTAATTATTTAGAACGTTGGTCTCCTTTCGGCAACAGCTGCCACAAAGATGGCCAACACCTCTGCTGTTTCCACACGCAGGCAGGCCTGAAGAGAATGGCTAACGAAGGGTGTCACAGAGGAGGCCATAAATAATTTCAGGTGAGGTGCTCCTGTTGTCCCTCTGAGGGGGCAAGGCTCAGATCTCCTGTTTCCTCACAGGAGTCTGGACTGATCTGGGAACAGCATGTCCATCCAGGGCACAGGCCAGGAGAAGGGGTGCAGCTTCAGATGCAAGGGTACAGCCCAAAATGACAGGGAAGACAGGTACTGCTCTGCTGGACTGTGTATTCCCAGGACTAGAAAATGACAGTTATACCCAAGCATACAGATATCCTAAGGCGAGAAATCTGTAAAAACAACTTTAAATACAAGTCCCCAAGCATAAATCACACTTGCTAGCTGTCGCTGTAAGCTAACGAGCCACAGAAATATGGAGATCTGAGTCTGATGGAGGTGTGCAAGGTGTGGGCAGGTCTTCAGGGAGTCACACAGGTGCCATGTGGGTGAGGTTATTCCTAGCTAGAGCTTACTGCATGCATTCAGATGACAGCAGCAGTAAAGGTACTGCATTTTTCTTGGCAGACAGTTAAAGTTTGAACTAAACCTAATGTCTAAGACCAAATGTAAAGCAACAATTATGGCCTTGGTGTTAATGGAATTGGACTCAGGTTTGTTGTGATTCTGTGAAATAAAGTTGATCTGTTTTGGAAAATGTTTTGCTACAGTTTCTCAAGCTTCCTTTACTATTTTAGTGATTTATTTTGAGTGGCAATAACTAAAGTGTGTGTGTGTGTGTGTGTGTGTGTGTGTGTGTGTGTGTGTGTGTGTGTGTGTGTGTGTGTGTGTGTGTGTGTGTGTGTGTGTGTGTGTGTGTGTGTGTGTGTGTGTGTGTGTGTGTGTGTGTGTGCCTGTGTCCTCCCCCCTGCAGGTGCAGTTGTCCCTGTACACGTACCTGGTCATCGGCATGGCCACCATCTGTAGAAATATTGGATAGCTTATACCATCTGCAGTCCTAAAACAATTATTTAATGCTTCCGGCATTTCCATGGTAGGTTGTTTTGTGATCTGCGTAACAGCCCGCTTTCCTGTTCACAAATAAATTCTTACAGTATGGTTAAGAAAACGATACACATGGGAACATGGGAAACGGAAAGCCGTCACTGCTTAGTGCAAGAAATGATGGAGGTGCAGTGTATTTGTTAGGACGTCTGCCACCTAGTGGTTCTCACGCTGACATGTTTCAGAAGAACTATCATCCCAAAAAAGAACAATCTACTTTCGTCGGTCGCGACAGGGTGTAGAGAAGCTGGCCGCCACTTCTGTCATAAATGAGCCAAAAACAAAAGGTTAAAAACCAATAATTTATTTTAAAATCCAAACAGACAAAGAAACCAGCCTATACAAGCCAACAGCAGGGACAAAGTGAGCCTTTCCTGCTCCCCAGCCACACCTGTAATTAATTCACCCTCAGTTAGTAAGGTGTGGCTTGTTATCCAATAGGCTGGTCCTCCAAACAAATTGCCAACATGTGCACACAATTAAATGACTGACACACAATTGACTATTACAATTAGCATTCAGGTTCAAGGGAGAGGTGGTGAAGTCTCTCCTTCACACAGGGGCTCCGCAGCGTCATAATAGCTGCGTTCCAGAACGCTGACCTCACACTGATCCACACCGCACACCGCTCTATGCGGGTGGTAGCTGGCGTTAGCTAGCAAGCTAACCAGTGATGTTAACGCCAGTGGCGCTAAGTTTTATTGTATGTCTCAATGCTCATTACAGTCCATATAACAAACAAACAATCAAATAAAATAATACAATACAAGACAATAAAAAAATAAATATTTAAAAATTACTGGTTAGAGATCCCCAATCAGTGATTATAAGAACTCGCGAGTGTAGCAACATTAAGTTAGGCAATTACACCAGGTAATTATAATAAATATGCACTAAGCTAGCGATATGATATAATTTATTGTTGTGCAGCCAGCTAGCTAGGGCCAAAAAACAAATTAGTCATTAACCAAATGTTATGTAATTGTATTTACAGCAGTATGGTCTGCTATCTGTTATCCGCTAGCTGTTCAGTTCCATAACGTGAGTTTTAGCTTTTAGCTAATAAAACTCAGTAACCCCGTAACCCCGCAGTCTGGCATCTCCGCATCCCGGTCGTGTCCTCTGTCTTGGTCAGAGCAGCAGAGACGCTGGCCATCTTTTGCGCGAAGACCTACCACTTCTGGCTAATCCTATACCCACTGACCCCAGCGTGATGTTTCGTTCCTGTTTATGTGTAATAAAAATGGGGATTCTGAGATTACAGCACTATGTTTTGCACGGACGCTTGTTCAGTTGTGGTAGTGGTGTCCGGTTTGTGCGGTTTTTTCATGCCACATTATTAAATGCGCTGTGTAAGTCCCTCAGGATAAGAGGGTCCTCTACATGCCAATAATGTAGTGTACAGAAACATTGGCAACGAGTCATAACGTGCAAATGAAAACCGTGTCGCTTATTTAGCACAGGCAATGAGTTGGCTAACTGTTTAAAGAGCTCATCAGTTCTGTTTATTCACGTTGTATCTATAACAGGGATTATCGACAGTGGCCAGTCTGGGGCATGGAATGTGCACATTAAAACACACGTTTTTGTAATAAAAGCTGCTGATGAAAATGAACAATAATCAGACATTATAACAAGAATTGCAATGGTGGAACCAAATTGCGTATGAAAAAAATATACTAATATAAATATACTATGCTTATATATACTGTAAGACCGCTATAAGTCGTTGAAGTCGATCATTCCCATAGGTCTGACGCCACGGTGGGGTTGATCACCTGAAGGGTTGTGACATCACCACAGCTGCTGTGGCGTCAAGACCCTCCAGATGTACAGTAAATAAAATCACGTTGCATTAGGTTTCACTGTCATACTTGATTTGCATCTCAGAGGATTCGGAGCTCATTACAACCATTCTTTAACTATTCTTTACTTTTCTTACTACTTCGTATTATATACTGTACTATATCTGTATTGTACAACTCTATCTGTATGTCTATCATCTTTTGATGATGGACAGTGAATGTCCATCATCTCCACGTAGTTATACGGGAGAGAATTTCCGTAAGTATATATGCATACAGATCCACATGCAGAGAATGTATTTAATTAAGATACCAGTCAAATATATTTATAATTAGAAACCACTTGCTTCAGATATGCAACGGATGTTTAATAATTATTCATATGATGATATTAAGAAGGAAATATTAATATGAATTGATAAAATGTTTAGCCATTTAAGAGAAACTGACCAATAATATTCTAAAAATAACATTTCGTAGTCCTCCAGTACTGCCAGTAAAGATGTGTAGTAAAGATGTAGAGTGTAGGTTTGGTTCCCATGGCGATGAGAGACATCATCACACCTGTGCTGTTGGATGGTGGGCCAGGTGTAGTGCAGAGTGTGTTAGTGATTCACCATGACAATACTGCAGGGGCTGCAGAACTGCACCATGACAACGCACCTGGCAACGCCCCTGACAACGCCCTTGACAACGCCCCTGACGATGCCCCTGATCAGGGGGAGGAGGGCGGAGCGGGAGGGAGGGGCTCAAAGAGGAAGACGAGCAGTGAGCACTCAGGCAGCCAGAGGAAGAGGAGGAGGAGCACCCAGAGCGATGTGAAGGAGGAGAGCGTTACAGACTCTCCCCCTTGTGAGAGCGTGCCCCCCTCCACCTCTACACAGGCCCTGGTACAGGGGGACGCCCCAAATAACGTCAACAAACCCCTGCGCTCTCCATCCCGCCAGGACCGAGGTTAGAGCAGACTATCTAGGGTACATAGATTTAGAGACCTGTGTCCTTAATGACATTGATCTAAGTCAATAGGAGAAAGTTTGATCAAAATTGACAGTTTCACTAAAATTAAAATAAGGGGTTAGTATTAGTAACATTAATAGATATTGTAATATCAGTATCAAAATATCATAACATTGGGTGTAATCATTGGTCAGAAGATGTGCTAGTCCATGGCTGGTCAAAATATATTGTTATTCCTGTACTCTTAAGCTGGTGCTACAAAGAATAATTTAAGGCTTATGGCTATAAATATCCATCATGTTGTCTTCCTCCAGCCTTACGTTTGAGCACACTTTATGTAACAACCATGTTAGAAACCAAAAATGTAAAAGTACAGTAAAATGTATAGGTTTGGTTTCCATGGCGATAAGAGACACCATCACACCTGTGCTGTTTAACACATTATGAGCCGGGATGGTGAGGCCAGGTGTAGTGTAGCGTGTGTTAGTGATTCACCATGGCGATGCTGCAGGTGCTGCAGAACTGCACCATGACAACGCACCTGGCGACGCCCCTGACAACGCCCCTGGCGACGCTGCAGCGGGACAGTCTGATCAGCTGCAGGGGGAGGAGGGCGGAGTGGGAGGGAGGGGCTCAAAGAGGAAGACAAGCAGTGAGCACTCAGACAGCCAGAGGAAGAGGAGGAAGAACACCCAGAGCGATGTGAAGGAGGAGAACGTTACAGACTCTCCCCCCTGTGAGAGCGTGCCCCCCTCCACCTCTACACAGGCCCTGGTACAGGGGGACGCCCCAAATAACGTCAACAAACCCCTGCGCTCTCCATCCCGCCAGGACCGAGGTTAGAGCAGACTATCTCAGCTACATAGAATTACATACAGACCTGTGTCCTTAATGGCACTGAGCTAAATCAGTGTTAAAAACTGAAAATTTAAGGCTTCCCTTCAGCTGTAATAATAGTTATGTAATGATGGCTCTGATCGTATACACTACAATAATATTAAGACAAAATTTCTCCCCTGATGAATTGAATAAATGTTTAGCCATTTCAGAGAGATTAACCAATACTATTAAAAAAACAGTTTTTTCATAGTCCAACAATTCTGCCAGTAAAGATGTGTAGTAAAGATTTACAGTGTAGTTTTGGTTCCCATGGCGATAAGAGAGATCATCACACCTGTGCTGTTGGATGGTGGGCCAGGTGTAGTGCAGAGTGTGTTAGTGATTCACCATGGCAATACTGCAGGTGCTACAGAACTGCGCCATGACAACACGCCTGGCGACGCCCCTGGCAACGCCCCTGACAACGCCCCTGATCAGGGGGAGGAGGGCGGAGAAGGAGGGAGGGGCTCAAAGAGGAAGACGAGCAGTGAGCACTCAGACAGCCAGAGGAAGAGGAGGAGGAGCACCCAGAGCGATGTGAAGGAGGAGAGCGTTACAGATTTGCCCCCCTGTGAGAGTGTGCCCCCCTCCACCTCTGTTGTACAGGTTGTGGTACAGGGGGATGAAGCAGATGATGTCATTGAAGCCCCGCCCTCTCCAACCAGCCTGGCCAGAGGTTAGAGCAGACTTTCTGCGCTATTGAAGAGATCTGTGAAATTAGAATCACAGACCTGTGTCCTTAATGACACAGTGCTAACTCAGTATTGAAAACCTGATCAAGATTGAGTTTATTTGAAAAATAGAGATGGGGTTAGCAACATTAATATACATAAAATATTAATGTAATAAACACGGGGTGTGATCAGCAATCAGAAATTATCCCAGTCTCCACACAGAGAAAGACAAGTTTGGTAAATAATGACTTTTAACTAGTTTCTTTCCATGTTTTAAATCAGACGCATTTGAGGAAAAGTATGTTCAGCTGCATCGCCTCGGCCGGGGGGGGTTCGGCACCGTGTATGCCGGGTTCCGGAGGCATGACCAGCTGCCGGTACGAAGCACTTATCTCTCTCATCACTCAGCCCTTCCTGACACATGGACACAATTTAACACAGTTCTTTTAAGTCCTGGACTAAATTCTCAAATAAAATAATGTGGATACAACCATTCAAAACGTACACTTTTACCAAATGTACTTTGAGTATGCCCTGAAATCTTAATGTTTTATCACGTTTAATTGCATCTTAATCTCATAGCACTGTAAAGAGTGAATGGCTGGTTGTTTTTTTCCCATAGGTTGCGATTAAGCATGTGCCACGTCACAAAGTAACATGGAGCCCTGCAGTAAGGCGTTTTCTCCTCTCTGTTTTTCCTCACTTTGAAACGTGCACTTTGTAAAAATGAATAAATGAATAATAATGCTAAAGGATGACTCGGAGGTCCGGAAAGTGAAAGCAGGCGCTTACTCTGCGTTTAAACCCCTGCGCAGTGGCTCAACGGGCAGCTGTGTGAGGTGCCGCATGAGGTGCAGATGCTCCTCCTGGCCACCGGGGGCGACCCGTCCCCGCGGGGCATCGTGGGCCTCCTGGACTGGTATGAGACGGAGAGCGACCTCCTGCTGGTGCTGGAGAGGCCCAGCTCGTGCACGGACCTCAACAGCTACATCCAGGACAGGGGGGGAGCTCTGAGGGAACAGGAGGCCAAGGTACCGGCCCGTTGGCTCTACTCAGAGCACCATCCAAACTCATTACATTACATTACATTATTATCACTTAGTGACTAACATATGCTACAGTTTTATCCATCTATACAGCTGGATATTTACTGAGGAAACCTTGCCTGAGGGTACAATAGCAGTGCCCCAGCGGCGAATCAAATCAGCAACTCTTTTGGCCAGAATCCCTGCTCCTTTCCACTACACCACACTGCTGCCCCTCAGCTCAAAGCAGATTCAAACCAAGTGCTTCACTGTGCCTGTTGAGTGATGCTGAGCAAAGCACAGTGCAGCCGCCGGGACCTGGAGCATTATTATGGCATATGTGCAAAGCACTGGACAAATGCCTCAGTTTCAGGCTTTTTCCCCCCTTGCAGGTGATCATGAGACAGCTGATCGAGGCGGTCCGGATGGTGCACAGCAGGGGGGTTCTGCACCGTGATTTAAAGCCGGAGAACGTTCTGGTGTCGTTCAACTGCACGTGCATGTGCCCGGGATCCCTGCGCCTGCACCTCCTGGACTTCGGCTGCTCCTGCCAGCTGCATGCTGGGTATTACAACGAGTTCTGGGGTGAGTGATTCAAAAGCACCGCCCACCTGGGAGATACCTGTCAGATTTCCCAATCAAAACTATGCCAAAGCCAAAAAAAACTATTCCAAAACATGGGCAGAGTCAGGTAAACAGTGGGGAATGAATATAACCAGAAAGAATGGAAAAGGTCCAAAAAGGCAATTACAGAAGAGTACCCCTAAGAATGTTAATTATCAGCAAGCAAACGTAGCCAGCTAGTGAAAAGGAATGCCGTCCAGCACTGCATTATCATCTCATCATGCAGGCTTAGTATATATGTAGTGTACTCATGTTTGCAATATCATTTGGAGACTTATATGATGGCTTTAAGCCCTGACAAAGAAGCATCTCCTGCCAGCATGGAACTCAACGATCTGAACTGTAGCAGAGAGAGGGAAAAGCCTTGGGGATGGCTGTTCTCCTAACTGTCCCTCCCCCCCGCAGGCACCCTGCTGTACTCCGCCCCCGAGTGGAACCTGTACGGCTTGTACCAGGGGGAGCCCGCCACCGTGTGGCAGCTGGGGGTAGTGCTGTATGAGATGGTGTGCGGGCGCCTCCCCTTCCGCAGCCGCCTGGAGATCGTGGGCGACGAGGTGTACATGCGGCACGAGGCAGTGCTGCGCCTCTCCCGGTGTAAGATGTTTCCACCAACACCACGTGACCTTTGACTTTATCACACTGCTGCTCCCCCTCCAGCACCCGTACTGACCCTCTGCCCCCACAGCGTGCAGAGACCTCCTGCGGAGATGCCTGGACAGGCAGCCCCAGGGCCGCCCAACGCTGGAGGAAATGCTGCAGCACCCCTGGCTGCTGTAAGAGGGCGCCAGAGAGCACATGAAGCTTATGAATGAAGAATGAAGATCACCACAGCCCTGTGTATATTTAAGCAAATCAATTAATGTATACATTAATGTATTAAATATGCACTGCTTTCAACAATGTAATGTAATGACAAAAAAATTAAAATAACCAAAAAAATTAATAAACATTATATCAGAGTGAACTAATTTGTGTGATTGAGATTCAGCAAATAAACCAGATTTTTCTACTGCTGCACTACAGTAGAGACCAGAGACGGGCCACCGTTTGATTACTCTCACTGTTCTTAAATACCATACTGTGATTTCACTCTTCCTTTTCCTGCCGTGACTTGGGCAGTTGGCTGTTCTTGCCTTTGCTTACCTGCAGATGGCAGTAGTGAGACATTTATGAGTGCTCACATGTGGGCTCGGTAATGAGCGAGTGTTTGGCTGCATCGGGCGGGGGCTGGGGGGTGCAGGGCAGGGGCCCTGCTGGAGGTGGAGGTCGACAGTGCGGTGTCTGACCACAGGTGGCGGCCATGAGATCAGCCCACACAAGAGATGAGTTCCAGGAAGAGGTCACTGTGCTCACCTCTTCACAATCACACTAATCCAGACAGACACCAGAGAGAAGCCTGTGTGGGGGTAGAGGCCTTCTTGGTCTAAATTTTCATGGCTCATTACCCGTATTCCAGGCAAGCTTTGCTGCAGCACACAGCAATGAAGAGTGAGTTACAGCACATAGTAATTCTGGGATGCGAATTAGATACAAAATGGTAAATGGCATTGATTGACTACCGTGCATACAAGACACATACCTGTCAGATTGCTTTATCTGCTATCTACCATCTAGGCAAAACATTTCGGTGTGACCTGCCTATTAGGTGCTTATATTCAAATTAAAATGTTTAATACTTGTTTGCAAAAGGCACAGTTTCTGTGGTACTACCTAAACCTGTTACTGTATGTTACATATACATATACATATACATATACATATACATATACATATACATATACATATACATTACACTACACTACAATGCAATACATTACATTTCCTAAAGCTGGCTGTACATGCATACAGGAATGAGCGATTCTATTTTATGTCATTTCCAATGTCACCCTTGCATGGTGTCCTTTTGATGGAAAAAAACCCTCATTATTAACTATCTCTGCACTCACTGCTGAAGAATACTGATGACAGGTTCAGTGCCATCACAGGAAAGGAAGCATATCTGAAGAGCAGAGTTTCTGCTTGGTCTTGACTTCCCTTCAATTTAAAATTGAAGGGAGTAAATGTCTTATTTGATTTTGACTGAAATGATCTTATCTTAGTCTCTCTCCTTAAAAAAAAAGCAAATATGAAAGCAGCCAGGAAAATAATATTTCAATAATCCATATGATGTGAGAAACCTTCGGTTCTCCAGTTCTCAGATATTCAGAAAGCAAATAAATGAATAAATAAATAGCCATAAAGTAATACAGAGTTCCCCACAGCATGTACAATTTATTTTGCAGTATCCTGTCTCAGCTTAAAGTTCTCTAAATGACATTTGGAGACTAATGTGGTGACTTCACTCCCTGAAAAGCATGAAGATGCTATGCTGCACAGAACCCCTGCTGGCACAGATTGGAGATGTTTGGACGTCAGTACAGAGAGTGCTGAGCCACCCTGATAGCTGTGTACCAATGTAAGGGACTAAAGATCTCATTTCAGCCTCAGGTACATCAATCATTTACCATTCCCCTGTAAAATACAACAAAATCAACTTGAAGCAACCAAGACATTTGTTTATCTTTCAGTGTTTTTTTTTTAATTCTATGAGTGGTTTATGCATGGTGTTTCAATGATCATCAGAACTTTATAATGAAACTCAGAGAGGACCCGGAGAGGAACAGAAGGCAGTCTCAGTCAAGCAGGGGTGCTTTCCTCTGGTTTACTCAAAGTCACAGAGCTGTGAGTCAGAATCACTTGGATCCAGATTTCTGTAAACAACTGTTTTGTATATAAAATTCTACAAACAAATTATAATAATGAATCAGGCAGGAGGAGAGGTACTGCCAAGACCAAGTGAGAAATTTTGGCCAGTTGCCCAATGAAAACAGATAGACCTCCATTTTCCGACAGATAATGTTCTTTTTTACAGCCTCTTTTATTCATAGAAATATCATTATTACCTATTTGGCAGGCACCCTTACCCACCACGGCATATTATCTATTCATACGGCCATATATTCCTGATGCTTACTGAATTCAGATTCACTGCCCCGCTCAAGGTTACTACAGCTCAGCACCATCTGGGAATCCAGCACCAGCGCAGATTCTTAAACACTCCACCGTAAAACAAGCCAAATGCAATTTGCATTTAGGACCTTGATTCCTCCGTCTCTGGAGGAAAAAAAGGTGAATTTCGTGACAGATGTGCAGTTTCGTAGCTTCTGGGGCTTCGTGTAAATATTGCATTTTGAGCGAGCAAAATATCAATTTTTTGCAAAGTTTACGGTGCTGCAGCAGCTGGCGTGGAGCGGATGTTATATTCCAGCGCGTTTACCTGACCTTCACAGATTCCCACAGTCAGCACAGGTGTGTACCTGCCAGCCTCATTCAGGCACCTGAGTAAAAGGTGCCTTCAGAATGGCTACAAGCTGTAGCATCTCTCTCACAGCAGTGGGTCATTGAATCATGTCATGCAGACTCTAGCGCACATGTATTGAAAGGGACATTGTAACACTGCTTACTGACTACACGGTACAGTTACCAAGCTAATTCCCACCAATCACTGAAGTACTATTAGATTTCATGGAATGTTGTACAAAATTATTACATGAGCCAACATGAATTGGACAAAAATCTCTTTCTGGGAAAAATAAGGATTCGTTTTCCTGGAGTGGATGTGTAATGATTTGCTTTTAATGAACCCAGCAGTAACGGTAATGTTCTGCCCTTCAGAGGTTCCCTTGCAGACAAACTGGGGTTTGTTCTAATTTAAAAGAGAGTTTATGTCACATGGTGGCCGAATAGTCTTATTATTTTGTGTCCCACTTTCACACAGTATCTCATGTTCAAAAAGTTCATGTCGAACTTGCAATGATTTCAGCCATTTTTGTTACCAGTGTCTATTTAAACAGAGGGAACATATTCTTTTTTTGGAAGCCAGCCCCCTTTTCTCAAAGAGTTGGCTGTCTCTTTCCTCACGGGTGTCATGTTTCAAAACAGAGCCCACAGCAACGTTTCTGAATGCGAGACATTCCTTCCTTTTAAGGCTCTTCCTGCCCAGGTCGGCCAATCGTCATGTCCTGCCTTCCAAAATTCCTCCCACCCAGCACTTAGCCCTCTGAGTCAGGGATGCTGGCATAGGAAAGCCTGGTGATTTCAGGCCCGGCCCTCAGCCAAACCGCATCGGCGTACATTCCTCCCTCCCAGGAGGCTTGCACAGGCCCTTTCATTCACAAAGATAAGAAAGGACCGCCTGGAGGCTGGAAATGATACATGTGGTATTGTGTCCACTGTGCAGTCATTGGAGGCTACACCACTTAGTAGCACTTTGAGGTTAAAGCCTTCCTGTGTGCTTTCACACGGAGGACACATTAGCCAGTCGCGCTGCTGTTTCGTATTGGTAATCATTGCATTAGGAGAAGTGGAAAGCTTCTTTGTAACTATAGTTTTATTGGCTGTAATAAAGACAGAGCCAGATGGAGCTTCCTAAAGTGGGATGCTTTTATGGGTGTGGCGGGAGTAGGGCTGTGAAGCCCCAAGGACGCCACTTTTTAATCCAAACTGCAGCTCGTGCAACAATACCGTCTCACATCTCATTCAGCATTACTTATTATACCCCCTTCCCCTTATTCATCTTAAAATAGCTCAGAGGCACAAGTGTGGTTGCCATGGTTTCTGTAAAGGCAGGAAGACACCAAGCTGAGTGAGTGTGTGGAGCAAGTAGGCATGTTGTTCAGACCTGTCCACAAGATTCTACCTGAGACAGAGAATGGACCGATCAGACTTCATTAAGTAACGGCTGCGTTTATTTCTCTGTGCGCTGTATGTGTGGATTTAAAACCACGTCAATGATATGAACAACCGTCACTCCGAACACAGCTCCTTGGAAACCTGTGCAATGGACACATTAGGCGTAAAGTGTGACACGCCTATGGTGTCATGGCGTTCTGTTTGCGACTTCCCATGGTTTCTCATTTTCAACACGTTCCTTCAGCCTGGGACAGCCGGTGCCCTCAGGCTGCAGTGGACGTTTTGCAGAGCGCTGAATAACAACCCGTATGCTGAGACATTCAAAAACATGCATCATTCATTTACACACTCATTAAACCATCAATTAACCAATGGAAATATACAGTGTATTCTCTCCTCCTAGGTTTGAAACCAAATGTATATATAACACAAAATACATGTATTTTCTACTGTTTTTGAAAGACTCCCTTACTAATGTTGTCTTGTGAAAATGCTGGCATTTCATTGGTGGATTGTGGGCACTCACAGTTTAGGGACTTCTCATCTAGAATGTCAGACAAGAGGGTACCAGAGAGGTGCCAAGATCTGAAGTACATATACAAGAGATATTAGCTATTCCTTTTAGGTCAGTGTGCAATCTCATGTGCAATAACAGGACAGGGGTGTGTTTGCATTTTAACAGAGAATTTCTTATAATTTTAACGTCAGTTACATTTTCGGGATATTCTCTCATTTCTGTGGCTCTACTCTTGGATCTTCAGTCTTTTCAGCAGGGCATGTGTTCTTCTGCTGGAAGTTTTTCTTTGTGATCCTGAGCTGTTGTGCACCATTGAGCACGAGCAGAAATGTGCATGTAGCAGTTGCTTGGACGAGATGTTAAATTGAGTTCCTGACTCACTGCTGGCAGGACAGATCCCGTGGGCCATGGCACATACCGAGAGCTTTAACCCCAACCCGACAGCCATTGCAACATGCCGATAATCACCCTGTCACAAACGCTGTTTCAAGGCGAGGGAGACAGGAAGGCTCATTCCACTAAGCTGGGCTTATTCTGTAGGACAGTGGCAAGTTTGGCTCCTTTAAACCCAACCAGTGTCTCAGACATGCACAGTACAGACTATTGCCACTTTCAACTGTACACTCGGACATATGTTAAGGATATAGCGCTCATTATTTTTGAAAAAGCATTTCTGTGTAAAGTTGTCACGGGGGCAGATGAATTATTAACCCCCTTCTTGAAGCAGACCCTCAGTTGGCTGTTGCCATGGTGACTCACTGTCACTCTTCACTCTCCCACACTCACACTAGTGCTGACTAATCCTGGGAACAGCACAGTCAGGTCTGGGGTATTTCCTGACTCCGTAGAGTAACCACCTCCTGGATAAACATAACCCACATTCGTCCTCTGGCTATGCACATCACGCCCGAGCACTTGTCGTCCCCCCCCCCGGAGTTATAATATTACAAAAACTGTTCATTTAAAATGGTTGAGTATCTGTGCTAGAAGTTGGATGGATGTATACAGGCTTCTAATTTCTGTGTGTTTAATTCTTGCTGGTTCCTGGTTTGTATATTGGTTCTGTACATGCTGCCACGATTCTGCTCTGCTGCCGTTGTACTGGAAGACAGACACAAGGGTTGTGAGACACTATCAATCATATCAGGAATAAACAACAATTAAACTCCTAGAAAACAAAAACATTCAAGGGGATGGGTAATTTCGCAGAATGTAGTACAGCCATCACCATGGTTACACAGCATGTCCTGCCAATCTAGGATGAAACAACTTTTGATTCTCTTTGATGGTTGGGATACCTAGCTGGCTTGCATTGACTAGTTACATACATACACATACACACTGCATATATTTATCAAAAGGGACTTACAGGTGGGGCAGAGTACAACACAAGCAAAAAGCCATATAAGGAGTCAACAATATTAGAAGTGCTGAATGACCAAGTTCCAATAGCTGGCCAGACAAGGCACAAGCTATCTGGTAGAGATACAAGTGCATTAAACCATAGATTTGATTTTTTTTATAAGGAAAACAAATATTAAGATATAAGAAACTGTTTTAGGTGTCAGTGATTTAGATGTTCAGGTGAGCACAGATAGAGGAGCTGTGTCTTCAGATGTTTCTTGAAAATAGTGAGGGACTCAGCAGAATGGATGAAGTGTGGAAGTTCATTCCACCATTGGGGGACCACAGCAGAGAAACAGTGCATATATGATACATGATGGCATGTTATATCTTAATGGCTTGACGTATTTGCAGTTTCATGTTGTACAAATGAAGCAACCATTGTTTTCTTAACACATAGAAAAGAGACAAGTGCATTTTTTTTGTCTCCCCCTCAGATAACAGTCCTCCAGAGGTAGCCTGGGTCATTCGGACAGACGAGGGAAGGAGGGGACATGAATGTCAGCTCCTCTTGGCCTCTGGATGATGAAGCGTGTCTCCACTGGCCACATGGACCGTGTTCTGCTCTGTGTACCATCTGACCTGTCACTGTACCAGGACCCTGTGCGCCCTGCTCTAATTGGACAGATCTGATATCACATGACCCGGTGACCTCCCACCATGCTGTGTGGAGTTTCATTAAAAGTTCCATGAATACTAATAGACTTAGGAAATTGCTTTGTGTCAAACGTCAAATTTCTTGAACGACTAGCCCTGAGTCCAGGAATAACTAAGAAATCCTATCCATGTGACTTACAGGACAGTGTAAGACATTTTACTTGGGGCTTTTTTGTGTGTGAATCATTCAGCAATGCTCTGAACTGCTTGTATTCCTCCTAAAAGTGTGGTGTATGATGTTCAAATGAAAGCACAGTGAGAAAAATAAAAAATATATATGTATATATATATATATATATATATATATATATATAATATTTTATTTTACAAATACATTAAATAAAGTCCTCTATTTTGTGTCATCTATATTTACTCGCTCTTATCCTTAAATGCACTTGCATATAATTATTATTTATAAATAATTATATTTATTCGACATGCAAAGAAACATAATTGTGCCTTTTCCGTTTTGACTAGTTTTGGATAAATTACAACGTATTCCCATCAACACAAATACATGACCTCATAGATGACGAAAACCCCGAATGTCTTGCCACTGCATTGCAAGAACTTCGGAAGCATACCATTGTCATTATGTCATTTTTGTGAATATTTGCCGCGTGTGCCCATGTTAAATACCTAGCTTATTTCAGTTTATTGGGGAAAGGACAGTACGGAATTCCAAATAATAAATCCTAGGTCGTCTGTAAACCAGTTGTGAAGTAATTTTCTAATAAATTTGCAGTATATATTTTTAAGTTCTCTTGGCTTAAGGTGACAATTACTTGTGTTATTAGTCCCTCTGTGGCAGTTTGTCGTTTGATAGGCTACTCGAGGAACTGTTTCATCAGCGTCGCCCTCTGCTCCTCCCAGTTTCATACGATCACGGCCAAGGAAAGTTTCTTTTATCCTTGTTGATAACGCGCACTCAGCCTTTATTGGCTAAGACAGCCTATGTGACGTATTTTGACCAATAACCTACAAGAGCGCGTCCTCAGCGAAGAATAAAGAAACTCGCCGATGAGTGACGCGCGCAGGGCGCTTTGCTGTTGACTTCAGTTTCGATTGCCAAAGGGATTTAAACTGCCCCTCCGGTCTGATCTGTGGCAGCGCGACGTCAACAGGAAAAAAAAGAGTCACGACCGGAGAGATGACATTTAAAGAGGGAAGCTGCTTTTGGAAGAGCTAAGGCGGCGTGTTTTCACCGAGGAAAATGTGGCTGTGAGAGTTGCCAGTGTTTGTTTTGTTTTTGTCGCTTTTTTGTTTTGTCGGGGGGAACACCTAAGCTCCGACGGAGGGACGCTCCTGACATTCCCTGCTGCCGCTGACTGCCGCTCCGTTTCTGCCGCAGTAAGTTTGCATCGTCAGGCTATAAGCCAGTCTCTGAGGGAAAACTGTTTTCGCGTTATTGCAGGGTAAAAATAAGGAAGCCGTGCGGGAAAAGGCCAGTTCCAAACAAACAGCAGCTAGTTTCCTAGGCAGATGGCTAGCTAGCTAGCTGTTGAAGTTCTAACAACAAGGAATTAGTAGGATTTTGGCTAACTAACAAGCTAGCTAGCTTGTTGAAGTGACAGTCTAGCTTCACCCCAATATGTAGCTAACTAGTCAACGGAACACACTTAGAGATGTCCACTGTTTAATAATCGTTTTGCGATCCATCAAACTGATGTGGTCAACATTACTGGATGCGAAATGTCAGCTGATTTCGTGAGCTAGCTAGCTAACTTACAAACTACTAGCTTGTTAGACTGCAGGAACGCCAGCTTCCAGCTTCTTACCGGCCCAGCTGTGTGTTTAACGTTTAATAACCAACTTGGAGCAGTTGTTACAGTTAGGGATACTATCTTAAACTATTCTTTGCTGTCTGAACCCGCAGCGCAGTGTCCAGCGACGTTGGTAACGTTATCGAAGTAGCTAGCTTGGTCGCTAGTTGTTGATCACATACTGCATGCATTGGTGTAGTTTTTGGTTATTAAATTAGTTTTTTTTTTTTTTTAAGTCAATGACGTACCTAAGTAATTTTTGTCTTTATTGTTCCAGAAGTACACAGAAGATGGCAACTGCTCTCAGAGAGCGAAACCCAGGGGGTCGCGGACCTAACCCCCGGAAAGGCCGGATTTTGGGCATCATCGATGCGATCCAGGATGCCGTCGGACCCCCGAAGCAAGCTGTTGCTGACCGCAGGACGGTGGAGAAAACGTGGAAACTCATGGACAAAGTGGTGAGCGGTGGGAAGCGATGGGATATATAACAACCTTGCCTTACCCATGGAAGCAAACTCTTGTTTCATCCAGTCAAAGCCAGTGCGACGGTACAACATGCTAGTTTCACAACTCCTGAACATGAATGGCGTTAGGCGAGGGGTCGCGACGCAACTAGCCGCGCACATGACTGATTGCCGCGGATAGTCCCCGCGTCTTCAAGGCGACCAGTCTTTCTCTGCGTTAGTAGTGGCCAATCCCATGTGACCACCTACCATTTATATCTCATCGAAACTTTAACACATGAATTCGCCTAGTTTTTTTTTTTTTTTTTTTTTTTTTGAAAATGAACACTGCTGTTAGAAAACGTCACTATCTGAGCACACGCAGAATGTGGCCCTCACAAGCGTGCCTGCTAAACACATTATTAGGGACCCCACAGTTAAAATAATTAAACAATCATAGAATGTAAAAATGGACGTTGTGAACAATTAGGCATCGTCCTGCATTGTCCAGACCTCACACGTTGAGCTAATAGCGGAAATAATGGCGAGTGAGTCCTTATCTTGCCTGGCTGCCCTGAGCTTTGCTTTTCCGCAGCCCCTGTGTAGGTTTGTTTGCAGGGCAGATGTAATTAGATGTTGTTGTGACAGCTGCAAAACCAGCCCCGCTAATGGGGGATAGGGATTATTACATCGGGCGCTTTTTATTTAATGACTTGGCCGTTAAATAACGATGGGACAAGTGCTCGTTTGCCATTCAGTCAGAGCAATTGCAGTTTTCCGCAGGTTATGTGTGAACAAATGATAGAGGTCTTTGGATTCTGGTTTATGCTTCAAATGGGTGTTTCAGCACCTGTGGAAATACAGATGGGAGTACAGTATGTTTCACATGTTAAGTTTCAACGAGTATTTTGTTATTCTGTAAAAATTCATTGAATATCCTTTGCGGATTCAGTTGTTGACATCTCACCTTGTATACTGCATCTCCACAAAACGATTTAAAATTGTTCTTTGGCATAGAAATAACCAATTTACTTATGTACAAAAATATATATTCAATAGTCATAGAAAAAGTATATCTGCTTTCAAGATTTTTGATATCAAAATGAACCCTTATTACAAAATAAATCTTTGGTGACAGGACCTTACACAAACAAAACAAGCACAGAAAGTTCAGGCATATGTTTTTTTCACATTACCACCTGAAAGAAAGCTTTAACACTTGATGTAGATTTCAGTTTTCACTTTCTCTGGGACATTATATGCCATTGGGGTGGCTCTTTATTGCAGGGGAGATTATTGTTGTAGTGTTTAAAGAAGTTTCTTTTTTTTTGGAATTGCATTACACTCAGTTCGTGTGTATGTTGATGATGTCGCTCTTTTCAGGTGAGGCTCTGCCAGAACCCCAGGTTGCATCTGAAGAACAGCCCACCTTACATCCTGGATATCTTACCTGACACCTACCAGCACCTGCGGCTCATTCTCAGCAAATACGAGGAGAGCCAGCGGCTGGCACAGCTCAGCGAGAACGAGTACTTCAAGATCTACATCGACAGCCTGATGAAAAAATCGAAGAGAGCCATCCGCCTTTTCAAGGAGGGCAAGGAGAGGATGTATGAGGAGCAGTCACAAGACAGGTGGGAAAGCACCTCTGTGTCCTTAACCTGTGTAGTGGATCAGCATGTTTGCCTGAACAGCTAGAGACCGGTTACACTGCACTGTCTGCTGTACTCTTTAAACAGGTCTTTAACTCTCGCATAGATCAGTGTGCCGCTGCCTCAGGCGTCAGACAGAGATACATGCTGAAAAAGAATAAGTGAAATGTTAATGTGCTCCCTGTGTTACAGGGGTTGGTGCACTTGCGCCTGGTTTTTGCACTTTGTTTCTGTTTGATCAGGAAAGTCAGGCTCTGTTGCTGATGTGTTCTGTGTTTTGCTTCAGACTTTGCTGTCGCTTGCATGACTAACCCAGTCATAATCTAATTTTGGGGGAGTTTTGGAAACGCATCACAGCTTTAGGTTATTGTGTGCCCCATAGTCATGGAAAAGGCAGTGCATTCTGGGAAGTGCACAGGCGTATGTGTATATGGCTACAAAACCAGTTCAGACCAATTAACGGAGGAGGAGCTGAAACTAGGGGTTCATTCAGCTGGCAGAGTGAGACAGAATATTTCACAAAGAACAAGATGACAGATGAAGTCCAGAGCTAGAGAGTATTGAGGATATGTGGTGATCTCTGGACTCCAACTTCCACCTATCTCAGGTATAGCTGAGCATGACTGAAGGTGCCAAGCACTCAGTTAGGCTAAAACGTGGTGTTTGGACATGGGTGTATTTCATCTGTCCTCCCACAGACAGCGCTTGTAAATCAATATCAGGTCAGTTGTTTCATGCAAACTTTCATTTATATACATTTACATTGCAAATTACATTATTGTCATTTAGCAGATGCACTTCTTCAGAGCAACTTACATTTGTTAAAATTTTTACATGTTATCCATTTATATGCCTGAATATTTACTGAGGCAATTATGCATTAAGTATCTTGTCCAAGGGTACAACAGCAGTGCCCCAGTGGGGAATCGAATCAGCAACCTTTTGGTTACAAGCCCTCCTCCTTCCCACTATGCTACACTACCACCCCTGTTTTTGTTATATTTACTTATTTTAAAATTTCAGGTGAAGCACATCTTCTTAAAATGAGCTGCCATTGATTGTTTGGCCCTGCTGAGGGGTTGAGCAGTCATGCAGTAGATGACACAACAGAAATTGCAGTGTGTTTTGGTGCCTTTTCTTCTGCCTTCTTCTAATTGCCTCAGAAACACCTCAAGACCTACACACCACTTAACCCAGGCTCAATATAGACCCTGAGTGGCAGGGGACAAACGCACAGTCTCAGCTGTCTGCAGTTTCCTACCTTATTTATTGAGCTGGCATTCACAGACAGGCAGGAGTCGTGCGTCAGAGCCGCCACTCTGGAGGAATGGCCCCAGCTGTGAAAGGTCAACTGGAACGGGTCAGCCAGGATTTTTAACCCTTGGTGTCGCGGGGAGAGGAAGTGAAATTTGCAGCACGAATTGTGACTGCGGGGGCTTGGAGACCTTTCTTCCTCATCACGCAGATTGTGACCTTTTTGGAAACTGGCGCTTTTTTGTACAGTATGCAGATTTGATTTAGATGAATTACCTCAATGTTAAGTGGCAGTGTCCCCACCGGGGGTCTGTAATGGAGTCCATAGGCAAATGTATTTTGTCTGCAGTAAGTAATTTTACTGGAGCTCACTTTTGATGATGGCAAAGTAGCCTAAGTGTGAATTAAATACATAATTGGGAACTTTGAGAGGTCTTTGTGTTTGCCTCATGTTTATAGTTAAAAATGTGATCTATTGGCAAGATGGGGTGTATTCACAACGGTACCATTAGAATCATCCCTCAGTGGTTTGAGTAAGTAGCCTGTGTCTGATTAGCTGCTTAGCTTTGTGAATAGCTTTGAGTTGATGTTGATTGTTTTTTTCTTTTCCCAGTTGGAAGGTAGCAATAGCAACCAATGGATAATATGAAGGAAATGGGAAAACATACTTGTTTGTTGGAAGACATTTTGAGATCTGCTGCTGTCATATCTGTGAGCTTTGGCATCCCGGACTGTGGGCTTGTGGGTAGTGAGCAACTGGGGAATGGGCCCTGTTTTTAAGTCACAGGGAAAGCTGTCCCAAGCTGCACAACATCATGTCAGAAAGGGTGGGAACCTGTTGCTAGGAGGGAAGGGGAGGAGAGTTGAAGTTCGTTCTGCGTAAAGTTTGCCCCCAGCCAGCTGTGTCGTAGGTGTGCTGCCCTCCGGGACCCGGCACCCTGAGGTCTCGGCTCTGAAGCAGGGCTGTGTGGGCCTCCAGGGATTTTCGATTCAAAGAGTGGCCTGACAGCGCTGGGTCCAGCTTTGGCTGGAATGCGGTCTGCGCAAGCTTAAGCTCCTGTTTCTGCCTGCGTTTCGGTCCACTCCCCACTGTGCAGATCCAGTATGAAAAGGAGAATCTAGACGAGTTGACTCGCTGAACCGCTCGGCTTCTGCATTTTTTTCACTCTGCGCAGCGGAGCTGGTCTGAGAGGGATCATACCTCCCATTTCTCTGCCAGCGATGAAGGACAGGTAACTAATGTGTGCAGGTAATGGGGCGGCAACGGCGCTCAGAGGTTGCAGGTTCCTTGAGCAAAAATAATGAAGCTGTGCGAGTTGCCATAGTTACGGTTGTCTGCTAAAGAAATAAGATGTTATGTAATGAAGCAAAAGTCCTAAGGGAGCCGCAGATTGGTGCTGCGTTGAGGAATTCTGTGATCAAGTTCAGTCACTTCCCACGTTTTATTCTGAGTTGTTGTGTTTGAGTGCTTGTGTTTCCTTCTCCAACTCTTAATCAAAGCCACATATAATTCAAGGGCCCTTGAGCTGGGGTGAAAAAACTCTAATGAGGCATTTTTTTTATAGTCTCCAGTAAGAATGGAGAAAAAGTTCAGTCCCTCAGGATTCAGTTCTGAGAATTGCTGGATGTGTTAAAAGATGAGCTACATGCAGCACCCAGACCAGGGACGACCAGTTTCCCTCTGATCTGGCTATTGCCAAGAGGATAGTACAGAAGCAGTCCCAGCGCTGGTATTTGGCAGGGCTTTCTTCCAGTGTCAGAGGAAGAAGGAGACAAGCCAGAGCAAGGAAGAAAGAAGCTAGAAGAAAGAGGCAAAAGAAGAGTTCTCTTCCTGCGTTTCTTCTTTGTATTCGTCCTCTTTAATTATGACATCACAAAGTCCGGGCTGTAATGCTGTTCAGGTTTGCTGCTCTGCAGGGCCTCAGGCTTCTCCTCCATCAAGCCTGACAGGCCTGCATCAGGAATGCGCACACCCCACACACACAATACACGTAGTGTGGCAAGTATGCAGTATGTAATCCATAATGATTGTCTGTTAGCTTTTTTATATATATATGACAATCAGTCTTGACAAATTGTAGCATTTTGTTATCATTAAACAACAAAATAAAAATGCATGTGCTCTGTGCTGTATATCATTCTACATAAGGTGGGTTAATCAGGTTGCATTGCCTTTGGAATTTATGTCCATATTTATACTCCCAAAGGTCGCTGGTATTATAACCCTTTCAGTGCCTGTCTGTCAGAGTGAGGCAGTGCCAGTTGGAAGTGAACAGGCAGGGCAAAATGCTTTTCTATCTCAGGGTGTCTTAGTGTTTTAAGAGCCTGGTTAGCCCCACAGTTTACAGGCCAGACCACACTGACAGTTGATTAAATTTATGGCTCCATGTGAAATGACTGGTTGGAAATTAGAAATTGGTCTCTCACTGGATGGTAAAACTGATTTAAACATAAAGTCACACTGTGCCCCTTGACCATATAAATTGTTCATTTTTGCTACTGGGACGTGCTTTTGGTCACAGCGTTCGCAGGTCAGATAGTTTTAAAGTACTGTAATGGAGTGAGTGTGGGGAGTTGATTCATTCTGTGGCCCCGGCTGAAAATGTGCCAAAAAGAGCTGGCTTTTGAGGGCTCCAGCCGTGTGTCAGCACTGTTTCCTCTGCAGATCACCTGGTTTTCATCCAGCACCCCGAAAACCAGCAACTTCTCTTCCGTACTGCTCCAGAAATCCCCTCATCCCAGAGCCTGCTCATCGTGTTCCATCATGCAGCTGCTTGCGAGAGGGTTGTTTAGTGTGTGTTGAGTCTTAGCTGTAACATCTGGCTATCCCCAAAAGCATCCTCTGTGGTTGCTCTCGCTCTCTGGGATTCTCTCCCCCGCAGCGAGGGGTTGCTATCCCAGCATCTGCTGTGGGGGCGGAATGTGAGCGCGTCTGAGACTAGCGCTGGGAGTCGTGGCCGTTTGCCACATGCTGAGAGTCCTCACCGTTTGCCACATGGGGCGATCGATACTCCGCTCCGAGTGTGAAAATCGGGAGCTGTGTCCTTCTCGCAGATCAAGAAACTCGCTTTATAGTTCGACACGGGGGGACGCGAGGGGGTGGGGGGTGGAGGGTGGGGGTGTGGGACGAATCAAGAGCAGTTCTGTCTGAACAGCTCAATGGCAAATCAATACCTAATCTTTCAGCTGTCTGCAAGTGGCTTGGAGAGGTCAGCGAAGTGCTGGAGAAGGAGACAGAGAGAGAGAGAGAGTCTTTTGTTCTGACCTGTTGCTGTCGTTGGCTAAATTTTTCTGGTCTGTGACAAATTCACTGCAGCAGCAAACCATTAAAGAGAATATTTTATCTCATGATCATCCCTGGGCTATGACGGAACATGAACTTATTGAAACTTTGAGCAAACACTCGAGCTGCGTGATGGGTAATGCGTTCACAGTTGCTGGGTGGGGTGTGACAGATACCCCTAACGCCACACCATACAGCGCAATCAGACTTTAAATCATTGCAGTGCGGTGTCAGAGCTTAGCCGCGGGCAGCTGCACAGACTCCCACTCTGACCCACTGCTGCTGTCATCACTGGATGAAATGCAGCGCATTGTGTTGAATGTGTGCTGTAATTTCACAGCAGCTCTGCTGTCCCGATGCTGCTCAGACATTAATAATGAAACATCCCATTTTGTGAATTTCAAACTCGTGATCAGAGATGCATGTTTCTAAATGGAAGTGTGTGAGGCCCCCGGTATTTATTTAATTTAACTAGCATATGGGGAAAACAAAATGCAAACAAAAAGCATTTCAGTTTGAGTAGAAACATTTTATTCTTTATGTGTATCCAGCGTTGCCCACAGTGCTGATGTAGGACTTTCCATCACTGAGTGCCACTAATAAGCAGGTCTCCCCAGAGAGGGATGCTGCCGGCTCTGCTGTCGGCTGTCCAAACTTCTGCATCCCGTGCCGGCTTTGGCATTGCAATGCAAACTCGCAGTGACAGGGTATCTCTCTGCAGCTGGTGCAATTTCCAAGGTAGGAATCCATCAGTATCCTACCAGACCAGTCCGCAGACCCGCCCAGGAGTGGCATGCAGTCCGCGTTTCTAATATTGAAACGCAGTGCAGTGCAGTGTGAATGATGCAGCTTGGGAGCACTTTGTTTTGGAGCTATTTTAGGCCATCGTGCTGTGCAGCATTTTTGTTGAGTCACGGATATTGAAATCATCTGATTGGCTGATCCCACTGTGGCACCTTTAGCCAATCAACTTTCCATGAAGGTCACTGAATCTGTGCATAAATATACTCAGTATTCATGGGGCCTTGAAATGTGATGGGATACCTGAGTACCCTCCCTTAACCCCATATGCAGTTCAGAGCTAACAGTCCAAGTGCATTCTGAGATGAACACAGGCTGATGTGCTAGCAGACAGGGGGTTATGGTTATAGAAACCTGCTCATTTCTGTCTTTATTCTCTCAAAGTCAGGAGGAAAACACATCCCACTTCCTCATTAGGTCAATAGTCTTCACTTTTTTGGGCAAATCTGTGCAATAAGTTTGTGGGTGCACATTTTAGTTGAAGTCAGACAGCTAGTGAGTTTGATCTTGGCTCTAATTATTTGTGTGTGTTAGAGAGAGAGAGGGGAGAGAGAGGCAGAGAGAGAGAGAGAGAGAGAGAGGTTGATGTGTTACTCCATTGGATGAAGCAGGAGTGCAGTGTAATCTCTGCGCTGTATTGATCCCCTCAGCTTCTTGGTGTGTGTGTGCGTGTGTGTGTGTGTTGGCAGGATGCTTAGGAGGACCACTGGACTCCATCATCCCTCCATCAGTACGGGACTCCGGTGTGACTCAGGCCTTTTGTTCTGATATCCTTCTGAGATTACTGGGATTTCTGCAGTTAGATTTTCCTTTCTGATTTTCTTACCTGTTTGAGCAGATTTTATATTTTATGTATAAAGATAAAAATACAGCGCCTTGCAAAACTATTCAGACCCTTGACCAATTCTCACATTTTACTGAATTACAAATGATACATTGACATTCGTTCTGTGTGATATTTTATTTAAAAACACCAAAACCCAACATTAATTACGTTAAGGTGACATTGGTTTGATGTTAGAAAGAAAAATTAAAAAAAACTGAAATATGCAGTCTGCATAAGCATTTAACCACTGTGTTCTGTGCACTGTATATCTAAGCACTGCCCTTGTTTGTGCCTCTCCCTCTGTATTTTATACACCTGTATGCATGCATTCATAGAGTCTGTGATCCCAGGCAGACCTGGGAGCTCTGTGTTCTCTGTGCTCGCTGCTCTGTGTTCTGTGCTCTGTGCTCGCTGCTCTGTGTTCTGTGTTCTGTGTTCTGTGTTCTGTGTTCTGTGCTCTGTGCTCTGTGCTCTGTGTTCTGTGCTCACTGTTGTGTGCTCTGTGCTCTGTGTTCTGTGCTCACTGTTGTGTGCTCTGTGCTCTGTGTTCTGTGCTCACTGTTGTGTGCTCTTTGTTCTATGCTCTCTGCTTGCTGTTCTGTGCTCTGTGCTCTGTGTGCTGTGCTCTGTGTTCTGTGCTCTGTGCTGGCTGCTCTGTGCTCTGTGTTCTGCGCTCTGAGCTGTGTGCTTGCTGCTTGCTGCTCTGTGTGCTCTGTGCTCTGTGTGCTGTGCTCTGTGTGCTGTGCTCTGTGTGCTGTGCTCTGTGTGCTGTGCTCTGTGTTCTGTGCTCTGTGCTTGCTGCTCTGTGCTCTGTGTTCTGTGCTCTGTGCTGTGTTCTGCGCTCTGTGCTTGGTGCTCTCTGCTCGCTGCAGTGGTCACCCCCTGTGCCCTGGCAGCCGGGTGAGATCAGCGGGGTTTAAGCAGCCATGCTGGCGGCTGAGCTCCAGGCTGCTGCGTCTGTGAAATCGGTTCAGCTGCCGCTGGAACTTAATGCAATTTACGGCCCGCTTGACAGCCGTGCCCCCGGTAATTTTATAAAGTAATTGCTTCAGAATCGACTGCGTTTAAAACCAGGAAACGGCATGTTGCAGAGTGCAAACGGCTCTGGCTCAGTTTCAGTGTGCTTAAGGTCACACAGCAGGTCTGTGTGCTGAACGTCAGTCTGAGGAAAGCACTGCGTTCAACCGTGACTTCAGCCGTCAGCTGCTCCCCTTAACATTACGCACGACTCCGTTCAGCTGGTTAAACGTGAGAAAAACAATATCCCACTTCCCTGAGTCTGCAGGGGTTAAAAAAGAACAAAAACAAAACCTCAGATAGTCAGAGGAGTGGCGGCTGACGTGCATTAGCGACTGTGCTGTTTCTCTTCCCTTGCCTTGGCTGGCTGTGCGGCTGCTCATTCTAATGGTGACGGTGACTCTTCTTGGCGTTTGGAACACAGGGCTGAGGTGGGGCTGTGTGTTAGCAGACCACAAACTCGCCTGATCTTTCGCTGCGGATGATCAGACTCTCACTTATCGCACATCTGAGACAGGCCCAGGCTCGCTGTGCTACATCCCCTCACGGACGTAACACCACGAGGTCTGAGCTATAAGCGAAATAAAAAAAGGACAGAGAATACTGGTATACAGAAAGCCTGCCAGACGTCCATGCATGTTGCAGCGTTCAATACAGTAAGCATCATCTTACTGAAGCTTTCAGTCGGCATACCAGCTTTTTCATCTCATTCTAGAAGAAGAAAAAAAAAAATCGCTTGACTGAAGGACGAGACCCGTGTTCTTTTCTGTGACCGGTGTTGCTTGTTGAGGTTTCAACAGTGAATTTGACATTTGTGCTTTTATCAGATGACCTTAATCAGAAGGTGATGGTATCTGGCAGGGTTTGAAAGAGAATCTTTACACTTCCTGACACAGTGCAGTGTATTGGAGGATGCTCTTTACCAGACCTGGGTAATGAGTGGAAGTCATGACATTTAGCCCATTGCAGCAAGCATCTCCTTACTCGCAGTTGCTTGTTAATGGCCTCTATCTGTCTGTGTGGTCTTTGACTACGTTATCTGCTGGACCTGGTTCCTGGGATGTGGGGTGTATGACCATGTGGTCTCTTGGACCTGGTTCATGGGATATGTAGTCTTTGACCATGTGATCAGATGGATGTGGCCCCTGGGATGTGTGGCTATAGTCATGTGAACTCATGAACCTGGTTCATGAGAAGTGTTGTCTTTGACCATGTGGTCTTCTGGACCTGGTTCCTGGGGTGTGGGTGTTATTACCGTGTGATCTCTTGGACTCGGTTCCTTTGGTGTGTCATGTTTGACTATGTGATCTCTTAGCCCTGGTTCCTGGGATGCGAGGTCTATGACCATGTGATCTCCTGGACGTGGTCCTGAGATGAGTGGCTGTGCGGTGGAGTTCCCCTGCCTGGAGCAGAGTCATCATCTCCCACCCTCTCCGGACTCTCCCCGGCTCACCCACCCTCCCCCGGGATCAGCCACCTCATCCTCCCGCTCCACCATAACATCCTGCTGCCGGCGGGTCTGTGCCAGGCCGCGGGCTTGGCGCAGGCTGGCTGTTCTGAGATCAGCCGCACGCACGGCGGGGTGAGCGTGAGAGAGAGGAGCTGAGATGGAATGCTCACCTACTCGACAGAATGCACGTGTGCGCTAATCCATGACCTCATCTCACCCCGGAACATTTTCCGCTTGCCTTTGCGCTGTGTTTCTGTTACAGCACTGCCCATTGGCTGCTTGCTTAGAGACAGTGGAACACAGCGAAGACAGTGACTGAGAGCGTAGGCCTCGTTTCTTTCATGTCCGATCTACACTATCCACTATCTGCATTACATAGGCATTACATTGTTATCATTCAGCAGACACTCTTATCCAGAGTGACTGACATAGATTACGGTTTTACATGTTATCCGTTTATATAGCTGGGTATTTACTGAGACAATTCTGGGACAGGTACCTTGTCTATGGGTACAGCAGCAGTGCCCGAGCGGGGACTCAAACTAACAACGTTTCGGTTACAATCCCTGCTCCTTACCACTATGCTACACAGCCACCAACTATCTATGTCTAGTTTTGACCACACACACAGTAATCTTCTTGGGCAGAAGTCCTCAATGGACAATTTTGTTTATGAAGTTACTATTTTATAATTACCATTTTATAATTCAAAGCCACTGTATTTACAGAGATAGTTATTCCTTGTCTTAAAGTGAATATTCCACTCTGATTTCTCACATCCCTTGGCAGCTGGGGAGAGGGAGAGATTATTGGATAATGTCAGTTTAGCGTGGGTGCCCTGGTGTGGGCCAGCAGCAGTCTGTCAGTGCCAGCGTTCCTGTGTTCTGTTTCAGGGAGGTCTGGGAAAGATCGGCTGCTCGCCGACTGCAGACCCTAGGCCTGAAGGGAGAGTTCCTCCGCGAGGAAGTTTGCTCCGGCGTTCCCCCCTCCTAAAACCAACATTACTCAGGTCCTGCTCTGAACCCCGAGCGCAGTCACTAAACCATCATGCCCTCATCTGACTCGGCGTGAGCCTTCCAGGAATGCAGTTTAGCTGGGGCTGGTTAGTAGATGCTCAGGAATGCTCCCCGCTGTGGAGCTGATTTTTGGATAGTCCGAGGGCCGCGTCTCAAAGAGCTCCATTCATTCTCTGTAGATTTTCTCCTCTTTTTTTTTTTTTTTTATTTTTCGCCTGCTCAGACCGAGATGAATAAGCGAAATAAAAGTCGTAGCTAACCGGATCCATATGGCGAGGGCTGAAACGGGCGTGGCCCTGAGAGGCTCCGGCGGCGGGTTTCTGGAGGGGCGCCCCCAACGCCCCCGAGGCCCCCGGTGAGCTGTGGCAATGGGGCGCGTGGGCGGAAGGGTTTCTCGCTCGTTCACTTTCTGAGTAAGGCTTTTCGGAGAAGTGACACACCAGGGAAAGAATAGGTCCATGCTGCCTTTGTGCAGGGGGGAGCCTATCAGAGCGCAGAGAATAAGTTAAAAAAACATTCTGATGGTGACAGAGGACCTCAGCAGCTGCTTCGGAGGTAAGGGAAGACCTCTCCCTCTGTGACTGGTGTGCGTGACTGTAGCCAGTCCTGGGATCAAGTGCTTTTCCAGAGGGCAAAGTTTTCGGTGCCCTGTGAGAATTATACTTATTGTTCTGTGCTGTGAGCTAAACTTGGGCTCGCTGGGTTCTGTTACATTCTGGCCAGTGTAGTTGGAGCGGATTAAGTATTTGTACTACTGAACACTGTGTACTACATTATTACTACCCTCCCCCATTTCTAAAGAATATGATAAATCAAAGATATTCATTGAAAAAAGCCAATTTGTTCTCACAAATGTATTCACAATACATTGCTTCACAATACAGTTACGTTACTTTCCAGGGTCATCAAAGCATCATTATGACAAACAGCTTTCACTGTTTAATCTGTTCTTCTCTTGAGTCTTCCTTCCCTTTGACTGCACTCACTGTAGGACACTGACAAAATAAGATCATGGATAGAAATAATAAACTAGTCAAAAGTCAAAAACTGCACCCAGTGTACTCCAAGGTGTCTGTGGTGTGGAGGAGATGAACAGGGTCATGATGTCATTGCCAACAGAGAGTGTGTGTGTGTGTGTGTGTGTGTGTGTGTGTGTGTGTGTGTGTGTGTGTGTGTGTGTGTATGTGTCTGCGTGTCCCATCATCCCCTGTTATTTAAAGACGGTACAGATGACTATTTTCCTGAGCTCAGCATATGGTGTCCATCTAATGCATATGTTGCTTGAACGAAACCTCTTTGAGATGAGCTTTGAGATAATCCACCTCTTGAAGTCCTCCTTATTGCCGCGGCTATCATGAAATCCGAGTCCCAAGAGAAAGACGTGACTTCCTGTCGACCTCAGAAGGGCAAAGGTGAACTTGAGGTTGCGGGCATTGCTCATTGTTCGTTTCCCACGCAACTTCCTGTTTCCCTGCTGGAGGTTGAGCAGAGGAGAGAGAGGCTGCTGTCGGCCTGGTCTCCTCTGCGCTGCTGTTCTTCCTCGCTGCAGTGTCACACCCTGAGCTTTAAGATGTCCTGATCACAGGATGCCTGATGCCGAACATCGACAGGAACCAGAGGAAAATGCACCTGTAAAAAAAAAAAAAAAAAAAAAAAAAGAGGAGGAACCTGAAAGGAGTCTCTCCGTCTCCTGGGAAGCTGCCTGGAGCAGGGGCCGGTGGGGATCGGTGATTGATATGTTTACTCGCTGCGTGTCACAAACCCTCGCCTCATAGCGGTGGAAAATTGCGATTTGTCTGTGCGGATGGTTTGTGACAGCCGGCCGTCACGCTTGCGGTCACATGTTTGACTGAGCTCCGAGCTCGCTTTTCACACAGTGGAGATCCACAGGGGTGTGGAGGGAAGGAGCCGAAGTGTAAATATTATGAGACTCCCGTGTTTGGAGGGTCCCTGCTCACTGCAGCCATTACTCATGTTAAATAAAAAAACGCTACATTTTGCGTGCTGATGGCGAATTTACTGACACTAGAAAGAAGAGTTTCTGCCACATTCGTGTGTAAAACATGAAGCCACCAATTTAACAGGTAAATACTGTAAATGTTCCTCATGGCAGGTTGAAATGAAGAATACTTGCCACATCACAGCTGTTTTTAATGTGTGACACCTCTTGCTGTGTCATGGAGAAACACACTCTCTCAGAGCTGGCGGTGTGTCGGAGAGCCGGCTGTGGATTCGCTTGGTGACAGTTCCATAATCGCGTTATTTAGAGCGGGGTCCGCGGCCGTGGCGAGAGGTGGGCGGTGTCGGGTCGCCGCGGCGATGTTTCTGGAACCCCGTCAGATTCGTCACGGATGGGCGGGGGAGCGTGTCGCCGCCGGGCCCCGTGCCTCGTGCCCTTCTCGTGTCGGGACACGTTAGCGTGAGACGGAGGGCGAGAGGAGGTGGAGGGGGGGGGGATTAGTGCAGCTCGCCTGGGATGACTCCTGTCTGAGCAGAGTGTGCCACAGCTCCACTCAGTTCACTCTCCAGCATTTCGCGTCTTTTCAGAGGCAACGTCTTCTCGTTCTTTCCTGACATTAACTGGCTAAAGTGGACGGTCTTCTGGAATCCCTGGGACTTGCTGTTTTAATGTCCCTATAAACATCCTGCCTAAGCATCAAATTTATCTCCTGGCCCGTGGAATAGAACCACTCACCTGCGTAAATTTCATGTCTTTAGAGAAAATAAGAAAATTAGCAGTTATATAGGGTCACATTTCATTTTAATGGCTTGTTTATAGTGTTATTAAGCAGTCATTCACTGACATTCAACTAAGTACCTAAGTAGTGTGAGCAGGTGGTAAATGGGTCAGAAACCTCCAGTTTTAAGGATGAAATTTGAGTTGTTTTCACTCTCATGTTCAGATTATTTGTTTAGAATCGCTGTCACTTCAGCGCTGATGTAGCCTACAGATAAGTACAGTTTACCCACTTCCTGAGTAAAGCAGTCAACCAACGATCAAAGTGGATGTTTCATTGCATATGTACTACATGTGTGCCATCTGTTGAAGTATTTTGAAGTCAGAATTAATAAATAGTAATATTCATGAATACATACTAGTAGTGTGAGCAGGCCTTTAAGATGTAATGGTCTCCGATATACTTCAAAAACTTAAATATGACTTATGACACCCCGGTCCAGGCAACATGCATGTTGCCCCCCAAGGTCTCTCTTTTGTCACAGAATGAAGCCCTGTTCACACGTCAGCGCTGTGCTGCCGTCCTCGGTCACGCCGACCGCACGGAGACCGTCGGGACCACAGGGCCTCTGATAGGCCTCCCTGCAGCGGCGGCCAGACTGACCGCAGTGCTACAGGCAGGGAGCTCCGCCCGCCGCTCTGTCATTAGAGGATGCCGAGAGTTAATGACCCCCTTTCCCTACTCCTCTTAACTGATGATTCATAGCGAAGCTGGAGTCTGCATTCTTCTGTTTGGGTGTTGTAAGCGGTTGCCACGGCAGCGGTTACCCCGCAGAGGGATGGAGAGCTCGTTTCGGCAGGGCCCATTCCTGTCAGTGAGATGAGCGGCTCGCATTTTTATCATTTTTACCCTGTCCTCTTTACTTTAAATTCCGAAATCGAACCGACGGCCGGGGGGGAGTGTGGGTCTGGGGGTGCTCAAAAGCAGCGAGCTGGAATTGAGTTATAGGGCTCTAAAAACGCGCCCGAAGCCGCTAATGGAATCCAGAGAGAGGTGTCGGAGTAGGTACACGGCCTCCTGAAATTAAGCTGTTCCGACAGAGAGAATGTGCCGGAGGTGGGGGAAGCCGGCCACCGATGCGCACTCTCGGCTTCACTTCATTAGCTTTGTTTGCTTTCTGCTCCGGGAGGGGAGTCAGAGGGCCCGGGCTGGCCGCACCGGCCGCTGTGAAGTGGAAATACGCTACTGTGCTATCGCTATCGCTATCGCTAACGCCGGGGCGCGGGGTGTTCATGCAGAGTGTTTATAGTTTTAGCATAACCTTGGGGTGTGAGGTAACAGCGGGAGGAGGGTTGTTGCACTGAAGCCAGCGGGGGGAGGTCTATGGTCCAGCTGTTTCTCAGGTGTGCGTCTTTTGTGTGTAGCAGCATTGTCGCATAGTGGTAAGGAACGGGGCTCATAACCAGAAGGTTGGTGGTTCGATTCCCCGCTGGAGCACGGCTGCTGTACCCTTGGGCAAGGTGTATGGATAATAGGTGAAGATTGTAACCTATGTAAGTCGTGTGTGTGTGCGTGTGTGTGTGCATGCGTGCATGCATGCGTTTGTGTGTGTGTGTGTGTGTGTGTGTGTTTGTTGATGGGATGCTTAATGGAAATTCCACAGAGAAATCGGGATCTCTAAACTCAAAGTGAAATTATAAGCTCAACCCACAACCAAGACATTGAATGTGACATCCCTTCACAGAATTGCATGGTCCCAAGGAGAATGTCTTCATTCTGATGCTGTCAAAGCACACCGCTGTCCACAGGACAGCTTTAATGTTGCGGATCATCTGTGGAGTGACAGAAACTGGCAGCATGTTTCAGAATAATGCCTCTGAGGAGTAATGTAACAGAAATAACAACAAAAAACAGATGCTCGAGTACAGAACCCTGAGGAACTCCTGTCCATATTTCACTCAGAGGAATCCTCTTTGATCAGCACTAAACTGAAATCTGATTGGCACAATCTCAACCACAAGGGTGTCTCTCCCACTAAGCCACCCACACTTTTAAGGCAGTTCATTTATAAGAATATCATGGTGTACTTTGTGTAATGGAAAACTTTGTATAATTGAGTGTTTCTTGATGCATAGTATGTTTTTTACACGTCAAGCATCCCCGGTTTGAATAACTGTATACCTCTTACATTACATTACATTCATTACACTCTTGGGTCACGATGATGATGATATATTATTGCATCTTTCCATGTTTCATATTTTATATTCTGGAGATAATATTTATATTTTGATAATTAATTAAACTTGTGCTTCAGCCTAAGTGTCTCCTGTACTGAGGTGAGCAGAGTTGGCTGGAACCCAAAGGTGATGTGATTTTGCAAGCAATTCATTAGACAGTGTCCCTGTGTGAATTTCTAAATACGTTCTGTTATTGAGAAGGATTCCAGGTCTAGCCTGTTTGTTTTCACTGAGTTACCAAAAGCCAGGGAAGGAAACAAACTAAGGCCAAGAAAAATGTTGTTGTATAAGAATGGTTCTTTGTTGACTTTGAGGATGTATGAGTGGAATATGATTCATTCTGAAAAAGCAGGGGAGTACACTGGTAAGCTTGCTGATTTGAAATACGTCACAGAGACGCCTGGTTAGTGTATATTTCTATTTTGGACACACTGGGTAATTTAAATTTAAAGAACACTTGATCATTTTTAGAGATATATTTTCCATCAAAATATAAAATATATAAATTGCATTGTATTTACATGTCAGATACCGTCAGATGGTGGAGTTAAACTCTGTGATTATTATTTTTACGTTAGGTTGTGTCTGTTGGAATAAAAAAAAAATATATATGAAGCGGAGTATCTGCCAAGGCGGTGTCAGTGATGGACCATGCTGAGAATGTCTCTGGTGGAGGACAGTGAGTTGGGAATGTCTCTGGATGAGGACAGTGAGTTGGGAATGTCTCTGGTGGAGGACAGTGGGTTGGGAATGTCTCTGGATGAGGGCAGTGGGTTGGGAATGATTCCGGCCGAGGACAGTGAGTGGCATTGTTATGTGTGGGGATGGGGACAGTGGTGTCTGATGAAGCCTGCAGCAGTGGTTAGGAGAGCGGGCAGTGCGGTGTGCCCTTCAGGTGGGAGGGCTGCATGGGATCTGGAGTTTTCGCTGTTCTCCTCTCTGTGATGAGACACAGAGGAACCAGCAGGTGAGCAGGGCTGTTTTATCAGCCTTCCCTGACTGACAGCAGCTGTCTGATATAAGCCCTGAATCGTCGCGCTGGTGTGGGAGTGAAGGCCCCAGTGCTGGTGTGGTACTCTTCTCTACTCTGACTGCGTTCCTTCTGTTCCCATGTTCTGCAGGAGCCCTCCTCTGGGATGCTCAGTCCCTGCCCCCTAACACCTGCTGCTTGTAGTACCTGCTGTCCATTTCACGTGTAGTATTGCGATGTGTTTTGGATTCTGTGACCTAGTGACTAATGTTTGGTAACATACTTGGCCTCCCTTGCTTAGCCAGGTTGCACAAGTTAACTTGTGGTAGGGCTTAAATAGTGTCATGCTCACACTCACTGGTCTGGGAGTGTTGTTTAGCCTGGTCTGACACTGTTGCTCATTTAACATGAATGGATACACTTCTGTTCTATTGTGTTGGAAGACGCTCTGGATGAGAATAATGAAATGTAATGGATGCTGTCAGAATCGATTGTGCCCGTCTTTGTCCAGGATATGTGCCGTGAGACGTGGCCGAGACGTGGCCGAGATGTTGCTGAGACGTAGCTGAGAGGGGGCCGAGACGTAGCTGTGATGTTTTGAGCGAGAGTGTGATTGGGGCCTGGGGCAGAGGGGCAGAGGGGCGCATTTCTCAGCAGAATGAGAGCACAGGGCCGGGGTCGTGTGTACCGCGGGTTACTCCGGAAACCAGGGGCCGCCTGCTCAGCCTCGGGCCTTTGGGTTAGCTCTGTGGGTCATATTAATCACACTGCAGCCCAGCACCAGGCCCAGTGTGGACAGGCTCTATTAGCAAAACTAATGGAGCTCAGATTCATTAGCTCTCCTCTGTGTGTCGGCGTCTTTCTCTGTAATCAGCATGACTGAAGGGTCATGGACCAGATGGCGCCGCCCCCCTACCCCTCTGGTGTGGTCCCTCTCCCAACCCGGACAGGCCTGAGCCCATCTGCCCTCTGACGGGACTGGTGCTCTCAGTCCCCCGAATTTAACACAGCGTGGAGTGCTCCCCTCAGAGGGGCCTACACTCACAGCCCGTCTCTCAATGTGCTCCGGTTCCTCTCAAAGCAGCTCAGAATGATAAATGCTGTTTACACACACTTCAGTGTTAATGTTTTATTCCCTTATCACATATTAGGGACATGAGGCTTATTGCTTTTCCGTATGAACATCTGGTGTCTTTTTTTTCTCCTAAAAAAAAAAAAACCTGTCATCAGTTGGAGCAGTTCCATATCTATGCCTCTTACAGCATTTGTGTATCTTAGAATGTGTATCTCTGAAATACATGCGTAACCCTGTTTACAGGCCCCAAGAGCCTGTAATGTCATCTGCAAATTAAAAAAAATGGCTGTAATGCTTCTCACATTTTTCAACTGTTAATGGATTTCTTTGAGACAAATTGAAAAGAAGATTACTCGTATAACATCACCCCAGGCCTTATCGTGCCAGTTGACGCGATTCGGTTAACGGATGGAGCGAATCAGGTTTTTTTTTTTTTTGCACAGAACACAGCCGTGGTGTGTCAGTTTGCTCAGGGCACAGTGATCCACCCGGTGCATTGAAAGGTGGTGTGGGGGGGAAAGGCATTGTGTACATGGAATGACGATGTTTTGCTCCAGAGAAAATCAGACGTGGAGCTGTCGCGCAGAGTAATGAGACTCTCGGCCGTGCTCAGCGTTTCACGAAGGCTTCTATTTGCTCCGGGCCGCCACCCCAAACGCGGCCGAAAAGATAACATGAGTAATCTCTGCTAACGGCTGTCTTAACGTGTCCATCAGAAACTGAATGAGACAGGTCACTGGCCAGACTGTTTGTCTAACCGGTACTGACTTTCACTTGTTGACGGTATTGGAGGTATTAGCGCGGTTTATTTCTGTTTAATATGATAGAGTAGAGAGGAGAGTTGAAGGCAGGACAGCAGTGTGCTGTCTGTAGTGCATGATTACTCCCTATGAATGCGAGACTTCCAAGGCCCTTTCAGTAGATAAAATGTAGAAGTTACTGGGATAATATCTCCTTTTATCACCATTCATTTTTATGCTGGTAACACCAGTATATTGTATTGAGATTGTTTTAAAATGTCTGTGTTTACCAGAACTGTTTCAGCCTGGTAGTTCACGTTTTGCTGATAACAGCACTCTGTTCTGCGGAAGCAAAAGCACCGCTACGGCCACACAAGAACAGTGACTGGTAGGTCTAACACCATGCAGGTCCCCAGATGGGTACTGCATTGCTTTACTGGTGTCTGAAGAGCTCTGTACCAGCCTCATTTCATGTCCAGATGAGTTGGCCTACTTTGACAGAACATAAGCTATTTGCAACTTTCATATTACTTGGTTTCAAAGCTCCTCAGAGACAATACAATGGTCATGTGTAAGAACATGCAGATGAAGGCTGTGATTAAATGATAATAATCTGGCCTGATGTGTGCTACCATGGTGTCTTGCAGCTCTCAGCTCCGTGCTGCTGGTCTCAGTAAAGTAGGCTGATGTAAATATTGAGGACATTTATGATAAGGCTCACTAGCGCAGCCTGGCTTTTTCTTGTCCTCTGCAATCAGATTCAATTTAGCGGTGAATTATTCATGCTAATTATTGTCGAACAGGACGATGGATGTTAGCCTGACTACAGTTAGCACTTTTCTCCTTGTGCTTTTGGGCCTCATACTTAGCGGAAGAGCGTGTCAGATTCCTGGATATGAGGAGTAATTTTAAATGAGCTTATTTCATTTTATATGAATGTAAAAGCAGTGTGCAGTGTGGTTCTGCAGTATGGACTCCAGCTGCAGTGAAAGCGAGGAGTGCACAGTTTGAACAGAGAGGGAGAGGAGCACAGCACTCTTGTGTAGCTCTGTGTTGATGCTGAGTGCTGTAAGAATTGCTGCTTGTGAGATATCTCCGAGTTCAGACAGGTTCCAGTCAAGTGTGGCTTATTGAAGACAGTAAATAATGAACATGATGTACAAGTACACTGGGTACTGGTAGGGCAAATACCAAGAAATGTTAAAGAGTGAGTATCTTTATACCTCACCGGACTCACCATGATGGTCCACCCACAGCTCAAGAACAAAGAGGCTGATAAACGCAATCACTCTGCTAGCACTACAGCAGTGGCAGCTGTTATGCCAGTGCATGGAACAAATGGTTTCTTGTAGACAGAAATTCCTACAGACATGTAAATGAACCTTCCTGAGACACCAGGTTTCATTATCTGCAAACCAGTTTGAATTACAAGAATATTTAAGGAAACTCAGCAAATCGTATGGCCTATCTTCCTTACAGTGCACAGCAAGTTTGTGTATCTCTGTGCTGACACTGGGTTCGCAGTGGGTTAGTGCAGCTCTGTGTATCTCTGTGTTGACACTGGGTGCAGCTCTGTGTTGACGCTGGGTGCAGGTTTGTGTAGCTCTGTGTTGACGCTGGGTTCGCAGTGGGTTTGTGCAGCTCTGTGTTGGTACTGGGTTCTCAGTGGGTTTGTGCAGCTCTGTGTTGGTACTGGGCGCAGCTCTGTGTCGGTACTGGGCGCAGCTCTGTGACACTGGGTTCGCAGTGGGTTTGTGCAGCTCTGTGTTGGTACTGGGCGCAGCTCTGTGTTGACACTGGGAGGTGTGAGAGGTAAGCGCAGGCGTGCGGAGCAGTGAGGCAGCACAGCGGAGCGGTTTGGCCCGGCAGGTGCGAGGACGCCAGGAGAACGCCGTGTACCGCGGCAGAACGGCTGAGACGCAGGTGCTGCCACATCAAAGCGTTCGACTGATTCAGCATCACAGCGCATACTGAGGGAACGGCAGATCTGAGAACAGCGCGGCCCCGTGCGTGGCCTGTCACTCAGCCACACACTCACGCAGTCGTCTCTCATTTCCCCTGCGTCTCGGCCACATATTTCCCGCCAACACGCCGTGCTGTGAGAGCGCACCCTCGGCCTCTCGCCTCCGAGCGGTCAGCCTTCGCGGAACAGCCTGGCAGGCCGGCGCGGGGGGGCACACAGCTGCAGAGCTCAGTGCAGGTGGCTCTCTGCAGGCCGCCCGGTGGTTAACACCAGGAAACCGCGGTCTGACCACGTTTGACGTCATTGTCTTCTACCTGTACTGCAGTGAAAATCCAAATACTGCACGCAAACATATCTGCATTGATATATGCAAGGTAAATATAAAAAAAAAACAAGATGATGTATTAAAAAAATCACATTGATAACCAACAGTTAGCCTGCATGTTACAGATGGTACCCTAACTGTAGTGCCGTTAAACTATTATAAACTGTTCAGAACCGCCACTGGAGCACCACATCAGAATAACAGAACAGAGGATCTTTCAATCCCCTAAATGTTCCTTTCTCTGGATGTCTTTCCTGGTTAAGCTGCTAATAATAACTGATATTTATAGCCATGGACCGAGCGTGTCCATCCATTCCTGATCATGACTCTGTCAATGTAATCTACAGCTCAGCAGAGCAGAATATAAATCAGGAAATCAACTGCAAATTATGGGATTTTACACAAGTGTGTTGGAAGTCTGTTCAGAATGATAAATGGTACTTCTTCTCTATGCATAATACGAAGAATTCAGAGATAGCCTTTTTAAGGTATTCTGCTCTGCAGTCAGGTGGATTTCCTGTGGAGCAGCTCAGTGTGAGAGGGCTAAGAATGGGTGGCAGGAGTTCTGGTTATTTACATTTCCAAGAAATCTCTCAGTACACCTTTGCTTTATCACAAACACAGGCCTTTGCAAGTGCACTCTTTCTCAGCTGTGTCACCTCTGAAAGCTCCTCCAGCTCCGGCTAAAACATGCAGAGGAGCACTGGCTGCACTTTCACCACACGCAACCACAGGAAATGGCAGCTTCACTGCCTTCTCACTTCCTGTTCCTCGTGTCTTAGCACTTACCTCAGCACGACCTCACTTCCTCTCATGGACATTTCCTGTCAGGTCGGACAGTTTGAGGGAGATGTGTTTCTCCCTCACTTCTGACTATTTGACTGATAAATACATAGATCAGGGTTCACAGAGTCCTTTGAAAAACTTAATCCTGGGAAATCATTGAAATGCTATGGAAAGTTGTGAAGCACTGTCCTTGAGAAGTCATGGAGGATTGCCTAAATCTAAAAGTTAATTTTGTTTACAGCTTGGGAGATATGTTCATTTTGCTAATGAATTATTAATCTTGTTCATTTATTATTAAGTCCCGCAGTGTCAGTGTGCTGGTATTACCAACAGGCTGGTTAGCCCGTTGGCTTTGAGCAGTAAGCCTCCTACTAAGAGGCACTGACGGATACTCCCTGCCAGGAACACTCACAACCATGATATAAAACGGGGGAAAAGTAGCTGGTTACGTCTCAAACACTCTGCAGTTCCATCTTGAAAGTAGCCGGGTTTGGGAATTCGACTATTGCAAAAGTAAAACTAATCATTATAAGTCTTAGATTTATCCTTAAATTGAAAAAAATCAAAATCAAATATAAATCTGATTTGAGTGGGAACCCATCAAACTGAGTATGCGTGGCTTCACCCTGTAGGACCGAGAGCTACAGTAGTGTATACTCTTGGGCTTGTGCTCTTCAGGATTTCTAAAAGCTAACATGTGTCACTTTTACATTGGAGGCCTGACCAAGGTTGCTCTCCTCTCCCTGTCAGTGACCATGTGAAGAAGCTCAGAGAAATGCACACCGTGCGTGTTGCGCTCCGTACGCGTTAGCCTGAAGACATTCCCGTTTGAGGGGCCGCTGTATTTTAAGAAAGCCTGGCCTCCTGTCAGGCGAGCAGTCAGCTCAGAGCGTGTCCAAACGCAGGCTGGTGTGCATTCTCTGAAGTGTCCGAGGCAGAGTGAGTAAACAGGTTTGGAAGCCTGGAGGGGGGGGTGTATTTTGCGCAGGCATTCTGAGGACGGCTCTGCCGTCAGCACCGTGGGCACGCGGCATGCTCTGTAAGCAGATTTTACTGTTCCGCTGATAAGAGTTATGACGGCAAATCAAAGGGAGAGAGCAGGCAGGACTTTATTAATATAATTATTCCTGCTCCTGCCTGTGCGGCTCTTAGCCGAGGATTAGTCTCCGTTTCCCTCTGCGGGGTCACGTGGCTTCCTGTTTCCTTTTTTTTCTGCTGTTAACTGCATTCTGCAGCAGCACTTTATCAGTTGGAACCCTCTGCCTGTCGCTTCTGCCATCCACTCTTTCAGTACCTGCTGTACTGAAGTCTGTAAAAAAGAAATCAGTGTTTGTGGGGGAAAAAAAAATCAGTGCGTACACATTTTAACATCAAATCAAATTTGTGCTTGACCATATTTTGACAGCCATGATGTCATGACTCTTTCCTCTAGTGTGAGAAGTGGACTAGTGTGGCTCAGTCTCTCTTCCGTTGCCATTTTAGTTTATCATCATTATGTTTTGTTTTTTTTTTTTTTTACTTATTTGTCTGTATTCAGGTGGATTAACTTGCTCACCTTTCCTGGATTATAGTTATCCACCAGATTCAGTTGAGCCTGGTCATTTCCTCTCTAAAGTGTATGCACAAAATGCATCAAGGATATCCTGAAGAAAATTCTTTGTGTCTGTGGCTTTCCCTGGAGAGGTTAAGACAGTCCTGGACAGCGAACAGCAGGGTCTCTCTCTGTCCAGATAATGTCACTTTTTGCACCATTGCTTTGATTTATGACAGCTATACTTTTTGGTTGCTTTTGTTATTTTGTCGTGTCACACAGTGATAAATGGCATGCGCTTTGGTGGGCTGAGCAAACACTGGGCTCTCAGATGGAGAGGAAAGTTCAGTGGCACAGCAGTTTCTGCATGGCTGCTGTCCGTCTGCTGTCTGTCTGCTGTCTGTCTGCTGTTCATCTTCTCTCTGAACCGCAACCAGCCGGCAGATCCGGGCTGTCTGATATGCAGAGGCTGGATGGGGTGGTCCTCCCTGCTGTCCACAAGCTACCCAGCCGCTCTGAACTGTAAACCGGGAGGTTACGGGTTCAAACCGTGAGGGAGGCGGCGCTGCTGTCCTTCAAGTCTCTTCGCCCCGACTGCTTCAGGTCCAGCTGTGTACGTGGAGAATATGCAGAATATTACCTGCACAGTTCACCTTGAATAAGGGCATTTATGCAAAGCAGACATTGTGATGTAGAGAAGTTTACCTTCTTCCCCTGTAATTAATGCGTGGGCTACACTGAGAGCACGGTGAAATGGCTACCTAACCCCCACGAGCGCCAAGCCCCTCAGGATCAGCTGCGCCGTGTTCTTCACACACCGCTACCTCCTGTCAGATTAAGTGCCACCGCTACACAGACAAATGAGCTCCCCGCTTCGCTCGTCAAACGTCTCTCTGATAAGGCTGCCGCTAATTGAAAGACTCTTTCAGCAGCGGTGTTAATACAGTGACAGGCCAGCCTAATGACGTTTAATAATTTATGAGTCTAGCAGTCTGCAGAGATTTGGTCTCGGGTGTTATTTAAAGGTGTCTAGAGTTTACCTTATCAGAAAGTTACCTTAAAATCATCAAGTAAAAACATAGGCTATATCTAACGCACGATTGAAATTCATTTTGAGGTTTTATGGAGAAAAGGTGGATGGGTGTTTTGGAAATGAGCCTCAGGGAAATTTTTCTTTTGGACATACCGTAGGAAGCACACACCAAGTTAATAACCCTCACCAGGCTGATTAATTAATTTCTGCAAGGGCCAACCAAACATCTTGCCTGGGCTTCATTTTCAAAACCTCTGAAGATCCCCTTTAGTGTAACTCAAGTCATATGTCCAATGTGTACTGAATTTTAAGAATGTTTGTAATTTCCTTTTTAAAAAAAAATAATAAAATGTTGTTTCAGAAGAAGGCAAGTTTCAACATTACTTCTGTGAGTCTCCAGACTTTCTCTTTGGATCCATAAGTTTTTTTTTTTTTTCCTGTACATCGCCTGTGGTATTTGTAAATCTGCCTTTCATTGGTTGCAGCATCCAGCACACTGAGGTGCTGTGATTGCAGGTGGTCTTGAATCCATGCATGTTGTGCAGCCAGATATGCGATTATCACCAGCGCAGAGCCCTAACGCTATACTGCTGCAGGGGTTCTGCTGAAACGGCGTTCACTGCTGGGGTCTGATCCCACAAGCACCGCTGAGCTCCTTGGTGGAGGGGGGACTGAGGGGATCCTGAGAGAGGCCCTTCGTTTTGTGGGGTCGCTCTCGCTGTTCTCCGGGTTTTTTGCGCCGGAGCCAGAGAGCAGGGTGACGCTGGAGCTGCGAGCTGTGGTTCTCACTGCCTGTCATTCTCTGGGGGCGGAGCCTCACGACGAACGCAACGTCCCTCTCAGCAGAGTCTCTCAGCTCCGGAGAGTACTTTTATTAACCTTACAAAAGACAGCTCTGAAAAAGTCATGAGGAGTGATCAAACATCCAGCTGTCCTTGAAAGGTCACAGACAACTGCCTAAATCTGACAGGAAGCAAAGAATGCTCTAACTTCTCTTAAACAGGAAAAAAGTCTTTTCTTAACTCACTGTTTTGATGTCATCTAGTGGCAAGCTTAGCAAAGTCAGCGTGCCGCCATTGTGACCAAAGCCGCGGCTCAGGGGGTGGTGCATTAAGCCCATTACCAATGCTCATGATGACTGGAATTCCCTCCCAAAGACGTCTGTGAGTGTGTGTCTATACACACGCACACACACACACACGCACACAAAATATTTAGAAAGTAATGCATCTCAAAGGGTATTTCCCTCTGCACCTCGGTCTTCAAAGTAGCCCTGATTTCAAGGGAATTTGACTGCTTCAGCAATAAAAATAATCCCAGTGAGCCACGCATTTATGCTTCAAATCGCTATTGAAAAGCAAGGGGAAGAGAGATCTGATTTAAGTGGGAATCCAGCTCTCTCCCCCTCTTCTCTCTCTCTCTCTCTCCCTCTCTCCCCATCCCAGGCCTGGCTTTGTATTCTTCAGCATTTTCATCTTTCAGTTTTATTCATGGTTTTCCCGGAAAGAGAGCCGGCGTGTTTAAGGAGCAGGGCTCGTAACCCGAAGGTGGCTGGTTTGATTCCCGGGTGGACTCCTGCTGTCATGCCCTGCGGCAAGGTGCTTAACCGAAACGCCTCAGTAAATATCCTGCTGTGCGGATGGCATATTAAAGCTGCAAGCTGTATACGCCGGGCTGGATAAGCAAAAAATAAGTGTAAAACCTCTGGGCCCATGTCAGGCAGAGACTGAGAGGTTTGAATGAGGTGATGGGCATAGCCATCCTCCTGTTCCCCTGCTGGGAACCAAATCCTGCAATTTTACTAAGCTGGAGTTAGCCTGTGGGGGAGAACATTACATCACATTGCATTACATTATTTTCATTTAGCAGATGCTCTTATCCAGAGTGACTCACATAGGTTACAATTTTCACATGTTATGCATTTATACAGCTGGATATTTAGGCGTTTCTGGGTTAAGTACCTTGCCTAAGGGTAGAGCAGCAGTGCCCCAGTTTGGAATCAAACCAGCAACCTTGTCTGGGTACAAGCCCTGCTCCTTACCACTGTGCTACACTGCCAAAAGCAGTGCTGGGCTGCAGTGCTGTTTGATTATGCAGAGGCTGAGACTCATGGGAGTTGGTGCCTGTTGAAGACACACGGCCTGCTGTGTGCCTCAATGCACAGGCCAGCATAGGGTCCCCCGGACAGCGCCGTCCGCTACCGTGCCGACACCTCTCCCCAGTCACGCCACCAGGAATATTTACGGTGCCATTTCATCATGGCCTTCAGACGGCGTGTAAGATTGCTGAGATCGGGAGACGGTTTGAGCGCAGGTTCAGAGCGGGAAGGGCAGGCAGCGGGCTGCTCGGTGCCGGGTGGGGAATGCCGATATTCCCGTCTGAGCTCGGAGCCGCTGTGTGTCAGAGTCACATGACCCGCATTGCGGAGCGGGGAGCGTTCCTCGCGCGTCCGCCAGCCCGGCCCCGGAGGCCGGGAGACAGCTGGGCATTCGGCTCTTTCCAGGGACCCAGGTCCCTCCTCTGAAGAATCAACAGCTGACGTGTTACCATTATCATGTAACCAGCATGTGTTACTGCTGCTGCAGACTCATCTGCTGTTTTGTGAAAAAGGTCAGAAAGTATTTGAAAATAATTCCAAGGGAAAGTGTTTAGTTGGACATACCAGTCAGAGACCCCATAATTGGATATCGAAGGGCTGGTAGCTGCCAGGCATGTCCAAAATCAGTCTGTAGGGTTTGTTTACACAGGAAACCACCCTGTAGTGGCCTTTTAATTGGCTAATAATCTCAGAGCTGATAACAGTTAAATTAGTTCACATGAATAATTAGTTAGATCAGGTGCTTAAAAACCTTCATTGTAAAAGAAACCTGAATGCAGGCTGCCCAGGATCAGGAATTCTGTTAGCATTGATAGCAATGATCATTCTCACGGCCCTTCACAGTGAAGCCATTATAACTAAGGTTTAATGTCACAGGAACATTGTGAAAATGTTAGCTGGAACACTGAGAATGTTGGATGTGTGGAAGGTGGGGAAGTTGGCTGAAATGCTTGAGAGATTGTTAGGAGAAATTCTGAGCATCCTATGGAAATGTTATCTGGAACACTAAGCATGTTACATTACATTACATTATTTTATCAGCATTTAGCAGATGCTCTTATCCAGAGTGACTGTATTTGATATGCAATCCTAATTCAGATTAGTTAGCTCGCGACACTGACCTTGCGCTCAGCTTCAGCACTATTTGCATTGTATGACCTGTACACATCTTGCTCTTGTGCCTGTTGTTTGCTCACTATTTGCACTTTTGTACGTCGCTTTGGATAAAAGCGTCTGCCAAATGAATAAATGTAAATGTAAATGTAAATGACTTGCATAGGTTATAGTTTTTACATTTTTTACAGATGGATATTTACTGAGGCAATTCTAGGTTGCCTAAGATTACAGCAGCAGTGCCCCAGCCTGGAATCAAACCAGCAACCTTTTTGTTACAAGCCCTGCTCATCACTACTATGCTACACTGTTGTAGGAACATTAGCTGGAGAGCTGAGGATGTTGTGGAGCATGTTACCTGGAAGGCTGGAGGGTATTGCCATGTGACTGCTGGATTGTCTCATTTTCCTTCCCTCCTACAGCCAGATAGCCCAACCGAAATCCACCTGATCTTTGGCCATGTTTATCACTAGGCTGCAATGTTACGGGAGCATTGCGAGAACATTATCTGAGCGTTGCCCTCTCTGTCTTACAGGCGGAACCTGACCAAACTGTCCCTGATCTTCAGCCACATGCTGGCCGAGATCAAAGCCATCTTTCCTGGCGGCCAGTTCCAGGGAGACACCTTCCGCATCACCAAAGCGGACGCTGCCGAATTCTGGAGGCGGTTCTTCGACGAAAAGTAAGTTCCTGTATTTGTGAGTGTTTGTTTCATGTATGTTTATAATCTATATATATATATATGCACACACCGAGAATAAGAACAATATTGTATATTTTTTGTAACAGTACTGTTTACAGTGCTGTCTAATCTGCACAGGAGTTTCTTTGAGAATAGGAAAAAAGAGTCTAAAAATCAAAGTGGCTCACAGCTTGGGAAATCTTTTGAAGTAGGAAAACATTACTCTGCTTGTCAATTGCTTCCTCAGATCACGAAGTCAGAGAGGTCTTAAAACTGAATGACTGATTAAAGGGTAGCTTTGCCAAATACTTAACATGTTGTTCCTTACCTTTACGATAGCTGGAAACTCAAAGTGAAAACACCTTTGTCTATTTCAATAACTGAGAAAATGAACTCATTTGAAATGCTTTCATGGTTTCAATTTCATGCTTTGGAAACCTCGTACAGTGCCCAGAATCTATTGATCCCTCTCTCCTTGTCTTTGTCAGTGTGCAAATTACATTTGCAAAACACTTTGCTGTTGCTTATTCCTCATAAGATCGTTCTTGATCAATGGAAGGCATTGTCAGAGATGCCAAGTGCTTAGCTAGGCTGAAGATACAGTCTGCTGTAAACACAATGAAATGATTTGTGCTTTACTGAGGCTTATAGTGGGAGTGCGTATGTCGTTAATCCTGGGCTGCTTTTTTTCTGCAGCCGCTCGCAGCAATCACTGTTTAGTTTTTCTGTTTTTGGTTTTATCTTTTATCGCTGTGTTTGATTCAGACATTCCCATGAAAATGTACTGCTTCCAGTAGATCCACTTCTAGACATGCGCTCAGACCTTCTCTGTCTTCTCCATCTGTGCTTGTGAGAGTGAAATTCACACATGCTAGTGAACTGAGTGTGTGGCAAATACACAGGTGAAAAAGGTCGTGGATGATGTGCTCTCTCCTTCATTAAACCACCTTATGGAGTTTTGTACTGGGTGGAATTTTCATAGATACCCATTTTAGCACCCACTAGCCACATGGTAACAGGCAGATTACACATTTGTATCCTACTGCAGTCTTTGGACTGGATGGAGATGGGAAAGTAAGTCTTTTACCAAAATGTCATTAGGAATGTCAAAATCTTGAATCAGAAGGTATTGCCCAAATGTTTTGGGACAGCCATCTGTCTGTGCTATGAGAACTCGTATGGAGAATGGAGAGTGGGGAGAGTTTCCAAATGATCTTGAAATCCAGGGTGTATTCATCATGTGCATCTTGTATTGGAGAGGGGGAATGGGAATGTCAAAGGCTTACATCAGAGCGTAACGTTCTTGTGGCAGGAAACACAGATTTGCTTTGAAATCAGTTCCTTGCTTTGTAGTATGCACGCCTGGTACACTTGCGGATTATTTATGGTCCTGTTGCACAGTAACTCACTGTACAGCTTCAAGTGCTGTATGATTGCAGTGGGCTTTCCACTGAGAGAGCCGCCGTGAGGTTTTGATTGGCTCAGCCAGACGATGACGTAAAAAGGAAGTGAATGGGGAGTGTTCTGGGGTTTTGTGGCAGTCTCTCCACAGTGACATGGCCTGCACGATCCCCGGCCCCACTCAACCCTCGCTGCTGGCCCTGGTGGTCAGCAGGGGTTAGTGGGGTCTGGCTGTGATTCTGACCGGCAGTAATCCTGAAAGCAGGAGGCTGAGTCAAGCTACTTAAGTCAAACATGCTGCGCTGAGATCCCACAGACTCGCCACAGAGAACCGGGCCACAACCTCTGTACATGTTCACACATCCTGCCGGCCCATCCTACAGAACCAGGCATGAGATGACACAGCTCCTGTACATCCGGCTCAGGGCAGTTTGAGACTTTCAGCCACAGTTTGTCCCTGTGTATTTCTGAGGCCACGATCATGGTGACCGTGACTCCTCTCCCAGTCATGGTAATTTGAAAGTTGTTGCAGGATCTCAGAATGCAGAAAGAAGCCGCTTTGAGCTGGAGGGTCTGCTGGTCACGGTGTCCCATTAACCATCTGTAAATGAAAAGGACCGTTCACACACAGTCAATGGGACTTACTCCACTGCTGTGTTTCACTTATTAGAAAACCATTTGTTAAAAACACAATTTTCATTTAAAGCAGTTGACTACTGACTGCACTGCACCTTTTCGATTTTAAAATATTGTACAACTGCCGTTTCCATGGCAACGACAAAAGGGCCGAAAGTCAAGAGGTTCTCTCTTTCTCTCTTTAGGAGGAAACAATGAGAGTTTGAAATGACAATAGAGCTCTCTGATTAAATGGGAGTACTGTTCTGTTCTTTTAAAAAAGCCTCAAAATTCTGTTGAAAGGATAATCGAAAGTAGTTTGGGCCTGAATTGATTTCTCTTGTCTGACTGTGTCACCCCCTGGCACACAGTTAAAATGGCTGTCAGCCTGCAGGTGTTGGCGGGCAGTGGTCATTCCACTGGACTGACTTCTGTCCTTCCAGAGGACACTCCTCTCATTGTCTGAGAAATGGAGGACGTTGAGCTCAGATTTGTTATGACCGGTTATGCAGCTCTGTGTGTTTCATAATGAAAGTTCTGTCTTTGTCATTGATGAAGCTGTAAGTATTCTGATTTGCTGGCTTTGTGTGAACATTCTTGAAAGGACATTTAAACTAAAACTGACCTTCCACAGGTGGCGTAGGAAGACAGCACCAGAACCTCCTGTTACCCACTGGTAGCTCAGAGAGAATGGAAGGAAGGCAGGAGCTGAATATGTGGTCATAATAACTTGAGTATCTGTGGCTGAACTCCTCACAAAGGTTCTCAGAGTGTGCAGACTGTGTATCTTACTGGACCCAGGACCTGGAACTGTAAGGGTTTGTTCTGGTCTGTTCCAGATGAATCTGAGAGGCATGCATAGTCAAGTTAATCATACCCAAATACTAAACTTTAAAAAAAATGTATTCGTTTCAGCAGGGCCTCTGTGGTCTCATCAAATCTTCTGTGTTCAGCCCGTGAGCCTTGATCATTGGCATCCCCCTAAAGCAGTGTAATTGGCTGCATCAGTACAGTGCCTGGAGGGTGGGTCGTTTGTGTTCAGTGTGAAAGATGCTGCTAATTACGCGATCCTGGCTCGTTAAGGATCGGATCGTTCCCATACCATCACAGCGCCTCCATCAGCTCCTCTATTGATCCTTTCAACAAGACAAATATTAATAACAAGGAGCTCTGTAATTATCCCCCCACTTAATGAGAGGGAGCAGAAGTTAGAAGGTGCCCTGTAATTCTGTGTAGAAAGAGGGGAGGATTAGGGTCGCCCCTGTTATTGGGGACAGGGTGGGCTGTCCTGAAGCAGATGCCTTTCATGATAACATAGAGCCATCAGGCACTGGTCTGTTCCAGGGTTTTCGCTTGGGAAAACGCAGTTGCCATGGAAATGCTGCCTGTGAAATAGGACCCATCTGAACTGTGTGAACTGAACTGTGATGAACTGTGAGTTCTTGGTTTAGGTTAGGGTTAACATCCACACTGCTTGTTTCTCTACACAGACTCCTTAAGAGTGTAAATACAGAGTCATTCAGGCGAAACAGGAAATGTTTGTTTGTGGTGATTATGGTCACTGAGGTTTTTAGCCGTTTGGAGGTCTCACAGTGATTATCAGTACTTCGTATATTGTCCTTCATCTGGAATAATAACACTTAATTGCCTCCGAAATGAACGCTGATAAGAACATTTGTCAGTAAAGCGCTTGGGTAATTAATGAGTGTCAGCGGGATGGTCCGAATTGGACATATTTAGCATTTAACACCTCGTCCAGCGGTGTGTTTTTCCTCTAATTTTTTGAAATCATTGAGATGTCCCCGACCCTTAAATGAAATGCATGCTTGGGGAAAATGCATCTGACAGATGACAAATGCCGCTTTCAGGGAGGTGTTTAATATTTATTAGCTGCTAATCATACAGAGAGTCTCCTGGCACACCGTGTTAATGGGACGTGCCCCGAATTCAGCAGCACACAGAGCCTGATCAGGGGTACAGTGCCCCACTCAGGAGCATGACCCCAGTGTTCCCTCGATGGGAATCTCAGGGCGATGAGGATGGGCGTGTTTTGCCCTTTAAAAGATTCGGCAGATGATCATTTTCGTAGGCTATTTTTACCAGTGTTTCTCCCGCCACTCTACAAGCCTGAAGAGCTGGAAAGCTTCCCTCCGGTCTTGTAAAGCAGTAAATTAAACTTCCTGTTTGCGGTTGCGTGATGGAGACAGGTCTGCTGCCCACACTGTCGGATAGCTCAGCAGACATGAGTACCTCACCGCGCTAGAGACCAACATTACAAACTTTGGAAGCTGGTTACTCATCCTGGCATCGGGGGGGACTTTATTGTGGACGTTTTTGTGCTCTTACGGTGTTGAACTCGGTCTATACTTTTAAAGCTATTGGTCCAGGTTACATGAAGTTCATTTAGATAAAGTTTTTACTGGTGTCTTTTTCTGAATGACATTGAGCAATGTATGGAGAAGAGGTAGGGGATGTGTGGGGAGCTAGTTGGAATGTGTGGGTTACCAGTGGGAGGGGGTTTTATCTCTGAGTGGAGCGGGTGGAGCGGGGTCGATGTTGACGATGTGGGGTGTGTGTTTCAGGACTGTGGTGCCGTGGAAGTTGTTCCGACAGTGCCTTAGCGAAGTGCATCCCATCAGCTCCGGCCTGGAGGCCATGGCCCTCAAGTCCACCATCGACCTCACCTGCAACGACTACATCTCCGTCTTCGAGTTCGACATCTTCACCAGGCTCTTCCAGGTAATGCCACATCCCCCGCACCTGTGGGGTTTCGATCGCTCATCCTGAACGACGCCTCCACAAGGTGAAAATGAAAGCGTTCACACGAGGCCTGGTTTTGTTTTTGGTGTTTGCATACCTTTGTGTTCCGCTTCATTGTGAGAACAAGTGTATTTTTAGGCATTGCCACCCATAAAAACTGTTGGGATTGAGTGTTTCTTTTTTTTGCATTTTTAGCAACAAACTGAAGCTGTTTATGTCAAATTTTTTTCATTTATTTGTAGAGTATCGTCTCCAAGATCTGCTCTTGTTTGGTGCCATTGGAAAAACAAACACGCTTATTTGAGTGCCTTCAATGCACGTGTGTTCCCTGTGGGATTTGCTGGGGGACTCATCTCTGTGCATTGACACTTAATGGTTGTTGTTTGATTTGTTAAAAGCTTAGACTTCAATAGGCGACAGTGGATCAATGGGTCAGTGTCCTTCTGAGTGATGCATTACATTGTTTGATTGTTATATCTGTATAGGTATATATTTGCTGTAATGCAGATGCATGCTAAGTAAGGCTCCATCAAAGGGACGTGAGTCAAACCTCTGACACCCCACGGTTTCCTGGTAATCAGAGAGCCGTCGCTGTGGCTGACCGTCTCACGCACAGTCTGTCGGGAGTCACATGTCTGTACCCCGATCCATGTGGGAACCCAGCTCCCGGTGAAGTAGTCCTAAATGACTCACTGGGTGTAAATCATCAGTGGGTGGGCAGGGGTTTGGGGGGGTGGGGGGTGGGTGGGGAGGGTTTGCCCAAACCACCTTTCACCACATGACTTGCATCGCTCATCACTGAAACATGCTCCTGGAATCTAAATCTTGATGTTCACACAAATTGGTCACAAGCCCTGGGAGCCCAGTGCATTGTGGAGGAAAAATGCCATGACATCACAGAGAGGAAGGAGGCGGGGTCTGTCTTTCAGCGGGAATCTGCTGGTCGATGTCTGTGAACATGTCTGTTAAGCTCCTCATTGACGCAGCCCTCAGCTTTGACTGTAATTTGATTTCTTAAAGTAATGGCCTCAGTGAGTGTCAAGGCAGTGACTGGTCGCTTAATCGATCAATCAGGTTTCATTTAGCATGATGATTTAAGCCATAAAATTACTGCGGAATACTTTCGTGAGGTTTCACACAGTTTAATGATCTCAGCATGACAGAAAGTGCTGGAAAGACAAAAGCAGTTGGGCTGTAAGGACAGGGTGATAAAAGAAATCAGTTTCTGATTGCAGACAATAAAAACACTCTACATTTAGTAACAAGCATTGCATTGACTGATTCCAGTTTGCTATTAACACACTTTTTGTAGCATCTGTTCCAGGACAGTGGGTGGGCTGATTAGTCATTGCTGATTAGTCATAAGCTGGTCATCACTCTGTCTATGAGCAGGTCCACTGCACAACTCAGGTGCATTTGATCTGCTATCTGAGAGGTACAGGAGATGGGGGGTGGGGCATTAGGGTCTTAGGGCAGCAGTGTGGCATAGTGCTAAGGAGCAGGGCTAATGACCAAAAGGTTGCTGGTTCGATTCCCCACTGTGGGACTGCTGTTGTATCCTTGGGCAAGGTGCTTAACACAACTGCCTCAGTAAATATCCAGCTATACAAATGGATAAAAGTGTAACCTACATGTATGTAAGTCGCTCTGGATAAGAGCGTCTGCTAAATGACAATAATGTAATGTAATGTAGGGTGGTTCTCCCCCTGCTCTCTCTGTCATTAGACCAGAGCCCCGAGTCTTTAACACCCATCACTCTTCTGTGCTGTTCTCTCTCAGCCCTGGGGCTCTATACTCCGAAACTGGAACTTCCTGGCCGTGACTCACCCAGGCTACATGGCCTTCCTGACCTACGACGAGGTGAAGGCACGTCTCCAGAAGTACATCAACAAGCCTGGCAGGTAAGGGGTTGGGGTCAGGGGTCACGGGTCAGGGGGACGGCCCCTCTTCCTACGCCGGCTCCTCTGGGTTAGATTGCTCTGGCCTTGCCGGGCTCCGTTCCGCGGCAGTGGCGGGTAGCTGTTCGCCGGCTCATTACAGAAACATTAAAGTGGAGCAGGCGGCGGCTCAGCGAGGTGAGACAGAGACGTTTCCTCAGGCCACTCGTTTAATTGTGCTCATACAGAGGGGTACAGAGGAAGGCGGGGCCGGGGAAATTAACAGCGTTTGAAGATTAGCTGCGCGCTAATAAGAGGGGTCGCAGTACAAAGCGGGCACAGGGGTTTGGGGGTGTCGTGGGGGGTGGCTTTATGATTAAGGCACTGTGTAATTATTTAATTTTGCTGGGGGGATTATGGGGCAGTGATACGGGGCGTGAGTCAGTGGAATTACAACACCCCTCCTTCTGCTCCTGTAACAAAGGGATCAGAGATGAGAGCATCGGTGCAGATGCAGTGATGTGATTCAGGCCTGCGTTTGCACCGCAGTGATTCACCGGTTCGGGCAGTGCAGGGTGGGTGGCTGGGTGGTCTGTCCGGATGCTGGGCTGAATCACTGCACACAAATACCAACATCCCCAGGCCAGGGAGAAGCAGGGTCACCAGGGCCATCTGCCCAGGGGGTCAGTTACACCCAGCGCCTTCCTGTGGGAAAACGGGCATTACATTGCATTACATTACATTACATGCATTTAGCAGGCGCTCTTATCCAGAGCGACTTCCAACACAATAGAACATAAGTGTAACCATTCAGTTTAAACAAGCAACAGTCCCAGACTAGGCTCACAACACTCCCAGAACATTGGGCATCTCCCAAAAACGGGTGATCATTTATGGATTATAGATTATGAATTATGGGTGACCCTTGGTTAGCCATAGTCTCCTTTGACTTTGAGTATCAGAAGGGATTGCTGACAGACCAGGCCAGTATGTAGGCCAGTATCACACCATCATGCTTGGACCAATTCAAATCACCATCATGCTTGGACCAATTCAATTCACCATCAGTCTCATGAATGACATTGGGTTTTTAATAAACTGTTTTAGAATCAATCTTATTTAATTCTGAATTATTTTAATTTAGGATTTTTTTGCTCGTTATCTGACTTACTTAGCAAGAAATTTTCATTTAATTTCAGGCTGTTTAGCAGTGCAAATGCCTTTTGATGTTGGCATTTGATGTAAGTTTGCTGTCAGAGCAGCATAAATTGATGTTACAGTGTGTAGCAGAAATTCCATCTAACAGAACTGTTCCACAGTAAAATCTCACATAAGGACAGTAAGGACATGTTTGTTACCATAGTTGTTACCATGAGTTTATTACTGAATATTGTCACTGTAAAAAATCCCATCAACAGATATTTAAAAAGGTCACTGCTGGCAGTCTCTTGCCAGCAATGCAGGCTTTCAGATCAGTGAACAAGGACAGCTGTAGTCAAACTTTTCTCCCATATAACCAGTATTCCACATGAATGGAATGGAATCGTTAATCTTAAGAAATAACTGTGGGGAAAATGTCTATAGATCTAAATCTCTGTGGTGGTTCATTGTTTCCCCACATAGCAGTTATGTGGCTTCAGGGTTTGTTTCCTCTCATCCTGTTAGATCCAAAATGGCAGCTGAGCCGGAGTTTTCATGTAACTGTATTTGTGAAATGGTCTTCAGCCTTGTCAACAGCAGACAGGAGCAATTAACAGGGAGAAAAGCAGAATTACTTGCATTAGAATAGATGTATTTAGGATGACTTGGTTAGAGTAGGAATCATAATGCTACCACGGTATGCACAGAGCTACTCACAGTGCTCTTTTGCATGCTTATTTAAAGGCTGTTTAATGAAATTGTTCATTTTATGGATAGCACTGTTGCTAGAGCCACTTGTAACCCTGCCTAAGGTGCAGCTGTGCTATTCTAACACAATTCCATTGGTCAAGATGTGCTCTGACTTGATGCTGCTATGCTAGGTTCTTTTTATTAATAAAGGCCCTTGTAGCTGTGATAACCCTTCATTCCAAGGCAAGGACGGGTTCACACTAACTTCCTCGTTTCATCTCTGCGTGAGCGCTTGAAGACGGGCTAAGGTTTCTAAGGAGGCCTCTCTCTGAAGAATCACTCTGGAGGATGTTTGCTCCAGAGACAGGGTGTTTAAGCAGACTCAGACTGCTGCATTGCCACGGCAGCCGCGGTGTCTACGCCAGGCTCCCCCGGGGGTAATTTGCTCTTGTAAAAACCTGTGTTTACGTGGCTGTGTGAACCTTAAAGCACGCACCAGGGTTGGGCTTTAAATAGCGCCACGGCGGGAAGCTGCCCAGCATGTGGGGCCCTGACCCCGCCCACCTCCCGACGGCACCTGGGGTGTGGAGGCACGCGGCTCGAGGGTGACTCACAGCTGAAGGAAAGGGGTGTGGCATCAGGGAGAAGCCACATGCGATTGGCATACCTGAGAGAAAGTGGTAGGGCCTCAGTGAGGAGGCACGTGTGATTGGCTGGTCTGGCAGAAAGGGGCGGGGCCTCAGGCTGGAGGCGCGTGTGATTGGCGGGACTGACGCTGGTGGCTGACTCTCCCCGCCTCCATCTCTCCTCACAGCTACATCTTCAGGCTGAGCTGCACGCGGCTGGGACAGTGGGCCGTCGGCTACGTCACCAACGACGGGAACATCCTGCAGACCATCCCCCCCAACAAGCCCCTCTTCCAGGCCCTGATCGACGGCTGCCGGGAAGGCTTGTACGTCTCTCTCCCTCTCTCTCTCTCTCTCTCTCTCCCTCCCCCCCCACCCTCTCACACTCTCACACTCTCATTGTCTGTCGCTCATTCTCTCTGAGTCTCCCTTTCTCTCTCTTTCTCTCTCATTCTCTCTGTTTCTCAGTGTCATTCTCTCTCTTTCTCTCTCTCTCTCTCCCCCTCTCCCTCTCTCTCTCTCTCTCTCCTTCTCACAATCTCATTGTCTCTCACTGTCATTCTCTCTGACTCTCTCTGACTCTCTCTCTCTCGTTCTCTCTGTGTCTGTGTCATTCTCTCTCTCTCTCTCTCTCTCCCCCTCGCTCTCTCTCTGTCCCAGGACAATGAACAGGCAAGACTGTTGTTCATTTAAATCTCTCAAGCAGTTTCAGAGAAATGGAGCAAGCAACAAGTGGTTGGTTCTGATAAGGGCCAGTTGGTGCAACATGGTGATATACAAAAAACATGCAAAAGCTTACAGAGCTCAATTTACTCCCTATTCCTCCTGTCCATTATTTACCCCATATTCCAGCTAAGTGGCACACCATTCATGTGTATGTGTGTGTACGTGTGTGTACGTGTGTGTATAATCTTGTATACAGCAAAACAAAGAATAGAGCTAGATCAGACAGGAGCTCTTTAATGGTTTCAAAGAAGTAGTCCTCTCATTCACCCAAAGGCCACATGGAACACATCAGTCAACATTGTTCGTGTTGTTTTGTACTTTGTAGACCTTCTTGTGAATCAATGTATTTTTGAAAAATCTAAGCAAGATCAGCCACTCTCATATATATTTCTCTGGGTGTGCATCAGGAAATATACTTGCTTTTTACTTTAAAAATCAATGAACAAATGTTAGGTTGGTCTCAAAATGCTTTTCTGTTTGAATACCTTACCCCAAGGGAAAATGAAGGCTCTGTGTGATGCATTTTTATTGTTATTATTTTATTTTTACCTGATTTGAACTTTATTTCTCAGGTGTTTTTGAAGTATAGTATGTGCCTGCAATCAAGACTGATTTTACCACCTGATGTTGTACAAAATACCCAGTAGATCTTATTTAGAATCTCACAGGAACAGACTCTAAATTTCTATTTTCTATTGTCATGATTGTCTTCTACCTCCTAGCTACAGAAACAAGCCCATGTGTGAATGTAGAGGCTGGGTTTGGTGAAACATTTCAGGGGATGGATTTATAGCATGGATCTAGTGAATGAATTTAGGGAGAGGAATGGGGGCGTGAATTTATGCAGTGAGGGCTGTAAGCTGTAGAGTTCCTATTTGCTGCTCTGCGCCAGACCTAATTGCATCTGCACAAAACAATTAGGCCTTTAATTGTGTTTTTTGGCAGAGATTAGTTGCCAGTGGCTGTACATTGGTCTGCCAGGGAAGAGGGCGGAAAGGTGTCCCGCTTTGGTGTAGTTCTGTTAACAGAAATGCCAAGAATGCAGTTATGCATGAAAACACATTACCTCTGCCGTCTGCTTCCGTAACAAATGCTCCTGTCACGGTGGGGGCCCCAGCTTGGCTTTTTAGAAGCTTATACAGTGTTTTTTGTTGTTGTTTTGTGCCACAGTCAGACCTAACCTGTGTGTCGTGTTCTCAGCTACCTGTACCCCGATGGGAGGAGTTATAACCCTGACCTGACCGGCCTGTGTGAGCCCACTCCTTACGACCACATCAAGGTCACGCAGGTCAGTAACATATGACTCACCTGAGGAGAACTGCATTCAGTCACTCAGATGAATGGATGTGTGTGTGTTCAGGTCCTGTAACCAAATGTGGAATGTCTGTTTTCTTTTTTTCTTTCTCTCTTGCTGTCTTTCTGTCTCTTTCTCTCTCTCTCTGTCTCTCTCTCTCTATGTCTGAATTCTTTCTCTCACTGATTCTAGCTCAGTTCAATGGTGCTTTATTGTCAAGTAATAAAGCAGTAATGAACCATAATAATGTATTATATATTAGTGCAAACGTTAAAGACAACAGTGCGTGCTTACATACACACACATCTAAAACATGCACATACATTCACACAGTGATACACACCGGTAATGTGAGAGGCTGACCCTCGTGTGTGTGTCCCGCAGGAGCAGTACGAGCTGTACTGTGAGATGGGCTCCACCTTCCAGCTCTGCAAAATCTGCGCCGAGAATGACAAGGACGTCAAAATCGAGCCCTGCGGCCACCTCATGTGCACGTCCTGTCTGACGGCGTGGCAGGTAACCCCCGCAACCTCTCTCTGCACGTTAGGGCGTGCGTATCCATGGCAACACAGCAGCGCTTTGTCTCCATCCGTTCACGGCGGGCGCGGTCCTGCCATCTGGGCACCTGCGGAAACGCCCGGCGTTAGCTTTAGCACAGGTGTGCCAGCAGCACCCCTCTGTGTCTCATCCACAGATCTGTATCCCCCCGGCCCAGCCTGCACACAGAGACTGATGAATGCCCTCCACGCTCCATTTCAGATAATTATCGAACGCTGTGGGGACCCGCTCACAGAGCAGGGTCTGAGCGATCGTTCCCCGCAGAGGAACCTGAGGTGCGCTTTAAACGCTCTGAGAGGGAGCAGCAGCCTCCCCCCGCTCTGCGTGCGCCCGCGTGTGTCCCGAACACACCCTGAACGGCGCGTTTCCAGCGGGGTAACTGATAGGGCCGCGGCCAGAGCAGCGGCGCACATGTGCCAGCGATGTGTGTGTCTGTAATCACCCTGCTAATGACTCACCGTCCTGCCTCCACACACTTCCACCACCTCCTCACGCTGTGGAACATCTGCCCGTTATTTATTTATTTTATCTGATTTTATTTTATTCGTTATTTTCACATTTTTGTTGCTGGTAAATGAGTTGCAGGTGGCTCTGGGGGTTCAGTGGAATGGTAAATTCAGCTCCGGGCCATTGATCCCGTTGTTGTTTATTTTTTTCTTTTCTTTCTCATTTCCTGTTTGATTTTTCTCCATTCAGCCATCCGTTCATTTAGTCTTTCAGTGGAGTTGGGGAGGATAAAGGAGAGGCTCAGAGTCGGTAACTGAATGAAAAGAGCCGTTTTGACCTGCTGTAGAAGCAACGCCATGAGAACTTGACTTGTAAAGAGTATCTTGCAGGTTCAAATCCACTAGTACTTCTGGATGCAACGAGAAGTTGAACAAGTACCGTGAGCAAAGCACAGGCAGTATTGCCTCAGTAATGGAAAGTGTGAACTCCATGCCCTCTTTGTCACTTTGGTTAAGGGAGCTTGCTTAAGTACATGAAGAAATTTTTTGCTGAAAGGACCCTCAACCGCGATTTTGGAATGACTAAGACACAGCATGTGGGATTTCCTCAAAGTCACACAGGAAATCCATTCCAAGGATTTTATGTGCTGAAATGTGTGCATCATGTGTACTGCAGCACACTGGGACTGAGTTCTCAAATCTGCAAACTCTGGCGTGCTGGCTGAGGACATGTAAAGATGTTTTTTATGGAGTGTCGGTGAGATATTACAGCTCATCGCTAGCAGAATTTAATTGCCTCTTTCAGTGACTAGCTAATAGTAATTAAATTTAAATCGCAGCTTTGATGCCTCTCAGAACTATTGTGCCAGATGGTCGCTGTGATCATCTTTTGTTTCTGTAAAGCCAGAGAATGCTCTCTGGTTCCTAAAATAGACGGGAAGGAAGCTTTGTTATTGGTACCAGAGTGGTTTTCATAAATCCAACCATTCCACTGTGTAGCGATAATTTGCCTTAAGTGCTAAAAGATGTTTGACTTGTCTGCCTTGTCAGTGTGTGTGTGTGTGTGTGTGTGTGTCCAATTTAACTGCAAATGTTCTTTTTAAGCAGAAAATAAAATATGTTGTATCGCGGCCTGCAGATTGCGATGAATGAAGCCCATGTGTCCTGCAGACATGCAGCTGCTAGCAATCTCCTCTGTGCCTCAGACCCTATCACCCCAGCGCATTTCCTGTGGTCAGGGAAATACCTTAGCAATATGTACATGGTTACGGAATCATACATGCGATGGTGTGTGAGTTATCAGTCCAGATTTTTCTGGATTGTCAGAACATACGTTCTCTGTAGACAAGATGTATACAAGTATCTCTCGATGAACACTGTGAACCCAGTGGCTCTTCGTCTTTTTATTTCTCTGTGATCAGTTTTTGAAATGATTTTTCTCGCAGCCTTACAGGTGAAGAGCAGAGTGATCACGTTTCTCTTACTTAACGCATCCCTTCCTGGCAGACCTTTTACTCCGTTAGGCCTCATATCACATTATATAAGACGGTCAAAAAATAAATTGATGAAAAAAATAATGACACTAATCATGATCATCTTCATCGTAACTGTAACGTTGATGGTGATGATGGTGATGAAGCATGTGCACACTAGTTGTCGCAGCATTCTGTAAGGTGGCACATGTTCAGACATGCTCAGCCCTGTTGGAGTCCTCTTTCATTCGGCTTTGTTAGATGCACTTTGTTTTCTTTCCTAGCAAGTCATTCTGAATCAGAGCGTCTGGCAAAATGCAATGTAAATGTGAAAGTAGCACACACATACGCATATACATAAATATACATGCATTTATATGTAATGAGTAGAATATGGTGATGATTGGCAGCTTTTGTGTGTCCCTGCAGGAGTCTGATGGGCAGGGCTGTCCGTTCTGCCGCTGCGAGATCAAAGGCACCGAGCCCATCATCGTGGACCCGTTCGACCCGCGGGACCACAGCACCAAGAGCATCTTCCTGGACCACCTTCTGTCCCCCATGCTGGACCTGGACGACGACGACGACCGCGAGGACTCCCTGGTCATGAACGGCCTCGCGTGCATCAGAAAGGTACGCAGCTGTTTCTCTCACACGCAAACAGGGGTGACTGCTGATGTGTGTCCTACATAGTGCCTGTGTCTCAGTGGTTAGGTGGCCCCATAGTGCCTGTTTGTCAGTGCTTAGGTAACCCCATAGTGCCTGTTTTTCAGTGCTTACAGGTACTCATATTGGCTGTTTCTGCTCTTCACCACATTGTGCTTGTTCGTCAGTGCTTAGGGGGCCTCACAGTGTCTGCTTTCAGTGCTTAGCAGGCCTCATACTGCCTGTTTGTCAGTGCTTAGGGGACCTCATAGTGCCTGTTTGTCAGTGCTTAGGGGGCCTCATAGTGCAGCCTCATTGCAGTCTGCTCAGTAAAAACAAATGTAAAAAATAAATAAATAAAGATACCAAATACACAAATGAGTACATTTACAAAATTATGCATTCTTGTCTATTTTGCTGATGGCCAGATGATCAGTTTGTAAAAGCTACACTCCCTCTAGATTTGTAGCAATGAATGGAATGATGGGATTCTAGTCAACCTTATTATATCGGACCTGAAGGCGATACACAGAGACGCCGCTGATGGCCGTACTTTATCTTTTTATTGAATTAATGAACCCCTCCATTTGTGTCAGATTTTAGCACATTAATCTTGCGAGAGATTAAAGTATGGTATTGCTACGGGCTGCAGGCCGTGTTCCCCTGGCTGGGGTGGGTGATGTGATGTGGGTGGCTTTGACCTTGTGGATGGATTGGCGGGGTGACTCTCCCCTCTGTGCCCCCCCCCCCCACAGTGCACGGACAGGCAGAGATCCCCAGGGATGTCCCCCGCCTCGTCTCCGGTGTCCCAGCGCAAGAGGCCCCCCCTGGACCCCGCGAACGTGCAGCACCTGGCCCTGCCGCCCGTCCCGCCCCGACTCGACCTCATTCAGAAGGGCGCGGCCCGCTCCCCCAGCGCCAGCCCCAGCTCCTCCCCAAAGGTGCGTAGCCCCGCCCCATGCTCTGCGTAGCCACGCCCACACTCTTCCTGCTTCATCTCAATAAAATAAAATACTCCAACACCCATACACAAGTGAAATATATTGTAATGTACTGTGAAAAGTGTTGTTCAGGCCAAGAATATATTGGACATGTCAATAAAATCTATTAATACAAATCAGAAATATATTGCAATATACCAAAGTGGCAGTAATTTATTATATTTTACATATTTTTTTGAGCTGAAAAATATATTTTTCCAAATTTTCAATTCCCTCTCTGACTGACTGAATGTTTTTTCTCCTGTTGTGTCCTCCACAGTCCTCTCCTGGGGTGACCAGGAGACAGGACAAACCTCTCCCAGCCCCCCCCCGAGAGACCCCCCTTCCCCGCCACCCCCGGACAGACCCCCTCCGGCCCCGCCCGAGGGCCGCTCCTCTTGGTCACCCCACTCCTCCGCGGCCCTGTTCCCTGACCCCCACCTGCCCCCGGAGGCCTGGTGTCCCGCAGACAGTCGGAGGGGGACGGACCGCTCCCCGAAACTGGCCCACGCCGCCCCCTCCCTCCCGAACAGACGTCCCAGGAGCTGCTGCTCCACCGACGCAGGTGCCGGGCGAGCACACGCCTGGCAAGCCGCACCGACGGACAGCGGCAAGGTGAGAGCGGGGGGTGTGGCTGCCATGCCAGCCACGCTAATCACGCAACCTGCTAATCTGTTAACCTACACTAATCACGTACCACGCTAATGACACACCTCGCTAAACTGCTAGGATGAGCTAATGACACACCTCGCTAAACTGCTACCCTGAGCTAATCACACACTATGCTAAACCACACCAGCCATGCTAATCACGCACCACGCTAAACTGCTCAGGTGGGCTAATCGTGCACCACACTAAACCGCTAACCTGCGCTAATCATGCACCACGCTAAACTGAATAGCTGTGCTAATCATGCACCACGCTAAACTGCCCAACTGCGCAAAACATGCAACACGCTAAATCGTTTAGCGTTGCTAAACAAGCACCACGCTAACCCGCTAGCCTGCCATTAGCATGCAGCCCTGTTTCCTCATTCTAAAAGCCCTGAAAGAGTGTGGCGCTGCAGCCAGCGGCTTTCCTGCAAAACGCGTCAGTATTTCAGCTCGCTCTTTTTGCCAGTCTCTCACAGGTCTAATTCAATGGAGAGAGGAGGAAAAAAAATTACATGTGTCAGTTACCTAGCAACAAGGACTAAGTTGGTGCTATCCTGGGCTGAGAAATTTGGCAGAACACAGCGTTCCCTGTTCTGCGCTTGTCACAAAACAACTGAGAATACGCAACAGTCTGGAGGCTCTAATGCCGTAATGGATGGACACGAGTTTCATCTGATTTTTGTGCTTTCGTTCGAGCCGTTTAAAAGGGATAAGAGCGCATTCACCCCCAGCTGTTGTGCTCTGTCCGTATTCCCCGGCCCTTTTCAGTGAAAGGGGGCAGTTCCCTCTCCTCTGTGGCACCTCATCCTCTGCCTAGCAATAGGATTTGGAGAAAGAGGAGGGAAAAGCACGCATGCACGCATGCAGACACATGCACAAACACACATGCACAAGCATGCACACACTCATACACATGGACGCATACACACACACGCACGCACGCACGTAAACACATGTATATACACATATATGCACACACATGCATACATACACAAGTACAAAGACACACACACACACACACACACACACACACACACACATACCCACTCATACACATACCCACACATGCATAGGAGGAACACCAAAATGGCATCACAGTTCAGCCACTGCAGTGTCCTGCAGGACTTTGGCTCATACAGTCTAAGCCTATTCCTCAGCCTGTTCCTCCTCCAGAGCTTTTAATCATTCCAAACGATACTGACCTGTCAGTGCTTTGGATCCATCCATGTAAATTACAAATGTTTTATTAACACTATATCCACATAATTTTTTGCCTGTGGGAGGACAGGGAGATGGATGAACCTGACAGTCCAATAGTTCTCATGCACACTGCCAGAGGAACAGTGGTCAGGTGGACTGTATGTGCTCAGCATTGAATTTAAAATGAAGCATCTGCATACCTTGCATATTGTGTTTGCACACTAGAATAAACATGAGTAATGCAGTACTTCTCAGTGTGCTGCAGAACAATGCAGTGAAGTGCACTTATCTGTCAAGGTCTGGCTCTCTCCTTTTTGCGTCTGTGGAAAATAAGATTATGTGTGAGCAATTGGAGGCCAGTCTCTCTTCTGAAATAATTACATTCTTTGTGCCAGATTTCAGCCGGCTTAAATCTGTATCTGCTTTTTTCCTTATCACTGGTTATTGACCGTACTTGCTGTTGGTGTCTGTTTCCTGTTTATGGACGAATTTTCAGACTGTGCTTTTCTCCCTCTTGGATCAATAGCCTGGTCCTCGGTGGTGAAAGCATGCAAATGACCTGTGCGCACTGCCCGGGCGACGAGCCAAGCCGACATCAGCGTCCATGTTTAATAGCCTGAAATGTGCAAGTCGATTTTTTCTAATGACTCATGGGTAAACCTATACTTCCCTCAAGAATGTAAAATGCATAAAACATAGCCATTGTGATCCATCTGCAGAATATTTACAGTCACAGAGGACTTCCCCCCTACTGTTGTGATGTGATACGCAAGGCAAATATGTGCTGGTGCGTGGTGTGTGTTAGCAAGGCTGATGGCAGGGTTTTCAAAGGGCGTACAGCGCCAGCGATCATAAAGCCACGTTTGTAACACAGAGCACAGCACTGGTCTCGACACTGGAGGGATGGGTAATTAAAGGAATATTGATCATCTGAAACGGAAGCCTCATTTTCTTGGCCTGCTCAAGGGGAGAGAATGACTTCCCGGCCTTCTCTCGTCCTGCTAACTGCTGTCTGAAAGCTGTCCTCTGTATTTTAACTGTCCTTCTCGAAATGTGTTCCACACGCGCTAACCGGTATCTCCATAGCTGTCCCTCTGGTTCTAATTGCTCTCCAGCTCCATAGTTGTCTCAGCGCTGTAAATTTTATCTCCATGGCGACATTTGTTCTAAATTCCATCTCCAGCTGCGTTTGTTCTAAATTCTGTCACCAAATCTTTCACCGTGTTCCGCCGTCTCCATGACAGTGTGGAATCGTGTCTGTGTTCTAAGTTCCATTCCCGCCTCTGTCCGCAGTCCTCCTCCAACGGCCTCCTGACCAGCGATGAGTACGACGTCCCCCCTCCTCGGCGGTCCCCTCCCCCGGCCGGCCTGGCCAGCAGCCAGAAGTGAGTCTTCCTGTGGGTCGCCGTGTCCTTCCTGAGGGAAGGGTTTATGTCTGCTGCATGATGTGAAATCGCCACCTGCTTCCAACCACCCAAGCAGTTCTATCACGTCCGCCCTCAGTGCTGTAATCAAACCAATATGTCATTTGCAAAGTGCTTTTTATTCAGGCTTTCTGTCTCACCCAGTTTACTTGTCATATCCCATGCTGTGACACAGACACCAGCCCCCTTCCGAGCTTTCTTACCTTCCTGCTGGTGTTCAGCTAATGAGCAGCAGCGCTTTCCTGGCTGCACGGAACCACTGACACCCTCACCGCAATTATTAATCTCACAACTACAGATGTGTCATTTCACGTCTCAGTCATGGAGACAGGCTTTCTGCAGCCTGTGTCCGTGTTGTGAGGGTGGAGTGGTGGCTGTTCAAGGTTAGCGTTGTTTAGCCGCTCCCTGGCGGGTTTCAGCGTTGTTTAGCCGCTCTCCGGCGGGCTTCAGGCTCTCAGAGGAAGCCGTCTGTGAGTGCCGGGAGCCCCGTGACTAGCGCGCCGCCAGCTGGAGGGCCTGTCTGAGTGTCGGCAGAAGCAGCGCTCCCGTGGGGTGGGGAGAGGATCTCGGAGCGGGGCAGTGAGTCACGGCTGAGGCCGCTGGAGAGCTGTTAGCGGGGAGAGGCGGCCAGCAGGAGCAGCCAGCAGCTGGGAAGCCTCAGTGCTCTGACTCCTCACTCAGTGTGGGATGAGAGCAGCGCACACCACACTCTCCTCCACAAATGAGGAAGAGCGTGGGTGGCGGTACTGTTTTTTTGTTTCCTCCTCTTCTGCACACAGAAGTCTGAGGATCGCATCAAACCCAAAACACATTTTGAGCTGTGTGATGCAGCGCCTCGTGATAAAGGTCCTTCAGGCTGCCGGTGGTAGTGTTGCCGAGCAACGTTGCTATTAGTATCGCTTAAGTCGGAAGGTGTCCTGAACTTTTCTGCGACTTTTTCTGTTGTCCGGTCTGCAAATGTCTGTTTTGGTGCAGGGTCTCCCCCTACAGGGTGCTTGCGGTATTACAATATTTCTACTTACGATCACACACACACTAGTAACTGTGAACATAGGTGTGTTTTTTTTTTCTTCCATTACCGCAGAGCTGTATTTGAATTACACATATAAAATGGGCAGAACCTAGCTTCTGGGTTCAGGGTTCTCTGAGATTTACCTGTATTTTTTATTAATCGATAATAATTAATAACTTGTGACTTGTGGTGGAGTGTGGTTATGGATTAGGCTTGTATGTAAGTAGTAGCCTGTGGCTGTTGGAAATGGGCTGCATATATGCCAGCGATAATCAATAAGCTGTCCTTGAGGTGACGGTGTGCGCTCTCTGATGCTGCAGTATGCCACTGTGTAAAAGAGCAGAATAACGCGGAGCCCCACCCGGCTCTTTGATGTGAGGATGGAGCCGCGACAGACAGGCTTTTAAGCAGCCATTTCTGTGCTCTTGTTCTTGCGGCTCCTGTGACATCTATTATGTATCTCTAAGTGTCTCGCGAGTCACTCAGAATAAGGCCTGCTAAATAAACAAATAATTATAGCTCCTGCTTGGCACTCAGACAGCGTGCTGGAGGCAGGGGAGAGGCTGTGAGTGGAGAAACCTTAAAAAACAGATATGTGCGATTCATGATGATCAGTTATAATGTTGTGTGTTGATGTGTTTAACTGTGACCGGTGCTCAGTCAGTGTGCTGGCGGTGGAGTGGGTGTGTAACACAGTGCGTTTGCTCTGCATCTCTCAGGCGCGTCAGCCCGTTCACTAACGCCCCCACGGAGAGGGCGCCCAGAGGATCGTCCAATGTGGACGAAGACGACTACCAGGTTCCCTCCTCGCACCCGGTCCTGCAATCCCAGCATCCTCTGCCCTGCGGCTCTGTTCACGCCCCCTGCAGGTAAACCCCGTTCTGCCCGTAATGGAGACGCAGCAGGCATAGATTATTCTGGAGAAACTGGGTTGAAACATGATTAGAAATAGTGTTCTCTCCTTTTCCTGTCCAGCAGCTTTTAGGAAGTGGAAATCCTTTTTTGTAAAATGGTTCACAGTATCATGCAGTGTATGTGTATGAGTAGAAGTTCCCATCTACAGAAACGGAGCCCTCCCCTCTCTCTGGCAGCGGTCCTTTATCCCCAGTTAAAGTGACTGGATGTGGCGTCAGCACAGTCTGCTAGAGCCGCACGGAGGAATGGAGGGTGTGAAATGAGGATGTGAATGGAGGGGAAATGTGTGGAGAGGAAGTCAGTGGAGCATGTGAATGCAGGAAGTGATTGGAGGATGTGGGCAGAGGAAATGGCAGGGGAATGTGACCAGATCTAGTGATCTGAGGATGTGAAAGGAGGAAGTGATTAGAGGAAATAAGTGGAGGATGTGAAGAGAGGGAGAGATTTGAGAATGTGAATGGAGGTGCTGAGCAGACTTACTGAATGTAAGAGCTGAGTGGAGGTGTAGACAGCTCCCAGTCCAGACGACATCCTCATGGAAGCCACGCTCTCTTGCAGAGGTCTGGAGAATGGCCACAGTGTTCATGCGTCCTGCGAGCTGTCCACCGAGAGAAAGAAGCACAAGGCCCTGGATCATGGTAAACCTCCTGTGTGTGCGTGTGTGCGTGCGCGTGTGCATGTGCATGTGCGTGTGCGTGCATGTGCGTGTGCGTGCGTGTGTGCGCGTGTGTGTGTGTGTGTGTGTGCGTGTGTGTGTGTGCGGGCGCGTGCGTGTGTGTGCGCGTGCGTGTGTGTGTGCGCACGCATGCGTGCGCGTGTGTGTGTGTGTGTGTGCGCATGCGTGTGTGTGTGTGTGTTTTTGCTCAGCGTACCCCAGTACGCGCTGTTCTGGTATGCTGAAAGTGTAATGGTCTGAGTCCAATCTCTTTTTAATGCTAATAAATGTTAATTAGTGCAGGGGAGCCACTGAACGCCCCTAGATGGAGCTCCTCTGTCTTTAAAAGCTTTCGGCTTGCGTCTGTCTGTAATGATCCCACTTCATTTGTGTGCTTTAGTCTCCTGGGGAGGGACTCGCATCAGTCACAGTGTAATTTGCCTTATCGCTTTCTCTCTCACTGCATAGCTAATGAATGAAGTGATCACTGTTACACTGAACACAAACGCGGCATAAAAAACAGAGAGCTGGATGCCACTGTGTAGACTAAAACAGGGGTGGCGAGAGCTATAGAAACTCTCATTACAATGGCAGGGAAAACGCCTCATTTGCAGCTCATTCACACCAGAAACGGATCTCACCCCTTCAGCATTTGGCCTGCTAAGTTGCACATCGACTGTAACAGTGCATCGTGCATAAAGGAGTATGTTTCCATGCTGTGTGTGAAGTGAAAGTCTCTAAGTATTATTTATTCACTGTAATATACCTTAATGTATAATGTATATAATATACTATGGCAGGGCTTGTAACCAAAAGGTTGCCAGTTCGATTCCCTACTAGGGTACTGCTGCTGTACCCTTGAGCAAGGTACTTAACCCAGAATTGCCTCAGTAAATATCCAGCTTCATGAGTGGGTAACATTGTAAAAACTGTAACCTCTGTAAGTCACTCTGGATCAGAGTGTCTGCTAAATGGCAATAATGTAATGTAAAGTTGTGTGAACTGCTATAGGTTGTGATTTTCAGTGGAGTTTAGCCGGCTGGCAGCGGTGCCATGCAGTGTTTTAACGTTTAATTTCTGTCTGATCTCATCAGAGGACCCCTTCAGCACCCCCTCCCTCGGACCCCCCACCCCCTCCCCCAACGCGGCACAGCTTCGTGGATGTGTCCTCGTCCCCCTCCTGTCCCCGCGCTGTCCGTCCCGCGTCGGCCCTGGACCCCGTGCTGCACGGTCCCGGTAAGCCCGCCTCTCTCACCGCGGCGTAGCTCCTCCCCCTCCCCCCTGCCTGGTGAACCAGCCCGCGCCGTAACGGCACCCCCTCCGCCCCCGTTACAGACTCCCTCTTTGAGTTAACGAGCGGGGCCGGGCCGAGACCGGCGGCTGACACACGGCCGGCGCCCAGCGTCTCCCCGGACTACGACCGGCTTCCTCCGACGGCGGACATGCGGCCGGCGCCCAGGCCTGCTCAGGAGTACGACCAGCTGCCCCCCTCTCTGGGTACAGTACCGCCCCCGCTCCCGCTCCCCTCCGGCAGCATCTCTCTGAGAGCCCAGCGGAGGGCAGCGGTATCTGTGCAGATCTGAGATCCTGCTTCATATCAGTCTCCATCTCCCTGCACTGCTGTTTGGGCAGACTGGTGTGTCTGTACAGACTTCGCCTTGCGAATCATACGCTGTGGAGAGTGGAAGCTGTATTCACAAGCTTATGAGGTGTGGAAGGGCTTGATGTGCGATAGTGAGACACAATACCAGGCTGTCACAGGGAGAGATCCCTAATCTTTTGAATTCTGGGTATCGAGCTCAGACTCCAGTGGAAGATATTGGCACATCCATGACTTTCCAGATGATAGGAAAAAGGCAAATACACTGATAAAGGAGTAGTCCCTGCACACAACAGGCAGTGACAGCTTTCTTTGGAGACAAGACAGTATGGAGGTACAAGTCTTTCACCAAGCAGAGAGGTAGTGTGCGGTGTTTACAGTGTTGCTGCAGTTCAGGCCGCTGCCCTGGTGGGTCAGGTGTAACGTGCCGTACCTGAGTTCAGGTGTAACATGATGTACCTGAGTTCAGGTGTAGCATGCTGTACCTGAGTTCAGGTGTAATCTGCTGTACCTGAGTTCAGATGTAGCGTGATGTACCTGAGTTCAGGTGTACCGCGCTGTACCTGAGTTCAGGTGTAGCGTGCTGTAACTGAGTTCAGGTGTAGCGTGATGTACCTGAGTTTAGGTGTACCGCGCTGTACCTGAGTTCAGGTGTAACGCGCTGTACCTGAGTTCAGGTGTAACGTGCTGGACCTGAGTTTAGGTGTAACCTGCTGGACCTGAGTTTAGGTGTAACGTGCTGTACCTGAGTTCAGGTGTAACGTGCTGTACCTGAGTTCAGGTGTAACCTGCTGTACCTGAGTTTAGGTGTAACGTGCTGTACCTGAGTTCAGGTGTAACGTGCTGTACCTGAGTTCAGGTGTAACCTGCTGTACCTGAGTTCAGGTGTAACCTGCTGTACCTGAGTTTAGGTGTAATGTGCTGTACCTGAGTTCAGGTGTAACCTGCTGTACCTGAGTTCTGCTTTCTCTTCCTCAGCTCTGGGGGACGGAGCGCAGGCACCTGCCCGGCCTCCCAAACCTGGCGCCCGGAAGTCCCCGCCCGAGGTCCGGCACAGGAGGGCCCGAGAGCGGGCGTCGGCCAGCCAGAACGTGGACGCCAAGATCGCCAAACTGATGGGTGAGGGTTACTCCTTCGAGGATGTGAAGAGGGCCCTGATGATCGCCCAGAACAAGGTGGACGTGGCTCGCAACATCCTGCGAGAATTCGCACTGGTGGCTCCCAGGCTGGGCCTCTAGCACCACGCCCACCGGCATGCCACGCCCACTGGGGTGCCACACCCACTGGGATGCCATGATCCACTAGGACACCAGGCCCAATCAGATGCCACGCCCACTCAAACGCCACGCCCGCTGGGATGCCACGTCCACTGAGACGCCAGGTCCAGTCAGATGCCTCGCCCACTCGAATGCCACATCCACTGGGACTGAGGCCCACTCAGATACCACGCCTAATCGGACACCACGCCCGCTTGGACGCCACAGCCAATCAGACACCACATCACTTCCACTGGGACGCAGTGCCCAGTCACACATCACACTCATTCAGACACCATGCCCACTCGGACACCACAGCCACGCCTTCACAGACACAGAAAGAGGTACCCGAACCTCCTCGCCCCCCACCCAAACGGACACAGAACGAGGGACTCGAAGCCAAGAAGTGGATCATCACCACTGGGCTTCTGTTCAGGAAGGGTGTGGGGAGCAGGTCACCATGAAAACAGTGCTTTTAGCAACAACAAAATCAGGGTGGGACTGAATACAATGTTTACTTTTTGGACATGAAACCTGTGAAAATGCTGTTTACAGGGAGTGGGGGACTTGCTCGTTGGTGCTGGCTTCTTTTTCCATCTCTTTTGTTGTTGTTTCTCTCGAATGGGGAGTGAGTCACCTCCCCACTGCTGCTGCCACTACACGTCTCCCGAGCTGACCAGAGACGTCTCCTGACTGGCAAGGCTAAATCATTTTTTATTTTTCTTTTATATTAGTATTTTTATGCTTAAGAACCTTTGACATTTGATTTTGATCCAATGCAAAAAAAACACAGACTGAAAAAAAATGCATGTGGCCTTCACTACCAAACTTCTTTCTCTGAGTTTCTCTGTTCAGAAAAAAAAACTTGCAGCTGAATGTAAGGTGATAATTTCTCAACAACCCTCCTTTTCAAAGCAGGCAAACATCGAAAATTATGTCAAGCTTATGTTTTGACAGGCGTTTCCACAACTCTTCCAAGAACACAAATTTGAATCTGTGAAGAGATCTGCTAAGATTTCTGCTTGATTTTGAAGGACACCCAGGGTATTTATGAAATATGTATAGTTCAACGTGCTGTTAGTTTGCAGTGAAATCCCAGGAGTTATGAATTAATTTTGAAGCCACTGAATGAGTATATGAAAATCAGATGCAGTGAAAGAGGCAGGCATCCACACAGAAGGCCTTTCGGAGGCGGCGTGAGAGACGCTGGGTACGGCCAGCCCAGCAGCCTCTCTGGGGTGAGTCATACGAGAAGGACCGCTGGGTACAGAGGCAGTCTAAGGTAGCATCCATCCATCCATCTACGTCATGGAGAGACCCAGATGACTGTGTTGCATAGCAATTAGTCAGTCTTAAGGGACAGACGGAGGCATATGTGGTGGTGGGGGGGGTTGGGGGATCGTTTCCAGCGGTGTGGTGACCTGAAAGCATGCGCAGAAATACGCAGGCCCTCTGCACACTGCTAGCACTTTCCTGCATTCTGCGGAAGGCAGAAACCACAGAGCTCCAAAAGGTTACTGCTTTAATGACCAGATGAACTGCCAGACGCAGAGCAGATTCAAACCTTTTAATCTGTGTGTTCTGGAGGAAGGGAAGCGCATTTAGCATTTCAGCTATGTCTGAACAGGAACTTCCAAATTCTAATTATAATTAAGTCTTTTTTTTTTGCAGCAGGTGGCGAGGCAAATAAATGAAATGATGGCGAACCAGCCCATTTCTTGTGCCATAAAGCGATTAGTGACATAATTGTGTGGAAGAAACATCACAGGGGTGAAGCGATGTAGATTTTGAACAGCACAATGTGTGTGTAGGGCACTGTGTTCCTGTTATAAAATCCAGTAATCATCTCTGATGCAGCTGACGAATACGCACGTCATTTCAACAAAAACATCTTTACTTACTCTGAAAGACTGTTTGTGTGAGAATTCAGCCACGCAGATGTGTGCGTCTGAAAACTCTTCCTCTGTTGGCCTAGCGAGCGTCTCCAGAGATAGCACCTCCTTTGCGTTCCCTTTCAAGTCCAAACCACAGAGTATTAGGGTGGCTTTCAGAAACGCTTAGCTATAAAAGATTATGATTCAACCACAGAATCTGCCGCCTCCAAACCCAACTGGAACCCACCCAGAGATCCTCTGAATGCATTTTTAACACTGTAAGACCAGCCTTAAAGCAAGGCTCTCTTTTACACCAGAAATGTGTTCTGGCCAGAGTCTGCTTATTTCAACCTTAATTAACACAATTAACGAGCTACAAAACAATTACTGTGTGATTGTGTGTTAAGTCACAATAAGAACAAACATTTTCAAGTATGGAATTTCCTTTGGGGGGGGGGGAAATTATTTGGCTACTAAGAAAGTCAAAAATGAACACAAGCTGAAAGTCAGTCGAACATTGATTTGAGGCTGCCGTAAAATCAAGTGCGCTGTTCATCGCACTGCTCAAACTTGTCACGGCACTGCTTTCACTCGAAACGTTAAGTGCTTCTTGTGCTCTTTGTGGCAGCGGTGTATGTACTGACTCACCCAATGTACAGAAATGGCAAGGAACGCTCTGCGGGGCCTGTTCTCCTCTGCGTGAATTTCCTGACCCTGTTCAGCACGATGCAGTACTCCGTGTACCCGCACACAGGACCTGTTCAGTGCCGTTTTCACGGCATACTTCCTGTTAGCTTTGTCCTCTGCTCAGCGCTGTAATGGCTGTCAGAATTCAATGCGGCACTTAGGGGGATAGCGGCTTCAGAGGCTGCTGAGAACTTCGGCAGCTCGTGTGTCAGATCAGCATGCACGTGTCCCTAACCTCTAAAGGGCTGTGATGTTTTACAAGCAACTCTGCATATCAAACAACCCTGGAAATATACACTAATTTACACATAATTGCCAAAAATACAGGTCCATTAGTGAGCAATTTATTACAGTGAATATCTGAGTGCCTTGGTAATGAAAAGGAGAGCTTGTGAAATGCTATATATCTGACACTTTCCTCTGAAGGCCCAAAAAATAAGGCTAATTCACACAAAGAGCAGACAAGTGTTTACCCCGTAGACTTAGCTTTTACCACTGCAGCCAGTGTATCTCAGCAGCAACTGAACATTTTGTAAAGAAGAGTAGACTATAGATGCATCTGCTTTAGTAATTAATGGCATAAAGCCTGCAATATCACTCAGTTCAATAACTTCTGAATTGAGATACATAGGTCTACGTGACCTTATTCCCATGATATCAGGAACACAGCAGAGTTTTTTTTTTGGTTGCAGATTTAGTTTAGGTTGTGTAGTACATATTTTGGACAAGCTCTGAATGTTGGGACATCTGAGATGGGAACGTTTTTAGCATTAGCTCAAGACGTACAAAAACCAGCCCTTTTGCTGCTGTGGTTACCCACTTCTGCAGTCTGCCCTTGCACACCTGGTCAGAATACACTTTGAGCTAAAGGTGTGCAACTCGCCCCAAAAGCAAAGAAGTGGTCATTTACACCCTCCGAGGTCATCAGTGAGAATGTCCAGCAGAAAAGTAAAGCTGAATTGTTCTCTAGTTGCGAATGGAAGCTGTAGTTGTGGTTTAGAGGCTGCGTCTCTGAAAGGAGGGAGCCGCTTGTATGAAGCCTCTGTTAGACGCGTATCCAGATGGCTGGAGTTGAATGAGCCTGTGTCGCACAGTCCCCTGGTCCTGTGGGATGCTGAGGAAGAGAGGTGCAGTTACGCATGATCGGGGTGTCTTTCTGCACCAGCTCCTCCATTCAGGGCACTTCGCTTTGACCTTTATTCGGCTAATGAATTTAACCCCCACTGTTTATCCCCCCACCGATTACTCACAATTATGAGTTTGGAAGTCGCTGAAATTTGAAAAAAGGTAACGCCTGCAAAGACATGCCATTTTGTTGAATTTGTCACAGCACTTGACTCATAGACTTATGGCGGCCTGGGAGTTCTAAGAAATGCAGATTCTTATAAATATTGATCGATTATGTGCTTAATGCCAAAGGATGGTGGGCCCTATAAAGGAAACCCTATAAAGGAAGTGACCTAAAGCCAATCCTAAAAACCCAAGTGATGCACCTGGGGTTCCATTAACCTTATTATTATTATTATTATTATTATTATTATTATTATTATTGGGAGTGGGATTGAAAGACTCGTACACCCAAAACATGTTACAAAACCAGATGAGTGTTGCTCAAGGAAAACGCCACTGGTCAAACAGTATCCTTCAGGAAGGCCAGAGGAATGCAGTTCTCACTGATCTGCAGATGCAGATGCAGATCTGATACTGTTTAATGGTGTAATGGTCATGCATGACTCTACACAAGACCATGCCTGAGCCAAGCTATCACACAAGCCACAGCTGTGGAGTATCCTCAACTGTCTGTCATAGAGTGGCCTTTGTTAAAACGTTCTGCTCACCGCTATTTATTCCAATGTGAACTTGCCTTGTGTCAGCTGTTATTTTCCCCGTGATCCTGATCTCGTTTTACTTTTTTTTACTCCAAGACTTCGTTTTGCACTTGTTCCTTTCTTTGTCTTAAACTTGAAAGTCTGAAACTGATAGTGGTAAATCTGTCTGGCCATCAGAAAACGGACACTTTTTCAGGTGGCAGCAAGTTAAACTCTGTCTTTTAAAGAAAAATAATCATCAGATTGCCTTGGCTAACATGTAAAACTGTGATATGTTCAATTTATTTATATTAAATCATTCTATAGTTTTTTTTTTTCCATTTTTCTGTAATTCAAGTGACTTACAGTATAATCTGTTGTGAAATGTTTTATATAAATCAGTATTGAGACATTTGATGTTTTGTATGATTCCTGAATTATTGTAAGTATTTTCATAATCATCATATTCTGATCATGGATGTTGGAACTAAGCACCCTTTCCCACCAAAACTCTTCACTTCGTCAGCATCGGACATAAAACAGTTAAACAATCCAAAAATTGGTTTCAGAGGGCACCTCCCCAAGGTCATAATACAAACTATATTAGTGGTGGATAACCTATGGCCATGTCATATATAATTCAGATTATATTCAGATTCAGAATTCAGACGGAATTATACTCTGCCTCACCTCAAAGTCGCTTTGGATAAAAGCGTCTGCCAAATGAATAAATGTAAGTGTAAACAGAATGTCGTCAAAACCAGTGATGTGTTCAGGCACCCACTCGCAGTTCGGTGTGGAGGGACATGCAGACAAACATGCAAACAGCTGCATTCACTGTAAAGGTGCTTTTCCATACAGATTGTAGGCTCTGAATAGCACTTGTATGAACATTAGGATGTGCTCCACTTTTATTTACATTAGATCTATTCACATTTGCCAGACGCTCTTATCCTTGGAGAGGAAAAGAACAAAGAGCATCTGGTAGTCGCATGAAAGCCAGTGCAAACAGGACACACCTGACCATCCAAACACGCTTCAGTCTCTTACACATGCTGTGAAAACCTTTGCATACAGGCTACAGCAAATTCACAAGTGCTGTTCACAAATGAAATACAGCCATACAGCATAACCTACAAAAGGAGCACACACACAAGGGGAAGGGCAGTTAAGGTCTAAGGCTTAATTGTCTGGTGCTTTAAGCAAGTTCTATTGTTCCTGGGGGAAAAGGCCTGCCTTCTCGTTTACAGAGACCAGTTTAGAGGGCAGACTCCCCAGGCCTTAATATTGCATGGATGTTAATATGAACGTTAATCTAATCGTCTGTGTCCGTGGAGAGAAAATACAAGTGAGGAATTAGCATGGCATCACGAAAACAAAGGTGTTCTTTTTCATAGGATTAGCCAACAGCTGTGCTCACGGAGGAGCCCATATTCCACTGTGCAGTAAGTGGCTGATTTTCAAGGGCGTGAGCAACAAACAGTACCTCAGTCCTGACCACACCAAGGTGACAGGAAGGAGGCCTGGCAGTGGCACAGCTATGACTGCACACCCACAGATGAATTGGACACGGATACATTGGAGGGAGTTCTTTCATCCATAAGAGGGGCCGGAGAGAGGAGATACTGACCTAGATTAAATACCGACACTCTGATCTCTGCGTGTGATGTGGCGTCAAGTTGTTCCTTGATTTCGGGGGCCCCTCGAGCGAAATACCCTGCCACCTGTTTTAGCTTTGGAAACTGTGTGGACAGGCATATTGCCAGCTGCCAGAGAGTGTAAGAGCTTTACAGGATTATACAGAACGGTGAGGGTGTGAAGGTATGATGGAGGCAGTCCAGTTACTGCCTTGCAGGTAACAAGCAAAATGTTTACTGCTCCAGACAATATCATCTGATGAGGGGCCAGAGAAGTGAGAAGGGTGACGGATAGTCATTATTCTGTTCGTTTTGCTTTAGTTGAAATCCTTTCGGAGTGATCCAGCCAGGAGACAACCGAGCAATACAGTTGGAGCATGAATGAGAGAGGGGAAGAGTCTTACCGCTGCAGTGTTTGTGATTAAGAAGGAGTGAATGCATGTCCTTCTTAATCGCAAACATTATATACACAATTGTATAACAGCTTCATAAAACACACGTAACACGAGGAAGCAAACTACTGTGTTTTCAGGAGTTTATTGTTTTCTTCAAAATGTACATTTTATTTTAAACAAAAGTACAAAAACAAAAGTCAGTATTTACAATACTTATATGGCCTTCTCATTTCACCCTCTTTGGTTTCACTGCTGACCTGATGGTTTAACGTCAACTCAAAGAAAAGGAAAAAAAAAAAAAAACCCATTCATGAATGCAAAAAGCTTTGACTGCTTCTGTTACCACCTCGTCTGCAAGGTGTCCTTCAACGAAAAATCGTTCAGAAAGCAAAACAAAAATAAAAAAAAATACTAAAACTGAAAATGAACCCGGCTCACACAGCACAGCAGAGCTTGGTGTGATGTATCTGAGGAGCTCGTATTCTGTACAATACCTTCCCAACAGCTGAGGTGACCAACCTCAAGGCCCCGGAGCCAAAAGGGAGTGAAATTGATTAAACTATCTATCTAAGGGAGGTGCTAAAATGCTGCTAACTTTGTCTGACTCCTGTCATGTGACCTGGGCAAAAAAATACAAGCTGAACATCCTGATGTGCCATATTTACAGGTACAGTGAATCTCCTCTGACTACGGTGAGAACACGTCCGGGTTTATCAGTACAGCACCTCAGCTGTCCAACACAAAGGTATGGACACAGGTCTGTAAATCAAACTAAAGCCGGCTTCTCTGTGTGCGTGTGTGTGAGCTGTTAGCTATTCTTCATTACAGTAATGACACAAGTGTCTAGAAGCACAAGCCGAAGCAGTGTGGCTTTCCCAGAGAACATCTGAGAGAGAGAGGGTGAGGTGGCATTCTAGTTTCACAAACTCCTAATCGTCTTTTTAATTTTTTTTCTCTGTGGAAAACAAAAGAATTCCCAGGCACTGTACCCTACCTGACCCTTGAGGGGGACCACCCAAATAAGCAATGTTAATACAGCATTTAAAACAAAACAAAAAAATAAAGACCGGATGCAAAGACAACCGTTCTTGAGGTGTGTGGAAGAGTAACAGCAGTGAAGTCTCTCCAACTGAGCAAACTGACCGATTCACAATCACAGGCATAGATCCTTCCGGAATTGTCCAATTCGTCCTTGGCGTGAGGCATTCCTGCCAGCCATGAATCCAGCAATAAATTTATACAGGCCTAAGCAGTGTACAGTGAATTGACATTTTTTACTGAAAGAAAAAGACAGGGAAAATACCAGAAACCTACTGAACTAAGTGTGAGTAAAGCGCATTCACCAGGAACACAACGAAAAAGGAAAAGCGGTCTTCAGTGCAGACTCCAAACAAAAAAAAAAAAAAAAAAACAACTAAAAATAAAAAACATTAACACATTGTTTCATTTCTCTTTTTTCCGTGATGGTGGGAGAGTAATTATGTACATCTCTGGATTTTGGGAAAAACAAGATGCTGGTTGAGCTGCACTCTAAAAGCATGATGGAGGTTGTCTATGTTCAAGGAAAAAGGCTCTTTGATGTTTTCTTTTTTTTGTGTGTGTGTGTTTTTCACCAAACAGTAAGTCAGCGTGCAATGGCATCTCCTTACTGCTTCTTCCCTAGAATAACAAGAACAACAGCCATCAAGGTGATTTTCAAAGGCAAAACAAAAGTTCCATATTCCCTGTGCAGATACTCACTGAGAACACTTTCACATAACATGATCAGTTATTCATTTCCATGATTTTCACAAAACATTTTTCAAGTAATATTTGACACTTTTTAAAAAGATCAAATAGCACTTTCCACTGCAATGAGCTCAAAGTAATGACGCATAGTGGAAAAACCACTAGACTAGCTAATATGGAACACTGTGAGGATTTGACTTCTCAAAATCATAGAAATCCATTACCTGTTATTTACTAGGGTTCTTGTGTAACAATGCATTGCCTTCTAAAGTAAGAGGAAAATAATTATCAACTAAAGGTCAGCTTAATGTTAGGCGTTACCCAAGGGCTTTGTAAGGGCTTGGGCCTTGTAAAGCTGAGATGCCACACTAATGCACACTTTTGCATTACAGAGAGAATGAAGCTTCATGAACCCCTGAGTAGGTGGAGCTATCATGGGCTACCAGGAAATGACTGATTCGAACCCGTTTTTCTCCAGAGACCAAAGTCTGTTTCATTCAAACAAGCCTGTGATTGACAGCCCAGCAGCTCCACCCACGCTGGGGCTGATGAGGCCTGGAGGTCCCGCCCCTGCAGGTATCCCATGAGCACCTCACCTTCCTCGTCCCTGCAACGCGGCTGCATGTCTCTACGCCTCCCCTTTGTGATTGTTCTCTTCCAGCTTCTTGCTCTCCTCTGAGGTCCCGGTCTCCTTCTCTCCTGTCTTCCAGCTACCTTGCCTGGAGAAAATAAACAAAAAAAACAGTGTTTCTTTGAGTCTGAAGTATCTGTGCACGTGACACACTGCTGCAGTACTGGCTGCACAGGAAATCTCCCTTCTGTTCAGTACCGCTCTCCACCTCAAAGTAAAACCCTCCTTCTGATTTAATGGACTCGGCTTCATGCAAGCATTCGACAGAAAAGAAATGAGTCAGAGGAAAACCACTGCATTTCCTGTATAGATTCCCCCCCCCCAATACTTTCCAATATGGTCCCTTGAACCCGACAAACAAAGAAAATACTCAGTATGGATGAAGTGCAGGGCCTGACAGGAACAGATGCTTGGACCACGGCAGGCTGACCAGCGGTAGGTTTCACTTAATGACCCTGGCCTGTGTCAGGATTTGCCACTGCCCACATCCTGCACACACCCAATTTCCCCCCAGGTCCTCTCCTATCAGACAGCCGTGTTTCAGACTGCAATCCAACTGATCTCTTCAGGTTCTCTTCTTTTGGTATCAATCATGAGCCCAAAAAAAAAGCAAAAAAAGGCTTGATTTTTGTGAAATTGGCTCTGGGCATACCTTCGTAAACCTATGTGCTGTTGTTTCTGGATGCTGCACTGCCGTGATGTTCCAGTATGTGGTAAAATACTCAGAAACTGGGCCGAGATGCCAGCCATGCTGTCCAATTACAAGCTGCTGCTAAGGAGAATTTTTCTCCTGCTGTTTTTGTTCCATTCTGTTAGGATTTTATTTTTCTTGGGAGAAATGGAAAATTACTGGTGCTTCTAAATCTCCTTATTGAGTCACTGAAACAAAAAAGTTTTTTTAAGGTGTCTTGAAAAGTTTTAGCAATCTGTTCCCCATAGAGAAAGCATATGCTACTGTTGGTGAAAAACATTTTTTTTTTTGTTTTCAGCCAATGAATTCACTTTCCTGAAATACCCACACTACAATTTATTAATATGGGCATAAGTCCCCCCTGCACTTCCACAAAGTACTTGCATTTGCCCTCAGTGCTCTGCTATTACGACATCACTGTTCTATTCATCTACTGTACTATTGAGCGAGGAATCAGATAGGCCTACACTTCCATTTGCAGCCCTGTTGGATGCACTCAGACAGAGGAGATTTTAAGTAGGGCCAGTGATTGATGGCACCCTGGTGTTTGACGAGCTGAACAGAAGAGGGATGCCAGCGAATGCCTTACTTGGATTTCTTTGTGTATATCCAGTACACCAGCCCCACGACTGCGGCTGCCAGCAGCAGGCCCACCACTATGCCCACAATCAGCTTGGCCTGGTCGTTCGAGTCATCTGTCTGGTCTGCCAAACGAAACAGAACAGAAAAAATGAACACCCATAAGGCATCCCATTGCAGAATTTCTCAGATCAAGCCCACCATCTTGCTATTTTCAACACATCGCAGCCTACATCCAATATTGCACAGTAACAAGGGGATTAGCTGGGTAGTGTTCAATAAAAAAAAGAGCAATACCTTGCACGACTAGCAAAGATCTTTCGAATGTAAGTGAGGTCATGATATGGGCTCTGAATGACATTATTTTCAAGCGTTTTCCCCTGAGAGGAGTGATGGAGAGATGGATAACAGATGTTGGGTGATGAGGTCGGGCTGCTTGGCACCTCTGGTCAGACTGAGTGTCATAGCTGGCCTCCAATGTGCTATAAGCAATACAGAGGCACTGTCTGGGAAAAACACACACACACATACACACACACACTGCAGTCTGCAGCTTTGCAGTGTTCGCACTAAGATTCTCCTTTCAAGCGTTCAGGGATTTGAAATCTAATTTCCTCATGACTCCGGGAAACTTGTGAGAGATTACAGATCGCCTTTCCAGCCAATCAGGCTGGCTTCTGGGAGTACCCCTTCTTCCAGCGGTATGTACTGCATTAAAATTTGAACAGAAAAAGGAAAAATATGAACGAAAAAATAAAACTTACCTTCTCTCTCCATTTTTTTCTCCTCCTTAAATACTGCAATCAGATATAACATAAAATTAACTTCAAATATAGAAAATAAATCACACATGCAATTCAATTCCTGTGACTTTTGTGTAACACTCCCCCCCCACAAGAAAAAAACAAAAAACCAAAAAACGATCTGTAATCTGCTGAAAGGGAGAATCACCATGGGTAACTGCAATAAACTAAGCAATGCAGATTCCCAGCAGAAACACCCACGATAAGTATGCAGCAGTGGTTTGCACCAATTAATACCAGCAGTAGTGTATACTAATTAATAGTTATGTCAAGTTCCAGTTGGAAAGAATAAACACAGAGGATCACGGCTGCCAGTTCTGTACAAAATGTGTCAAGACTCCAACTAAATCACATCCCCTATCTCTGGCCCTAGAGGACTGTAAAGATTGCCACCACTGAAAACCATCTGTCTCTGTGAACTATAGTATCACATGGGAAGAAATGACTGGACTTCCCAGAATGCACCACTAACTCAAACAATCCATTCCCAGCCATTGATCCAGGTGTCCAATGAAAAAATAATCATCATAATAAACTAAGTAGAGATATTTGTCTATTGCACTCTTCACTAATATTGAACCTGATCTCCTATATCTAGCAATGATCTTTTTTTGCATATTAACAATCATCATTTAAAATGTGTTATAACTTAATGTTATTCATTTCATCCATCATACGCTAATCATAATAATGTTAATGGAATTCTGGAGAGGTGCTAAGTACAAAATCAAAAATTCAATTTTCTTACTCTTGAAAGTATTTAAGTATTTAGTATTTTCATGAACAGACTTTAATTCAATAATTAATAATGCAGTGAAAGGGTCAAAGCTCAAAGCTATAAATGACCCGTTCTTTGTTAGTCTCACCCTGCGCTGGTCTGAAACCTGCAGTGAATATCACACACAGGGCGTGGGCTGGCACAGGACCTGCCAGAGATCAGCGCCTCTCCCTGTTTAATCCGGACCTCTTCTCTATGCAACTGTTTAATATTAACATGCGCCTTAACAAGACCACTCTGTCAACATTAAGATTCACACACACACATAAACTCTCACAGCTCTGGGCCAGCACTGCTACAGGCTGCGACTGACTGCCCTAATGCAAGCTTTCCACTCCTCAAATGGACGGCTGCCCATTCTTTACACTTTAGTGCAAGACATTAATCAGATTCGTCTAGCAACGAGGCCGTTCCAAACTTCCCTAAAAAACATGCAAATCGAGACCAAGAGGTGGGAGGGAAAGGGACAGAGCCCGCACCCGACACAAACAGCCCGAAACGAAGGATGGAGATGGAGAGATGCCTTCTGCACCCACAATGCAACAGTGAATGCTGACACCGCTCGCTGTGTGTGAGCGTGATCCCATTTATGAGCGTGAATAATTATCAATCAACATCTGGCTGTCACCCGTCGACCGATGAATCACCGGCAGCGACAGCACAGAGGTTAGGAGCATACAGATTGCGCCAGTGCTTAATGGAATGGGGATTAACGGTGACACAGAGATAGTTATGAGCATGGTGGCTATGCAGAGTTAAAAGGGATTAGTCTGGTGTCATCTGGTGTAGCGTCACAGTGTCTGCCATCACCAGCTCTTAACCTGTACCCCTTTCCACAGAGATTTCTAACCATCACCATTTCCTCTTACATCACTGCCAGGCCACTGAGGGTGGTTATGCGGAAAACACATACCACCCAGAGAAAGCGTTTGGTTTAATACAAAAAAAAAAAGCAAAACTCTGGGCCACTCAGGGTATGCTTGGTGTGACCAAACACCTTCCCTGAGTTTGATTTCAAAATATGGTGTATGTGTGTTTATGTTACACACACACACACACACACACACACACACACACACACACACACACACACACACACACACACACACACTTATACCCAACCATTTTCAGAGGTTTCCAGAGAATGGCTCTGTAAAACGTATGCTCAGTATCTGCACCTTGAGGAGTCTGGGTGGCTGGCAGTGGTAAGAGGCCAAAACTGGATTAGCTGTGAGTACTGGGTGAAGGTGTGAGTGAGCGGGTCAGGGGGAGGGGCGGGGCAGGGGGCCGGGCCCGGGGCAGTACTTACAAGAGGACACATTTATAACCCTCATATCGTGCCCCAGGTCGTTAGACACCGTGCAGGACACCGTGAGGTTGGCTGTGGGCACCATGACGATCTTGTGTGTGATCTTCCCGTTGACATAGGGGCTCTCTTCCTGCAGACATCACAGACACACAGTTATTGTGCTGTTACCACGGAGATACTACACAGTTACCACACACCTGCTAGAGAATTACCACACAGCTACCACACAGTCACTTCACTTACAACAGTGAGGCCTAGCTAGAATGAATGGGGTATTGAGCATCAGAGTTTTGTAATCATCTCACTATTTCTGAGTTGTGATGGTAATTTCAGGATGGAATCAAGGGAAAAAAAATCTTAGATTTGCATTTGGAACAATGAGAGTCATCTCAGTCTTGTAATTACTGTAATTGCCTACCAGCAACAGAAACACTTAGCACTGTTAAGACTAATTTCAAGTCTCACAGGATAATTAAGAGTGGGGCTTACATTGATAAGCTGACACTGTTCATATTGTCTGTTTTGTGACAGTAGTCTCTGTGCTTTCATAAATTTAAACTTGCATTCCATAAAAAAGGGAAGTTTTCTGTTTGATTATTGGTTTGTCTCTGTTACCTATAATTTGGACAAACGCCTTCAGTCTTATGATGGAATCTGAGCCAGTGCTCCCACTCCCAAGATCATCATGAAAAACAGTTAAATCATAGCAAAAACACTAAAAAAACTAAAATCATAGAAATAAACATTGACTGTTTCTTAGGCTGGAAGAGTGTCAACAGAACAGTATTTAATCTGATATCATTATTATTTATTTTATTATTTATTGTTCCTTTTTGTATATCATCATGCATGTGGTACAAGGGTGTTTCACTTATCACCAGTAGAGGGCACTAAAAAACCTCTGTGTGGATGAAGTTCTCTATATAGCATACTGTTGCTTGGTTGCCACACCCACTGCTGATGAAGAAACACTCCCTCTATGGTGTGTGTGCATGTGTGTACGTGTGTGTGCGTGTGTGTGCGTATGTGTGTGTGTGTGTGTGTGTGTGTGTGTGTGTGTGTGTGTGTGTGTGTGTGTGTGTGTGTGTGCGCATATGTATGTGTCTGTGTGCGTGTGTATGTGTGTGCGCGTATGTATGTGTGTTTGCGTGTGTGTGTGTGTGCATATGTATGTGTGTTTGCGTGTGTGTATGTGTGTGTGCGTGTGTGTGTGTGAGTGTGTCTGTGTGTGTGTGTGGTGAGGCAGGGCAGCGGCCCTTTGTGAAGACAGAGCCACTGTGACCCAGCCCCACATGCAAAATCATCAAGCAAGTACATATCACACGGGAAAGGCGCCGCTTCCTTTGAAGTAATAAACACCAGCCGTCCGCTCTACCTGAAGCCTGAATAACCTGTCGGGCTGCATTTGCTTTCTAATTTCCTCTTTGCTCTCTTATCGCAGGACAGAGCTTTGTTACGGCCCGGCTCAATGCTGGCGATGCGCATGAGAGAGATCAGAACCCAGAACCTCTCCAGAAGATTAATCATGCAGCTCTGTGACCGGCTGGCTTGCCTTGCAATATAGGAATGGTTCGAGAGGAGGAGGGGTGTGGCAGAAGCGGGGGCTAACTGCCAGGTCTGCCTGCAGTCATGCTCCTTCAAGCATACACACACACACACACACACACACACAGACACACACAGACACAGACACAGGCAGCCTGTCTAAAACCACCAATTCCCCCAACGGCCACACATGTGCTTATCTGCTTTCATTGTATACCTGAGGTATCTATACCGCCAGGGATACTTCAACAAAAAAGCAGCTCTCCCTCGGTAGGAGACAATGCGCACTAGACTCTGTGAGAGTGAGTTACTGCACTGAACGAACAAAAACGCTGCTCTCGTGTCACGGTGACAACTTTCAGCCCAGCAGGGCTTTCTTAAGCAGCGCTCTACAGATGAACAAAAAACAAAAAGAGACAACCTGGGATGAAGAGTGACCCTGTAAAAAAGGTACCTGCCAAAATGAAGGATCTTTTTCTGCCATTAAGACACAGTGAGTGCAGTAAAACAAAGCCAGCAAGGCCTGCAGGATGGCTTTCTCTATAAAACTCCTGTTAAAGTTTCCTGGTGCCCCAGAAACTCAAGATAAACATGGCTCTTCACCGGAGAGCAGGGGTCAAAGGCGTCCATGGTGACCACAGTGGAAGATGAGATAGTGAAGATGCTGGCTTGTAACTGGCAGCTCTTTCTGTGGTGGCTAACGTCTTTTAAACAAAAGTTCGCCAGCGCCTGCTCTTTCATAACAGCTGTGGTCACCGTTTCCACTCCAGAGTTGCACAGAGCACATGACTTGGGGTGCAGGCCTGTGGGGTTGGCCCGCAAGGCTGGAGGAAGGACCCCTACACTGGTAGGGTAGACATGGGCGAGCAGCAGAACGGAACTGGCTCCTAAGCTGGGCTCTGCTCAGAAGGGAAGAAGGGAAGGGAAGAAGCTGTTTGGTGACAGGGGGTTCTGTGGGGGTGAGCGGTTCTGGAAACTCACGGAGGTGCCATTGACGCTCCACAGGACCATGGGTTTCGGGGAGCCCTCCGCCTCGCAGATCAGCACCTTGTGTTTCCCGTCCTCACCCCTCTGTTTGTCCAGCCTCTTGATGACTGGCACACCTGCAGGGGACACGGGGTCATCAGTTACACATCAGAACCATGGGGTACACCTGTGATCCCACTCAGAGCTCTGAAACCCTGCTTACAGTTGCAGGGTGATCAATCTTTACCCAATATGGTTTCCAGGCAACGCACCAGACAATAAACATTACACGTGTGAATAATAAAGACGACTGTAGTTAGTGCCAACTTCCAAAAACACAGAAAAGTACTTCCATACCTTCAACAACTAGTCCCAAACAACAGATAAGTACCTTTACTTTCAATTCCCACTTCTAAAAGCAGGTCAGACAAACGGCTTCAGCGAACAGTTTGGAACCGAGAAATATGCTATCATCGACCAGCAGAAACATCAAGCATGCACCTTCAACAACCGGTTAACACCAGCTATAACCTCACATAGACATGTGACTTCAACACCTGGCTCGACACCCAGGGCTGACAGGTACCTTCAACAACCAGCCTGAAGGAGCGTCTTTGCGTGAGGCCTGCCATGGAGACTTCACACACATAATTTCCGGAGTCCGAGTACTTCAGCTTGTCAAACCTGGGCTGCTTCTCCAGCTTGGTGTTGTCCTGCAAGAAAAACAGCCGCCTATTAACAGAACCACACTGCATTTACATTACATTTATTCATTTGGCAGACGCTTTTATCCAAAGCGACTTACAAGTGAGGTACAATACAACACAAGCGAAAAACCACAGAGTCAACAATATTAGAAGCGCTGCATGACCAGGTTTCGAAGGTTGGTCAGGCAAGGTACAAACTAGCAGGTGTTTTTTTTTTTATAATTTTATTTTATAGTTTAGTAGGAGACAGTTTCAGACATGAGAAGTTCCTTTAGGTGGCAGCGTTTCAGAGGCTCAGGTGAGAGCGGAAGAGCTGTGTCTTCAGGTGTTTCTTGAAGACAGAGAGGGACTCGGCAGAATGGATGAAGTGTGCGGCATTGCACAGCCTGCCACTTACAAGGAAGCTGCGGAGAGTCTGACAGGACTGTACACCTCTGAAGCCAAATGCAAGGCACAAAACGCCACTTTTAATGATGTTACTTTCAACACAAGGTCACACTGGCTGTCCCCTGCCAACGCCTCTCACACGGGTCCCTGCAGGCCTACCTTAGTCCAGGTGATCTTCACTTCGCCCGATGCGTTCTTCTGCACCGTCACCGCCACGTTCTCCCCGACCCTTCTAACGATCGTCCCCGAGGGGCTCAGGCTGACGTCCAGGTCTGGAGAAGAAAATAATGAAATGAGCGTTAAAGGGTCTTTTCAGAAAGCCCTTTCAGCTGGCTGCAGGCACTTAGCATGTGCCTCATTTATCCTGCTTATTAAATCCATTAAAACATTTTTGCTTTCAGAAGAGGAATTCACTTTCATTGCATGGGTGACTTCCTGAGAGGCCACATCCCTCCTCATTTTTCCCTGCCAGAGTCTCATTCTTCCCTTCTGCACTCCGCTTCTCTTTCACCATTTTATTTAATTGCATTTATAGTAATCCAGTAATCTTTAACAGCGATATAGGAAACACACAGTATCGGTGTTTACAAGTATTTTTATAACTCATTTTTTTTCTCATGACACGTCTTCCATAAAACCCTGTGAAGTAACCTCCAGGGACTGCTACTTTTCCCACAAAACATATTTTCTGCTTTGAGATTCGATCCACATTCAGTACATTTGATGTGCAGGCTCCAATGTGCACCTTTGGAAAGAGTAATTAAGCGTGGACTCTAACCTTGCTTATCTGTGTTTTCAAAGGCTCTTTCCAGTAAGCGGTCATTAAAAGTGGGTATGTCACTGTCCGCGATCATTCCTTTTCACCCCCCCTCTTCATCTACTTGAAAATAAATCTAATTATCATCTCTCCAGTGGCTTCATGTGTGCCCAATTAACACTGCCGCTAATGGTAAAAATGCCCCAAAAATTTGATTTTCATGGTAAAAAAAGTGATTTGAATTTCAAAAACATATCCCTTCCTTGTTTACCAATAGTCTCATCCAGACAAGACATACATTATCTTAAAGCGGCAGTACAGTCAAATGCAAAATTAGTTGTGTTAAATGTATCAGGTAATTACACGCACGATTGGGCACTCCTACAAGCTCAGAAGCTGTCGATCCTTCTTCCTGCTGCTGCTGCGGACTGGCTTCACCCAGCCAGTACTTTTCAGCAGAGTAAAACATGAAGACAAAATGTTTTAGACAGAACAGCTGCTTTATCTGCAGGCGGCTCTCTGATTGCTTGAATACACTGATAATCACGCCGATACCTTTTTTTGTGAGCATGTCAATGTGCAATTTGTGCCTCTTGATGATTTCACTGTTTTGAAATGTAGGGAAAAAACTGGACTAATCTTAAACAAAACCATCAAGATGAGGCTTACAAATCCTTTAAATAGAGGTTGACCTACTGAAGAGCAAGCATTGCTCTTCATTTTCTGAACATTGAAATGATGGCCATGCACATACCTCTAACTGAAACAGTCACACATGGTTTATCCAAAGTGCACAATTCTTTATGTAACCTAAGTCTTTATGTAACCTAAAAACTTAAATGCAACACAAGCTCATAGTCCATTGAAAAGTACTCACTTAAACCAAGTTTTTTCCCCCACTTGTAAGTTTTTGCCAATAAAATCTATGCTGGTGTCCACAAATATGAAACTTTTAAACACTTTTTAAGCTATGGGTGTATGTATCAGTAGAACATTTTCAATAAAAAGGCAGTTTAGATCAATATACATTTTTATTTTGTTCATCCCAGTATTACTGATTATTTTTAGCTATTGCTATGGATATCTTTGCAGTAGCTGTCATGGACAATCTGCAATCCCATGATGCTTTGAACAAATCCTTCATTTTCAACTCTGTAAACAGTACAGGACTGAGAACCGGTCCAGTGGGGTTTGCAACAGCTTCTGTCTGAGAGTGTGAAAAGCCCCCTTTCACAGCGGTTGGCCATCAATAGCACACAAACAGCAATAATGACAGGTCAACCGATTCACCGGGAACAGGGAGAAATGCAAAGAGCCGACTTACAGCTGACAGTGATGTTCTTGGAGTCTACCAAGTTGTCGTTGTCGACGGGGGAGCACTTGTACTCTCCTGTGCTGTCGCGCGTAACGCCTATCAGTGTGTAGGTGTCCGAGTTGTCCACTGTCACTTTCTTGCCCTGTTTGAGGAGAAAAGTCACGCTGAGAAACCCAGAGGGGAAGAGCCATTGCATGGCACTCTGGACAAGAAAACACCCCCCTTTTCCCCCCACAGATGGTACAGCTCACACAGATGGAACACTTCTCGGGGCCTGATTGGCTGGGTGGAGGACAGGGGCGTGGCAGAGGACACTTGCCTTGATGTGGAAGTTGTAGCTGGTGGGGGGAGGGTTTCCGTCGCCTTTGCACTTCAGGGTCACATTGTCGCCCTCCTTCAGGGGGACTTCGGACACCACCTGCAGCTTGACCTTCTCCGTGGGGTCTGCAGTGGGGCCGCGTTCGCCACGGTGAGAGGACAGACAGAACAGGCAGAGGTGTCAGGTTTCACGCGGGCAACGGCAGACGGAAGCATTTTTGTGATGCTTCTCCGTACGCGCGCCGAATTGCCCCCTTGGCTCTGCTGACTTCATTTTTCAAGTCATTTCCTGTAGTGGACGTCGCCTTTGAAGGCAGCAGCGGAGCGAGTCATATTGCATCTGCACCCCGAGGAGCAGCACAAAGCTGCTTTCAACCCTCAGTAAGTACTGCTCCACACCAAGTAAATTACTTGCATTTTGCTGGACATGATTCAAACAGCCCCCCTGCATTTCAATATGACACATTTCAAGGGCCACTTACGGTAAAGGACACCAATGACGCTGTCCGTGACTACCGCTGAACTCTGAATTAAGCGCAGATCCAGACACACGTCCTCTTACCACCATTAGGGTTTCAGTACGCCAAAAACCAGCCATCCATACAGCAAAGCAGCCACAGGATTAAAAGTAACGATACCGTTTTGTCAATATTCTAAGGAAAACAACTTTTGGCAACTCGACTCTTTCGAGTGATTAAGAAAGAAAACAGTAATCAATCTCACGGTCACATCATTGCCGCTGCCTTTTAGAGCAGGCGGTAGATCAATATCTGACTTGGGCTGGATTCCCCTGCTGCTCAGTGCGCTTCACGAGTTGACGCACTGTTTCCCCCTAGGGGGCGCCGCTGTACACTCACAGTGGATGGTGAAGGTCTCAGGTGCAGACACCTGGTCGGGCGCCAGGCTGTGGTGGGAGCTGCAGGTGAAGGTGGCGTCCACGTCTCCCTTGGAGGCCGTGTACTGCAGCTCGGAGGTGGTGGTGGAGAGGCCGGTCTCTTTGTCGACCGTCACCGTCGGCGTGATCACGATCACTGCAAGGGCGTTGTTTAAAAACAAGTGACGAACGTTTGAATCAAGGAAATAACTCAGTATCCACTATCCCAAACAGTCCCACCCAATACTAAACCATGGAGCATTAAACTCCACGGTTAAGTATTGAGCTCCATGATTTCCTAAGTACTGAGAGCCATGCTTCCATGGTTCCATTTTTTAGGGGGTGGCAGTGTAGCATAGCGGTAAGGCGCGGCTCATAACCGAAAGGTTGCTGGTTCAACTCCCCACAGGGGCACAGCTGCTGTACCCTTGGGCCTGGTACTTAACCCAGAATTGCCTCAGTAAATATCCAGCTGTATAAATGGCTAACATGTAAAAAAATGTAACCTATGCAAGTTGCTATGGGTAACAATGTCTGCTAAATGACAGCAATGTAAAGTAATGTAATGTAATGTAGATGTGGAATGCCTGCATGAATCTGATTCACCGGGGAACCAAACGACTTACTCTTCCCATCAGCCACCAGCGGGATGCCGTTCCGGGACCATGTGATGTTGGCGACTGGATTGGCGCCTTCAGAGACGCACTCCCCGAGCTGTGAGACAAATGCGAGAGTGAGCGTGCAGCAGGGACCCGTTTCGCCATTCTCCACACCAGCTCCTCCTAATGATGCTTGCGCAAACCGCCGCATAGCCGACATTTGTTCCGACTGCACGCAGAGAGCGCGCTGTACGGGCCTGGCTTTCACGTAACGGGTTTAATTACTGTGAAAAACGCTGTTCATCGGGCAATAAAGCAGAGTGTGCTGTTCATTTGCTGAATCGCTCCCTTGAGTTTGACTCCTGACGACAGAGACATATTGAGCCCACTGGATCCAAGGCATGGAATGCGGTTTTCTGCTGCCGCTGCCAGCATCTCCCCACCACCCCCCGTAACAGCACGTCTCCGTGGAGATGTTCTACCCTCTGCGTGAGTCTTAATGGAGTTCCAGAAAACCTCATTTATGGAGTCGTATTTCTGACATTCATGTTGTAACTCGATACAGCCAGGCCCCCCAAAACCCCCTCTCCTTGCCCCGCGGTTCCCTCGCTAGGACATCCTGGGAGGGATTCATTCTGACAGCCACCTTCACCGCAGGTGACAGCTTTAAAATTTTAACACAGCATCACCGGGGCCTCAACAGCCTTAGCAAGCAATTTAAGATGTCTGCCCCCGAAAAACAGACTGTCGCCAGTGCCTTTCCGGTTGTCCCTGCTCCGAGGAAAAATGAGTCTGCAGAAACTCTATTACAGTAAAAGCCGGACCCGCATTAATAAGCGCGTGACAGGATTCCGTGCGGGGCGGTGATGGAGGAATGTAGCATTGGAGCAGGGCGCCCAAAGTGGACGAGGAGGAAAACGCAAACAGCCAAGTGCGAGGGAGCGGAGCCGGAGAAATGCATCATGGGGGTTTGAGCGAGAGGGGAGGCCAGGGAAACCGGACCCATTCATAAACGACAAGGGGAGGAAAAAATAAAGCAGAGAACCAAGCTACAGAGGCGGCATCAGATAACGAGGAGAGCCTCTGACAGGAACGGGCTGCGATCCGTCACAGTGTATTTATATTACCGTCAGCACTCTCAGGATGGCCTACCCTGTGCCATACCTCTCAGAGCTGCCCGGGAAAGAAAGTACTCCACAGAAAAACACAAAAACAAAAAACAAAGCAAAAAAATCGCTTTCACCACCTGCATTGCAGACCCTGGGAGGGGACAGCCGCTTATCTTTCAGACGGCCCGTCGCAGGGCCTCGGTCACAGGCACACAGACAGACATTCCTCTTTCTGCTTTGTTTCAATCACAAACACTGGATCAAGCTGTGACCTAAACTGGGGGGGGGGACGGACGGCACAGAGACGGGGGCTGCTGTTGAAAGCAGAATTTCAGAGAGGGGGATCACAGCTCCTTTTCTGCAAGCGCTATATCAAACGGCACTTTGAGCGCTCCCCGTTTTCGCCAGCGGTTTTCTAGCGCAACACCACCCTCCTTCCCCTGGGTGTTCTGCTCGATGTTCGGAGAGCACAGACTTGGATCCGGCTGACGCGGTGCTTAAGGCAACGTTAAAGACAGGAAACAGCCAGCGTCCTTCAAAAAGAAGGATCTGGAAAATGTCTGCGTATAAAAACATTTTTCAAAAGAGGGAAAAGGGTTGCTTTTGTATTCAATTTGTGTCAAGCATAATGTCTTTCCCTCCATCAGGTCCGTAGTGAATACTATTGTAGTGTGATTCTAATATTACGGCTAAGCATCTATCTCCATTTGCTTTTAAAGCTTTTTCAGTCCTGACTGCTTTCAAAGAAGAATATTCTGCTAGTTGTTATTAATTGAATCACTTCAGTGTACAGAATCCAACAATGGCAGAGTGCTGAAAATGTTCCTACCTCCTCCACACCTGCACAAGGGTGACCTGTGCCAACAAGCGCTCGGTATCATTGAACAAAATGTGAATGGCTGGCAGAAACAGGGAACGCAAATAAATAAATGAGTGAAAGGCCGTGTTCCTGGAACAGGTTTGGTGCATCTGTGCATTGGGGTTGTTGTGCTGAGAAATATTGTTTTTTTTTCAAGTGCTTTTGCCTTGAACTCAATCAGAGGTTCATTAAACATTGCATTCAACCCACCCTGGTCAGTTTGCCATCCTCCAGCTCTTTTGCTTTCTCTGTGATCTGCGGTGGCAGCGGTTTCTCTGGAGAAAACATTTAATGGCACAGAATGAGGAAAGAGACATATAATAAATTCAACTTTCAATCACGCAGACTTGTTGAGTACCGTTTCTGAAGATCTCAGCATGCAGTCATGAATAGGCATTCATTTCATCTATGATGGAAGCTTCTATGGAAATATTAGATCTGACACTCATTTCAGACACACTCAAACCCTCACACAATGCCCTCCCTCAGGAGATGCATGGAAGGAGCACTTTGTTATAGAACTTTTAACTCTCTCAGAGACGGGAGAGTGGTGCTTAAAGCACTCCTTTGTGGGCGGTGGGTGTGGGTGTCACAGCATAATTTCAGTGACTCTGTGATTTGAACCTGGCAGGACAGGAAACTTGCCACAGGCTTCCAACCCTATCGACCGCCAATGGAAACTTTAAGTACTATGGAGTTAATAGCAGTCTCCTGTCCAGCTGATACCTTTTTTTGAGGGGTTGTCTTTTTGCTGGATTATTTCATCATACTTGTCTACTCTTGGGGAACTCGTGAGCTTTGGCTAGGCAGTTGGATCAAAGCTTTACTCAGGGAGTGGTTGTCTGGGGCTTGCTGTATGGCACTCACTGTGAACCAGGACATTGATGGGGTACAAAAGGACGTCCGCCTCGGTCACCACCATGCAGGTGAAGGTCTTCTGGTCCTCCAGGGTCCCGTGGGCGATGAGCAGGCTGGAGGTGTCGGAAATGTTCACTCGGTCCCTGTACTCATCTGAGGCCAGTATGGAGGCCTCGTCCTTCTCTTTCCTTTTAACCAGGAGATCTCCAGCCGTCCCGTCATCTTTGTCCTGTTCGAGACAACAGTTGCTAAAGAGATTCAAACCTTTCTTATTCTAACTCTTATAGTTAGCACACATATGCTGGAGAGGTGCACTGTCTCCTGTAGGCCACACCTGTCGAACGTTCATCAGTTTGACCTTAGAAGCCGACCCTTTCGATGTCTCTAACCTCCAACTTTTTCTGCACAAAGTCGGTCAGTTTCTAGGCCTTAAAAATAACAATAAAATTTAAGGCCAACACACATCTGTTTGTCCAGCTATTATTTTAAAAGTGACAGTGGAATGGCCATCATCTTCAGCACATTTTTTTAGTTTAGGAGTGGCTTCAAAAATTGAACTGACAAGACTTACATGGACTCAGTTTCTCTTTAAAGCTATACTACAATCTGTGCCAATTGCATTGGAGGGAGATAATCCCCCAATTTTTGGCTGCAAATTTCAGCCTTTTTCAAGGGTCCATAAAGGAGACTAGTGTCACACTTGACACTTAACATTGCAGTGGGCTTGTGCACAGATAATTGCCCTTGAAAGTACTATGTAATTCACATGTGAAGTTACAAAAAGTATTTAAGGTTTGCTCCACACTAAATACTCTGTAAAAAGAGGTACTTTAAAATTACATAGTATAAATGTAATTGCCCAGATACAGGGCCATGATAATGTACAGTTACTCTAAATAGGGGCCTGCAAACTCTGTGATGGCTCAAAGCTTCATTAGTTAGTGTGCATATTTGCACAGGGAAAAGCAGGCTTTTCTTTTTTTAGGACCATTAATCCCAGACTAGCAGGTCTGTGATGACTAAGATCTGACAGGTGAGGTTTCACTGGCTGAATGAATCTCTAACTGTTATTTTTCCACTGTGTGTTACTAGCACAACATTCAGCAGAATAACAGACTCAAGAGGCAAAACTTACGTATTTCCATTTAATGAACATATAGTCACTGGTCACTGGAGCTCCTGTGCTGCAGGGCACTTCGATGGTCTCTCCATACAGGCCTACGATGGTTTCCAAAGCGCTTACTGGAAAACAAAAGACAGCTCATTATACCTCTTTTACTCAATTACACACTGGGCTATCTCCACTGATATGGGAAATTCAGCAGAAGCAGCTGAGTAAACACACATTGACCTGCTTGCAGTCCTCATCAGGCATTCTGCTCATCCGCTGAAACACTGACGGAGGTGACAACTTCACAAGCGACTACACTCTGACTAATCCTGAAACTGAAATCCTCTCTGCATGAAACGGAACAGAAGGTTTCCTTTTCTTAAAAAAATAATGAAATAAAAATTAATGATAAAAAAAGGAAAAGGCATGTCTCTGATGGTTATCAGACATTCAGCATGTTCTTATTAACGGTTATTAACAACAGTTACTGGCAACTTGAAACACAGTGCACCTTGCACAGTAAGAGTGTGATGGTGAGGTTACAGGTGGACACTCATCAGTGTACGCGTTGGCACAACCCCCCAGACCACGCCCACCTACAGGAGCTTTGAGAGGTAAGGGTAGGTGGGATACTAATAAAGCGTGTCATGGACTGTCTGATTATTATTTAACCTGTGATGTCACAGAGGGAGAATCGTGGGCGATGGAATATCACGAATTTCACTCCTGTTAAATGAGTTTCCTGTGTTCCACTGCAGCTGACCCACAGGTGAGTCACAAACATGGGAATATCCCCTTCAACGGGGCAGGCCTGATAAAACTGACTACTAAACGTATATCTTTCCATAAACACACTGTAGGCGTACACAAGCAACTGAATGTCATATGGTGAAACATGTTGTACCACAAAAAAAAACATTTTTTCTGAAATCAAAACTACCTGATAGTTGAGAAAAAAGAGGAAATACCTTAAAACTTACATATAATCACTCAAGCAACAGATTAAACACCTGGAGTAAATAATGAAAGAGGAGATGAAGAATGAAGCATTACATTAAATGCCGCTTCCTGCCCAATGGAAGCAGAGTGTCTAAGCGTGTGTGGATGCAGACAAACCAAAGCCTCCGCTTGATTTATTAATAGCAAGAGCCAAATGCATTGTTGGCAAACAAAGCAAACACCACCTGCTGTCTGTTACCTGGCCAGGTGCAGATCACCATGGCAACAGGTAATCACCTGGGATGCAGCTTCTCTTTCCCAACTGGGTAAGGTGGGAGCAGTGGGGGTGGGCATTAATCTCAGTCAGGGGCTGTTATTGGAGACACTAACAAGCAAGCTGCTTTTAAAGAGTCAGAGCCCAACGACAAACAAGAAGGGTTTCATAATGACAGGCAGAGCAAATGCTACTAGTTAAGCCCACATTCGCACAGCTGCACAGTGCACTTAATTAGCACGTTCTAGCAAGTGCTACGCTTTTGTTGTTGTTGCTGCTGTTGTTGTGGTTGCTTACACATTTTAAATAGTCTGTCTATCTGATAAGAGCTACAAGCAAAAAACAAAAAAACAACCCTTAGAAATAACTAATTCACAATGAAGGAAAAAGTACATTTCAGCGTGGTGGAATAAGAGTCGTTTTAATACTGAAACATATGCAGCACCTACATTTATTTCATTGGCAAAATGTATTAATCTTTGCCTCAGTGGAACTCATTGGTTTCTTCTGAGGTTATGAGAGGCGAGAGAAGATTTTGCAGTGATCAATCCCTCACAGCAGAGTGCTCATTAGCAGACCGATCTCGGACATTACACCTTTAAAACTGAGAAAAGCTTGAACAGCGTTTACTCTCTTCATCTCAAGGCTGACTGCTGTGGCCACTGCTGCCTTCAGGCATCGGTTTCCTCTGTCAACAACAGTCCAAGGTCCTCTTTCACACTACACTACAGCGTTGACAGGAATACAACAGTGTGTTAGTAAAGCACTTACAAAAACAGTTGTGCCCTTTCTTGCATAAATTCACCTCTCCTACTGATTGACATTTATTAAAATCATATGACAAGACACTGCAGAATGGCTGAGTGGTAACAGTGGCAATATCACCCGAGCAGCAAATGACCACCGAAGGTCTTTTTCATTACCTCCTCGTCGTAAATGAGCAGCCTTCAATTCATTAAGTAAAATCATGTAAATCAGATATTCATTCTGGTTTGCGCTCCGAGCCCTTTAACAACTTGGAGCCCTGATTCAGAGAGATAACCCTTTTGTAGTGGGATGAAAGACGCTCTTATATCCCATATCCGAGAACGCTGGCGGGATTCATTCCAGCGAACCTTATTTATTTTGTTATTTTTGTTTGGCTTCTGAACGCCTAGAAAAACACATGAAGACGTCTCAAGTTAGACACGTCTCTGGCGCAGCTAGCTTTGAATCGCATGTAAACCAAGCTCAAATTCGAATAGTTCACCTTTGAATATTCAAACCAGGCAGGGTGTGTCCCTGGGAGCTGCCGATGGCAGTGCACAGGCACGTGATCCGGCCTCCATGCTGCCAGCGTTCAGGCACTGCGACCCGCCCCGCCAGGAATTAAAAAAAGACAAGCACTTCTGCTGGCTGAAGGCTGGGAAACAAAACCATTCTTATTCCCTGGGCTCGGCAGGCCGGGGAGAGACACAGCCACTCACGAACCCCATCTCTTTCCTCCCCTCTCTCCTACTAACTGATAATAGACTCACTGCAGCCATTCCAACTCCAGGGTCAAACTTTCCACAAGAAAGAACGACTACAGCAGCTAGACGAATATTGATCACGTCAAGGTATCTCTCCATTTCTGGACATTTTTCTTTTCTGGGGGTTTTGCTGTAGTGTGTTTTAAAAACGGGAGAAAGGGAACCGTGTCCTCACAGTGGTTTTCTGCTCACTCTGAGTCTCTGAGCACCGCCTGTTGTTCAACGCTGTCTCTTTCCCTGCAGTCCACAGCCACACAAGCGGCTCCCGGCTCTCCCCACAAACCAAATGAACACAGTCTATTAAAGGGCGGCGCGGCGGCGTCTCTCTGCGCAAAAGCAGATCATCGCCGAGGTAAGGAATGACATCCCGCCTCATAAACAGCGCCCGCTCGCCGGTAACCGGGGAAATAGTGTTTTGTTTGCCGTCAGAAAGGTTTTCTGCCCTCTGAGAGAGCGCGCTCAAACACGATTTCGCTGGGGAAATCAGCCCGTCTGGCGCGCGCCGCCTTGCGAGTGATCAAAAGTAAGTCCCGACTTATTAAGCAGTAAAATCGGTGGCAGCACAGAGAGTCCTGATCCCTGCAACGCATCTTCCGTGTTTACCTTCTCCGCTGAGACGGGAGTTACAATTACGCCAGGGTGATAATGGCATTTTCTAAACTTTACTTTCGCCAACCCTGACAACCTGCAGCGGTAGGAATTAATTTGCTCTCTGTGTGCACTCTCTCTCTCTCTCGCTCTCTCTCTCTCTCTCTCTCTCACACACACCCACACACACACACACACACACACCTGCATGATACTTCTCTCACACCAGATCCTGCAATAATACCTGATGAGTCCCTTGCTTTTCATCAGTCACTAATCCTCAGGGGAACCTGAAGAAAGGAAGCTATTGTGGCAGGAGCTCCCCATATCAGACTTAGCGAGCACCTTAATAAGATGCACCTTAAATCAATTAGGTTGCATTAGATGCATCCCAGACGAGGGTTTTGATGGAATTAATCAAGCTCTTGGTAAAGCCGGTAATGGCCTGGGATGCAATTAGGTGCATTTTCTCAGAACAAAGTACTCAACATAAAATTGCATTATGAATTACTATGTTCGGGAGGGAGAGAAAAAACATTAAAATCTAAATTACAGGGTTATGGATAGAAAGAATGTGCTCTGAGCCAATTTCAGTTTGAAATCAGTGGAACTGAGGACCGACATCGGTCATAAATATTAATGACAGGCTCCCAGCTGGCTCAGCTGCGAGCTGCAGTTCGTCTTGCGACGGTGGGACACCGGGGTAGACTTAAGTCAGCCCGGCTTCCTCAACTCCCTGCTGCATTACTGCCTTCTAGCAATTTGTCAGGCACCCAGGAGAGGTGAGTCACTCCTGGAATCAGGGCGAGGTCATCTGTAGTACGCCGTGTGGCTTGTGTTCTGAGATGTGTGACAGTAGCTTGGCAAGGTGAATGTACTGGGGCGGCGGACACACCTGTCCGGTTTCCCCTCTGCGGGTGTGGTGGGGGTACAGGTGAACACGGGTGGGGTACTCCAAAGCTGAAGTGAAAGGGAGTTGGAGGGCAGTTATGCACAGCTGATAGCTAACCCCAGAGCCGAACCAACTGAGGATGCACATTTGAGATGAGGAGAGGAAAACCTTGCATGTACACCATTATGAACTCCTTCTCAGATCCTCTCTCACAGTAGATGTGACCGTTTGGCACTCTGCAGTAAAATGGCGCAATTCAGTGTTTTATCATGACCAGACAAAGACCAGTATGGTCAAAACGCTGTCCTTCAGTTTTGCACAATGAATAAATCAGAGCCTTTTGAGAGCATCAACAGCACGCTAGTACCATTTCATTTCCTTCCCATCAGCACAAAGAGAGCATGCAATCTGTTTTTTTTCTTTTAAATGGTGCTGTTTGTCATCCGGTTATTTGTGCTTCAAATTATCCTTCCAGCCAGTTAGCCTGCTTGTTACTTTTGATGGGTAACCAACAGCATTTTCCTCTCACAACATCTTTTTCAGACGTTTACTGTAATGTTCTCGTCCATATTTATTCACACAATAACAGAACCCTGGTAGATTGTCACCACATCGCTCAATGTATATGCAAAGCATGCTGGGTAAGGTCTAAAGACATGAAAGAGATGATTACAAATGCGGGAAAGGCAGGACGACCTTAAGTTGGAGATGAATTGTGCCGATCAATCTAAAAGCAAAGTGCCTCCATCAAGGCACACTGGGCAAAGGAGATAACATTAAAAGCTTCACAGGAAGGTAGACTTGAAATGGAAAATATAAGGAAAAACTCTGAGCATGTTATTCTTAGTTGTAAAGTACTGAGTGCTGGGGGTTACTTGTGATAGCTCTACACTACATGTTACTAATCTTTGTTTTGTAGAATGACATTCAATGGTACATGGTAACACAGTCTGAATTTCCATAAACAAACTTTTCTTCTAATTTCCAAAACAGACAGAAGGCCTAGAGGAGTTAGAATAGACCCACATGAATCCACTAAAATGGTAGTATTTGGGGCCTCTATTGAAAACGTGAACAATATTGAAGAAAATAAAGGACGGAGACTGGAACAAAGAGAACGCTGCCCACTCCACCCTGTGTGCAGTCTGAGTTAATAGCAGCTTTACTCCTGGCTGGTGACACGGTTCAAAAGACCTCCAGGTCAGACTGCTAAAACTGACTGACAACTCCTGCCATTTTGAGTACCCGTGGAACCATTTCCAGCGCGTGTCTGTGAGTGGCGTACTGCATATGACCGGATGTGTTGACGGAGAAGCCCTCAGACAGAAGTTTGAATATGCAAATGACATGCTCATGTAGGTTCCCCAGTCCTGCTACATTCAAAATCCTGGATTAAAAAAAGCCCTTTACATCCTTACAATGAAGGATTTCATTATGTCCAAGGGCACTGTGCCATTTTTGTATCATTCATTGTAAATCACAGACTTAGTATTTGCATGCTGTGGGCCTAATAATGCGTTTTAGGAAATCAACAGCGTACATTTAAATGTGACAATCTGTCCTATCGCTTTTTTTATTAGTTGCTCCTAGAGGAAGTGAAAAGTGGCAGAAGTACAGGTAGGATAACACAGTAAGCGGCTGCTGTTTTCATCTTCCCCCAAAAACACCAGAATTTCCCACAGAACTCACCACAGCAAGACAGCGCATGAAGAATCACACATATTTAAGAGGATCGATGGCTGACGTGCCTAATTGTGTTGTTTATTACGAGCACTAATGGGAATATTAATTTGAACTTTGAAGCTGTTACGCTCCCTACCACTGAAGTGTGAAGTGTATGAAATTGAGTTAATACAACGTTTAACGGGCTAATTTTTTACACGGCGTAATCATATGGCTTATGCTACGAATAATAATTCCAAATGCGCTTTTTGCCAGTAAATACTCAACTTGACAGTTTCAGCACGGCGCTGGCAGCCACTGAGGTGGTGCGGTGGGGACAGAGCTGGGCTCGTCAACCCCAAGGGCTGCGAGTTTACCCCAGATGGGGGCACTGCTGCCGTACCTGTGAGGACGCCACTTAACCTGGAAAGAAGCTGGAATCCAGAGGCAGTACGTCACCTTGACAGCGCAGATAATTATCTAGGCGGTTAAGCAACCGCGCATTTGCAATACAGAACAAGGCTGACCTAGCTCCAGATAGCAGACATCCTCTCCGCTTCCAGCTGCACGCATATGCCCGTGTGAGCCGACGGAAAAGGACAGGGGATCACTTTGTTTCAGCTCAGCCATTTGCACAGAGTGTTTGTCACCGCAAACAACAGCTCAGAATTCATAATAAGGCCCATTCACCTTTCCAGGAGATAGGCTGGCTTTTCTTAGCCCCGGCAGTGCACATCATTGAAAGTCATTTCCTGTGGGGGTTTTATAAACTGCAGAGAAATTAGCTAGGATAGGGCAGGTTTGAGCTGGCATGGAATAATGTCCACAGTTTGCAAAGGTATTAATGCCAAATGAACTACAGCCAAAAGTGACATGATAAGGGTGAGAGGTGTTGGGATGGATCTCAGTCATCCATACTGTCATTATTTTTTGTTTGCAGAGGGATGTTGTTTAATATTCATGCGCATGAGCATGTCCAAACTGGTGACACACAATGGCACAAATGCTCCTCAAACAGGTCAACCGGCCCTAAGTGTGGCAGTGATATTTTGGCACTTAGCTGGTAGTCATACCTTCTGAAGAAGAAAAAAAAAAGTCAATCTCTGTCCTGGTGGACATCAATGTAAAACAGCAATTAGTGATTTTTACAGCCATCTGCTTGGAGGGACACACAGCCGTTTGTGTTCCTTCAGGGAATTGGCGTCAGGGATTTCACAGTCATATCACAGGGCCATCACGAGCACTTTCTGCAGATCTCAACAAGTACGTGACGGAGTGACAGGCTTGAGCTGCCCGCAGTCTGACAAACTCTCCGCTCGTAAATGTTTGTGTACAGTTTAACCGAACGACCCTAACCTGTTGCCATCATAATTGCACAGCTTATCAGAAAGTAAATGGTGTTTTGCTCAAACACTGCTGTAATTGAAAACAACTTCACACAAGAAGCTGCAGCAGTCTACCCCGAACAGATGGTGATTAGCAAAGCAGCGATCAGTCGGTCCAAACAAGCTCAGGACCCATCAAAAACGCATTAAATACATGCTCGGAGCGGCTGATAGAGGCTTTTGACTTGCCTCACAACAGACGGTAATTCAAGTTCTCCAGTGAAGTGCATTTAACCCCAGGTCTGTTATGACCAAAGTACTGTAGCTGCAGATTTTGAAAGGCAAGATGAACGATAAGGTGTTTTTTTTTCAAGTGTTCTGCAATGAAGAACATGCAATGTGACTTTCAAGTGATTTAAGGCAAGTAAACACACATACATACAAGACCGCTAAGACATCAGCTGGTGCGCCAAAGACGTTCCAAACACTGAGCCTCTGAAGGAGAAAGGAGCGCCCAGATAAATAATTCAGGCTTCAGAGGCCATCCCCAGAATGATGATCGCTTCTTTTGGCTGTCAAAAAATCCTCGGAAATGCAACTCTAATGTTAACAACAGGGCTTTGCATCTGATCCCTTAACTCTCCCTAATCCTTTCTTTTATTCCTGAATTTCTAAACAAGCCAGAGCCGGTTTGATTCCCCTCCTCCTGGGACCCGGGTTAAAAGTCTAGGCCAGGCTGAACAAAGGGATTTGGCGAGATCGCCGGAGAGGACGTGTATCCGATGTCAGCACTTAAGAGGCGCAGGTTTTACCATCTGCAGTGGCCAACGCTCTCCTCCAACAGGTCCAACAGCCCTGAACACGGCAGAGGCGTCCCAGCACTTAGCTGACGGTTGTAGCTTGTAAAAACACCGATCGACTGCCCTTGTGCACGTCGATATAAAACCTCAATTACCATTTCTACAGCCATCTGCTTTGAGGGATACATAGCCCTTTGTGTTCCTTCAGGGAATTTGAGCAGGATTTCACAGATATACCTGCAGAGTACACACTGTCCCTTGATACCAGCCATCATCATTTCAATGGTGCAATGCTGTAAAACTGCTACAAGAAAGCAGTCAGTTCAAACGGTATTTATTTCCAAATGAAGGCTACTGTAAGGAAATAACTTTTTCAGCTGTGATTGGGTTTCACCCCCATAAAAGGTGGAAACCGGATCCCCCCCCGCTCCTTATTTCCTTATAAACTAAGTTATAATTATATCTATGACTCGTTTTTCACCCGCTGGCCTGCCAAACTCCTGGATGTTCTGGGTGTGTTTATTTTTTTTTATTTATTTATTTATTGTAAGCGACGGTTTGCGCAGCAGGAGCGGAACGTTGCTGAGGAAGGGGTATAATCAAGAAACCAATTACAGCGCCGTGCAAATGCGCTGTCAGAGGGGGCTTTTGTTTGGCTCCGTCCGCCCCGCACAGACGCACCAACGGCAATCTTTCAGTTACGTTTCCTGAGCTTTTATTTCCCCTCTTCCCAAACATCACCCAACCTTCTGACAGTCTGCAGTCTTCAGACGGCCCGCAGATTATTTCAATATTGCTCCCGTAACAAGGGCAGGGGGCTGGGGGGACGGCAGTAAATTAAACCCCACAGAGTGAAAGAGAATGGGGGGGGACTAAAAGATAATAGAAATATTCAAGGGCCGGTTTGAGCTGGTTTCTTATCAAATCAGGTCAAAAAAAAACCGCCACAGACAGAATAGAATGAGAGGAGCCGTTTTTTTTTTCCCCACAAGACACCAGGCCATGGAATTACATCAGCCACTGGAATTTCAGGTTGCTGTTGAGGGCCATCATAATCCCTATCTATTACTGAGGGGGCGGAGTCTGAACGGAGCCAGAAAACAGGTTTGGCTCGTGACAAAAGTAAACCCGGCAAAGCAGAAATTTGCCAAAGAGGGCAGCCACTCTTGGGGGACAGCTCCTCGCACAATGAAGAAAACAGGAGGTTGGATTAAAAAAGGAAACACAAGCACCACTTGAGTTATATTTTAGTCATTGCTTCATTCATTCAATTTTTAGTTTTAGGTGTCATTGAGTCATCAACCTTTAAACGCATGGGTGGGGTCATTTTTGACCCAGAGTGTTTTATTTTTTCTTTTTCAAAAATGCATTTGATCATCTGAATTTCCATGTATTCCTAGCAAAATGTGTTCAGAACGCTCACGAATTTGAAGTTTGTGATTTTTTAAATGTGTTGTGATCATTATCTTAGCTTATGTTCACGAGGTCTTTTTGACTCCAGTTAATTACAATGACAATTGTTCCACTGATTTCTATCTTGTTAATCTTTTTTTTCCAAATCAATTACATTTCAGTATATTGTACAATGCATATTTGATAGTGTCACAACAAGAGAGTTAGTTAACCCTTATTTTATATAAGGCTTCTGATTTGATAACAAAGGCGTTTCTTACAAAGAAAACACAGCTGCACTGGTGAGCCCACCCAGGTAAATGTTTATTCTGGGAGAGCCGTGCACCTCAGGGTTGAGGCAACACATGATATGTAATACTGATTAGAATTTGTTTATCAGCTTTTGGTCAGGAAATGGTATACCCCAACTAAGGTGCAGGCCAGTTGAAAGCAAAAATTTCACAAAAGCACTTAATTTTAGTAAACTGACATAATTAAGACACTGAGAACATCTCCTTGTTCGGTAAAATCAGCAGCAGCAGCAGACACAGAGCCGGTGAGCTGCAGGATGCAGGCGTCACATCGGGCCGAAGTGAACTCATCAGACCACCGCCCAGGAAGAGCGCATCACCGCATGGGCCAGGAGAAAAAAGGAATGACAGCTCTGTCAGGACGTACAGAATTCACAAGAAAAAAGGCCAGACTTATCAGCTCCAACCGAAACCTGCACTTCCCTGACGACGGAAACGAATGGGAAATCAATTATCTAGATCTGTTCTTCTGTACTGATAACGAGCGGGCCGTTGATAGACTGAGGTACCGACGACGGCAGCCACGGTGCGGAGAATGGAGACGGAGGACGAGGGCAGCAGGATTAGCCTGTTCCTGCTCTTCTGCCCACGGCGCGCAAAGAGCAGAAATATTTGCTTTGACTGCGGTTAAAGCAGAGGGAGAACACGCCAGGGGGCTACAAATGATTATTCTATAAAGGTTATGTTTTAGAAATTCATAAATACATTGCACAAGAGCAGACTGCGCTGATTTGGATGGAATAGAAAGTTTTAAATAACAGGTACTGCCTGCTGGGTAGGGAGCCACAACTACAGCCCAAACTCAGGAGGAAGCTGAGGAGAAGGTAGCAACATGAACTGCATTCCAGAGGGGATGTAGCCATAGCATGCCGATCTGAGTGGACAAACACGTTACTGGCCAACCGGTTCTCAAATTTCAGTCAAACAGACAAAACAATAAACAATGAGCAATTATTTCAATTGAGACACGCTTCCCTAATGCTGTTTTAACAGAGCAGCTCGCTAACAGTGAGTGAAGGGGAAAGGAGAGGACTGGAGCGGGACTGTGTCTTTCAGAGGTGAGGTCATAGCATTGTGGGGCTAATCTCACATTCATGGGGAGGCCCACCGCCTCCGAAATCCCGACGTCACCCGGCGGCTCCCCCACAGCCTCAGAGAAGGGCGAGAGGCCTTCCTTTGTTAGCCGAGGGCCTACGCTAAACTTCAGACAGAAAGGCCATCTGAGAGTTCAGGCGAGCAGCCATCCAGCACATCTCCACCGGAGCATGCAGGCTAATTACCCTGTCCAGAGTTCAAACTTTCCAGCCGGGCGAACGGACAACAGGCCAAGCTTTGAGTGGGGATATAACTGACTCGATGAAAGCAGGAGTGCTCGTCCCTCTCAGACACTCAGAGTCCTCCCCGTTGGCTCTGCCCGCTCTCTCCCCCATTCTCCTCTCCTGTCAGACTGGCTGATTAAGCTCGTTCTGCATGGACTGGCCATTCCTCACTTCTAAGCCCTCCACCCCCTCATCCCCCCCAATCCACTTACTCAATACTCTCTGTAATATCTACAGACCAAGGGTCACCATCAGCACTGCGTCTCACCTCTGGCAAACACAAATCCTTGTTTGCTAAGTGATTGGTGGGAGATTATTACACCATTACATCACCAGTAAACCCATAACCGCTTCCAACAACGAGTGGGAAAAGAAAAAACGTCGAGATGAGAGATGCTTTTAGCGGTCCCGTCGCTAAACGGCTCTTCACCAGAGCGCATTAAGGTGAACGACAATAAGTGCGGAGGGTGAGCAAGGAGACCCGCGATGGTCGGTAGACGATGCTAGAGGTGAGTGCGATTCAAGGTCGAATAACCACCGTTCAAAACAAACAAAAATATGCAGAAACGGAGCGCGGGCACCTTCTTTGTCCCTGTTTGCATTCAGACTGACACAAAGCATGCTGGGAATGAGAAGCACACACACAGAGCGTGTTTCAAGGCCCATTCATCTACCTCTCGCACACGGATCTCAGGTGACACGCTGTTATTTAAGGACTGAAAACCCGAGTTCCAGTCATTCCTGACCTTGACATCTCCAGATGGTGGCATGCTACCTGTGCAGACACGCCGGAGGAGCCGTGTGGAGATGTTTCTGCCTTCATTCTCTGAAAGAAGACAACGACACGCAGCGAATAAATGAAGAAAGAAAGAACTTTCCCGGCAATGGCGCAAAAATGAGAACAGTCGCGAACAAAGTTCAAGATCATGAGCTTGAAAAAAGCAGGAGAGAAGGCAAAAAAAAAAAATCAGCCATTACTTCCTTTGTCATTTTAAAGCCTGTCATTTTAAAGTGGCCGGCAGAACTGCCAAAAGGTACTTTCAACATCAGTATTTCTCTGAGCTCCAGGATATTGGGGGAAAAACCTCTCCACACTTTCTGTGGGAGTTTCATCAGCTTAATGGCATCTCACATAACTACTGTCAGCCATTACAAGTTTCAAGTCACAATGTACTGTCTATTGAAGTGGTCTGCACAATTAATATCTTTAATACCACTGGATACATTTAGTCCTTCTTTCACACACAAGTCTATAGCATTCATGTATATCCACTGACCAGAGCAGAGCTGGAACCAGAGTGATTCACTCAGGCATGTCTTCTTCACTCTTGCTAACAAAAAACACCTTTGCGTTACCCTTTTCAATACAAACACAATTTCATGAATCATCATTTGTGCAACAGTTGGACTGGCTGAACTGTTTATGTGAAGACAAAAAGAAACTCTTTAAAGTTGGTTAAAGTTACAGAGGAGCAGTGTTTGAATCCAGGCATTAGCTGTGGTTCTGGGAGGTTTTTCGCATTAGCGCTGCTGTCGTGCTGACTCTGCTAAGCTCGCTAGTGCCCTGGGCACGGGCCGACTCAAAGATCACTGTAGCCGGAGCCCGCGGGGTCATCACGATTCCCCCATCGGTGTCAGCACTTCAAACTGAGAGGTTACAGGGAGGTCACAAGGAGCACACCTCCATCGCTGATCACAGCAAGAGGCCGCAGAAACAACGCCAGCCCAGCTGACTTTTTAGAAATGCCTCCTCCACCCTGGGACTGCAGACCCGGTCTAGCGAGGAGGTCTCTATCTGGGCAGTGTTCAGCAGCTGCTACGAGCGGTGAGATGCACTACAGCCCTGGCTGCATGCGCCACAGTGGGAGAACCACCACCTGGCCAAGCCAGGTAGGGCCAGCTCTGGCAGCAGCCTGTGCCAGCCTGGAGCGCTGCTCTACAGTGGAAACCGAGGCACAATGAGCCAGCCCGGCCCCCGCTCTACAGTGGAAACCTGGGCTATTGTGCCCAGCTGTTTAGCATAACAACAGGCCATCTTTACTGCTGGAAGCCGCCCACCCCAGCACAATGCAGCCGAATGCCCCTCCGGTGCTCTGATTAACATCAGGATAAAGGGGTGAAACGCTGCGGTCTCCGGGCCGAGGGGGGTGGAGGGGGGCCAGCGCGGCTCTCAAAGGCCTGACTCTGCATGACTTCACACTGACCCAGGTGCATCAGGGCCTGCTGCATGCGAAAGAGCCCCCATCAGGAGCAGGACGGGGGCACATCCCAGACACTCCGCCCCTCCCTACAGGGCTCACACCCCCAGATCACACCGTCAACAGCCAAAACTCTGTGCTGAACTACCCACCCACATTACGAAGGGGCTTTTCAATCCAGCTGCTTTGAGATTTGATTGCAACTTCAGCAAATCAATTGCAGAATGTGCCCATATTCACTACCATCACATTTTTAATGAATATCCGTAGCAGTGTAATGCATGCTGATGTTCTAGGCACAGCATAAAATAGTATCTACACACAGCTTACACATGTTCACTAAAGCTAAAACAGGACCTACAAGGTTGATCGCTGTGTCGCCACCTTGGTAGATCTTAATACTAGAAGCGTATCAGTGAAATAGCACACTGGCTGGCACGGCAGCTCCAGGGAAATCTCGGTTTCATTTACCAAAATGTTTGCCTGCCAAACTCCATGTGTCCTTTCCTTATGCCCGACAAACACAGAGCAGCCCGTATCACCGAGGCACAGGGATTTCTCCGTGCTTTTCGGATAACAGAAGTCAGAAACAGACATCAATTAACTTCCCCTGACGTGGGAACACAGAAAAAAGGCAAACAAACGGAGGCCTTGCATTTGATTGTCTCTCTAAGAGCCTCCAGCAGTACTGCAGGTGAGGCAAACAAATTGCCAAGAAGCCAGCGGTATTGTTTGGGAACAGGTGCGGCGTTTTCATCAACATGCCTGCTTGTGAGTCACCCATTTTCAAACAAAGCGCCTCTATCCAGTAGAGAGTCGCGCCGCGTTTCGGAAAGTCCTCCCTGCGAAACATCCTGCCAGTGCCAGTTCTGTTTTCTCAAAACATGTTCATTTAATTCTCTCCTCCCATTTAAAGAAAAGGAAAAAAAAAAACAATTTGTTTCCAAGGGCCATTGCTTTACCAGAAAAAAGGAAAATCCAATTCACCCAAATTCAAATGCACTTTGAGGGAGAGGGAGAGAGAGAGAGAGAGAGAAAGGGAGGATGGGGAATTGATTTGCACAGACCCTTTCATTTACGAGGCCGATTCCTTCCCTGTTCTTTTCTTTTCAGCCGCGATCTCATCTGTTACAGACCATTCATATCAGTCCTGCCGCATATTTGCTGATGAGCGTTACAGGTTCTCTCAAAGAGAAGACGCTGGAAACAAAATAATTCCCCTGTCTGTATGCATACATGTCAGCTCGCCTGCACGGTCTGTGTGTTTACCAGTTTATTTTTGAGAATGATGTAGATGGATCCTCTGAACCAGAACGACTGGAGTGGATGTGTGTTGTGAGGGTGCCGTGGGGCTTTCTGGGAGAGCGGTCTGCCTATGCAAGGCCTGACACAGAGGGGGAACAAGCCGCTGAAACGTGGCAGGGGAGTGAAAGAGAAGCCCAGCCTCAATCCTGGGCGGTCGTGAGCCGAGGACCCGTCTGAGACGGGTCTGAAGAGCACCCCGTCCAGGGACTGCCCGTCTTCCCCCGCCACTCTGAAAGCGCATGCATCTTTTAAAAACCCCCTCAAGCCCCCGCGCAGAAAAACAGCATAAATTAAAGTCTGTCTTAATGCGGCCTCGGGAAGCAGACATCGCTGTAAAAACAATGGACATCTGTCAGGTCGAAAGCTAAGTGCACTCTGGAATCACCTCCATTAAGCTCTAAATTATGAATGTGTTTGGAGGGCAGGGAGAGGAGGCCGCTGGGGACAAGGGCGTGCTGGCAGAGGGGTGGGGGAGGGGCCTGCCAAACCACCTGCACCCATCTCTCCTATTAATGAACCGCTATTAAACTCTGGTATAAGGCCATTTGCCAGTAGAAAACCCGAAACAACACCCTCGAGGGATCCTTACACTCCAAATCTAATTTACACGCTGCGGGTGGAACAGTGGCCTCATTTCCCTGTGCTTGAATTTCCTGCTAAAAAAGATTAAAGCCATTTTACAATATGATAGTGGACATAAAAGTACAAAGGCCATTACATCATGTTACTGGTTATGCCCCTAAATGTCTTTCAGCACTGATACTTGGCTGATAGGGACGATAACGGATTTATTGAAGCAGCCTGAAGTCCCAAACTAACTGATTTCTGAATAATGAACACTTTTATTGTACTTTCAGGTTTGGGCCCTCCGCTCTCTCACACTCTCCCAGGCGCTTGTTCCCACCCCTGAGCTGCCCTCTTCCTGCTCGAGTCTAGATTTATCTTTTTAATTGGGCAGACGTCATTTTAGCTCTGGGTCCAGGTCCACAGAGGTGATTTCCACAGTACCAAAGCTTGCTTTGTGTTGATTGGCTCATTCCCAGCAGCTTGCCCTGGGGGAGAGAGCCCATTGGCCACTCAGAGGCCTACCAATCTCCAACCACAAGGCACGACGCTCTCCGAGCTGGTGTTTCTCAGCCTTCCCAATTCCCCCCGAGGTCCATCTGACAATGTGCAATCCAAAAGAAAAATCCAATTCCATGGGCCAGTTCCAGAATTTACACTGCCATTATCTGCCATATCAATGGATGAATGGACATCATAACACACCCTCTCATAAAAAAAAAAAACTCATTATCCATTATCAGGTTCACAGACAGAATGGCACCTTTCAGAAAAGTGCAAAAAAAGGCGTGTTCATTCACATCCAACAGAACCCAACTGAGAAACCCCCGGTCTAGCACAGGGGCATGTTTGATTTTTGGCCAGACGGAGGTAAGCTAGTGGAGATGGGCAAAGGCACTGCTCGCCAGCCGGACCGCCGTTTGATTCACCATCGCGCTGGAGGAGGCAGACTCAGACTCAGACCGTGAGCATCCAGGAGGTTGGGTGTCTGTTATCCTGCAGATTTCTGGGTGGCGTCCAGCCTGAAGCCTTAAAACCTGGCTTACTCGTGCTTTTTAGCTGGAAACGCGGCGCCTCGCTCATGCCCGGTGGACGGTAACTGACACCTCTTCAGGATGTGTCTTGCTATGATGTGGCCTGGCACAGCCTGTCAGTACTGCAGTGTCCAGGTGACTCAGTAGAAACCCTGACAGACCCTGGCCTTAACTCAAAGCAGAACATGCAGGAAATACACAGCATGCAAGATGGCGTCTTATTACAGAGTATAAAGAAGTACATTCATTTTGTTAGCCTATGGGGTCTTCTGTCTACAAGTGTCATTGTCAATAATACACTCGGTTAGCCAATGGAGTCTACTTTCCACTACCATCACCGTCAATAATACATTCCCTTAGCCAACAGTGTTTTCTCCTCACCGGCTTCACTGCTGCCACGTCATTCTGATTGAGAACAAAAGCAGCTTCCTCACACCAAATCTTGCTCCTCCGAAAATCCTTCTGGGAAAAAAACACCCGTAGCGATGAAACTGCAACAGACAGGCCCAACTCAAACAAAACTGCAGGCTGTCTTAGGCAGACAGTGCCAGAGTATTCGCATCTGACGTCCTTTTTCTGTTTTAATTACATCTACTAAAAAAAAAAAAAGTCATCCGATAAGTGAGCTGCGAGGCACCGCCACAGCACGGATTCCCCGGCTGCAGAGAGGATGTCCCCGCACAGGTGTGGCGGAAGACTCGGCGTTCGGTGGGGTGGGGGGATGACCCGACTGTGGAGAACGCAGCAGCGGCACTGAGCACTCCGCTGTCAGAGTTCAAACCGCTGTAAATCCCTCACATCAAAGCCGCTCACCCTGCATGACACATTCTTTCCACAGGCAACACCTTTCATCCTCATTCCGCCGACAGTCATCCATATTCACTCCTCAGCTCCCCATTACCCGCGCGAGCAGGTGCAAAAACACCCAGCCTTTCAATATTTCATCACCCGCCGAAACCGGACGCTGGCCGCGGCCCGCTCCGGACCGGTTCTGATCAATCTGGGCCTTGTCTGCCAGTGCTGTGGAGGAAGCTCCTCAAGCCGTTGTCTTGGAGACTGAAGCTTCTTTTTTTTTTTTTTTTGCTGTGGGCTTTGGGTTAGTTCAGCCTTCGTTGGGTGGAGGCCAGGATAAGTTTTAAGATCAGTATCCAGCATGCATGTTCAGCACATATATTCACATTTAGAAGACGATCTTGTCCAGATCGATTTACGAAATCATACATTCAGTGGGGACAGGCATGCAGCCAGTACTGAATCGTTAGTGTTATATTTGTAACATAGCACCATTGTGAGAATCAGTCACAATAAGTGCTGCCATAAGGCCTGCAACAATACAGTCACAATTTTCAGCCACCAAGCCTGTACTGCCACAATCTTCTACCACCACAAAGTTTTTATCACTAAACTTTTTTGGCTGCAAAGGCTCATTCTGCCAAAAGGCTTTTGCCTGTAATTCCAACACCCTGCAAACAAGCATATACCACGGGAGGGGTCAGAGTTTGGGGAGCCGAGATATAGTCTGAATAGGTTTTTTAACTGAGCTGGAACACGAAAAGTGGTCCCACTATCCTGACTCATGTATTTCATCTGATACTTACACAACCTTCAGATATCTTATTACCGAAAACACACTGATATATCGGGTGTCATTACCCAAGCTGCTTCCTTTTTACTGCTCCCATCTGTTAACAATAAAAGTTCCCCATACATTTCTTTAAATACTACTTGCCGTTGGACACTTGCAACCTGCAGTTTCTCCAAATAAATTCAAGGCCATTTCTCTTTTTCTTTTTTTTCTGTTTCTGCTTGCCCCCAGCTGTTTTACAGCCAGCCTTAAGAAGCCGAGGTGATACGGTCAGAGATAAATTACCATCTCTCAGATCACAATAGGAAAGTATGTAGGCCCCCGTTTATTTACGGTCCCTTCAGGCCGGATCAGGAGATAGGGATCAGACTCCAGACATCTTGGTGCCAAAACACGCAGGGGAGCGGCCCTTCTCCCGCGGCGGGAATAAGCGGGTGTTCCCGCTGTCACACGGGGCTCGAGGAGCCGATGGCGAGGACGACACGTGAGCTGCGACCCTGTCCGCCGACCAGGTGTGATTACCTGGCCGGGGGTGTGGTCTGTACCGCGTGGCGTGCGCGGGATATGTGAGACCTAACGAAACGGGGAACAATGCTGGGGAAGATGGTGGGGGGTGGGGTAGGGGGGAGTTTAGAGTGGAAGATGCACCACCGCTGAGCTTGAAATGAGCTTCCTCTCTCTCTCTCCCTCTCTCTGGCCTGAAGCTTGCGGGGGTGGCGGGGGTGGGGGAGCTGGCTCTGGAGTGCTGGTGGCGGGGGGGGCGGGGGTGGGGTTAGCAACTGCAGGGATTGATTACCCTCAAAGCTGAATTCCTCTGTTTTTATAAATACAAACAGACCACCAAACACCCACCCCCCACCTCCTACCTCCTGCACCCCACAGAGAGTGCTGCCTGCACCTCCCTCTGCAGTGTTCTGGTCTTCAGGAATCTGATAATGGTATACCCCGTGGTGTGCAGATTGCCTTTACAATGCCCTTCAGATCAGATTCTGTATGAACTGTTTCCAAAACAGCCCTGTGAAGCTGTAACTTAACCAATTGATCTTGAAGCCAATTCACTTTCTGAAATCAGGTTACACATCCATTGTTTCATTACTATGATTTAATTAAGTTAAAGACTCAAAGAGCAAGAGACACTTTGAGAATACGGTTTCCTTTGAGAATACTAAAATATTATGCACACTCTGTGCAGCATTTGGATTAGCTATATCATATCACAATGTCTAAAAATGCACAATTCAGATGTAGGCATTCAGCACCAATAATATTTTATTTTATAATGCCTCTTATTTGCATTTGTAATTATGTATGCAGCAAGTATGTGAAGTATGTAGAAGGGTATATTTTATATATATATCTCGGCTGTCTGGCTTGACAGACTCCTGATCCACCACAGCACCAGAGCATGAATGTGTGCCTCTCGTTGTCCTGAGTCGTGACCGGACAGAAATGTTCATTAACAACAGACATGGCCATTTGCCCCTGGACTGCGGCAGAACAAACAGGGGTTTATTTAACCTTCCAGAGAGGCCTGCCTCTGTCCCAGCCCACTGCCAGATCTCAGCTTATCTACAAAAGAAGCACGTGTCAGTACCACCGCCCCGCACAGACAGCTCCCAGGCCAGGAGTCCTCCGAGCCTCCGAGATCAGCACAAACAAGAAAATCGCGTAAGAAACTCTCCCCGCCCTCGCCAAACAAATAGCCCACACCGAGGATTACCGGCAGGACCTCAATCTCTGATCCGCTTCGAGATGCGTGCGTTTAATTTAATGCTCCTTCCGACAATGAACACCGACAAGCTGCTGTTTTCAATAAATCAATATCAGCTCTCTCTCTCGTCCGAAGAATATCAGGAGGATACAGTAATGATAGGGCTGGTTGAAGATTAACATTTGATACCGCCACCGAGTATCTTCCAAAGTCTGAGATACTGGCAGATTTATGAGGGTAGAGACTATTGTGGTTACTGCAGCCCTCAAAAGAGAAGGGGGGAAATAAAACCCCAAAAAGCTGTGGCCTATCAGGCAGCAAAGGTCAGGGCTGCTGAAGTATGCTGTTTACAGCGTGTTAAGTCAATGTGTAACGACAGTTAACGAAAGCGTGTGCCCTATCTCTGGCAGCGTCACGGCAAACAGAGGGGGCCCCAGAAGCGTAAAGGACATGTTCCTGCACAAGACTGAGCACGTGCAGTAAAACTGGACACGCCATGGCTTAGGTTTAAGCTCTAGCATTTTACTGCTGCAGTTCAAACCGAGAGGGTTTCAGAGACATGTTTCAGATCTGTGCATCTCAAAGGCCCTCATCATACTTCGCTGCAGAGGCAAAAACTCAGAAAGTCTCTGGTTTGGATGTGGCTAATGTTGACTTAATGTTGGCTCGAATGGTGTTGTGCTCACGCTCACTGGTCTGGGACTGTTGTTAGCCTGCTCTGACACCGCTGCTCATTTAACTTGGATGGATACACTTATGTTCTATTGTGCTGGAAGGCACTCTGGATCAGATCGTCTGCTAAATGAATTTAATGTAATGACTGGAGCTGTGTTTTTTTTTCCTTCACTTAAAGGGCATGGTCAGTGCTGGTAAACAGGAAGTGAAGTGAAGTGAAAGCAATCACGATGCCAAAAAGCCATTTTGAACGATAACGGCCACATGATGTCGTACTTTAGTTACATGGAAATTGTATTTTAAAATATTACATTTCATGATATTTCATCAGCATCTCCACCATCCAAAATCACCCGCCGTTTTTAAGATCAAAAGTGAAGCTGCAGTCTATAATCAAGAAATGAGTCCATCAATCTATCAGTAGACATCTTTGTTTATATATGAAGGCATCTGACTGGCGACAACTCTCTTATTATTATTTTTTACCATGCAGTTGCATCACAAACTGATCAGCAGTTGGGATGACCTCAAAGACCTGGCCTGCTGTGTGTTTTGTAATTTTAACAAGAATTTCCCTGGGCTCATTTTCAAACACGTTTGAACTTCCCAGGTATCTTAATACAAAAGTTACACATTCCCCCAAGCATGAGGATGTGCTACATTTCACATGTAAGGCAAACTGTGATTAACTACTCGGCAAACCGTGCTAAGTAATCCTTTTTCAGTGCAGTACACAAGTTAGCAAATCTAACAAGCGAGTGATCCCTCGCGAAGGTCAAGACTTCACAATGAGCAAGAGCATGAGGTTTCACAAGGAGGCAAAGTGTGAAGGGCGCTGCTGAACAAGAGCTTTGAGCTTCAATATACAAGTAAATGAAGAGAAGGTCTATGATATGGCTAACAGCAGAGCAACAGGAGGGAATGTGATCTCCGATTAAAGCAAAGGACATCCACTCAGCCTGACCCCGCATGCTCTGTTCATTATACCCGAATCTGTAGTTCTGTGAACTTCATGTTGAAGGTTTGGGCTCTGCCATTGTTGAAGCAGTAAATGTTTGCATTTGCTGGATCATTACGAACATTCTTGAAGGGGTATGGCCTAAAACAGAGCATGCACAGTCAGCACAGGAAGGCAGATAGCAGAGGAACCTCCTGCTACCCACTGGAACCTTCTACTAAAGAGAACAGAAGGCAGGAGCCGAGCATCTGGTCACAATAAAGAGCGAATCTGTGGCCCTGCCGTGTGATGTGGGCGGCGAGGCTGTGGCCGATGGTGGCTCACTCTCCCATGCCGGGGGGGTTAGGACCCACACTCGGCCCCCATCAACCCCAGAAAAAAGGCTCCGGCCTCTCTGTCTGCAGACGGACCGACCCCCTCAATGCCTGGCTTTGTTCAGGAGCAGACGGTTCTGTCCCTCTCGGCTACGGCTGACACCCCAGGTCCCGGACACCAGGTCCCGGCCCACAGGCATTGACCCTGAGGGCAGCACCGATCTGTGTTTCAGGGAGACGTGTGCGAGGCGGGGGCCCCCTTTCCACTCTCTCCGAAACAGATAAGCCCTCTGTGCAGTCGGCCCAGGAGGACACTGGGTCACACCAGCCAGAGCTGAGAGCTGCTAAGAGCCTGGGAATCCGGCCAGCAGACTCATTCTACCGCATGTAGAGAGCCCACATTATCAGTGACGAAGAGCTTGGCCTCCACACAAAATGGTGCCAGTTAATCTTTGACTTCTGCTCTCAAAGACAATCTCATTTTCAGGCCAGTTGATCAGGATGCAAGCTGGCCAAACATCAGCCATGAGATGGGCTCGTCTCTCACCTGCCAAACGGAACCTGGGCAACATAATTGCAATATTTCATAATGGGATTTTTTTTCGTTACTTACGCTTCAAATTAATTACAAGACAACAAAATATTTAGCTTTTTTTCCCTACTAACAGGCAACCACACTGTTTACTTGTTAAAGCACTTAGTAACAGCAGTTTGATTGCATACACCAAATTGTATCTTGTGTAATTGAAAAAATGTTCCATTACAGAAAAGCAATCTGTAAATTGAGTAACTGTTATGTTTCATTACAGCAAGACATGGGCTTAAAAAAACAGAAAGTACAATTATTCTGCAGACAGCACAGTGTTGCCCTATTCTACAATGGATAATTGCATTTTTCTCCAGAATAAATGTAGCTTTTTGAGCAGTCCTGTTCACCAGCCACATGGAATTCATTTAAAAATGTCATCTTTTGGCAATACAGGGTAGAGTAAAGTAGAAGTAGAAGCTCTTGAAAATAATTCAGCTGGATTTCTGGAAAGCTTAGTACTTGATGGTACTATAAGGGGCAGAGATATGTTTACACAACTGTAGACAGTCAACCTTTCAGGTTCCACAGTAAAATGATTATATATATATTTGCTAGCTGAGGTGTGTGTGTGTAAGGGGCACAGTACCCATAAATACTGCCAGTAAAAATGCTGATGCTGACACTCCCTCACACATCACCTATTCCAGTTTTTGTTACCTTTTACATCAAATATTGAGCTAAAACTGAAACAAGCTCACTTCTCACTAGAGGGGAAGAGATCACAAGGCTTTCAAAAGATCTTCCATACATGATGCTCCATTTACATCATCAATTCAATAACCGGGAATTGAAATGCACGTAAGCGCAAGTGTGTAGGCCAGTGTGCGTATGCGTGTATGCTCAGGTTTCCCAGCCAGTGTATGTGTGCATGCATGTTTGAATGTGTGCATGTACATGCCTTTGTGTTTGTGCATTCCTGTGTGCTTGTGTGTGTTTGTGTGCATGTGTGGGCCAGTGCGTGTGTGAGATTCATCTGTGTTTCTGCAAATTTGCGCCTGTGTTTACATTTTTTGGCAGTGCTGCATATACAGCATTAAATACAAAGCTTAACATTACGGGGGAAAAGGCTGGTGGGGCCAGGTAGAGCTCAGAGCGCTGTCATCATCAGTCCAGGGGTGTGAATGCGGAGCCGGAACACACACCCCACCAGCGATGTACACCCAACACACTGACATAAACAGCTCTGAGAATGGCATTTACCACCTCGTTAAGATAATGTCCGCTACCAGTACGAGACAGACAGAAACTGAGCAGTTTTGATTAAAATGCTTAATAATGCTCTCTAAAGAGGTGTGTCTGTCCAATATGCACAGTTCTCCAAGAAATAAGTGACTCAAACAGCTGCATCACAGGCCTCATCTCTAAACATGGGGTAAAAATCACAGAACTGAGCAAAGTTCAAAAGGTAACTACTGATGTGTGCGAAAATTACTTTTGTCAGTCTAGTTCCAGTCCTACCTTTTAATTCAGGAAAGGGAACGAATCGACAGAACTGTCTCAGTACCCAGTTCTCAGCATCACACATGCGTGTGCACGCACACACACACACACGCACCACTGCTAACACTCTCCACCACGCGCAGTGCTTCAGAGCAGGGCCTGTTGGGAGAGAGCCCCACAGACATGCTGTAAAAACATTCTGACTGGCTGATAATGAGATGATGCTCTTTTCGCCACCAGCCTTCAGAGCCATCGATAAGCAACTGCCTCACATTTCACCGTCGTGAGTCATGCTCCCTTTCTCACACTGCATCCGCACAGCGTTCACACGGCCATTCATTCCGTTAGAAAGCACCGGTACGCTCCTCCGCATGCGCCCGGCACAGTCTGACTGCAGGCTCTGGTTATAATGAATAATAGACTCTCGTCTCTAATGTAGTGTAAAATATTTAATTTTTCCTGCATTTATATCGTAAGCGCTGCCCCCGCCCTTTCTGCGCTTAGGAAAATCTACAGACTCAACACGTGTGTGGGCACTGGAAATGCAAACATACTGTACCCGATTCACGCCAAGTTAGGAAAGTTAAGTCGAAAAGAAAACGTCACTCGTTTTTTGGAACCACAAATATCCACGCTCAAAAGAGAGCCCGTGCAATGCAATTCTCCTCCCGGCAGCGGATCTCCGCCCGCGCCTTTTGAGAGCCCGATCGCGGGCTAATGAACATGTGACAACGAGCGATGCGCAGGAGCGGCAGCCGCGGTGCTTTACGGTTTGATGTATTGCCTCTGCCAGGACTGATTATTAGCAAACTGGCAGGAAGCGAGGGCGGGATAATGGGCCGGCGCGTCCACGGATCTCCCTCTGAATACGCGAACAGCCAAGCGCAAATAAACACACTTCAGCTATGCAAATTTTTGTTGCGATTTCATATTAAGTGACCCTTCCAGACAGGAAATAACATGGTGACATTAGAAATAGAAAAGGGAACGTTAGAATCACGCGTTTATTACGTGTGCATTTGCAGAAAATCTGCCTCCGGGTGATGAAGAATGAAAAAAGGAACCCTTTCATAATGTCTTCTGGCATGTACATTATTCAACACGAGACGCCCGAAAGTTTATTTTTCAGCACGCCATCTCCCATATTGAGCTGCCATTTCAGGTGGTGCTAAATTAATTTAGCATGGAATTGCGCCGCCGAACACCGTATACTTTCCCCCCCGCGCTTTATTAAACATCGTTTCGGATGAAAAATGCGAAAAGTTGAGGCGCGTACACTGCTGAAAAGAGGGACCGTGCGTCGAAATGAACCGTCTGACGCTCATTGCTGTGTCTCGAATGTTCTCTCCACGGAGGTCAAGAGGGATCAGAAAGCAAATGCCACTGTTAATGAATGCACGGCGGATTGAGATGTTTGTCTGGGCCCGGGCGAGTGCATGGTGAGTGACTCTTGACTTTTCCGGTAGGTCGCATTCAAAAGGCGCAGATCGCGTCCAATCAGCGGACGGGCGCCCCCGTGCGGCTGATGACGCACCGTGGAAGAGAAACCGCACTTGGGCAGAGAAATGAACACTCGCCCTCAAAGGCAGCGGTGCTGACTGCCTTATATTTTCTTCTCTAGGAACACAAAAGAGCCTCGCGTGTTCAGAACTTTATAAAACGTGAAAAAGTAATGCAGGCGCTTTATTTAGAACGCGTATTCCAAAAGCGCTACAGGGCCCCGCATTTCTGGTTCAGCCACGGCTTAGAGCGGTGTATGTCAGCTGCTTGATATACCGCGCAGTAAACGAACAGGGGTTTCAGCCTGGGGCTCCGTCCCGGGGCACAGAGGAGGCTCTTTGTAGCACCAGTTGTAAATTGACAACTTTAGCGACATCTACACAGCTTTGTAATTAACTGTATTCCTGCTGTACTCCTATACAAAGGGGGTGAAGACAGGCAGTGAAGTTAAAGCTCTGTAATCGCGCTTGTACAACGACCTTCTCTCTTAACCTGCTCGGACGTCTTTCCCGGACATTTTTTTCACAAATGATACGTGATTGTACTGATAATTTGAAACGAGCTTATAAGAGTTGAGGTTTTTTTCTGTTTTTTTTTGGTCATGCCACAGTCCAGCATGTACTTTTCAATGTTTCAACAATTCAGAGAGCCCTGGCACGCATCAAAATCCTAATCCCCTTAAAATCAGGTGCTTCTTTTCTGGATGAAAGGCATTATTTTTAACAAGCACCTGTTACAGACATCAACAGGAAACAGAGGCAGCTGCCAAAGGTGCCGTGTGCCATGCTTGTTAGCAGTGCCTGCTCTGTTGCAGACTGGGTGATCGCAATACTCGTGAATAAAGGGACTGTTTTTCCTGCTTCAGGACCAAGGCCTTGATTCCCGCCCACGCTGCGGTTTGTCCCTGAGTTTTGAGTAGGTGTTTTTTCTAATTTCTTACACATTTTTGTTTGTTTATCTTTGACAGACAGTGTTGTGACAGAAGTGGCAGCTGCTTGGATGCATTATTCAGAGTTAAGGAGGAACCTGAATCCAGCCATAAGGTCTGCCAGACCTGCCTCTCGTCACCTGTTGGGCTCCATGGGGTGAGGAGAGCACGAACAGAGAGTGACGTGGTTCACTGTTACATCCAGACGTTGGGAGTGCAGGGTCATGGTAGGGAATGTAACCCAGAGGTTGCTGGTTTGATTCCCAGGCAGGGCACTGCTTTTGTACTCTTGGGCAGGGTGGTTTTTACCTGAATACTTTCTATAAATAATCCACTGTAAGAAAGCTAAGAAAAAAATGTATGTGTGTATATGTATGTATATGTATATTAGGTGATACATACACACACACACACACACACACACACACACACACACACACACACACACATCTGCTAAGCAAATGCAGTAGATAAGTACAAATAAAAGTCCCCTTTCCTGCATTTGTCGAATAAACTTCAGATTAGTTTTAAGCAGCACATAATTAGGGACAGCTTAGGGGAGAGCATTGCATTGTAAAATAAAAATAAAAAAAACAATGACGGGATCTCAAAAATAACTGCTTTACAAGCACCGGCGGGGGACGTGGGTGCTGATGGGAGAGAGCAAAGACAATGCAGTCGGGGAACAGCCTTGGAGCCGGAGCTGGAGCCGGGGCCCAGACCGCATAGAGCTCAGCCCTGTGCGCTCCGACAACAATGAGAGAGAGGAAAAAAAATACACTGCAATAGAAAAAGGTAGAAAAGGCTGCTTACAAATGAAGGGACACGAAATTGAAAATTGAAAAGGTCATCGACAGACAGGCGTTTTGTGTGTGTGTATAAAACCCCGCGGAGAGCCGGTTTTAAAAAGCCCAATATCTACCTACACCTCATTTCCTGGCCCGGAAGCGGTCGGACTCATCCAGATTACCCATTACAAAGGTCAGAGAAAGAAAAACAAAAGTGGGTCAGATAAAAACCACGGTGCTGTACTCAGCCCTCAGCCTCCTATAAAACCAAGGCCGGGACATTTTTAAGAGCCGGCTATCTCAATTTGCAATCTTGGGGCCTTCGTTGCGATTTGCGATGGCCAATTTAATTTACTGACCATCGGAGAGGTCCCAGGAGACAACTGCGTCGTTTAAAAGGGACACGTGTGACTCAGCTCCACCGTTTCATTTCAGCTAGAGGTGGTGTCATAAAGGAGCGAAAAATAAAGGGAAAGTTTTTTACTTTGAGTTCCAAGAACAAAGAGGGCTGAAATGCTCCTCTTTCTTATCTCGAGCAAACATGTTTGAAGAAACCCTTTGAAAATTTTTCAAAAGAGGAGGTATCCATTACGAAAATGTGCCTTCAACGAGACAGCAATAAGAAGCCGAAATTACCATATCTGCAGTCATTCATTTCGCACGAACGACATTACAGCACGCTGAAGGCAGAGAAGGCCCTGGAGGAATACATTCACAATGGGACTATTCCCAGATAGTGATATCCCTGACTGGTGCAAATGATATCACAACCGCTCATCTGATAAGGTTAAAGGATGCAGTCTCCTGGGAACCACGTCTGCTTAGCAGCTAAATTTAAACCAAAGCAGCGTTTTATCACTCACTAAGCTTTTAACAGGCACCAGGCTGCAACATTTCATATCAGAATTAACTTTTTTTCTGAGGCTGCAAGATATGTTTCAGTTAGCAAAAATATGCACACGCATACATTTGTGTGAACTCACTCTTGTGCGCACGCACACACGCACACACGCACACGCACACACACACACACACACACACACACACACACACACACACACACACACACACACACACACACACACACACACACACACAGAGTATTTTTAAATGTCTGGCACATGACAGTCCAAAGCTCCCAATCCCACATAAAGCCCATTAAGAGTAAAGAAAAGCGCTGTCCATGGGGTGTCCCCTGTTTGCAGCCACTAACAGCGGTGGTGGTTTTTGCATATTCGTGTTTTTTTCAGATGAAAGTTCGTTAGCCTGCGCTCTTTGAAAGACGAACGTGCCGCATCTGAAGAAGTCCTACGGCAGCTCCGCGATTCATCCCGGTGGGCGTATTGTTTCCCGCCGCAATTACAATGAGAAAAGGGGTCAACAGCACAAGTCACGGTCTTACATGTGTCTGATTAGAAGTGCCCGCCTCACAATGTCCCCGGCCGGGGGACCACCTGGCCGCGTGAATAACAAGGGACAGAACCTCACTTCCTCCGCGGGACAAAGGCTGGTCAATGCGAGGAGGCGTCCAAAATCTCCCGCCCACCCCTTCCCTCCATCTCCTCCCAGGAGTGGCTTCATGCATTTCAATTGAGGGGTCCTTGCATTTTACACACACACACACACACACACACACACACACACACACACACACACACACACGCACAAACACATGCACACAGAGCCGATCCTCTCCTGTTGTTCGAGCCACGCACTCGTATTTTTTCCTCTCGCATTTTCTCTGTTACACATTTACGGCTCTTTGAGCACAGAAACTATTGTACTTGACCCCTCTGGGTGGCGAATAAATCATCTTGCTCTGAATGGCAGGGGCTGCTGTCGTGGAGGGAAGAAAAGGAGAGGGGGGGGAGAGAGGAAGAGAGAGTGCTCACTGAGCTGCTGGATCTCTCTGCCGCTCGGGGAGAGACAGCTCTGAATCCCGTATTAAAATTCCACCCGGACCACCAGAGAACAGCTCGTTTCAGCAGAGATTCCTCTAGGTGTTCCAACCTCAGAGCTCAAAATGCAATAAATTGGAAAAACCTGTCCTCATGCTTCCCTGTTTTTTATGCTGTATCATCTTGTACAAATTACTTGTAAAAAGAATGTTTAAGAAAAAAATTCCAGGCCTATCTAAACCTATCCCTGATGTTACAGCACCGCTAGATGCGTGAGTAGGTGAGATAGGTCTGGATTAACAGGAAGTTGGTGGACTACGAACACGGGAAACAGCAAAGTGCTGAAACAGGTAGAACTAGGAAAGTAGTTCCATCAGCCTGGAGTGTCGGGCGAGAGATTACAAGCAGCACTGATGGTGTTATTTACTGTTTATTCATGTATATCTCACCTTCCTTTGTCATGCAAATGTCACCCCTACAAGGGTAAAGCCAGGAAGCTGCACAGTCCCAGAGCAGGGGGAGAGTTATTAATTTGTCGCTTGACAGAATATGTCTTCCCCTGCTCAAGAGCAGAGTAAGCCAATCGCTCCGTTTTATAATTGAAACTCCTACGGCGACATTTGCTTGGCGGCATAAGGTATAAGACTATCTCAGAAACACAAAAGGAGGTGAAAAGGCAGAAAGTGGCAGGCTTTTTTCTCCCTCAAGATAGGTTGCCGCCCGGAAAAGCCAAGTGATTATATTACCAAAAAACAACCTTATCTCGCCATAGCAACCACGTGGGTCTCGATCACACATTTTGCCCCCGGATTTTTTTTTTTTTTTTTTTAATCTTCTCCTCAGAGAAAGTGCTGCTTTGAGTAAGAACCCAAACAAAGCAGCTCTTAAGGGTCTGGTCTGAGGGCTCCGACAAGACAGGAGTCAGAAATGAGGAATTCCAGACCTCACGGCAAAGCGAGACATCACAGAGCTTCGCAAGCGTCACTGTCACCAGGCCGGCCTTGCCTTCGTCAGCCGTGGGCGTAATGGAGTTATCTTGACCTTGTGCGACCTTTATAATGAATGTGAGAATCTGGCTGCGTTTTGCTCTCCGCTCCCCCGTACCCCCTTCGCCACCCCAATCACGAAAGTGCAACAAATCACATGCCTCGCGAGAGACGTTTTATTAGTGGGGATGGGTCGCGGTAACACACTGACAATGTGAGCTTTCACATTGTGATTTAGGTGCTTCTTGCAAATGAGCTGAGAATGTCTGGTGTGTGTTGGGGGGGGGGGGCGCGGGTGTTAAATCTTGTCACTAACAACACTATGTCCATTAGCATTATGTACTGTCATAAGCTACCAGGCGGAAACAAGTGACAAGGAGATCTATCCTCGTTGCGAGCAGACGCGACAATATCAAAAAACCGAAAAAAAAAACCACACACAGGCGAACACAAAACAAGCTGTGTGTCCTCCGGTTTCACAGCCCATCAAGTTTCCACGAGACGTGACTTATCGCCGCTGTATCTGCTTATCGGACTGGAAACGCCGCAGATAAAGCCTTCCGAATTCTCAGTATGGATATTCTGCCAATTATGTTAGCCCAAAACGTTCCTGTCGCTCGCAACGCGAGCTCTGCCGGCGCACTCTGGGGACAGCTCTGGGCATATGCCTCCTCTGAAAAAGTTGGAATAATGACTGTGCGTTTTCAGCACTGTGAGATCTGTCACCAACTTTTTTTTCCCCCACTTTGTAGAAGACATTTTCAAATCTGAAAAAAAAAATTTAAAAACACCAGCAGTAGCCCCAATTACTTCAGTCGGGCCCGGAATGCTTGGAGAACAGGGTCAGCTCAGCAGGTGAAAGCTCACACAGCAATGATTAACCAAAGCGCTGCCCCCCACATGACCCCAGTCAGACATTCGACCCCGCCCATGTTGTTGGTGATCAGTCTCATTGAACATGGTCATCACCATAAAACAGCCTCGCTCCGCTTACCCCGTAATGGGGCTCCCCCCTCCCCCCCGCGGCTTTATTGGTGGGGTCCCCCCTGCCCTTCCTGGCCGATTTTGCACTCTGCCTGGCGCTTGTGTCAGATTTAAGCGCGTCCCGCAGAAAGGAACGGGGGGGCGGGTGGTGCGGTCGCATCTCTGCGACCTGCAAAAAATGTCATCCCGCGCCAACACAAAAAGCCTCAGAAGCGATTGCTGCCTCTTTCCTTTGGCTTTCCGCGAGGTGCGAAAAGGTTATGCAGCTTTGAATGTCAAGCTCCATTGATGCATCGGGGAATCAGACGGGCTGCTGCTACAATTCGATAAAATAACTAATTGCAGTGTGTGTGGCGGGTTTTCCCTCTGACAAACAAACGGCCCGGTCAGACGGGTTTGGCCACTAATTGTCCTGCGGTGCTTTCACATTGAATTCGGGTCTGTCTTAGTGAATAAGGTGTTGATAATATACATGAAATCGTCCAGCAGCACAAAAGCAACCAATGTGCTGGATGGCGAACAAAGAGAACAGGGGCTTCATGGTTGCCTTTTCTACATTAGTGCGTCCCTTTGAGGAATCTTCCTCCTCTAAAGGGGGATTACATCGACACCTGGATTTAAAACAATGCCTTCCAAGGGGATTTATCAGAGCTATTTAAGTCTAGAATGGCCTTATCTTCCTTTCTCAGAGTCTGACGTGTTTGTGAAAGATAATACACGCTTTATACTTCCGTCTTAGAAAGGAAATATTCTTTGAGCTAAATTCCTAATCAATCTGCACCGCGCTTCTCGGCTTTCATTATCACGGCTCAGAGAGTGTCTACGGGCCCATTAAAATAAAATGACAAATGATCTCTAAGTTAAAACCCGCCAATGCATTTTAAATAACGGATTCAGGTAAGTAATTGGGTGCTTTGCCGATCAATGTTAATTCCCCCTCGACTCCAGCTTCGATTTATACATCAATACATTTGTATTATCAGGCATGAGGGCGTGTTGAGACAGCTAAAACTGCCCAATTAAAGAACAAATTAATTATTGCAATGAATTCAACTGGAGAGTTCAATCATGACACTCTAGCCATGTGGGGGATTTTGATTATCACCTAAGATATTAAAACACTTACGATTCTGTGCTATGTAGCCTAACTCATGTTAATCCTACCACCCATGCGGACTTCAGCATCTTTCAGCGGCTTTATTATGTGTTGTTCAGCTAAACCTGAACATTTCCTTATAACCAATATAATGCAACCTACATGATGCACAGAAACACATTTGTGTGATATATTCAACAGAACCTCTTACTTTTAAGGGTGGGTTTTCTGGTGATGGATTGAAGTGCTGAGAGTCTATGGTAAGTGAAGGTTTTTTTTTCTGTCTGGCAATTGATTTCCATTAAGTGCCTTCTGACAGCTAGCCCTTAGTTTTTCACAATCTAATCGAAATCGGAACACCCCCAGTGGGGCTCCGGTGACAGGCGGAATTAAGAAGCATTTCTATAAACTTCGCGTCGCATTACGCCGGGGTCCCCACGGAGCCGCGGCGTGTACCCCCCCCCCATCGCAGCCGCGCGGTTCCGACGCGCTCTGCTCCCGCTTAAATGCGCTTTGGTCGCGCCTGGCACCCCCATATAGCGGTGAACCGCTCCACTGCCCTCCCATAGAAGATCTCCATCAGCCATTCAGCCAGCTATTTGCACTGAGACAAATAACAGTACCCCAGATGGAGATTCTCATATCAAAGCCTCCGCCCACATTGAGACACAGACACCAGTCTGGGAAAAAAACAAAAATCACCCAAGTCTCCCTGTCTTTCATCTGCATAAATGTCAGTTCTCTTACATTGTACTGGAGTAAATGTCCTACATCTTTGAGGGGGGGAAAAATACATTTTCACATTTTCAATTTCAGTTAAGCCGGGGTGTGAAAGTGGTCCCAGCAGAACAGAAGGATGGATGAAAATCTGGTTTCTATAAATGAATAAATGTCCAAGAAGTAATTTAGGCAATTCGGAGGTGAGGTCCCACTTCATCTGAGACCGGACAAGTCCATTAGCAAATGAAGAGACATGCTTTCTGGCAGAGGTGAGATGAAGGGGTGGGGGGTGGAGGTAGAGGGGGAAGAGAACAAAAAAAGCAGATGTCTCACTCAACACAACGGGACATATAAGCCCTTAATGGACCTGCTGCTCTACAGAAACCGGTCTCTGGGTTGAATACCATACAGGTACAAAGTGGATTTCCCACTGGAACATGAAAACCCTTTAAAAATCTCAGAAAAATTTGTCCCTTGCATTTCCAGATCGCAAAGTACCAATGAAGTGACATAAATTATCACTACTACTACAAGCACGGCCTGCCATAGGGGCTTATATTGAATGTTCTCACTTAAAAACAGTGCCAGTTTCACTGCACACACTTTCAAATTTGATCTTTAATTGGAATTGACAAGAACTTGGTAAAACCACCTGATGTTCTTCTGCACCTAAAAATACACCTCACAATTCGTTTCACAACATCAAGAATGAAAAATAAACACACCAGAAATAAGTGCGACTGAGTACATTTGGCTGTTAGTGCCGGCATTTCGTTAAAGAATGTTCTTTCCCCTGACATAGTGGTTATATCAATTTTAATTTTCCTGCACATTAAACAGAGCGCATTTTCTCAGCTTCTCTCCTAGCTGAGGGCTTACAAAACACTTCAAACTCCACTTCCACGTGATGCAGGTCACACAGTATTTACCATGACGACAGACCTCAGTGCCCAGACACGTGACATCACATGTCATATTTCAACAGTTGGAGCTCACACGCGCGCACACGCACACATGTGCACACACACAAGGGAGTGCACTTCCTCGTTAGTAATGTAAATCCGATAGAGGAGTTCTACCCCACATAAACACTGCTTTTTTAAAACTCCTAACACAAACACAGATAATAGATAAGAACTGATAGGCCGCGATGGAAGAGTGTGCGATTGTTGTGTGGTCTCCAGAGAATCATCGTCCCATATTATTATCTCTTCACTGAAAAAAAAAAGGTCCGCTTTTCATGCATGGATCAGTCGCCTATGAGATATGAGGGCGCAGCGATGCAATCTCACTGGAAAGGCACAGACAACTTTACACTTTCAACGCACTTACAGTCTAAACGAATAAAATACGATTCACACAGGTGGTACAGGCAAAGCTTGGTCTTGCTGCAGAAGTGTGGACAGCCAGTGAACGATTTGCATATAGAAATGAAACTGAGGCCTAGCACTTGACTGCTCAACAGACTTAGCTGGTGAACAGACCTCCTACTGATGGTTTGATTATACCTGAAAGTAACATATTTGAGCTTGCAAGGGCAAATAGCTCTTTACCCCACAGAATGCTTGACACGGAGACAAGCCTTACACACCAACCGCGCTCAGATACACATTTATATTTATTCATTTGGCAGACACACAACATATGCCAGCATTTACGCCAGCCAGCAAGGGTGCTTTTCACCAACAGCATGTTAGAAGAGAGCAGTACAGTATATTGCAGGCATATTACAGTGTAGGAGGGACTTAGAAAGAACTGGGGCAAATGGCACCACACCCACCTTGCCGTATACCTGCAGGTATCTGATCAGGGAAGTTTTACGACATGCTGAGCCGCACCACGTGCACGGTTTTCCAACCACCCCCCACCCCCTGCAACGGACACAGCTCTAACAACACCATCTGCGCGGTCGTTAAGGCAGTGCTTTACAGTCAACAACACTGCGCAGAGAGAGAGAGACAGGAGGTTCTTCCTCAGAGGAAGGTGAAGATCCCATAACCCCTCTACACCCATACGACTGCTCTAGAGTACAGACAGTCCACATCCACCGGCCGAATTTACCACCCAGCAATGTTTACATCAACACGGTGCCAAGAGCTGCTCTGCTCTGCCTCTGGACTGCACTGTCTGTTTTAGAACGGCATCTTTCAGAATGGCATCTCAGAAAGCTGCTCTGCTTTTTTCCCCCTATGCTTCTTGGACACATACTAGGTATAGTTTTTTCCTATTATGCATGAGTTGCATATAAAGATTTCCACACAAATTTCACTAACTATTCAGCTCCAAGTTCAAAACTGGATACCAGTCCCACTGGGGCATTTGATCATCACAAAGGCTGCTGTTGGGACTCCACTCCCATTCATTCTCTCTCTGTCTCTTTCTCTCCCCCTCTCTCCCCACCCTCTCTCTCTCCCTTCCTCCTTTGTTCTCAATCTGACGGAAGTCTGAAAAAAAACATCTGCTTGAAAAAGGGGTCTCAAATGACAGGTTTTTGTCTAAAACAAGACAGACAGGTCTGCACCTTATAATTCTGCATGGTAATCAATACACACTCCTCAGCCCAACTTTCCCACTCTACAGCAAGTAAAACTTCTGACAGAAAACACTCTCTGGAAGCACAGCAGAAAGCAAGACCATGCCAGCCTTTTGCAACGTGGTCACTGTTATCAAGCTCACAGGGAGCACATTAACAAACTCCATTAGTGGTTCTCCCTGAAAACACATTGAAAAATTACACTAACATAAAAGAGGACAGATAAAATGTTGAAATGCAGAAGCTAAGGCTTTGGTTTCCCACATTGTGTTCCAATCATTTCTAGAGTAGGTTTTTTCTTTCTTTTCTTTTTTTTATGCTAGCATAATGTCATTGTGAATCAGCACTGGTGCGCAATTTAAATTTAATACATCTGGGCCATTATCAGTGGTTCTCCGCAACGTTGCCCTTGCAGAAAATCCAGCATTATACGCCACACAGCTTGCTCAGTGGTTTCACCAGGGTGGTGTTGTTTTCTTCTCCTCTCTCTCTCGCCCTCAGTCTCTGTCTATCGCTCCCTCTCTCTCTCTCCCTGTCTCATCTCTCTCTCTTTCAGCCTCCCTCTTTCCTGCCTTCCCTTCCTTCTTATGTTTAATCACTGAATACACTTGGCCAGACTGAGTTAGCCACAATAACTCACCGGAATGAGATACAGCAAACAGTATGACCTGTTACACGAACTGCGTTGCGATTACAGTACTATGAGGGAGCGGGTAGGCTAATTTAGATAAAATCAAAAGAATGAACAGAACAAGAAAACCCCCCATCCCCATCTTTGGGGGGAATCCTGGACCAAGTCCAACCGACACCCAACAGGGCAACCTGTTCTGCCACTATGACTCACAGTGCAATTCTGTTCACACCAACAACAAGGAAGTACATAGCTAAGGTTTGAAATTATGTAGAATTTCTATCAAGTTGGCAAGCACTAATCAAGGATGTAGTCTGAATGATGTTTCGGAACAGCAAAAAATATAAAATAAAAACTGCACACTTCATTTGTTTAGAACTCTGCCTCCGCTATCTGACAGTAGATAGTGTATAGATAGATCATGGACGTATACAAAGACTTTGCATGCGCACACGCTAACAAATTAAGGTACGTTGGAGCGGTGAGCAATCGCGCCGGGATTGAACACTGCAAAACATCAACAATGAACCCGTGATTCTGAAAGAGCGCACGGACAACTTGACCGAATTTGCATTTGCAAATACGCCACAGAACTTCCATTAACCCCCCTGGAGACCTTCCATTAACCTCTCCGAGAGATCACGCAGGCATGAAGTCACAGAGCCGCACCACGCCACGCTGATGATTCACTCCGCCGCGCCACACGGGAATTTCAGGCGGCGTCTATTAGCTGCAGTATCGGTTTCTCTTTGCTCCGTTTCAACCCACATTTAATCAGAGGACACTTCTTGACCTGCTGGCGAGGAGGACGTACGTGTGTGTTTGAGAGAAAGAGAGAGGGGGAGAGCAAGAGAGAGGGATGGGGAGATTGAGTTTGGGTAGCGCAATAAGAAATCGTAATATCGACAGCACAGAGGAGGACACATATTAGTAAACTTAGAGTGCATCGCTTAGCCGTGGATGTTTTGCTCCTTTTAGATGCAGTAATGAAATGCAATGATGAGTATGCATTGGAACCCTGGCACTGCGCATTAATGTTTCAGAAATAAGACCATTAAGAAACCGACACTCTCAAATTTAAGGACACTACTCGTTAACCATAACATTACGTGCAGTGATATTCGTGACAGCGTCAGATGTTATTTTGGCTGAGACTGGAGCATACAGACCGAAAAGCGGTAGTGAAGTATCCCCTCGCTAACATGGATTCGTTCAAACGGACTGCCTGCCTGACTCACTCACTGAGCGACCGGCTCCCGCAGTAACGATACCACGCCGCTAGAGGGCGTGAAGGCCACTGAGGTGGTCGCACCGGTGGAACAGTGCCTCTTCAGTTCTTGTTTGCACATGTGGTCTCCTTCAGGCTTCATAAACTAGCTTTGTGCCTTGAAACATTTAATGCTCCAGTCCCCTTGAGAGCTAATAATAGTAATATTCTTTCATCAACTATCGTCATGATTGCAACTGTCGTCAAAACACCCCTATGTTCAAACAGAATCTTTACTAGCATTGTAACACTGCATTAAACACAGACAACTAAAGTTTCGTCCGGTTAAGTCAGCAATTAGTATGACTTAAATCAGCGAATCCTCTAAATAATTGAAATAATTTATATCACTGTAAAGAACTTTCAAGCACGTCTTCCATAATGCGTAAAGCGACGCGGAGTTCACGGAGATTCCGCCTCACCCTCTCGCCAAGCGATGAAGTACAGGAAGGCACTATTTATTTATTTGATAATTTAACATGCATTTCATTGTTATTTAGCTTCAGAAGTTACACCCCGATTAATAACACGTCCAATCTCAATGGTAAGAATGATCTTTTGTGCCGCTTCAACTCTGAGTGCGTTACGGATGCCTCAAACCTCATTAGAAACGCTTCAATTACTTTATATAATCAAAACTTGTTGCTGCTCTTATCACACAGGGAAAGTTTTGTTGTTGTTTTCAAAACCACTGAATGGATTCTGTACGTAAAAACTTAAACATTCACTATATTGTAGTTACACCCAAGTAACTGAAGCTTAGGAGCTGGACACAGAGATAGATGCTCTTTTCCGTCGGTCTTCACAGCAAGCGTTATAAATTGCTCCACTAAATAAAGATGCCTTATGTTTTCAGAATAACTAAGACATAATCTAAGTAACAACATTTTAAAGGCAATTACCTTGAAGAAGCATCACTAACGCCACGAAGGCGCCAACGTAGTAGTCTGTCGAATGCATCCTTAGAAAATGGGCTTCGTTCGGTCCTCTTCAGAATTACCTGCACTGCGAGGGAACTCGTAGAGTTTATTTTTCTCCCGTTATAAACGAAAAAATATATATTTATGAGGTCCCTTTCTCTCAGTGTGTTTTACTAAGGAGGATGCGATTATCTGTGTTAGTTAATCAAGCGTGTCTTTAATTCGCAGCCGCTTATTGTCTGTGTCTTGCTCTCACCAGTATTTACGAGCAGGTGAAATGTAATCAGCGCTGGGCCAGCTCGCCCGGAGGGTTTGAGCGCAAGCTCCGCCCCGGACCCACCCACCCCTCTCCCTTCGGCCCCCCTCGCTAAGAAACCGCTTCGCTTGGAACGGAATGCTTAAAAAATGAACTTTTCCCCCCCTTGTCGTTGCAGTATCACCTGTGTGTGTGTATGTATGTACGTACGTGTGCGTTTTGGTGGACCTGGAAAGCGAGGCGAAAGCGGTGCGTCAAGAAAGTTAAATATTTAATAGTTAAACGTTGATAGTTGGACACTGTTGTAGATTCAGATGAAGTTTTCACCGCAAATAAATATATAGGTTCAAGTAAATCTTGTGTAAACGCAAACGTTATTCCCAATTATGAGAAAAATATTTACAAATGGTGTATTTATTTTCCCCAAGACTTGTGTAAGGCATCCAAGCAGTCCCTGTTTGCTCTTTTAATCAATTTGCAGTCTACAGGTTATTCAGATAGCAAGTCTGCCCGGTCGTATCGACTCAGATTAAGACCAGTATTGTTTTCTGCGCTGCTTTAGCAGTTCATGGCACGCACAAGGACTCCAGAATTCAATTAGTTTTTAATTAGTTCCGAAATTATAGCCGCATGAGCCGCCAATGCAATGCACCGCAATGAATAACGTACATTACAATAAACGTCAAGCGGAACCGGGGATATTTCTGCTATATTTTGACATGTAAGTCCTCTATTGATAAATTCCAGTAATAATTAATTGGTTGAAAACATCAGGCTGATTTGTTTTATTTCGTTTAGGTTTCATTTAGCATTAAGTTAATATTATCACCCTATCTGCACACACTATATGTACACACCTATTGGAATGGTTTCAGGTGTCGCTTCAATAACTGATCACGTGACAGTGATAAGCAGGAATGGCTGATGACTGTTACATGAGCTGTGCATCACCTCATTAGTCAGGAAGGACAGGTGGGTGTAGATGATGAGGTGATTTAAACTGTTTGATGTCGTGCCTGCTGATAATCAAGAAAGAAAAACAGAAGACAGGAAACAATCAGGCCCAGTTTTCATGGCATTAGCATGGTGGAGACTGCGGTAAACCAATGCACTGTTGCTGGCTGCCTGGTGCCATCACAGCCAACGGTTTCACCTGCACCTGTAATGGATATACAATATTACTTTCAGCAAATTAATAGAATTTCTGTTGTAACAGGTGTGTTTGTTTTTTAAACAGCTGGAAATGGATTCAGTACCTTCATGTTGCTCATTAGTATTTGTCATCAATAGGGTCTGCACTGAAAGGCACAAGCTGAAAGCATGTATGGCCTCTACTGGCAGCAGTTCCTGGAGGGCAGACGGCGTGAGGCACGCAATGCAACCGGCTGCAGATTCTGCACTGTGGAGCTGTGACCGTCTTCGGAAGCCTTGGCATGCTTGTGCCTGTTGACAGTCTCTGCGCCCTGGAGGTCACAGGTAATCCCAGCCCATCTTTCCAACGTTCAGTGGAGTTCCCCTCTGGCAGGAAGGGCATCCGTGGTGTAACCGTCACATTCTGATCTGACAGGAAGAGGTTTTTTTTACATGAGTAGCGCCAGGACATTCCTCGTACTGCTGGAATGATGTTACGTTTGAGCAGCACCCCCACAGGCAGGGCGGGGAGTGAGATCCCGGGACTTCATCAGTGTAGAGCCGTCCAATCAGGCTACCATCACTCACTGCAAATGGAGCTCTGCAGCTACTAGACACTCCTGACCAGGCCATCACAATCAGACGTTCCTTCTAATTGATCTGTTGTACACAACAGTTTACTTATTCTCATGTAAGTCTCTGTTATGCTCAAATTCAAATTCACATGTGCTTTATTTTGCATGGTTACAGATGGTACATTTTGTAAAGGTAAAAAAAAAACAGCTAAAACAAAGTATTTGCAAGATAACTACACAACACTTATTTCCTTAACATAGCTATAATGAGCTGTAATCGTGACAATAATGATAATAATAATCGATCGCAAAGATATGGCAACATATTAAATAGTCATTGACGTCTGTAAGGGGGTTCTGTGCACAACCTTGGTTAGTGCCTGAAAGGGACCTGGCTCCTTGGCCACTGGGTCCAGCTGCGGTGCTGCTGACATCATCTCATTCTGCCGCATTAATGAACACCGGTGAGTCGAGCGCCGGGCCCCTCTGCGGGTGTCTAGACTGTAAACAATGAGCGGAGGGGGGACCACGGACGGCCATCACGTCTCGATCTCGGAGAGGCCTCCTGGATCGCGGCCTATCGCAGATTGATTATTTTGGCTGGAAAGGCTTGCCAGGTTAGATATCGCTCCCCGCACCGCGGGCGACAGGGTGCGGGACCTGGGCCGTCGTCCCAGTAGTGCACAGGTGTTCTTCCCCTGATAAGCGGGACACCCCTAGGTCCATCATGTGCCTGCCTTTCTCGATTGTCACCAGGTTTCACATTCAACAGGTGGAGTCACCTCATCGAGGGCGCCTGATGACTGTTCTGATGAGGTGATGTAATCCTGATGCAACAGTCTTTAAAGCCACTGAAGTGTATCACAGCCAGTCATGAATGATCAGCTAGTGAAACTGAAGACAAAAACATAATCAGTATTCATAATACTGTATCAAGTGCATGCATATAATGTTTCTTTTGAGGAAAAGTTTCTTTGAGGATCAGTAAATCTTAGTATAACCTATACTTGACTTAGTGAGGAATGATGTGTTTCCAAAGGAGTCTAAACCCATTATTCATGTTTTTTTTATCATCTATGAAAACCATTTAGATGAATAAAGATTAATTAACTGTCATCGTATGTTTGTATAATAAATAATTCAAGATGTGGATAACTGTAGCAAAGTGTAAATATTTATGCAAAGAGTTTACATTGATTACTATGAAACATATCTGAACATACAACAGGTGCTGTTTTAAACAGTAATTAGTTTCAACAGTTATATTATACTGTCTTGCCAGGTGCCAAAATCCAGTTCCCTCCATCACACTGGAATATGCCTGTACCAAATTATAATGATGAATTTTACTTTATTTTTCAGTGCTGCTGTACTTGCTAGCTAGCTGTTAATTATGGGCCCACACAAGACAAACTAAATGCCTTAGTCATATATTAAAAAATATTCTAATTTCCCCAGTGCAAAAACAGAATACATAATGTTATAACACTGAGTTGTAAGCCAACCATAAACTATTATATTTCATAAACAGAAAGTGAGATATTTTTGGTAATAACATAACAAAGCAAAATCATTAAGAGGTATTTTCAAAACAATGTGTGGTTGAACAGACCCTAGGATGTAGTGCATAAAGCCTGAGCACCAGTGTTCTGAGCTCCAGTGTGGAGGAACATGGCATGAGAGGAGATTAAACATGCTTTAGCTCCCAGACTGGAGACACACATGAGTATTTAGTCATACATGACACTTGCATTATGAGGAGAATTGATTTAGGGGACACTATAAAGAAATCTATGTTTCATCCGACGTGTTGTCACTGCGCAGAATGCCAGAGAATAATAGATCTTTTGTCTTATTTTGTGGTCCACAAAACTCCCATCAGGAGGACTGGCTGCACTGTAATCGATGCTGAACCCTGGCCTACATGTCAAGATCCACATCGATCCGGTGATGCATACTGCCTAAGCCCAGGAATTTTTGACAGAGGCACAGCAGTGGCTTCGCAGAAAACTGACAATATGTGTGCATCTCAGAGGAACCCGCCATGCTTATTACCCCTGACAAGGGGCACTATGTGAATGAATGAATGAATGAATGAATAATTATTGGATGAATGGATGAATCTATCTGCATTGATCTTGCTGTGTGATCTGGGAGATTGAAGTGTTTAGCAGCAGGGAAGGTGAAGCAGATGACATGACACAGAGTCCAGAACATTAGATTATATTTATGTCATGATAATCATAAAGTTTCATGCACAGATTGCAAGCCATGGAGAAAACATCAGCTCAGTTTAAATCTTATGCAGCAATTTTTGTGAATCCCAGACTCTCTAGATGTTATAATAAAATTTTAAAAAGTTCAGCCTTATATTTCTTCTGTAGCTTTTGGTGGGTTAATAATTTTTGAAAAACTCCCCGTCCAATGTTGCTTGCCAGAATATTTTGAATTATTTTGGAGCAAAGGAGAAACATTGCATTTGTGGATATGTTTTTGGTAATTCGGCCAGTCTGTTACATCTCAGCGGAACCCAGAAATGGGCTGTTTTGTACAAATGTCACGCATGAATTGTCACTCCAATAAATACCAGTGTTTTATTCTGGCAAGAGACAGACTAGAAAGACCCAAACCTAATCAATGCACGTCGGTAGGCATATGGAACTACTGAGGGGCCATTTCGGGCAATATAAATGACCCTGTCTTGGCAGCTCTTATTGGACCAACGCCAGTTCACACATTAGGACTCCTGACGTGCAAATCTGTATGGACATAACGAGGACTGCCCGAAAAAGGGACAAATGTTTTGGCAGCCTCGGCCCCTTGCTGGAAACGGCACAGCTTCCGCTATAATGTGGAAATGGGACACAAGCCCTCCTACAGCGCTGGAAACGCCTCTCTGCGTGTCTCTGCTTCCGCAGACCTACTTAGCGATGGATAAGCTGACACTGTTCCAGATTATTATTTAGGTAAAATGTTTCAAATAATTTCAGACAAACACCTTTAAAGAAACCAAATATATTCTCTACATTCTCCTACTCACTGTTTGATGTCATGAATAACTCTGTGTCTGTGTCTTACTAACGTGTTAAAAAATTAAACAGTTTCTGTGTTGTTATAAAAACATGCATTAATGTTTCATTCATACTAAAAAAATCTCACAATACGAAGGGCGGCTAATAGTTTTAAAACACCCGAAAATGCTGTGTCTACATTTCTCGACATTCCTCTAGGTTTCTGTCAGTCAAGCTGAGCCAGTGCAGGCCTGCCCGCAGGAACCCCACCGTGGACCCATGTGGACTCGCATGATGACTAACCCCCCCGATTCAATCAAACCTACCAAATCATCCCAAGAAAAAGGCCTTTTCCTTTAAAAAAAAAACCTCTCCAGAGTCCAGTGCTGTACCGCAAAAAAGTGGTAGATGGCTTTGAATTGAATCTAGGGGTCACTTTTAATGTAATACAGGTCTGGATTAGTCTGGTTTGAATAGCACTTTCCCTTTGGATGACTTGGCAGGTTTTGATTGAATCCAGGGGTAAGTCACCCATGGTTCAACACAGGGTCACATGTGGGTCAAGACAAATACAATGCTTCTGTCCTGTTCATCCGCAATGAGGGAATGTTGAACAACCTAGTGTCTCCTCCTGCGGATCTATTTGGTTGTTTCATTGTGCACCGATTCTGTGAGCTGATATCCTGCCAACCCCCTGCTCGGCTTCTTTAGATGGAGGCCGAGGCCTCACTGGGTGGGGTGTCTCCAGGCGTTATGGTCTCCTTTACACCTCTATTGGCCTCTATTGTGATTTGATTCATGACCACCAGAAGTTAAGCTTCATTTGCATGTGCTCTGTTTCAGTGCTGGAGCAATTGCTTAAACACAAAATGCATGCTTTGCATATTATGTCAACACCCTCATTGAAAGCCGAATGTCTTTAGGGAGGTGTGAAATGTGAATTGTTTTTGAGGAGTTTCACTGCTGCTGACTTGCAGAACTCCACAAAGACAGGCTAAGAACCTGGGGGAGGGCAGCTGAAGTGATCTGTTGGGAGAAAGTAGAGGCCAGATGGGAGGGAGTATTTAAAGCTTTGCTGATGTCATAGAGAAGAGCTGTTCTGAGCTATAAGGGGTCTGTGTGTGATGTCACAGTACAGGTCTCTAGAGAGTGACAGGAAAATATGTTCCCGTGGGACACACAGATCCATTGCAATTCCTGTAGCCTGGGAAAGAAAAACAGTCCCTTCTTGTGGAAGGGGATGATACAGTAGCACAGCCCACAGGAGTGGGTGTGAATGGGAAACGTTCAAAATAAAGCACTTGTGAGAGGAAAAGCCTGGCCTGCAGCACTATCAGAAATGCTTTCATTTCTGACCGTTGAGCCAAGTGTGGTGCCGTGGCTGATAGACTTCAAATGGAGCAATTGTTAAAAAAACTGATGTCATAATTAGCAAAGCAAGCGCAAGCTGTGTTGTGTTTTTTGTGGTCCAAACACAACCGTACCAAAGTGACCAGAAACACTAAATCACAGCCCCGGTCCTGTCAACTTCACAGTACAAGAACAAGGTCTTAAATGAAGGCTGTGTTTTCAGAGGTTTAGCCAAATAAATGATCTTGACTTTCAAGTGCTGTCAGGGTTTTTTATACTGCTGTCAGCAGACAGGAAGGGCTTGTGACTAAGGATTGCTTTATCACATGGCTACTTGCTACATAAAAATACGCAGTCTATTTTAGCTGAATACAGTGCAAGGTATACTAATGCATGTGAAACTGGTGACAACACAGCCTAAATGATATCCTGACTGTGGCCAATGAAAAGTGTGACGGTAAATATCAGACTGCAGCTGCAGCCTTTTGCCCATTTTCTCACGGCTCTAACAATCCGGCTTTACCCAAGCAATTCAAATACCACGCCAAAATTGTGGGTACAATGTGTGCGTGAGGAAGTAAACTCTGCTTAGGGTATCATTTGGTGGTAGTGGTGGGATGTTTAGAACTAAGCAAGAGTGCTGAAGGAAAGGCTAAGATTATTGGTGTAGTGTATATAGGCGAAATGGAGGTGGAGGTGCAGGGCGGTATCAGTGCATAGAGTGCGGCGGTGTAGCATAGTGGAAAGGAGCAAGTCTTGAAAGCGAAAGGCTGATGGTTCAGTTCCCTGCTGGGGCACTGCTGCTCTACCCCTTGGCAACGTAGTTAAATCCAGAGTTGCCTCAGTAAATATTCAGCTGTATTAATAGATAACATGTAAAAGCTGTAACCAATATAAGGCATTCTGGATAAGTGTCTGCTGAATGGAAATAATGCAAGAGAAGTGAGAATTGGTTATATGTATAGCAGTTCTGCAGCAGCAATTATCGGGATATCAGTAACGTTCATATATAACCCCTCACCCGTCTGAATGTTCATCGACTAACACATTATAGGCAGCAAGTTTATAGGGGTATTGGTCCCAGCTCTGAAATAATTAACACCAGGCTTTCACTGCATGTATGCAATAACACCAAAGAGAATCAGAGAAAGCACTGAATAAAGAAGCACAGGTAAATAAATCATGTGTCCTGAGCTCAGAGTGCAAGGGCATTCATGGGTACTGATGTATTAGTAAATCGGCCAACTACACAATCCACTACACCTGACACATAATGGAGGCCCCCCCTTCCTTAACTTGCCTCCTTTAGTTTCTTGGTCTTGACATATTTGAAGCATCTGTTCAGACTCGATCAGGGGTCATAGGGTTTCATTTGGGGCACCTCCACAAAAGCCCTGTCTGTTGTTTACATGCAAGAGGGGGTGTAAGGGCTAATTCTCTGTGCTGCCTTCAGATACAAACCACGCTTTCCAAACCTAGGCTGGCTGTGATGTATTATTCAGGAGCTGCATATTTCATCATAGGCTGGGTATGGCTCTGGGGCTTTCCTTTGGAAAAAAGGTGTTGGCCATTAAAATATAACACTGGGATACATGTGCTAGGTTCAGTAAAGGCTGTTCATTCATAAGTTCAGCGTTCTGAGGGAGAACGGGAGCATATCACCACAACCTCGCTCCAGCAGACACTCACGCCGAAGGTGAAAACGATGAGTGAAAGAACGTTCCGGCATCTTCATAGATCACAAATATCACCTAAACCTGTCTCAGTTCAAATGACAAAACACGCTGTAAACTGCCACATTACAACCTCAGGGTTATGAATCATAAGTTACTAAAGAAAGAGTTGTTTTCAGTTTTCAGACCGAGGGATTGGCAGACCACTTTGCGTATTATCTGATGCGTAGGCACCTTTGCGGCTGTTTTATCAAGATGCACGCCGACAGGAAACAGTCTGAACTGCAGAGTCGCGTTAATGACGATGTCACAGCATTCTAAATGACCCAACATTCCAAATAAATGAGTCTGCAACATGTCTGGGCAGATTCAGTTCAGCTGCAATGTGTTGTCAGTAATGGATTACACAAGTGTCGCTTATTCCCATTCATACGCATTTTTTCTGTTAATTTTTAACAATTAAATTTGATATGTGGCGTAAGCACTGAAGAAAATGACAATCTGTAAGATCTGTTACTCGGTGTGCACTGTGGTTAGATGCAGTCAGAGCTGGCACTGAGACATCTCAGACACTGTGCACACTGGAGTTCATTGAAATACTGTGCTACTATCATGTTACATAGGCCCATTTCGCCCTTGAAGAAAGCGTCGATGTAGACGGAGATACATAAATTACTGTGGATTATGATCTGACGTATGCATTTATGAAGCTCACTGAGACATTCTTTGCTATGTTTACACTGTTTCATCTCTGCTGGACTCTTCGAGACTGCTATCAGCAGCATATGAGTCAGACATCTTTTTTTTTTTTTTTACAGAATTAAAATGTTGATTTAACATCATAATTTACTGTTTTCATGAACTAAGCAACAGAAAAGCACTCTTCATTAGCCATGTTATCGTGGTTTTTATTGTACCCATAAATCATCCCGGCATACACTAACTCCGCTGCCGTGCATATGAATTGGCTTGCAGGAGGGCCTCGCTAGCAGGGAGGTTTGTAGGAGTGCGGGGGTAAACGGGCTTTGTGGTTGATTATCTTGGGGGGTCAGTAAAAAGTCTGTGCATTGCAGAACATGGACCTTCGTTCTTCCTCCAGCAGAATCGATCTATTAGATTAGTTGCCTGTGCAATCTACTGGGTGTGGGGGTGCGGGGGTGAGGAGGTCACCAGCCGAAGAGCATACAGAAGAGCGTTCGTCATTAGCATGCCCCGCGCTTACATATGTGGTGGAGTTTCAGCTGCCGGTCTGCTGCAGAGATCCTGTTTCAGCCTTGGGAAGGCACAGCCCTGGGAAGCCCCAGCTCGGACCGATCGAGTCTGTTTTCATTCTATCAATTTTTAACATGATTATTCACTCCAGCCCGTGTCCAGTGCTCTCATCAGAGCTGCGTGTTCATCGATTTTTCCAGCCAGAGGTGGCGGGCCTGCAGAAGGTTTGCTCCGGAGCTCCACACTCGCGCACGGGCTCCATTTCTTTTTTTCATTGCTTGGATATGTTTTAGGCCTGCGCCTACCGCTAATTTAAGGATGTCCACGTGATCATTTACTGTGTCCTTCACTCACTCGTACGCAGACTGTGCCAATACCTTGTTTTGCCACTAGAAGGCAAAAACTCCAGCAAAGTAGTCACAGCCCCTGAAGAGTGGCAGTTTGTTCAGATTACTAGGTGGTTGAGAATGAGATGTATTTGTGTTGTGATGGAAAACATAGTCATATATCCCATCATTGAAATTCACAAGCATGACAAAATTAGAAGTGGCTTCTTTATCACAACACACCTCTGTGACAAGCTTCCCTTGTGACACAGCAGGCTTGTGCATCCTGTTTACCAAAAATAATACACACATGTGTGATGATAATTCCATGGAGCAGAATGACAATAATTAATGCTTCAGTTTAATGTTCAAATTACTCATCTGAACCCTTGGCATGCTTCTCCCTACCTTCAAATTACAAATTCAGACTCTTTAATTACTGATCCAAACCCTCAAATTAAGAAAGCGCAACCTCAGATGAGTCAGACGGCTCAATGGTGTATTACCGCGGATTAACTAAAGAGGGGCATAGGTGCTCAGCTCAGCTATTTAACCCCTTTTAACTCTTTTTCCTGTCTATGTCAATGGTAATTCAGCAGAGAGAGTACTGAGAATAGAACCCGCACCACTGAGACCTGAGACTTCGATATGCACTAATCAGGACTCTTACCTTTTAATTTGATAGGCACCTTTTGCCTGGTGCATTCAAAATGCCTCTGAGTGATAACATATAGAAAAGAAACATGCTGACTTATTCCTGGATTCCTTTCCTTGGCAAAAAAAATTTATGTTTTATTCTGTGATTGAAATGGAAAAGAATGCTGGTGTGTGTGTGTGTGTGTGTGTGTGTGCCTGCGCATGCGTGGGTGTGTGTGTGTGTGTGTGTGCCTGCGCATGAGTGGGTGTGTGTGTGTGTGTGTGTGTGTGTGTGTGTGTGTGTGCCTGCACGTGCGTGGGTGTGTGTGTGTGTGCATGCGTGGTTGTGCGTGTGTGCGCGTGCGTGTGTGTGTGTGTGTGTGCGTGCGTGCGTGCATGTGCACAGGGGGGTGGTGTCAATGCAGATCTCACTGTCCATGCGGAGATCTCACTTGGTAGGAAGGTCAGTCAGTAGAAATGTTTGCACTTTTTATTCATAACAGGACTGACATGTGTGAAAGGAAGTAGTGCATATAAGTGTTTCTTCTCTTCTTTTGTTAGCCTGACCTCTACTTCATGACACGTACAATTAGATCCATGCTAATAGGCAAGTGCCTCTTTTTAGTCATATATTTTGTATGGAAAAAAATGATCTGCTAATGGGCAGTAACAAGCAGGTAATGGCACTGGAATCTGCACATTTATTTGTTGGAAAAATTTCTGGTACTTTAATATTTATGCTTATTATTACAAGAACAAAGGCACTGAAATAGAAAAGAAAAAAAATTCAAGTACCAGCAAATTAACTGTGTAGCTAAATCTGGTACTTTGTGCATTGACACCATTACTGATAGGTTAACTATTATGCATTTTCCCTTTAAAATTTTTTTTGAAGAAATAAAATAAAGAAATGATATATGGTAATTGCCAGTAATGCATACCCCTAGTAAACAAATAATCAGCATTCCATACAATTCCATGCAATGAAGGTGTTAATGAAGGTGTTAATGTGCATATACCATTAATACATGAAACAACAATATTCCAAAGGAGGGAAAAAAACATTGCATGTACAATGGCAAGTTTGCTGATTTCTTCTGACAGCACAGATTCAGCATTGCTGGTCTTCTTTTGCTGCACAACCTGCTTCAGTTTACAGCACCATTTGGTGACAGGATGGGATATTTAAAGCCAAGGGAGAGCGCCGAGGGGAAAGCCGAAATTATTATTGCGGTGCGGGAAAACTGAAGGTGGAGGCGTGAGGCAGCTGGTACAGCAGGCGTCCAAACTGACCACCTGGTTTTGACCAAAGAGGTAGCTGTGCAGGTTTGTGAGATTAAGATAAGATTACTCAGAGAGACAGGTGTAAAATGAGGAGATGTAAAAATAGAGGGGGGGGGGGGATAACCTGAAATAAGGGACGTAAAGGGTTTGAGATGAGGGAAAATATCTTGAAAATGATGAGGGGGATATGGAGTCCTGCAGACAAGTGGAAGGTTTATTCCTCTGAAGTCAAGAATAGAGTTCAGAGACAGAACAGCAGGAAAGAACATGAGTATTCTGAAGATTCAGGCAGCAGAAGCAGAAGCAGAATTGTTAAAAAAAAGAAGAAAAAAGAAAGAAAAAAAAAGATTGCGAATGCCAGAAATTTTAGAGGTGAAAAAGGAAACAAAGTCACTGGTAGAAAGTGAAGTCTGCTGTTAAGGAGGAAGGAGTTTGAATCAAAAACACAGAGGGTTGTTAGTTGCAAACAGCACAACAGACTGAGAGTAGATGGTCGTACAAAAGGTCAGCCATTACATAAATAACGAGAGCGAGAGAGAGCGGTAACCAATTAGTTGTTTCAGTTGTGTTCAATTCATTCTCAGCAGGCTGCGGGTAAAGCACAGATGACAGCGCAGGCTGAGAAAGAGAGCTGTGAGCCCAACTGAAGTGAAAAGGACAGAGAGAATCAATGGGAAGAAGTGAGGGATTAAAGCAGGAGAAGCTGTGCTATCAACAGACTGGCAGGAAAAGCTATCTGCTGTCAGGGTTTAAAGGTGTAAAGACAAGGAGTTTAGGCTCCCGCAGCAGAGGCAGGTGTAAGAGAGGTTAGCCAGTGAGTAGAGTGGAGAACAACAACACACAAAAGGTGATCATAGATGAGTCCAGTTGTCCAGATGAGTGATGAGAAGGGTGGAGGGATGAACAGCTACGGGATTGTGAAGTTTGCGAGTTTACTCCCAGATAGCCACACAGCCAGCTGGCTTCCTGTGCAATGTTGCTGCCAATATCCCCCCTGCCGGCTAGCATTGCTGCAGCCTGCTAGCTCTATTTGTTGTGTGAATCTAGCCAGTAACCTAAAACGCAAGCCGTGAAGCTTGCAAACAATATACACTGCCGCTGCAGTATTTTAGATTTCTCCTGAAAGGGTGGGGGACATGTGAGACTTTACTCATAATGCTGAGCTCTCAGCTGTGCCTGCTTTTCTAAGCAGGGCACGGAGGAGTGATGCTAATGAACCCTCATCTGCTCCTCTTTGTGTCTGCTCCCCTGGGGACCGAGGGGGCACCAACCACTATGACATCAGCAGAACGTCACCCGAAACCTACACTCGCCCAGGGGGCGGAGGGATGGAAGGCGATACCGAAACGGAGCAGCAGGAAGAGCTTCCCACAGCTGTGCAGGGAGGGTGTGAGGGCTGGGGACTGAGGGGCGTGGCCTTCCTCGGTGAAGTGTGGAACAGGAAGTAGATGAAGCCCACAAAGAGTTTCCACATAGGGAGGCACTTTAATTTGCCCCTGAGTGATGCTGCCACGAAGGAGGGAGAAAGCAGAGAGAGCCATGACAGAAGCAACACAACAGTTACAGAGGGACCCTCAGGGCTTCTATATGTGAGGGCTGGGAATGACTGGTGCACTGTGTGTGTGTGTGTGTGTGTGTGTGTGTGTGTGTGTGTGTGTGTGGTGTGTGTGGTGTGTATGTGTGTGTATGTGTGTGTGTGTGTGATGTGTATATGTGTGTGTCACACGTGGGTTGCCAAGGTGAAGGGATGGGGAGTGACCTTGGGGAAAAAAGCCAGATAATCGCAGGGCTCAGGAGTTCCTGCCGTGAAACGACTTCTTATTTCCAGGAGAAGAGCAGCAGGTCACTGGGAGAGGCAGCGTCACTGCTGTCCCGTGCCACTGTCTCTCTCTCTGCTGCGATTCATCTCCCCATGGCCCCCGTCCCCCCAACACCAGTCTGGGCCCTCTGCTGAGAGACGCCCAGGAAGGCCAGCAGCAGGCCTTCAGTTTGACCAGCTGCTATTTCCCTGTACGCAAAAAATGCACGTCCCACGTGCAGACGAGAGGTGAACAGCAGTTGATTTGGATGTAAGTGGAAGCAGTGAAAACCAGGGAGTGGGGTCCTCCAGATCTGGGGACTGATTTCTTCATACTAAGTTGACTAATTTCATCATAGACCAGACTTCAGTCCCAGGATGCTTGCTGTGGTTGAAAGCTGGGTTGCTGTGGGTGACAGGTTTAAAGGACTCTGTTTAATGAAGGCACTCATGAGTAGGACTCTCTGTGACTCCCCTTTTCCTGTTAGATCTACTCTACTGGGAAAATATTAAGTCTGTTTTTAAAAAAAAAAAAAAAAAAATCTAAAATCAATCTTATCTTAAGGCGATATTTTACCCACAGCATGTAACGTGGTTGTTTTGGTGAGACTTGCATTCCAAGACAAATCAGAAGATAACTTTTTCTTTTAAAGTCGAGCCAAGGGTTTTATTACCAAAGTGGAAAAGGCAGAAAGTGAAAACAGTTGGCTATAAATGTTCTATTTCCTTTAACACAGACAGGAATCACAGCTCCAGATGTATAGTCTTGCTATCAGGTGTATCCACAGAGTATTAGGATGCCGTGACTGTACTCTATCCAGAGGCTCTCTGCAAATGAATCCTCCCGGAGTGCTTTTGACTGCACAGACAGAAACCTCAACAGATTAAAAAAATGAGTCTCAAGTAATCAGGGGTGCTGTCAGTTTTTCTGAAAAAAAAAAAAAGAAGAAAAACATCTTCTCCCTGCAGCTAAAATACAGTGAGCTAATGGGCTTAAACACTGTTTGTCTGAAGCTTTGGGTAATCTTTAACCAGGACTGCATTTGGTCTCTCAAGGTCTGTCTCATTCCTGATAGCATAGGTAATATTTGAAAAGATTTCCATACATAACAGGGGTATTTTAGGCACAATGTAGGGACATCTCCACTTTCTCACCCTTCTTGCACCATAACCTCCATTTTTTTCTCCCAGTAGTCTCATTTTCAGGTTTTGATTGTAAAACGTTGCAGGTGCAGTGGGAGGAAATTTAGACACATTGTTTGAAGCGCAGGTGGGGACAGATTTGCAGTAACCAGGTCTGTTTGTCACCTCTCGGGACTGAGAGATCTGTCCTTAGCAACAAGCAGCAATCAAGATGGAAAAAAAGCACTCGCACGCAAACAAGCCTTCCACTTTGGAACGCAGACCTGCAGGCTGATTCAAGATGTTTCTCACCTGAATAGAACTTAAAGCATTTTTAATGGAGTTTCATTTCAGTTAATACATTTATATTAGTGCACTTATTTGAATACAAGAATTTCACTTAATGCTTTTAAATTATTCATTTAATTCTCTTAAATCCCCCTTCAGTGATATGTGTGCAGGAGAAAATTCTATGTAATTATTTTAAATTTGTCTTTAATACAGATTATGAGCCAAATGTCATTCTTTTGGAGGGATACTGGCAGCAAATTAAACTTTTAATTGTTCTATATTTAGTTTCTGTGCATATTTAGTTTAATCTACATCATAAGGATAAATGATATAAAAGTACTGAGGTCTTAAATGGCTAAGATATCATGAAAAGAGATACTATTTCACAAAAGCAGCTGTTTTGAGAGTATTGGTTTTATGTATACTACAAACAGCAAGTAAATGCTTTGTTTACCTGCCCAAGGGCCTATGGGCTAACAGAACAATTTGGGCAACAGCTTGTTGACTGCTTCACTAAACAGGACACCATATGCTAATCCCTTTAGGAATTTTACAACAAACAACAAAAAATAACATTTTATTCCTATATATGTCAAATTCCATATACAGAGGCTCGACAAAGCAATGGAAACACCGAACAATATATGAATATTGACCAACTAATAAGGAGTTGGGCTGCTATTTGCCTTCAATCCTTCTTACAATGATGTACAAGGTCTGAAGTGTTTCTAGTGGGATATTGGGCCATTCCTCAAAAAGAAATGCCTCAAGGTGTTGGATAGATATAAGGATGTGGAAATCTACTCTGCTTTTCTGGTGGAAATCTACTCTGCATTCTAGAACCTATACAGGTTCAATGGTGTTTAGATCTGGTGATTGTGGAGGCCAAGGAAGTTGTTTGACTTTATTGTGGTGTTCTTGAAACAACCTTTGAAACAGTTTAGCAGTGTGTATGGGGATATTCTTAGAATATGGGAACATTCTGAGGAAATGGTGTTTACACCATAGAGTGCACCTGGTCACCTAGAATTGCTTTGTAGTCTTTGGCCATAATTCAACCATGCAGAGAAATAATCAGACTCAATGAATCTCACAAGCTGGCTGCCCAAACCAAACCAGATCCACTACCATGTTAAACAGCTGGGAACAGGCAATGTGGGTTAAAGGCATCCTTTGGCTTTCTTTCAAGATAAGCTCAACCAGATGTAGGAAAAAGAGTAAAATAGGACTCATCCGAACATATTACCTTCTTCCAATGCTCAGAAGTCCAGGTTTTGTGCTCATTTCATCAGATTATGTGTTGTTGTATGCTGGCCGTGGTAACAAGCAATTTCCCAATGGCATGCTATCATATATGTCAGCTTTGTGAAGCTCACAACATAGTTTTTGTTGAGACTGAGTCATGGAAGTGTAGATTGAGTCCTGCAGTAATGTTTGAGGCTGTTATTTTGTGTTTTTTTTTCACAATTATCCTGTTATCCATTTATCCCCATCAGTGAGCTTCAACTTGCTACTCTTTCCCGATGCAGTGTATCCTTGCTTGGCGTATGCTGTCATGATTTTTGACACTGTTCCCCTTGACACATTAAATAATTTTGCTCTCTCTGTGACTGATGCACCTGCAATTCAGGCACCAACCGTTTGACCTCTCTCAAATATCTGTCAGATTTCTCATGTTGCTTTAGAAACTCATATATTAAAGTACTGATTTTAAAACATATTTATAGTGGAAACCTACTGGGAATTAATATTTACATTTATATATAATGAATGTGTAGACTTTTTAATTGTGGTTTAGTACTTCAAAATGTGAATCGTTTTTCATTTGTTGTTTCCATCTCTTCTCCTACACCCAGCATTTTAAGCAAAATTGATACATAAATAAATACTGCAACGTGTGCAGAGAAGCTCAGAAAAGCTAAATTGCATAGTAAGAATCAAGCATAGAACAATTTACCAAATAAATAACTTACTACACTAGCTCAGCCCATCAATACACAGTTTTTCCTCAAGAGGAAATTATTCGGAATTTGGAAGAAGCGTATCTGTGTTGCATCTTGAAAATACAAAGCCATTTCTGTGCATTTCATTACTGTCATTTACCAGATGCTGTTATGAAGAGCAACGTACATAGGCTACAGTTTTATCCATTTATGCGGCTAGATATTTGCGGAGGCAAGTGTGAGTTAAGTACCTTTCCCCAGGGTACAGCAGCAGTGTCCCAGCGGGGAATAAACCCAGCAGCCTTTCAGGTATGAGCCCTGCTTCTTATCATTATGTTACACCACCACCCGTAAGGCGTTCACCACACCAGAGCCAGCCACCCGTATGGCAAAGGAGCCACAAGATTAAAGCAACGATACCGTTCTGTCGATATTCTAAGGAAAACAGCTTTTGGCAAACCCAACTCTCTTTTCCCAACTCTTCCCAGTGATTAAGAAAGAAAACAGTAATCAATCTCAGTGTCACATCATGGCTGCCGCCTCTTAGAGCAGGTGGGGAATCAGTGTGGCTGTGCTATACTGCTGCCCACATTACAGCTGCAAACCATCTGCAGAGAATCTCTGATACTTATATCAACTGGATGAGCTGGTAGCAGGTTAAATAAGGCATGAATGTTGAGGCCATCTTGATTTTATGTGTGTATAGGTGTGTGCATATGCAAATGAAACATTTTTAGCAGTGACATAAAAACTGAGGGTGGTTTACTGATAAAATGTCAGTTTGTGCTTCGTCTACTTTAATCGTCATGCATCCCCGTTTTAACAACAGTAGAAGTGCTCCATTCAGAAGTATGAGAACATGAGTTTTTGGAGTGACAGGCTTGGCTTGATAGCTATGTTTTCTCACCTGTATATATTTTTCAACAGTCATACTCCATAATATTATCAATACAACATGCTAGCTACACACTCACTGTTATTATTATTTTATTGCTATTATAGAATTATTATTTGTATGACTACACACTTTCCTATGGAAAAAAAAATACATGAAAAACATAAACATTTCATAGGGCTATACTGAGGAAAAGTAAAAAATAAGACATTTGTGATAGTTGGCTGTTCTGAGTAACTTCCAAACTTACAAGGAACAGTGCTACATCCATTATAAGCATTACACTCAAAGTATGGAAGTGTGACACATTCTTAAGCAATGGGATAAGTTTAAATTCACTCTTCTACACGAATGAGAAGGGTTTGGCTTCAGCCTAAACTGCAGCCGCACTCATCCACAATATCTGATGTTTTCTGAAGAGCATCAATGTAGTTTGCACTCTATGTATTAAAGACAACATTGGCCTTATGTTGACTGCAATGTAATGCGCTGAAGTTTTTATTTCATGTGAACATGGTGGCCTCGGCCTCTTTTTATGACATCCCAGTAGCACAATTCTAATGAGCCATTGTCAAAAATGAAGATGTGGCGATGTTGTTTTTATCAGACATTTTGAGCGTCGGATGAGGCTGGTCAAAGCCCTTTGAGATTGGCAGAAATTTCATAAACTGGGGCTGGAATTCAGATTGGTAGCAGGGGTATTGAGTGGCATGGCAAAATAAACGTGGTTCAGTTAGGGGTAACCACAAAGCAATTTCCTACCTGAAAGGCATGGCTGAATGTTCAGTGAAAGAGAGAGAGAAGAAAAAAACGATTTGTATTCTGTGAACCTGAATGACAAGAAGGCCTTGAATTCTACCATTCAATTACCAAAACAAAGATGGCAACCTCAAGGTGGGACCTGAAGGAGCATCATTACAAGAACTTGGAAACTATTGTTCAGTTATAAAACATATCTGTGTATATGAAAGATGGAGAAAAAAGCTTTTTTTAAAAGTTATGTGCTTGCATACTGTAAGTACTGGTTGTAACGAATTTAAACAGAACTTCAAACCCAAGAATAAACCATCCTTGATGCTTAATGGTGGTGTCCTTTGCTAATTAAGGTACTTTAAGGTTCTGCTACGTACACTGAGACACAATTACGCACAGTAAAATGGCTGTGTTCTCACTGAAGAACAAGAGCAAGCTGTGGTTTGCCCATTTCATTTTTTGTTCTTCCATTCAGTGTGTCAGTTCCTGCAGAGAACAAAATTTCATTTATTTTTTCATTTGTTTGTTTCCTGAATCTCTCCCTATAAGTATTAAGTCCCTGTAATTTAGCAGTCCTTAACAGAGAATTTTGATTTTATTGGAGAGAGATCACCATATGATGAAAATCTGCGGGTTATTTTTCATAGCCTCTTTTCATAAGAAGAACAGTTGGCTACCGGGGGAAAAAAAGCAATAGCCTGCTCAAATCACTGGGGACAGTCAGATTCATGCACGACAATTATTGCCGTGGCAACCTATGACACTCCCTGCACTACCCAGACAGATATCAGAGAGCTTTCTGTCACTATGGATCTGACATAAGATAGAGCTCATGGTGTCCAAACATAAAAGAGCAGTGCTCATTCACATCCCTGCCCACCAGAATTTCCAGGATAATATATCCTCCCATTGTATTTTTTCACTTTTTTTTCTCGCATTTTTTACTCAAAAAAATCTGTGCAAAGCATATAGAACCAGGAGAATTTGTTTGTACTGTACTGAGAAGTAATTACATCAGTTCCATCTTGATTGATTTCTTTCCACTGTCAAAAGCAGTAAAATGTATTACAAATCAACTTCAGCCTACAGTGGATCATATAAGATAAACAGACAGTCATTATTTGAGTGCTTCCTGTTTACCTGCTGTACTCTGGCCAGACTTCACAGAGGTTGGGCACTCCATAATAAATGCAGTGACATAAATGCGCATATGTAAAGGTCAATCATGCACACTAGCCATGATTAAACCCAACTTCAGATGATTTTAGAGCTCAAGAGTGATTCTGAGGTAACAAATCGAATGCAGGTGCATTTAGTTAGCCACCAGTTAAATACAGTCTGTGTCTTATTCAGACTCACATTTTTTGCCTTGACTTGACATGGCATTGAACTCTGCACTCCAAGTTGATAGCAAACCACTGATCTTGCATTTCAGAGTTTGATATTATATTGCATTTTTTTTATTTTATTTTATTTTATTTTTTTCTATTGTTGGTGTAGCCTTGAGCAAATTGCCTAACCTGATTTCCTCTGTATACTGTACTATGTGTAAAAATGTAGAATATGTGAGGCACCATCAAAATGTGTATCTGCTAAGCAAACGTAATATTATGTAAAATGTATCAGTGTACCAATGCATACCATATGTGGAAAAATTCCCTATATATTTTTATATATACAGAATTTTTAGATGAAATAGATTTTTTTTGGGGTAAATATGCGCCATATTTGTTAGCAACAGGGTCAGGTCCAGTCATTTACAAGCTTTATTTCATCTTTGTCATACAACTTCAAATATCAGCTAGGCCCGTCCAGGAATTTCCCAAGCTTTGACCTTTCCTGTCACATTCTGAGCGCAATCTGTTTAAGATTTTAGCCAATTTACTCTGTCAGCATTCCAGATTTTGTTCATTTCTCCTCCGGTAAACTAGCTATTGAATTAATCATGAACCCATGCTCTGAGGGTCTGGCTGACTGCAAGCACAGTGATACACATCTGAGAAGACAAGATGGGAAAGTTGCCCCTCATCCGTCAAAGCTACCCAATTTGAAGGACAATATGAGGACGTGCCCACACGTGACCTATAGTGACATTTTGTGGGGTACAAAAAAAACTGTTTGACGAAAAAGGGGATGAGGAATTTTAAAGTAACAGGGGAATACCAATATCCTCACAGTAACAGAATTAGACATTTTTTTCTTCTGAGAGACGACAAATGATTTTTCCTCAGGGTCTATGTGGGGCTGAACTGAGACTGTTGTAGATTGCCAGATAGGTATGAGAGGTGTTTGATTTTGGCTGTTGTAGATCAGGTCTAAGAGGTGTTTGATTTTCGGAACGAGAATGATTGCTACACCACTCCCTCCTCCATTAGAGTGGATGTAGCTTTTTAGCTCAACCATGATTGACACCAGTGCCTACAATGATGCCCAGTATTGACCGCCATTGCAAACCTGTTGTTATGTGGCACGACAGTGAACAGAAACATCAGTCTGGAAAAGCATGACCTTTATATTTCACAATCTTATGTACAAATGGCATATAAATGCGTAAATGCCATATATAATGATACATTGTGGAGTGTAAACTGTGGCAGCAGTGTGGTGTAGTGGTAAGGAGCAGGGCTAGTAACTGGAAGGTTGCTGGTTTGATTCCCTGCTGCAGCACAGCTGTTGTACCCTTGGTCTCAGTAAATATCCAGCTGTATAAACGGATAAAATTGTAACCTATGCAAGCCTCTCTGGATGAGACTGTCCGCTAAATGACAATAATATAATTAAATATAATGCAGTATGAATATACTATGACATATCATTAACTTTCATCTGCCTTCAGTGTCTACTTCTGCAGAGAAGAGGGCAGGTGAACACCCTCAGTTTGAATGCAAGAGAGAGCAGTGACCCGCGTCGACCTGCCCTCTGCCTCTGCTGTTAAAGGGGTTTCCGAGTAGACCTCACAGAGCTGGACTCCCTGTGCTGCAGCTGCAGTGCCGTGGAAACCATTAAATTACATTACGTTATTGGTATTTAGCAGACGCTCTTATCCAGAGCCACTTACATAGGTTACAGTTTTTACATGTTCTCCATTTACACGGGTGGATATTTACTGAGGCAATTCTGGGGTAAGTACCCTGCCAGAAACCCTTCAGTTACAAGCCCTGCTCCTGATTGCTATGCTACACTAAAGCATTGCATGGGCAGCAGTGTGGCAGAGTGGTAAAGAGCAGGGCTCATAACCAAAAGGTTTCTGGTTGGATTCCCTCCAGGGGCACTGCTGCTGTATCCCTGGGCAAGGTACTTAACCCAGAATTGCTTCAATAAATATCCAGCCGTATAAATAGATAACTTGAAAAAGGTAGCCTATTTAAATTGCTTTGTGTCTTCTAAATGACAATAATGCAATGTTATGCAATGTGTCACCCTTGTGGCCACATATATCCTACAGAGTGTGATGGTAAACAAGTGCTAATTATAGTTTTCATGACACTTGCATAAATCCTTCGCCTTTCAATACAGTCGCTGACGTGTCGTCTTCTTAGTGTCCTGGCAACCCACTTGTCTGCTGTTTACATCTTGCTGAATCAATGGCTTAGACACCAAATAAGCTCCGTTCTTTCCCTGATAACTTGCCAAACATGGATGTTTTACATTTCCTGGGTTAGCCTGGCTTCCCTGCACTCAGGCTAAGATTGGCTAAGATTGATGTTGTAGCTGTGCTCTGTGGTGTAGTGGAGTCAGACAGAAATGAGCCCACATCAATATCATTTTATGTGGTGTAATATTTCAATACCACATCGCGCTGCAAGATGTATTTTTTTGCATAACACTTTATGGACTTCATATTTTGTTCTTCAACATGATTTTCTAGATGACTAATCTGCACACTTTCCCTAAAAAGTGTCAGATATGATCTGTCTGGGTGAAATAATTTAAGGAGCATCGTCTGGGCAATCGGTACTAATCAGATTTGAATGCTCAAAGTGCACAGTAGTTGTCAGTTCCCTAAATTTATTTCAGCTGCTGTGACAGCCTTGTGCTACACAAGCTGTTCCTGAACTCTGGGAAGACTTTGTTTTATGAAAGAATCTAAAGCAAAGTGTTTGTTGCAACACACAGAGAGACTGGCATGTGACCCTGACCGCTGAACCAAGAACTGAAAATCAGAAACTGGTATGTCACCCCCAGCCCCACCCCCACCCCCAAAACCCCCTTTCAATTTCGCCAGGAAACTGGATGAGGGCAAAACATAGTTTCACCCTGAACTTTTTTTTTTTTTTTTAACAGTTTGCGAATCAATAGTTAATCAAAGCAAAAACAGTCTGAGGAAGAATGGAGAGCAGTTAAGTTTTCCTTTCTGCTCTTTGGGAGGGCAAAGATGGCTGGGGGCTTGCTATGTCATGAATGGAAAAGGCAATTTCTCTGACCTCTGGGAGCGAGAATGTGAAGCCGAGCAGAGATACAGGAAGGGGGGGGGGGCAGCTGGCTCGGGTGTGTGGTGGGTGGTGAGCGCTGTGTCTACATGCTTCATTGCTCTGGTGTCCAGATGAGCAGAACTTCATTACATTTAAAGAAGACTCCTCAGAAATATCGTCAGAGATAAGAAATAATCAAAAAGAATATGTTAATACTGTACTAATAAATTAAAGGGTTTGGCACTGTTCCAGAGTGATAATTTTTCAAAATGGATTATTTTGCTCTAATTTGAAGTGTGCACTTCTGATTCAAATATGTTTTCATTAGCTATTCATGTTTTTTGTTTTTTACATCAGTATTGTGATTATGCAATGAAATTAAATAAATACAATGATCACATTTAATATGTGTATTTATCGATAAAGAGGAACAACACATAATTTTTGCTCTTTCCCTGCTCTATCCAAATATTCAAGAGATCCCAACACATTTACAGCTGGATGGTTAAAAGAGGGAAACTTAAGCTTTTTCATTTTATATACAAAATCAAGATTACTCTGCTTTTTATAGTTTAAATGACATTTTGTATGGAGGTGTTTTACAAAACATCAATGTTTCAGTTTTTATATAAATTCCGTTTAAGAGGAGACGCTATTGAGACTCTTCTTTTGAACAGTAATCCCTTCATGCTGCTGAATTGTCGCTCAGCTTCAATGATCATAACATGACCTCACTGCCTGCAATTTTTGTACCTCCACCTTGTAAGTGACCCTGGACCCTTCTGCCAAGTCACTACATGTAAATGTCACCATTTCAGGTTCAGTTTGGCACACTTTCAAAGACAGGTTAAAAAGAAGAAGAAATACATGATGTACTGCCAAGATTTGAAGATGAAATGAAACATTTTTACAGGAGTGGGAGGCTGAGCCAAGCAATTGGAATAATAATAATAATAATAATAATGAAAGTAATAATAACAATAATAATAATAGGATTAACACTTTCTTTATATAGCACATTTTACCACCACAGTTGTCACAAAGCACTGTACAGAGGTTTTTCAGAGGAGATAAAAAAAAACAGAAAGAAACCCAAGGCAGGCCTGGGATAAACTGATAATTATTCTCTGACCCCTAACAAAGGGGTGAAACTTCATATTTCAATAGAATATATAGAATAGAATAGCAATACTACATAATGAGGTGAGCCTACGTCACCATAAATGAACTGGCAGTCTGTTAGATGGCAGGCTGTAGCGGAATCTCTCGTTCATTAGTGGGGTGGTTTTCAGGACAGCCCCATGGCTTGTGGATGTTGAATATTTCAGATGTGTAGTGGTTGTGATGGTTGTGGGTGACTTTTCATCTCGGTGTTGTGGTGGGCTAACGGCATGCAGGCAGCTGGACATCTTGGCAGCATGGCAAGCCCAGGCCTCAGGTCTCGGGGGCAGGTGGTCGTCTCAAAACAGACAACCCTCTCCTGATTGGACAGAAGTAGACAAAACGCGTACACGCTGTCAGAGCATAGCCACCGCCGCTTCTCAGAGAAATGAAAGATGAGAAAGCACAGAGGCAGCAACATGGACATGACTCTCTGCCTGTTATAAGCTACAGCAGCATGACTTCTAGGGCAGACACAGAGACTGTGTGCAGTCATGAGAGAGCACTGAAACCAGTCCATCCCAGCAGAGCCAGCCAGCCTTTACAGTGGCGGCTGAACAGCTAGGAGTGACAGTAAGTAAGGTCTGTGGCACCACATGGCTGTATGGCTGCACTCTTCTCCAGACTACAGGTACATCTCATCACATTACATTGCATTACATTCATTTAGCAGATGCTCTTATCCAGAGCGACTTCCAGCACAAGAGAACAGAAGTGTATCCATCCAAGTTAAACGAGCAATGGTGTCAGACCAGGCTAACAGCACTCCCAGACCGGTGAGTGTGAGCACAATGCCATTCAATCACTATCAGTTCATTTGTGTTAATCTGAAACTAGACAGCCGATAAAACTAAGGGAAGTCAAGTACATACACCACCACATATCTCAATGTCACTAGCTCACAATATCCATGACACATAGCAATACAGTTAATATTAGCACAAACTAAATAGGTGAGTTTTTAGCCTTAGACTTAAATATTGAGGCCGAGTCTGACTCCCGGATGTGCTTGGGTAGATCATTCCACAAGAGTGGTGCTCTGTGGGACAAGGCTCTACCCCCTGCAGAACTTTTGGGTATGTTAGGAAGTACCAAATAGTCAGCATGCTTTGAATAGAGCTGTCGTATGGGCTGATGAGGAAGGAGCAGTTGTGTGCGATAAGACAGTGCAAAACTGTGCCGAGCTTTAAAGGTTAATAATAGTTAAAGGTTAATAAATAATAATAATGTAATAATAAACTTGTTGTTATTGTTATGAAAATAAACATGAATTAATGCTGTTTGAAATACATTTAAAATGAAATCATGAATAAAAGTCTCTGTGTCATGTATCACAGTATCTCTGTGATATCACATATCATATTGCATGTCTCTGCGGTTATGGGCTTACCTGGGTGTCTTGCGCCGCTGCGGTTGTTTTGTGTGGGCATGGCGTGGGAGTGCTCAGCAGTGCCTCTGTTATTGATGGCTTGTTTGTCTTACCTTTCCCTCCGCAGGGATCCCTGTAGAAACAGACTGGAAAACAATCAGATGAGGTGAGACGTGAAATGAAATTTGTCAGGGCCCGTGTTACTCGGCGCAAAAGATTTTCGCATCTGATTGCAACCTTAGCTTTTAATGCTCAGGTGTTTCCATCTGGCGGCGTTTTGACAGACGAAGAAGACCCCGCCGGCGCTCCAGCCATGACTTCCCCTCCTCCGCCATTTATTTTCCCCTCTCATGACAAAATGGCCGCCTGACATCCCACCTCCAGGTGCAGCAGTGGCTCTTTATTTCTCTGTAAACACAGAGGACAGTCGCACGCAGAGCTGGAGCATTCAGATGTGTTTGCTCACCGTTTGCCCCCGAGGAATAGCTGACAGCTTTTGCATTTTTTCTTTTTTTTTTTTTTTTTTTTGCAGGTAACCAAAACTCCACACTGAAATGAAACCCTCGCTCCATAATCTTCCATCTGTCAGCAGCAGCGGCCCTGAAAGGCAGATTTAAATATTATTAGCATGCATTACTCTGTTGATTCACGTCCCTTAAAAACCACCATGAGAAAATCACCACTATCAGAGTAAAACTAACCAAACAAAACATTTCCATTGCCTGCCCCCATCTGAACTTCAAAATTACAGTGGTGAGATTTTTAAAAAAAAAAAAAAACAGAAGGCTCAGACTCTGGAAATTGGAGCTATCCAAGTTTAGCTCTCTGTGGGCTATTCAAACAAGGGACAAACAGGTGTTTTTTTTTTTTCTCCCGGTTCTGTTGCATTTGTTACATGACCCTTGTTTGTGTCACACAGAGTCAGCTCAGCATCAATCATCAGCGCAGGCCGGGGTGGATTCCTGCGAAGGTTTCAAACGTGTTGCAGCCGACGGAGGGAATGTAAACAGGGTATTTGGTTCTGCTGTCTTTTGCATGAACCTTTCCCTACAGTGGAGCGGAGGCTCCTCGAGATGGCTGCCTGTGGTTTTTTAAGATTGTCCAACGTTTGACATTAAGTTTATTGGGTGCGAATCTCACTCACTGTTCGCTTCTCGGTGGAAACTCCCTGCCCCATTAGCGCCCCGTATCGAACCTGCTTCTCTCTCTGGGTTGTGCATGGTGGCCTTCGTTTAACGAGGCCATAAACAGCCAACATCAGCACTGTTTTCAGGGTGCAGCAAGACTTAAAAGAATGTTTTCCTGTTGTTTTTGTTTTTTTTTTAAATACCTGCAGAGTTAAGAACAGTGTGCAACTTTTATATTCTTTGAAGACTAAAAGTGGTTGTTTCATTATTCATACTGGAATGCTGGTGCATTGTTATTGAAATGTAGAAGAATAATATAAAGTCACATTTTAATGTGTTTTTTTGTTGTCAGTACACAAAAGGTTCTGGGAAGTGCAGAGTGCAAAACTCAGTGTAATAATGTGGTGTTCTTCAAACATCTCCTCTGTGGCGAGCAACATCGGCTTCAAGCAGTGTGCCTCTCTCATCAGGTGATTTACAGCGAGCCGAACAAGTGAGCCGGCTACTTCACGCCTCCCATTGTAGCTCCCCGCACAGGGACCTCTGGAGAACATTCCCTCTTACACTCCAAATAACCCTGAATCATCATAGACAAAGCACAGCTGGGCGCATCTTCTGCCTACAGAAAGCATAGCACACATTTAACCACAGAACTGTCTTGGTATATCTCCCTCTCCTCGTCACAAGTCTCTGGCATTGGCAGTGTGAAGCATGGGCTATATATACATAAGTGCGATATGCGCATCAATCAGAAATGTTTTTCTAAATGTCCACTATATCGCAATGCATTCCATGTCTATTTCCTCCCTGTTACCTCTTTCAATGACTTCCTTTCTTTTCCTCCTCGCACTCTGAAAACATCTTTTTTTCATTCGATTAACTGCAGAGAAAACGGATTTATGATGCTGCGGTGCTACGTTTTTTTCCCAGGGCCTGTTTGTATGCACAGAAACATTCCTCCAATTCCTTTGAAATGTGGGCAACGATATATATCTTGCACACGGTAACTACTGGGTTCATTTTAACCCTGGGTTCTTAGCTCGTTTCGCGCACACTGTCTGTAAGTGGCAAACAGCGTTGAAAGGGAACGGCTTTGAAGGCAGGTACGCGCTCCTTTTTGGAGCAGCCTTGCGCATACCTAGGGGGATAAAACCTCACGGGCCACAGGCCGCTCAGCTTAGACTCACAGAAGAAGGAGGACAGTTAAATGAAGTCTCCTCCCGGAGACACAACGGGCCTGCACTTCGCGCTAATCCTTCCTGCAAACCCGACACAGATAAGACACTCGGACGACACCGCGCGGGGCCCCTTCCTGGGGCCGCAGAGAACATTAAATTACCCATCACACAGAACGGATGAGTGGCCGAGGCTGCCGCTGCTGCCCCCGTTTTCGACGGGAGGGGGATATTTCTCCCGCTGGGTGCGGGGTGTGGGGTGTGGGGTGGAGCCAGACATGCTTTATGAGACTGCGCTAGGTGTGAAGCCCCTTAATGGCTGGCTCCGTGTAAGCCGATAGCCAAACTCAAATCAATGATTACTTCATTAGTTAATCTGATTGAGTGCGCTAGGCATGCGATCGATGGCACGTTGGCTCCTGTGTTGGCTCGGGGGGGAGGGAGGGCGCACTTGGGGGGGTCCCTGCATTCATCGATTTTGGCCTTCTCCGCTGAGCTCAGAACAAATTGTTGTAAACTTTTTTATTCCCCTTCTTTTGCCTTGTGGTGCCAAGAGACAAAAAAAAATAAAATAAAACAAAAAAGCAGGATCTGGATGCAAGTGTATCTTTCCAGTAAGGTTCCCATTGCACCTGTTTGGCGTACTCACCCTCCTCTGTAATAAAGGTCATCACCATAGTGACAGCATGATAAGTTGATGCTAAGCGAAAGAGGAGCAACATCATTTACATGTGAACTGTTGCCTCACAAACACACACATGCACACACAACCATACACACACATTCACACACACACACACACACACCCCCCAGTGTAAATTTCTCATGCTTTAGATTTTAGGCTTTGATTGGCTTTACCGTCAAAATGTTTGTGTCCTTCTATCTGTATGTATTGTAATGTCAGTGGTTTATTCCTCTGTATTCATGAGCATTACATTTGCCATTAGAGACCTAATCATATCATGTCAGTCATGTCAAGGTTTAATGATAAAATGTTTGTGCATTTTGCCAAATATGGATCTCCCCTGCACTGAACCGCAGTGCTTTAAATCTGACATTGTCTTTCAATGAATTACTCCAGTTTGACACCTTCAATTTGAAGTGCTCATCAAAAAGTAACACAGTGAGATTAAACAGCGCCAAACCTGGTTTGTGCTTGAACAGCAATCTCCCAGCACTCTTTGCAAAGACCGTCAGTACTTAGAGTCTGATTAATCAGGAATTTTGGGGGGGGGGGTAGGAATTACCATGCTGAGTCATGCGAGATGAGCAGAGGGCATGCGGTCTGTGGGGGGAAAAAAAAAAACACTCCATGATAAGACAAATGAGAAATCTTTAGATAATGCCTTATCCATTTCTCTGTTTCAACACCACAGTGCTCCTTAAGTAATCTGCCTTGATATTCTTTTGTCTTACCTGGTCTTGCTTGTAAAAGCGTGACTTTTATTCTGATCGGGCAGCAGAAAAAAGTGCTAGATTAAAACAGAATGAATAGCACTGGGAGCAAAGAGTTTCCATTCAGTATCTGCCAACGTTTGCCCTTAATCTCAAAATGACATTTCTTCAGTATGGGCCATTGTGACGATTACTGCGCCTGGCATTATGGTCTCCCATTGTAAAAACATTTTTAGAGGTGTTATTGCTTGATAACCTCCTTGGCAGTGCCCTCATTTTCAGAATTGTTGGTCTCTGGCTATTTGAAAAGACTTTTTAGATTCATTGTATATGTTTTCTTTTATTTCATTTCTTGCAATAATGCCTTTGCTGTTGCAATTTTCACAATTGGTTTTTTTCTGGGCCACTGTTGACGGCACTGTTGTTTATTCATAGGGCCTTAATGCCTGCCTTCCCCCCAAGGACTCGGAGTGGATGTGCCATAATTTCAGATGTGCAGGAAAACACATTATTAGGTCCGGTGTCAGGCCTAGCACACCTGCACGGTAGCCGTAATCGCGCGGAATGGAATATTTTAGAGAGGGGTTCTCGTGCCACTTTGCAGTCCCTGTGCTGGGCTAGGCGGCCTACCCGCAGCTGAATACCAACCACCTGCTCTGCACCAATTACGCGACTGTTAGATTTCGCTTCAGGGCTGATGGCCACTGGAAAAAAGGTGGGACCCCTGGGACCGGAACAAACCAGCCACCGCCGGCGAACATAAGAGCAGCCCTCTCTCGCTCCGGGCCTCGGCGGTGCGATACGGCCAGCCATGGCAACCGCAGAGGAAAGGCATCGTGGGAAGGCTGTGGCGGTGAGGTGTCATGTCTGGGCTCATGCTAATTATACACTGGATGGAGGGGGGAAGGGCAGTGAACCCCCACCCTCACGGGAACATGTAAGGAACGATTTTACGCCGACGGAGCTAAGTCGCCGTGAACATCTCGGCAGTAAAAGCAGACGGTGGAATTGACACAGCCTGGATAACGTTATGTAACCGCGGTAAATGAGAAACGCTGAGTGGAAAAGTTGTCACTTGGTCACAGCGCAGATTACACTGCATGCATGTTGTGCCATGTGATAGAATAGACCTTAGGAGTTTGTAAAGTTTATAAGGTTTATAAAGGGGAATGCGCCATTTATGAGGTTTATATAGGGAAAGCACTGTCCAAACAAGGACAAGGCAAAGAGAGTTTTAGTAAATATTGTAATAGTGTATTATAGAGATGTCTGACATCAAATCTTTTGCCTTTAAATGGGTTACTATACTAATGCATTCAACAAACCAGCCTAAGAGTAAGCTTGGTATCAATGTAAATGTCTTATGGGGGTATGCATTGTTCTCTGTGATTGACATACAGGCTTGGTCTTACTGGAATTGTTCCCCACTAGTATAATTAGCTACAGCTCAAATAGCACAAAGGACACTAAAGGCTATTCAGGGGAGAGGAGCTGCAAGTTGAGCTATTACACACACTGCCAGAAATAAATAAATAACACGAAAAATCTCAGCGCATTGTAGTGGAGAGAAAATAGACTTAATTGGTTGAAAACAATAGTTGCCAGTAGATTATGTCAATAGTTTATAATGGAGCACTACATTTACTTTCTGCAACAACATGTACTTTGTGTTCTTTCAAAGCTGCTCAGTGGAGGAAGAGCCTCTCCCCCCAGACTCCTGCTGAAATAGTGTCAGTCTGAACTGTACATGCCACTGGCTGCTCATGTAGCATGGATGATGTCCAATCCCTCAGAAGACGGCAGCGTAGCTTAAGGTTACAAGCCCTGGTTAAGGAACAGGGCTTGTAACCGAAAAGTTGGGGCACTGCTGCTGTACACTTGGGCAAGGCACTTAACCCACAATTGCCTCAGTAAATATCCAGCTGTATAACCGGATAACATTGTAAAAAAACTGTAACTGATGTAAGTTGCTCTGGATAAGAGCATCTGCTAAATGCCAATAATGTTGATGTAAGAGGAATGGATAGAATATTAAGGTTTATCAAGATATGTTAAAACACCATTCAAGGCTCATAAGACTTTAACTAAAGCTTTACTGTATGTGTCTGTATAACAGCATTATCATTATTATTATTATTATTATTTATATTATGGATATAGTATTTAAGCCCAGTGTTTTCACAGACAGCTTCTGACACCGCCTCCTAGCCCAGGTGATGAGCGGAGAACAGGGCAATTTATTCCACGGTATTGTGTTTTCTTATTTTGCCCCGACAGTGTAGTTTGTTTGTGAGGTTTGGCTGGTGAAGCTCAGCTGTGTAATTGAAGGATGAGCTGCCAAGAAGCAGTCAGAAATAGTTTATTTACTGCAGAAATCATAAAACAAAAAGCTTCGGTTTGCCTACCTTGGTGTTTCATGGTGGGGGTGTGAAAACCTGGTTTGGCACATTAGTGTCATCACCATGCTGGAAGGCTGCTGTAAACCTTTCTTCAGTTTAATTTACCTTCAGAAAGTACCACAATGCTCACTCACTCACTCAGAGGCAATTCTGCCCCATTGACAGTCATTTTTTTCCTACAGCTTTCCCTTGCAGGATCAACAATTATGGTTCTTCCCACACAACATTTCAGTGCTCAACAATCATACCATTATGCGCAAGGCTGGAATCATTACCTGTGATATTGAGCACCGGTTACATGGCTGGTATGAAAAGTACCATCAGCCCGAAGCTATCTCTGTGCTATCTGTTTCTACGCTATGAGATAGTCCATTTCAGTAAGAGCATTATTCCAATGGCCATCCAGCTTCTAAACAAACACTCATGATAATAATTCAGCAAGTGTACATGTTCACTTATGGCATACCCAGCACTTTCTATCTAAGATGCAATTTTTATGTTTCTCCCTCAGTTGGTGGCTTGTGCTGGTCTTTGGTTCTGTGCCGGTAATCTCTAAGTAATTGTTTTTGAACTGTGGAACAAACTTCCTCTTGGATGGACAATAAAAGGAAGCTCAGCCTGAATTCAGTACAAGACAAAGCAAACAAGAATACTGTGCAATGAACAAGACCAATGTAGAAAATGGGTTCATGTGTATGTTTTTGAAAAGCGTTATTTAAAGTTACAGTTGGCATTTCACTTAGCATGAAGAGAGGCCTTTGTTAGCTGAGTACTCCTTATATAACCCCTCCTCTCCTGCATGTGTCTGGGCAAATGGGAAAGACTCATAGACCAGGCTGTGGAAGATGCAGTCACGTTCTCTCCAGGCATATCAGCTATACCATCAGAATTCAAATGGGGCTTCATTTGCACTCAGAACGCAAACACCGAGGCTAATGTGAAACCCACCCTCACTGAAGGCATTCCCATTCTAGAAGAAAGAATCTGGCCCCGCTATCTACGCTGATATAATTTGGGTCATTTTTCATGCTATTCAATGATTTGTAAAAGATGCCTTGATATTTCTCATTGTGGACTAATGAACCCACATTAATAAGATGTTGCACAAAGCATGAACGGCATTATTACATTACATTATTATTACATTATTGTCATTTAGCAGACACTCTTATCCAGAGTGACTTACATACATTGCAATTTCTTTATACATTTATACAGCTGGATATTAACTGAGGCAAGTCTGGGTTAAGCACCTTGCCCAAGGATACAGCAGCAGTGCCTGAGGAGGGAGGATTGAACCAACAACCGTTTGGCTACAAGCCATGCTAAAATTGCTGCCCTATACTGCTGATTTCAGCATGATTTCACATAAAGAAACACCGCTTCTTTGTTTTGGGCTTTTTGCAGTCTTATTAGAAATGACAGCAAACAGAAAGCACATAACCAATGTGAAACCGCACTGATTGGTCACACCTTGCTTTCGCACCCCAGTGATACGCCAGACGGTCATTAGATAAAGTCCGAATGCACCGTGTGTGAAAACGCTACGTTTGCTTGGTTGAAGACAGGGATGGAGTCTCAGAGAAACTTAAGAGGAACTTAAAAAACTTTGGTCAGCAAGGAAAAAAAATAAAAAAGAGACAAATCTCAAATCCATTTGTAATGCTTGACAAGCGAGTCTCAGAGGACACAGCTCTGGTATCTAATCAAAACCCTGCCACAGAGGAACACTTTGATTCATGGCATCTGGTATCTCCGCAGTTTATAATCAAATAAAATATGAATATACTATTACACAGTTAGCCACTGAAGGATATTACAAAATTCTGGCCTTTATATATAAGGCCAATCAGTTCATTTGACGCGCTGGTTCATTAATGATGATCATTTTAGATTATTTTTAAGAACATGAAGGTCTGTTGGCTATAAAAGACTGAGAGAGATTATTATTGTTACAAACTGCATACTTAAAGTGACTGAGGATGGGGAAAAGGATCTGTTTAAAAGTGTTTATAATCTAAATGGTTTATATAAGGAATGTTAAAATGAAGGGCATACGGAGTGCTATTTTAAATGACGTAGTAAGTCATGAAATTACATCCGGAGAGAACTATGTATTGACAGAGAATGTGGTACAATCAAAATTTATAAGAAAAAAGTCTTGATTATATGTTAAATAATGCATGAAAGAACTAATTCAGCCCATTTTCACAAGATTCAGAAACCAAGCACACAGGAAGGACACTGTGTAAAAGTATTGGTCATGATTTAAGCTTAAAAGTCTGGTGGCACTTCTAGTGTTTGCAGCAGCATGAGTTCAGTGGTAAACACAAACTTAATGGCTGGAAATTGGCAGGAACAGTTCAGGGTTGTGTGGCTTGTGACAGCACTTACTCTTACTTATACTTTCTTTCCCACATTGGCACTGTATTACCAAGGGTGGCACTAATGATTCAGTTTCGGTGCAGCTAATTACCTAACCCTAGGGCAGCGTTTCCCAAACCTCTCCTGGAGGACCCCTTGTCCTGCATGTTTTAGATCTCTCCCTGCTCCAACACAGCTGATTTAAATGATCAGTTTGTTATTAAGCAGCTTCAGGAGTTCATAACGAGTTGATCATTTGAATCAGCTGTGTTAGAGCAGGGAGAGATCTAAAACATGCAGGTCAAGGGGTCCTCCAGGAGAGGTTTGGGAAACGCTGCCCTAAGGAATGCACCTTGTAAACCACTCTGTATGAAAGTGTCTGTCAAATGAATGAATGTAAACGAAATGTATTCATTTTTCAATACAGAGTAAACTGATTATAGACATTTGGGCCTTGTAAGACTCTTACTTTAAAATGACATATTATACAGGAAAAAACAACCATTAACCAACAGAAATATGCCACCCAAAGTAAATTTGTTCTTAAATTAGTTTAAATCCCATGCAATTCCACACTAATAGCACCTTTCTTCAAAACACCTCTCTGCTTTATTATTTTCTTTGTGAGCAAGAACCATTGCCAAACAAAACAGATGTAAATAGATGATTCTTTGACAGCTTCGCCCAGTTGCCTGCTAAGTTTAAGTCTTTCATAGGTTACCTGCTGATGGGTAGCAGATAGAAAACCATCTCTCTTTTAAAAGACAGTAAATAAAACTGACAGAGCTGAACAAGTGTTGCACCTCTGAGAGAGTACATAGAAATGTACGAAATAGAAGTTTTCTGTCTCTATATAGAGCGTGTCAGAGCACATGACTGTCTGAAGACAGACTTTAAATACTTTGATAATGAGCCAGATAATATTCTGCAGGATTTAGTAATTACTCATGTGTCAGAGGAGTTCAGTGCACATCACTCAGTGTCACACATGTGAAGAGTCAATGACACGGGGTCTGAGCTGCTCTGTGGCTTTGCACTGCAACCAGAGACCCTTCTACCGCCATTAGGGGGAAAAAAAAAATCTAAAAAATGGGTGACACACAAATCATGGTTCCTCATCACTTTCAAAGACATGCAGATAATCTTATTATAAATGATGGAGGCCAGAAAAAATAGACAGTATAACCAAGATCAGGGTGACCGGCGTTCAGTGCTTCAGCTTCACAACACTGTAGATGTACCTTCCAGTCAGACCGTCCATGAATCAGTGTCAATTTCTATATCTGTATCAATGTAATTTACATTGGTAAATGAGACACACTGGAATTTTCGGTTGCACATGGTTGCACACGCGTGAGTAAACTAACAGGAAGAGGAAGTCCTTTGAGGGAATGCATAAAACTGCATATGAATGAAATGCATAGTGAGTCAGAAGTTAATGCTGATCAGGAAGGTATTAACCTCTGACTCAATAATTCTTTTGAAGGCAAGGTTATCCGCATGTTTCTAAGGATGGCAGTTGGCTAGATACTAGCCTGCTTTTTTATTAGTGAAAGCACTTGAAGAGTGCATTCACATAGACGACCTGAGGTCTCATTAGGGGATAAAATTTGAAACTGATAAGGTAGCACCTTACCGAGATTCGCACCCTCAGAAGATTTGTGTGTGCAAAACACAGCTGAGGTTAAATATGGTTGTGATGAGCTTCTGTGACATATCTCTTCCTATAGGTCATTTATAAGAGCATAAGAACATAATATATAACCAACCTATATAAATAGGTTGTGTGCTACACTCCTATTTATACAGGAGTGTAGCACACAACCTCATTGACATTGGCCCAGAATCCTAATGGTGAACAGGAAGAGAGTGTCTGAGTAGTTGCCAGAGGGAAAGGACAGTCTCTGCAACAAACCAGGAGAAAATGACCGTTTATTTCAAATGCTTGAGACAATGAATCATGCACTACAGGCTGAAGTGGCTTATTTATTTATTTATTTATTTATTTATTTATTTATTTATTTGCTGATATTTTACTGCTCTCGACAGCAGTAAGAAATCGAGGGCAATGGAAACAGCGTAACTCCTCTTTCCCCTGTAACAGGGATGAACACAGAGAGCAGAGTTTTTCGGGGAGTGGTCGTGCGAGCACAGACCCCCAGCCCTGTTCACAGACGGGGCGGGCGGGGCACGCACACGCCATCACAATTGTAAACTGCCTTTTCTGCATCAAAGCAAACAGCCCCACAGTGGAAATTAACGCACATTTGCGGCAGCACATGGCGATATATTAAAAATAACATATGTTAAGGGAACATTAAGAAAGCTGTAATCATTTAAAGGCTCTAATTAAGCACACAGCAACAGAGGCTAATTAACATTAACACATGATACAATAAACGATACAGTTACAGATTAACGAGGGCCAAATAATAATTGACAGTGTTTAATTAAGTTAGCGTTAATTAAAATGTTAAAAGCATTTCACGCCATACTTTAGATTTACTGGCTCGTTCATGTTTATCTCTTCCACTTCCCTTGCCCATGAATAATGTATTTATATCTCTCACAGCAGCTTTTGTGCAGGAAATCTGTCAATCAATACATTTTTGTGCCCCTAGTGGGCAATTCCTTTAGCTGCATAGTTGTAGATCAAATAAGAGACCATAATACAACCATTGTACACAACAAATGTAACAAAAACATTGTTATTAGTTGTAAACATTCAGGAAATACAAAGAAAAGAAAAGAACATTTGTGTAGTCATATGAAAAAGGATCCTGTGATTATAATCCTCATGACAGGAGATGAATTATGTGTTTTCCATTGTGGGCCAGGTCCATTTGTTTTCGTTTTACTAGATTACCGTTACAGAATGGGAATGTTCTGTTCTATTCTGGACATGCAGAACTTAGACAGAATTGACATTGCAGGCATGTCTGTCAAGTCCACTTAAATTATTGATTATCCGTGAAATGTTTTTTCTTTTGCTTACTTTACAATCGCTGTTAGCTAGACAGACAAGACCAATGGTCTCAGACACCGAGTGCCGTGGAGGAGGAGGGTTTGAGAGCGAGTGGAAGGTTAGTTACCTCTCCTGCACCTGAGCAAGGTCTCTGATGTTTTCATGCAGACTGAAGAATGCACGGTCGTCCAGGCATCCAACACAAGGAAGCACAGCCCAGCACAACACAGCGCAAAACAAGTCAATGCAGCCCAGTGCAAGACAAGGCAAAACAGCTCAACACAGCCCAGCGCAACAAACAGTGAAGTAAGACATTCGTCCTACGTGACAATCACAGTAAATGAAACTCAACAAACCTTTCAATCAATCAGTTGTGAGTCATTGTCATTTACTGTGATTTGAAGACCGTGAACAATGTGAACAATACTCAAGAGATACTGAATGTAAGAAATTGGTAATAAATTATCTGAATTAACCATTCATTGATGAGACAGGAATAGAGGTACATTTCTCACATTGCTCTATAGCAGGGGTGGGCAACTCCAGTCCTGGAGGGCCAGTGTCCTGCTGGTTTTCTTGTTGACCAACTAAATACAATCTCTGATTGGCTGAAGAGCAAGCACACCTGTTTTCAAGGTGAAAATCAACAGGTAACTAAGAGATGAAAACAAAAACCAGCAGGACACTGGCCCTCCAGGACCGGAATTGCCCACCCCTGCTCTATAGCCTATTGTATTTTAAAAGTGAGACTTTTTAAGTTTTAGGAGTGAGAGATGCAGCTATTAAAAGAACAAGAACAGTCAAAGGAGAGAATCACTCTCTGTCTTGCATTAGCACATGCAGATATACATAACGTAATGTAAAAAAAAAATACATTTCAGTCTTAAATTCAAAGAGTGACAATAGTTACTATCACAATTACAGCTTACAGAAACCACAACAACAGTATAAATGATATCAATTCTGCTTAGACATAAATGAATAAATAAAACAATGATAATCCCTAATGACAGCATATAATGATAATCATAACATAAGTAATTAATATCTTATGCGTTGTTGGCTGGCTTGAATAAGCATTTCTGCTGATTGTTTAGAGCTACATTTTTCTTTATTCTCTCAACAACACTTTAGGTCATTGGCTATATCTCATTCACTTCCAGCAACAATTTTCGTACATTGAAGTTTCTGTGAAAGAGAAAAAATGCTTTGTGTTCCCAGCCATGATGACGGTGTTCACCGTTTCTTGAATCGGTTGACAGCAAAAGTCTCGGTTCCACTGTCTTTCAGATCAATTGACTCCAAAGTGTTATGACCCAGCTGACCTGCCTGAATGGTCCGCTCATCGCATGGTGTTGGTATTGGCAAAAATGATATAAACCTTGTTTTTTCAAATTTATATCACCTTATCGATTTAATATTTTTGTCACAAAGTGCTGTAGCTTCAGCCCCTCGCCCGTCTTCTCTGTGACGGTAGGACACTGGTGATCTCTGGTCATCATTTTTACTCCTGTATCGGTCCTGAGGTGTGGTTGCTAAGTGACGGTCATTAAATTCCAATGCAGGGTCAGTTTGGCTGTAGTCCTACCTGCCCTTGTCACCAAAGATGACATTTTATATATATATTGCTGTATATGACAACAACTTTGTTAAATTATGAATCCTGGAATTACACAGATGTAAAAATATGTATTATAGATGTTACAGATGTAGACATTACCTCACTTGTAAGTCGCTTTGGATAAAAGCATCTGCCAAATGAATGAATGTAAATGTAAATGTAGATATTATAGATGTTATTGTTACTATAGATACAATAACACTACAGATATTATAGATGTTATTGTTTTTAATTATATTTATTTCATCATTCAAATGCAGTTACAGTTGAAATATGACAAAAAATACATATATAAATTAATATATGGTGCAACATGCAAATTTGTTACTTTAACCTGACATGTGGTAATTAACAAATAGAAGCTTTGTCATGGGAAATGGTCTCATGGGAAGTTTTGTCATGGGAAATGGTCTCCGAATTTCGCCTCAGGTAGACTGAAATGCAGCCCACTCCCATTAATAAAAGAGCACTGAATCAAGTTTCAATCAGAATGTCAGCCTTTAAATAAAGCAAAGAGGTTAATATTCTATCAGTCCTTTAATCTTTGGTTACTGACTGAGTTACCAGCCTCACGAAGATGAAACAGAGTCATGCTAGAAATAAAGGCTGTTTTAGGGAAGCCAAATTGATGTCACTGGAATCAAAAGAATCTATTTCTGCTGCATCAGAGATTTTTATTTAATTTAATTAATTAATTTATTTTTTTTTTTTTCCCAGGCTGAGCTTTGAAATAAAAGCATCACTAACATCAAAGTATTTCATATCGATAAATATTGTTAACAACACTTTTTTTTTTTTTTTTTTGATTTGTTGTTGTGGAATTCTGCACTCTGGTTCATTTAAGTTAACGAAAAGCGCAGCATCTGACTGCCTCAGCTGCCTTGCTTATCTCACCCCCACAAGGCTGTGCGCATCCTAGCTTCTGTGATGGAAAAAAAATGATTTGCATCTCTCGAGAATGTGGAAATCACCCAGCACACACTGTAGATTTGTATTTGATAAGTTATGAAAAGTGGAATATCCACCATCATTGCTTGCTTTTTGCAAATTGTGAAAATTTTTCAAGTACAGTTTAAGTCAAACGTTCATATTTGATGAATGTGTATATAAAGTCATGAGAACCTGCCCTTCGTAGATATTATATCTGCATATGCACAGCAAAAGCAAACATGAACTGATATCTTTCATAACATCATAATCTGCCATCGGTAACACTGTAGCTGAAAGGTACATCATGATGCCTGAATAACATTGTCATAAGAATGGCAGTACCAGACATAAATCTGTAATAAAACCAGACTTTTATTCATGTGGTAAAAATGACACATCCATGTGCAAGAAATCCAAGAATGACAAACAGAGTAAAGGAGATGAGGACACACAAGCAAGGTACACAGGCATGCCCTGCCAAGTCTGTTTCTATCAGACAGGCTTCAGCTGCTATGACATGGTGACATCATGTTTTTCTCAGTCAGGTTTAATGACAGGTCTCTGTCCGATACCACAGGTATTATGTCACCTGACATAAGCTGTCATGACATGCTGCGTCTTGTCTAATGTCATGCTTATGACAGTGTTATGCAGTCGTTATGATTTAAAATTCAAGTAAAGTTTTACCCTCTGCACTTTTGTATGTCGCTTTGGATAAAAGCGTCTGCTAAATGAATAAATGTAAATGTATGCTGTACCCCCATCAGAATGCTGAGATGTAAGCAATACAATTAGGTAGAATAAGTTCATAAGAATTTAGGTGGCACTGCCTTGCTGTTCAGCTTTCCCTGGCATGGATTTGGCTGCAACCGGGTAAGTGTAGCTAACCTGATAAATAAATAATGGATTCCACTCTCCTCTGGATCCTGCCCCTCTCCAGGGTACAAGGAAATGAAAAATGACAAAAATCACACAAATTCAGGTCAACCCATTTATTCAACCCCTAGATATTGAAATTCATTAATCAGGGCTACTACATTTTAGTCCTACGGAGGCAAGGTGTCTGCAGGCCTTTGTTTAAGCCAGATGCTCCTGGGCACTTATTCAGATTATTTGACTAATTATTCATTATCCAGCTCTTAACTGCAACAGTTTAGCTTTCTTCCCCATCTCTGAGAGTCTCTGAAGTGGTTTTAAAAAGGAGCTGGGGGTTAGCTGGTTTGCAGTCCTCCAAGACCGCAGTTGAATCACTCTGCTTTGGACTATCGCAACTCTACAGTCAATCAAAGTTGAAAACCCAGTGTGCGGCTTCTCATGTTCAGATCAGTTTATTAACCTGTAATGTACTGGTAACCGGTGAGTTCTGAAAACTCTTTACTGAACACGTTATATGAAACGCACACGTGTAATGCAACACTTGGCCTTGGTGTTGGCCTTTGTCTGAAGTGGGAGTTTTGCAGCTGCACTGCACACTCCCTAAGTAAAAGCAGGGTCAGGACTGGGGCGGAGGCCCAGAAGAGGAAGTGAGCCTACAGTAGCTATCTGGAAGCTTCCACCATTGGAATATTGCAACATCATCCCTCTCCTTGCAAGACACAGTATGTTCACAGCCTATTTTGCACATGAATATCACTGTATTTGCATGTGAGCTTTCCCGGGTTTGTCACGTGCTGTAGGTGCCTGGCCTGTAGAAGAGCAAATGGGCCTTGGCGAAGGTGGCTGAGAATAGTGATGAGCTTGTTGTTCTGGTTCCTGTGCCTCAGACCGGCCCATCCTCCATTGGCATCGATGAAAACAGTGCCATTTTTCTCTTTCGATCACTTTACATTACATTGCATTACAGTACAGTCATTTATCAGACGCTCTTATCCAGAGTAACCTCCAGCAAAACAACAGATATGTATCCATTCAAATTTAATGAACAACAGTGTCAGACCAAGCTAATAGCACTCCCAGACCAGTGAGTGTGAGCACTACACCATTCAAGCCCTACCACAAGTTAACCAATGGCAACCTGACTAGACAGCCTAGAAACTAAGGGAAGCCAAGTGCACACACTGTCACACATCACAGTCACTAGATCACAGAACCCACAACACACTGCAACTACATGTAAAATAAACAGCAAGTAGTACAAGTAGCAGGTGCTAGGGGATGGGGACTGAGGTGGAACTGAGATGCAGTCTGAGGAGGTGGGTCTTCAGTCTGCGTCAGAATATGGCCAGTGATTCTGCTGTCCTGACCACCGCAGGAAGTTCATTCCACCACTGATGGACAAGTACGGACAGGCATCATGTCTGATTGGTATTATATTGCCATATATCACCAACAGCGCAGCGACACACTGGTTTCATGCAGTCTCAAACACCCAGAGCCAAAGACCTGGAAGTCTGAGCTGGTTTCCACGTAATTGCTTTTTAGCGACACCTTTGGACCTGTGAGAGCTTGTAATAAGACTCGCTGCAATGCTGCCTGTTTTAGGCGAATACCAATTCCACAGATACCAAATGTGACAGCCTCCCACTCCCCGGCTTCGACAGGTAAGGCACCTTTGACCTTTACAGACTTCTAAATGTAGCCGGTGGGGAAGCCACCTCTATGTGCTTTCTGTGCACAACGACCCCAGAGAGCACCGCACAAAACAATGCGTGTTTGTTGCTTATCAACACAGTAATTTGACAGCCACACAAGCCAGTCTCAACACACTGAAGTTCGCCGCGCTTGCAATGCCACCCCCAATTCACAGAGGGCGCCGAAGGGGAAGTGGATATATTCACCTCCTCAGCTGAGTAAACTTAAACGCTTTACAGAAAAGAACACAAATGCCGCTCGCCTGGTACACAGGCTTCTCAGAAGTCAAGTTATATTATCTCAAACCCATTAATTCAAGGCAAAGCAGCATATCAAAAGAAATAAGTTGTTTAGCCCTTCGACCTGCCTACCAGGCATAACCCGTCGGTCTAAGAACAGGAAATGAATACAAAACACATGGCTGGAAGGCAAACCATAACCAATTCAAAGTAAATAGTTCAATTCCTACTTCAGTACCATAGCACGTGAAGTAAGTAAAGTAAGGCTAACATGGTAGCTGAGGACACATTTGACATGTAAAAAACATATTTAGCAAAAATAAGCAATTGCATCCAAAGACAATTAATACAGCTCACATGCACATAACTGATCAGAGGAACATACAGAGAACATTAGGAAAGGAGGGACACAGTACAACTACCAGTTACCATGAATGTGTGTACAAGGACACAACTGACTATAGAACCAGCTAAACTGACTTTCTCTTATGTCAACCAGCAGACTAATGAACTACTATTGCACAGCGCCAAAGTCTCAACTGTATACGACAGACACAATTTAATAACCGTGTAGAAACACAGGAATAAGTCATTATGGTATCATGGCATCCACCATCTTTAGGAGATGGTCTAAATTAGTGCCTGGCGGTGGCTTCTGCTGTAAAGCAGGTCTGTTGCGCTGATCGGTGTGGGAGTTACCAGGTGTAAATCCTGTTTAAAGCCTGTGTGCTCATCAGAACAGAGGCTGATACGGGATCCTGATGGCATCCAACAGTGAAAGGGCTAAAGCAAAGGATTTCTTTTGTGGATTTAAACACTGACACAGTCTCCAATTCCTGTGCTTTCCTTAATTTGGGGCCCCTATAGCCGAAAGCCCCACCACCTGTTTTAACTTTTGAAATCTTGAGAATGACAAAGCACCCCGCTACATGAGACCCTAAGAGTCGGGCGGGATTATGTGGAATCAAGGTGCTAGCTCATCCAGTGCATTGTGGGTAAGGTGCAAACTCAGAGACTGCTCTGTGCTTAATGATGAAGAAGTTACAAGAAGCTAGACCAAGAGATATGTGATCTTTTTTTTGTTTTTTTTTTGTTGTTAAACTTACTGTCAGAATTCTACACCAGTGTTTCTCAACCCTGCTCCTCGTGGCACCCTGTCCTGCATAGCTTCTAGCTATCCTTGCTGCTTGATTTAATCAGGTGTGCTCAGCTAATAAAATGTGCCACTGATGAGTTCAGTCAGGTAGGTAGAGCAAGGATAGATATAAGACATGCAGGACAGGGTGCTGCGAGGGGCAGGGTTGAGAAACACTGTTCTAGACTAACTGGAGAGTGGATAAAAAAACAGACAGTTTGGCATTGCAGTCTGATTACCAGACAGTATGGCATTGCAATAATCCAGCTCTGAAGTGGCACAGATAATTTAGCTTTAAAGAGATGATATGGATCTTATTTTATATTCCTCATGGACTTCAATTGAAAAGAAAAGTTTTAAAAATTGTAACACCACTGAAAGGGTTTTGACTAATAACTGGTAGAATTTTTCTCTAGATTCACAAGTTTAAATTGAGCTGGATTTAACACCTTTTGCTCAAATGAAGACAAGACAACAGAGGTTCACATGCCAAGAGGCAGATGTGTCCCAGAACTAATACAGTGGCAAGACCTCCTCTGTGGCCATAACTACTTTGAACTCTTGTAGAGAAAAGAACATAATTATTGCTGGTGATCTAAGGAGACAACTCTTCATAGCTTCACACAAATTGCTGCTCTCAAAAGAGTGCTAAAATGTAGATTCTCAAATGAGACTTTGGATAAAACAGAAAGCATATTTTAAAATCTTTCAGAACCACAAGCAGGCATAGCAAATGCTTAAAAAGATGATACGATAAGAATGCATAAAAATACTGATGTTCATAAATTTACAACATTCCTGACATGAATGAACAATGCACAAAGAATGTCTCTATACGGCAGGCTGAGGGGCTGCTAGCCAGGTTTGGAAGCCAGAACCGCACTGGAATCCGAGGGGTTTGTGTGTCTAATCCTTGGGGCCAACAACAACCGCTAAAACCAGTTCCGCAAAGGCGAACAAGTGCTACTTTTAAGTAAGGCAAATGGAGCTGACGTTATCTTTGGGACGCCTCTGAGCTTTGAGTAATAAGCCGATGACAGCTTCACTGATGCCCCGCAGGCTCCCCTGTCACATCAAAAGCACAGGAAGGTGTGTTATTCAACACCTTGAACACAAAAAAATGCACATTAAATTTTTCATTGTAGACCAGACGTTGCGCAGCTAAACCGAATTTACTGCACAGAGTAGACACACAGAATGTTGTAGCAGATTGATCACTCAGTTTCAACACCATTGTTGGGCTTTTGGCTGCCTTCAGTGGGAAAAAAAATGAAAACAACAGAGAAACTTGCCTTGAGCCTTTAGTAAATTTGCATTCCTAATAGTCTCCATGCTTTTGTTGGCCATGCTGTGTCTTGCGTGTATGTGGTGTTCTGTATCAGGTTAGAATTTTTTGGGTGGTTATGGTGGTACCTGCTCCTTTTTTTGGAGAATTTATTCACTTATACTTTTGTTTAAAACCTTGATGGTATTGAAAACACTCCATATACTGACATAGCTTTGGCTGGATATTTTGTTTCTGGCATTGTTGCAAATATAAGTGTTTTGACTTCTAAAATGAGAGTGATATAAAACAGAATATCCAGATATCACAGGTACACAGACAGTACCGGACCCTGCTGGTACCAATCAGAACCTTCAAGACGAGGAGGAATGGAGGATGTAAGGAGCTGAATATTTGATCATAAAGTACAATTTCTGTGATGGCATTTTTTTCTGAATTCATTATGGATGAGGTGTGGATGTTTTCCTCCACAGTGCAATCCAATGCTGGGTTTAAACCCAGTCTATTGACTGTTTCTCATAGTAAAAGTACAAAATATGAATTGATTTTATTGATGGGATTGCACAACTTACCTTAGATACCTTATTTAACTTGAAAACTTGAAAAACTGTGATAAAAAAGTTTTAAAAGATTTATTTTCTGGGGCACTACACAATGAATATTAAAAAACTTTCTCATATCATGTCCCTTGCCTGCTAAGGACATGTGTCCTTTCCTGCTTAGGCCGGAGCAAATGACCTTTATACCACAGTGCAGCCTGAGGCTCATTCGCTTCTGTGAGTAATCTTTTATTGAAGCTATTAAGATTCTTTTTTCAGCATTCTCTATGCTATAAAATTAGAAATTAGAAAATGTTTTCTTTATGATCATTTTAAACGCCCTGTACACACTCACATCTCATTGGTTGTAAGATTATATAGCCACTGTTTTTTATTATTATTATTTTTGCTGGATGCTACATCACATGGGTTAGTTGCTTTTGTATGCCCAGGCCTTGATTCTTGCAGCTCTTATAATATGCACCCGGTGTATGACCTCACAGCCTTGTGAGTCAGTCTAGACCCAAGCACCTGTCAAGCAAATGAGGACTCAGAAGAGATAAAAACTCTCCTCTGAGCATGTAGACATTAGATACAGACAACAAGCAGACATTTCAGCTCTACATCCCATTTTAATAAACATTTTCACCCAATGCCCATCCAAAAATCAGGGAAAAAAACACACATATCACCACACGCCCAAGGCCATATTTACCCACACAGTGACATTCGATGATGCCCAGTTTGGCAGGAAGCTGCCCAATCTGAAAATGCAGACTGTCCCCGCGGCCCCCTGTCCAAACTCCCCCCACCCCTGGGGGGTCCTGCCGCATGGCAGAATCTCACTGTGCATCTGTCCTCTCCCAGCCGCACTGGGGGAAAGCATGGATTTACAGCCGGATTCATGCAAAATGCTTTAAATGCTACGTTATTAGCCGCAAAGATGCTCTCATCCCAGTCAATTTACACAGCTTACGTTTATTCTGTTTATACATGTTATGTATTATACAGCTGAATATTGACTGAAGCCATTCAGGCTCAGAGCCTTCCTCAAGAGCCCAACAGTGCCCCACCCGGGGATTGAACCTGTCAACCTATTGGATTATAGGCTCAACTCCCTTAATCGCTGCGTGTATCAGTTCTAAACTAATGGTTCTTCAGAGTCAGATAGTCAATTTAGGCGCCGTGTTAGTGCCCAACAAATCTTTTATACTCTGCAGTAAACTTGAAATATACTTGAAAGATGCAGTTTTCAGGAGTGAGTTTGTTTCCGTGGGACATTGACCCCCTGAGGAGGAGCAGCAGTTCCATATCACTGGGTTTGAGACAAAGTATACTTTTTATGAACAACATCCACAATTTATTTATTTATCCATGTGTTTTCAGCAGGTAGTGCACCTTGATACCTGTACGCAAACTCCTGTTGTCTCTTTTGATGCGCCTGTGCATTCAATATTGATGAACAGGGTAGCATTAGCTGCCGTTCTGAATCCTAAACGGATAACGTCATCCGATATGTTTAATCAGCCTTAATGGGGTTAATCAATCTTTGTTAATAACAGCGGCAGGCTGTGTAATTACCTTTGGGTGGACATGTTCCTCTGTGAGGTAATACATGTAGGATTAGTCCTCATTACTTCTTTAGGGGTGTACTTTGTTCGCACATAAAACAAAAAAGTAAAAACAAACTAAACAATTGCAATTACCAGTAATGCTAGTTTGGTCAACTTCATTTTTTAAAAGTATGCAATTTTTTCAGCCTAAAGATTAAAATCGAGAACCACAGATTAAAGTACCTCCAATAACTGCATTCATGAAAGATCCAAGCTCAACGTATTTACTTAAAGATGAGGCTCATGCTTCAAATGTAACTGAGTTCATCAGTGAAATGTTGTTACTGTGCTGGTAATATTTAGATATTTCAGTGTAAAACATCACCACAGGTGCACAGGCTAATTAGAGAAGAACTTCCATTTAGTGTCTTCATTTTCAATACTGCTGTTAATGAGTTCTGAACTTATGGCAGCAAATAAGAAGACAAATATGTTTAAAATAAAATAAAAAAAATCAAAACAAAGGTACTGTTTCAGCCTGTAGGTTAGAAACAGAGGTGTACAGATCAAAAGAATTTCAGTAACTGCATTCATAAAAGGTCCATACTCAACAGTTTTTTAAAAAGATGAGGCTGAATTTTCAAAGGGAAACAATGCTTCGGCTGAGCTTTTATCTGTAGCATTGTGATGTGGTGGAAAAAAAGAAAAGAATGACCGCAGAATACAGAGGTAATGAATTGCGGTGCAAAAATGAATGCAATTCCTTTCCCAAAAGTCAAAAAAAAAAACTAAAGAGAGCATCTCTGTGATGTCTTATATCATAGAACTGCTGCAAGGTTATTAGTATACCATGACCAGTGTTTACCTCACAATCACATTAAAGTTGTCAGACTTTCAAAAAAGCTTTAGTGCATTTACCTTTGATCTAAAGCATTCCGATCTGTGTCTTTTTAGCTTTCTGGTGTTACTTTTTGTTGTAACTTCTGTAACGAGGATTGGTGGCTTTCTGCCATCTGCATGGGACAGCAGGCAAGACAATTGGCTTACTGAGCTAAAGACCAAGGTCCCCAGCTAAGAAAATTGCTTACTCTGATTGTTGCTCTCCAGGGTAACATTACCATTGGCAGCTGCCTTGCACATGCTCAGTCAGGCTTCTGAACCCTGTAACACTATCGGAACACTCTTTGTATTCCGTCACAGGCCGAAAACGCCAGGTCGGGGTGTATCCGTTTTTTAGGTGTGCCCATGGCAGGGGGGCAAGAGGACCATGGTGACAAGGTCTGAGAGGAGGTGGCAAGCGTGGCAGTGTCTGTAAACTGCAGCCTTTTTGATGTTACCCTTACGATGGAAAAACAGGCCACTTATCCTGCCGGAGCGCAGTGGCGGGCAACGCCAGCCAGCCAAGTCAAGAGGCAATCATCTGCGGTAACGAGTCGTGTTTGGGGAATAAGCACCTCTTGAAAAATTACATGAGAACCCATGGTGTGCTGTTTTTTATTTTTTTCCTCTCAGCAGCAGAGCTTTGTCTCTGAGGTTGAGGTGAAACAACGCAGAGCTAAAATTGTGGCATTACAAAGTGTCGGTGTTTGAAAACACCATAAGATGATGATATGTCCTTCAACAGTGAAATATCCAGAAATGTCGTATTACACTGAATTACTTATCAGCAAAAAAATATGAGGCCAAATCAGGTAATGCATTAAAATTGTGTCTGTTGGTCTGTTTGTCTTAAACAAATGGAGTGTTTTTTTTTTTTAAACACATTCAGGCTGACTTTGAACGCTTTTGACATCCATACAGTCTTGGGCATGTGGAGACCATGATGTGTGTTAGATGTTCAACGTTCCTAGGTTGTGTAATCAACACGGTCAAGAGGTCTCACCCACAGCAAGAAAAACATGTTCCTCGCTTGTCAATTACATTTACAGGCCACCCAGCTCCTCCAGCCATGAAGCCAGAGAGATTTGTCCTTATTTCTTTTGACTGAAGGCTAAAATGATTACTTTTCTGCACCAGGGACCAGTGGGCTGTATCTGCTAAATATAAAGATTTTATCCCACTTGCTCCTCTGGAAGGTCCAAAATCGAATTTTTAATAAAGATTCAGTGATCTCCACGGTGAGGATGAGTTTGGCCAAAATGAAAGAATTGAAAAGTACACACAAGAAATTCCACCCCCTTCCCCACTCCAACCAAAGCATGCCTGGTTTGATAGGTGGTGAAATACGCAATATCAGGGAACTTATTAAAATATGATTTGCTTTTTTTTTTGCATTGCAGTGCAGCCTGAAAAATAAAATTAAATACAAAAAACCTTACACATCACACATGTTTGAAGAGATCTCTCTTATAATGCTGAGGATTCCTCTTCCCAGTGGTGGTTTACAGAACTAGTCAGATAAATTGACAAAATAACCACACCAACCAGACTCTCCAAACAGTCCACTTAATGTTTATTTTGATTTTTTTTATTTCATAGTCCTCCACGATTCCTTACAGAGAACACATGCTGTGTCAGTAACTGTGCTACTTAAACTAATGGGTGTCACGAGTATATGCTTATGCATAGGTAGAAAAAAGACCTTTATTTGCAATTCACTGGGTTTTATTTTACATATACAAAGCTGATGGTGATGACAATCCTGCAAATGTAAATTTTGCACACATTTTCATCAATTATATCAGTACATGAGTGGTGAAAAAAGACCACTTTTGTTTTCATGTTATCCATTGCATTGGAACTGTATCCTGACTTCAGCAAGTTCAGAGCTCCTTTTACTCTCACTAGAATTATTGCATACCAGCAATAATTGTGTTAATTATATCCATTGTGTGATTTTCTATAGTTCTGACTCATTGTATTACAGTTGATCCTTCCCTTGAAGTGGCCCTTATGTGGCATTTATAACACCTTAGTAAGTGCTGCATAACACATTATAAATTTAACAAATATTACCTACAGAGTACAAATATTACCTACAGGAGATGTGCATAAAAGTACATGCGTCATAATACTGTTTGTTGTTATCATCTGGTTATAGTATATACTGTAGTATAATATAAATGGCATAGTGGTTAAGGAGCGAGACTCATAAGCCAAAGGTTGCTGGTTCGATTCCCTTTCTCAATGTGAAATCATGCTGAAATCGGCAGTATAGGGCAGCAATTTTAGCATGGCTTGTAGCCAAAAGGTTGTTGGTTCAATCCTCCCTCCTCGAGGACACTGCTGCTGTACCCTTTTGCAAGTTACTTAAGCAAAAATTGCCTCAGTAAATATCCAGCTGTATAAATGTCTAACATATAAAAAATTTTAACCTATGTAAATCGATCTGGATAAGAGCGCCTACTGAAGGACAGTAATGTAATGTAATGTAATGTTGATGAATCCTTATGACAAGATTACAGCCATTGTTTAGAGCCGATAAAAGCATTGTGAATGCTTGATACGAGCCATTTCAAGTAACAAGCTGCCATATTCCCTATAATTGGAAATGAGATCTACAGTTTTGTCTGCGATTTTTGCTGTGTTTTTAGTTTTCATAACATAATGGCCACTATATACACAATAAGACTCCAAACTGAATAGTGCATAAAATTGGTCCTTCAGTTTGTGTTCACATTTTGAGGTATACAGAAAGCTTTCTGAAAGAGTGGAGAATGTTTCTATTTTATTTCAAAACAAGAACATTTGTGGTCTGAAAGTTCAACATAATGCTTTTCAGAATATCAGGCAGGCCAATGTAGCAAAATACAACTGACAATGAGTGGAGCATGGAAGCTTTCAAGACCAGTGTTTTTGCCTTTCCTTGACCCTGTTGCCAGAGGACTGCAGAGCGTGTTTTCTCAGTTGGTTTGCATTTGCTGTTCTTTGCTGAAGGATGTGTTATTGATAAGAGATGTATATTTAAACCCTCTTTTTTATCACCATCTGCAATCACATATTGATGTTACTCAAGGTCAAATCATGCATTGTCCAATCCACTCTGTAGTGTGTGCTGAATGACAGGATGCAACACACAATAAAACCAAAACACTCATCTGTGCATTATCCCTCTGCAATCACAGTTCGTCTTCATGGCAACATTTTTCCAGGCTGCTAAGAGTTCAGAAATGTCAGTGTGAAATATATGCAAGTTAGAATGAGACAGCTTTCCACTGCACTGAACACTTTGATCTGTGTAGTGTTGCAGCACTGTGGAAATCAGCAATACAAATCACCATTGTTGCATCACAATAGAAAACAATAGACTGGTGTTCTGTGCCGTTCTAAAATGGACTGAGGTAAACTCAGCAGATCGTCCAGCAATCTATTAAATAATGTATCAGGTCCTCTTTAAAGCTCACTGTTCTCTGCCTTTAACTGGCTTATCATGTAGGAAAGGTATGCTGTATATCATTTTCCCTCTTCGCTAGGTTTAAGTCAGCCAGAGATGAATGGAGGTAAAAATAACAATAAACGATAAGTGCTGTGATTCCGTTACATAGCTCTGGAAGCCAAGAGCTGGAGCCTGAAGTGATTTAGCTGCAGTCCAACCAGAAAAAAACATGTTTATATACCAGCAATCTATAATTAAAAAAACCTTCCAGTCTGGATGGTGTCTTGTTATTGCTTTGCACAAGAATTCAAAGAATTGTCTTATAGCTGGCTTAGAAAGCCACAAATACCCTGCAAAATTTTGATGTAGAATGTACAGTAGACCTTTATTTTTTTGCTTTTAATGTAAGACGAAACAAGCCTTAGCAGCAGAAAAGTTTCAAGAGTTTTTGCCAGCATAATATTTTTTCTGGAATCATATATTCTGAGTCCTCAGAGTGAGATTGGGATTTGGTTATATGGCTGCTCAGAGTCAGTCTTTAAAACATGGTTGTAAGTATTTGACTAAAACCAGTTAAACAACAAGGCTATTTAAAATACATGGAAAAACAGGCTTGAGGCCATCTGTGCAATTATGAGCATATCCAGACTAGACAAGAGTCTAAGATTTGCTTCTCATATCTGTCTCTACTGTGAGGTACAAAACATTATCACCTTATTATGTAGCAGTATACTGACTAGAAAAGTCTACAATCGCATACACATGTTTATAATTGAGTCCACTGGGAAATATCACTCTCCCCAACAAAAGGAAATTTAGGCAATGACAATGACAAGTCCTGGAAGAAAAAGAGAGAAGAGGAAGCAGAGAAAGATGTCACTCCGTAATTAAGGTTGGCACAGAAGCAAAGTAATGTGCCCTGGAGCTTTCAGCACCTCCGTGATCGGAGGGTACACAGGGAGCTGCCGCCCCTCCCACTTCGTACCCTTCCATGATGAGGCTGACATCACCCTCTGTTGCCTCCCCCGCCCCCCCCGGGCGGCTCTGGCCTGTGTGATGTCACCTCAGGGCACGCCCACACACAGGGCGGCAGGAGTGAGCCTGGTGACTGTCACCGGGTTCGACGCGGAGGTCCTCCAGCGGCTTCGCCCAAAATCACAGCCTCACAGACGCGCCACGCCCCTTTCCTCCCCCCGCTCCACACAGCAGGGCCGGTGCGCAGAAGAACGGCTGATTGGTTAATTTGTTATAATTGGCAGTTTCTCAGGCCCCTCGAGTTTTAATTAAAACTCTGACAGATGAAACGGCCTCTCGTTTTGCAGAGGCAAAAAAAAAAAAAACGACGACAAGGCACCAAAGTGTATTTTCTTATCCTGTTTCATCTTTTTATGATTTTTTTTTCCATAGCTCTTTGTTGACTGGAAGAAAAAGAGAGGAGAATAACACAGTGGGATGAAAGTGCCTTTAGATTGTCTGAGCTGCAAAGTTCATTTGGAAATAAGATATACTTGCCCAAGACGGAACCAAATATACTTACATTCCTTGTATATCAGCTCAATTTCCCAAGATTTCTGACTGCTTTTTAGCTCCGTATATATGGTTACTTTATCTCACACCAAACAACAACAAAAACTCCATGTAGTGGGAGTATGCTGTGGCTGCCAGTTTTAAGCCCATGAAAAGATTACTTGTCCTCAAAAAGGATATTTTCGAGGATTATACAAGACAGAAGTACATGGCAGGATAGCATATAAACCAAATGTTTGATGAAAATATGTGTCATTAATACAAATAGGATGAGAAACCACTATTCAGAAAAAGGGGCCAAATCTTATATGCATGTCCAGTGACACCTGCTCTAAGCTTCTCTCTTGATTTAGTATTCAGTCAGTAAACAAGTGTCTCTTTTTAACGCATGTGTAGTGTAGGACTTTGGATGTAGAATATTATCAAGCCCTGCTGCTGGGGGTTGTTTCAGGTAACACTTTATTAAGTAGCACCTTCAAAGCTAATGGCTCAAGTCACAGAGAGGGTGTCACAGCACATGACAAGAAATGACAAGTTCCTTTGGTGGCACCTCTCTTTGGGGAGATATTGCGAGAACTGCATAAAGCTTTGAAAGCTTTCCTCATTTGTCTCTGAAAAAGTTTAGTTACAGGAGATTTATGTGGGATCAGCCTCTGCTCTGGCTGGCAATATGAGAACCGCTGCTGAAATTGAGATGGTACTTGTTTCCAGCAGTAGTTATTATCTGTCTACCACTCATGGCAACTGTGAGAGATTACTGTACTCTCATTGAATCTCTCTCGGCAATCAGCTGCCTGCTGGTTTTCTCCACCAGGAAATGAAATGATAGAAATATGAGAAGCACACTCACTTGTCTGCCCTTCAAACTAATTTAGGGACAATATGAAGAAAGTATGTGTGTGTGTGAAAAAGAGAGAGACAGAGAGTTGTGTTTGAGAAATGACAGAATTGTGTTTTTGCCCACTGTGATGATTTTACTTGATATCATAACCCAAGGAACAATCGATTTGCTTGCAACTCAAGCCTCATTCACACTCAGGCCAAACCTGGCCTAATACCACATTCAAAGATAATCCAATCTGTGCTAGTCTATACCAGGCTAAATGATGCCATTTTTGTGAGATTGGACTCTATTGATTGAAAAACACCCGACTGGTTTGTATACAAAGCCACTCAGGTTTGTTTGGCTACCATAATGTGAAGGAGAGCCTTCACTACCTCTTCCTTGGACTAAATTCTAATTGTAAATTGTCAATTGTGTCAATCATTTGTAAATATGTGCACATGTTGGCAATTGTTTGGGGAGCCAGCCTATTGGGTAAATGAGTCACACCTGACTAAATTGAAAGGTGACTAAAAACAGGTGTGGCTCCAGAGCAAGAGAAGGCTCACTTTGTCCCTGTGGGCTTGCATGGGCTGGTTTCTTTGTCCGTTTGGATTTTACAATAAATTATTGGTTTTTAACCTTTTGTTCTTTTTTACTCGTTTATGAGAGGAGTATCGGCCAGCTTCTCTAAACATAGTTAAAACCTATTTTTGTCGCCTTTAACAAGCTTCATCTGGCAACATGGTGTACAGGTTGCATCCCAGGCATCCATGTCAGGGGAACAGAAATCACAGGCTTCTTTTGTAGTGAGACAGCTGTTGTTACTTATTGGTACTTGTTTGATTTTACTTGTCTCTTTAGGAGTCAGATTCACTACAGCATGTGGTTAAAACCGAGAGGGGGGGCCTTACATATTTCGTGTAATTGCTAACATTTAAAACTACATGCTAGCAACAGTTAGCTTCCCTGTTAACTGCGCTGGATTTTGATATACAGGCACTTATTCTCTATGCTTGCTCTCCCATTCTGGGTGAGTTTACATGCTGCTGTGGTTTATTCACTTCTGCATGTAGGAAGCCGGTTTTAACGAGTGCATGATTTTAGAAACCCATACGCAACTGCACGTATCTCTTCTTCCTGACCTTGACAGCTCCCTGAGGTGGTCTGTCATGAAGCCAGGCAAATATGCACTGATACCAAGGTCAAGGCCTATGCTTCCGAGTTCTCCCTGGGCCAAAGCAGATTGCGGAACAGTTTCAGCTTGGCAGTGGGAAAGGGGCTTAACGAATGCTAGATCAGGCTTTTCCACTGCAGAACACCCTGGCATTTGAACAGCTGAAGAGACAAGAGTCCCAGTCAGACAGGGAACGCTGATAAGATTGAGGTGCCCTGTCATTGGGCTTTTTGTCCTCTGCGATTTTGCCACTGTGTGGTGAAAGAGTGGGACTGTTCTGTGTGAAAAGAGGAGTGCACTTGGATTGAAATGATGCGAAGACACTCTGTCCTTGCCGTAGCTATTACCATTACCTGAATTTTTAGGAGCCAGACAATCATAACTCTCAGATTTTGTAAGATTTACATTTTACTTTATTTACTATTAACATTCTCATCCTCAGAGCTTTGGGGGAAATAAAGGGGTGTGGGAGGTCTGGTTTTAGACCTCATTCAAGTAGACTGTTTTGACATAAAAGCTGCCAGGACGCTGGAAATGAAATGAAAGACTTACTGTTGAATAGACATTTTAAAAATGCAAAACTGATTATCGCAAAACATATTATTTTCCCCCCATGATCGTAATAGCTTCTTGGCAGTCGATGCATTTCTCACACCTGCAGTCAAGGGACATCACATTCCTTTATTGGAAATATTTAGCCAATTAGTGATGAGACAGGGAGGATTCAGGAACCAGCTGATAGGTGGAGCAACCATGCGCTGTCAAACACTGACTAACCAATCAACAGACTCTGCTCTTCACATCCAAGCGCTATGATTTTTTCATATCAGTGAGTCAATGAGAACACACGGTAGCTCCACCCATTTTGCTGTCATGAAGTCTCACTCTACCTTTTACTCACGAACATTGGAACTGGAGAAATGGAAGAAAAAGAGCATGCTAAAAACAGATAATGTCAACATTAAAACTCCAAAGGTAACAATGTAGGGCTTTGCCCTCTCACCTCTCCTCTTTCCCCCTCCAATCAGGCCTTTAGCTACAGGCATGAGATCATATTCACTACACTGTATGGCATGTGCAAACAGGTTAAGGTTGATTCATGCCTCAGACTTGCATGGGAACACACGTTCATACATGGCCCCGGTCTTTACCTGCTGAAGACATGCTTCATGCTTCCTGTGTTTCCACAGAACTGTATGTGGCCACATGTACCAACCACCAAAGTGGCTTAGTTCCAAACTGTTGTTCTTATTAATTTGCACGATCTTCCTGTCATACGTGTATCCCTTCACATTGTTAGAAAAACCTGGAAGGTGCGGAACAGGCAGTATAACCCTCTACTGGAACAGTCGTTAAGGTCGCAATTACGTCATTTCACTTGTGCGACAGCTACAGCCAAGCTGACCGCAAGACGCATAAATCAGCATTTAATGTGATCGTCAAATTTCCCTGTATGCAGCTGACGCAATGCTACCCCCATCAAATATGCATCAGCAACTGACCGCCCTAACCAACACACTTAAAGAATATGGGCCTGGTTTCTGCGGTGAGGTAATGCCATCAAGAATTAATCTGAGACTATTATGCAAATTCTTTGGAGAGGGTTGGGTGTGGATTCCCTGATCTACAGACGACTGCACAGTGTCTGCTCTTCTGTGCAAAGGCTGAGTGAAAATGTATTTAAAATGTTTTTCAGGGGTGTCTTGGATGAAATATTAATGGCTTTCTAATGTATATGTTTTGGCTGTGTTCATATTTGGCCCCATTCTGTATATTCATCAATCATACTGTATCAATAACTGTATAAATTAATAGAATGGATATACATCTTCTGAACCCCATCTTGTTCTTAATGGACAAGTCTGTATTTCCAATAAGATACTGCAAATTAAATGATGGCTGCTAAAGATATATACTGTTCTACACACCCACACACACACACAGACACACACACACACACACACACACACATTCCACCTTTTCTCTTGTTACAGTATGAAAAATGCATAAATATAAAGGAGCCTCGCTTGTGCTTACTGCTGTTATTTTGACTTGAACATTATGAGAAGAATTTAGCCCTGCCCAGAAGCCCAGTTTCACATGTACTTGCACAGGGTGGCCAGCAGGGGCGTTAACACAGGACTTTAATGATGGGCAATGGATCATAGCCCAGGTGCAGACACGTTATAGACAACCAATCACACCTTTTGATGAATACAGTCTCCATCACCTAATGCTCAGTGTGTTGTATGTGTGTAGTGAATTGACATGGGGGCTGGAAGCTGGTACATGAGAATTATTTGCTTGGAGGCTGGAGTTTAAATTTTATTCTTGTTAAATTGGTGCCTGTTGTCTAGGAGATTTTTTTTTTTTTTTTTACAATTTCAGTTGTGCTTGCAACTTAACTACTGACTTTGACTCTTCTCATCTAGCTAGCTATCCCATTAAATCAGAGAGTAGACCAAAACCTACTATTTATTAAAAGGTGGAATGAAAAAATGAGTCTTTGTACGTCCCAGTGAGTAGAAAAGTTTTCCATTCTTCTGGTATAGGAGGGTAGGATGGCTTACTGGTAGCATGGTTGCTAAGGGAACATACTGCAGGCCCGGTCTGCTGATGTCGTCAAAAATGATAGCTGATCTGCATAATTTTGACAGAGTTTACTAAATTCAAATTCAAAAAGGTACAGCAGCGGTTGAAGTCAGCTGGGAAGAACTGAACATGCAGTAGGTGAAGATGCTCATCTCCAAGTGGCAGAGCGTCCTGAAATGGTGAGGCAAAGTAGGGCAGTTCTGCAGTGTTTGATTGGTGCATCCTCCTTTCTGGGGTGTCAGGAACTGGCTTTCAGAGGGTACGATGAGGGCAGGGATTCTGACAATAAGGGCGGCTACAAGGAGCTAGCTGAAGTAATTGGCAAGTATGATGAAGTGCTGGCTAGGAATTTAGAATCTTCTGCTGTATTTGGGCATAGCAGAAACAATCCAGAATGATCTAATTACCTCTATGGTGCTAGAGAGAGAGCAAAGTTATCGCAGCTCATTTTTTGCACTGCAGATAGATGAAGCTACTGACATTGCCTGTCATGCCCAGCTCTCCATTATCCTGCGTTGTTTGCAGCATCCTCTTGTCCTTACTTTTGTAGATTCATGATTTGCCGTATTTGTTTTCATGCCTTATATGTGGTATTTGCTTTAATTGGCAGCAGGCGGTTTGCAGTAAGAGGACAGCAATCAATTCAGGACAGACACAATGCACAGAAACATGAGAGCACTCAGGAAAGCTGCACTGTCCTTAAACAGTAAACACTCTGAATGCTTATCAAATTCTTAGGCTGCAGGGGTCATGGAGTACAGGGTGTTTTGTGTTCAAATGAAGAGCTGAGTCCTGTGTTACTGTCCTTCTTCGTCCTTGGTTGAAGTGTGCTTTTCCTTGACACTGTCACCCTTGTCTTGCCTGCCTGGAAGTTAAACATTTCACGATGTACGAGAAAAAAGTTTATGCAAATTAATAAAATTTGATTTGAATAGTATGCAATGAAATGTAATTTTTTTATTGTTATGACTTTTTTCTCTGGAAATGGTAAGGAGGAAAAGGATTATTATTGTAGTATTGCAAAAATGAAGATGACTTGTTATTCTAATAAATGGAAAAGCTAATAGTGATAAAAGGGTAATTTACTTAAAGCACTTTTTTGGACAGGCACATTGCAGTCAAGGATGTGATTGCAGCAATAAGCTCTTCTTTTCCACTCTGATGTCATAAAGGAATAAAGACCTGGCTATGGAAGCAGTCTTTGGACACATCATTTGAATATATTCATGAAGGCTTTTAATTTTTCTCTGCATTCATATTTCCTGTAATCATCGAGAGTGTAGGCTTGCTTTATGGGAGGGTTGCTTCCTTAGCTCCTCCAGACCAACTTTTTGCCTTGAATTTCCATAATGAATAAAGCCGAGAGACTTATCGTATAAAATCTTATGATCCATGTGCCCTTATCCCGGGTAAAATAATTTATAATCTGCTCTTAGCGACGGTATGTTAATAGCTTGTATGCAAATGCTGCCGCGCGGACCAGCACCTTAGGTTCTGCTGCCTCCGTGTCATTCAGACAGCGCAGCGACAATAGGTGGCACAAAAGCTGGCCTGCTGATTGATGCATCTTTAGCTGTGGCAGAGCCATTGTCCCCGTGTTCATTTATGCAAATGTGTTATTCTCAGCGTTCAGCGTGAGGGTTGACAAGGGCGGCTCGCCTACGTCTGCTTATTTACATGTGTGGATTACCAACTCAGGAAGTGCGCTGCCATTGCAGGGTGTTTTTTTTTTTTTTTGGATCCCAGGGTGTTTCTGGGAAATATACAACATTCAATTTGATTTCAGAATCTCAGACTTAATTCAGCGAAACTGTGTGTGTTTGTGTGTGTGTGTGTGTGTGTGTGTGTGTGTGTGAGAGAGAGAGAGAGAGAGAGAGAGAGAGAGAGAGAGAGAGAGAGAAATGGAAAGACAGATTAGAACAATAAGAGTTAAGGACAGAGTGCTAACATCCCAGCAAGAAAATGTAATCCTCTCAAAAATGCACTTTTCACATGCTCTACAAAATAATGTCCACACCATATTTATGTGAGTATAACTTTTCCTTTGGAAGCGTGTGAACTCCACTGACACTAGCACAGTCATACACTAAACTACACAGCAGTGTACCTCTCTTATCTTACTAAAAGGTTTAACTTACCGAAAAGGTCACCTCAAGAGAAGCTGCCATTTTGGTGTGATCCTTAGGGCACTCTAACAAAGACATTTGACCTCCATCTTTGAAAGTTGAAAATGTTAAGGATCAGTTTTATGCGGCTAAGCTGATCGTGCATCTAGCGAAATTCCAGTAATTATAATGTTTCCCAATCAATTACGAGAGCATAATTCAATTCACAAGGGTTCGGTGGGCAATTTATTTTGTGCATATTAAATATGGCCGCCTAATCTAGCCGCGCGGTTTACCCACATTTACATTTTGTCACCTCATCTTGTAATGTATGCCGGCGTATTAATTTCCTGGAAGGCTCAGCCCCTCTTTGGAAAATTAATCATTCCAGGTTCCATCTGTAAAGGTGACTAATTAAAAACAGAGAAGCCCAGGACGTTCTCCACTCCCATAGACTGAGTGCAAAGTCTATCAAGGGCAGCCTCGTCCAAAACAGTCCTGATTAATGCCTCTGTCATCTCCCAATCCCGCTGATGGTAAACATTCTCTGATTATCTATGTGACAGTAGCACCAAATATTTTGGCTAATCCTGCTGATTAATTGACAGAATCACCGCACTGGCATCTTTAACCTGTTTAACCCCATTCCATCAGCACAGCTTGTAGGAGAAAGAGAATCTGCTCCCGCCCTAGTGAATGGCATAAAATATTAATGCATCTGAGCAGTGGAAAAAAAATAACAAAGCCCAAATAGGTTTTCATAGCATTTGCATTAAATATTCAGGTGCTTTGATTCTAATCAATTTCAACAGTCAGTAGATTGTGGCGAACCCCTGGTTGCCAAAAATCATCTGAAGGATGCTGGGATTACATATTGCACTTCCTGCTCTGGTTTATAAAGACCTGGGCATGGCTCCTGAAGGGAAATGTACTGGGGGCGATTAGGTCCCTGTGTCGGGGGACAGGCCCAAATCATTTCGGCTGCGTCATTGCAGGCTGGCGATGTAATGGCCCTTGAAAGCTTGAATGCCACCAGAACACAAAAAAAAATAATCGTTTAGCAGGGTGGTGAGGTGGGTAGAGCTTTATCACTCCGGGCACTGCTTTAATTTTCACAGTTCCCATGTTGATGTTCCATGTTATTACCTCAATGAGAATACTAACGCCTGCTTTTTGAGAATAAATGTGCTTTATTGTGACTTTAATTAAAAAGCCATCTCTTGTACGATGCCCACATGAGGCTTTTTTAACCCTGTGTTACCTGTGTTTGTCTTTGTCACTCATTCGTACAGCAGCAAACTTGGCTCGGTTCTCTAAAAATAGACGATGACAAACCAGTCCTTGAACAGCCCCAGTTTCCCATTGTCAATCATAAGATCTGAAAGCTGTCTCTCGAGGTGTACCAAATGAGCAGGTGATTAGCATTTTCTGGCTCACACCCCAGAGGTATTCTCCAGGTGAATCAACATTTAAGAAAGACCTAGGAGGCAGTGTTGTTGACTGATGTCATCTACACATGGACCCAAAGAAAGTTCCCAGACATCCTTCACTTGGGGTCAGATAATCTGAAGTTTGGAAAGCCCGGTGATTTATTCAGCACGAGGAGTCCCCCGTCAGATGTCCTCAGATGTGTCCTGGCGCATATCAGGAGAGCAAAAGCGCAGCATCTCCTGGAACGTGGTGGAGGGACAGGGTGTTCCATCCCAGCCTCTGACAGCTGTGGGCCACCGGCTGCCAGCACAGAAAGACAATACATGTTTTATTTTTCCCTTCTTCTTCTTCAGTGCCAACATGGACAATTTGACAGACGCCTCACGCCTCCAGTACCACCTTCCAAGCCCTGTTTGATGTGCCACCTTTCAGATGTTGATATTCAGAGGAAAAAAAGAAACAGAATATGTGCCGCTCAACCCCATCCCCCCCTCCCCCTTTTGGCCAGCTGACCGCGTGGTTTGGGAACAAAAGCTCCTTCCTAGCGCCTACACGGCTCATGGGGTTTCTGCCACAGGTCAGGCTGAATGGTGGAGGGTGAGCATTAATGCACCGTGACACACCCTTACCAGCTTGCTCCATCTTTTCTTTCGGCATGCCGAGGTCGGTCTATGAAAAGCACGCCTAGCTTGATCATACATCAGAGCGACACCAAAGCGAAACATAATTCACCACATGTGAAAGTTCTAAATATGTGTGGTATGTGCACAAAGGTAGATGAGAGGGGAGGGAAATTATAGTCCTAAGTGCTCTGGGGGTAGTTATAGGTGGAATTATCTCAAACTCGCCTTACAGTTATTATTTGACATTTATATTTCAGTGGGAAGTTAGATTATTTTTAACGTTCCCTGGAGAAAGAGAATTTAAAAGCAAATACTGGGAGATGGAGCAGATGGACACAGAAAACAGGTAACCTGCCTTTTTAATATTGCTGTATCCAGCAACTATTGTCAAGAAAGAGCAAGACTGCAGATCCAGTTTTCAAGTTTAAGAAAGTGCTCTGGCAGTCAGCTTTTCTTTTTGGTTGTGTAATTGGATGTGCAGTCACCTTAGAAGGCAGAAGCATATGGAGACTCCACCACTTTCCTCGTTAATCAAACTCTCGTTCAGTTTACAGGCATATGGACTGATCAAAGTCCACCCCTTGAATTGGACCCCATTTTGTGTCCTCGGTGCTTTGTTTGAACAAGGACTTTATGGTTTATAATAATTTTCAGCTTCTTAGTTTTAATGTTTAATTGTTTCCAGTTCAAAGTCATTGAAGCTCTTTGTTTAGTCCTGCTACATGGTAAACCCATATGTTACTCTGCTGTTACTAAAAAAAAAAAAAAAAAAAAAAACAGAAAATAGTTCATTTTAAACATCCATATATGGAGTCAGATTTTGTGAATCTGAAAAGCCATGTTTTCTCTCCAAATTATTGACCTCAGCAGATTTCTACAGCGGTACTATGCAAGTGTACAATTTTTGTTTGTTTCTTTCTTTTCCTTCTGAAGATGTCCCAGTGTGAGGAGCAGGGCTGTGTGCTGGAGAGAATTGTGCTCGATGGCATGTCCTCCCACAGAGCCAGGCATTGCGATAGGCCAGGCAGTTAACCCTGGATTCCTCTTACGAAAAAGAAAGAGTCTCAAACTTGCCAGTCTTTCAAGGGCCGGACCCCTCAGCAGTACCCTGGCTCTAGCCTCTTCACCTCCAGTGTCCACTTTGAAGCACATACCACAATAATTGAGGTGTTACTGTATTGACATGCAGTAATTATATGAAATTTCTCACTGGCCAAGTGAGACTGAGCTGCTGCTCTGGAACTAAGACTTACAAGTGCAGGGTAATAAATGCAATTTAAAAATTAAGGAATCTGAAGTGCACACACAAAAAATGCCTTTCTTTGGAAATGGAGGTGACACTTTGTGCTGCCTTCTGGACTCTTCAAATGAAGACAAAGGAAACTACTTCACTTTCAGCCACACTGCCCATCAAAGCTACAAACAGTTTAATAATGCTGACGGTCAGGACATTTAAGATGTCCTTTATTAGGGAACAAGGCTTGCCTTTTGATGTCCCTTACAGATATACTTCAGCACACGATGCTTATTGTTGTACAGAGCTCTGTGGGTGGCAAGGACTCACATTTTCTCAGTGCTCATTGACTGCAGCCATCTGTAATGATAGCAGTGTTGTATTTCAGGAGGTTCAACAATGCAGATCCTGTTTGTCTACTTTATGGATTTCCAAAGGCCCTCTGGCAGTCTTTCAAACAAAACAGGGTTTAACCCTACCGGCTTTGGTCACATTCCAAACAGAGGTCAATGACCCAGCTTGCCCGAATTCCCCAAAGTGCAAACTGGTTTTAATCCAAAGGACAACCCTTCAATTCCTGAGGACAATGAATGGAAGAGAGGGTTTATGAATGAGTTCACCCTGAGAACGAAATCATTAGAATTTGAATGCATTCATACACACACACAAACACAAACACACACACACACACATACAGGGTTACATGCATACATGTTACACATGAACAGACACACTTAAAAACATATACATTAAAACATGCCATAAACACATGAACAGACACACATACATATATACACATGCACATGTGAACACATGCACAGTGTCATGTAGACACATCAGTGCATCAATGCACACATGCATGCACACACACACACACACACACACACACACACACACACACACACACACACACACACACACACACACACACCAGCGTGGGCTGCTTCTATCATTTTGCCATTATCAAATGAGTGCTTTAATTTCTTTACCTTTGCTTTGCACCACAAAGCAAACACCCTTTAACATGTGCATCACGTCTGAGGGGAGTCAATTCAATTATTCACGCATCTTGCAGTAGTTAGCCCAGTTCCACCTGAACTTCTTAAGGAGAGCATACCCCACCTGTCCAACTGATTAAAACCCTCTGATGGATTAAATTAAAGAATTGATTACTTTTTCAGTTCTGCTAAGTTGAATTCATTTATTATGGAATCATAGGTGTTGCTACCTTACTTTAGGGAAACTACATGTTTTGTTACATTGTTTGAGCAACTGAATCTTCTGACCACATGGTGATAGCAGTTAACTTCCATAAGGGGAAACGTGATCACCCGTATGAGAATGTGATTTGTTACATACAGTAGTTACTTAGCCACGGCCCATCTCTCAGTAACAAGATATTTCTACGGGGGACTCAGCTTGATCAGATCTTTGGCATGCGCAGAATGGCTTGGTATCAGTGTTGATTTGGGCTTTGTGCCCTTCAAGGCTCCCAAAGTGTCAGAATGGAAAATGGTTGTTTTTCTGTGTTTTGAGCTGAAAAATCTAGAGGAAAGTGGCAGAGTGTAGTTGGGTTAGGGCGTAAATATTTAATCACGCAGTTTCCCTGCAGGTCATGGCTCTGACCATCTCTGACACTTTCTGTGCTTCTTGCATGGTGCTTTGGTGCAAAGATCAGCAACAGCAGCACAAGGTGTCAAGCCAGATTTTAAAGAGCAACATTTGCCTAAATTTTTTTACTCAAAGTTATGAAACAAGTAGAGAGTGGCAAGACAGAATAGGGGGCCTGCTTTTTTTCTGGAAGCACAAGTTAAGAGCTACAGACTGACGCATCATAGGGAGGTTTCTCCTGAGACGGCTTGTTTCAGGGCTTATGCAAATATGTGTGGTGGAAGTGTTAAATATTAGAGATTTCCCCATTAGTATCTGAGCTTGATTTTATTTTTTTTTTTCCCAAATGCTTATTATTTAATCATTATGATATTACAGATAACTATGCCTTCACAGTTTTAGCCCAATTTTGTTGCTGAGGCTCGAAGCGAAGCTCAGAGCACACAGATGTATTAGTCTTCATTTATTCGGAAATCTTTTGAATGTTGTTTATTTCACACTTCTGTCCTAAGTGTGGGTGACCACTGACTAACAAATGGCTCCAATAAAACAGCCATTTGATAAGCAGATGGGATCTTTATGAGGGTGTAATCTGATTTCATATTTCTACCGCATGCTTATGTAAGCTTGTTCATAACAGTCTCTGCCTCCACATGGACTGTGATTCCTGTCATTCTTGTTCATTAGATTGAATCACCTGTCATGAGAGGGGTAATATTCAGAAGGGTTGGAGCTCTATGCCACCATCTCAGATGTATTATAAAATTACCTTGAAAAATATGAGGTTTCAGATCATTGAGTGGCGTGTTCTTTGCCAGCTTTTCTGAGAAGTGAACCTAAAAACAGCCAACTGGATACAGCCCGGCCCACGGTGAGGGCTTAGAAATGCCAAAGCAGAAGTGAGAGGCGACCTCTCTCAAAGACACAGGGCCTTAATTAAAAAGTCAAAAGCTATGCCTTGTGTGTACAGGCCATCCAATCATTTTCACATTTGAGTCCGGCACTACATCCAGTCAGACGCTATGCAGACCAAAGAGAGTCCAGAGCAGGAGCGTTTCGACATAAAATCGATAATTTGCAAGCAACCAGTTTCTTTCCCGTATAAAGTGATTATCATCCTATGTGTGAGGTACAAAAGCAACATAAGGGCTGGAGACAGGCTGTTGGAATCCACACTGCTGCTTGACTTCACTCCTGGATTTTAAAATGCATATTTTGTGTGGAAAACCAAAAGATTACCTTGCTGGCAAGCTAATATCTTCTCTGTAAATCACTGTACCCACTTTATTGCAAGGGTATCAGTGAGGTGAGGCTAAACTTTGTGAAGTGAGCTGTACTGAAAGGCATTTTGCATCCCATAAAGTAACTGCAAGGTGTGCTTACCTAATGCACCTTGCATTGTGTCTGCATCTCCTTGTCAAAAGCACCTTTCTTGTTTTTGAGATAACCAGACCGAAATGACCAATGCGTTACACTACACAACAGTATTATCATTTAGCAGACACTCTTATCCAGAGTGACTTACAGATTCTACATGTTATCCATTTACGCAGCTGGGTTTCTATTGAGGCAATTCTGTGTTGGGTTCCTTGCCCAAGAGTGCAACAGCGGTGCCCCAGAGGGGAATGGAACCAGCAACCTTTTGGTTACAAGCCCTGCTCCTACCCACTGTGCTACACTGCTATAATGATTTATGACTCATGTGACACGTGCTGTTCTGTGTCTACGACCCTTTCTATGCAGCTTTCGAGATAGGCACTTCATGTATCTGCAACAATAAAATAAAACATAAAAAAGTAATAAAACATGAAAAAATTATATAGCAAAACTGGTACTTTCATTATCATTCTCCAATATATGCAAGACAACCCCAGATATATTCTCATCACACCCACATTAATCTGAATTACTGGGCAGTTTTGTAGAGCTTTAATGTTCTGTGTTACACAAGTTCTGCCATTTGTAATGAATCAGTCTAACGCAGTCAATGCTGTGTAATGATTCATGGGACCCCATTCATCTTCTGGAATGTTTATTTGTAGCATAATTATTCTCTCCAGCTTCAGCATCCGTTGTTGTCTTTCAACCTGTCAAAAATCCGAAGAGAATGCATCATCCGATATGACTGGATGCTCTATGGCTGAATATGACTGAACACTATGCTACGATTATGCCAACATTTTTCATAAATTTGACATATTACTGTAAATATAGTACTATTTTCCTTTTTGCCTTTCATTCTTTACTGCACATAATCCATGAAAAGTCTTATATATATAAAATCAGGATCTGACTCAGATACTAAAGCATCATCTTTCCGAGGTGGTTAATACATCTTTTGGATTTAGAAAGTGCTGCAAAAGATCTTGATATTTCATCCAATGCTGCTGCATATGTAAATAGCAAAGTAAAAATGGCCATCTCAGCTCAGAAAACCCAGGGTGCATAGTGCTCTGTGAAGAAGCAGTTCTCCACCCTGAGGTGAGATCTCAGTTGCAGTACTTGGCGATGTCCTTTCATGTTTTACTTTAATAACACGTCAGAGATGGTGTCATTTTTTCTCACCATTTCAGTTTTTGATGGCAAATACCAAAGTAGCTGGAAGGTATCTGAGTTCATGCTTTTATGCATCAGTGAAAAAGGCACCTGCCTTTTCCTTACACGTCATGATGAACTTTTACACTAATACCCCCAAATCTCTGACCTTCTGGGATTTTTTATAGACGAAGTATTCAAAGCTGCACACTTCAAATGCCTTCCTGAAATAATTCTGAAACAGTCTGTCCCAAAAGGTTATGAAATTCACTGATGACTATACAGTATAAGCCACAATGTGGTCTGACTGACAGCACTGGAACCTCTGGTCATGAAGATGGGTGTGTTGCTCATGTAACAAGGGAATGGGGGTAACTTCAGATTTCAAACTGAGGCCCTTGTCATCGCAAGGCAGAGCAGCAGGGACAGTTACAGTAGCTTGCTGAGCCTGAGACCCAGACTGCAGATAGGAGAAGCAATCTCGCTCTTATTCTGGCTGAAGGGGTGATGTCACCTTATGTAGCAAATTTCCAACAGCTCTCATTCACTGTGGACCTCCACTACATACATTACATTACATTACATTACTGGCATTTAGGCGATGCCCAGCTGTTTATACAGCTGGGTATTTACTGAGGCAATTCTGGGGGAAGTACCTTGCCCAATGGTACAGCAGCAGTGCTCCAGCAGGGAATCGAACCAGCAACCTTTCGTTTACAAGCCCTGCTCTTTACCTTAATGCTACACTCCTGCCCACTATGCCACATTGACACAGATGAACCTGTGTCCCGGGGAGTTTCCTTAAACCTAAACCGTCCCTGACTTTGTGACACATAGCTCTGGGACATTGTCAAAGTGATGAACATCACCCTGTATTTTATGGCCAGCATTTAAAAATGACATTCAGTTACCCTGCACTGTGTGATGACATCAGTTTTAGATTACAGGGTACAATCACTTCAGCTAATGCATGGTCGAAAAATATAATAGATTCATGCTTCCCTTTTTTCATGATCAGAATAAAAATATAAATAAAAATAATATTGATAGAAAATCAAGTAACAGATTTTACATGTTATGTCTAAGCACTTCATAATGCATCTGAAAATGATACATGACACCTTCCTGAGAACACTATTACACGTTTATAAAGCATTCAGAAATAAAGGTTGTGCTGTATGACAGCTTATGTGAGTGATTCACAAGACGTTTTCCCATGAAGTTTCATATTTTTTACAGAATATTGGCTATATCACTCTAAGTCAGCTGTCATAAAGCACATTTTTATGAATACTTTATACAGTAGTAATGCCTGTAAATGAAAGTGTCAGTTATACTTTACGAAGGACCTATGAAGTTACACTACTCCCTTATATCACCAACTCCCCACACTGTACACTCTCACACACATGTACAAATCACGCATTTACACAGCACTGAAGTGAGATGACAGCCGTTGGAGTTGCGTTTGTTTCAAACGGATGCGTTTCCACAGTTCCGGCCCAGTCATTCATCATAACGCCAGCTTTTTATTTCACCATTTGCACGGGAAACCTCGGCCGTGCATATGAAATATTCCAGTACATCAATAAAACATTTTTTTAGTGTTATTTGTTCCCATTTACCTTTCTTGTCTGCCGTCCCAGGAAAAAAAAAAAAAAAAGAAAAAAGTGTTATAAAACGCCTTTATTAAAACCAGGCCGGAGACCGGGAACAGGAATTTATTACCCAGCCTATCGAGAAGAAATCATAAAAAGTGTCACAGGCCCTCAGCACAGATGCCTCCCTGCTACAGACATAAGAGTGATTGCACAGGGTGGAAGTAATGGCAGTGGCATTTCTCTTTTCGCTTAAAATTAAAAGAGAAAGATGAGGTACGGCACATCGCGGACCTCGTCCCCACATTTCTCACTCTATCGGGGTGGGGGGTCGGGGGTGTATTTTTCATAAAGCGCAGCTGGGTGTCACCGGTTACGAACACCCTCTGTTGATACCTCACTCGGCGTGTGACGAGTCACCGTGGGGGGGCGCTTCAGAAATCAAAATCAAAATAACAATAGCATCGAAATAATAAAAATAACAGCATGGAAGGATTTAACATTTTCAGGTGATGAGGCAGGGGTAAGTGCATTTAACACGATTCACAGTTTTTTTACAGAAGATGCGAAGGCATTACGAGTAATCCTAAATGACATGCTTTCTATTCGCCCGTGGCCATTTTGTAGCAACAAGAAGTGATGATTGTACATGGCTGTGCGCCTCTGAACACGTGAAAATCAATTCGGCTAAAATTACAGGGGGAATACAGCTTGCATGTGAATGCCAATTTCACAACCTTAAGAAAGAGAGGTTACATTTTAAATATATTTATTATAATTATGTTGAAGATAATGATGATGATGCCTATTATTATAAACATTATTACAGCATGGTAGCTTTCCCTCACCTGGTTTATAAGAACCTTCTTACAGTAAGTGAATAAGCAATTCTTTTTCATAAAAAAGTTTATTGCTCTTAAAAACGATAATATTGCAAAAAAAAAATGTCTCTCTCAAAAGCTCTCTCTGTGATTTCCTCCTTTCACTGCCTATAAACTACAGCAGTGGAAATTTGTTATCGGAGTGCTCTGGCAGTCAGTATTGCCTCGGTTCAAAGGGAAAAATAAGGAACACTCCCATTCCATCACATCTGTGTCGAATAATGTGCTCTCCCCCAATGAATTCCCTGGTAAATGGTCATTTAGACATGCAGCAACAAGCCCTTTCAAGGCCTCTGACATGCTGTCAGATAAGAGATGAACACTGTCGAGAGGCCAGATGCTTCACTCCAACAGCAGCAATTAATATGATTGCCTTCACCACAGTCGGCTTTGTCCTTGCCTGGTGTGTGGGCCTCCTCTTTTTTTTGGCCGAATATTGCTACTGATAGCTTGACTCATCAACTCAAAAATAGCACAGCTTCTAGGTGATTGTGAGCTGTCTTTTCGGTGTCTGGATTTTAGCCAGCGCCTACGGCTAGCCTTTACTCCAGTGGCTGAGTACTTATTGGTTTCTTCGCACAGATTACCACCGAGGGGATCTGCAGAATGTGTGGATCACAGGGATTTCTAAAGAGTTCAAGAAACGTTATTCACTTCAAAACAAGACTCAATAAAGTACAACTATGTGTGTATGTGTGTTTACAGTGTAAAAAAAAAAAAATATATATATATATGTATATATATATGTATATATATAGTATATATATACAGTATATGTGTGTGTGTATGTATGTGTATATATTTTATATATATTTATACATATATATATGTGTGTGTGTGTGTGTGTGGTGTGTGTGTCTGAGGAAATAAATGGTAGAAATTGTACAGGCGCTGCAAGACATTTAATTGACTGTGTGACCCGAGACGATTTTTAAAGGCTTTTAGTTGGCAGAGGGAGGGTGTAGCAGCCCTGCGGAGAGTCCACCGTGACCCAGATCAGCTGCGTCTCCGACAGAGGTATGGAGGGCAGAGACACACAAAAGGAGGACGCACCGGAGCAGGCGTGCGGGGCGAAAACAGTGTCACCGCGTGATTTATGTTAATTGCCCGGGCTAATCTAGTGGATGGAAGTAATAAAGAAAAGTGCTAATCAATAAATTCCATTTTTTGAGGTTCCTCTCTATTACCTCTTCTTCAAGATGGAATCTCCCTCCACTGGCATTTGACAGATGCCTTTAAATATTTATCAGCTTGGCAGAGCACTAATCAGGGGCTGCCTCGTCTTACGAGCAAAGAGACAGTGATGAAAAAAGACCAGCGGTCTGTGAAGTGCAGGCAGACAGTTCGCAGGCCTGAACTACGGGCCTGAGTGCTAGATGTGGTTGCAGCAAATGGGACATGCCTGCCCTTGGAATAACATGATGACCTAGCTCGCTGGCTTGTGGCCCTATCAACGAGGCTGTAACTAGCTTTATATTGGCAAACCACTGTGTGTAAAACCCCATAAGGGTTTTAAATAAGCACAGCAATGATGCTTATCTTCACATGAACATATTAATTTACAAATGATTGTGTTTACATATACAAAATATTGCTGACCAGATGTTGTTTTTGATGCACTACCGGCTAAACTGTTTTGTTTAATTGTTGCATCTTTTTGGCTGCATTATCAGTTTCTGAATGCTGCTAAAACTGTACTAAAATAAATTCATTTGTACATACTGTAACTGTGATTGTGTACACACAAAACTGTTTGTTCTATTTTACACCATTGAGTAAATAGCATCTTAAAATGGAAAATGAGCTATGATATACATTGACTATAACTGTACATATGCAGTATGCATAATTTTTTTTTTCCTTTTTTCAGGTTCAATTCAGTTTCCTATGTTCAGTTCAACTTTCATAGTTTCAGATTTCAGTCATACTAAGTCAATAACTGCAATACTTCATTTCCTTATGTACATGGTACAGATTCATTTTCACAAAGTGAAAGAGGTCCTTGCTCTGCATACTTGATCTCAAAGTACATTTGTCACACACGCATCACACAGTTTTCACCTACCATTTACCACCATTTATCCTAAATTCAGTAGATTTGAATTTTAATTCATGTCTGCTGAATTATGGGTGGCAATGTAGCTTAGCGGTAAAGAGCAGGGCTTGTAACCGAAAGGTTGCTGGTTCCATTACCGTCTAGGGCACTGTTGCAGTATCCTTGGCAAGGTACTTAACCCACAACTGCCTGAGTAAATGTCTAACTGTAAAAATGGATAACGTAAAAATTGTAACCTATAAACGTTGCTCTGGATAAGAGAATCTGCTAAATGACAATGATGTAATATAATTCAATAAGAAACGAAAGTGTTCCTGACAATGAGGTCATCAGAATTCTGATCTCTGGCTTGGAGCCCATTGAAGAGATTGCACTTGGCCATTGGTGTTGACCCCAAACGTTGTTGAACCCCAGCCCCCCCATTTGAATGTGATAACAGCAATAGAAATAAGAGGAGGAGATGGGGAGGAGGAGGGATGCTGTGAACAGCTGACATAAAAAGGAAGTCATGAGTGGGGCTTTTGTACTTGTGGATGGGACAGGTTTGTTAACTGCGTCGGAATTGTCTGAAAATTCTTCTCCCCTCACCTCCATCTGGGACTTCAGTAAATGTTAATCTGAGAGCAAATTGAATGAAAGCATTTTAAAGTGTGAAGTAGCTGGAAAGAAAAAAAACATTGACTTTAGTGCACTAACTGACAGTGCTGAATAGGCTCACTAAGTTCTGATGTCATCGTTATTATTATCACCATAAGTTTATTTCCAACATCAGTGCCAAGTTTAAATTTTATAAAAAATGGTTTTAATAAAAAAGTTTATTGTGAAAATGAGGAAGGCCATCACTGAACTCCTGCTTCCCTCACACCATCAGTATATCAGTATCTTTTTACATGATTTCTGTTGGAGCTTACAGTTTAATCACTGTGTGAATGAAGGCCCACCGCAAGTAATATCTTCATCTGGCTGAAACAAAGAGAGGCATGACCAGCTGTGCACAGTAAAATGACCAAATAATCTCTACAAAACAGTGTGTGTGTGTGTGTGTGCATGTGTGTGCGCGTGTGTGTGTGTATGTGTGTATGTGTGTGCACGTGTGTGTCGACCAGTTTTTCTCCATTGTCTTATGCCAGGCTTATCTAATGAGCAGCATTAGGCATTCTTCCTGCACAGAGATTTCATGGGGTTTAATTTATGGAGGGCAGGTTTGGCGTGTCGGTCTAAGTGTCCCACCACCCAAGCGGGCAAGCAGCGGTGCCCGCTGCCCAACTTGGATAAATGTTTTAAAACACAGCTCACAGATGTCCCACCCTCGCTCTCGCGTCCCGAAACCCGAGGGGCGGTTTCACTCTCCGCGCCTCTTCTGTGCCCTGATGGAGGCTGTTAATCGCATTTTAATAGATGATTTACTGTCCCATTCATCAAAGTGGGGGAACGCACTGAGAACAATCCAGAACAGAGAACAGAGTCCGTTCTTACTGTGCGAAACTCAACCTTCCCCAGGCCCAGCAGAGACAGGTCATTTTTCATGTATGTGCATGCGTGCATGTCTGTGTGTGTGTGTGTGTGTGTGTGTGTGTGTGTGAGTGTGTATGTGTGTTTGTGAGTGAGTGTGTGTGTGCGGAAATGTGTGTGCTTGTGGTTATGTGTCTGTGTGTGTGTGTATGTGTGAGAGAGTGAGTGTGTGAGTATGTGTGAGTGTGTATGTACTGTATGTGTGTGTGTGAACATACTCATACTTTGTGTCTGTATATATATATATATATATATATGGAAATTATAGTCTAGACACACTCATTGTGTCATGCTGCATTCAGCGAGGCTCCCTAAAAAGCACGTTCTTTAGCTCATCACACCAGGATATTAGTTATTCTGTGAGTGTCCCAGGCTCTGTCTGAGCGCAGCCAAGCCTTCCTCATGCTGCTCTCGCAGTCACTCTAACGGTGGGTCACTGTCGCGTTGCTGTGCTCGGAGCCCCGCATATGGTATGCATAATGTAAGACATTGCTTTTGCCACCTGGGACACCGTCTGCGCTACTCTGAATTGTGTTTTTTTGGATGGCTACCTCAATCAATTATGAAAGCCTCTCTCTCGGTCCTCGGGACGTCCCAGCTGCATTAAGGAGAGGGAGGGGAGCGGGGTGGGGGGGTCTCCGTGGCCTTTGCTCCGTGGGGCTCCTGTCGGAGGACGTTTGCAGGGTGGGTGCACATGACGCGGGCCGGGGGCACACTCGGGGCCCCCCCATGGCATCGGCTGGCGCTGCGTTGCTCGGCTGCCAGGTCGGCTGAGATAATTAGACGTGGCCTCCGCTGGGAAGCGGGAGGGCTCCCACACACAGACTTAATTAACCAGCACTCTTCCCCTGCACCTTTAAACCTGCACCCCTGTTCACTGATGCATGCACACACACAACAGTGTTGCTTTGTCTCTGTCTCACACACACAGACACACACATGCACACAACCCAGTCCTGCTTTGTCTGTCTCTGTCACACACACACACACTTACAGAGGCATACACATCTGCACACATATACACACACACGTATACACACACACACACACACACACACACTCACTTACACACACATATACACTCACACACTTTCACACTGTGTCTCTACCTCCTCTTGGTGTTCATCCCAGACCCAAATGCTTGCAGTTACCCTGGAGGTGATTCATTATTTCGTGAAATTAACTAGATGGCAGCCAAGTGAGGGATTTGGCATCTTTCTCTTAGTAAACCATGACAACCATGTACCATGCAGTGTTAATCTGAGACACGCATTAAAGCTTTCTAACCTTTAAGCTTCTGTCAATGCCTCCTTGTTTCTAATTACACAGAAAGTTCAGTTGCATTCATTTCCTTTCCTTCTAATTCCTGTTTTCCCAGAGGAAGTGGAAGGATTTCAGCGCGACGCCGCGCGGTGCGCAGCTCCAAGCGACAGGCTGAATCTGCCGCCCCGTTTCCTGCCAGCTCCTTACCGCGAGCCGGCATAGCAGGCGGGACCGGCCGGCGAGACCCCGCTGACTCAGAGGAGACTCGGCGCGGAAATTCACTGTGCCGAAAAGCCATTGTGTGAAAAGCGCTGTCACATGAAGGGTTTAAGTAGCAGCACGCTGAGCTGCGGAAGAAAGGAGCCGCTGAAAGCGTCCGCGGTCACCGAGGGCGAGCTGAAGTGCTTTCCGCCAGCGCTCTACCTGCTAATAAGCACACGCGGATATGCGGGGGTATTTTTTCCCCCGCGTAAATGCAGCCCCCGCTGACTGAGCCCTCAGGGCGGTTTCACCAGGACACGCTGCTGCACACAGGGAAAACCAGCCTTTTCTTAGGGGCTGCGGGCTCATGCACATGCGCACACACTTTTCTTACCTACGAACACAATGTACAATACAATGCAAATGATGTCTGTATTTCTATGTGTGTGTGTGTGTGTGTGTGTGTGTGTGTGTGAATGTATGCAAATTCTAATTATTTCATCGTCAGGGCCATCTCATGAAAACCCCTAACTATAGAGCGTGTTTGAGCACCCTGCACAACACAGAGGAAAAGTAGATTCTGATTCTGTCTGCCTGTGACATGCAGAGTTTCATCATGTTATAACGCATAATAACATCCATTGTGTCAAAACATAGGGGGTATGGGGCACTCTTCACTGTCTTTTAAACTGGGAACAATCTGGCTTTATTCAGGTAGTTCCCAGTCTTAAAAAACCTCAGCCCATGAGGAGGGACCCACTGTGTCTGAAGCACTGTTGACTCTCTGTAGAGCGGATCACCTTTAATGGAAACTGCTGCCAAATAGCTGTGGAACAGAGTTCCGATAAAATGATCAACCAAAGAACGAGCTTCAAAGGCAAAGTCTGACGAGCCTGTCAGAGAGCAGAGGAGGCTGGAAACAAAGGGAAAGGCAGTGGGTGTGTTTGGGTTTTTGGTGATGGGGAGGAGAGGTTTGAGAGGAGAACACAGTGTCCAGAGACAGACCTTTTTTCTCCTGGGTGGATCCTGAGGAAGATATCGTTTGATGACTTATATATTGATATATTGATATGATATATTACAATATTATATATATATATATGTGTGTGTGTGTGTGTGTGTGTGTGTGTGTGTAATATTACAATATTATAACATTATAATATTATATTTCTTATGGTTAAATACATTCTTATCTTTTGTGTCCTAAAATATATGATTCCCAATACACTCTGATTATATAGCTATAAATATACACAGGTATAATGGAATGAAAAGCTAAACAATATTAAAGTATGCCTTTGGCTCCTTCAGGGTGTACGTGCATGTTGGCCACAGATTTTGATTTGATTTGTTTTGATTTGATATTTTAACCTTATATTACCTACATTGAGTAAAGAATGAAGTATATCGAAAGCAGAAGAGTCTTCGTTTCCTTGTTGAAGAAAGTTTGCAAAGCTATACCTGAAGGCTGAAAGTCATATCCTATGTGCCTCACACATCCATGGTCAATTGGAATGATTGTTGCTCCTATCTAATATTCTATGTCATGCACTGTCATGGCCTTTTGGTATAGGCTATTTTGACATAGATATCTTAGATATCATAGATATGTTGATGCAGACATCAAAGCAGTACAGGACTGGTATCATGCTAGCATTAGTTTGTCAGAAACACGCAAGTACTGTGTGACTAGTGGTGCATCAGCCTATGCCACATTTCATTGGAAAACCACTACCTTGCAAGTGATAGAATTACACCTCAGGATAGAATTATACATTGAGTTCAGTCACAGTTCCTTTATATCGGTAGTTGTTTCTTGGAAGACCCTGGGAGGAAGTGGTATGTTTGTCATTTTCTGGGAATGATAAAGTTAAACACTTCTGAATGAGATGTCTGGGTAAATGTATATTAACTTAGTGCAGTTTTCTGCACTATTAATATTCACTCATATGATTCACTCATATGATCCACCACCTTTTTAATTTCTATGTTAAATGGCTTTGAAGAGGAATGCAGTAGTGTCATGCATACATCATGGAGAAATAGCTCCATCTCATTCATAGCCATGTTTAGATATACCCTGCTTTGCGGTATTGCATGGGGATATCTGTGTTCGCCCAGAAAGGCCTTTATACGCTCACTTCAAAGTCACGGAGGAAATTGCTGTCAGTTTATACATTATTTATATTTCACAAGGACAGGAAATTCTAGAAGCGAAATGAATTTGAGTATTTATTAATGGAAAGGTTGAGCATTAAACTGAATGGGAAGCCACAGGGATCCTTGGCTTGACTTGGAGTCCAGTCCCCCAGGGAGGCGAGCTCGTCTACAGGACGGCACTAAGAGGGGCCCCCTTTGGTCCTTCTGGAGCTTCTAAATCTGATCGGATTTGATTACCCCCATTGTCAAAATGATGGCTTACCCATCAATTCACCTGTCAGCCTGTTTTGCTGTGTTGTTTTTTTTGGTTTTTTTTTCCGCACTAAAATAACAGCAGCAAAAACTGAAGGGAAAAATATTAAACTGAAGATTTTTTTTCTCAGGGTATAGAACTGCTAACTAATAGAGTCAGCTCCCATGTTCTTCAGCTATATAGACCTGTCAAACACATATACATATCATGAAAAGAAACACAGAGAAACCACTTCAGTTTTTAACATGTAACATTAGCTGGTGCTCACACAACGCACGCCATCATACTTCACGTATACCTCTGATTGTTGAGAGCAGGTTCAATAACATTAATAGGCAGCCAATTGCAGAAACTTGCTGCAACACAGCCTGCGCGGCATTTTGATACTGACTCTGCGCTTGGTCTCTGCCCCGCCCGGGCAGTGGGGTAAGTGCATGTGCCATGCTCGCTGTCAGTGCAAACCCAAGCTCATGTTCCCCTGAACGCTCCTCCTTGCTCACATACATATAAAAGAACTGCAGTCTGTTAGTCAGATTAGCCCAAATGCCAGAGCCATGTCCTGACATAAAGGTACTCATTTTTACGCCTGATATAATTCCAGACAGATATTAGCAATTTTCTCTCCTCTTGTCAATAATTTAAGAGTGACAGAAGACGACTGTAAAAAAAAGCCCGTGGAAGGCTGTTAAGAAAGAAAAAACTCAAATCAAAATTCCAAAGCCGCTGCTTTACATATTCATGAGACTGTTTAACGTAAGTTTTAAGCATAGATAAGTGAGGTGCTCCATTAGTGTCGATTTTGAAGAACACTGGTGATTTTATTAAGCATGAGTCTGAGTTGAGTCTATGATGAACTAGCACTTCAAGGAACACAAACATTAGGTGTCCACATCTTCACCAAATCTTGATGTTCTACAGAAGGAACAAACTGCTGTTGAATAAAAGATCATCAGCATATAGAATCTAATACCTTGACCCTGAGATCTTCTCTTCCATTCCATGAAAGACTTTGAGAGGAGTTCATTTTAGCAGTGCTTGCATTTGCGGTCAGGGTTGAGAGGGAAGGAGCCATTTGATGATCTTCTGCTTGGATCTCAGAATTTTATTTTCTTGGATGAAATAGACACCATTGCGTTTTTGCCTGGGAGTTTTCTCTGTACCGGAATGGAGTGGTGGAGTGATAGTTGTGGAGCTCAGTGTGAGCACTGCACAAGTGGTCTAAGATAAATAATAGGCTGCACTTTGAGAGACTTCCTGTTTGTTTCTCATGGGCAGGATATGGGGCAAGACGATCTGGTCTCCTAAAGGGAATATCCATGGTTTGTGCATCTCTGGTGGGACAAGAGCATAGACATTTCTTTACAATGAGTTATTCCCTATTTTATTAGTAATTAGATGGTAAGCTAAAAATATCATAATAACAGTTAAGAGGTGCAGACTTTGATCTTAAAACCAAACATGAATCAGACATCTAAACAGTGCCATGCAGAACCATTAATACGCACTGAAAAATCTTACCTTTCAAACCCCTCAACAGTGGGTTTGCTATGCACCTTAAGCATATTAAAATAAGAAAACAAACTCAGACAGGAACTATTGAAAAAAAAGAAAAAATAATAACCTTTGACGCAACAGGATTTTCAAGCTAACATGGTTTTAATTTGACACACAGCAACATTTAGACTGATGGGTATTGTGGAGGGGAAAAAAACGGGCTGGTGTAATTAGATCTCAGGCGGGCTGCACTTCAGGCGAGTCTCTCTAACGGAAATGGGGGCATGTGGAACACACGTCTCCAGGAGTATGGTGACGGTGAGGCAGAATGCATTAAATGCCCTGCATTAAATGCCACTGAAAAAGCAGAGCATGGAGAACAGTGCCAGACTCCCCTGCATTTTACTGCCTCAAAGTAGATGGTGTCTGAAAGCTCGTTAATGAAGCATTCTGTACACAGAGTGCCTTTCAAATTGCAAATTGCAAAAGTGCCCTGCTGAATTACAAATGCTACATTGAAATTTTGTTCTGTGTGATATTTTATTTAAAAACACTGAAACTCAAAATGAATTATTTTAAGGTGACATTGGTTTTATGTTAGAAAATAACATAAAACCAACTTCAAATCCGCAGGCGCAGAATTGTCAGTAGGCAATCCTTTGCTCAGATTTTTAACAACGGCAAAAAAATGTCAGGTTATTAAAGTTAATAACAAAATAATCATTCTGTCCAGATATGTAAAATATTTATAATATCCTCTGTCTTCAGTTCTAATTTCTTCTTCTAAAAAAGTAGAAGGTTATTTAGCTAGCTGACATAATTACATTACGTAATTTGCTTAGGAGACATCCTTATCCCAATCTAATTACACTTCATCCATTTATGCATCTGGATATTTACTGAAGCAGTACAGGTTAAGAATCTAGCTCAAGGGTACAAGCATCATTGCCACACCTGGGAATTGAACTGGCAAGTGAGTGGGAAGGAAGCCCTTCTCCTTTCACGACAGATAGCTTATTTAATTTACAGATGGCATGTTGATGCTGAAAACTGATATGACTGCATGTTGTTGAAAATCAAAAAATGGATTAATATGCACAAGAGCAGCAAGAAGTTATGCGAAAGAGTAGAAGACCATATGGTGGTGTTGTCAACTGAACGCAGGAGTGCTGTCAACCCACCAGAAGAAAACAGATCTCAGCTGTACAGTGATATTTTGCAGGTCTCATAACAAAATTGCAGGTAATATACAGGCCTAATTTGGAGCTGTAATGAAAATCAACGTTGGAACTTTGAATGACAAACCTAGTGAAAAAAACACAACATATATAATATGCTCCAATAAAGTGAATCCTACCTTATAAAACATGAAATAATAATAACAATAATAATAATAATATACAATAATATTCCTAAAGTTATTGCCCACATGCCACTGGTATATAATAAGTAATGCATAGGTTCATTCCATGGCTTGATTTTCACCTGGCTTGATCTTAAACAGGTGAAATCATCTCATTAGCTGTGTCCAGCCACCTCTCTGATTAACTAGGTGATTGGACTTTATTAAAAAGCCACAGTCCACACACCTACCTTTTAATAAAGCAAGCACACAGTACATAAATGTAAATATACAAAAGAACATGAGAAGCCAGATGACAAGAGGAGGACATTCAGCCCAACGAACTGTTTGTGAGCGTTTGCTTCTGTATGCTCGGTACGGTTTACATACCTGTTCAGTTCACCTCAGGCACAGCTGCTGTAACGCTGATGGATTAACTTTCTCCTGCTTCCTTATCATCTTTGTCCTCTTAAATCCCAGTTTTCCACAGGAAACGTGCCAGTCATTTAAGCGTAGGTACGCAAACCTGCCAGCATCCCCACTGCCTTTGGATAAATGCCAGTAAGGGTGTTATCTCCTTTTTCCTTGGCCTGCTACAAGATATGTATCGTTTATATACCAAAATGCTTGTCTGAACCTATTTTAAGCATGGTAAAATCAATAATAATCTAATGGACAAGATATTAGAGAGAAATCAATTTACATATTTCAGGAGTGAACTCTTGGCATTATTCTAATTGTGTGCACCTCACCTCCCACACTGATGGGCAGTTTTCCCTGAAACAGCCTAGTACTGACCCCGTAGTCAACATTCATCCATAACTTTGACTCACAATTAAATATGTTTAACTTTTTTCCCAAACACACTTTGGCAAGGTCAGCTATCACCAAAATTAGTGAAAAAATTGTTTGTGTTGAGTAACACAGTTCATTTGTCAAATCCAGCAGATAGAGAGCAAGACGTTTCTTTCTGCTGTCTTTGATAAAAAAAAAATTACATTCTGTGTTAAAGTGTGCATCTCCCTCTGTAATGAGGAAAATGTTAATTGGCAATACATGAGTAGCATTAGCAGCAACCAATTTCTGCTATTAAAATATGCCCCCACTGACATTTCCATGCGAGGTATCTGACAGCAAAAACAACACACTGAATTAACTGTGCAAAGCCACTCACACAATTCTAAAAGTAAACATCTACATCTTTCACTGCCAAAACATGAAATGTTTGACTGCATTCAAAATACATCTGCATGTTTATGCTGTACACAGTGTGAATTCCTCTTGTTTAACATGGACATTCAGGCTGTCCTCATAGCCTCTCTGAGTCCCTTTGATCTACAGGGACATCCCATAATGCAACAGTGCCTTACCTTTCCTGATATCTTGACAGCAGGTACCTATAAGTACCGTGTCCTCCAAAAATCAGTTTGAGTTGGGAAACGGATTATATGTTGTAAATGGATAACCGAATGGGGGAGTCTTGGAGTGAGGTGGCCCCAAAGCACGGTTTATTTTTTCCTTGCTTTGTGTGTGTCTGTGTGTGTGTGTTTTTTGAGGGAGGGGGATGCTCTACCTTTTTTATAGTCCCCAAAAAGTGCAAGATCTAGTGTTTGAGCTCTGGAGGGTGGGAGTGGCTTGGCGCCTGGAGCAGGCTTATCATTGCTAAGCAGTTTTGCATGCTGCGGTAAGTCACTGCAGAGCTTGTTATGCTTATGAAATACCTCAGCCTGAAGGGGGCTGCGCTAACGGCTAATGTGGCTGGAGTGAGCATGTGCCATATAACTCCTGTGTGTGTGTGTGTGTGTGTGTGTGTGTGTGTGTGTGTACGGACGTGCTTACTTCGTGTCCAAGAGCTCCCCTCCCAGGCCTTGGGAGGGGAGTCAGGGGTTGGGGGGTCGTACCCAGTGCGCCTGTCCTTGTGTTTTGGCAGACTGAGAGTGAGGTGATCCTGTGAGGGGCAGGGTGGAGGGAGATCCAGGCCCTGCTGGCTCGTGACATCGCCACAGAGCCAATTCAGTGTAAAAATATACACGTTAGTATTTGACAAAAGCTGGTCTGTGAGCCAAGGGGGAGGAACGGTTGAACGGTTGAAGGAACGGTAGCAGTATTTTTACACGACGGTTGCCTCCCCTTTAGACGGCCTCAGCAGTGACAACACACACGGTGGGTGGCAGGACTGAGGAGTGGCTCTGAGGGTGTAGGGGATGTGCGTAAACAGTGGAATTTGGGAGCGGTGACTTGTGGTCAGCAGGGCATGCTTTATGGGAGAGAGTCTGCAGGTTTATAGTGCGAGTAAGAGCAGGGGAACGATCCAGCCGCAAAGCTTTTATGATATTGCTGATTGCAGGTTTGCTTTATGTGGATGCAAATAAACGAAGTTGCCATGTTTTTGGTAGCAAAACTTTTTACTAGAAGACGTTGCATGAACCTGTTTTTTTCATTTTGTCTGAGGCTTTTTGGGAATTTAGCTCAGTATGAACAAACAAAATTAGACAGATATTGACATATTGATACATAATTGTGTATGTGTGCGTGTGTGTGCGCAATATTAACTACATGCAAATAAGACAAGCATCCCTTTGCCTATAGAAAGCTACAGCAAGAGCAAATGGAGACATTAGCACAACACATTAGCACACTTTTCTTATGAAAAGTTCCCTGAAAATATGTGGAAGAGATGTCAGATTATTCTTCTTAATTGGACACATGAAGTGTTGTGCAATTGGTGCTAAAATGGAAAGATTGAGGGGTGGGGGTCGATCACACCTAGATGGGCAGAACAGTGAGGGAAATGCATTCAGCTCTTCCGCAGTGCTTTTGCGATGGATTAGCCAGTGGGAGAGGTCTCTGCATGTTGCGTTGCTGTTTCTGATTTCTGTGGATAAGCTTGGCGGCTTGCTCTGTGCACTCAAGTGGGAGAGAGAGAAGGTTAGCATTAAATACAAGCCACGGCTGAAAAGGTCAGAGTATATTTCTGTTCTGTGGTGGGATTCTCCAAATTAATCACAGGAACAGAGCAGAAATGATAATCTGTAACATCATAATGACAACTATTTCAGCAGGGTTCCCAGGCTGTACTTTTGTTCAGAAAGCGAAATATAGATGATCCAGAGGTGATATAGAGAGCTAGTGCTGAAAAGCTAGCAGAATATGTCTCTGCCCTTCTGGGATCCTCTAGATTAATCTTAAGAACAAAGCAGAAACGCTAATCGGTAACGCTCTAAAGATGACGATAAAGCACAGCCCCCATACTGCAATTTCACACACTGAGTGAAATACATCTAGATAACGCAGATTATGCAGAGATCTGCTGCTGAAAAGGTGAGCCTTCATTCTTCCAGCGCGGTGGGATTTTCCAAATTAGAAAGAGAACAGAACTGAAATGTCAGTGCAATAAAATAAGCAGTAACACTGTAATTACAACTACAGCAGAACTCCATGTTGCACTTTTGTTCAGTGAAAGGAATATGTCTAAATCTAGATATCTGCATCTAAATCTAGATAAACTGTATATTAATGAGCCTGTTGAAAGAGTATTCTGTGTATTTAATGATGCATGAAAACCAGACAGAGACTCTACAGAAAATTAATGGATACATATGGAATCTGTATGAATCAGAATTTGTTTTTCAGGACTAGACAGAATTATGTCTATAGTTTATCATTGTTCTTCTGTATCTCTGCTCTATATGACACCCCACACACCTACATTGTGTATATGTTACGTTGTAGTGCATGAGGACTTTTTGTTCTAATGATATGGGCATGGCAGAACATTACAGTGGTAAACTCCTGCTGAGCTGTATTGAAAAACAGCAGGCTGTCTTCATGCTTGTTATGTTCCCACAGGTTTAAAGGGAGGATTATATTATACACCATATGACACAGCACATGGAATATGCACACACACACACACACACACACACACACACACACACACACACACGTACACACGTACATGCTCACACATACAGGCTCACAAATACACACAAACACACACATACGCACAAGCATGCACACACACAAACGCACACACATACACACACATGTACCTGCTCACACATACAGGCTCACAAATACACATATGCACACACATGCACACATACAAACACACATTCATAGACACAAGCATATACTTGCTCACACATGCACATATACTTCGCTTACTTACATGCACGTGTGCTCACATACGAACACATAAATGCTCACAAACACACACATACACACACACACACACACATAGAGGGGATACTGATATGAGACTGATGTATAAAGGGGATTACTGTCTTTTATTTGTGGATTTGGTACATGTCGCAGGGATCCAAAAACATGATGGAAAACATAAGTTTCGGTTGGGGGATTTTCGCAATACAAAGCAGGTTTCGCCACACAAAGCCCATTCTTTTCTTCTCCCTTTTGTTATTTAAACCCGCAGAGGTTCCCCGGTAAGAAAGCGCAGGGCAAAAATAAATGTGTATCTAGACATGAAAACACATTACCCGGGCCGTCGGCTGAGGGGAGGCGATGTTATTACACAGCGCTGAGGCTGATAAGAGCCGGAGTCGCGGGGTCGGCTGCACCACGAGCTGAAGGAGACGTGGAGAGGGGAGCTCCAGAGGGTGAGGAGGGCAGGCCCTGGGGCCCAGGCCTCCCAAACCAGCACTGAGCCTCCAACAGAGACACGGCTGCCAGGCCCAGCGCTATGGGGGTTTTTAGGGGCGCATCGCACCCACAGACAGACCTCAGTGCACCTCCAGGTCTCTCCTTATATCCCCATGTCTACACAGTATTTATTATGTTTTTTTTTAGATGTTTTGTGACCCCCCCCGCCGCCACCCCATTGATTGCAATTGCATCCCTCTGTATGTTCTCCTGGCACCGAGTCCGGCGGTTGCCATCAGAAACAGTCCACAGTCAAACACTGGGAAAATAAATGAAAAGATGAGACGTTAACCTGAAAACAGGAAAAAAAAATGCTTGGCAGCACAAAATTAGGGACAATTTGATGCGATTCGGGGGGGAAAAAAAAAGTTACGACAGAATCCCCAGATAAGCAGGTTATGTCAGCGCCGAATTCCATTCCACAGCAGGTAATGCGATGCGCTCTTGTAACTTTGCTCTCCCCCCCGTTATCTGATTATTTCTTTCCCTCTGAATCTGTCTCCGGGTCGGATGGAGATGTACGCTACAAATTAAACATGTGTTGAGGGTACGGATATCGATCATTTTCGAGACTGTGCCTAATGCTGTTCTATTATCATCGTGGTTGGGCTGGGAAAAGAACTGCAAGCACAGCAAACGCAATGGCCATCCAGACTCGATGGGCTTGTTCAAACAGGCCGCCGCATGCGCCCATAGGAACATATAGCTGGCTTTAGAAGATTGGCAGTACAGGCAATTAGCTGGAACAAATGATCCTCACTGGTGCTTTGCTACCCAGGGAGTCCCCCTCCTTCAGCGAGCTTCTCTGCATTTGTTGGCAACAGTACTGTCTTTCTGTTGTCTCAAGAATATTCCTAAGTGTGTAAACTGAAATAAATTATCATACAGCTAATTATTAGGGAGTCTGAGGGAGAGGGGAGGGGGAGTCTTGACAGTGAATTGAACGGCATACCGAGCTTTATTGCAACATCCTTTTGTCATAAACTTACAAACACTTTTACATATATTCAGTTGTCACTGATTGCACCTCCATCCCCTGTTTGCGGATATTTTGTGACAGAGGTGACATGTGATATGAGATGGCAACGACTCTCAGCAAACATAGAAAGGCAATGTTTCTGTTAGATTGTGGTGATGGGATCGGGGGTGGCGGTCAGTCTGTCTGCGCAGAACCTTGAAAAGGTGAAAACACCGCGCTCCTCCGCATGATAATTAAGTGATAATTAAGTGCAGTTCATTATTCTCAGTCCCCAAACTTTGTTGCGCGCGTGGTGCCATCCTTGCTAATTAATCATTATATATCTTTGAAAAGTTCTGTTTTTAAATTACAGGTAGCGAGGGGTGCGGCGGCGGCGGCCGCGTCAGGTGATCGCATCAGGGCGCGCTTCCCAGCACGGGCCCGGCCTGCCATTACTCACTGTCAATTCCAAAGCCCCGTGTGACAGCGGAGACTAATGGCGGAGGAGCTAACAAGGTTAGGAATTTAGACATCTGGTCACACCGCGGTTCTCCGAGAGGAGAGAGGCGTCGGATCCGTGACTTCACTCCGCGTTCCTGCCGTAAAAGGTTACCCGGCCGATCCCAGATGCCGGCGAGACGCGGGCCGGTGGATTCCTCCCGCTCCGATGCGATTCGCGACGGCACCGCGGCGCCCGCGCCACACCAAACGCCATTACCCGCTGGAAAGAATGAAGCGCGCGTGAAGCTCGCTCTGGATTTTACAGCGGGCCGTGTGGTGGATTTAATCACGGATTTCTGTAATTTTACTGCCTCCTGTTAAACCTGGAAGGAGCCGGGAGCGAAACCCACACAGCGTGTATTTGGAAGCCTCAAACCAGCCCGGCCAGGGTGCGAGTCAGCCTTCTGAGAGAGGAAGGGCACTCCCACCAAGAGGATTATTCCTCTACATTGTAAAGATTAGCCATTGTTGTGCTGGTTTGTCTGACGGATTATGTTGTGTGCATACAGATTCCGAAGCTACCCCTGCACATTGTTTCCTAATGCAGCAAAAAAAGCGCAACAAACAGAAGAATTTGCGTATTGGGAAGAAAGCAAAGCCCCATTGATATGCCGCTAATTACCCATTTGTGTGCAGCAGTGGAGAGCGCCCTGAAGTGTTTGCGGCGCAGGTTCCGGAGCTGTGATTGTTCTCTCTGCAGAGAGAGAGAAGGCTGCGCTGCCATGTAATTCTGTCGCATCACAAATTCTGCGAGTCAGACAGAAAAAAAAAAAAAAAAATGAACCCTGTGGGGGAGGCCTTAAGGAGGATTTATTGATTCTGTTCTCAACAAAAATAAAAGTTGAACTAAACAGATTGATGCCTGCAATTTCACATCTGTCTGCAGCAACATTAGGGGGGAAACTGTAATTAAATGGCCCTTTTTTTTCGCTCATTTCACCGGGCCGGTTTAATTAAATCATAGCTGTAACGAGTGAAACCTCCGAGAGGTAATAGAATCCAGACCGTGGTATAAACTGAACCTGATGCTGCAATGGGGATCAGGAAAAAAAAAGAGGCTTACATCCATAATTTTGCTTAATGAAGTATTTCACAAGTGTTGATTTTGCTCGGCCTGCATGATGTCTGAGGACATCTTGAAGCTGACGTTATCCACCCTCGTTTAAGTGCCTTACACATGTACAGTACAGTAGCCAGGCCCTTCATTTAGCTAGAGAAGGAAGCTGCACTCATTCTCAGCCACAGATGGCAGGAATAAGGATGACAGAAGTGCGTGGTTCTACAAATCAGAAACGAGGGGATCATAACAGAAACTCAAAGAATACCTCTTGGCTGCATGGCGTAAGATACAGCTGGCGGGGGCGGGGTGGGGGGGTTGGTGGAGGTCGGTCACGCGTCATGAAGAAGATGAAAGATAAACACTGTGTCCCGTGAAGCGATATCTGATACTCCGACAGCTTGCTCACTTTGTACAGAAGCAGATCGCTACAAATGTTGCCGGGCCCGTGCCAGGCGCTCCTTCGATCCAAACACATGGACCTCGGCTTCGTATCATCTGATATTGACTCCCTCCACCACCCCCCACCCCCCACCCCCGAGGGACAGGCTGTGTGGCCACACATTCCATGCGTCCCGTCACTCATTTAGGTGCTGTGATCGATTCCTGTCGTGCGTCGGAGGAAAAATGCAGCCTACAGCCGCCACTGCCTAAGTGTGCGCCGCGATAAGCGCGCTTTGTTCCTGCGACACCTTGCCACTGAAGCATGTGACACGGAGAAAAAAAAAAGACGTCTGCATATAAATGCACATTTATTGGGATCATTTGCTGATGCTCTGTGTGCTTCCTCTGAGTACCGTATGTCTAATTGACAGAAAAAAGGCTCCTCCATGCAGTGATCTCTGCACCATCCCTCTGAAGTGAAATTACTGGGGGGGGGGAAGGTATTCATGCATTCAATTGCTGGGTTCTCATTTCACATTTTCGCTTCAGAGCAGCAGACAGACGCCTACGTTGCTGTCTGTCTCTGTCTGAGGCACCTGAATCTCTCGCTCCGGCGCAGACGGAGGCACCGCTGAGGCTGAGGAGGATGTTGACGGGCATGCCAAAGAAGGCTCGCAAGTCTCCAGCGCCGATTTCAAACGCATCGCGGCGGCGAGGCACGCCTCCATCTCACACCTGGCCATCGGAATCCGAATGCAGTTACGTCAAACCGAAGCAAGTAGAAACCAAGGAGCTCGCTCACAGGGACTGGAGAGAGGAGTGAATCCCAGCAATGAGCTCACAGAGCTCACTCACAGAGCTCGCTCACAGGGACTGGAGGGGTGAATGAACCCCAGAAATGAGGTGATGCAACTTACTCTCAGGGCCTGGATAGAGGAAAGAGCCCCAGCAATGGGATGACAGAGCTCGCTCAGAGGACTTGGACAGAGGAATGAACTCCAGCGTTGGGGTGAAGGAGCTCACTCAGAGGGCCTGGGAGAGAGGTATTAACCCCAGAAATGAGGCGATGGAGCTCACTCTGAAAGCCTGGAGAGAGGAGTGAACCCCAGAAATGGGGTGCTGGAGCTTGCTGAGAGAGCCCAGACAGAGGAATAACCCCCAGCGACAGGGTGGCACTGGAGGCCTGTGAATCAGGTCTGGTTACGATCCTCCGGACAGCTTCAGTAAACTTTTCCGTTTAGCACTGCGTCTTTTATTTCCCAACCGGAGGGAGGAGACTGGATACTCCCTCAGGGAAGACACAGTCTTATAAAACGGCAAATATAAAACGCACTGTAACTGTCAGGGAAAAGACACATTGACAACCACATTAAATTATTTTGTCAGAAAATGCATTCCTTTCCAGGCCTGCTGAGAAGCGGAAAATTCACTCATCTAACTGCACTACAACAACTATTGTGTAACTACTGGATGTGCACATACTGTTATTAATGTGGTACGCATGCTTGCAGTCCATGTAATTACATGTGCTTTTGAATAACCTTCAGAAGTATACCAAACTTAAAGCTAACACCAAGACCATCCCTATCATCTTTGTACTAACACAGACTATAACTGTGTTTGGATACACAGCAGTTGCATTGCAGTCATTTCTTTAAATATGGTGAAATGACACAGGTTATGTAACTTACTTCAATTGAAGAATGAAGTGTGTCTCGGCTTAAGATTGGGGTCAAAAGATGTCAGGGTACAGCTAAGTGAGGTAATTTTAACACGTACAAAAGTACAATATGAAAACCATTTATAACTTGTGTGTGCGTGGGGGGGATGATAAATCTTGTCACCAACAACACCTTGTGGGGGGGAGTTAGTCACTGGAAGCTGTCACAGCGTCATAGACTCACAACACAGAGTTTGTTTCCAGAGTTCCATGGACTACCATCTAAGGATGTTGGTTTAGTGGTCATTTGGCTCGTGTTTTATTTATTTCTTTATATATTTTTAATTGAACGAGGTGTTTATTCTCGTCGCTTGGCTGGACGCCGTGGGAGAGGGAGAGTGATGAGAACTTCCAAGATTAAAGGCAGGTATTCTCGGCCATCTGTATTCCCCTCACATTGGTCACAAGGTAAGCCAAACCTGCCAGTGTCTGACTCACCATCAGGGAGCAGGAGCCGGGCTAACGCTACTGTTCCGCTTCTGCCTGCAGCACTATAAACAGTCAGTGGCTTCACACCACGCTTTTATTTCGGATTACACAGTCCTGTCTCACTCTCACTCGCAGCCTTATATAAGACAGCACATCATGAAAACAACAACAACAACAAAAAAACCCTCACTGAAATAAGCCTTTCTGGGCCACCACTCAATTTTTCTTTGACGCAACTGAAACTTGGAAGCATATTATGAAAAATGCTTACAAACAAACTGGCGCACGGCTCTGGATTGATGGCTTCAATCGGTCGGGCTCTGTGAATCGGAGAGATATTTAATTCCAGCAGTTGTCTGCCATTACTGTTTCTCCTGTCCTTAAATTTGCTCTCCGTACTCAGATGGCATGAAAGTCGATGCAGACTTCAGAGGGGAAAAGATTGTGTGGTGCTATTACCCACCTGGATCTTAAAAAAAAGTAAAATAAAATGACTTATAAAACTCTTGTTTATAAGAGGAGAGAAAAGCTATAAACACATTAAAAGGGGGCATTAAAAAGCCATTTGCCAAAGCTCATTTGTTCCCAGACACATCCGATCTCCTTCTCTGTGAATGCAATTACAATAGCTGTAATTAAAATTGAGCTTTACTGCAGCTCGTTGACTTTTTTGCCGTGCCCAAATCAATACATTGTAGAGAAATTAAGAACACATATTAATCACATTTCTCTAGGTTCCAGGTTGATGCTTCTTGGAGGAAGCATGATGAAAATTATATGTTTGTTTCAATGGAATATGAACGTATGGATTAAAAACAACAAAAAAAAGAATGTAATAGTGTACAATTATTTTTTATGAATGAAGCTATTCATATATCAGAAGTATTCCATATTCATCACTCTTAACATACACAGTTCCACAGTGCTTGGAGGCATATTTGCACACTGATTTGCTGAAGGATGCTCTTTTATCATTTATAGTCACTCATAGCCATAATTCCTGCATGGAAATAACAGGAAGAAGGAGAAATTTCACAGGAGGTTTTACCGAATAACATTTAAATAATAAAGTGACTCAGGTGGCACAGTTCCACAGAAGGAGAGAAAACTGGCTTCATTTTTCCAGGAATGGGGGCTGGCAGGTCAGGTTTACTTGTCTAAGTGCTCTCAGGCACCTTATGATTTGTCAGGCACCTGTGAGCTGGTCGGATGATATTAGTGGAGTATCGCCTATCCTCAAATGGGTGCCCTTTTCAGTGTAGTGCACCATGTGACTCGCAATGAGAAAAATCATTATTGGCTGCCTGTGAGTGTATTGCAGGACTGGATTCCTGCTTCAGTGCTCCTGCAGGAATGCAGAGGTGTCGTGGTGAAAGCAGCCTGATGTACAAACTGCAATTCCAAAACAGGATTCCAAAAAGGGGATCGCTTAGCTTGTATAACTAATCGGAAGTTTGAATTCATGTTTTGTTCTTTGTTCAAAAGTCCATAAGCATTTGCAGACGGAACCCATGGAAAGTGTTTAGTTGGACGTACCAGTCCCCAGGCTACTAGTCTATACATGGTAGATTTATACCTGGTTTGCACATCCAACCAAACACCAGTTGGGCTTCCTTTCCTTACAGTGCCAACTGATTCTGTTTCACCTGTTTGGTGTGTGTAATTACAGCCCCACTCTCAATAATGATACAGAGTGTCACATGACACACTGTGTCACAAAGGCAGGGTCATGTGATACACTGTGTCACAAAGGCAGGGTCATGTGATACACTGTGTCACAAAGGCAGGGTCACATGACACACCATGTCACAATGCTGTGTATCATCAAAAACGTCAGAAATGTGTACAGGGTTGGAACCCAGCATTTTTAAAGGCTTTATTGCTGCTGGTCATACAGATTTCAGGATGTACTCTCTTATCATGGGCCTCATACATAACATTAAAGCAAGAAATCTGAATACAGCTGAAATCAAAAGTGAAAAGAGAGCCTCAGAGTAGCCATGCAAAATCGGGGCAGTGTATTCTTTGGGTAACAACTACCTGTGGACAGCCAACTCACTGCGATAGCCATCGGTTTAAAGAATAAATAACTGGGTCAGACAACTCTGTATTGTTTCATCAAATCAGCTACCAATCATTCATACCATTGTTTGATGACAATGGATACCCATTCAAAGAACGATGTGGTTTTGCAGTAAATATGCAATCATGCCAGTTATGTTTGAATCAGTGCAGGACTCATACGCCCACGATATCCTGCCTGTTGCCATTGATTTAGGCCTCCTTGTTGTTTTTTTATGCTTTTGTTCTCCTATTCAGGCCACACTGTCTGTCTTTGTAATGGAATTTAATTTATCTTGTCAAACACAAGCCCATAGTGATCATAATAGGTTTACAGCTGGGGACGGACCATGGAGGGTAATACATTGAACAGCACAGGGCAACACCTACATGTTTGCTCAGCATTTTCTGCCTGTCTAACACCTTGGCCATTCTGTCCCCTTCCACAGCTTGTGCTCAGCAAAGAGCCAAGCCAAGGATAAGCCCCCAAATGACTGAATGAGCAGTTTCAGACCGCAAGCTGAAGTACAACGTTTTAACGGCTGTGGGGAGATGATCAGAGGCCTAATGTCACACACTGTTAACACGGCACATTATCTGAGCCTTTCATCGTGGATTAATATGTCTGTAATATGCTAATTGCTCAATGCATTTAGTGTGGGCTTTTGCTTTGGTGACCTGTGCGGGCGGGTGGATGTACTGCGCATTCCCACTGCATCCTGAATGGAGTCCTATTAATAGCCTGATTACGAGAGGTGGGAGCACCAATGACACAAGCCTCTCAAAAATATAAAAGTGGATTCGGTTTTTGCTGGAAGATGAGCAGCAGGGTTGGAGTTTTTACCCTAAGGAATATATATTAAAAAAAAAAAAAACGTTTTGTGCACATTTCAGGACACAACAATTCAACAATTTAAAAGCGCAAAAAAACAATGCAAATGTTATCTGTGGTTGTGTTGTAGACACCACAGCAGAATGTGAGTAAATGTTAATATACCTAAGACTGTTAAAGTTCAAGAGATGGTAAACTATTTACATGCAAATTCTTCAGCAAATCCCATGCGGTAGAATCCAGTCTATATTTCTACGGTTTCTCTTTTTTCCATTAAGTCTGAAATATTCATCATTCTGCCTCCTGATGCAGTTGGTGTTTGATATTCTTATGCTTTGCTCAGTGGTTTGCCTTCTTTTAAAGGGTCAGGGATTCAAACTGTTTGGAAATGGAACCCCAGACAGTATAAGCTGTGACTCAAGGCACACCAGAAATGAAATTTAATTACCCAGGTACAGAGCATAAACAGTTTTGTTTGCAAGGCAATGACAGACTGCTAATAATACTTGCTAAAACTTTCCCAGTGTGATATCTTGAGCTATGAGTATACATTTGATACTCCACACCGCAGAGATATCAGAACGTCTCGGAGGAAGGAATATTTATTCAGACACATATTTTTAAGTCAAAGTAAAATTAAAATGAACAGGACCGAAGCAACAATACAGAGTGCCAGCACTTAGAATCATGGCATGCCTCTCACTCCTTGCTGTGGCTAAGTATTGACTTTAAGTTAAGTTGATGCAACTTATTTAGTCACCCAGTGTCCCTAAGAGAGAAGAAGACCTTGTGTCTCCAAATCTTAAAAGAGTCATGCCTGGTTGCTCCAGTAAATTGGCAATTAATAATATTATCAGAGCTGCCATTACATAGGCAATAAATGCGGCAACTTGTCACAACGAAATGGTATTATGTCCCGAAATGGCAGTGATTAATTAAGTCAGAGAAAACAACAGGCATTTTCCTTTTATACCTAAATGACAGGCTTGAGCAAATAACGGCTCTTTGTTCTGTGGCATGCAGGTAGCAATCCTGTGTTTATGGAACCAGGCTGTTCACACTGCATTACGCAGGCATTCAGCCCTGTAGCTCGTAATCAAAGCCGGGAAATTGCTACCATCTACACAAAAGGCCTTACACGGTTTTTTGAAATATTGAAAGTCGATGAGTTTTTCTAAAATGCCCACTTTCCGTTCCCAAACAGAAATTAAGCTCTGAAGTCGCATTTACATAAAATTGAGGGATTATTTGATGGGTCAGGAAATTAAAGGAGAAATATGCTCAGTATGCAAGGCAGTGAGTAAGTGCTGGTTTGTGGTGGTTAATGGCAGCGTGACCCGCTGCAGAACCAGCAGCCGGCGGGCAAGTCCTCTCCGGGGCTGTCTGCGCAACGTTCAGTCAATACGTTGTAATACAGCAATCCGCAATCTTTGTCGATGTGGCATTAACGTTTCTCCGCGGCTCAGTCGATACTCTCTCCCAGCCGGCGGTTAACGCAGTTCCGGGGTGCAGCACACCGAGCACACACCTGACGCTGACACAGTGCTGGGGGCAGGACAGCCCCAGTGAAGCCGGCAGAACGGATGTGGGATGCACGCGGCAGATCTGTAGGTCTGCTTCCAGGCATAAGAGGGCTGTGACTGTTCTGTACCTGGGGGCTGGGGGGGAGGGGATTTCACAGGAACAGTTTTCTCCTGTGCACTGTGTGTGGAGACAGCAGGGTGTGTGTATTGATTTCATTGGCAAAGTTTCTCTTTGTTGACAGTTTTACAAGATTGATTAAAGGCGTGGTCACAAATGCATTAACCTAACAAACATAACAAACACAGAGCTCAATTTCAATCTCATTACAAAGGGCTCTAAACTTAGTTTTACTGAGCGACTGGCTGAATGACTGATAAAAGCATTGATTAAATAATTTAATGGCTCATGAAATGGTTCTCTGATTGGAGCCTACTGAGAAAATTATAGAAGTAAACAGTGAAAAACATGAGAACACACCTATGCTTCAGGTGAGACTCAGGTGTTACTACTCTGGGCTGCACTAAGCTTGGACTGTACTCTGCACGTCACGCTTAATTTGGCAGTGGTAAGGACACTGCAAGCAAACATGCAGGTGTAAATTCAATGCTTCTGCTTGCTCTTTACCCCAGCTGATGGCTGTCCCATGATCCTCGAGGTTCCGTCACAATTTAGAAACTGGGGAATGACAAGCCTGCCCTCTAGTGGTACTTGCTTAAATGACAGAAATCCCACATTGAAAAAGTACCACTGTTTCTTTAAGATGGTATCTTTTTGAAGTGGGTACAGATGAGAGTAAAACATTGTGATTACATTTAATGGAATTCCTGCAGAAAAGTGTGATATTAAACCAAAAAAAGATAACGCCCTTTTATGTTCTTGTGAGTTTCAGTTGAAGCGGAAAGTTTAAGATTACTGCATGCTCCATTTAAGTGTCATTGCTTGCTCTGAAGTAGGTTTGACAATGATTATATTTATTATTCATTGTGTAAAATGTTTAGTGAGTTTGAGGTAAGCCTACCGGGCTTTCACAGGAACAAGAAAACCATCAGTTATTATCGATTACAGAGCCATCAGAAAGAGAGTTTATTGTTGAATTTATTGTTGAAAATGAGCAGTTCTGATTGGTTAATTCTGCCGCTTCTCTCACGTGCTTGCTCTGTGTAACAGGTATCTGGCCTCAGGGAAAATTACATCACCAGTAACTGAGGGTATATTGTTTAACTCACATGCAAATGAACAGAATTCATCATATCCATATAAGGTAATTCCCCTGCACTAGCCTCCGGATGCCACCTTTACCTGTTTGCATGTGTGAGACCGAGCTCACGAGCTCTTGATCTGGTCGAAACTCTACACAGCAGCTTCCACAAGTCTGTGGGTTCAACCCGAGGGCCAGACCCGTCACACTGATAAATGTCACCCAAACACGCACACTTGCACATGTGCACACACACCCTCTCATTTGCATGACATCCTTGTGACTTGCAAGACCAGGCATGGCCCGGGTACAGGAGGGGAAGCAGTTGTTTGATACTGTAGCGCAGCGTGATGCACTGACGAGTTTGCTCTAATGTGGCCTGACATATTCAGCATGCACCATTGTTCATTATTATAGGTACTGATGCATCTTGGCCTGCCAGCCCCTCTGGACAAGAGTGTCTGCCAAATAAATAGAGCCAACAATATACTGAGGGACCGAGGTAAATGGAGGTGGCTGATATATAAGTAGTGAGTCTGAGAAATACCACACTCTAGTGTAAACAGGAACTCCATGTTCCAGCACATAGTTCAGCATGAACAGGAACTCCATATTCCAGCATATAACACAGACACTGATAAAAAGTAACTGTTTCAATCAGCTTAGGTCCTGTTCCTCTTTAAAATCCTTACAGTGTTATAGCTGGGACTGAAGGGAGAAACAGGTGTACCAGGAGCCACAATAAAGTGATGTCCAACAGCCTGAGAGTTCATCACTCATGGCTGTGTAGCACACAGCGGACGAGAGCAGGCTAAGTCCCCCGTCACGCATTCAGTTGATTTACTGAGTTAAAAATCTCTTTTTTGTCATCCACAGAGCACCCTTGTGTCTCGTCTGCACGTTCCTGCTGGACCTGCACGCTTTCCTGCACCACTGCCGCAGATCTGCAGATCTGAGGACCTGAGTCTGCCTGCCCAACATGTTACAGTTGCACAGGCTAACCGCTGGATTTCATGGCTGAAGGCAGCGAGAGCATCTTGGCAGTCTTCAGATGTTCTCTGATTCAGCGCTGTTGTCACAGAGGTTCCTGGCCTTGAGGTTATTGTTTTACAAGCTGTTACATGGTACAGAACAGAAAAAGGAGAATCTATTGAATCAAGATGAACTTCACACACATCACTCACAAGCAGACTATCTTTGGTAATCCCCATATGGATTCTTCCTCTTACTTCGTAGAAAATGATGTATGGTGTATAGTCATATAGACCTTGTCTGTCAAACATCTGCAGTTGCGTGAGTGTTTCCTCCTGGCCATGTGAGACCCACAGGGACTCCCGCAGTACATAGTGCAGAATGTCTGTATCCTACACACATACAGAGCGTGCTTCAGCTGTCCTGTAGGAATTTACCTGATAGCTAGATAGCATGACTAGTCACCGCATGACTGTGCTGTCTCTCTGCTTGTAAGTAAGGCATTATTGGTAAAAAAACACGGCCGTCTTCAGGGAAAACTTGACTCAACTTGAAAAAATCTTGAACCTTGGTTGTTTCAGATTTCCATCTGTGACATCAGGAATGCAAGTTATGCTTCAGTTTTTTATTAATCATTGTTGCCCAAGGGCTACTTGTTAAACAGCCTCCTAATGATTAAGCAGGGAAATGGTTGACCCTAAATGTCTGTTCATTTAGAAATGGTATCAGCTAACAACTGACAACATTCCTAACTATATAGTCATTTTTTGACATGTGAAATGTCCATGGAAATTTTCAAAGACTGTGACCCCATTGATTCGCCGGTCAGCTTTGATGAGCTGCTGCAGCTCATGTGTGGATCCAATATTTGAGCAACGAATCTCTCACTCAGCTGCAGGCCTCTGGGCTGATAGTGTTTGCAGTCCTAGCCTGGATTACTTCAGTATGTGTGCAGGTCATGGTGTTAGTTGTATATCCCAGATACAAGGGTAGAAAGAACGGTCTGTAGGTTTGGTTCATGGCACCTGTTTTTAAGGTACCTTCACTTGGGGGGGGTGAAACCCTCCCATCTTAATCCAGTATCACTGCCTGCAATCACTGCTCCACAGACCATTCAGCTCTGTGAGTCACGAGCTGAAATTCCATCCTATTGTCTTGAGTTAGTGAACAAAAGATTGGAGGAGATGAAACTGAGTTTTCATCGCTCTGAATGAAAACTGAATTCCCAATTAGGTACGCTTCTTTTACCCATCGTTTCACATGTTTCACAGCCCAGTGATGTGTGTGTGTGTGTGTGTGTGTGTGTGTGTTTACTGCAGATCACCTTCCTTTGTTCAAAAGCATAGCCGCATCCTCCAAAGTCTCAGCTTAGCTGACTGGCTTGATGGGACGAATTCAAACGGAAGATAACGTACCACGACAGCTATTTTAAACATCACCCGAGAGTGTAATAAACGCAATTCATTTGGAATATCTCAAATTCAACAATAATGAAGGACAATTTTTCACAATAAAAGCTGCAATCATGCTCCCACAGGATTGCAGAACAGCATGATCCTGGAGCAACTTTAAAGCTTTAAATCTGTGTTATATGATACAGTTCCCAGTTCATATCTGCATATGTGTTTGTGTGCACTTTTCCCTTTTCCTTTTTTGTTTGTTCAATTCAGCACAGCCTAATGGGTCCTGAGTAAAAAAAATGTTTACAGTTACAGCAGATGGGTAAAGCCACACCCTCGGCAACACTGTGGTTACTTGGGCAGATTTGGCATAATTTTTCAAATTAACACTTGGTTGGTGTGAGAATACCATTCCTGCCAGGTCAAAAGGGACGGCAGGCATTCCACACACCCAGAGCATGATGGGTGGAAGTATTGGGAAGACGCTGCACACTGGGAGTGTTTCTAGTGTCCATAGCGTAGCCAGAATGGTGCTCTTTGGAAACAAGCATGGTTATCAAAACAGAAAGCAAGTAAAATAGTCTCATACAGCCCTTTCCAGTAGCACTAGACCTGGGCATTGGAATTGCAGGGCACTGGTGCTACAGCAACACATGAGGTTTGTCCACTGTTAGCATGTTTGCTCTTCATTTGGCCTTACAACACTACGCGCTTTTGTAATTCCCTCTGCAGAAGGACATCTGCTAGATGACTAAATGTAAAGGTAAAAAAAATGTAACAACAGTTTCACACAAAGTTATGTGTATGTTTAAGATCAACTTTATTTCTTCTCTGATGAAAGTATTATAAAGCACTATATGACAACACTACATCTGTTCTTAAATGTATTACACAGCCTATTTCCTCTTAGAAAATGTATGTAATCACATGCAGGAAACTGGTAATCATTGTACAAACATTCAAAATCTACATTTGAAAATGTAATCATTAACAGCTTTATAACCATTTACCATTCACAGCTACAACATAGTCATTGGAAGCACATTTTGCATACTAATATGAGGACATTATCTGTATATTTTAAGGTACAAACTGTAAGCATGCAAGTAAAACATAAGTATGACAACTTCCAAATTGGGTAGTGAAAGACAAGTCTTACATATGCACCATTCAAGTTCAGTGAACACATTTCTGATAAAGAAAAAATTAAGATAATCCTAAATATATCACAGCAGAGAGATAAAGGCATAGATCTGTACTGTAATAATGAATTACTCTAATAGAAGAACTGCAATAAAGAATCACTTGATTAAACATTAGATCAACTTAAATAAAGTTTAAATGAGATATTTTCTTCAAAGTTCTGAGTCTGCTTTTCTTAGTAAAAAAAAAAGCCCTCAATGTAATTAATCATATTGTGCTAAATCCTGCAAAAACCAAAACAAAACAAATAACTAAGGTACAAAATTAATGTTTCATCTCACCTGTCTTTTTGAAAATATTGACATTGGCAATGAAACAGCTCTATAAAATGAATATAACATTCTAATCTCTCCTAAATTTGAAAGCAAAGCAATATTAAGCTCAGGAAAATGACAACATTTAGAATTGTATCGACCTGCGGCATCAGTTTAACATTTAGATGGCTCTCCCACCAGCTTTCGCTGATCGGGCTCCTCTGGGCTGTGAATGATCGTACAGTTGCAGAACGCACAGCGTGCTGTCCAGCTTTATCTTCTCAAACGAAAAGACTTTACAGACAACAGCGTGCGAGTGTGTGCCAGGCCAGGAGATGGGAGGTCAGTGAAAGTCTGGCTTCCTGCCCTCCTTCGGGGCTCCTGAGCCGAGCGTCTGCAGCTTGAGCAGGGTGAAGGAGAAGGTGAATAAGCAGAACGCCGTCACTCCCAGGATCACCAGGCCTGCGATCAGGGCGCTGCTCAACCAGTCCATATGGAGGGCGTGGCTGTTTAATGGTGCTGGGACATACAGAGGAGATCACACACACACACACATGCATACACACACACACACAAACACACACACACACACACGCATACACACACACACACACACACACACACACGCATACACAGACACACACACACACACACACACACACAAACACACACACACGCACATACACATACACAAATACACACACACACGCACACACATACACACACACATGCACATACACGCACACACCCACACACACGCATACATACACACACACATGCACGCACGCGCGCACACACACACACACACGCACACAAACTATTATCGAAAACAACATGAGAAATGCATTAAAAAGTAGTGACATGCAGCTTAATGTTGATTGGCAACTCTAATCAGTTCAGAGTTATATTACTGGAACCAGACTTTGTTTTGGTCCTGAAGTTTCCCACTCAGTGGAAAGTTTATTTTCTACCCAACATCAACAACAGACTTGACAAGTGTGAATTGACAAGGTCAAATTGGAAGATCTCATTTTAAGAACATAAATTAGGCATCCTGTCTGTAACGTTAAATGGTTGTGTACAACACAATGAAAAATCTTACCTGGCTGTGCACTGTTGGTTGGGGCTCCATCTGCAAAGCACAAAGAGGGGACCTCAGTGTCAACAGCCTGCAGCAAGTGACACACCTGCCAGTGACTATGGTCTGTGGAGCTGCTAAAAACCCTCTATTGTTCATAGGCTCAACAGCTAAGTGATTCATTCACTCCAAAATGGTCTATCAGCAGATATGAAATTTAATACAGTGAGACATATAAGAATTGTTGTCAATGAGGGTATGGGGTACTGGATCTTTGGCTTGGAGTCCGATAAAGGCATTGCACCTTTTGTTGATACCCCATTTTGGACCCCATAGTAGGAATAAGAATAATAGGAGCAGGAGAGGAGAGAAGGAGGGATGCTGGGAACAGCTGACATGAGCAGGAAGAGGTGAGTGGGATTTTTATACTTTGCAGATGGGACGGGTTTGTTAACTGTGTGAGGATTGTCTGAAAATTCTCCTCCCAAATCTTTGTTTGGAGATTCACTTATTGTAAAGCTTCAGTTCTCCTCCAGTTTTTTTATTTTCATTTAGGTTTACCTCTCAGCTGCACAATATGTTATATAAAGTATATTATATAAAGCTAATATAACTTCGGGAGGTTGTGTGCAATTTATTAATTATTTGAGTGCACTTGTACTTTGCTTACCTGAGTGTGTAGGAATGTCATTCCCGCTGTGTGTAAGCCAGAATGTAATCATTTCTCTGCTTGATGTGAGGAAGTGTGGGTGGATGAGTGATAATTGGAATGTATTTTCATCTAACTGTGCGTGTGTTTGTGTGTGTGTGTGTGTGTGTGTGTGTGTGTGTGTGTGTGTGTGCGCATGCCTCAGTGTATGTGTCTGTATACGTGTGGAAATTCATGAAGATTGTAATTATTTTTAAAAAAGCTGGTAATGTATATACAGAGTAATCTGTCTCTCTCAACTTTTACTTCACTGTGCAACTTACTTACTGATCCGACATAAATCATTTCCAAACAGACTGACGCTAAAGGCTTATCGTGTCTTACTTGAAACTGAACTGTCGCATCAATATAATAAGGGTTGTAATGGGACAGCAACACAAAGATAAGGAAGGGAGAAATGCTGTCTTTGTGTTCTGCTCAGGGCAGGCGGAGGACCCTACCGCTCCTCGTGATGATGGGGCCGGCTGTTATGACTGCATTTCCAGAGGCAAGATCTGGGTCACTGTTGGCCTCTGAAACATCCCGTTTCTTCCGACTGCCACAAATCTGCAACAATTTATTTGTTTTAAGAAGCTGGTGGTGGTGGTAATGTGTGTGTGTGTGTGTGTGTGTGTGTGTGTGTGTGCATGTGCGTGTATGTGAGTGTGCGCGTGTGCGTGTGTGTGTGCATGTGCGTGTGTGTTGGTGTGTATTCATAATTGCAGTAATAAGTTTATATCAGAAGCATTTTTGGTCAGTAATATTTCCATGTGTTTTGCGAGGTGGCAAATCCTGTACCGGCATGAGCAGAGAGCAGTCGTCTACACGGCAGAGCTTGGTGACACAGTGCAGGAACACCGTGCTCATCTTCTGGTTCTTGTGTTTGACGAAGCGGAACACCTCGAAGGAGAACCGGCCCATTTGGCTCTTCGCATTTTCAAAGACCGTCGTCTGTGGGTCTTTGTAACACCTGATAGGGGAAAGCATGAAAATGAACAGGTGAAAGCAGTGGGTTTTAGAGCTCACGGCACTCCAAGCCAAAAAAGACAAGAACAAAAACAAGAAAATTTGTAGTTGTGATGTCACTTCCTTTATGATTGTCCTCAACAGTATTTATAATGCCACAAGCTCTTAAAGTATGTCAGCCTCTCCTATTGGACAGGATTGGGCCTGCCTGATGTGGAAAGACTTGGACCTACCCGGAAAAGAGGTCGTAGCGCAGTTCATCGCTGGGGTTCCCAGAGGGAGTGGTGTAACAGTAATCCATCAGGATGCTCCATCTGTTGGGAAACAAAAGCAGCTGTTTGATTGGACCGTTAATGCGGATGGAGATCTGAATGGGCCTTCCACACAGCTGCTCTGATCCTGTCATTTTTTTCTTACAGCTCAGAAAGCTGCCACCCCTGGTCCAGCCACAGCACTGACTCCCTTCCCTTGGTAGAGTGGATACCTTCTGTAATCCTCCCCTGCCTGTGTCTGTGTCCTCCTTTTCCATGCTATACACTTATACGCCATTTCAGCTGGAGTTTTATCCTACATTCACTGGAAAGTGTCCATTAGTGGGTTATATACAAGAAGATGATAATTACAGGATAGATGGACAAATGCCTGGTACATCCATTAAGGTACTTCTTTGAAATCTTTTTTTGGCCTTTATTATCACGAAAAAAACCCCTTAAATGCAGTATAATATTGTACAGTAATTATGTGCTGATTTGTTTTCTTGGATGTGCGCTCAGTCCCTGGTGATTTGTCCTGAATTGTGGAGTAATGAATTTTGGCAAGTGCTGCACATTTCATTACTGATACATCACTGAAGTGAAAAGAGAACTCATAATGTAGTGCAAGTAACCAACAATAAATGAACAAATGCTGACATCCATTACATGTATTATTCAGAATTATGGATAAACTGCATTGTGCACTGATGGAATCCAGACCGTGTTGCTCCTACGCTGACCTTACAGTGTGTAGGGTAGCAGAATTTAATGTGGTCCAGCTTTTTCAATGTGAAAGTGAGTTCCGCTCAATACTGATACAGCATAAATTTGCATAAGAAATTATGAAATATATTAGAACAAATGTGCTACCTTCTGTCCAGGTTGGTGGCCTTCACTGCCGCAAACACTCGAGTCTTTAGTGTCAGTCCAGCCACTGGGACTGACAGCTGTTGGACATAGCTGGAGTCCTGGAAAATTTCAGATATGAAATTAGTCTTGTTTTTTCCATCTGGTTCAAATTTAACCTTTCTTACTTAATCAAATGAGGGAAAAACAAGCTTCGTTTTTGAGCTATTCTTTTCACTACAGGGCAGCTGCAGTTAAACTGAAAAAAAAGTTCAATGAAGCCACATTTAATTAAGGATTGCATGTGCATTGCAGCAAAGACTCCAGTAAAAACTGCAATGGATCTGGAATTACTAACCATCTGTTACGGGTGAAATTCATAACCATTTGTCAGCTATAGCATTACCATGAACTCTTGCCCTAGATGCACTATGCTATCCTTCATGTGCCTCACTGGGATGAATGAGCTCAAACTGGGAGGGAATTTTGTAAATGGGACCTAATAAGTATTACAGCTGATTGTATTAAAGCTGATGTTAAGTGCCAGCCTCACAACTGATGAAATACTTTTACTCACCGATGCTCCATATGTTCACATTACCATCTCAGCAATTTATTGCTTTTCCCACCTGTTCCGTGTGAACCTGTTATTCTCCTAAACACGCTGCACATACAGACTCCTGCGTGCGTGTTTTCAGTGCCCTTCATGAAGAGGCATTTTACCCTTTGATCACCCCAGACTATCACACCATCTTTTATTTATTTCTGCAAGTTGCTCTTTTTGTAATTCTAAGCTTGTTTGTGCTGCACTCCATCATATTCCGAATTCTGCTCTCTACATAGCGCCATGATACAATTTCAGAAACAATTTGTCTGCAAAGACACTAAAGAGCTCAGAAATGCAATAAAACCTTCCACAGACTGGTGAGGAGAACCTACAACATCCCGGTTAGTGTTAGCACTATGTCTGAAGGAAAAGTGAGGGCAAAAATTGTTCTTTTATAAACTGTATTTCCTCTATAACTGATCTTTGCCTGACTTCAGTTCTTGGATATATTCTTTACACAAGAAATTTGTTCATTTTCTCCAATTGTTTCATTTGTTAATCCTCAAAACATCATATTTCCAGTCTCGTTTCTGCCATGCCTTTGCAAAAGCTAATCGAGAAGAAAAAAACAATCTTGCAATATGATTTAATTCATATTACATCTCCAATATTTACACAGAGATAGTCTAACATTTACTATCCTAAATATCCACCTTAAACATGCATGTATGATGCATATATGGTAAGGAAAAAGTAGCTGTGTTTTGTATTTTACAGAATCAAATACATCGCAATTTTAATATGGAGATGCATAAATTTGTTCACTCACATTGTAAAGGAGCAAACTCAAAGTGCTTATAAAAGTGCCATTGCTGTCCTTCACAGATATTGCTGCAGATGATCTTGGAAAAACAACAACAACAGAAACAAAAACAAAGCAATTAGCGGTTCAATTTGTTTAGTAATTTTATGTGCACAGCTTTGGAGAGGTTTGCATGCAGATTCAGCTTGATGCTCAAACACAGTAATAATCATAACAGACCAGAAATAAGTGTGATTCAACCTGATTTGTGTTACAATAGTATAAGATTGGTAATAATTATATGCGGTCTAATTCTGAGAATTATGTTGAGAATTGTGCCCTGACAATAGGTTAAATTAATACCTATTGAGTCACTGATTGAAACAACACAGCAACGTGTTGTAGTGTAGGGAAAGCTTAATTATATCAAAAGAGTCATTTTATAACTGTCATAACTTTATATAATCCAATTAATTACTTTCGTCATGTTGAAAAGTGAAAAATAACATTTTCATCTTAAGAGCTGTACGTGAGGTCATTCTATTAACAGGAAAATTATTCTGTTGTTATGAGGAAATATGAAAAGGATATTATGATGTTAAAGCTTGGCATGGTTTTTAATATTTTAATGTAAAACCTTGCTCTAGTAATTTTCAGAATATGCCTCCTGAACCAACTACTACATTTTGCAGTGTGTGATATACTGTATACCTCTAGAATACACCAATACTGTTCACAATATCCCTCCAGGATACACCTCTGATTGTAACAATATACCTTCAGAATACATCCTTAATTTTCAGAATATACCCCTGGGCTATGCAGGGTGGTAGAATGTCTGCTGACAGTGCTGAAATCATGACTGAACTCACGGCGCAAGCTGAGTGTTGTTCACCAGGTACTCGAGCGGGTAGCTGCAGCTGAATTTATACAGCAGACCCGGCAGGTAGCTGATGGTAGCTGGGGGGTCTGGAGTGTCGACGTATCCTGATATATTTCCAATCTGCACCAGCGAGAGGCTCCCGAAAGCATTCGCACCCTGAGCCGTGGAGACCTGGCAGGGACGAGACACCAGCTGTCAGTACCCACCCTGACATTGCATAGGGCTTCGCACACATTAAACACTGCCTGTAAGTAGGGGTTACAACTGGATGGCTGTAGATCAGCTTATGACCTCTGACACGACTGGGCAGCAGGGTGGTGTAGTTGTAAGGAGCAGGACTGGTAGTGAAAAGGTTGCTGGTTCAATTCCCCACTGAGGCATTGCTGCTGTATTACCTTGGGCAAGGTAATTAATTCACAGTTGCCTCAGTAAATACCCAGCTGTATAAATGGATAATATTGTAACCTACGTAATTCTCTCTGGATAAGAACGTCTGTTAAAGGACAATAATGTAATGTAATAATGTATGAGTGCTGCTGGTATTCTTGTCTGTTTCTGCAGGTAGCACTGTCAGTTCCGTCTCTCACCACTAGGGCGGTGCCGCAGACTTCCAGTGTGTTCAGGCTGATGGTGAAGAGCACCACGGAGGGGAAAGTGCTGTTGTTGATGACACCCCGGCACTGGGCTTCACCGTGGCGACCGTTGAGGGCCAGGTCGGTGTCCACGTACCCAGAGAAGAGCACGGGGCAGAAGTTGATCTTCAAGGTGATAGACTGCACCCCACAGCTGACACTGATGTCATGCTCCGCTGCAGTGGGAACAAAAACACCGGGTATTTTTGGAGGAGGACCTTTTTTCATGGAAAAACAGTCTGTTTTTGCCCTAGTTTTACCAATTTTGTGACAACAGTGTGTTAATTGATGGTTGAATGAATTAGAACATTATTAAACTGCACCTGCAAGTGAATTAAGAAGAAACTTTTCTCACTTTTCCTCACCTGGGAACCTGCTATGGAGGTTGGCGTCACAGTTGTAGCCATTGAACTGTGCGTAGGCGAAAAAGGTCTTACATACAAACAGAGTTATCAAACATATTAGATCCATCTCAACACCTATAAAAGATAAAAAAAAACAACTAATAATCGACACCAGCAATATCCTACTGCAAATAAATACCGCATCCTGAGTGATGTGTGTAAAAGGTTACATTACAAAACATGCATATAGCAGAGCACACATTTTAGTTCTATCTGTATTAAAAATGCTGCATTACTCTGATGGCTTGTTGACAAGAACATGAATATGAAACTGCGAATATCATCTCAGATCATTTTTGCTGGAAGACGAACACAATTACCGACCTCCCGCGGAGCCACAAAAGTTCAGAGGAAAAGCTTTTAACTTACCCCAAAGTTTCCAATCCTTTTAAAATCACCCTTTTAACGAAATTAAAGAATAACAAAGGATACAGATGACTCTCAATGACTGGAATTCAGTGCTTTTATAAAATATAGCTGTTAGACATTACTGACATCCATCAATTATGTTGTTTTTGCTTTCCTCAAACAGACCGGTGGCAGGTTTTTGGTTTGCCTGTCATGCAAAACACATTATCAGCTTCAGATAACCCTCAGAAAAGCTGGGAGCACTGGGAGATGTTGGGAGATGTTGTTAGAGACAGAATCCTGCCCTGGTAGGTGAGGTAAACCTGGGTTTGGGTGGTCAGCATCTGTTGCCCAGTGATGTCAGTCCTTACCGTTGGTCGGTTCAAGCTAAAGAGTCAGCCACGCTCCATGTGCCTCCAGCTTGTGATCAGATGAGCTGCATCCTCACAGACCCCCGTGAACACGGGCCTCTCGGGGAACGGAAAGAATCGGGAATCTTTATTTGAACGCCTCAACAAAAAAGGCAGTCTCATAAAACAAGGGAAGATCCATCAGATCCGACCGCATTGTAGGGCCCTTTTGAGGGGCCCGGAAACATGAGCGGCTTTTCGCAGTTTCCCACTCGTATCCCCGGCACTCAACCCCCCCCCGCTGTTAAACGCTCCCGCTCCATGGGGGAGTTTGAGGAATTATCTTTTCAGCAGAGGCAGGGGCAGGGAGGGGCCAGCGGACTGAGGCGGCCATTCTCTGAGCCGGCACGCCCGAGCCGCCACCTGGTCCAGCCCAACGCTTCCCACAAAGACTGTATGATGGCTCCATCAGCACATCTGTACTCTCCTCTCTGCTGCGAACAGGGCTTACAGAGAGCACACACTGAGCCTCTGATCTCCTGCTCCTGCAGCCCTGACTTCTGCAGTGAATGATCAAAACAAGCAGCGTAAAATGCCTCTGCCTCGTATCCAGCAAACCATATGTAGCCTATAGAGACAAATGGAGAAGGACAAAGGGCATAAATATTTTAATGCCTTTTAATGGAAAAAGGCACTCCAGTGCTATATACAGTAAAAATTATGTGTGATATTTTACTTTTTACTACCTGGGAGGTACAGTATTAGGTGTCTTTTTTGTCCTGGAAAGCAGTATGCCTGACATGCATAGCCTTTCAGCCTGCTTTAAAAAAGTAAATGACTAAATAAATAAACGAATATTCTTGGTAGTGTGTGCACATATTGACATTATTGACACTTTGACTGGCAGCGACTAGGATCAATTTACAGCATGAGTGAAAGGATTACCAACTGTTCAACAGGTAAGAACCAGAAAACGATGAGAAGTTTTTTGGGTTTTTTTTTGCGAGGGTCTGTGTGTCTCTTGAGCAGCAAATAACATACATACTGCGTGGACAGATGAAATATAGACTGAACACAGACTGAAATATAAATATATATAAATATATAGCACCTAAGTAATGGAATGCCACATAATTTATGCACCCATAGACAAATGTCTGCACCCTCATCCATTATCTGTCCATGAGCCTGATTAATGTTTCACCTGTTCACGGTTAGCTTAGGCCAGATCTAGTCTCTGTCTCCCTCACACATCCCAAACAAGTCTTACAGCAGGTGATAGGTAGCCAGCGGTACCTGGAGACACCTGCTCTCAACCCCATCTGACCAGCAGCTGGCTGTAAGCGGAAATGGCCTTTGGAGCATGACTAGGTTTAAATGCACCTGGACTCCTTTGGAGATGAGGCAAGGGAGTCTCAGGGCATTGCAATGTAAATCGATTCCTCCACCTTCCCTTAAACCTTGATCCAGGCATCTGCTCAGCTCCGTCTGATAGCTCGAGTGCTGAAAGTGCCTTTGAAAGACTGTGGCTGTGAAACAGGAAATACCTGGGCTTTGAAAAAGTGAAAACTGAAAGCTGAAAGCAGGTCAAACCCTGCAGAGGGCACTTTGTCAACCACTGCCCTTAAAAAAACTTCTTCATTTAAACTTACCTGCCCTCTCTGTTACTACTCAATCTCAGCATTTTAACCTCAGTGCTGGGCATTAAAAACCAATCCCAGGTATTCAATATTGATATTAGATATTCATCCACACCTGTCTCAAGTCAAGATAATCAAAGCTGAAGGGTTATGCACTGCAGGCCCCAGTGAAGTTACTCAGCGGTGCAGTCAGTGTGATTGGCTGAATGTTATTCAGCCCTGTGACAGAGGGGCAGCCATCTGCTGTGTGCTTGGAACCTGAATCAGTTATTTCTAAAGTAAACCCGTCATTACAATGCATTACTTCAGCTTTTACCTTCTGTAGTGACAGTAAACACTACAGCCTGTGGATGAAGTGCTGGCAACCCATGCAAATCACAATCCTATCATGTTCAAAATTGACAGTCAAGAGTTGAGGGAAAAAAAAAATATATTTTTTGTGCAGTGTGACAAGGCGAACCATTTAACCAAAAATGCATAGATAAAATTTCAGAGCAAATCTGACAGGATCTAATTTTCACCTGAAATTGAATTAATCAAGATCTGGAGCCAGAGGAGAGTGCTTATTTCTTAACAGAAGGACATAAAATACATTTGGTTAGATAAGCAAAGCTTAAAGCGTGGATCGCCAGTCCCTGTCCCCTGGGTTTGCTCACAGCTATTGTTTCCGGAAAATGTCAAACATATTCAAAATACTGATGTGTTGACAATCATAAGGTAAACCAGAAATGTAGTCTTTCAGAACAGATCTTAACATGCGCTTCAAGTGCAATGCAACATCCACTGCTCACACATTACAAAAAGAGCAAGGTTATCTCACTGAAAATCATAATTTCCTAGCAGAGCACACGTTAGAGAGGGCTACAGAATTCATGCACGGCTCTCAATGGTGCATCTCCTGTAGCGGGGAATCTAAGACGATAACTCTCCTTCTCATTGTGCCGCATTGTAAGACGTGTATCACTATAGTGTTCAGTGGACAGATTTACAGGCTTTGGGTATGATATGAGAGAGGGGCCCTTTGTGAAGGCTTTCAGCCATTAAATCCAGTGTGAAGCTGTAGGAAGGAGAAACCAACAGGGTGCCTTATTGTTCATGCATGAAACACAAGCCCTTTACATAGAGAATGAGGCACAGAGGAAGATACTGTTTACTAAACCAGTCTAAAGAACAAATTCAAAGAGGATATTATTTATATCCATAAATACTTGCTGAAGGCCATTTCCCCCTCTTTTAATCTCAGAGCAGCAGAGACTGAGAGTGACTTTGCAAAGGGAACAGGCCTCATGCAGCATTTCTGAGGCAGAGTCCATGTTCTGGATACTTGTGACTGATGTGTACCCAAAATTTCAGACTTTTGTGAGCACTTTACTTCAGATAAATAATAATACCAAGGTACATATCTTGTTTTTTTATGCAAGTACCTCGTTTTTTTTCAGACACTGCATGCTTTGAAGGAAAAGAAATGCCAACCAATAAGAATACTACATGCCAAGTCTCACACAAATTAACCAGTTTTTGTGTAATTGTGAAAAAGAGACTATTAGCATTTTCCTCAGTAAAACATTTGGAGATTTGTTCAAGGCATGGTGTTCAGAAGCTCTGGCTTAGTCTGGATTCTGTACTGAAACCACAAACACCACTGTGATCTAACTACTGTAGGTGTTAAGTACACTGCATGTTCACACAATTTTTCAAAAGCTGCCTGTCAGGGATGCGGGGTGAGGACTCACACGCAGACCCGGAGGTGAGTGGCAGAGTGGCTTTATTAAAGCCCCAAAACAGGAGCAGACGAGGACAGGGTAAAAGACAGGCAGGGTCAAAACCAGGGAAGTCAGTCCAAAAACAAACAGAGAGCAAGCACGTGGTCTGGACAGGCGAGGGTCGGCAACGGGCAGGCAGGCAGCGGGGCACCAAAACAGAGCGGCAGGCAGAGACGAGATCCGAAGGCCAGGCAGGGGTCACAAACTGGGCAGGCAGGTCCGGAGCAGGGCAGACGAGAAGCGGGAGTGAAGTCTGGGAAGGGGCAGAACCAGGGAGACCGGCAACAGGGAGCTGGGGCAGAACCACGGGCAACCCAGGCAGCCGAAGCAGAACGGCAGGCTGGACCGGGGCTGAGCAGGCAGGAAGCAGGGTCTGGACAGGGGCAGAACCGGGCAGGCCGGCAACAGGGAGCGGAGGCAGAACAGCAGGCGGGAGCAGACTACCACAAACAGGGATACACAAAGACAGGACGAAACAGAAAACAGACTAACAGAACTCACGTGACAGAACAGCGGGCAAACACAGAGACCCAGGGCGGGAGACAGAAGACCGTGGAAAAACCGAGAAACAGACGGCAAGGACGAAACAGGATACTGAGACGAACTGGCAACAAGACAGAGAAAAGCAGGGTAAATATAGGGTAGGGCTGATGAGGTGATGGGAAGCAGGTGTGCAGGCAGGCGGGTGAAGATGATCAGGTGGGCGGAGACAGGGCGGAGAGTGGGGCAGGGCTGGAACACAAGGAAAAACAAAAGCACATGGACAGGGGAAGAACACAAACACACAGCCAGGGGGGCGGAGCACTGACAGCTGCCCATGAACAATTAAAGACATGACAGCCTCTGAGATAATATTTTAAATAGCCCTTGTTAGTGGAGTTATCTATTCTTCCATTTAATTGTTGCTTATTACGTCATTCATTTATTCCATCATGAAATGCCAATATCCAGGGCAGACTGAGGAAAAATCATGTGTACGAATACACAGAACTGCACGAAGAAGGAACGTAACTATGGTATTTAAATCAAACATGTTCTTCTAGAAATGCACTAAAAGACGTTTACAATGTTCATACTTATGCCCTGTGAACTGCACATTGTAATTTGCACATTTAAAACTCAAAGGAAACACTTCGCAGTTTTGAATTAGACTGACTTAATAGTTACACTACTGCCCCCTAGCAAAAATAATGGTAAAGGCACTTGAGGCTGCAACACACATAGTAGCTAATTGAGAATAGGTCTTGGATACGAAACACCAAATTGCTGATTTAACGTGAACGCTACTGTGCGATACCGTAACAATTTGTGTACAGTAAATGTTCATAGGATATACTTTCGAAACTGTTGCAAGGTTATATATTATATTATATTATATTATATTATATTATATTATATTATATTATATTATATTATATTATATTATATTATATTATATTATGATATGCCTATAAGTACTGAACTCAATATTTTATCCTTATTGGGCTTACATACATATCAATTTCTATGTTCAGAAATAAAAAATAGAAATTAAAATAAGATAAATGAATAAGGTAAGAACATTCAGGTGTCGGTGTCCTCTCTGTGTAGATCATTCATGGAAAACCGCTAATTAAAATGTGTGTGTGTGTGTGTGTGTGTGTGTGTGTGTGTGTGTGTAAAATAAGTAAATGGAGCGAGTTCTTATCCAAATTACTGTTTGAACTTTTGCCTTAATCATGCCACCACTTCAAAAAATTCTTTAATAGACAAAACGGTGAAAGCACTCCACACCCACTAGTGATTAGAATTATTTACCATTATAATAAATTGGTGAATTGGGCATAAGTAGGCAGGTAAAGTACTATGCCTTATCATTTAACAGGATATTTGCGCAAAGTAGTGAAAATATCGCAACACAGCCCAGGTGAGGTTCGCCGTGAAAAATGAATCTCATGTCCACAGCACCTAATTGCAGTTACAACTGCTTATCACTAGATGGCAACCTAACAAAAAAGAAACAAAGATGTAGGCACAAAATGTTCTAAGAGACCATCAAATGCCAATTAACAGGCATGTTCATAGCGCAGTGACACTGCAACCGGTTCATGTCTCTACAGGAGGGGGCTACATACTTCGTATCAGTAAAGCAGCCAACATGCTTAACAGATAACATGTCTTGAAATAATGTTATTATACTATCCTTTGATTTTAAAACAGGACAGCTAACGTTGACTCTACTAAACTGTAACTAAATGTGTTACAAACATCTTTACTGAATTCTGTTCTAACTTGTGTCTTATACACTTCGGGTTAGGTTTAAGGTTAAATTTCAAGGCCTGTGCCTTCTTACAGCTGCTCACTTTGCATTTGCTACCTTACAATATATATGAGGTACTTGTGTTTTTTTTTTTTTTTTTGTAGAGACGTGTAGGATTTTGGACATGATCTGTCTACCTTGGAGCTATAGCTATCCAGAACTATTAACGAACTAGTTAACGAACTAACATACCAGGTGATGTAGATATTACTTCATTAATCCAGTCTACAGCACAAGAGAAAGATACTTTCAGCCCACTGAAACAGACATTCAGATGTATAAGTAGGTGACTTCATATAAACTACACACACACACACACACACACACACACACACACACACACACAAGTCCAAAGAAATGAAGTTTATGTTGGCCTAATTATTATTATTTTTAATGTCATGGAAATGCAGCCTAAGTGAAGGTTAAAATCTGTGGCATCAAAGTAGGGCACTTACCTCTGTTACATCATTGTCATCATTATCTGCGGTTGCAATTAAATAATTAGCCATTTTACATGTGGCTAGTTACAGTAGCCTATGTCTTTGTGTATGTGTGTGCATGTGTGTAATTTGTCTAATAGCACTCACACATATATTTATATTGATCTTAGTATCCTCGTCATAGCACAAAATGATTAAATATGGATAGCAGTCATTTGTAGTACTGTATAAATACAAAATGTTAACAAAATGTTTGTGTGCACACAGACACAGCCTCTGAAAATGCATTACCTTTATTTTTTTATAAATTCTCATTTATCAGAGTAGGTGCAAATTGTACGATAAAAAAGTACTTTTGGCCATGAAACCATCACAGTATCCCAAATATGTAAATAGTAACTGTGTTCGACTAACTATTTGCCATGCTGGTTCTGAGAAATAAATCACATTTTAATTAGATTGAAACATTTTCAGAATCACTGTAGTGTGCTAAATAGTAGTGATAGGCACTTCCGCCGGCGCTGATCCTGGATTCACTTAATCTTTTGCCGTCGAATTGTTGGGAGCGTGGATTAGGGATGGGCTATCTGATCCTGGATCAGCGTTTATAGAAAGCCTGCCCGGAGCCTGCTAGCCTAGCCAGCCTATATATGTCACAAACCTTCAGGTCAGCGGTGGAACCAGGCCCGCCATTTTCCTGCAAGCCTCTGGTCCATTTAATCTCAGTAGGGGGAGGCGAAACAAGAGAGGAGAAAAGACAAGGAAAGACAAGAGGGAGAGAGAGAGAGAGAGAGAGCAGGAACAGACGAACAGAGAGAGAGTGAGGGAGAGCGAGAGAGAGAGAGGAGCGTGAGAGCGTGCGGTTCAGGGCGAGGAGGTAAAGCGGACCTTCAAAAGAGGAAATAGTGGATATGTAGCTGCCGTGATCGCAAGTTCTACGTTCAGTGAGAATTTGCATCTACATGCATTGGTTCACCAAGGACTGAGGCTTTGGATACAATTGCCTTTTCCCTTGTGTGTGTTTTTTTCGCGAGTACAGCCGGTTTTCGCGTTCATCCCTTCTCGTTTCTTTATTTTGCGCGAAGACGTGGAAACAGCGGAAACACAAAGAGGATACTGGCGATCACCATTATTTCCGAAGAGTGAGGATATTCGACATTTTTACTCATCGCACAAGACGGCGAAGATGTCTGGGCAGAGCATAACGGACAGGATAACTGCGGCTCAGCACAGCGTTACCGGGTCCGCGATATCCAAAACAGTATGCAAGGCGACCACGCACGAAATCATGGGTCCAAAAAAGAAACATTTGGACTGTAAGTATCGCATTTGTCAGGGATCCGATACATGTTAACATTAGCTGTGTGTTATTATTTGTCCGCCGTGCGATGCAATGCTGAATCGTATTGAGGACGTGGATGGGACTAGTCAGGGCGAACAGAGGCCTAAGCAGAATTTAGATACAGCAATAAGATACGGTATCAACTAGAACACGCCGAAATCTGTCATGTAATAGTCTGAATCCGAACTGCAGCCATAACGTAGACACACACTGGCAATTTGGTTTTGGATTATCAGGGAAAAAAACACCGTGAAATTCATTCTTGCGTTGAAAGTGATCGCTTTCACTGTAACGGTAAACGTATGGGAGGATGCAATTAACGCATTGGCTTCCATTTGTCTCAGCTATTGAAAACATTACTGTCTTATTGGGTCGGGTACTTGCTTGCTCGGCTTGTTTGATTTGTTTAGGCTCCTTGCTGGCCACTGTTGGCTTATTGACGTTGCTGGCTTGTAGCCTAATTATTACCTGGGTGTGCTATTTATTTTAAAGGATTACGTCCGTTTAATGATGTTATGACTGCTTTAGATTCGATGCTGCCATGTCAGCGGTAGCTACAGGCACACAAACAGCTGATATCACCTGATATCACAGTCCGATTACAGTTATGGGTCGTAGGACCGGATCTTGTGCTTTATTGTTACATATCCAAGGTAAGTCAATTGTAAAGTTTTCTGCACACTGAAACAGGTTCAAGGTATTGATTTTTGTGGCTCACTTAATTGTGTATTTTTGGCAAAATAGGCCTACCTAAAAAAATATCCCTGCTCAGAACTTAGCCCACTATGCCAATAATTCATTCCATCCTTCAGTACGTGGAAAGAACTTGGTTGATTCAGAAAAAAAAAACCAAAAACATTTACACTCTGTGTATGGCTAAGAAAAGCTGACAAGCACTAATGATTGTCAGCCAGTTGAAAAATGTAGTCTGCCACACGTTAAAGCACATTCTAATGCACTTCAGGGTGATGTTACACAAATTAGCAATAGAACACAACCCTTAAGAAAGCATCTCGCACAGGAGTACATCTGTTTGCCTTGTGTCAGCTTACACAGGCTGTTGTCCTGGTAGCCAAAGAACACAGTCTGCCTTTCTGTGTATCTGAGTGCAGCTTGGGACAATCCAGTCAGATCATACTGTGAGTTCTTCAGCCACGCTGAGAGAAGCCATAGCTACTGGAAGCTGTACAGATACAGACTAAAGACCATGCCTGAATATACCCCCCAGAAAGGAACATCTGTAAAACATGTGTTTGTGATGGCTGCTTTTGGTTCCATGGTACAAGTCATCACAAGGATTTCATGTTTTGTTATTAAGAGAACCATACTGCAGGAAGCTTGGCGGAAAAAAACAACAACAAACATGTCCTTAAATCTCTTGCAGGCTGGGTACATTCAGTGCAGTTCGGCTGACTCTCGCCCCAAGTCTCTCTTAAAGTGTGAACAAACTCAATCATGTTTTCTGTCACGTCAGCTGTCTGCTCACAGAAGCCTGCGGGGAGCAAATTTCGACGTGAGACCTTCATTTAAATGCCTTCGTATGACAGGAGTGGTGATGGATATTGTTCGGCTTTACAGCGTCAGATCGAAACACGTCTGCGACTTTGAACCATGTCATTTAAGAGCTTTGCCCAAAATCCACCACACAGTTGAAGCAGCCCCCAGTGAAGTACAGTGTGTTAACTTGTTCAGCGTATCTCAGAATAGGCTTCTATTTAAGGCCTTGACCAGGTGCTCTAAGCCTCTCCTGTTGTTCATGACGGTGTGGAGCAGACAGCTATATTTACCTTGAATACAGCATGGCAAAGCCACTGATCTTTGTCTGGTACTCCTTAAAGTAAAGGTGACAGTTACACCAATCTTGCTGCAAAGCAGTGTGGCGTATGCTGTCTCTCAAACTGTTGTGAAGTCTTTCATGTGAATCATTTAGTACTTGTTGTGGTGTAGAACAGATGTAGGAAGCCTCAGAAATGAATGAATGAATGCAAGAGTACAAAGTAATATGTTCAGTGCTGAACAGTGTTTTGTTGAACTTTTTACATGTATTTTCACACGTTCTCAAATCAGAGGTCTCCATACCCACACCCCTCTTGTCAGGACAACTATGGTAACACAGTGCGTTCTGTGCTGTTCTGAGGCTATTACATGACCGACTGCGCTTTCTGTGTGTATGAACCACAGTTCTCATTTTCAGTGTGGATGACTGTGGGAGTTGCACTAACACAAGGCGACAGCTACACCAACCAACAGCCACACCAGGTGATTATAAACAATGTTGACAATAGGGAGGTGTTGTCTCGGAGTTTTCAGCTGTTGCTGACGATGGACACCGAAATTTGTGATGCTGTTTGATGCTGCAGAGGAATCGGAAGCACCGCCTCATACCTTTACTGCTAATAAACATGGATGGAACAATGAAATGGAATAAAGGAAGCACAGCACATCACTTGCACACTTCTCCACTGCCCAGCTGCTTGTACTTCAAGCATCAAGTACTGAACAGTGTGGGACACAGGGCAACAGGGCAGCTGTGTTGTATAGCGGTAAGGTGCAGGGCTTGTAACCGAAAGGTTGCTGGTTCGGTTCCATTCTGAGGCACTGCTGTTGTACCCACAATTGCCTCAGTAAATGCCCCAGTTGTATAATTGGATAAAATGTAAGAAATGTAGCCTATGTAAATAAGTACAGGAGAGTGTGTAATGTTATCTCCTTTACTTTGCATTGGTATTTTTAACGAAAGGGCATTTTTATATGAGTGGAATGTGTGTTAAGCAAGAATGTCCAGAGTTTGTCATCTGGTATTCAAGTGCATGATGTTGAGATGTGCAGTAGTGGTCTTGATATGTTAGGAGGAATGTTGAGGACTTTTGTTGTGGAGGTCAGTAGGAGGGAATAAAGGATATGGGTTACGTCCCAAGCTGGATGTGTGCTGAAAGCACTGGTACCAATGAAAGAGGGAGCGATAAAGACTGGCGAATTGTATTAATGGTTTGGCTTGCAAAGTCACAGGCTAGATCTTTTTTTTTTTTATTAATAATTGCATGGTGTAAAATCCAATTTGTTGCAGCATTTATGGCTGTGCTATTTAAATTTTGTTAAACAGAATGATGTCAGAATGTGAAGGACTGCTGCTGTTGTCACTAATAACAATTAGCCTAATCTTCACTTTCACATGTTATTAGGTTGTGATGCCTTGCTGGGACGAGCCGTAATTGGTCCATTATAATGAAATGATTGTAACAGATTAAATCAATGGCAGGCTTTGCTTTTCAGTCATGGTGTACTGCAGGGAAAAATCAAGTTATTCTACTCTCAGCAGCATGTCTCCTCCTCAGACTATATTTGTAGCAAGAACATAACAAAAAATGTTCTTGAGTGGCACTATAAATATAAAGCTTTTTCTCTGGGTTCCTTGTTTGTCACATACTTATAAAAGGCATTTCGACAAAGGAACATCTTTACCTACAAGGAAGTGGAGACAGGTCTACACTCAGTAGTTTTTTTTTTTTTTTTTTTCCCAGTTGCTGTGAACCATTTCCCCAAGTAAGCGCTTTCATATTTAAGAACAGTATAAGTTTAGATTTATAAATCTTCTAAAACCCACTCTGAATGTCCTGTTTTTGACATATAGATATATGTGGAATGTCCCTCAAGCATTAAGTGTCCTCCCTTTAATGATTTTGCAAGAGACCCTGCAAAACTAGTTACAAGTAGAGACAATCAAGCCTGGGCTTCCAAATGAGGAAGTGCACCCTGTTTTTGGTCTATAAGCAGGACGGGGGTTGACAGCTGATAGGACTGGCATTGATCATATTTCAGAAACCCTTGATGGATGATTGTCATGTTCCGCAACAGGCAGGGAAGGAAGATTGAAAAGGCTGGTTTCTATTGGCTGATTCACATTCATCAATCTCCTGCTTCCTGTTTCCACACCAGAGGCAGTCCCTACTGACCTCCCCTTTAATTTGCACTGGGGATAATGGTGAAAATCGGGCTAGATATCCATTAATGACTGTCAAACCAGTGATACTTTATAATTTAAGGTATAATATACATTTTGATATGGCATAAGTAGTCTATTTTTCATTTTAAGCGTCATAAAGCTAAAATCCAAATAAATCCCAAAAGTAACTAAGTAAGGTTCTTTGTTCAGGCTTAGTTTTTTTTGGCCTATTAGGCACAAAATGGACTTAATGAGGAGAAGGATAATAGCTTTTTAAATTAAGTAGTCAACAATGTTATGGAAACAATACTGTTGCTGCTAGCTGGCAGGTAGCATTTTAAGCCTTATCCTGAGCTGAGCTGAGAGCCATGTGAAGTCAGGTGCATGGGCCAGGCTCTGGGACTGAAACAGACTTTGTCAGACTGGTCTTATGTGCTGATGGGGAAATTGCTTTCAGCAGCATTGCTTGAACAGGGAGCGTGGTAGACATTAAGAGGGAGACCTGTGTTGGGTCTTTACCTGATTGAGAAATGCAGAAAGTTTTTTCTGTGAGCTGATGGTGATGAGAGATGGGCAGAGACTGGTGAACGGGGACTCGGTGTGAAATGGAAACACACTGAAGTGATAAAGCTGGTGTTGCGGTCACTCACTCGTGTCGCTTCTTATCGCAAGCTTTTCCGGTGATGTACTGTTCAAATTAACTATCGCTACATGTGCCAAAAAAAAAAAAAAGTTGGCGTGAATTGTAACTTGAAGTGAGTTACACTGGGCATCATGACCTCAGCTTTTGTTAAGTTACTAGAATTATCTGATCACCCTCAACCTTTGAAATGGGGTAACAAAACATGTTTGTGACCTGTGTACATCACCCTGTTTGTATTTGCTGTGAGAGTGGTGTTTGTCCAAAAAAAACCCTCAAAGTATCTCATTCTGTTTTGGACACTGCAGCCACACCCTGTGAAGTGACATGCATGCAGAAAATAGCTGAGCTTAACATAACTGAAGAGCACATTCACTAGAAAAGAACTGCAAGCTTTGCTCTGTCACAGTAGAGGCAGAGTGAGGAAGATACCCCAAAATATCCATTTCCTTGGTAAAGCTCACTGCCATGCCACAGAGTTAAAGAATGACTCCTCAGTGAGTAACAGTGGTTATGTTTTTCATGTTAGACATGTGTGAAGGATCATGCTCTTTTACACCTTGCCTTTGAAGTGGTTGGTATGTGTTCTTTCATGCATCTTGCCAGCCCCCAAGTACATCACCTCAGTGTACTGTGCTCACAGCCACATATGTTTTGGGGGAATTTCATGCCTGTGTTTCCTTTGAAATGACTGGTGCCTGATCTTCATTGTGGGGATTTTCACACACAAACGACAGAAGTTACTTTGTAGATTAGTGCTGTCTGAATCGATACACATGCTGTGTACCAGTGCAGATATTTCAGTATCTAAACTCTTTGGCTCAAAAGGAGTCTCCTAGTGGCTGTGGCCACTGTTGTTTTCACTGTGTGACACTTGACTTTGTTCAGTTGCGTGGAAACACAGTGGAAAGGACAGTTTTATGTGGGACAGTCCAGAGGGAGTGTTTGTTCCATTACCTGAGTGATGGAGATTTCCTTTTCAACTTTTAATGAAACTTAAGTGGGATGTACCCATGCCTAAGAGGAGCACTCTTTGGTACACACTCAGAAATGCACAGCTGTCTTCCTGATGGGGGTGTTTGGTTTTGAATATGTTTGAGACATGTTGAAATGTAAGGTGTTATGTACTTGGAATGAGCTCAACATGTTTTACACTGAACCAAAAAGGGGGACTTTAAATTTCCATTCACTTCAGGTTTGCACTCTGTTAATCTGTTAGCAGGAAGTGTTCTGTCAATAGTTCCCATAGCTGGCAGGCTGTAATCACTGTGTTCACCAGCTGTAGGTGACACAAATGGTTTCCTGGCAGACAAACCTGGAAAAAAGGAAGAGAAGGTCATTAACAGGCCAGCATTGATTTTCTGTGACAGGTCACCACAGTGCACCAGTCATCAGAAACAGACAATGCTGACCACAGAAAAGGAACATGTGCTTTTGCACCTCCATCCAGAGCTATTTTTGTTGGGTTAATATTAATGAATAAACACTGACATTATTTAGGTAGCCTCATGACACCAGTAGACCTTATGATGACATTTACAAGGCTAGGGGATTTCCAATGCATGGAACATGGTGTAAGTAAGTGCTGTTATATTTATGATACATTTATTTTCAATAACATTTCATTACAGTTAGGATGCAAGCAAATTGTTACAGTTGAGTAACATTAATTGCCATGGAACAAAGTCATGGATCATCAGAGGAAAAATATAATGGATTATCAGAAACATGAACGGACATGTAAGCTGAAGTCAAGAAAGTTAAATGTAGCCACTTATATTTGACTCCAAACAATGATGTCCACATTGCTCTCAGTGTGAAGATATCACTTTAGGACCAGCAGCCAGCCATTATCACATGAAACTGAGGGATCCTAGCTCTCCCTTGCTCTAGCTTGCCCTTCAAATTGATCAGGTATCATGACCACAATTCACAGAGGAGTTGCATTCACAGGGGTCAAAGCCAGCATGAGCAGAATGTAAGATTTGGCCATCATTCCTGTCCAGTTAGGGACAGGGACAGAGACTGTTGTATAGGCCAACAATACTGGAAAACTGTGCAGAAAGCCTATATATGTGGCCTATTATTGTCATTCCATAAAGTTCAGTGATGTTGAACCAGGGTCAGTGATGGTTGTACATGGTGTAGACTTCTGTCTTAAGAGCCTGAATTGGATAAAGTCGAGCAGAGGACCTGGTCGACATCAAAGACCCAGAACTGTGACCGAAAGGGCTCTCTCGAAGCAGAGATGCAGTCCTTTAACCCAGGGAGAGGCAGGCTGGCATGCAGGCACAGAACCACAGAGGAGAGACTGTGCAGGAGGTTTGAGCAGGGAGAAACAGCTGAGAACCATACTTATGTCTCAATGCCCCAGATACTACACCTTCCAGGAAATGCACTTTCAGTAAATCGAAAGAAGTATCTCGGACTTCATCGAAGCCGGTTATGATGACTGCACGAGAGTTCTGATTGGGTGAGGAAGGATAGATTACATCACTGACCGCAGCCTCTGAATCAGGTCTAATGTGAGTCCTTGTTGGTAATTTTATTCTGTTTATTTTTATTGCCTAATGCTGTGTTGATTCCACTGTACGTAGTCTGAGTTTTCTCCCAGAGTTCGTCTGTTGGAGTTCAGACTGTAATGAGGGCAGAACTTCTGAAATGTATTGTGGATAGTTTGCTGTAGTGTGCGCTAGCTGGAGATGCTTATTTGTTTAAAATATGTGCATCTGCTCTGCGGTTTTGTTTATGCGGTGAGCCTGCTGCATCTTAGCTGTGCTGTGGTCCTCTTGGCACAGACCGTTTAGTTCATTGATGAGCAGAAGGGTTGTGAGAGTTCACACGAGGCTAGTTACAGATTTATCTGAGGATAAGGACTTGCACTGGTGTCAGCTTCGGTATGAGATCACCACTGTCTCTGCAGTGCCATCAGGGTTTCATTTTGGGTGCCTTTGCACGCATTGGGGGCTTGTGAATTGTGTTTTTGTTTGTCTTACCCAGGTGTGCCCGTGCTTTGTAGTGGAGATGCTGGAGCATTCCATGTGAAAACAGCTCATGTTCTCTGGCTGTCTGAGCCCTGGATAAACTTAGCTGGCTAACACGAAGGCTCTTTAGAAATGGCTATTTAGAGGAGTTAAAACATTCTGAGTGTTCAGATCGTACATAATGAATTTTAAACTTGTGGCACAGGGATTCACCCAACCACTTGTGCCTTTACTTTTGTTATCACAATCAACTGAAGGCATTTAGGCACATGATAATGATGAATTACGATAGTTATATGACGGTGATAATGAGAAAGTAAAGTTGTCAGTCGCTCAGTACCATCCTATGATAACAAAATACCCAGAGAACCCTGTCATCCCGATGTGTTAATTGGTCCACCTGCGTGCAGTAGTGTCATAAAAGCTCATAGTAAATCTGTGCAAATAGTGGATAATGAATACCCTTATACCGTCATCAAAACAAGGGTCTGTTCCATAATTGAACTATGTGGCACGTTAGTTGCTCCTAGTTTTGCTGTATTTTGTGAAATCCAAAGGGCTACATGGGAACATCTCTACGTGAGCACCAGGGCTCAGGGGTCAGCTGTGATGTGGATAATGTGTGTCAGGTTTACTGGTAAAATGATTTGGGTCTGTATTAGTCATAATAATTTGTAGACAAGAGATGAGTCTGTATTCTTTTCATTGATCTCTCGCACTTATTTAATTAAACTACAACCAACACACGTTCGTTTCTGAACGTTTATGACTGTGTCCGAGGATAAACGTGTCTGCTGCAAATCAACGAGAAATCGATAATCGTGTGTTAACTGCGTACTGCTGTGAGACGCTGGCCTTTCTGGCCGCAGGGCATAAACTCTGTTTTTTTTTCCTCCTTACATTTTATTTCGACCCATCAACGCTGAATAGGCAACGCTACATTCATGGGCAGTATCGGCTTACTTTTTTTTTTTTTTTGGAGGTAAACGGCTAGTGGCAGTTGGCTCACTTGCGAGGCAGTTCAGAGATTTTTACGTCTCCTGTGGAGTATAAAGCTCGCAGTATTGATGCTGTTAGCCACTATCAGCCGAGTGTGGAGCGGGATAAGTGACCACCGCGTCTCCCGCCGCGGAGTGACGGAGGTGAAAAGCGTCCCACTGCCGGCTTAATAGCCTCTCTGCGCGCGCTTGCGGGCGCGACTGTCGGGGTTTTGTCAGGAAAGGTCATTGCAGCTTGTCCTTTTCAGCCTGTAAACAGCACCCGCGACCAAATCGAAGGATGGGGCTTCTGTAAGTGCCCTGCCATTAAGTATGGGACTTTTTCATTACTGCAACCGAAGGGAAGACGTGTTCGGGCGCCTGAGGGTGCCCCGCTCGAATGAAATAACGATGCTACGCAAAAACGATACGAAGAAAACCCCAACATTTTCCACTACCAGAATGCAGGTATCTGGCCTGCTTCCAAATAGCTAAGGAGAGGTAATGCATGGCTGTAGGCGAGTGAGAAATATGCATATATAACAACAGTTTGACTTCCTGTGACTTATTGACAGTGAAGTGCGACCGTTAGTACAAATACAGTAAGATCCGGATCAGTTAACGGCTCTTCCGTATGCAACGTGTTAAACACATTAAAGTGTGTGCAATAATTAAAACCTCCTCGAGATTTAAAGTACTGAAATACTGATTTGTAAGCGTCTCAGTGGTTGTTTTGAATGTTACTGTAAGATGTGATTTGTATTCTTTTTTTTTCTCCTCCGTCATTCTCAAGGTGAGGCTTCCCAGTGAAATGTCTATCTATGAACGTGCTACTCTAAAAGTAGGGGGTGGTTGTTTTTATACCGGGACTTGCGACATCACCCCCGCTGTGAAATCACATGTTTTGCTCTGAGCACAGCAAGCCAAGTGCAGCACAGGTGCTATTTCTGTTCAGCCTTTCAGTAATACCCTGGCCCGTTTTCTCCACGCAGCTGTACAGAGCCCTCAGAAGTGCAGGTTTTTTTCGCTTTGCTCTAGCAAGTAATTCAATTCATTCATCTGTCTCTGTCTCTGATTCATGCCACACTGAACCTGGGAGGGGCACTCGCGTGTGATTGGCTGCGTCACAGTCACGTGACGGGGAAGGCGGGGCAGTTCCCTGGGGATTTTAATAAGGACCCCACCCCTCTCTCATCTGATGGAGTGTAGAACAGGAGCTGCCTGGTGCTCTCCGAAAAAGGTTGCGAGGAGTGATGCCCCCAAGCTGTTTTGCTGAGGTTGGCTCTCTGGTTTCTGACCATGTGCTTTAGCCTTTCAGCCTATAGAGACTGAGATAGTGTCTCAGTCTACACAGAGCATCACAAAGGAAAAGATAGATGTCTTTAGAAAAGAAATCTCTCCTGTCTGAAACAGACCTGTGTGAAACCCAGACCACACTGACCAGTCCTAATTGTAATTAATTTTCTTATATTACTCTAACCTTGTTGCATCAAGAGCTTCACCTCCAGAATATAATGTAACCCCCCCTTCCATCAAAGGGGATGCAGTAGTATGGCTATGAAGTAAGAGCACAAAGCAGTCTTAATTAAATTTGTCAAGTCCAGTCTTCTTCCACTGGAGGGGGTGTGCAGTAACATGCTAATTAGAACTGCATTTCCAGCTTGGGTGGTGCTGTCTTAGGTGTCTCTGTGTTGCATACTGTAGAGCCTCAGAGGGAAGCGTGTTGCTGCTCCCGTGATCCAATTACCAGCACACGCTTTGACAGCCAGCATGTTCCGGGAGGCAGCTCCCGACAGGTCTGTGCGGCTGCGCCGTCACGTGGAGGTCTGCTCCGGTTTGAAAGCGAAATATGGTGATGTCAGTTCTGCTTTCCAGTACAGTCCCGTCCTGTCAAACTGAAATCCCTCTCGCGCGCTGTTCTGTGCCAGGGCTTTTGTGCCAGTGGAGCAGTTCTGTGGGTGCGGAAAGTTAAGGTGTTCTGTGTGACGGCTGGTTATCACGCATGAGATGAGCTGTCAAATCCTAATCTTCACTTCAAAGGAAAGTTCCCAAATTACTTAAAATTATTTAAAAGATCACCTGGATGGATCTCACTAGCATTTCATGCATAACGTATAGTGAGAGCGTGATTCTGAATGGGTTAAAAATGATTTGGGCTATTTCTGTCAAAAGCAAAGCCTGAAGGTTCAAGTTTGAGGCTGTGTCCCTCAGAGTGACCTTGTTAACCAGATGCTGCCAGATTATTGTTTTTAATACAGTTACAGGGTTATGGTAAAGCAAAAAAAAAGTACAGGTTAGAAAATGTGGGACAGCATTGGTTGAGGGCCTGAAATGGCTGCTGTCCTTTATTGGGGAATGATAATGAGCTGTGAGCCCTCTTCAGTCCAGCTGGCCTGGGAGCGGCAAAGGAAGGTAACACAGTGTTCTTTCAGCCGACACACGCTGGAGCTGCAGTCTGAGCACAGGGCTCTGTGTGTGCGGGGTTCAGCGGAGAGAATATCACTTCCACAGTGCAGCGGAAGCGCAGGATCAATAAAACTGCTGCGTATAGGAAAAGATCCCATCTCCTCAGAAAATCGTGATGTCACTCTGCTGATCACAGCACACTCACACAAAGAACCTTGCAACTGATATCATTTTTTTTCCCCAGTTCGAGCAGCGAAGTAAGTTAAATAACTGAATGGCTCTGCTTGGTCTGATTTGAAGTGAGCACATTTGGTTTTCATTTGACGTCTTTTTTTTTTTTTTTTTTTAACCCTCACTTTTTGCGTTTTCATGATGGTTGATTATGGGCAGAAGAGTAGAATAGTGGTAAGCAGCAGGTTCTAACCAAAAGGTTGCTGGTTTGATGCCCCACTGGGGCACTGCCGCTGTACCCTTGCGCAAGGTACTTAACCCAGAATTGCCTCAGCAAATATCCAACTGTATAAATGGGTAACGTGTTGCTCTGGATAAGAGCGTCTGCTCAATGCCAGTAATGTAATGCAGTGTAATTGTGTGTACCAGTGTTTGCCATACAGATAAGTGCGCAGATAAGGGTCTGAGCCATCGCCTTGGTAACCTCGGTAACCCCAGTAACCCCCCCTCCCTCTGCCTCCTCCAGATCTGATCCAGTGCACCAACGAGATGAACGTGAACATCCCGCAGCTGGCGGACACGCTGTTCGAGAGGACCACGGGCACCAGCTGGGTGGTGGTGTTCAAATCCCTCATCACAACGCACCACCTCATGGTGTACGGCAACGAGGTGAGCGTCCCGCAGGCCACGGGGACAGTGCTGCATTTCCACTGCGGGACGTTAAATAGTTCCTCACCCCAAAGGACTCCCACAGCTTATATATCCATTCATGCAGCGGGTTATTACTGATGCAGTGTAGCCTTAGCACCTGGCTCAAAGGTGCTGCAGCACTGCCCCACCTGGGACTTGACCCTGCAACCCTCAGTTGGCCAACTACTTAACCGCTGTGCCATACCTCTGCCTGTAGCACTGCATTTGAGGCAAAGGTCGTTGCTTTCAGCTTTTTTGAAACAGGGAAGACTGAGAAAACTCGGCTGTAGTGAGAACTCCATGGTGGTGGGTGGTGGCGTTCAGGGAGAACAAGCAATGAGTAGATTAGGCATTATGTCCTACGGTCTGACAGTGTTAGGGAACGCCCACTTACCATCCATAACAGTGGGCAGTCTACACATAAATACAAACAAATAAAATAAATAAATATACTGTATTTATAATGCATTAAAATCCATGGCCTCTTCATAAATTTCAGCATCAACTTCCTGCTGTTGTAATTGGATTTTTTTCCCCGCTGCTTGATTTCTTTCATGTTGCTTGATAATTTCAGTGCTACCTGGAATCAATCAGTAGCCTCTCAGACCAACCTAAGAACCCACCTCAAATTTGTGGGAACTGCAGGTCTGGTTTCAGAAAGACTACAATCAGTGAATTTTCATGGGCCATCGTCAGTGAAGGAGACTCATTAGGTGGACAGACAGAGAGAGAGGTTATGGCATTTAAGGAAGATATTGGGATTACCACCACAGTTGTTTGTAAAAAGTGCCTTTGGATCTTAATGAGCACCACCACACTTTGCTTATTTCTCCTTTGATGAGACTCTCTTTGTGACTTCGTTGTCACTCAGATGATATTGGTGATACCTGCATTGTGTCGAGCAAGAAGACATGTTGGAAAGAAAATTACAGGAATGATTGCAGACACTTTAAGGAGCAGAACACAGTCATGAATAAAACCTTTATACTCACATGTATGCATGTTTCAGTTTGAACTTGTCTGGGGACCAGTCTTTGAACTGTTTCATGCATGTGGTAGAAATTCCTATTTGGAACTGTTTTTGGTTCCTTTTTACTGCATGGAGATATTGACTTTGGTCCGCTAAATGGCTCTGCGATATTACAGCTTAATAAAGATAAAATAAAAACCGGCTGTTTTCAGAATTTAATGAGCACATGTGAATAATATTTGTGAAATTAATTGTCCTTTTTGAAAACTATTTTCCCCACAAGCTGCATGTCTAATGTGTTCATTGGAGGTGTTTTTATGTAAATTTAATGAGTTTTTGTAAATGTGTGCCGTATGCTCAGTAAGGAAACTCTTTTCTCTGTCCGCTGACCATGTGGAAAGGGCCGGTCCTCATAAGGACCATACGGCTTGCATTCCTCAGTGAAGGTTTCCCAAATGAGGCTTAAAGTGAGATATTTCATTCTTCCTCTCATTCTGTTTTTTTTTCTTTTTCTCTTTCTTTTTTTAAACATTGCAGCGTTTTGTCCAGTACTTGGCTTCAAGGAACACATTGTTCAACCTCAGTAATTTTTTGGACAAAAGTGGGTTACAAGGTGAGTCATGTTGTCCTATGACTTTTTAAATGTGTCATTTCGGGCTTCCCCTAATAAGTAACTTAGTTTACCTCTTGCCATGCTGGTATGTGTGGCTACGATCTCTTGCCCAGTAGCCACTGATTGTCAGTTCAGCCCCCATATTACATCAGATACCTCACCACTCACAATTATGGAAACATCATACGAGCAAAAATGCTTTGCCTTTGTTCTTCGTTTTGAGCCCTCTAAAAAGTTGTGTGAAGTTTCATGAAGAAGCTCAAGAAATCTTGTCATTTCCTGAGGCCTCTTTTCTCAGAATTTTTAAATTCATTATGTTCCTCTTGCACAGCTTGTGTAATGCGTCATTTGTGGCTTGATCTGTTTGTTTGATGGGTTCGGGAGAGTTTCTCTTCCCTTTCCCCTCTGTCTGTGTCTGAGACGTAAAGTCCCCCGACTCACTGAGTCTGTGATGTTCCTACATGTGCAGTAAAATAAGTATTCCTTGTAGAAGGAGGAGGAAAAGAGACTCTAACTTCTGTCTTTTCAACCCGCCCCCCCACAGGCTATGACATGTCCACGTTCATCAGGAGGTACAGCCGGTACCTGAACGAAAAGGCCGTCTCCTACAGACAGGTGGCTTTTGACTTCACCAAAGTAAAACGCGGGTGAGCTTTTTTTGGCTGCAGCTGCCCACAGCTTCCCTGTTTCGTCTGTGGTTCAGACCTCACCCAGCCAGCACTTCTGCATTGTTCAGGATTTCACATGAAAAAGCACTTGAGAATGCATGTCCTTTTCTTCTCCCAGCCTCTCCTGGGCTGTTAGTTCTCACTGGTTTTGGGCAGGTTTTAAAGGAAGGGCTTGAAATAACTCAAGGCAGCAGGAAACCTGACACACGCATGCATTAGGCAGTACTAAATGCAGTTTCTATTTTGGTCCTTCTTATATTATGTAGTGATGGAAGCGCATTATGTCTACATGTGCTGGTCTCTCTCCCTGATACAGCAGTCTGTAGTGATATGGTTCGTTTCTGCCATATTTGTCCCTGTAACCTATCCCCTTGCTGCAATATCAGCCAAACCTCCCTGGGTCCTCAGTATCTAACCTGTCCTGTTTGCCGTTGCAGTTCTGTTATTAAATGTTCTTTAAACGTTGTTTAAATGTTGCCATGTTGTGCCCTGCAGCGCGGATGGGGTGATGAGAACCATGAACACAGAGAAGCTGCTGAAAACCATCCCCATAATCCAGAACCAGATGGACGCGCTGCTCGATTTCAACGTGAGTCTTTCCCCTGTTCCCCCCGAGCTTGCGATTCCCCCCACAGTGCATCTCCAGACAGTGCTGTGTGGTCACTGCTGCATCCACAGAGCATGGTGGAGGTTCTTCTGCATTCTGTTGCCTGTAATGAATCTGTAGCTCTCTGCTGTTAGATAAGGTGAAGTAATTTGACTGTTCTTGATAAAATTATGGCTGTATAAATAACATTCTGCACGACATTTGTAAGTGCAGTAGCTAGCTTCAGATTCAGTGCTTGTTAGCTCATGTATTCTCCCAATTTGAGATGTTGGACAAGGTTATCAAGTAGCTAGTTTTGTGTACACTTCCTCTGTTAGTGCGGTGTTCTCCCAACCCCAGGCTGAGACGTCCGATGAGGTTATGTAGTGGCTAGCTTCGTGAGGGCCGCCTCTGTTAGCATGGTGTTTTCCTGCCCACAGGTCAATGCCAACGAGCTGACAAACGGGGTCATCAATGCCGCCTTCATGCTTCTGTTCAAAGATGCCATCAGGCTGTTCGCGGCCTACAACGAGGGGATTATCAACCTGCTGGGTAAGTGTGAAATCTTCCTGCCCGAGGACTGTGTGGGTGGCGTTTATCAAGATCGTTTCAAGGAAAGGGTGGAGGGCCTTTGCGCTTTTTGATGGTATGTGGCTGATTGTAACAGGACTCTTTTTACCAGCACATTATGTCAGGAGTGTAACTTCCGTGTGTTATTGACTACCACTTTTCATGTGACTTCAGGCATGTATTGTAGAGAGCAATGTAACCAATAATTGCTATAGTAATGACATTATAAGATGCATTACAAAACACGTGGTGATACATGATACATGACAGCGGCACAGATCGTTATAGATTATTGATTCTTCCGTGTATTTCAGATTTGAACATATATTGTTGAGTCAGGTAATGAAGGCTGTCTTTTTTATCTCGGTGTGATCACTGTGAAAGCAGTAACATTATTAGGTGTGAGTGTCTGGGTTTTCTTGTTGAGCCAGAATTTTTGCAGTTTACTGTTATAGGGAAACAGAGCTCAGTGATGTATGCATTGGGGAGGGAATAAGGGCCACTGGACCACTGTGCCACAGAGCTGGCATTGAAGGCAGCAGGAAGCTGCTTGATTTTTAATTCCTGTAAGCTAACAAACCTTCCAGTTTATGAAGAAGATCCATTCCTTTACATGACTGTGATCAGGAAGGGCAGCGTTCCCTGAGCGTTCCCTGAGCGTCCCCCCGGCGTTCCCCCAGCGTTCCCCCAGATCTGCTAGATCTTAGTTCCTGTAAGATAACAAACTTTCCAGTGTTTGGGGAAGATGCATTTACATTGACATGACTGCAATTAGGACAGGCAACGTTCCCTCAGCGTTCCCTCAGTGTTCCCTCAGTGTTTTGTGTCCTTGGTGTTTTGCTTGAGAAGCTGTGGCTGGACATGAAGCAGTGGGTCACTTTCATCTGTAAATTCAGTAAGAGTTCACGCTTCCTGAGTCATGGACGGGATCATTCGTTTTTCTAATTAAAGGGTTTTGACTAATTGTAATGGAATTGGACAAAGTATTCTTAGTCCACAGGCTCTGCTGTTCATTAGTGGTCATTTAACATAAACCTATTTTCTCCACCCATGGTGATTTGGGTCACATTTTAATTAAAATACAAAATGTCCCTCCCCATTTCCATCTAATTTTAGAGTTAAAAAGGTGCTGAATCCATTTAATCACTTATATTGGAAAAAAAGGTTCTAATTCATTCAGTGTGTATAATTTAATCAGATATATTTCACAGGTTACTCTCCGGTTACTGTTGTGAGGGGATTGTTTTAGAGGTCTAGGCTATATGGTAGTTTGTTAAGTAGAGTTCAATAATCAAGCTATAGTAAAATATATACTAAACAAATTCACTGTTGCATGGCATAAAAATAGTCTGTCAAACTCAATTTTATGACTTTTGAATTGATAAGTGAAACATGAATATACCGTCCACCGCAACATCAAAATATGGAGCTTCCTTTTCTCAGAAGACTGATACAATGCCACTAAACTGTGAATGTTGTCCTCCTCGTCAAAGCTCAGAACTGATGCTTTGTAACTCTGTTTCAAACACAGAGAAGTACTTTGACATGAAGAAAAATCAGTGCAAGGAGGGCCTTGACATCTACAAGAAATTCCTCACCCGGATGACCAGAATCTCAGAATTCCTCAAAGTTGCGGAGGTAAGGTTGTCTTTTTTCACTTTACAGTTGAGTATCAGGTAATGGAAGTGCGAAAGGCCATTGCTATAATATATATCACTACTTTTTCTGTTTCCACAGCAAGTGGGGATTGATCGGGGAGACATACCGGACCTGTCTCAGGTAAGATTCCTGCGTTGTTCTGTGAGAAGAGCACACAGGTAGGGAAGCCCCTAAAACCTTTAACCAGGGCTAATTCAGACATATTTAGGGAAGAATAATGCACTCACTGTCCCTAGCTGTCTTTGTCCCAGAGTTCTGGTAAAGGCCTCTGTCTGTACTGCTCACTGTTCAGAACAGAACATATTTTCATTCAAAATAATCTGCTGAGGCCAGTAAGCTTCACACATCATTACAGTGTTTCAGATCAGAGCAGAATGATGCTGCCGTTAATGACTCTGTCAGCTCGTGTCTTCACCAGAACTCTAGGTTCAGAAGCACAATGACAGAATCTGGCATGTTCAATCACAGTGCATTCCTGCTAGTTAAGCTTCTTGACTCCACTCTCAGCTCTTGAGTTCATGTCCTCTTGTTTTAATGGCAGACACCACTCACTTCCTTCCAGTCTTTGATTCTGCTCGGTGCATTTATCACCAAGATGAGACTTTCACATGCATGAGGACTAATGATGCATGTAGCCAAGGGGGGCTAAACTTTTACGTATTTCTCTTGACTTTTCACTGTGCACAGCGAATAAAGGTGTTAATTCAGGGATGTTACGTTACAGACTGCTGGTATGAAAGCATTTCATGTAGTGAAACCCCTCTGCTGAGTCATGTGCTTGTTTATCATTACCAGCTGTTGTCAGCTCTGTGATGTTTATATCACATCTGCAGAAACCTGTAATACATCTACTTTTACACGGAACTCAGAATTAGTTTTCAATTGTATGCAGCATATTTCAGCAGGCTTAAATAAGGCAACACACTTTGAGGTAATAAGTTATTGTCTGTTGTTTTTGAATGCAGTGAGAGTATTCTTTTACCGGGAATCCCAATAGATTGCTAACTTACTGGAGATTCTCAGTAGATCACTGGGGTTAGTAGAGATTGTGAGGACATTGACTGGTCTAGTGCAATTCCCCAGTGGCTTCCCAGTGTTACCGGAGATTCTCAGTAGATTGCTAAGGCTAGCTGAGCTTCTGAGTACATTGCTAGGTTTAGTGCTGATTCTCAGTGGCTTCCCAGTGTTAGCAGAGATTCTCAGTAGCTTCCTATGGTTAGCAGAGATGCTAGAGTGTGTAGTTTGTATTTGAAATATTGATTCTTATCTTCTGATCTATCTCTGACAATTACCACCTTTATGCTCTGAATCTTTCCTTCCCTTTCCGTCTTCAGTTTACAGTTTGTGTAAGTATCGGCACCTCTCTCTTTTTCTGTGTGCGTGTAAATGTGTGTGTGTGTGTACTTCGGTGTGTGAGTGTGTGCGTACGTATGTACAATTTCCAACTTTTGCATGCTCCTTTCCTGTGGTCTTTGTTTTGGTTTTATTTTTGTGTTGTTGTTTGTGTACACCCCTGTCCTGAGTTGGTGCTTTTGTTGCGGCAGGCTCCAAGCAGTCTCCTGGATGCGTTAGAACAGCACCTGGCTTCGTTGGAGGGCAAGAAAGTGAAGGACTCCACAGCTGCAAGCAGGTATGAATGGCGGTGCTGTGGGGGCTTAGGCTTCTGTTCAGCTGGTCTTTGTCTTCAGACTTTCAAAACAAATTTAAGCAAGTGTTACATTTTTTAAAGTTGAAAACAGTATTTTTTTCCCCTTAATTGTACAGACCGCCAACACCATAGTGTTTTGTAAGAAATGTATTGGATAATTGGTTTTAATTCTTCCGTTAAAGTTAAGGGGTAAAGCACATGGTTTGCACGCTTGGGCAGAAGGACTTCAGTTATTGGCCCTGTTTGCCAAGAGTGGCCGTTAAACTTGCACATAAACTTTTATCAGGAAAGGGAGAGCCCAGCTCTGTTTGGATAAAAGGTGAACATCTCAAAACACTTGTTATTTCTGATTTCTCTGAAAACAAGCACATTAAAGTTGAGCTGTGATCTGTAGAATAAAAGAGTCTATATGCTGTTGCTCCAACAATCTAACCGAGCCATATGCTTCCATGTTACTGTGTGGTTGAAGTTGACTGAGTTCATTTAACTGTGGTTTTCTTTGTCTTCAATCCTGTAAACGGGTGACACATTGCTAACACCAGAATGCAGTGAAAAATATCACTGAAGGCTGCTGTTTGTATGAGAGTGGCAGATTTTATTGTCTGGCTGAGGTGTCGCTGTTCTGAAACTGTCTTTCATGCTGTCGTCTGTGGCTAGGGCCAGCACTCTGTCGAACGCGGTCTCGTCGCTGGCCAACACCGGTATGTCTTTCACCAAAGTGGACGAGCGGGAGAAGCAGGCCGCTCTGGAGGAGGAGCAGGCGCGGCTAAAGGCGCTGAAGGTACGGTTTGGATCACTGAAGATCAGTAATCTTATCACTGAATGTGCCATTCACCTGCCCCCTGTCTCAGATCCGGTCTCACCTGATCACTCACCTTTTATTAGCTCTGAGGTTTCCTGAGTGGTCAGGATTCCTGCAGTCCCTGCAAAGTCCAAAGCACATTTCCTTCCTGGACTGAAGGAATGTTGGCACGAAAGGACAATGTCTGTCCAAAGTAAAAATGAAGGTGGACACAGTGCAATTTGTAACATGTTTATGAAAATGGCCTAGTTGAGAGTTTCTGTTCAGATTTTCCCTCACCTTTTCACTGGAAGTCACAGGAATGGAGGAGTCAGTCAAATAAAATTATATTTGTTGCCGTATATTTTTAACAATCATAAAATGGCTTCAAGTGCTGGAAAAGGTGTGTCTTCTGGAGTGAACAAAAAAATGAAAAATAGACAAAAATGGAATATCCAGAACTTTTGAGGAAAAGTTATTATTACAGGTATTATTCCAGCTGCTGGATTATTCCAACTCCAGGAAAAAACAGTTCAGACCAAGCCCTGGAAAACCAGAAAGAGGAAACTGACTCCATAAAAGAGGCATTAAAGTTGGCGAATGAAAAATATCCATTAGTTCGCGGCATAAACTTGGAGACAGCTGCTGGAGAGATGAATGGGCCATACAGGAAGCCAAGGGTGGGGCTTCCCAGCGGCGGCAAGGGGAGAAGGCAGTTGGTTTCTCCCTCTCCAGGGCTGTAGGTGTCATGGGAACATCAGGACTTTGAATCACAGCTCTGGTGCTGCTTAATGTGGTCCTTTTCCCCAGGAGCAGCGGCTGAAGGAGCTCTCCAAGAAGCCCTCTGCCACCACGGCGTCATCGCCGGTCTCCACCACCGGGGGCAGCATCAGCACAGCCCCTGCCATTGACCTCTTCTCCACTCCTAGCTCCTCTAACAGGTGAGCACCCCCTCATAGGAGCCATTAAGCATCACAGGGGTGTCCTTACTGTGTAGGTCTGACTGTTAGGGTTGGGCATGTGCTCTTTGTAGCTACCTGTGTAAACCTATGTGTTTTTGTGGTTTGCTTAGTTTAGTGCAGGCAGTCAGCTTTATTGAACATTAAGAGACAGACCTTTTGTACCTGATTTAGCATCATAGTAAAATGTTGAAGTTGACTGATTTTAATGTAAATTTCCTTTGAACCTTACAGCAGGAGGGAGCTGGGTTAACATTTCAATTTGAATTCTCTGACAACTCTCATTCTCAGTTAGTTATAATTTTAGTGTATTACATGTTGAAAAGAATTGTTAAGAGAAGTAAATGTATTATATTATAATCCTTTAAGGGTTGTACTTTTTATTCAGTTTCAGCCTGGTTTTAGTTGATGCAGGGGAGTGGTGCATTATTCATAAATTTATCAATGATGTGCAACTATAATGATTCTTTGTGAGTGAAACTGCCATGCTTCAGTCATCTGTCATCATAACTTTATTGCTAATTTTTAAACAGGCTTTTATGTTCTTTTTAATGCAGACCTCTTAAACCAGCAAGAAGGTCTGTCTGTTGTTTGAGAATACCAGTTAAAAAGTGATTGTTGAAGGATCAATATTTACTACATGTCATTATAGCTAACATGGCATATCATTCCTGTGTATGGGTATCATTTGCATACTGAGCTTCTACCAAAGCATCTCAAATGTACCTCATGAGATCTTTTTTTGGTATTTGCAGATTAAATAGTTTTGTATGAGCACCGGCGGCGTGCTGACATATTTCTGGGGGTCCCAGCTGCAGTAGGGTGATCCCGGCCTCTCTGACTTGTCTCCCCCTTCAGCACCTCGAAGATGCAGAGCGACCTGCTGGACCTGCAGCCTGCGTTCCAGCCATCGATGCACCCAGGCTCCAGCGGGCTGCCTGCCGTCACCACATGGGGAGGTGGGCCAGCAGGACACTGTGCCTCTCACCTGTGCACTGACGTTTTCCCCTGATCTCACTCTGTCTCTCTCCCTCTCTCTCTTTCTGTTTCATATAATATAAAGACATTGGGAAGTGTATTTTTTCCACACACGGTTCTTTATGCGTGGGGTAGTTCAGCGTGTCTCGGGGAGGCAGGTGATGTAGGGTTAGATGCACTCTGTCCTTCATGCAGAATGAAAAGCCTGGACTTGCTGATTGGCTTGTTCTTGACATTACACTCCTTCTTCATGACTGTCAGTTACAGAATTGTGAATGGTCTAGGACGCCCATGGTAATTGAGAGTGCTCTTTGTATAAATAGTATAATGCAGCCGAACACATACTTTTCAAATGTTCTTTTCCCACCAGTACTTCCTTGCTCTGTCTCCCAGTTGTTTTTTAACATTTAAGATTAGTAGATCAGCCGTATCAACAAAAGACCAGTGGTATTGTCTGCTTAGATTTTAATCATTTCATTTTTTTGCCTGTCAGTGCATTGCCTTAAATAAAGAAAAAAGTGTGCTGAAAGCCATATAGGCAAAATACCAATGGTACTGTCTACTTATATTTTTATCTTGTATGTCCATATATGTATAAAAGTATGCAGAGGAATTGGTTGTGCAAACATAAGTAGTACTATGAATGCCTCTCATTACTGTATGCTTAATACTCTGCAGTTTTCTTTGTAGAAGAGTAAATGGTGATAAGAAGGGAACAGATTAGATACCTGGCTATAGCAAACATAAGCCTGTATTTCATCCAGATGCAGAGACTTTCAGTTCAGCTCTCTGCCAGATCTTGGCTTCGTTGACTTAATGTTACAGGTCAGGCGATAATGGGGTGTGAAGTCATACCACTCTGATTAATGTGGGTGTGTATTTCTTGGATTATTTGTGGTAATTATTTAATGCTTGGGGCCTTTTGGAGAGTGGTTTCTTCATTGGCCAGTTGAACCATGACTGGGTCTCTCTATCCAAGCAAGCGCCAGTTAAGTGCGTCTGGTAATGTTAACTTATAATATGAGTGAAAGATTTTCTCTCCTGGAAAACCTCCCTCCTCTGCTGTCACAGAGCTGTCAGTTCAGCATAACAGGAACACACAGCAGTGCCTGCAGACGGGACATGCAAGCCTTTAAGCGCAAGGATCTCCGTGAGGTTTTGGGGAAAAAAATAGGCCGTCAGTTTAGATGAAGTCCTTTGTGTTTATTTTTAAAGAGGCAAAGTAAAAATTCCTGAGGTACCAATAGCTTTGGGTGTTAGATAGCTCTGGGTGGGAGATGATGTTTGTTTTCCCTTCTTTCTCAGAACCCCTTCCCATGACTATGGTACAGTAGATTCTCAAAGTTTTAGTGTTTTGGTGTGAATGCTGATTGTATCAAAGCTCAGTCTTTTTTATGTTTGTTTTGGAGGATTTTGGCTGAACAGCATCACAGTATGGTAGAAGTGAATCTCAACAGATTTTGTCTCTCTCTCACTCCATCCTTTTCTTTCTATCTATCTATCTATCTATCTATCTACTGTATTTGTCTGTCTGTCTGTCTGTCTTAGCTGTGGCAGTTGTAGTGAAGCACTTTGCTCAGTTATTTCACAGAATGAACTGAAGTGATGCAGACAGTCAGCCTGGAGCACTCTTCTGACAGCGTGTCCCAGCTGTGTGTCTGTTCGGTGTCTGTCACACGTGTACAGAGACGCTATGTGTGTTCCGCGTTCTCTCGTGTCACGTCTCTCTCTAACATGTCCATGTTCTCTTGTGTCTCCTCTCCCCCTCCGCCCTCTTTGTAGATCCTTTAGCGTCTGCCGAAGCTGTGGACGACTCCATTCCAAACTTAAACCCTTTCCTAGCCAAACCTGCTGTTGATGCCACTCATCTACCTGTTGTGTCCTCAGACGCTGTTAGTTTCTCTTCTAGGACGCCAAGCCATGAGATGTTTGGCGGTAAAAATACCTTTTTGACTTTCTCTGTCTCTGTCACTGTGTTTCGGTGGTGCGTCTGGTGTTTTTTTTTTTTTTTTTTTTTTTCCTGTTGGGTCAGTTGTCTGTGACTCCATAATCTCGCCAGGCCTGCCTGCCCCATGGCCCTTAGTGTTCGCTCATTAGTCCTGTGTTGCATCCTGTCGTCTCATGTGCCGTGCGGGTATTGCTAGATTCCAAAAGCTGATTGGCGGCCAGCCTGTGGAGTTGGTGCTGTGATTTTAAAACCTGTGAATGCTTAGGAGGGCTGGTGTAGACGGGGTGCTTTCACTGGGTTCCTGCTGGGCTGGAAGTCTTAGTAACAGTGCTCCCCTGAGGGTGAAAAATTCATTAAGAGCCTAGAGGGCAGTCACTCTTCTCCTCTGTAACCCTGTAGTGAGTGTGATCGCAGTTTTGGGGTGGGGCTCTCTTCTCTCTGGGCTTGGGACTTATTAAAAAGACCCCCTCCACCTGTCTTGTCCAAGGTGACCTCTGCCTGAGCTGTGGGTGCTGTTTAATCCCTTCATCTCGGGAGTCACTGTGTGATGTCTGGCAGTTTTAGATGCCACGGGGATCTGCACCAGGTCTCCCGGTGATCCAGAAGTGGAAGTTGAGTTTGATCAAACTTACAATGCTCATTTTGGTTAATAGATAGATATAGATATATAGACAGATAGGCAGGTGTATAGATAGACAGATCAATATGAGCAAGGAAACTTGTCTAGAAGTTTACACAATAACTGCCTGATAAAAACACATGGTGGAGTGGGCCTTTTGTATCTCTTATGTTCCATTTATGTTTCCCTATTAGCTAGATTGATGATACTGTCAGTTGATCATGAATACGGCTGTGATTTGATCTGAAGTGTTCTTGCTTTTTATATAGACTTTTAACTAGATGTGAAGTGTTCATTCATGTCAATTATCTTTGATTCTCTAGATCATTACAATCCCTTTATTGATTCAAGCTCTTCTGTTGCAACCAATTATGAACACAGAGTTCGGATAGAGCAGTTTGTCTCAGGTACTACGATGGTGATCCATCTTGCCAATGTTTTCTGGAACCCAGAAAACATAGGGGTCTAAAGCCAGTCAAAAGTTCACTTGTGGAAAGTGTTCCCTCCAGTTAATTTTCCCCCCTGGGTGCTGTTTGCTGTTTACTTCTAGTCCCCTGTTTTATTCCTCTTTGTATTCACATATTTAATCCCTTTGTAATTCAGTCCCTTTAATTCCACTCTCCCTGATAAAAGCTTTATATTTGTGCTGTCAGTTTCTGAACTTATGTCTTCTTGCATCACGCACTGAAACCCCTTTTCTTCCTGTACCTCTCCTGAAACTTGGCCTGTCCTGCATCTTGGCCTGTCAGACTCCTTCTGTGGCCCAGCGTCTTACCCTAACGCCCCTCTCTTCCACCCTGAGCCCTCTGCTGTAGCTGGCCTATTTGGAGGTAGGTACTTAGCTGTGTCCTTTCTCCTCTTGCTGTATACTCTGTGGCTCTATGGCTGTTCTTTGTAACCTTTTCTTAAGCATCCAAAGAAGGGGCAAGAAAGGGATTCTTCTTAATAATAGAGGATTGCCATGACTTCCACACTAACGTGATTTTTACTGGGTGTTAATAATGAGTAATTGCCTTACATTATAGCCCACAGTGTATTCTACAATGTCCCATTAACCTGTGATCAGTTTGTTTTGATATTCAGCACATTCATTTGGGCTGAGATGTTTAGGGACATATGGTTCCTCATGGTATGGGTTTTAGTGCTGGTGGCTTTGGAGTCCTCAGGAGCTGTGTGTTTGTTTGGTGTGGGCATGCTGATTCACTGTACTGAACTCTCTAATGCCTTATTTGGTGACCCCTACAAGGGTAACATCTTAACTGTCTGAAGGGGAGGCAGGATTAAGTGTCCTCATTGAGGGACACGCCCACAATTATCCGTCAGCCAATCAGGCCTGAGCCTGCTGCTTCCTTTTGCAGGGTTCCCAGCGTCATCAGTTCCTCAGCCACAGACCTCAAGAGGCCTTAATGTTGACTTTGAGTCAGTGTTCGGCAATAAGTCAGCCTCTGCTCACACAGATTCTTCTGGTAAGACATTGATGTTGTGCTTCCCACAGTCTTTCCATAGAGTGTCCAGTGCTTTCATAGTCAGTTATAGGTCCAGGTCATGGTTTGATCATTTACATTTACATTTATTCATTTAGCAGACACTTTTATCCAAAGTGATGTACAAAAGTGCATATAGTGATCATGAATCAACATCAAATGTGTTATCAATCATCTTTATGCCAGGCCTTCAAGGTGAAACCCTAACTACACCATTTATAAGGAAGAAGTGTTTTTTGAGACCCTTTGTCTTCAGTGTGTACCTCACCTTTTTGATCAAGGCTGTATGTCAGCTGCAGTCCTGTTCCTGGTTTATTCTGTGGCAAAAAGAACATGAAGTATTTCTCTGTCATAAAAGGAAAACATTGGCAACAACTTGGAACAAAATGTCACCGCTGAGGTTGTACCTTTTGGGAATTGGCTCTGGACAGTTTTGTTCATGTGCTTGTTCCATTTTGAGGGAAAATAAAGGAAGTGTTTTTAAATGGAGTAGCTGGCCATTTGTGACAGACAGAGTGCATTGCTGTTTCTCAGTGCAATGCCAAGTAATGGACTTTTGTGTGAGTTGCCTCTCAGTGTAAGAGCAGGAAAAAAAAACTGCAGTGTAACTTTTCTCAGATTGTGAACATTGTGTCTTAATACAGCTTCACCCCAGTCTTAACTCAGTGTATTTGGTTTCAACAGCTGCTTGACTGGGCACAATATCATTGAGATGAAAATGGGACGTATTATCATCTGCAAACTACTGTAGAATGTTAGAGGATCTTTAAATACTCAAAATAATAGCCTGTGTAGAGAGAAGACTGCCATTTAATTTGGTTTAGTCAGCTTGCAGATAGAATATGAGTGCAGTTTGGTAGTGTAGAAAAGGATATGACTATCAAGTCAATACCCAACATAAGTAATCATATACAGATGAATTAAAAAAGCAAGTTTTATTGTGTAGAATGTTGAAGTTTGGTTGTCTGGTTTGGTACCTTTGCTCATCCTCTCCCACTGTTTTCTCTCCCATATTGCGTGGTACACACTCTTTGGCCATTGGCTTTGCATGGCATGCATGACCGGGTGAGTTCAGAGCTTCACACTGACCGCTGACACTGTTCCTGGCTATGCTGGAGGCAGCCCTCATTGCAATACATTGCGATACACCCTCATCTCCCCATTAAACATTTTTTTTTCTCCTGTTCTGGCGTTCCTCCTCTTTATCCCTCTGTCTCCCTCTATTTTCCCCCCCTCCGGGCCACCCTTGCCCTGTTTCTTTAAGACGTTTTAGGTGGGATCCTCAAACCCACAGTGGCCTCGCCCAATCAGGGTCTGCCTGCCAGCGCCCAGCAGCCGGGGAAGCTGGTGTCGGATGATCTGGACTCCTCCCTGGCCAACCTCGTGGGCAGTAAGTGTCGTCAGCCATAAGCGGTTTGCCTTAAAGAAGGTGTCATTGTGTAGAGAGGGAAGGTTTTAAAGCTGCTGCACTGACACTGTTGTCTCACATTGTCTGTGATGTCATAATTAGGCGTGTTTGCCTCAGTTTAAAGGGGCGGGGTTTGGTGGGCTTGTAGTTCTGGTGCCTTTTTTGATCCCAGAAAGCTGTTGACTCATTCCCCAGACAGGTGAAAATGTAATGCTGTGCTGGGTGGTCAGAAGTGATGGATTGTGGGTAGTGGACCTGCAGAAGTCAGTGGTCCCGTCCAGGGTATGCAGTTGGTACATCAGGCTGCATTTCGCGGTGGAAACTGGGGTGTCATGAGCCAGCTGGACTGAACTTTCCTTACTTAGAGTGAAAAAGTTATGTTAAGCAGTGGTGTCCCGCATTATGTTTTTTTGACATTGTTTGTCTTCATAACAACTAAGGAAAATGTAACCAAAAGAACCTCTGAGAGTGTGAAATTCAACATATTTTCATTGTAATGTGAAGGGATTCATCAAAACAAGGAGTTGCTTTCAACTGTACATAGAGAACTTATCAAACTGGAGTGTAAAATTCATTAAATGCACTCTGCATGAACGCTGGGCATTTGTGCAGGGCTTTCTGTTTAATTTCTTTCATTGCATTTTCTTTCAGATCTGGGAATTGGAAACGGCACAACAAAAAAGTAAGAATGTTGCTGAGCGAACATGAATCTGTGTCTGATTCGCTGGTGTTGATGGATATGGTGCAGTTGGTGAGAGTGCTGATGTGGGCTGTCTAATGCAGTGACATCCACTGGACTCAGCCTGGTGAGAAAAAAATGACTGGAGGAACCAACTGGCAACCCAAGGTTGCCCCAACCACTACCTGGAACCCCGCCACTATGGTGAGTCATGACATTACAGGCATTTAGCAGACACTCATATCCGGAACAACTTACACAGGCTACAATTTTTACATGTTATCCATTTATACAGCTAGATATTTACTGAGACAATTCAGGGTGAAGTACCTTGCCCAAGGGTACAGCAGCAGTGCAGACTCAAACCAGCAGACTCAAACCAGCAACCTTTCAGTTACAAGTCCTGCTCCTGACCACTGTCCTACACTGATGTCCACAGGGGAGTCAGGGATGCTTTGTTGACTCTTACACTCTAGAAACACATTCACAGATGAGGAATTACATGCTTTACAACCATACTGGGCTGTTACAATCATTGGGTCCTATTGTGGTTTACTTAAATGATACTGTAATAATGTATTTTTGCTACCAGCATGAATGATCTAAAAGACACAAATGTGTTTTCACTGTACTGCTCAAGTAGACCAGATGAACAGATTTGATGGGATTTTCTAAAGATGTATATTTATTGAAATGATGTTCTGTACCATCCTTTGCGTGTTGTAATGTGAAATTGTTTGTAGATTGTTCTGACATCTTCTAACCTGGTGTTTATTGCACTGTGTAATTGTTCCCTGGGGATAAACAGAATGGCATGCATTTCCCACAATACGTAAGTCAAGCAGTTGAACCGGTTTGCTGCATTTAAAAGCCAGCATGCACTGAATTAACCAAGAGCCCTCACAACTGCATCAGCCACTCTGATCTGACCTGGGTGTGATGCCACAGCAACCTCTGACCTGCTTATCTCTTATGATGGGCTGGTCTTCTTTTTACCTCTGTCTTTGCATCAGTGCTTCACTGCTCCAATTACTTGGGCTTGTTTCTGCAGAGAAGGCCTGGATCTTGTGCTGTGATGATGTTTCTGCTGGCTTGTGTGTGTGTGTGTGTGTGTGTGTGTGTGTGTGTGTGTGTGTGAGAAAGTGTTCATATGTATCTACATGATTTCTCGGTCCCCAGGCTGTTTCTTGTCCACAGTACTGTAACTAAGCTGGACAACAGTCGTAAATATACAGAACATAACAGAATAATGAAAAACCACACATTAGACTACAAGATCAGCAGGTACAGTTTGAAGCGATCACAGATGACTGCAGATTTGATCAGAGCCCCTGCAGATTTGTTTAGAATAAAAGAATAAATGTAGTTTTGTTATAAGTGTGGTTCTGTTAAAATATATTGTGAATTAGGATTATGTGTTGTGAAAGAAACAGTTGCACCATTTTCTAAATATCTTAAATGCAGATGGTGACTGGTTTGCATAGGACTGGGAATGGTTTGTCTGTGTGTACACCCTGTATATATCCACTCACAGCAGACCTCTGCAGTTGCCAGCTATTCATCTCAACTATGAATATCTTTCCCAGTATTCCTACATCTTTTCTGCCCAGCCACTGTGCTTCCTACAATAACACCTCCTCAACATCTCACAGGTGAAGCGTACAGTAGAGTGCCGGTTAGCTATGCCTAAAGATCTTAAAAACAGGAAAGACAGAGATGTTCATGATCGTGTCCAGTTCTACAGTTGTGTGAAGGTAGAAAGCTGCTTTAGTTTACCTGTTGTGTTTGACTGTGCGAGCGAGGCAGTCTCATTCACCTGGCTGTTTCCTCTCAGACTCCCTCCGTCATGGCCTTCCCAGCGACCACGCCCACAGGGATTATGGGATACGGCATGGTAAGTGTTCTGTAGTGCCACCGTGAGGATTATTTTTCCCCACAGCTGCCAGTATCCTGAACCAATCAGTTGTACAGTATCCATAGGTCAGTCCACTTACTGTAACACTTCTGTGTAATCTTCACATTTTTTGTTTTCTCTATAAATTGTGTTGGGTTTGTTGCTCTTGTTTCTGTAATATCTGAGTAATGGAAGTAACTGTTGAGCTGTGGGAAAAAAAAATCCACTTGGAAGGACATTAAAGTGTTCACTTTATACTCATGTATTTACACTGTAATTGCACATTGTACAGTATCTACTGTACTGCCCGTATACAGTGTAAGTACGCAGTTATTTGGGCACCTAATGTGAATTAGGATCCACTCTCAAGAGTCACCCTCGACCTTTGACCCTTGACCCTGCTCTTTGATCAGCGGATGCAGTGGATGCAAGTTCCACAAGAACTGTAAAGCACATGGCAGTTCTGGTGAACTTTTCCATAGTGCATAACTGTTATTACCACTGAGAGATCTCAAAACTTCAACTGCCATAAAGCTCTCTCACAGTGTCTCTGCTATGTCGTGTCATGGGAACATTGTCGCTTTCCTACAGCATTGCCAGGCTGAATGCAGGACGTCCCATGCCCAGTTCTGCCTCAGGGCCGGTCTTTCCCGCACCCCTTTGTACCCAGTGGGTCAGAATTTAGAAAATGCTTCATGCCAGCCGTGTCACTGTAAAGGGAAGAGACTGTTTTCGGTGTCCTTCCAGGCTCCAGCCTGCCTTAAATATTTTAAGGACCTGTTTATGCTGGTGGACAATAGTATATAAATACATTAGTATGTATTTGTTATGACTTTTTGATAATGTTTATTAAAATCACATTTCCATTTGTGTGGTTTGTACAGCAGTTGGGCTGGGGAGTGATTTCATTGTATTAGCTGAAAATCTATTACTTCTTAGCATTTATAAACAAAAAAAGAAACTAGGAAAATTAAGTTTTAATAATATTTTTGGAATAAATGCCCAACAATGTATTTGTTACCAACGTATGTTTAAAATATGTCCCACATCATAACTTGTGGGGTATTTGTGAATTGCTTGAGAGGATAAACCGGTGAAGCAAGGTGTTAGTGGAGTGAGTTGTTAGTGGAGAGTTTAGGAGAAAGCCATCATGTTGCTTCCGTATCTCCATAGTGACGTCTGTCCTGTTTTTTCCTTCCTTCCTCCCTCAGTGTTTAGATATTTAAATGGTTCCTTTTGTTGGTGTATTTACAGCATTATTTTACAGTGGAGAAGTCTCTCTTTCTCACACACCCCCACACACACACACACACACACACGCACACACAAGCCTCTTGTACTGTTGGTAAATGATTAATCTGACCGCACAGACTGGCTGTGTGATTCAGTGACCTGGCACTGTGCTAATGAGCTAATGGCAGTACAGCCTTAGTGGAGGAGTTCCTGGGAAAGGAGCAGTCACGCTGTAGCAGGAAAATGCCCCAGGGCAGAACTGGTCCAGCAGTGCATCACTGCTTTATGAGGCTGTTCGGAGTTTGTGCTCCAGGTTTCCAGAGCAGGTTTATGCAACATTAGGTAGCCTCAAGGTACACAGCATGAGTCATGACTGTAGAAATAAGCAAAATTATATTGAAAAAATGTTGAATAACATTTCTGTCCAGCATATGATATTTTTATTGGATGTCAGCTTATATTTCTGTGCTGTGTATGGTGTAAGGTGTGTCTGTGTACGATGATATGTTTTTAGTGGATGTAGACTCATATTGCTGTATTGTGTGTGGTGTGTTTTGGTAGATGAAGAATCATATCTCTGTGCATGGTGATGTGTTTTTTAGTAGATGTTGACTCATATTTCTGTATATCGTGATGTATTTTGGTTGATGTTGGCTGATATCTCTGCATGGTGATGTGTTTTGGTTGATGTTGGCTGATATCTCTCTATGGTGGTGTATTTTGGTGGATATTGAATCATATCTCTCTGTATGGTGGTGTATATGACTGATATCTCTGTATGTTGGTATATTTTTGGTTAATATGACTGATATCTCTGTGGTGGTGATGTATTTTGGTTGATGTTGACTGATATCTCTGTATGGTGATATGTTTTTGGTGGATACTGACTCATATTTCTCTGTATGGTGATGTATTTTGGTGGGTATTGACTCGTATACACCACCACGCAGAGATATATGACTGATATCTCTGTATGGTGGTATATTTTTGGTGGATATTGACTGATCTCTCTCTGTATGGTGGTGTATATGACTGATATCTCTGTGTGGTGGTATGTTTTTGGTTGATATGACTGATGTCTCTGTATGGTGGTGTATATGACTGATATCTCTCTGTATGGTGGTGTCTCTGCAGCCTCAGATGGGATCCATGATGACCCAGCCCACCATGGTGTACGCACAGCCAGTCATGAGGGCACCCAACCCCTTCAGCCCCGCGCCCAGTACACAGGTACCCCGCAGCAGCGCGTGTGTGTGTGTGTGTGTGTGCGCGTGTGTGTGTGTGTGCGTGCATGTGCGCGCGTGCGTCTGTGGGTGTGTTTGTGGGTGTGTTTGTGTGTCTGTCTGTCTGTCTGTGGGTGTGTGTATGTGCCTGTCTGTCTGTCTGTGTCTGTGTGTGTGTGAGAGAAAATGAGATTATGGCACCTTTTCAGATCTGCTGTAGTTGCCTGGCAGCAGAAACAGGGTTTGTGTCAGTACAGAATGTCTGATTCTACCTCATGGATGGACTTGGTATTGGAAAGCACTCAGCAGAGTTTTGGGGGTCTCTGTGAAAAGGCGTCTGTGTTCAGCAGAATTCTATTGCCGGTTCAATAGGCATTCTGCTGTGTGGAGTTTAATATTCAGAATGTGTGTAAGTGAAGCACTCTCACTGTCATACCCTGACGCAGCGTTCTGAATATGATGACCGGAATATGAGTCGCGCTGTTGGAAACAACTGTGTTCTGTCTTCATGTAAAGCTCTCCCTCAGAGCTCTCTGTTTGGAGCAGGGGTTCTGTACGTCCCTGTCTCCTGCAGGAGAGGGGTCTTCTCCCCGCTGCTCTGACTGCCTGTCTCTCCCCGTGACCCCTCTGTGTGCCCTGTCCCTTCACTGTCTCTGTCTCTGTGGTTCTCTCTGAAGCAGCCGTCCACGGCCTCTAGCCCCTCCAGTCAGAGCCCTCTCAGGGGGTCGGCACAGGATCCCTTTGCACAACTCTCTCTCAAGGATTTCCTTTAGAGCCATTAGGTACAGCGCGTCCTGCGTCCTGCATTCTGCATCCTGCGTCCCACGCTCGCAAGTGTGCATGATCTGCATGAGCTTTGCGATGACCTTGTCTCTTTAAAGCTTTTTTTTCAGCCTGTATGTAGGTGCTCTGCTCTTTTCTGTTCTGCTCTGCTCTGTTCTGGTCTCTTCTTTCTTTTCTCTCTTCTCTTTTTCTCTCTTTTTCTCTTCTTTCTTCTTCTCTTCTCTTCTCTTCTCTTCTCTTCTCTTCTCTTCTCTCTTCTTTTCTCTTCTGCTCTGCTGTGTTCTGCACCCTGAGAAGGGATCATCATTTCTGGTTCCTCACCTCATCTGTGTGTTTTGGTGATCATGGCAACTCCCCTGTTCTCCTCCACTTGCCAAAGAGTCAGTCTGTTTTAGCTGAAACATAATCTGAGTACTCTCGTGCCTTCAGGTTTGCCATGGAAACACAGGAAACTGTCATTTCCACATCACATGGCTGTGATTAAGCAGATATTTGATGGTGCAAGAACACGGATATTAAATCTTAAGCACATAGATCTGGACTGACAGCTTTTGTTGTAGTCAGTTCTCAGGAGAAACCTTTTGCTTTTTTGTGAAAACGTTCTTTGGGTCTGCTTGAAGTTTCATTGGCAGCCAGCATATTTCTTTCCTGTGACAAGATTCCACAGGCAAAAAGTATGTTTTATTTAAGATGTTTTTACCTTGCATATAAAAAGAGTTATACATGTTCTATTGTCATTACCTTTCTATCTCCTTTCTTGGAAGTACAGCGTGTGTGTATTTTCTCCATTTGGCCTTGTTGCTGGTATTGCAAAACTCAGAGGCAGAGACAGGCATGACTCAGATGGTGCTGGAATCGCCAGCAGCAGGTTTGCGTGCTCTGTAGCGAGGTGTTCAGCTCCGTTCCAGCCACTGCATGCGAGTTGCACCACGCTGAAGCGCTCTGGGTCTCCCTCCGTGACCCAGCTTCCCGGCTGCTCGTTTTCTTGCGCTGATGTGCAAATGTGCTTTCACTCCTTCATTTTGTCTGCCTTTTTCACGCCCTTAAGCACAGGCTTTGTTTTACAGAGTTTAAAAAACGGAGACGTGCATTTTCCCCTCCTGAAGGATCACTCGGGTTCATCAGCGGTGGGTTTTTTTTGTGTCTCTGTTGTGTGCTATCAGATGCAGTTCATGTAACCTGAAGGGGCCCCTGGCTTTCTGAGGACAGAACTCCCTCGGCAGCAAAACCTTCTCCTTTAAGCAAGATCCACTCTGCTGTTTCGCTCTTCAAAGTGAGAAAATCAAACCACAAGGACACAGGAAGGAAAAAGGCAGCCACGAGCAGAAACCCGGGTTCGAATGGCACGGAGGCGGACATCGAATCCCTTTTGGAAATTTGCCCAGCGAGTTACCAGTTGTTATGCTGCTATTTTGACCACTAGAGGGAGCCGTCATCCCATTTTACACGTGTAAAGATTAGATAAAGGGTGCCGAAGGATGTTGCTGTTGATGTACAGTGTGGGCAAGACGTGGTGGCTGGGTGTGACTAATCTGATGGTCTCTTAGGGGTGGGATGGTGCTGGGGAGGGAGCGGTGGGTTATCTCTTGTTACGATCATCAGTCACGCCTTGGCACCCATTAGCGATGCTAGCTAAGTTTATACCAATATTTTTTATTTACATCTTTTTAACCGTGCATTACCTTTTGCAGTAGACATTCCTTGTGTATTGTTTGTATTTATTTATGATCATTCCAGACACCTGGGGGTGGGGCAGGGGGGAGGGGGGGTTTAAACATGGATATAGGATTGTAAATTTAAGGAGTAACTGAGTTTAAAAGTAAATATTAAAAGATGATAAAAGATTTAAAAAACCACCTGTAAACAGACTAATAGAGCACTAAATATTCTCTAAACCAGTCTATGTCTAGTGCAATTGCTTTTTAGCCCAGAATCTCACAACCCTACGTTTGTAAGGGCGTGATAGTGGAGGTTTTAAGGTTTATCTGCATAGCCGAGACTGTGTCAAGGATCATTTTGTTTGCCAGGGGACTTTGAGCAGAATAGCAGAACACCACATTCATGATTCAGAAGCATCATGTGGGGGAAGGGTCTGTACTGCTTTATGCTAACAACACCATTGTTTTACATTGGAGAGGCAGCCATGTATAACTGTCAATCTGAATGTGAAGAACAGCCTTCATGTTCTGAACCTGTCACCTTCGTTTGGGGAGTCCTAACCTCGGGGGGGGGTGAGCTGAGCTGTGGTGTGTGTTTTTTGGGTGGGTTTTGTCAGGGGTCGGGGGTTGGGGTGGGGTTAGAGCTAGCGGTAGCAGTGTCTTTGTAAATTTGTAGCCGGGGCGGGGAGGGGGTGTTTGAAGAGGAGCAGGTGGAGCGCTGTTGATCGGTGCTTTGTGTAAATAGACCAGGCCCAGGAAAAGAGAAGGGGCAGAACCATGAAGACAATTCACTCAGTTTGATTTTTTGCTTTTTTTTTTCTTTTCTTTTTTCTTCTTTTGCTGCATTGTCCAGGCACATTTTTTTATTTTTGTTTATATATTTAAAAAATGTATGTAAGCAAAAATTGACTGGTTTTCAAATAAAAGTGCAGCTTCCACGAGGTCACTTGCTTTTCATGGGGTGTTCTGCTGTTTTTGGGGGGGGGTGTTGGATCACTCTGAGAAGGAAGAAGCAGGACATTCCCAATTTGGTTTGTATCCATCCAAACCCTTTTAACAGAACATCGACGGTAAGTTTTTATATTTAAGTTGCTAGGGAACCTGTATCAGATACTCGTGAAATATTACCTGTGTGTCTACCTGTGAGGACACCTTTGCGAGTACATGAAGAAGAGCCCTCAGATCACTGATTTTTCATGAATGAAGGTCATGTTCCGTCAGGGAAAGGTAAGCGAGGCTGGAGCTGGCTGCAAGAGCCAGGGCCTGGAGGATCACAGCAAGCAGGGGGGTCAGGAGAATGGGAGGATGCCTTAGGCCAGTGTTTCTCAACCCTACTCCTGGCGGCACCCTGTCCTGCATATCTTCTTTCTATCCTTGCTCTACCTACCTGACTGAACTCAGTGGCACATTTTATTAGCTGAGCACACCTGATTTAATCAAGCAGCAAGGACAGATAGAAGATAGGCAGGACAGGGTGCCTCCAGGAGTAGGGTTGAGAAACACTGCCTTAGGCCCATGCCTTAGTGTTGTAGTTAATGTTTACTGGGCTTATTAGGGTGCTTTGTGCTTACTGGTTTAGTTGGAATGCATACATCCAAAAGAGGCCTAATGAGTTCAAAGGACAATGTCTGCTCCCCATATCAACTGGAATAAATCCAACTATGTTTGAAGAAAATACTGTTTTTTCTTTTTTCCAGATGTGGTAAATGACACATTCTTACAGGTTGCATTAACTATCAGTGACAGAATATGTCTGAAACGTGTTTGCCCTGTCTGGAAGCTGAACACGATGTTTTCTCATGTGCTTGGGACTTACTCCATCGGTTTGTGTGAGACTGTTTGATCTCTGCTTTGACCCTGCTGCTGGGCTGAGAGGATCCAGGCCTCAGGGACCTGCTGGAGGCTGCGGGCCTGGGGGAGAGCCTGCGGGTGAGGTGGGGTGGCCCTTTGTGCTCTGGGGCCTCAGTACTGGGGGCCACAGGCAGTCCGGATCCCTCACCGTGTGCACATAGGGGGAGGACTGGAGAGGTGCATGCTGGAGCCACTTCCTGTTTGGCAGAGATTCAGCGCACACTTTCACCCTGTAACCCAGGTAGAGCGTTCCAATCAGATACAGCCCAAACATTTATTATTCAGCTCAGGCCAATAGGAGCTGGCTGAGGAATAGTTTGCACTGCTGGCCTGTGTGGTGGTTATCTTGACCTGGTTTTCACCCTATTTGGCTTTCTTAGAAAGGTATCGCTTTAACCTGTGGCACGGCCCTTGAAAAACTAAATGGAGCACATAAGTAATTTGCAGTGCTTGCAGTGGTCCTCTCCTGAAGTTGTCATGGAAAATTAATTACATGGAGGGGTGCCAACAGACAGAAGCTTATATGTTTTGTTGCTGTTTTAACTCCTCATTCTGTGATATATGTTGTGCTGTGGCACAACATCTTGACAGCCCCACTTTTCATGAACTGCATGGCACCCATATCTCTAGTTGAGAGTGACACATCTTCAAGGGTGTCAGTGGGCTCCTTAAGAAACAATGTATAAAGGTCAGAATAATTAAAATGCACTGTAAGTGCTAATGGAGAAACAAGCTACTGATTGTGCCTTTTACTGAAGTATTGGTTTGTGTCAATATTTACACAGAAATGAACAGCATAGTATAGTATCTTTACATACTGCAATAATCAAAAAGGCCTATAAATGAGATTAGAAAGCTTGAGCTGATAGTAGTTGCATGTAAACACATATACATATACACGCATAAATACACAGACATACTTTTTCCTTGTGTAACACACTAAGTTTAGAATTAAAAAAAAGATATATGGCATACATAACCAAAAATCCACAATTCTAAAGTAATTTGTTGTGTAATAACAATAGCAGTAATTCATAATAGCAATAGAAACACCAATATAACAAACCGTTTATGATTGTAGCCCATATCTTACAAATAATAAATCAAAGACCAATAAAAGTGTTGAAAGACTAGAGGCTTAATGCACAGGTTGAGACATGCAATGTCCCTCCTGCCTGCAGCATCATCTCTGTCAGAATACTTTACTGCCCTCTAGTGGCCATTTAATGCAGCGGCCTATCCTGTATCAGTAAAGCTATCGGATTGAAGTGGTGTCTCCATTATTCGGCGCTCCGACAGTCATTGAACAGCCGTATTATGTAAATATTTGTAGCCTGGGTAGAGGGAAAGTGTGTACAGCTGCAAAGAACACAAAGAGTGACCAGAAAATCATATGGTCAACGTTCTGTAGAAGTGCAAGTATATGATGCATAAAAATACGACCCAGAGGTTAGTCACCAGTGATGACGATGACTTTATCCATAGTGCAATGCGTTGGCATCTTTCAAATAAACACGCTACAGCTGTATCCATTATCGTGTCGGGGCTAGCACAATAGCACTCACGGCAAAGCAATCCCTACCGTACTGTTGTAGTACCCTTGATTGAGGTGGTGCAGTAAAGTGTTTTAATGTTATCCCAAGAACAGCAGGTACACACGTTACACTTTCAGCAGTTGTTTTCTAGAACTGTTGCTTATGTTAAAGCCACACGTGTAACTAACTGCTAACAGATGCAGAAACATGTATTCATTTATTTATTTTCACGAGTGAACACAACTAGATAAACATTACATGCTAGAAGGTGGAACCACAAGATAACTCCGGGTACATTTGACACCTTGAGCTGTTTGATAAGATAACTGCACTCATTTTATTTTGTTGTTGCTTGCGCTCATCGATCTGTGTATTGCACACATTAATACACAGTGTACAAACCGCAGTTTTTACATTTTTAACTGCGTTGTCCAGTTTGAGACAGGACGTTTCTCTGACAGGGCGTGCTTTCTGATGTCAGTCGCAGGCAAGCGCAGGAGGGTTCAATCCACTGCCCCTAATTAATTTCCGAGTTGGTCTCTGTGGGGATAAACAGTCTAGGAACCGGACGAAGGTAAGGAAACTTTTCGCTTGTCTTAGCCTTGAACAACTGTTGGTCCAAACGTTTTAGACCCGCAGAATTGTCAGGTGGTAAGACTTTAATATTCAGGAAACCCCAACTGCTTTACTCGCTTTCAAAAGAAACGTTATCAGCTAGCTGTCACGCCAGCCGCCTTATCCAGTTGTTCAAGAACAGAGTCCCGTACCTGCGACTAATGGAAAGCGCAAAGTTCTTTAAGTTATAGAGGACCCGCAGCGGCGAATGTAAACACATGGGACGCTATGAAAATGCATCATGCTTGCAATTTAAATCATTACCATAAACCATTGATGCTGTTGCTGTTGTTTGACGATGAGGGACCTTGAAAATACTGTATGATGTGGGATGAAATAACTCAGTACGTATTTGACATCTTGAGTTAAAGTAAAATACTATATCATCTGGTAACCATCAGTTGTGTTCATGAGTCTCCCTTAGGCTGTGCTGTTTTGTTTTTTGCGGATATGCTTGCTGGTGAAAAACAGGCTCCCTTCTTCAGAGAAGCGTCAAAGTTCACCACCTGTGATACTCCGTTAAACTTTATCTCGGTAGCTGGCAGTTTTATGGCACTTGTGTTTTTGTTCAGATATGCCTGCAGATTAATTATGTTAATCTGTTCAATTGATGTGTATTAACCCACGATATAGTTTAGAACTTGATTACAAATACAGGTTGTCTACTGTGGTGTGCGCAGGAGTGCGTAGGTATATTTTCACATGTGCATTTTACATTTAAATTCCGATTAGGGCTGGGCCACAATCTCCTGCATGAAGCTTACCAGCAGATGCAGTACCTTTACACTAGTGTAAACGTAATGTTTTATGTACGACGGCGGTTTTTGTATGCTTTTAAAAATATCTAGTTTTTTTTGTTTTGGAGACGGGTTCTTTAGAACATTAGATGCGCAAATGCAAGGCAACATTGTTTATTCCGTTTGCATTGCAATACCATGCTTCAGACCTTAAGATTTGAGTGGAATTTCTTGGAGCAAAGACTCGACTAATCTGGCAATTTGATCGTGCCCAAAGGGTGGGATGTACAAGTCTGATCGTTTGACAAACGTCAACACTGTCTACAAAGCTGTTGAGAATTTATGCCATATTGCATTACCCGGTTAGTGTAATTCAATAACGCATATATTGTGTACAGGCTATAACAGCAAACTGCTGGGAGGAATGCTTTGCGTCGGAGCTTCCCGCTTCTCCACTTCACTCCTATGTAATTTCCTCTAACTAGAATCAATGAAACCCTTGGTAAACATTTAACTGACCCTAAATAGAAGATTAGCACAACAAATTGACAGTATTTTCGTCCACAAATGTATACATTTCTGATCACCAGGGGTGTGATCACCATTATGGTGGCAACGTACTGCACTTCTGATATGTTTTGAAAAATTAAACACGCAGACGCACAGTGATACACACGCCTGTGCATAAATTACTTTGTCTCGTTTTGCGAAGTGAGCGCGCATGCATTCTTTGGGTATACCAGATGCCCTTCTTTTATGACTAATATTCGTTTCGATCCGGCCCGCTGGGGTGTGTAGCGGAATCTCTCCGCTGTGAAGGCACACAAAACATGGGCAACGTTCTCACAGTAGTCTGACACGTAACTGGAAAACGAAGCATGAGACAGCAAATTTCCAACGTAAAGACCCCATTTACTTAATTCGATTTCAAGCGCCGGAAAACAACCATAGCGCGTTACCCTCAGACTCACGGAAAATTTAGCTCGTTATAGTGACTATTGGTGTTGCAGGATGGAGGGTGGATCCAATGGAATGCACATTAAAGTTAAAATGTGAAAACTTGGCCGGGGGTTATTCGGGGTTATTCTTTTATTCTTTACAGTATACGAGTATTATTGTACTCTGCAACTTTCATTAGGTGTCAAGTGAAAACAGCAATTTATCAAACATTAGATGCACGCCATCGTTTAACTCATTGCAAGCCCGGCAATGTAGACTGGCTTCAAGGTTAAGTTATATTAAGTTATATTGAGTCTTATGTAGGGATTTTGGTATGAAGGTGCACTTGTGATACAATGAAAAATACACCAGAACCTGCCTCCTTAGACTCTTTATGTGTGCTTTCAAATGATTAGTTTGATTAGTTAGAAGACAAAGGAGGTCTCTGAATATCCAGGTTTCATAGAATTGACTTTTTTGTTTGTTAATCTCAGCTCCAACCACAGTACAGAAAGTCACCATGTAGATACTGAGTCATTAGTGCTATACTCACAATACAGTGCCATTGTGGAAAAACATGCCTCTAAGGAAATACATGTTGTCATTAGGCACACAACCATGTCCTACTACCCACAGCTTCCAGCCACCAAACTTCTATTGTCACAAAGTATTTAGCACTGAGCTTTTCCCACTACAAAAGCTTATGCTGCTGCCAGCCAGTACTCCAATTCCAAGCCCAATTTCAGATGTTTGGGTGGAGCTTCAAAGACTCAAACACTGGCCCTGCTTGGTACATGTGAACATTTTTCACAAACTTGACCCCTGTGTGAGGTCAACATTTAACATTCCAAGGGAGCATATTCAACAATCTACATTTACTCTGACAAGCTCCCTAACTGTAATGGCTTGCCAGCAGTAAATATGAATCATGAGAGGGCACTCCAAGTGTGCAATTAAGCAGTACCACAGTACAGTCTCTATGCATATCAAAGTAGCTCTGTGCAATTATTACAGTTTATTTTGGCATGTTTCTTATCACACAGCTAAGTCTGTTTGCTGTGGGTCAGTCTGTGTGTTTGGCCAAACAGTGCAAAACTGCCTACTATTGTGTATGTTAATGTGTGTCTTTTTAGTAAAGAATATTTCTGTGCTGTTTTGGTTGATGAGAAGAAGGCTCAGGATATGTGTGGAGACATAACGTGTGTTTTTCGGCCAGCTGTGAGTCTTATCTCTGGACATATGGTGGAGAGAAGGAAAAGATGGAATTATGTGTTCAGGTCTCTGATTGGTGGATAGCAGGGGTGGCCAACCTGACACGGAGTAGGAGCCAGAATTCTGAAGAATTTAGTGGAGCAGAGTCTTTAATTATACTGGGAACTGTCAGTTGTTTTTGTTTTAAATTTTCCATCCAGGTATTTCTTTTTTTCTTCTCTCTTTTTTGCCTCTTACCTTTGGAATCACCAGATGTACTTTAGGTTCATCTCACCACAAAACCCCCTAACCTCTCCCTGGAGCCCTCTCTGCCCTCTAATATACAGTACATGCACCAAGCACTCCAAGTCCCACAATGCACCAGGGCAGCAAACAACAAATGGAGGATAGCAGGTGATGAGTCGCAGGGTGGTGAGAGAGGACAGGACTGGACTGGGGTAGACCTGAATAAGGTTATCCATTAAACTGATAAGCCCCTGTCTGTGTCCTTCCTCAATGAATGAGCTGATGAATGAGTGCAGCATGTCTTTAAATTGTACAGTAATTTGGGGGAAATTAGCGGAAAGGTATGAGACCTAACTAACCTTCAGAGTAATGTAGAAGGAAACTCCTGACACACACACCTGGCCTTGTGCTGCATGCACCATAGGTCCTTAGAAGGTTATGCTTTAGGAGAGAGTGTTGGTAGTTATACATGCCCCTATGGATGATGGTTTCAAAAATGCACTATAGGAGATGTGTTTTTTCTGTTCTCTTCTTCACTTCCTGTATCTACAGGAAGCAAAAAATTTCCTGTAGTTCTTGTCCTTGGTGCCAGCCAGAGGGTTAACTCTCCGTCTGTATTTGCATTGTCTCATTTATTAGCCAAGTATCGTGTTCCAGGTATCACATTCCTGCAGTGGACTCATGGTGATTTCACTCAGAGTTAAAGGAAACATGAAATTAAGGGAATTTGACCTAAGGAAAGGATCTTTGTTTTGTCCCTTCTCAGAAGTGTGTTTGGTGAAAGTTTGACAGTAAATTACATAGGACAGCCAGTACCACATATTTGCTTTGTGTGTCTTAATTATAGAGTGTGCTGGGACACTGAAGTGCAAAGCTTAAAGGAAATTACATCCAAGAATTTCTGTAAACTAAACATTGTCACCTTACACTGTCTCATAGGGGGTCATTGTAAAATAAGAGGAGGTATCCAGGCATTTTGGAAGTTGATATTGATGTGTTGTTGTACATAAGTTGTTACAACTTACCTCACACACACACACCTGTTAGGTGGCCAGGTTGAGCACAGGCCATAACAAAGTGCAGGTTATCCATCCCATGTCTAACGAGAATAGAGAATAGGTGATGGGTAACTCAGGCAAATGTAGCTGCTTGTCACAGGAAAAAGTGCTGCTGCAGCATTGCACCAACTGAAAAGCCAAAGTAAACTCCAAGTCTGCAGCATGCAAGGTTTCCAAACCTGTAGGCAATAGGAGGATGCTGCAGCCTAACATTCTTAACTGTGACTCATAAATCAATACAAGTATTACAAACAAACCTTGGTTTTATTCATTTTGTTATTATTGCTGAACCCACTAAACTGTGTTTGTGAAGAAAAAAGTAACACACTTGCTTAATTTTGAGTCACAGTTAAGGACAGGATGTTGACTGTATGACTGATACCAGGCCATAGTTACATGCCTGAGATATTGAAATATTTTGTCTAGGTCATATTGACTGTGCAAGATGAATGCACTGAAAAGTTGGGTAAGAGATCCTTCCAGAGAAAAATCTGAATAAACAGTTAGTAGTGAAGTAGAGTTCTTCAAATTCCAAATATGAAACAGTACTTTTTTAATGTACATTATCCTCATTTTCTTAATTTTCTCGAGCTTTTAATAGCCTTTCACAGATGGGATAAATCCAGTTAAAGTAATAAAACTGTATATACTAACACAAAGGAAACCTGACTCCAGACCTCCTTATGGGAGAAATAATCCCCTGGAGCTTCCTCCTTGGTGTAACATAACATTTTTTTTTCTCTTTGTACCAGCTTGTTGTGCTCTCATGTGCTGGGCTGTTTTAATTTAGATCAGAACTGGAGGAGTTGTTATGAAGCCATTTAGGGGATGTATCACAGGGCATGGATACACACTCTAGACTACGGTACAGCCATAAAAAGGAGGTGTCTGAATATGTGCAGCAAAGTTTTGAAGTACATCGATCAATAAGAAATGAAAAAGCTCTAAGTAAAGCTACCCTCTACTGAATATATGGCCAGCCATTATAAGTAGGTACCCAGTGGACAGAATATAGGAGGGGAAGGAGTATAGTTTACAACAAGAAATTGTCCCATCAATACTTTTGTGGCAATGCATTTGGAAAATTGTCACAATAAAGCATCTGTGGTATGTTACCTACTGTGTGAGTGCTACTCCTTCCTGTCCCAGTCTCTTCTTGATGGAATTTGTGCTTCAGCCTAATCAATTCAATACTAACATTTTTATACTTAAATTCATGAGGTATGAATTTCCGGACAATTAAAATGTGAAGGTTGCCGTTGATGTGATTGTAGCAGCGCTTTTATTTGGCTTGGAGTCTGATGAAGGGATCACACCTGGCCATGGACCGAGGTTGTTGACCATCCTGTGTGGACATAAACAGGAAAAAGAAAGGGGGAAGATAGAGTGGAGGAGAGATGAGAAGTGGGACTTTTATAGCTGTGGACAGGACTATAGTGTAGGTTTGGTTAATTGCATAGGGAATGTCTGAGAATTCTCCTCCAGAATCTTGGTTTGGAACTTAAATATGCAGTGTAGTCAGAATGGCTGGCTGCTTATGTCACTGAGCAGAGTCAGTGGGCCAGACTGAGTAACCTGTGCTGGCTCCCTGTGAAGACTTGCATTCTGCATTCTGAAGCACTCAGTAGCCCTGTGCCTCACTGTTTTGTTGAGCCATGTTGGTGTTGCTTTCCAGTCCAGAGCCTCTATTCCGCTGCTCATAAGTAAAACCAAGCTCTCCTCCATGGGAGAATGCACATTTACTGAATTCTGCTGCCACAAAAAGTCTGTGATTCTTTTCAGTTGAAGGTTACACATTACCTGTTTACCGAAGCTTATTTTAGCCCTATAACTGTAATAGTAAACTTTTTTTTGTTTCTTTTAGTTGTATTTCTTTGTATTGTAGGCTGTTTCATTACTTCTATTATTGTATGTGTCTGGACATTGAGTTTCTCAGTATTGCTATTACTATGGCAACTATCAATAATGATAAAACTGATACTAAAACTGATGCTGCTACTACTACTGTTACTACTACGACTACTACTACTACTACTACTACTACTACTAATAATAATAATGATATTAATAATATAATTATTATAATAATAATAATAATAATACAGTCTGTGTGGGATACTGCTTGCATGCATATGTGCTTAAGCAAGGTACTGGAAAACTGGAAAAGTGGTGTGTTTTTGCAGAGGGGTATCATTAATTTCCAGGCAGCACTGCAGATTGACCATTGTGTTATGTAATTAAGAGGTCTTCAACATGTCCTTGGAAGATGTTTTTAAAACATGTTTACCAGAAGTATTGAAGACTTTCCACCATGAAGTCACACTGATTAATCATCTGATTTTTGATGTGGTGTTTACCAGTGAAGCAAGAGATTATACTGAAAGGACTTGACAACTACTTGCAATGTGCATATAATTCTCCCTTTTGTGTGTGTGTGTGTGTGCGCGTGTGTTTGTGTGTGTGTGTGGGTGCGCGCGGACAACTCTAACTGCAAATGTAAAAGTTTCATTTGGAAGCTAATTCCTGTAAAATCCCTTTGAAGTCTTTCCTAAGTCCAGTCCTTTACAGCTCCATAAAAGGAGAGGTTTAGCTGATTTCAGACATGAAGGCATGTACCTCGTGAATTGAGTTGCCATGGTTATAGGTATTTATACTCTACTTTTTTTCCCCATATAATGTGAAATATGTGGACAGATAGCCCCTCCTGCTTTTAAGTGATGTTCACATGTGGAACTCATGACAGAAGCATTTGACTGTACCTACCATCAGACACCAAAAGCACCTATTTGGTTCTATAGGTTTAGGGAAAAAAACAACGTTATAAGGAAACAGTCTGCTCCTGTTAAAAAACAGGAAGGAGCTAAACTTTCAAAGATACATCAGGATCGTGGGAAAAACCCATGTAAATAACGGCAGATGCGGACATGCATGCTTTTAAACTGAAATGTGCCAGGTTGAACAAGCATCAGTTAGTCTCCACCTAGTTTAGTCAACAGTTCTGACAAACTTCATTATCGTCTTTAGCAAATACATTCAGGAACCAGTGTATGTGATGACTTCAGGAAGGTCAATATTTGTCCGTCTTCTGTATTGGATGGAAATTTTACTGCATGTCAGGATACAATGGGGTGACCTTTACATTCTGTGATCTGAATGTTTAAATGAGCCCTTCCAATTAAACATGAACATCTCTTAAACACATCGTTATGTTTTATTGTTTGTACCATTTATGGCTGAAGAAGACATCATTACACTTGATAACGTATGATGTTGTCATAACAAATTGTCAACTCTTTGGTGAAATGTTGGAAAAAAGGACTGAAATAAGACATTATCTAATAGTATTGTTCATTATTCATGTTATTCATGTTCTTAGTGTTATTCTTGTTAACATTTGTAATAATTAATCATTCATAATGGAAAATTAAATTTCGTGTGGAAGACAGCTTGTACTGAAGAAATATTATTATAATAACAAGACAAGAAGATGAATGAATAAGAGAATGGGTTCCAAATGCAGTGACAGACATGTTTTTACACTAATTGCAGATGATTGATTCTTCAAGGAAGGTTCAGAAAAGAATTCAAATAAAACAGAATTGGAATACCATCTTAACAGTTTACTTCCAATCTAATCTCATCATTGACATGAAGCGAAATTGGTTTAAGGAAAGGAGATGGGTCTGTTTTGATATCACCTAAGTGAAGTCAGCATGATTTGATTGGCAAAACAAAAGCAGCTTTTATACATGAGACCCAATCGCTTGTTTTTCAAAGTGCGCGAAGCTCCCATGTCCTCAGACTGCCAACTGACAGTGTGTTGTCACATGCTCCATGTGAGCAGTGAGAGGCCAGCTTGCTCAGGGGTTCGCTGGCCCCTCTGGGATTGGTTTGGGGAAATCACAGCATTTCCCATGGATGCTGAGCTGCAGGAATTCAGCATGGGTCAGTGCCATTCAAAGGCTTCTATCACTCATTCAGAGGCTCTGATGCAGAGAGACCAGTTTACAAAATGAGATACTCATACTTACCAGTATGAGTTGGAGCAGAGTACAGATAATAATAATGTGAAGAAGAAGAACAAGAACAAGAAGAAGAAGAGGAGGAAGAAGAATAAATTTGACATGTATAGACCTTTCAGACAGAGAAATTACTGTCCAAGGTGCTTTTCAGTGCAATCCAGGCAAGCACAACATTTCACACAAATAAATAAAATGGAAAACAATAAAATTCAATTGGCATAAAAAATAAATATAATAACAAAGTAAATGATTATCCACACATTTGGAATTCAATAAAAAACAACAGATTACAAAATAAACAATTTTTTGGGGATCTTATTTCAAAAAAGAGAAACATTTTGGAGAAAAAAAGATGTTGCATGAGTAGGGTGTTCCTGCTGTGGAGTGTGTGCGTGTGTGTGTGTGTGTGTGTGTGTGTGTGTGTGTGTGTGTGCGCGCACACACAGTGTTTACAGTATGGGGTTGTCTGTGTGTGTGTGTGCACAGTGTTTACAGTATGGGGTTGTCTGTGTTCCAGGAGCTGGGTGTTGGCCGACTGCTCGGCATTGTGGGAGGAGGGAGGCTGGAGGATGAGCAGAACAGCACTGGGCCCTACAGAGAGGAAGGACCCGTAACCAGCGCCATAGGACCGCCGAGGACAGCGGTGGACCCCACCGCCCGCTCCACAGGTCTGACCACGCGCTGGGAGCCAGTGACCCCGCGGGGGTCAGAGAGGGGCGGGGCATCACCATGATCGACCTGAGCTACCTGACGGAGGAGGAGCAGGAGATGATTATGGCCGTGCTGAAGAGGGACGCGGAGCTGAAGCGGGCGGAGGAGGAGAGAGTGAGGTGCGTTCTGTCCCGGACACCACCAGCTGTGTTAGAATGAGGTGGTGTTTCCTGTCTGTCCCAGTCACTGCCTGCTGTGTTACAATGTGGCAGGGTCTTCCCTGTCTGTCCCAGTCACTGCCTGCAGTGTTACAATGTGGCAGTGTGCTGCACAGGATTGTGGGACCTGCAGTGTTTTCTCTCCCTGTTCCAGCCACTGTCAGCAGTCAGGGTGGTGCGGTTTGTAAGGGACTGGGCAAACTCAGAAGGGTGGAGGTTTGATTCTGAGGTGTGGCATTCCTGCTGTACACTGGAGCTGCTGCCTCACTAAATGCCTAGCTGCGGGAAAGGGTTAATGTGTGAAATGTAAGCCGATTAAGTCACCCTAAGTAAATGGGGTCTAAGTGCATTCTGGCCGTACACATGTACACATTTATATATCATATAGATCCGTATATCTATGCCCGTGCTCTATATTTATCTACCCGTATATCAGAAGACTAACTATTGAGATGTGCAGTCTGACCCAAAGTTCTTGGGTGCTCAGTCCTCCTAGCCCAGTGTCAACAAGCAAGTCAAGCAAGTTGTTTCTTCTTTGCTGTAATGTAATAAAGATGGCTGGAATCTCCCTCATTCAGATCCAAAAAAGCCAAGCAAACAGCTCAATACTGGCAAGATAAAAGGTTTAAAGCCATCCCCAGAATGCTGCATATTCCCAGGCGGGAGCATAATGAAGTGTGTTTAGCACGGTTGTGTGTGCTGCTCTGAGAGGACTGGGGTATGTGGAGGCTGACTCTCTCTCTCCTAGGCTGGTTTCACAGCCCGCAGGCACGGCCCCACTGAACCTGGTGTTAAAAGGATTAAATCTGTGCTTGTGTAATAATGTACCAGGTCCCTTTCACATGACCAGTGCAGTTTGACACAAGATAAGAGAAAACTGGCAAGCACCCATGAATAAATGTGCAAAGGAGACGAGACACAAGCACACTGGAAACCTGAACCCAAATACACATTTTCCTTAAAATGGGTCTCACAGCTGTGTTTCTACAGCAGAAGAAGCTACATAACTTTGACTAACTTGTTGACTACAATTTTTTTGAATGCATTGGTTATATTTATTTTGCATGTGAAAACATGCAATATTCTGTTCTTTTATTCTTGGTCAGGATCTGGGTACTTAAATACTGATGCTGTGACTTACAGTAAGAAGAATGTGGTTCAGGTATAACACAAACATTATGTATAAAATTCAAACTGCATGAACTCTGTAAGGATCACACAAACATACATATCAGAATGATCACATGACCATATATATATATATATATATATATATATATATATATATATATATATATATATATATATATATATATATATGAATGACCAGACAAGAATGTTCCTGATTGTTCCATAGCAGGTAGAACTTCTAAGTCCTGTCTTCAACAAACATCTTTAATGTGCTATCTGTTGTCACATTTATGATATTTTGTTGCATATACATTTACATCATATTGTGTATGTGTTCACTTTGTGCACAGTTGACCATATTTTACTTGAAGATTCAACTGTATTAAATATGATAAGAAAACCTTCACACCTTGAAAACAGTAGCCTGCTTTAGGTGTAAAATATCTAGAATGTCTCTTAAAATAGAAAAAAATATTCTCATTGATGCAGAGGAGAATATTATGCATTGGTTACAGAATATAACCCATTGGTTAACTAATGATCCTAATTGAATCCTCTTGTGTTACAGCAACATATGGCCTGTATTCTGAATAAGAAATTGTTGTGTAAGTGCTCTAAATAAGAAACTATACTGAACTGAATGCACAGTTGCAAAACACTCCCTGTTAAAGAGCATTACTTTGTCATCAGTTTACTCGTTCAAGAAATAATGTAGTTAATACTGAGTAATATAAGTAATATAAGAGATACCCAGACAACTCTTTAGCCACAAATGTATCGACATTCAATGCCCTTATGCACATAGGATGGATATGCAAAAATCAAATGTTGTCACAGATACCATGGCATTGAATGTCCTCTTTTGCTGTGAGATATGTAGAGGTCTGTTTTTGCAAAGCACTGCCAATGCCTTCTTATCTGGGGGTTCTTTTGCAAAGTTTAATTATCCATAACAGTGACAGCTCCCACTGAGATAAACCTGGTGATAAACCAGACAAACCAGGCCATGCACCTTTGCCATTATGGTACACCCTTGAAATAAACTGTCTTCTGTCTTCAAAAGGTGTTGCAAACCATTGCAGATGTTTCGATTGAAAGCAAGACTGTGAACTGTGAAAGATTACCAGTATTGAATGGGTGTATAATGATGATGATGTCAATGATGATGAATATGATGCCAATGACAAAAATGACGAAGAACAAGACTGTGATGATGACAGTACTGAAAATGATGATGACGGTGATAAGAATGAGGAAGATCAGTGAATAGCAGGGAAGTTGTGCCTTTGTTGCCCTTCTGAAATGTGCCTCACTGGTTGAACAGCTCACATGGAGCTGTGAATCCTAAAGAATCTCATGCCATCTGCTCTTTTCTGAAATAATCCACAGTGTTTCTGCAGATTTCAGCATGTTACCTCACCCACAGATGCAGAGTCTTGAGAAAAAAATACTGGAAATGACATTAAAACCTTTTGAAAGATTGACATTTCTACCAGGAGCATGCAATAAATTATTGACTGCACTCTACTGATATTAATGTTTTGTTAGATTAAGGCCATACATTTCTGCCACCAATTTAGCTAAATATCCTACATGATAATTTCAACTCCATGAATATTGATAATATCTTTTACATCCCAATTTCAATCGTACACTTGTATGTATGCTTATCTATCTGAAGAAACCGATAACTTTTGTCAATGAAGTAATATTTCTTCAGATATTTTGTAATCAGTAAACTGTGTTTGTCACCTTTTGATTCTGCATGCATTTGATGGCAGGGTTTTCAAGCAGTGTTGCTCCAAGACAAGTTATTACCAACATATGACAGTATCCAGTATTTTCCATTCTGATTAATGAATACAAATGGTTTTGCTGAATGTTACAGCATTAACGAAACAGGGAGCAAAATGGCCACTCATGTTTGTGTCTGCTTATTTATTTATTGTTGCAGAAAACCCGTCTCATGCTACATTTAGTAATGACAGTTCTGCTCTCTCTCATTAAAGTCACCTCAGGAAATTAGCTTTCACCTCAGAGAATGTCAGCTATTTGTTTACAAGAGCGTCATTGTGTGAGCACCTTATTGGGTTAGAGGCTTCTCCGCAGATGTGGCAAGGGGCTGATTTTTCTCCTTGAAGCTCATGAATAGGTGGCACCTCACAGAGCTGGTCATATGCTGTACACTACAAGTAAATTATGTTAAAGAAATTAGCCGAAGAATGATTTGAAACACGTCCTCATGTTGAACTTGATGAAAGCCACAAACCCCCCGTCTGGTTTGTTTTTGTGTGGTGAATGCAGGCCTTTGATTTTGCTTTGTGTCTCTTGTGCTCTCAGGCAGCTGCAGACCTTGCTGCCAGACAAGGGGAAGCTGAAGTACATGACCGGGGAGTGGTTTTATGAGGCCAAGTCTCAGAGGCACCTGGACCGGATCCACGGGTCGGACATCATCAGAGCCTCCATGAAGCAGAGGAGACCAATGACGCTGTGTGAGTCTGTCACCCAGAGCCTTCATCAGAGGCCTCTGAAAAGATGTATTTTAGGCCACTAATTCAAAGGGTGGGAAAAAAAAGACATAGGAGAATTTCCCCGGCTTTTTCTTTTCTACTTGAAAAACATACTCAATTAAGTTTCTGGGACAAGCTTTTAACTTCCTGCCAAGGGTCCTCTACTGATTCTAATTAGTTTCCCATAGGCAATATGTTTTTATTTTGTTAAGCTGAAGTTCACTTTTATTTTATGAATTTTCAGAGGCTAGATCCCAAATCTGAAAATCTATATTTGATTAATGAGTTTTTATCACTTGTCTGATTGCTTCCCTCAATGTAGTGACAGTTACGCTTCTGTGTTACAGCCTATGAGTTTAATTCTAACAGACAATGGTAGATAAGGTTCCACTCTAATGGGTCAGTACCATTGTGGGAGGGTTATGGTCCCTTTCTCCACTTGTAAAACAGCAGACCGAGGAATGCAGTTTGGGCTGAAACAAGCTGCCAAGGCCCAAAAGAATTCTCTTTGTGTATGTTGTGGCAGAATGAAATCATATACTTAGATGAAGAATCGTACTCTTCACAAAAGAGCCCGGGATGCCAGTGTATTGTTGTGGGGAGCAGCAGCATCCACAGAAATACGAGAGAAGAGCTGAAGAATCTGGGTCGCCTTTTCGGTTTTGTGTCCTTGTGATCCTTTGAATTCCACTGCGCTATCGGCGTTGGCTATCATTACAGCTTTTACACTTAGAATGCAAATGCATTGTCTTTCTCAGATGTGCTTGTCATGACATGATCTGTCTGTGTGTGTCTGTCAACACACGGTTCAAACCCCAGAGCAGATTTCAGACTAAGGATGGACTGATTTATCTTACACTCAACTGAAACATTCTGCTTTGCTGATATTACTATGAATAAAAAATATCATTCGATTAATATTCTAACATCACATGATGCTGCTCACCTTGGTAGGGGCCTCTGCAAATAATAAAGTGTAACAAAGGCAAGATATTTGGTGGCAAACTTGAAAGAGAAATAGAGCAGAGAGATGGCTTTGTGAAAGTCACATGTTTTTCTAGCTGGTTGCTCAAGTGTAGTGTGCAGTCTGATGTCAAGGAACAGGGCTGTAACCCAAAGGTTATGGGTTTGATTCCCAGAACTTTCTTACCTGTGAGCAGATTAGCCAACCCAGAGTGCATCAGTAAATATTGGGCTATATGAATGGACGCTATGATGCTGCTCAGAATAAGGGCATCTGCTAATCAAAGGACCGAGCGCAGGTACAGCTCACACCCTGCCTTCCCTTCTCTCTGGGCTCCCAGTGGACCTGACCCAGTCATGGACGGAGAAGACCAGCACGGCCAGCAATGGGAACCTGGACATTGTCATCCCAGAAGAACCTTCGGTACCCACAGAGGAACCACCAGCAGAGCCAAAGGAAGAGAGGTGACCTTTGACCTCCTTCAGGCCACAGTGACCCACACCCTGACCTCTGTACACGGCCACTCATGGCTGTGGGGTGTGGCAGTCTACATACACTTTCCACCTGCTGTTATCCCAACACGTGGTGATGGAATCCTTTCACTTTTCAGCTGTATTCCCTAAAAGTATTTCGTAACTCTGCAAGTTCTACTCAGAGCTGTTACAGTTCTTTTAATGCATTGCAGAATCTTGAGGACAATTATGTTTTAATCGCTATTGTAGGACAATAAAATCTAGAGAGAGAGAGAGAGAGAGAGAGAGAGAGAGAGAGAGAGAGAGAGAGAGAGAGAGAGAGAGAGAGAGAGAGAGAGAGAGAGCACTATGGGCATATCACATCACTACTGACTGATATTGTGCAAAATCAAAGCATTTGTGTTGAAAGGGTCCCAGGATTATTTAATATTTATGTGTGATTTGTGTTTTTTTTTTTTTTGCTATGTGCTATTTTTCTCTTGACTATCTGGGTCAAAGTCCACCCAACTTAAAGCATTACTCTCCCCTCCACCCCCCAGCTACACACACACACACACACACACACACACAAACATATGCACTTCTGTCTTTCTCTGTGTCACCCACACACAAACACACACGGACACAATCACTCTCTCTCTCTCTCACACACACACACACACACACACACACACACACACACACACACACACACACACACACACAAACATATGCACTTCTATCTTTCTCTGTGTCACCCACACACAAACACACACGGACACAATCTCTCTCTCTCTCTCTCACACACACACACACACACACACACACGTACACAGATGAAAGGAGTAATATCTCTAGTCATAAATTGCTCAATAACCTGTGGTCTGTTTGAGTTTTGATGTTGATTGTGGGCCAGCAGGACATGACATGGAGGCAGGTGTGGAATAGCTCTGTTTGTCTCTGAAGGGAGGGTCAGTGTAAAAAAACACGCAGAAACAGGAAGTGAGTGTGTGTGTGTGTGTGTGTGTGTGTGTGTGTGTGTGTGTGTGTGTGAGACGTCGGCCGCTCCTTGCTTGTCTGTCCAGGTGTGTGTCTTTGAGGTGTGTCTGTCTTGTGACTGTCCTAAGAGCCATGACTCACGCTGAATAAACAGAGGCGTTACTTACGGGAGTCCTGTCGCCTGAACCTAACTAAGGTAAAGTAATGTGTGACATCAGGAAACAGAACTGTCCCTGAGAGTGTGCACGAGTTACAGTAGCCTTTCCCTTTGACGGATGGTGTGACCATAAGCATACCTAATGATTTTGATTTAACACGTGTTACATACAGCACGGCGTATACAGGTGTGCTGTTCCTATTGAATGCACTACACTGTCCAAGGCTGCCTATTTTAAACTCTAGAGTTTCATTCTTTTATTCAAGACACATTTCTGTGGAGTAGAATTACCAAGGGTGCCAAATAAAGAAACTCTCAATGGCAACAGCCCGCCTCTTCCACGAACCAAATCTCTGTCCACCCATTGGTCCATTTGGCAATTAACATAAAGGATGTTATATAAGTAAATACACATAGGCATTTGGAATATTCCAGCAATCTGCCTTTTACACTGTGAGAGATTTCAGAGCCCAGTCTCAGGAAGAAACAGACTGATTGAAGCAAAGGAACAGTAGCAGTCAAAAGACTTACAGATAGGGACAGCAGTGTGGTGTAGTGGTAAGGAGCAGGGCTCGTAACCAAAAGGTTGATTCCCCACTGGTGCACTGCTGTTCTCCTGTTGGGCAAGGTACTTAACCCACAATTGCCCCAGTAAATATCCAGCTGTATAAATAGATAAAATTGTAACCTACTGTATGCAAGTTGCTCTGGATAAGACAATCAGCTAAATGACAATGTAATGTAATCTACTTAGCATGTCAAGCAAGTGTGAAACCATTAAAGCTAAAGGGTATCCACAGACAATGTGCTGAAAACATGTAATCAACATTAGTTGTAAAATCACCTCTGTTTCTGGTGATTTGAAGATGTAATTACATGTTTTTGAAACTGATATTTGCTATGTCTTGTGGGGAGTTTCACACACTGTCAGGAGTCATTACCTGATAGCACCCTTGTGCAATCAAGCTCGGGAAATTATTCTTACTTTCTATACATTTATACCATCTATAAATGGTAGGCTAAGCTCTCATCTTGACCTAAAAAATGTGTCATTTTTCCTGTCCAATTCAAAATGGCTTGAACCATGAATAAAATGGAATCTCCACTATTCTTTAGAGTGTGGGAAGAACTCAGTGGGGATGGGGGTTTAGTCCAGTCTCTCTGCCTCCTGCTCTCTCACTCTCTCTCTCACTGATCTGGAAGATTCCTGTCTGAGACTGTGGAAGGAAGCGGGGAGTCTGGGGGTGTGAGCACCGCGGGGGCCAGTCAGACAGAAAGGCCTTGGTCTTGTGCCTCAGAGGTGCACAGTAATCTGCTTCTGGGGTCAGCCCTCACATGCTTCGTTCATTACACTCCTCTCATATGAGAAACACCATTAAGCTTCACCTGAAAGGGCGATCAATCACACAGACATCACTGCACAATAATAACTAACTCTACCCATAAAAAGTCAAAAGGACAAAAAAGTTTTTTATTGTAATTATTAAGCTACCAAAATAAATGGCAGAAATTTGAAATGGAGATACCTGCTGTAGATATGTTTGAATTTACAGGAAATGAATGGGCAGAATTGAAGACTTGCTAAGATACAGTAACATCAGTTTCCTTTAACTTGGCTATTTGACTCTTCACTGCATTTTAACAGCTCTGTGACAATATTGTGTTCCTTGCAGGAAAAGTGATGTCTCCCCAGACCCACAGCCCAACAGACTGAAGCTGGCACTACGATCCCCTGCCAAGGTTGGTAAAGACACACTGCACAAAAACATCATCAGCAACACATTTCAACCCTCCACTCTTTGTCAGGCAGAAAAAGAGAGAACGAGGCAGTTAAAGACACTTATAAAGAACACAAGGTCGAAACGCTTTGCTTATCTCCGCATTATGCATTCAGTGCAATTCCTTTTCAGTTCATTTCTGTTGTCACCTGCATGTGAGCACTCCACAGGTGCACGCACAGAGCCATACTCAACTCAATAAAAACCCTCTTCTCAATCAACAGCTGATCTCCTGTTTTACTTTTGAATTTGCAGCTGCCTCATTTCAGCAGTGTGTGTCAGCTTTGGTCTCTGACGTGTTAATGAGAATGCATCAGAGAGGGAGATGAACACTGTTGTGTTTATTTTCTTTCCGGCAGCAAAGGCACAACCCGTTCAACACGGCGCCGGTTGAGCTGGAGGCTCCCGAGGACACTAAGGAGCAGCTGAACGGAGCTGTGGAGTTGCAGGAGACGCCTGAAGGGGGTGAGAGCTCGCAGGGTAACGCCCGCAGCGGGACACGTGTCTCTGAGAACGCCGGATCTGATGGAAAAGGTGGACAGTCCTGTCTGGTGGACGGGGGTCCCCTGCAGACAGACTGCAGGTGCTGCACTGTGGCCAATCTCAGATCATTCCCAGATGTGCCATGGCACTGTGAGGGGGATTTTTGCAATTACCTGCTTTCGTAAATTTTTTATATTATTTTCAGACAGGAAGTACAGCATGTATGCAGATAAAAATGCAACATATGTAAAGAATTTACATTTTTACATTTACATACAATTTACATTTATTATATTAATGCATTTTTATAAAAGATTTTAAAAACATTACATTATTAGTTATGCTTCAGTGTATGGGTAACAGTGGAAAGCAGTTAAGTGTGCATTGCTTTAGAAAAGATTTGTGACACTTTCTGCCTAGGATGGTTGCATGTTCATATTTCAGATTTGTGATGTTTTGTTGTTGTTTCCTCAGAGTGTAAGTGGCTTGTATCAGTTAGGACCTGATGATTTAGCCTCAAGATCTTACTTGGTTATGCATGTGTGTTACATTGCATTTCGTATTGAATGGATGACTTAAAGGACAAACTATCAAACATTTTCCTTGCAACCAAAAGTAAGTCTGGTTAACTGATCCCATTGAGAGCCATGTGTTTTACATTTACTGTAATAGTCTTACTATTTCTAAGCTTTGGCAGCTTCTGTTGTCTATGGTTGTTCTCCCTGCATGTATGTATGTGTGTGTGTGTGTGTGTGTGTGTGTGTGTGTGTGTGTGTGTGTGTGTGTGTGTGTGTGTGTGTGTTTTGTGCATGTCTTCAACCTGCATGCCTCAGTAACTGAATAGTTCTGTTTTCACTTTATACATTGGTTAGAATAGACTTAAGGAAATTGGAAAGAGTAGGGGTCTGTCTTGGGTGTTGTCTGAAGAGATAACATATGGCATGATGTTCATCTCACAGTAGTAGAGAATAGCAGTGTATATTACAGATTACAGAAATAACACAATAGTTTCCATCCAAAGGTAATAATGCATTTGTACTTTTTGACTTTTTATGCTTTACAAGTATATTCTTTGTAGATTTCCAGGCATATTACATAAATATGTAATAATGTCAAAAATGACATGTACATGTAAATTAAAGATAATCCACGATTGCTCGTTTGTATATCTGAACGATGCCGCCTTTCTGATTGTCATGATTAATCCTAGCGTACTTCTGAGTTGAGAAACTCAACAGCTATGGAATGTGTTGTTTACATGTGCAATTGCTTAACAGGGCTGAATAGTTTTATAATTTAAATCAGTTTTTTCATAGAACACTGCTCATATTTCAAAGGCTATTTTTTTTTCTTTTTTGTAACACAGTGAAATTGTGTGGAATTAACACACGAGTGAGGTCTGGTCAGGGCATTTTCACAGTTTTACATTGTCCTCACTGAGTAGATTTCACAATTCTTTCTGTTGAAGGAACAAACAGATTACAGCTTGTATACAGGTTGGCATGCATCTATGGCAGTAAGCTGCCCTCATGACTATACCACTCTGTGCAGAAGGAACGATGGAAGTCTCAGTGTGTCGATTAGCTCAGAAATGGAAAACATAAGATGGTGGTCAAACTTTAGCTAAAAACTGTGCTCTGAAAAAATAGTTGTTGGGCTGAATTTCTCTAAATTCATGAATACATGTTGTAAAGGTATTTCCCATGACAGGATTTTCCCTGAGTCCTACCATCGTATGTCTGTTAACTTTCATTTTATGCTATGTTTGTATTTCATGTAGCATTCTGTTGTACTCACTCATGCTCTGTGACACTTCATATTCATAAGCCATTCATCCACCCATCCTTATCCCTTATTATTTTTACAGAACCATCATCACCGTCCAAGACGCACATACCCAGTCTCATTGATCTAAATTCGGAAGGTTCCAGTGCTGCACAAAGTCAACACACAGAGTTTGCGCCGGTACCCAAAAAGAGAACGATCATTTTCGGACCCCAAGACTCTTTCTTAGACAGGGACAGCCTGTTCCCTTGGTGGGGTAACTGGAGGGACTCACACAAGCGATCCACCCCTCCCAGGGGTATCCTCAAACGCAGCCCGACCTGGAGCTCAGAGGAATCCGGGCTGGTCAGGGACTCTGTTGCCAGGCAACCAGAACCATCCCACCAGGGGAGAGAGGCAGGGGATGCTGCATTAGCCGGTGAGAGAACTGAGGGGGAGACCTTAGCCGACTCTCTAGACAAGAAACTAGTGAGGTTCTCACCCGTGGCCAGCCCGACCAACTCTGAGAAAGCTTTCGAGCTGCAGGAAGGGCGAGAGCTAGGCAACCATGACCTGCAGGATCTGGACGAGGGGGGAGAGCCGGTTATGTTGAACGCAGGTTGCCAGGAAAGTGAAAGCAGAAATAACCATTCCCACAGCAGAGTGCTCGAGGGAGAGGATTCCAGCTTGGCTGCTGCCAGGACTCTCCAGGACAATGTGTTCTCCTCACTTCTGTCCAAAGAGCCAAAGCCAAGCTGGGCAGTCTGCTCAGAGCTGCCCCCTAGTGACAACACATCCCCTTACACCTCTCAGCCCCAGACCAGCAGGGGCCTGTTTACCTGGGATCAGGGTAAGGGAGAGCCCTTGAAGAGCAGGTGGGAAACAGCAATGTGGAGGAGAGATGTAGGCCCATTCCAGACCCCTGCTGGTAAGACTGATAAAGCAAAAGCTAGCTGGTCCAATCAGGAGAGAGGTGCGCCCACATTCTCAATCAAAGCAACCAATCATGCACTCAGTCAAAGCATCTGATCACGCACTTGATAAAATCAACTAATCACATGCTCAGTCAACTGATCAGTCAAAATAATAATTTGTGCACAAACTCAAAACTCTCTCACCCTTTCGGGCGAATTAGTACCTAAAAACACAGAAAAAATAACTCTGGATTCCAGAAACCTCCTCTAGCTTATAATTCAATTAAGAGGAATTGCACTAAGCAGCCAGAAATGTTCTTCTGAATCGGTTCCTAATGTTCATCATGCCTTACTCTTTTGTCCTGTCACTGCTTTCTGATTTCCATCATATTCTTTACTAATCACACCTTACTAACTTAATCTAATATACATATTGTACCTGCAAGGTATGTATGTATATTACCAATCTCTGCTGAATTGTGAATTGCAAGGAATTTGGTCCTTTCCTGAATCACACTGAAATAGGGTCTTTTGCTGTTGCCTTTTGTTTCATATGTAGGGTATGAAATTATGCCTGCGCATGACTGATGATTTTTTATTTTCTCCTTTTTATCATGAACATTTCAAATGTGCATACAGTATGTATATACCCATATATGCATTCATGTATGGTATGAAGGTTGAATGACCTTTGTTCTTTTGCAGATCAACATGAGTATCATGTTGAAAGCAGACCCCCTCAGATGCCTTACCTCCTGTCCTATGGGGATGAGAAAGGTAAGCCAGTCCACACAGGGATGGGGGGCCAAGAAGTCCTCCCCAAACTGGCAACACAGAGCCCCGAGCACACGGAGGAGGGGGGCGACTCCATCGCCAAGGTCCTCGAGTGGTTCAGCCGGAGCATCAACAACAACGACAGGCAGGATGAAGACGTCCCTCAGAAGAACATGGAGGAGTCTGAGGGTGAACCGGGGTTGCTGGAAGATGACATCACCCCAAAAACCATGACAACAGGGGATGTTCTCACTCCAGAGGTGGAATCACCTAAGTTGAGGAGGCTGCGGTTAGAAAGAAGCTCTGGGTTAGATGAACAGGACGTAGCCTGTACAAAAAATGTTGAGGAAGCACAGATGAGTCCTGGTGAATCTTCTGAATCCACAAAGGAAGAGTCCATGCCTGAACAACTCCCTGGCCACTCTTCCCTAAACACAGAGATGGCCTACCAGCCAAGACGACGTATGTCCTCTGCCAACCTGAAACTCCATATCATAAATAAAGAAAGAGCAATGGACAAGAAAGAGGAAAGTGACCAAGACTTGAGGACTGTCCCACTTAGTGCAGTCTTTAAGGAAGCTGAAACAGAAGTTAAAGAGAAGGAGGTGAGAGGTGAGAACCCACCTCAGAAGGTTGCCAACCTGAAGTCATTCTGGGAGAGAGGAAACAGCGGTCCGAAAATACTGATCAGCAGAAGCAATCAAACAAGGAAGGAGCCTGAAAACCAAACTGATGCTGGCAGAAAAAATTCAGAATATAATGTAGATCTATACAAGGCAGGGCAGGAAATCTTACCTGAGCCTGAAGAGGAGGAATGTCCAGCCCCTGAAGATGAGGACCATGTATATGGGAAGTATGTTTCTCATTTTAAAACTGACAAGGACAGTAAGCTTCTCCCTTCATACACTTATAGCAAGGAGATGTCTGTCGACGCAGAGGACGTCAGTGAGAGTGATGAAGTGAGAGAGCAGTCGAGTCCTGCCATCACTCAAGAGGACGCACCAAAAAAAGTCGTGAGTAACTCCAGAGAAGCACAACCTGCTCTTGCTCCAGTGTGCATGGAGGAAACTCCACCCTCCTTTGAGAGCAGCAGCTTGCCATTGGATGAGAATGAAGGCCCAGGGAAGTACACGGCTAAGTGCGTTATCATTGATGAGGAGGAGTGCACCTTGCCGGTGGAGGTGAAAGCAGGTGTTCAAACCAGCCCCCAAGGTGAGGAGATACTGCCTCGGACAGTCTCTCCATCCAGACAGATTACGACAGAACAGCAGAGCCCCCCAGCAGTGGTTAGACAGAGCTCCAATAGACCTGACGGTAGCACTGGTAAGATAAGACACCTCAAATCCTTTTGGGAAAGTGAGAAGAGTGGGCCCAAAGTCATAGTTGGAAAACCAAAAGAAGAGGTAGCCAATGCCAAAGAAAAGAAATTTCTAGAGGCCACACCTACTCGTATGAATAAGAGACTTGCCACTTCAGAGTATGACCTCAGGACAATAGGTACTGAGGTAAGTGTCGATGATGATGGAAGTGTCAATTCTTCACCGCGCATGAACAGGGCTAACTTCACTGTCCTCTCAATGAAAGAGAGAATGGAAAAGGCTTCTACAGGCCAAAGCCTAAGCAACTCCCAATTTAAAAATCTCCGTGACTTCTGGGATGGGGCAGCCTCAAAGCAGCAGAGTCGGCGACACTCAACAGACAATAGGCCCCTCAGCCCAAAAGCTCCCAATCAAAAGTTCTGGAGTCAAGCGGTATGTCCCAACAAAAGAGCAAAACATCTGAAACAAAGCCTTACCTTAATCCAAATTACTACCCCAGGTTGTCATCCAAAGATGCAGAAAAATCACATGTTAAACCCTCCAGGGCAGAGAATAGTCTTCTCAAAACCTATTCCATAGACATCTCATCCCCTAACAGACAGCCTAAGGAGAAAGAAAACCTCAGATCTGCCTCACCACCGCAACAGGAGTCGGTACACTCTGATGGCTCAGAGCCTGTGGTGATTAGACCTGCCATTGAAACAGCTCTGCCACAGCATCGAATCCCAGGGCAGGAGAAGTCTGCTAATCTCCCTCAGCCAAGGAGAGGCTCTGAACAAATCTTAATGAATGAAGCAAGGGCCTTCACAACCCAGAAGGACAAAGAGCCACGTCTTCAGACAGTCAGAAGAAGCAGCTTGGGAAACATGACCGGCAGTGTGAACCCTCTTCGGCGCGCCACCAGCATGTATGTCGTAAACCTGAGTGAAGCGGAGCTGAGCCAAACTTCCCCCGAGCATTCCAGGAAGTCAAAAGAAAGACAACAGAGGCAGGCTTCATCTGACCGATCCAGGAAGTTGAATGAAGAGCAACACTGGCGAGCCCCGCCAGAATATTCCAGGAAGTCGAGTGAAGAACAGCTTCGAAGAGCTTCGCTTGACCGTTCCAGGAAGTCAGATGAAGCACAGCCTCGACTAGCTTCACCCGAATATTCCAGGAAGGCCAATGAGGAACAGCCTCAAAGAGTCTCACTCGACCACTCCAGGAAGTCAAGTGAAGACAAACCCCAGCGAGTTTTGCCTGAATATTCCAGGCTGTTCAGTGAAGAACAGCCTCGAAGATCATCACTCGACCACTCCAGGAAGTCGAGTGAAGACAAACCCCAGCGAGCTTTGCCTGAATATTCCAGGCTGTTCAGTGAAGAACGGCCTCCACAAGCCTCATTTGACAACTCCAGGAAGTTGACTGTTGACAAGCCCCAACGAGCTTTGCCTGAGTATTCCAGGAAGTTAAGTGAAGAACAGCCTCGACAAGCTTCATCAGACCGCTCCAGGCAGCTGAATGAGGAACAGCCTCGGCGAGCTTCACTTGACCACTCCAGGAGGTCGCAGGAAGTTCAGCAGAGAGTGAAGCAGCCGGCCCACAGGGAGACCCCAGAGAGGAGGCCATCGGGGGCGTCGGGCGAGAGCGAGCCTCAGCAGACCCTGGCCAGGTCCTTCATCCCCCGTGACTACCAGCACTACCTGGGGCTTCCAGAGAGGACCGCCATTGCCCCATTCCAGATCACCCAGTTGCGAAGAAGCAGGAGGTGAGCAGGACCCCCGTACCCCAGGATTCTGAGCTGGACCTGAGCGCGGGGTTTGGGCCTGTCCGAGCCAGCACCCCAGTGGCCTCAGAGGAGTCCCAGGTCAGAAAGAGCAGCATGGGACAACGCTCCTGGCAGTCTCCCCGAGGCCCAGATGACATCGAGTTCGACTCCTACAGGAGCAGCACACCCGAAACCTGGTCTCACTCTGGGGCAAGTTCAGCCTGTGAGCTTTTTTTTCTTTTTTTCCACACTAATTCATCACCCATTTGCAATACATTCACTCACTGCTGTTTAATTTGGGGAAGTTGTGATATGATCAGCTTGTTTTGATTTTTTTGACCAAAGGTTGATCAAAGCAGGGAACATTGGAATAAATGAAAGCATAAGCATCAAAGTCTACTCACTGTCATTACAGTACACTGCCATTATACAAACCTCTGAAAATATTTATGAAACAAAATATCTGCTGCAGTTTCGGTTCATTTTCATTTTTCATTTTCTACTTTGAAAGCTAAATTAATAGGTTTATAGAGGAAAGTAGATGAATTAGAACAAAGTTTTTATTTCTTTTGCTTGATGTTATCTGACCTGAAAATCATGTGCATTTTGAATAAGGCACAAATGGTTTGTCCTACCCTTTAATTTTCTCTGCTCAAATAAATTCAGATCATAAAATTATTCCATAAAAGAACATATTTTAATTGAGTGCCAGCCGATTTCTGTCCTTTTAGATGCTATAACTTTTGAAGCCAATGAAACTGTCAGTTTTATGCATAAACTGAATCAATCAATTTAACAGCACAGCGGTTACGGATGGCTTGATAATCCTTGTGCTGATTCTGCTGATACTTTCCAATAAATAAATAAATATTTCAGACTATTACACAGCAATCTTTTCAAAATCAAAGGAAATATCAGATAGAAACCTACCAGTAATCACCCAACATCTTTTTCCCACATGATGTTGTACCATCAAATTCCTGATTGCTGGCATGTGGTCTTGTGGTTGGTGGAGTGGAGTGTTGTGACGTCATAGCTGACGCTCTTTAATCTCTGCCAGGTGATGATGAGGATCAGAACCCAGTGAGACTGGCCCTGAAACGAGCTGCTCTCAAATCCTCCAAACCCTCCATGTCTTCCTCCAAAAGTGTGGAGGACATAACCGCACTGCCAACCAGTAAGTGTACTCCAACAAGTAAGTGTACTCTATTCAGTCTCACAGACAGAGAGAAAAGGCCACTGCATAGGTGCGCTAAAGGGATGCAGATGTCAATGGAATTTTCTTCTGTGGCTTTATTTGTTTAATTGAGGTAATCCAGAGTCTGGTTGATTTTCTGTTTTCTTTACAGCATAAAAAATGATTGCTGTCATTTGTGTGTCATTACGTACAACTGATATTTCTTAAGCACATATATATATAAATAAATATTTTTTAGGCACACATGTCATTGTATGTACATATGACAGCTGGTAACTTTTTTCCAAATAGCAGTATAGGTAGATGTATGAAAACATTATATTCTACAATGTTATATCAGCTGGGTATTTATAGTTTTATGTTCTCTTACAGTATCTGTCAAACCTTGCAATTTGAAATTACAACACTGCAATGCAATGATGTGATATACATTGACAAGACTTTTCTTCATATTATGAAAGCTGGAGGCTTTCCACTGATATATTAAAATGTTACTCTCACTTACTCTCTTTCCAATTTTTCAGTAACCACTGTGTTTCTTATTTCCCAAGGAAAGGACCGAAGTAAAATTACCCCAAGGCGTGAATTAATGCTTAGTATGGATGATGGTAAATATTCGTTTTTTTACCTTTGAATACATTATTTCAGTTAGAAATGTAGAGGTGGAAGAAATCTTACCTTTAAACTGACTATAACTCTCACCCTAGTTTCATTTACTTTGCTTGATCAACACTCTTCCTGATTAGCTGAACAGAGAGAAACACTGCTATCACAAGATGCAATTAAAACAAAGGGAATTGCCTGGCTGCTATTGATTGCTGGCATAACGATTAGCTTACTTGATGGTCAATTAAACAAAACAAATGAAAAAGAAGGGAAACGATCAGTTCAAAGGTAAACTGATTTCACTGCTTCCACCTCACTGATCAGACACTGATCAATTGTAGACAAATCAATTCTTTGTAGTGTTCTGGAGTCTTTTAAAACACTCCTCTGGGAGGTCAAGAGGGATTAACTTTGTTTTCCAATTCACAAAAGGTATCAGATTTCTGAAATTTCTGAACCACATTTCTGATTTTATTTTTACTTTATCAATATAATTAAGGTGAATTTAGGGTTCATTAAGACACCACTTGCCTTTAAAATGCCATAAATAAAATTAAAATTAAAAATGACACTTATTTTCAATGTGGACATTATCAGATAATCTCTCCACATTTTTTATTTCATGGAATTGAGTAGAACTGTGTTCCTCAAACAAATTCAAAGTAAAAAATATGTAAACATTTTTGGAAATCATATCCATCATCACAAATGATTGTGATTAATGAACACATTTTCATAATTCAGTAGGTAGTATAGTAAATGCCAAATTATCATTATCTGATTCTTCAGCATCGTTATTGTGTTATGTGGATGTTGTGTGAAGTGAATGGTTGCTGAACTGTGATTAATTAAATGTTTGCACCTCCAAACAGAGATGGAAACAAACTTACATCAGAGTCCAAAAGAAATAGTTCAGATGTGTAAGTAAGAGAGTCAAGTAGTGATAACTGTATTAACATAGTCAAAGGACAGTCACTAACACAATCAGCTCACGGTTACCTTTAATGTCAAAGTTTGACATTAAAGTTTGAAACTTCTTCGTGTGTGACTACCACACCCTTTCCCAAGATTTTGATTGATGAAATGAAAACTTGATTGATACATTTACATTTTGTCACTTTGCAGATGCTCTCATCCAGAGCAGTGTACAAGAATACATTTAGCATTACATTTACATATTTGACATCCAGCAGATGCTCATATCAAGAGCAACTCCCAGAGTCAAGCACAAAGTGCATCCAACAAATGGACACAAAAAATGACACAAACAAGGACACCACCATCTACACAAGAACAAGTATCAGTGCCAAACACAGGGCCAAGACCACAATTATGCTCCAACATACAAATGCAATTCAATATACCCAATGGAAAAACTACCATTCCAACACAAGACCAACACACACCCTGAAGTAAAACTTTCACTTATAAATAAATGTCCTCTCCTGTTGTCCTCCTGGCATCTCCTCAATATACTCCTGTAGATAGACTCCATTGTCCTTGTAACACAAGGCTGAGAAACAAGACTGCTGCTTCAGCACAGACAAATCTAATAAATTCCTTGTTGAGGAACATTTTGAGCAGACAGCTGAGAGGCGTAAGCCTAAATTATCTACCTATTAGGTTAGCAGTTAGAATGCACTTGCAAAACATATCAAGGCAAAAAACAATTACAATTACAAAGAAACAATTACATTATCACTATGTAATACTGTGTGAGTCCTTGCAGTGTGAAGCAGCACACTGTTAAAATACAACAGTTTCAAACAATAACAAATATCAAAAAATATTAAAGTGATACTTAGCTTAGTCCTGTGGAGATAACACCCACACTATCTTAACTACATGAACCATTGCCGTCACTCATGATTTTTGCAGCCAACTGAGAGCAAATAATTGATTAATAGAAAGAGCAACATACAAAATCAATTTATTATTAATAATAAATCTAGATAAGAACAAAAAACCTTTTATCTCTACTGCTGTTTTTCATTATACCAGAGTACATTTTCCTATTACTGTTAGAAAGAGAAATGGAGTCAGAGTTTTTAGAATCAATTGACACTGTATTTCAACTGGAAGTTTTGCTCTACTTTTAATCTTCTCTCACTTTGTCGAGTACAACTTGCCCAACTGAAAATTTTTGAAATATATTTTATTGATTGAAATGTCTGTCAGAATTACAGATTTTTCATTATTATAATCTATCTCAGTGAACTGTACTGTGGAAATTCAGACTGAGTTTTTAAAACCAAAATCCATGAAAATGCACTACAATATCATCTACAATGTGCACAGTGTATTCCGAATTCTACAAAAGGTGATCCTACATGTATCTTAGTGTAGTGAGATTGGTTTGATTTGATTATTACTGAGGGAAAGTAGAACCTGCAACTACTGTATTGTGCAAGTCTTCTGTTTTGATGTGTTCTTTTCTTTTTTGAGGTTACCTTCAGGTTTTGCATGTAATGTAATGTTTTATTCATGTACCTTAAGGTTCAGTGTTCATTTTTAATTAGGACTGCAGAATTATCCAGAAGCATGCTGTACAATGTCATTTTACCCACATGATGATTTTAGCATGAGAAAAAACAAAATAATATTATTATTTTTCCATTTTATGTAGTGCAGAGTTACTAATTCTTTAAAGCAAAAAGTTGCCAAAATCTCCCTCAGATTTCCCTATTTTGCAGACATTTCCCTATGTTTTGCAGACTGCAGTTGCAAAGGGTCAGTCCAGTGGTCATGAAGAGGGAAATTTGTTTTACTCATTTTTGAAGCACTCTGATAACCTGCAAAGTGCATGATCTTTTTTATCACTTTTGAAAGCATTGACTTACATGTGACAAGTCTCTACATCTGATGACCGTTTTATTATTATTAATTATTGATCCATTTGGCTGACCCTCTTATCCAGAGCAACTCATAAAACCACAAGGTCAAGGTGCAAGTAAATCTGAGGGGTAGATGCATTGGATCAGCGTGTTCTTTCATTCAGAGTTCTGATTAAAGAAGTAGGGGCCAGGGGGGGCAGATTAGGGTTGTGCTGGCGAGACAGAGATGCTGGATGTTTCTACCCCACCTCAGCTCTCTCTACTTTCTCCTTCAGTTTCCGCAGTGCCCTCCTTTCCCACCTCCTATATCTCTGAATCAAATCAGATGAAGAAGATGAGCAAGTCTGTGCCCTCTTTCCTGCAGAAAGAGGTAAAGAGGATCATGTCTGTTCTCTGTAACAACGAGAGCACTGGGCGTATAGAGAAATGCAATGTTTGTGCAAACTTTAACACCTTTTGATGAGGAAATGCAAATTTAACTTCACTTTCTGTGGATGAATTTCAAGCTTCAGTATGGCCAGGGGTGCTTATGAAGGCAGCATATGTTCACATGAGGATACATACATCCTCTCCAGTTTCCTGTAATCTGGTGATTTCAGAAAGCTGCTCCAAAGGTGTCTGCTGCAGGTGTTACTATAACCTCCGAATCCATCACAATGCTCAGAGACGTGCAGGAGGATGTCAGCTCTAACCCTGAGGCTGCTGGTGTGTCATTAACCCTTTGTGTCCCTGCTTGCCCTGTCTGTGTGCTGTGTTGTAGAGCGATGGGAGGGACAGTGACTCCACCTCGGGGAGCAGTATCTACAGTGGCAGACAGATGAGGATGGGCAGCTCTTTCACTAACCTTAGCAGCTCCTCTGGCATGGCATCTGTGTCCTCTGTATGTCGGCATGGAAACACCACCTGGCTTTCAGTTCTAACGCATTTCTAACTGCTCTGTGGCTTTTCAGTTAATCTAACCACACTATGCCTTATGTTAATGTTGGCTAAATCCTGTCGGTAGTTCTGGATTAGGCTTTAGGTCAAATTCCTCACACTTCAAGTGACCTTTAACCTAATTAGGCAATCTGAATGACAGCCTAAAATGAATATAAATGTGCAATACTTTGCTATGACTGACGTAATGATGCTTTTTTCCATGCAAATTCCAGAAACACATTGCCTGTATATACCTGTACATCTGGATATTTTATTGAAGTCAATGCAGTTTCCGTACCTTCCTCAAGGGGGCGGTAGAAGTGCCCTGCCAGTTACTCAGACCTGTAGTTTTTTTGCCTCAAGTTCAGTTCCCTAACCATTCCTCTACTGTGCGCCCTGATGTTAGCCTGATTCCATTCACACTATCCTAAGGTTTCTAATGGAGAGGGAGATCAGCCAGTGCCTCATTTTTTGATCTGCTAGGAAAAAAATGATTGGCTGTACACTGTGTAATTAACCTTGAAGGTGAGAGTGTAGGAGGATTAATAACATGTGTTTAAATTATCTGAAATCTGATTAGCTTTGACATAAAGGACTTTTTGCTCAGGAGGGTTAAACAGGGACTTGTGTCTAGATAGGCCGCCAACCACTGGTGAGCTTGTGTACTGCAATCGCTGACACAGTTTCAGAAGCTAAAACAGGCGACTTGGAGCTGAGCTCTTGGCCGAGGCCTTGGTGACGCTGTGTCTCTCTCCACCGAACAGGCCAGCGGCAGCGTGATGAGCATCTACAGCGGGGATTTCGGCAGCGTGGAGGTCAGCGGGACCATTCAGTTCTCCCTCAACTACGTGCAGAAGCTGAAGGAGTTCCACATCTTCGTGGTCCGGTGCAGAGACCTGGCGGCCGTGGACACTGGGAGGAACCGCTCCAACCCGTAAGAGAGTCACAGCACCGACAGAGTGAATTCGGAAAGAGTGTTCTTTTTACAACGATCATTTGTAATAGCTGGGCAGCTCTTAACAATGTGTTTGATATCACTCCATGAATTATTAGTAAGTATGACAGCACTGCAGCTTTAACGAGAAAAATTACTTGGCTCATATAGTATAAAGATTATTCAACTCCATCCCTATTAATTGTGATAAATCATGGATAAAAGATACTCTGTCAAAGAGGTCAGGACAAAATACTTAAAAGGCTTACTTTTAGACTTTTGCTGAATTTTTGTAAAACTTTCACCATAATAAGAAAATTATGTTTCTGATAATAGGTATGTGAAATGTTACCTCTTACCCGACCAGCTGAAGCTGGGAAAGAGGAAAACCTCAGTGAAAAAGAAGACTCTTAATCCAAACTTCAATGAAATCCTCCGGGTAAGCTATTCTCGTCAGAGCCAGAGAAATACCACTGGTGTGCTGAAAAGGTTCACGCAATCTCTTGCCACAAATCAGCTAAGGTGTTGAAATTTCCTTTGTCCCAATATTACAATGAACACATTCTTGTTTTTAAATATATTTTTCAAATGTTAATAACCTTTTTACAGTTTAAATCTACAAATAACTTTAAGTATTAAGTAAAATAAAATAGAGAGATGGAGAGCATACTTCATTAAGGTGTCGAGAGTACAAGGTGCCCAAAACATATGGGCTTACAAGAATAAATGAACAATAGAGTATACTGTCATAAAGAGAAAAAGAAGGGGTAAAATTTGGTCTGGTGTCTCTGTGCTGTCTCTGGACAGTTGTTGGGACATTACTTTATACTTGCTTGAAAGAGAGGCTGTGTATGTGAAACATGGATTAAAGACCGAAAATAAGGTTGAGCAGCTTGGGACAACATTCCCCATCTCCACTTTCTCTAAAAATATTGACAAGCTCTACAGCGCCATCTATGGGCCTTTTGACAAAAGCATCATGAGTGAAATTGCACCGGTTACAGGAGGATTAGATGTGATGTCAGGGCTGGAATATAGTTATAATAATGATTCCTCTCTTCTCTGTCCCTGTGCAGTATAGAATCCGCATGGAGACGCTCAAAACTCAGACACTCAATGTGTCTGTGTGGCATAACGATACTTTTGGACGAAACAGTTTTCTGGGTGAGGTGGAGGTGGATTTGTCCAAGTGGGATTTTGGCAACACTCAGATGAACAATTTCACCTTGAAACCGAGGGTAAGGCATCCAGATATGAGTTACTGCATCAATGTGGATTATTTTCAGTTATTTTACTCTTGTAAACAACTTTTAAGAGTCCCAGGAATGACCTAGTTTGCACAGATATTTCACATTTATTTATAGCTTTAGGAAATGACATAGTGGATGGGTGGTTAGACATAACTGCATAAAAAACAGGCCACTGAGCCCATATATTACTGGCACATTATTTTGCCTTTAGTCTAAAGTGTATCTATCTGTCTTCCAGTACAAGCCCTGGTAAGCTATTCCATGCATTCACGCTCTCAGTGTAAAAAAAAATACATAGTGTTACTTAACTAGTGTAACTTAAATTCAATTCCACCAGTCCTCATGATTAACTGTCAAAACACATCTTGAAATTGTTTCTGTAATCTACTTTGATAATCCCTTTTTTAGAAAGTCCAAATCCTCCTTGTGTTTCCTTTTGCTGAAACTAAAGCAATTACATGTCTCATGCCTCATAAGAACTTGCATAATTAACACAAGGAACTAGTCTTGTTTCCCCTCTCTGTAACTATCCTTGCATGCTCTGTGGGTGAGCAAATGGTGTAGATTGACGTGTCTCCATCCACAGACTCCATCAGGCCCCCAGCCCTCGGAGTTCAGAGGAGAGATGAGGCTGGCCTTGCGTTTCCTGCCTCAGATCACTTACAGTAAGATTACCCGTCTGCTAAATCAACACAAATTATGTCCACAGACTGTAGGCCGGCAACAATATTAGTCTTTTTTTACCTATAATTAATCACTGACAAATGAGAGGAGGTGGGAAAGCTTTTTCAAAATTCATCTGTATCATTCTACAATCATAAAAATGATTGTTGTAATTTCATGAAAGTAGCTAAATAAGTTCTCCTTCGGATAATAATATTTTGAAAGGGAAGAGGTGGGTGCTTTCAGGTGTTTATTGTGCTGATGTAGGAGTCTTTTCTCTTTGGATCAGGTAACAAAACATCCAACACAGGTGAAGTCCATATCTGGATAAAAGACTGCAAGGATCTTCCTATCATCAGGGGTACATCTATTGACCCCTTTGTGAAATGGTATGTACGATTTTTAAAAATAAATCTGTAACCACATAAGAAAGCTGCAGCTGATGGGTGCCATGATATGTAAATTAATTGGTCAATTTTAAATGGACATGAATTCTTGGAACAGCCGTACACGCTGAATATAATGATAATGACAATAATGGATTGCATTCGTTTAGCACCATAGGGAGTTGGCCAAAACTTTGAGTAACCCCTTACTCTTAAAGATAATTTCCACTAAGCCTTTAACAACCGCAGTGAGCCATGATCTCAGCTCAATGTCTCTCCCAAAAGATGAAGTCTCCTACAGCACAGTGTCTCTGTGCAGCATCACTGTACTAGGGCATTGGTCTTCTGCTTGGAACAGAGCAAAGACTCCTCCATAATGGCCCACAAACACCATTTCCAGGAGCAAACTGGTTTTCCCAGGAGATCTCCCACCCACATACAGTATTAACTGCAGCCAGCTCCACTTCAGCTGCCAGGAAAGGTACAGGGTGCTGTGACTGCAGGCAGTGTTCCGTGTGCTCTGTAACCATGGCTCCCACCCCCTCTCATCTGTCCCTGCAGCTTTGTACTGCCGGACACCAGCAGAAAGAGCCGGCAGAAAACACGTGTGCTGAAGAGGACGACTGACCCGGCGTTCAACCACACCATGGTCTACGACGGCTTCAGGACGGAGGACCTCCCGGAGGCCTGCGTGGAGCTGACCGTCTGGGACCACGACCGCCTCGCCAATCACTTTGTGGGAGGCCTGAGGCTGGGCCTGGGAACAGGTGACCTTTGACCTCTGCATGACCTTTCACCAGCCATTCTGTCAGTGCACTTGCACACGACTGACACAAACATGTCAGCCGAGGAGGGTAACACGATTCACTGACCACTGACCAGAAAACTGTTGCTGTTCTTACCACTCAGAAAACTCTCAACAACAACACCTGCCTTCCTCTTCATCACTGAGATGTTCCCAGAAGTTATTTTAGGGCATTAAATTATATTACATTACATTCATTTAGCAGATACTCTTATCCAGAGCAACTTCCAGCACAAGAGAACAGAAGTGTATATATTCAAGTTGAATGTGCAACAGTGTCAGACCAGGCTAACAACACTCCCAGACCAGTGAGTGTGAGCACAATACTATTCAAGCCCTACCACAAGTTTATTGTACCACCTGGCTAGACAACGGAAGCCAAGGGCAGACAGATTATTTAGATCATTGCACAAAAGCAAATAACAAAACACAAGCAACATGTTTGTACACAAAACATATTTACTGTCAGCACTGAGGGGTTGAATCGTTATGACTCCTCCTCTCCGCAGGTAAAAGCTATGGAGCAGTGGTAGACTGGATGGACTCCAACGCAGCTGAAGCAAGCTTATGGGAAAGGATGATGGATTCTCCAAACGAATGGGTAGAGGATGTGCTGCCTTTGAGGATGCTGACAATGGCAAAAAACGTGTGGAAATGAAATGGTGCAGACACGTACGTGATTTGACATAAGGGCACATGCAGATTGGCCCATTTTAATAAAATATTGTGTGTGTATATTTGGTAATAAAGCAGCAACAAATTTTGCTACAGCAATAACTTAAAACAGTCGAATATAAAAAGACAACTGGGCAGCATGATTGAAAGATTATAGCAATAAATCTTTTGCTTCTGAGATGTTTGGTTCCTTCTGTAAAATATACTTTTTTTACTTCCTGTGACTAAGAGCATTTTTCCCCATCCAAGTACAATATTTTATACTTTTAATGACTAGCTACAATTTTGAAACTGAACTTTGGTGAAAACAGTGAACTGCAAAATGCTATGACGGCTTATTATTCAGCTGAATTTATGGAAGCAGATATATTGCTTGTTGCATTGTAATAATTTTGCTCTTCCTATTTCTACAACACTTGCAAAGGTATACTATTAGAATGAGAAAGGCATAACACTGAAAAGTGTTATGCCATGACACATCCTACAGAGGATTTGGTGTTATCATAGCAATGCTTTGGCTAGTTTTTCTCTACTTCTGCTTAGATGTATGGACCAATTCTGTCTATCTGCATGTCAGTACAATTGCATAATGATGATGTTTTGTTGTGACTCTGTTCTGTGTTGTACTATAAAACAAGGTTGAAGAGAATATTTCATTCACAAACAAAATACAGTGTTCATCTTAAAAATATGTAAAGGATGTTTCTGTCTCTTACTCCAAATAATCCTACAGTAATAAGATTATGAACAGATACAATTCTAGTGAATATGCATGTTTTACATTGACCCAATTGACAGTGCTATTGAAAGTATTGTGTCCAACTAAGCTGTGTAAAGTGTATAAAAAATATTAAAAATACACACTGTATACCATTAGCACATATCTAACTCAACACATTACTAATGGCTGTGATACAGTATTACACCCTAAGCAATGGATTCATATTTTTCTACAATACTGTACTGTTGTTTATACAAATAATATATCTGAGTGCCACTGTATTCATTAACCAAAAAAAAAACTTTTATGTTTAATACTGGCAAAAGTCACAAAAGACAGTTATTATCTGTGTATTAAACTCTGCCTATGCACTGGTTTGATACATGCTGTGACCCTTTAGCTATATTTGTTTAGGCCTACTTCACACAGCATGGACCACTAGAGTCTAAGTATAGTTGCATTTACATTTACTCATTCAGCAGATGCTCTTATTAGAGAGCGACTTAAAAGAGTGCATACAGCAAAGTATTCTGTGTTCATATTCAAGTGCCATAATAGGTATAAGAGGAAGTTTGGCAATAAAGCAAATGTGACTGGGGATACAGCATGGATGTTAAGAGTTCAGTGTTCAGTTCATCAAGACCCAGTTTGAAGAGATGAGTTCTTAATCTGCAGCTGAAGATGGACAGTGATTAAGCAGTTCCGACTCTCGCGGGGAGCTTATTATTGCAGGTAAGAGGGTGCATCTCTGCTTTCTGCACCAAAGTACAGGGCCAGAGATTTGTATTTTATTCTGGCCGCAACTGGTTTCCACTGGAAGGAAGTAAAGAGAGGCATGGCATGCAAGTATTCTGGCCAGATAAACAAGATGAGGAGTAGCGTGAGCTGGAGGGGACTGCTGACACATTTAGGGAGACTGGTAGTTGCAGCAGTCCAGTCGGGACAGCACAAGTGCCTGGACACACAGCTGGACAGCACATGAAATGGGAAATGGATGGATTTTGCAGATGTTGTAAAGATGGGTAATTGATGCTATATTTTTGTTAAAGGATAGATTATTATCCAGAATTACAACAAGATTCATTGTGCTGTCAGGGGTAATGGAGAGATTGATGAGAGGGATACCGGAGGATAGAGTAGTTCTGTTTTGGCGAGATAGAGTTTGAAGTGCCAACTGATCATCCAACTCGAAATGCCACTTCAATAATATCACCATGCAATATGTACATCAGTGGCTGGCTGGGAGAGAAAGTATTGTCGCCAAATACAAGGTTATTTTCTTGATCCCTCACTATATATATTAGGAATAGATTTTTAGTTGTTTAATGTGATCCATCCATGACCCGCGTAGCTAAGCTCAGGCCAGGTTGCTGCGGAGAAGGAAAAGAGAAGTGAGTGTAGCAGACCTGCGGGTAGTAGCTTGTGTGAGCCAGTAGGGTCCGACGTACCTGGTTACTGGAATCAAACCCGGGCCGTAGCTGTTAGCATTGTAATTCCTAGACCACCAGGGACCTACCTCACGATCGTTTCACCAGCTAGCGAGCAACAGGTAGGTCTATGGCGCAAACAGGAACCGACCACACTTATTGCTGGCTAGTTAGTAAGCAAGGAAGAACTTGTTAATGGAACACCCGTAGCCAGACGTCTTAAGTTAAATTACGCGTTATTAACTCATCCTGTTTACTGATCAATTCTAATTGCTCAGGTATAGCCGCCGCCATAGTTGTGGCCAATATGGCCAACGCAATTCCACTTTTCGTTGACAAGGAATATCAAGCATTTCCAAAAAACTCGTAAGTTTTTAAAAACGCATGCATACATGTGTGCATACGGCCTCCTTGTGTGCAGATCTGGGTAATACAATGAAGACAAAAGATAGTCTAAAGTTTAGCGCTTAATGTGATGTGGACGGCTCTTGGCTCCATCCAGGTCTTTGGTTTGTCCTGCCACTGCACAACAAAAGTAATCTGACTGTTTGGCTACGTGGTTGTACACAAATTAACCATAATATTATCTTGTATCTATATGATAATGATAAAATGTTGATTTGCTGCAAAGTTTGGTAGGCATCGTAAACACCAGTGCTTCCTTACTTGTTGGTCGCTAACAGCGCTAGCCAGTTACCTATGCTACCGAACAGTATGTTCCAAGAAACCTGCTGAGGTCATTAACGTTAGCTTGTTAGTTAATTTGTCCACTGCTTTTCTAGTTAGCTGCTGAGCGCTGTTTCTTATTAAAGTAGTGTAACAATACACGAGATAATCACATGATATTCACAATAACGCACACCCTTGAATAAGTTATTGTTTTTTTTTAAAACAGATCCACATGATTGTTTTAAATTGTCATGTAATGCTTACATCTCATGTCTGCAATGTTAGTCGGTGGTCATATTTGCCTACGCTAGATCACGATAGGTATTGTTGTGCAGCCGTTAAATGAAGTTATAGATAGGACATCTAAAACGAGCATCAGTATTGATTGCATGGTAACATTATTCACTATTTAATATTAAGTAATCCTTAATATTTTTGTCCTTAAAATACGCGAAAGGACATATGCGGAATATTTAAAATCGATCCAGATTAATTATAATGTATGGGGTATGTATGTTGGGCCGCTTTAGTACCATGGTTTTTGAAAATGTAAAGTAGAGCTACAGCGTGGATGGTGTTTCTATTTGTCAGAAATTTGGGATGGATATTCTAGAGAATATTTCTGGGCAGCCTTTGGTACTTAAGGTAAACTAGAATACAAGAGCGCGGTGGCCACGGACGCAGACACAGAACACAGGAAAGAACATAAACTAATTGATGGAAAAGTAAATGTGTGGACATGTCAAAGTCTTACGTGTTGCTGAATGGTTTTGGAAAAAAAAAAAATTAAAAATGTATATGTATTGGTGGGGGAGGGAGGGAGGCATCTTCGATAAAATGGTCATCCCGAGGGGTGCGCTACTTGCTGCCATACCACTTGCAGACCGATGGTGGCGCCCCTGTGCTGACTACCAGTTATTGCAATAGGCACACCGAGAGCAACATTAATGCACTTTTTTGTATCAGCTCATTTCAGTAAGACTAAACTGGAGATTCCTATTGCTGTTTGTCCACAATATGTCCTGTACAATGCTATTTGTAAAATTGTTTTTGTTTAGTTGCACCAGACATCACAGACACTGTTTAACAGCAATGTAAGACAAAATGCAGCATTCTAGTTTTTTGGAAATTATTGCTGCAGTAGATTACATGCATCCCGTGGTGCCCTATAGTTGGAATGAGCATGTAATCAACTTTAATTTAAACACTAAATTACTTTCTGATTTTCCATCTGGAGCTTCTTTAGGTACAGTAAGAACCTATTTCACATGTAAATACTTTTTTTGGTAAAAATATTGCATTTTTACATTGCCTGCAAGAGGTCATTTGTGCAGAAACTTTTTTTTAACTATTTCTGCACTTGAAAGTATACTGTATGGTAGATTACAAATTATGTAAAAAGAAAACCACAATATTTGCTTTTTACATTCTTTTAGTAATAGATTTAACAGCTGAGTGCATTATTATAAAGTCAGTGTTCATGTCACACACATTACATTACATCACACAGTTTGGTTGACTCTGCTTTTCTTAATCTTCACTGTCCACAGCAGGCATCTTAAGCATTTTAAGGTAGATCCCATAGTGCCTCGAGCCCAAATAAAAGCCAAAAAAGGCCTGCAGTCCCAAAACAAAGGTCATTTTCCTCAGGACGGGTTTGGTCGCATTGGCCAGGAACGGCAGCAATTTCCCCTTCTCTGGCATGGGTGCTGTGTTGTACCTGTTGAGGAATGTACAGATGTGTTAGATGGCAGCTAAAGTATGCTGTACATATTTAGTTTACAGCTGAAACAATAATTCCAGTCAGAAACTGACACAAAAACAAGACTTTGTCCTCCAAAAAGTGACACTCCAATCAAAAACACAGATTTAGATAAATGTAGTCATTGTGCTGGAACATTTAATTGTGTCTGACCACACTGGAAACTTTGTCATCACATTAATGTCTTCTCCATTTGACCTTCATCACAACCTCATACATCATAGGCCTTTCCTGTAATTGCCTCACAGATCTGACATTCTCAATGAACACATATGAACACTCTGACATTAATTACTGAGGAGGTTTACGTGAACATTATCTCTGCTCTACCTACCTTGCTGCAAGGCCAATGTTCATAGGTAAGGCCAGAAGGATGGGGTACAAGCCACCAACGACGGTACCGACCAGCACAGCTCTTATCTGTGCGCATGACTGACAGTTGAGATCACCTGTGTAACACAGACAAATGCTAACAGATTAGAAACCGATTAGAAGCTAATGCACGCTGAGGTTTTACGTGCGTCTCTGCGTTTCCTCCACTCACCTAACAACAGAGGATCGGATATCGCCCCGTGGTACGCCGCCACTGTTGTCAGGAAAGGCAGAACGGCCATCGGCAGACTGGATGAGTACCTGCCGTGAGCGACGCTGAACACCCTCCGAAATAAACTGTTGGCGATCAGCCCAGAAAACGCCCCATTGAATCCCAGATACAGGGGGCCGTACGTGAAGAATTTCCTGCGGAGCGAAAATGAACGTTAAAGATCACATTAAACGCAGAATTACTCCAGCCAGCTATCTGTGTGATCTACTGGATCAGTATGCAATGCAACAACACTGGACCTGGGTTTGAATAGTCCGTGGGATGCTGCTGCTGTTAGCACGCTATATTCTGTCCCAGCAGACTTACACATGAATCCTTTGCATTCATGTGTATAGATATGCTGCACAGTGTAAAACTGCAAACATATTACTTCCTTGTAAGATTATGTATTGCTAATCAAGAATGTGTATGATGATTTAAAATCAGATAATAATCAATATGCAAATACATACTTTTCTGCCTCCGGAAGAAGTTCAAACTTTTTTGAGAGTAATTCCATGACTGCAAGTTTAGAAGGCAACTGGTCCACATCCTTCAGGGCGGCATTGGTAGTCTCTGACATCATGATCTGGAGAAAAGTTACGTTAGCACCCTCAGTATAGCTGCGGAACTGCATCTAAACATCTCTGCTTTTACATGTTATCTACGACAGCTACGAGTTACCATACAGTGAGGATATTACTTAAGGTCTCAGTAACTGTCCCTGAGAAAATGCCGTCACTGGTCACTGCTTAAAGTTGCGTTTAAATTACGTATACATCTGAAACTGTATGCATACATATCTGCAACTGTGGGTGGCACAGACTTAATCCCCTCAGGAGGTATAGCCCCTACTTTCACAGTCTCATTCACCCACCCAAACCAAATCTGATAGCTAACTCTCTAACTAACCCTGCAGTTATTTTCCCAGCTCGTTTTATGAAGCACTTAATCGAGTTACGCCGTTCATAAATAGTCACATATTCACTGCCAGTTATGCAGGAGAGCAATATTATAGCTTCACAGCTGCGCCTAACGTCGGCACGGCATATATTTTGATAAAGTAATACTGAAATGTAACATTCAAGTGGCGTTTTCATATAGTGCATTTGATATGATGTTATGATGGCTAACTAGCATTGGCTGACCTTGAAAAGAAACCCGTGCGATGCGTGAATTTCGATGTTTAGTGATTAATGTATTTAGCACTTACCTTCCTTGCTTAGATAGCTGTGCGTCCTTGTTATATACCTAAATTCATTACACTTGCAGAGTGACATGCATCTTAAATATCAGTTTAGGTCTGTGCTATAGGGGCAGCCATGTTGAACCACGCGCCCCAGTTATGGGTTGCGTCTGCATGTTCACGGAAATCAGCTCTGCGCGGATGCTGCGCATGAAATCTGATGCGTATATAGCGCAGATTGGCTAAAAGATCTGGTCATTAAATAGTAACATAGTAACAGCATCGTGCATCACTATAATATAAACATTTGTGTATGTGCGCATCACCTTCGGTACTCCGATTCATTTGAAAAACTTTTACTTTTCCAGTGATCTCCATAGGTGTTAGATCGACTGGTGTCGGTGACTCAGGGAACATTATAAATTATGCACATTATATACAGATCAGTGAATCAGATTTATAGGGCTGCTTTAGCAACGGTTGTCGGTTACTTTCGGTTTACCTTGTTGGCTACTTTGCTCTTTGTAATTGCTTGGATGATAGCCTATGTTTGTTGTCGTGGTATTTAAATTCTATTTAAGTGCAATATTTAGGCCTACAATAGCAAGAACCCACACAAAGCAGCAGAGATCTGTTAATTATTACATGGATTAATGTATTATTATTTGTACATGCAGAGTAATATATTTATGTGTACAGGAAGTTATTGCTGCCATGAAGTATATAGGTATAATATTTAAGGTTTAATATTTTATATTTAATCAATGTGCCTTAACTTAAGGATTTCCCCATATCCCTTCCTCAGAAACCGCACACACCCACACCTAACTACCGACCAGATAATTACGCCGCTTAGCATGTGATTGTATCTGGAAAAGTGTGTGCATGATGTTGTGGGTGTGCGTGTCCATATTAAAACACCAATAATGCATACCCTGCTCCTGAATTCTTACCAAATACTGTGATGATGGTGGTGATGATGATGAAGACGATATATGTTTCTTAATTGTGCTGGAATATGTTTTATTGTGGTATCAATTGTGGTATCAATCATATTTTACAAGAGCTTTGAAATATTACAGAATTTTCTTCTGTCTTTCTGATTGATTTTTCCAGTCACGTCTTATATTGCTTTCATATAGATTGTTTTCAATTGAAAATGTTTGAAACTTCAGCAGTCTTGATTTCCGTTTTGAAAAAATGGTAACTCCATGGACCTGCCTTTCTAACTTCACATGTCATACTACCTATAATAGCATACAATATTGTATGCAGACTCTTTTGTTTAGGATTATCACTTTCTCTCGTGAGTACGACCTCTGTATGTGTCTGCTCTACCTGCTCGCATGAGTAACTTCTGAAAGGTTTTGGTGATTCAGCTTACTGTTCAGTTTTTCAGGCCAGCAGAATAGCCTTATGGGTATGAGGAGGAAGAGTATGAATGTCAGCTCATTGGTTTGGGCTCAGTGGTGTGTGAAATGAAGGCGCACAAGTTAATGAGTCAGCAGAAAGTATGCTCAATTTGAGAAGATCAATAAAACAGTGCATCACGTGCATACATAAAGAAATAATAATAATTGAAGGCGATTAAGATAATCACAAGATAATGAAATGTAATTGTTACAGAGATCTCAAGGTGAGCAAAGTGCAACGCTGTGATTTGAATGGGGGGGTTGCGGAGATCTGCTGTCAGGGGGTTGGGGGAGTGTGGAGGTGGTTACATTTCATTCTTGTAGCCATTGGAAACTTCCCGCTGTCACATAAATTATACCATGGCAGAGTGATGAACACTAAAAGGGATTGATGCTTAAAAGTATGACCGGTCTGAGTGTGAGAACGGAAGGTGCTGTCTGTCACTAGTCGAGTGTGAGACTTTGAGGTGTCAGCCGTTAAGGGCCAATGTCCAGACATAAGTGTTATCATTCCAGATAATGTCAATGAGGGCTCCTTGAAGCAGGAGTTTCTAGGAAGTAGGAAGGTCATAGGTAGATGCCCTTAAATATGTCTTCCCGAGCATATTTTGTTTTCTAATATTCCTGTCTCCCTATGGAGAAATTCAGACATTATGTTTGTGTGTGTGTGTGTGTGTCTGTGTCTTTGTGTGTGTGTGAGCTTTGATGAATTGGAAAACCTCAGAAGTCCGTGTACTATAGAAGCCTTATACAGAGATGAATAAATAAGTCGGCGACCTCATCCACAGCTTGTGCACCTCAAACACATTTGCACGCGGGATCTCCGATGGTCTGTGCGCCGCGAGGTTGTAACACCTCATTTGGAAACATGAGGACTCATGAATAGTGAACGTCGTGTCAGTGACAGCCCTGGAGACGCTCCCCCGCCCGGGCGGAGGAAACCTGCGAATAATCACTCCTTGGAGGGGAGGGGAGGGGGAGAGGAGAGGAGATTACAGGGATGAGCCCGGCACACTGGAACCTACTCCACCTACCCATTACATAAGCGTGGAAGAAGGCTGCAGATCTGCATTGTGTGGGTGGCGTGTACGTGTCTGTGTGGATGTGAATCTCCCTGGATCCGCTGCCAGGTTGCCTTGGAAACACAATTGGTAAATCTGCATGCGGGCAGCTGCTTGTGTACCTGGAAGCCAGAAAGAAAAAAAACAGGCAAAATAAGTATCATTAGGATACATCTGTCATCAATATGTGAGGAGAGCGTTGTCATGAGGCGGGAGAGCAAGAGACGTCCACTAACTGAGCTGTGTTTCTCCACACAATCTGACGGCTGTCCTATCAAACGCCAGGCTGTCCCTGGTTATGCAAGTGGGTCCCTGCATTGTGAACAGAAAGAATCTCCCATCACAATCACACAGCTAAACACCCCTCTAATTTCATAACTCTGTGATACTTCAAAGATCTTCAGAGATCTGCAGGCTGAGCACAGGTGAGAGTCAAGGGCTGCTTAAGGCTGCTGAGTAAAATCTTTTGAATTAATTCCTCTGTGTCTTTTATTTGTGCTCTAAACACTGCGACAGATAAACACATTATCTAATATGCATCTTTTGATGCTTAAAAATGCATATGCCCTGAAGGACAGCCTTTCTATGAGCCCACCACCACACCAGATTCTCCTGTGAATTACAATGAGTGTGAACAGCAGGCTGGGCTGGACGCTAACTAGCGGCATAGCCATCTTGCGACGCGCGGGCGTCTTCGCCAATCTCTGAGCTCTGCCTCTGTCACCCTTCCGTTAGCAAACTGTCACCGAATTTTCCGTCACTGTTACTGCCAGCAGGTTCTGCCGGGCACCCCGTTCCCTCTCTGTCTCGCTAAGACATGACTCCCAAGTGCTATCCAGTGACGGCGCTGTGAACGTCTTAATCTTGCTCTGCTAACGACGGCTCAGCAAAATGCTGCACAGTGCCATCTCTAAAGCAGACTTGCTACTCTTGACTGGGTTCTTGGCCAGATAAGATCTTCAGGACTTTATCGGATGACAGATCGACATTGAAATGACATTCTCAGCATTATAAGGAGAAGATAGATATACATGAGGACCAAGTGAAATCCAGTTTGTGACATACATTTTTAATCTTAAAGATTGTGATAGTTAAAGGGTGAAGTGTGATAATTTGTTATATATGGCACATAAATGTATATGTGGCAGTATAGTTTGGTTCTTTATGATATCAACGTGGTCTCAATAACTGCCTGATTTGTACAAACCTTGATTTGCGTGGCTTGCATTTCCACAGATCGTAATCTAGTTCAAGAAGGAGAAGTTTGCATGCCAACAAAAAAGCTGCCACAGGTCACTTGATGTGTCTGTGTCCTAAAAGACACTCTCATGTGCACAACTGTAAATAAACCTCCTCATCATTCCCAAAGGTAAATGGCTGAAAAGCTCAGACTAAACCACACTTTCACTCACTTCAGGTGGATCTCCTCAGGGGCTGAGTCTCGTCAGGATTCTCCTCTTTTCTGCTTTTTGCCCCACCGTTTTCCTGCAGAGACAGCCATACCAGTGGGTCTGTCTGTGTGTCCCATTGGTATGGCTGTGTGTGTGTGTGTGTGTGTATACCTTGTTGTGTACAGATTTGGCTTATCCAGTGCTGTATTTGTTGTTTGCAGTTTGTTGCATGTCATACGCATTGAATGGTACTGGATTAATTAAGCAGTTGGTGCTCATTTTGACGTCAGTTTTGCATCCCGGGGTCTAAAAGCTATATCCTCTTTAACCGCATCTCTTCCTGAAATCTGAACCCAGGCTGCACATTATTTCCCCATGATCCTTCAGCGAGCCATTCAAACGCAGGAAGTGAGGGTTTCACGGCTATTAATCAAACGGACCCTGGGCACGCATCCATCAGCCGTGCACCTCCTTCGAGCTGCGCAGCTGCAGCAGGCCTCCGGGGCTCGGCTTTGAAGGCATGCAGGAGCGCACGCTCAGATTATTAAATGAAAGCAAATCAGTGTAGCATTGTTTTATTCCAGTCCCCAGCATGGTGCAGCTAAAGGGGCTGCACTTTTCACGAGCTGTCCTTACAAGGAGACAAGTTCAGCTAGGATGCAATTAGCGCTGTACTCTGTGTCTGTCTGCAGTAATACAGACGGGGTAATCACAGAATTTACGTGTGAATTTGCAGCTAATGGGGAGAAGTTTTTAATTGCTGGAAGAAATTTATTTTCTACAGCTGTTGTACTGTATTGTGCACACTCTGCAGAAGGACTGTTCAGCTAACAGCCTGTCATTGACTTCCTGTTGGTCCTTTGAGGAAAAAAAAAAAAAGTGTTTGATTTTGGCAGTGTTATTAATTGTGTTCCTGTTTTGTTCACTATTGCTGTAATTGTTTAATAACTACTCACCTGTTCTCAATCCTTCATTTACCATACTCAAAAAAAAAACAAGTTAATAATGGTGCTGTATTCTGAGTGAGATAAATAACAGTTATGCATATTTGGGGAGCGTGTCTGCATTTACATGCTGTTTATTCGCATTGCTTTATTAATAGGAAGTGGGAAATATTTGGCCCGTCTGCACCATCATTTAAACAAAACTAAATCTTGCCCCCATGACAGTTGAAAAGCTGTGCTCCTCTGCAGATCCCCTTTCCTGATATATCTCCCCAAATTGCTCTCTCTGGGAGCAGCATTGAGCCTCAGAACCGCAGAACTTCATACTTTAGACTTTGCAGTTAATCTAGAAGGAGCTCTCTGCCCCCTCCTTTTTTTAATATCCCGTACAGCTGCTCCAGCCTGCACCTTCTTCAGGGTTGCACCCAGGCACGAGCAACAGCAGTTTGCAATACAGTCCAGAAAGTACACTGAATAAATGAACATCTTTCTGATCCACACTGTCATCATCACCATCATTGTATTACACATTACATTACTGTTAAGTGGCTTAACAGACACCTACATCCAGGGTGACACATCACCCATTTACACTGGATTTAAACTTTTAAATATATTCATTGAGACAATTTGGGTTAAGCACCTTGCCCAAGGGTACAATAGAGGTGCTCCACCCGGTAATCAAATCAGTTTTCAGGTGACGAGGTTTCCTCCTGTGCCACTTGCCATCGTCATCATCACCTTCATCATCGCAGGCAACCTGTGATCACAGCCAGAGCAAGGCCTCTCAGAGCTTCTTCCCATTTGGCTGTGAACCTGCTCCATCCGCATGGCGCAAATGCACAGATCTCATCCCTCCATCTGGTTTTGTGCTGCACTCTCTGTGCTCTCACTTCCTCCCTGGGCTGCCTCTCATTTCTGCTCCAGCTGTCCATCGCTTATCTGTTCTCCGCTAGACACAGCCTCCATTCTCTCTTTTTTTTTATTCAGAGTTAATCTGTCTTCAACTTCTGTTTGTTCTCTAATTTAAGCGGCTCTTTTCTGGGTAGGGATCATCATTAAATTAAAGTTTCGTTTTTGTTGTGTTCATCTTTGAACCACCTGTCAAGCTCTTGAGGTTCCTTTACATCTTGGTGAGAACTTTGAGTAGTTGAATGTGACTAGTTTGTTAAATCCAGGCCAGCACAGCTCAACTGATTGCTTGGATACTAAATTCTTTTCATAGTGGCAAGCCGAAAGTTAGGATGAGGTTGTAATAACATTATATTACATTATTGGCATTTAGCAGACACTCTTACCCAGAGCGACTTGTATAGGTTACAGTTTTTTTTACAATGTTATCCATTTATACAGCTGGATATTTACTGAGGCAACTGTGGGTTAAATAGCTTGCCCAAGAGTACAGCAGCCAGTGTGGAATTGAACCAAAAAACCTTTCGGTTACAAGTCTCGGTCCTTAACCACTATGCTACATTGCCACAAAATGCAAGAAAAAGATACACATAACGGTAGCTTTAAGGAGCTGAATTTTTTACTCTCTTGAAGCACTTGGCTGCGTAATGCTCCCGTGGTGACTTATAGATATATAGATTCTATTTATTTATTTGATATCTTAAAGGACCTGTCAAGAGCCACAAAGCAAAGAAACACAATACTTGTGCTTTCTTCATTTTGGGCTACATCACAATTCTACCACAAGGAACTATTGTTCTTGAAGCACCCTGGAAAAAATGAGCACTGCGACTGGGATCCACACCACTCAGGATGTTAAAAAATAGCCTGCGGGCTTCAAGCCCTCTCCGTTTCATAGCCTTTATCAGCTGATCTCTAATATAACACACCGTATTGAGGCACTTATCTGTACAGAGCCTCTCACTGCTTCTTGATCTCATAGTTCCATTACAGAACAATGGCCGCTCCAGACATCTGAGAGGTGGAAGCTAGTCTACCCACCAAGGATTTTGTTTCCACCATTTTGTTTAAAGCCGAATGACCCAGAAGGGTCTTCTGTATGCGGAGGAGGAGTGAAATGAGATATCGAGAACCCTGCCCCTTGTGCCATCCAGGAAAAAGAAAAGGGCAAATCTACCAGCTTCATTGATTAAATAAATATTGACCTTCATTTCCCCCATGCACCATATTTCAAAAATATCTTTTGTGTGAGCTGGAATATTATATGAAAGAATTTATTAAGTAAGTGAGTTTTTTTTTCAACAACAATTATATAACAAAACTTTTAGTCTGCAGGAGAACTTCAGTTCAATGACAGACAAATTTTAAAGTTCTACATTATTGTAATAAATGTTATACTTGAGGTTTTCATTGGTTTTCATCCTTGCAAGCAGCCTCCTAAAATCCAAAGTCCTTGAGTAAGTCTCTGCTTTATTTTCTTTCTCTTTATTACTTTCGTTCCTTTTATTATTCCTCTATTTGTTTTCCACAAAGTTGGAAACTTATTCAGAAGTTAGGACTTTCATTCATCTGATCTGAACTTTTTTGGAAAATATATTTCTTTAGTATATATATTTAGTATATATATACTATAGAAATACAACAGCAACAGAAAAACCTGAAATAAACTGGAAAAAAAATCAGAAGTGATACCCTGTGATGGACAAGGTTATCCTTTGGTTGCCGTGCAACCCGATGCTGTTGGCATAGTGATGTTTAAGAAGGCCACATGACCCATTCTACCAGGCCAGACTGAGGCAGAGGATGGTATTTACACGGACTTCAAGGATTCAAACATGTAAGAGGGATTTCATGAGGTTCTGTATGTGGTTGTGTGGAATGGGGAACATTGCGTCTGAATGGCAGCGTGAAGCCTGTTGCTGAACACAGGTCTGAGGTCGAAATGTGTTGTGGTGTATTGGAGCTGCTGAGGGTGAAAGCTGTCTGATTGCATCATAGCTGAGGGGAATACGGTGGTGCAGATGTGTGCATCTCCCATTCCACTCCCACTCTTCTTGGAGACCAAGATAAATTTACTTAACTTAGTTAATTATAAATAATGGATTTCTGTTGTCTAGTGTGAAAAGATAAAAACTATGGAAATGACCATTGTAAGCAAGTCAGACTCTGTGTCCATCAAGAGCTGTAAATACAAAAGTTCAAGTTCTTGTTCACATGTTTGCACAAACGGAGGTGTGCATGCTGGCAGTTGTGTTTGTCTCTCTTTTATTGGAATTTGTTGTGGCACATTTTGGAGCTGGACACCTTGAAATGACAAACTTTTGTTAAAAAGCGCCTTTGAGCCATATTTGGTGGAATCTGAATATTTATGCAGGCATTGAGCTGGTAAACATAATGAGCTGGTTATGAATATAAATCAGTTACTGTCATTAATTAACCCTCATTCACATGTAAATGCAGTCTCTCCGGAGAAAATTAACTGTGGGAAATTGTTGCAGTGATAAATTATGGATTTGGTTCATCTTATTGGTCAGACATGAAATGGTTATTTTCTTTTCAACATATTCCCATTTTCCAAACACGTGAGCTGTATATATGTCTTCAATATTTTATGTCAACAGTAATACACCACCCATGTACAAAATAAGTCCCAAATGAGACAGAATGTTTACAAATTGATAATAATAACAATAACAACGGCAGTAATGATAATAATAATAAAAATAGAATCTGATCATCATACTAAATGTATTCTGAAGCAATTGGCACATTATTTCAGCTATATCTGTGATTTTAGTTTCCACTCAAAGATAAAATGGAACCCTCTTCCATTTGTTCCTCTATCCAATAAAGAGATATTTACAGCATTCTGTGGTAGGATTGGTTACAGACTGTACTGCACAATGACCAGTTAACAGTAAGGTCATTTATTTCAGTTTTGCAAACACATTTTATATTTGAACATGATCCTCCTCTGTAAGTGCACTTAAGATCATTCTAATGATCTTTAGTTCACTTTACCAGTGCTGTTCTACATCTATACAGCAGTGAGAGCTTGACATGATTTTTGTAGTGTCTTCAAATAACTGAATATGTAATAGGGACTCGAAAGGCAGGGAAAGTATTTGATTGGACTAAAGTCTGGCCCAAATTAATCAATGGCCTTTACAGTGTGAAGCTGATTTATCAGCAGGGGTTAAGTGCATCCGAAGAGGATCTGAAAACCGCTGTAGTGCTATTGAATTCAGCCCAGCAACAGCACTCTGCTGGAAGATTTAGTCACGGCTAACTCTTAATGAATTCATTTGTTTTCGACGCAGTTTTCAAGAGGGCTAATCCACATATTGTCCTTTAAACTGTCTATTGTAGGCAGCTTACTTTTTCCTTACCTCGCTAACCTCTTTGCCAGAGGGCATTTCTGCAGTGTTGAAGCACTCTCCGGTGCAGTAGTTTGGAAATTCAGGGTGAAATGCAAATGAACTTTGGTTCACTCAGCTCTCTCCACCTGTGTCATTCTGCTGAGAGGCTCTCATCCACTCCAAATGCACAGTCATATTGTCAGAGCATTTTTTTCAATGGCTGGTGTAATACCCTGTGTAAAAAAAATAATTTTGTGTAGGTATGACTGTATTGTTTCCAACCTCCCCCAGTGCAACTGCATTAGCAAGCCCCCTGGCATTACTGTAACCTTGCCTTAATGTCCTGCCTCCTCCCTAATCCCTGCCCTGTTACCTGTAGTTTGCTAACTGTAACTTGTCAGATTGTTCATAGTCCCTTCAGAACTCAAAACTGAATTAACATAATTTGAACTGATAGGCATATTTTAAATTTAAATAAATTGGCTAGCAACCTGACTCAGGATATTCAAAGTATACCAGTCATCTCAAGGAGTCATTCTCTGACTCAGAACATATTCTATAATGATTTGAGTAGCTAATCATAATGGCCCTATCATCTGTAAATTCCTGCTGTAAAAATGCTTGTGGCACTCCTTCCTCATACTGTAAATATGGAAATTCATTCTGATGCTCTGAATAACAGTCTGGAAGCTCTCGAAAGAACACTGTATGTGCAGGTACTGATCCACATCTATAACAGCATCTGCATGGGAAATAGTCTGAAATAATGAGGGAGAGATTTTTTTTAAAAGTCTTAATTATTGCTGGAGGGGATGTTTGACAATCAAACACGAGAGCACTGAGGGTGAAAGGAAGTGTGGCTGACTAGTTCTCCAGACAGAAGAGATTATTAATTAAAGCAAATACTTTCTGCGCTAGAATGAATTCAAATTTAAGAATGCTTCGCAATTTCAGATGCATCATAATTTCATGTTTTTGACCAGGCTTCATTTCCATTTTTTGAATCCTGAGAAGCTGGCCATATAGCGTTACTTCAGATTTCAATTTCTGGACACACTGGATGCAGGAAAGTTTTTCTTCTTTTCAGTATCAGTTAATAAAAGGTTGGCAGTCCAATCAAACACTTTCTCTCTGTTTATTATTTTTTCATTTAGTGTTTATTTATATATTTATTTTTTATTTATTTTGGGGGGAACCATTGGTGCCGTTTACCTGTGAGTCTTTGGATCATGTCTTTTTTTAAGCTGAGTTTCCATTTCCTGCAGGTCACTCTCTGTCACAGGTGAAGTGGCCCTTGATCATTTAATTGCCTCTAATCATAAGTCTTTCAGACAACATAATGGAAAACAATTTACACAGCAAAGCCACTGAAGAGGAATTGGAGAAACCCATTACCAGTGTGCTGGTAGCTCTCAAGGGAAATTCCCAGTACTGGCCCTCCTGAATTTATATCACAATACAATGTCTTAATATTATTCAATATTTTTTTGTTTGTTGTTTTGTGCACTTACAATCAGATAGCTTTGCAGCACCCAGACAGTGTTTTTCAGCCAGTTTCACGTACAGCATTTAATTGCTTGCCTTTTGCCTTCTGATGCGACACCTGGGTTATTTCACATTGGTTAGCAGCTGTATGTGTAGAGATACATGCTGTTCAGCCCTCAGGATTACATTTAAGGTCACAGTCCCAGGTAAAAACCTAAGTTCATGAAGAGAAACCTAAACTCCAGCAGGAGGTTATGGTACGGTTTTTGATCATGAAAAAACATCTATAAGGCTTTACATATCTAGCTATATTAGTCTTGTTTGCCACAACAGCTGCATAAATGAAATAAAATACAGGTGTATTTTATTGACGTATATGGTGTTTTCTACATCAGTTGCACTGTCTCCATGCTGCTTTTCCTTTGGTCCAGTTTTCATTTGCAGAGTAAACTGCCTCCTAGCCTCTCAGACCAGCCCAGGTTCCCACGACAAGACAGTGTGAGCTCCATCATTCTGATGTGGAAGCACATCCGTGGCTATCATAAATTAATTTTTGATGACAAACTTTGGGTTTGAGACATGTGAGACTAAGACATGACCATGACCATTCCTTCGGTTAGCCCTATTGTGGCTCATGTTTCACACCTGTTTCTCTAACCTTTAGTTAACGCTTTGCTGAGACTGAAAGGTTATGCTTTCATACTTTTGAGTAATGGCACTGGAGTAAACTCCTGATGTGGTCAATGTTCCCATAAACTGGAGCAAAAACTTCATTGCACATGCTCAGTTGAATGATTTTACTATTTCCAAACTGGTGCTTGTAGATATGCTCAGCTCCCCAACAAGCTAGCCTCCTGTAGCTACCTGGATATAAAAGTCTATTCTTACTACCAGGCTACAGTTTGCAGACCTGCTGGCTTTAGCTATACCTTCTCCCTAGAGTCACCATCGATGACTTTCAATTCATAGTTTGTTATACACATTGTGCAGGGTGTTTTCCTGCTTTTCACGCTTGTAACTTTTACACCATGTTTTAAGGTTAGCACAGACAAGTCCAGGCTAACCCTGTTCCTGAACAGGGTCATCTTAGCCTCAGGTTGGAGCTATACCACTATCCCTCACAAAAAAGCAAGACTGAAATTAGCCACGAGACGGCTGAGGCTACCATGCTAGTGCTCTGCTCCTTTGACTGAGATTGGGTTCAGGAGTTCACGTCCATTCTAGAATGGAATGGACTCACTGACTCACTCACATGTGGTGAGAGAAATGATTTTTACATAGAAGAGAATTTGATTACTGTCTTGCTCCCCATCCCCCCCTCCACACACCCAGTGACAAGAACATAAATATTTCATATGGAAACCGAAGCAGCTGTCTTGACTTCTAAATTTAGAGTTATGCTTTCTCCTAATCTGGAAAATGTAGCATGTCAGCTACTCTGGGGAAGGAGTTCTTAGTTCTTAGGGTAATTTTGAAACGTAGAATAAATTAATTTTTTTTTTTTTTTGTCACAAAACTTCACAGCTAGCTGGAGGGCATGTTAAAAAAAAAGGCTCTTGCCTGCAGGCAGACATTATATGTGCTTATTTGTAACCTGGAGTGTATGAATATATATGTTAGAATGGATCATGTGTGCAGTAGTACAGTACTTGCCACACCTGTTTCACACGCCACCATTACCATGACCATCTGCACCAGAGAGGGTAAATATGCATATCTGCTCATTTAACATCATTTCAATTTAAATGTTTGGCTGGAACAAGAACCAGAGTTACCTACCTACCACCCTGCCGGGACCCAGAAGGTTGCCTGCCACCCCAGAGTAGTCATTATATAACTTTCAGCGTTTGGAGATTTTTTCCCCCCATTTTATTTTGACAGTGAGGCAGCGGTACCCGTATCAGTAATTGTCACATATCGCCCACATTGTCCTCTGCTGTCACTTCATGCTGCTTCATTATCACACACTCTAAAATGGCAAAGTCAGTTACACAGTTTTTTTTTATTATTATTTTCCTAGAAACTTGTAAGTATGGCAGGGAGAGCAGTTAGGCTGTAGTTTTCAGCAGGGAGGCTGCGTTTTCAAACCTCATCATTTGGGAAACTGAAGGTCAAGGGTTCAGTAGTGGTGCCCAGGCTCAGTGCCCGGGGAAAATACAGAGGGGTGCACTTGCAATCCATGGGGGGGGGCATTCTTGGATTGCAAACACAATTGCAATCCACCAGTGGATTACATCTGGTGGTGCCCCGCTGGAGATGTAAAGCTGGTGGGTTGTTTTTGAAGGCGTTTTGCCCCTGTGCCACACAGAGTTGAGAGGGAGATGGTTCCACACACAATGAGATGTGCCACACAAGGCACTGCAGCGGACCAGACCTGACCTTACAATAACTGCCCTGAACTTGTTTTTGTGCTCTTTCTGATCAGTAGGATAGTCAGTTTTAGATAAGGGTGTATTTATTTATTTACTTTTTAACAAGTAGATTACAGCTGTTCTCATGTGGGACTGAAGACATAGCTAACTGGGCGGCTGAGTGAAGCGAGCGCAGTGTGTTATCTGATTTTCAAGTTTTTCTCTCTTTTCTCTCTTTCAGTAATTTTAGTTTTCTTGTTTTAGCTTATTTAATTTAATTACAGTCATGCAAATATTTAATTGTTCCTCTTTTCAGTCAACTGGGGTTAATTATTGTGATAATTTTTCACTGTAAATCTCATGTATTTCAGTAAATCAAGTTTGAACGCTATGAGGGTGACCAGAATAAAGGGAAGGAAGTGGGTGAGGGCAGAGATTTCAGAACGTTCTCTGGTTTTGCCGGTTTTTCTTTTGTAGTTGCACTTCCTAAAATTGGCTGTACAGAGAAAGACCCTGCGTGGTGAGTAGCAGAGGAGCCGAGCAAATGGGATTACGTCCCTGCTTAAGAAGAGGAAGACGCAGCCCCAGGGCCTGCAGGCTGAATAAGATCATATGCTCGCACGCGATTGTGCCTCTCTGCTGTCTGTGATCGCGTTCGCTGCACAGGCGTCGGCTCTGAGGGGAAACGATGAGCGCGTCTCTGCCGTTTCACACAGCAGATGGCAATGAACGAGCAGAACTTTCAGACCTCTCCGCCGACCTATGGTTCTCATGGCAACGGAATAAAAAAGTACAGGTTCGGCATCAAAAACGGGAAATTTAATGTTTTAAAGGTTTTCTTTTTTTCATTTTCGTGGGTAAAAAGAACAGATTATTCAGATTATTAATGGGTGACTGAGCACTTTGACTTGAGAATATAAAAAAGGGCTGGTGTTACTGATTCAATCAGTTAAAGCCGTTCATAGCCCAGTTTGCCAAATATGTTTAATCTTCATTCAGTACAACACTACAAAATTGGTATGACATCAATAAGTAAGGTTATGTCAAATTTTTGACAGTTTTTTTTTTCTTACCTTTTTTACTCTTTTGTCTGAAGCTGAACTTGGAATTTGGAATTTGAACAGAGAGTGTGGATTTTTGTGTTTCAGTTTGATTAAAATTTGATTAAGAACATTCTATCCAGATTTGACAATCCCCCTTCAGAATAACCCAACCATCCAATTTATTTACAGAAACTGGAGCCGTGTCATATCATGGCATTCCCATGGCATTCTCTGTTAGATGATGACTTTATCATTAGTATTTTGTTTGTTTGTGTGTGTGTGTGTGTGTGTGTGTGTGTGTGTGTGTGTGTGTGTGTGTGTGTGTGTGCGCTTGTGTGTGTGTGTGTGTGTGTGTGTGTGTGCGTGATGTGCGCGTATAAGAATGAGCATGAATTTCAGTGTGAATAATAAGACCAGCACGCTTTTATGGTCCCTTTGTTATAGATAAAATATGATGCCCTGAACGAGCGAAAGTGAACGCGAGACAGAGAGAGGGCCAAGGGCTTCACGGAGATCTCACTGGGGGTGCATTAAAAAGCTGTAACATACTTTTTTTTAGCCATTATTTCCTTTGGCCCTGTCAGAGCTCCGGCTGGCAGAGTGTGGTCCCACAGTGCATAGACAGCATTAATTCCCTCTCATCTAACAGACAGCATCCCTTCAATCTGTCTGACTCCAGATTTACCTTATTTCCTGCTTAGCTCTCTCTCTCTGTCTCTGCTGCAAGAAGGCAGGCCTAAGAAAGGCAAGCTGAGGAAAGGGTCATTGCAGAAGAGCAGTTACTCACTCAAGTATAATTCCTATGGAAAATGTGTGTGTGTGTGTGTTTGTGTGAGAGAGAGAGAGAGAGAGAGAGAGTGTGTGTGTGTGTGTGAGAGTCTGTGTGAGAGTCTGTGTGTGTGAGTGTGTGTGTGTGTGTGTGTGTGTGTGCACACACGTGTGTGTGTGTGTGGGGGGGGCTCATCTGCATCTTCATCTGCACACCTCATTTTTTTCCTGTTACATTTTTATGAATTATGAATGTATTAATTTTTGGCCATTAAAAACATATTAGTCTCACCCTGTTTCAAACTGACCAAAACAAAAACCTTGAAAAAAAAAAAAAATGATATTTTTATCTTGAATGGAGGGCAGGTTTCTAAGGTGACAGCGCATATTTAATTCAGAGTGTTGCTCACGTGGAATTCATGCACAATTACTCATCTTACTCAGTCCAAGCCACACATAGATGCACAGCCCTGCACACAAACAGGCGCACACACACTCACACACGCACGCACACACACACACGCACGGAGGAGCACGCACGCACACACAAGGCAGGTAGCAAAGAAATGGATATTTTTGAAACTGCCAGTCAGAGCGCGGAAAGTGAGAGCAGCGTGGGAAAGCAGACTCCTCCAGCACAGCCAGTGCTCCTGCCGTCAGCAGCATCAGCGCGGGTTCTCTCTCCGTTCCTCCACTCCACGCCGCAGCTGCCTTGAGAGGGAGAGAGGAATGAGCTCTGACCGGAGCCGTCCACGCCGGGGGCTCACGGCTCGCAGCAACAAGCGCAACTTCGCCCTGCGCGATGTCTGGAGGGCTCCGGCGTCGTTTTAGAAACATGATCGCCTTCAACACCGTGGAGGAGGAGGACTGTGGCTATTGCGAAGGGGCCCCTTGCCAAAAGCGCTCTGCGTGCCTCTCTGTGGCGGCTCGTTTCTCTCCCCTCTTTTTCTCCTGCTAATTTTGGGGGTGATGAGCACTGGCCGAGGATAAGCCGTTCCCCAGGATGGAATGCCTTTGTATCGTCACCACCAAGGTAAGACCATGGCACCAGTGAGGGATGCAGTGGGGAAGAAGGAGTGTGTGAGAGAGAGGAGAGAGGAGAGAGGGAGAGAGGGAGAGAAAGAAAGAGATGCAGAGAGAATGAGAGAGAGAATGTGTGAGAGAGAGAGAGAGAGGGAGAGGGAGAGAGACAGAGGGAAATCTCTCTCCGCAGTACAGATGCCTCTGCACACTCTGCGTTGCCTGATTGCAGAATGTGACCGTAAATTCCCAGTGGTCGTGGGCTGTCTCCGTGTGCCATTCATGTCTTTTCACCTTAAAGGGAATTTCTCCCCTTTCGCCCTGATCGACCGCCGCTCCGGCCGCCTCATTTTCTTTAACTTCAGCTCTCACATTTCCGTGCATCCGCTGACATCATTTAGCTTTGGCGTGATCTTTTGAATAATGAAAGGGGTTAACCCTCCTGTGACTGGACTGTCTCCAAACGCCGTGTCAGAGCCTGTCAGAAACTTCGGGCTCCCGCCACTGCACAAATCGAAACGTAATGAACCCCCCTTAAGCCGGCTGCTCAGACTCATACTGATTAGAGCAGAATCCAAACAGTCACTGACGCAACAGAGCTCGCTGTGGATTTCTGTGCATGTGTAATGTTTTGTTTACCTGTTAGAGGCAATGCATCCTAAAGTAGTCCTGGCAGATTAAATGTTTGCTAGTCTTTAATCTGTCATCATACTGAAGATCATTACTAACAGACAAATACTAGAACAGGTTTTGCCTGATGTGTGTTTCTTAGGAACACTGATTTTGTTCATTTGCTCATTTTGATAGACTGTTATTTTTTAATAACTGAAAATACAGGGTAATTTGAATTTCTTGTATGTGTTTGTGAAGGAATTTAAGGCTGTATCCTCATATGCAAAGCCCAGAATGCATTGATCCATCTCTTCTCTTTTCATGAAGCTCCACTTCAAATTCGGATCTCAGATTGTTGTTTCTCATTCACAAAAATAATCTCTTGATATTTGAATGAAAAAATACACATTTCACGCATTTGATTTGACTGTAAACAAGGGTATACCTCGGTGAACAAAGCCTTTGATAACAGAGCTTCTTTGTAAGGAATGAAATTTTAAATGATAAAAAGTACACATTTGCTTTTAAAAGATCCCCAGATGTCATGGACAGCAGTTCCAAAGAGTGAAAATGATTTTTATTTTCAAAGGAATACCTGTTATTTGTTTACAGCATGAAAGGAAACTGCAGAGCAGGAGTGCCAGTTTTTCTATTAAATAAAGCATTCAGATAAAGGTCCCTGGCCCTGTCCCACCTCTCCCTTTATCATTTGTCACAAATAGTGGTGAGTAAGTCATTACAGCTTCTGAAGTCCCAGCTAAAGCATCTCTGAGTGGCCATCCTGGGCAAAAGATGAAACGCAAATCAAATTCCTCAGATGGTAAAATGCAAACCATAAGAAAGGTAGCACTGAGAGAAATGGCAGGCAAAGTGGCACATTTGTTTGGGTGAACACATCGCAGAAAACTATTTTACTTTCAGCAGAAAAGGTGAATACTTTGGTGCAGTCTGTCAGTAACATTCACAGTTGGACTTAAGGCAGTGGCGATTACAGGACTTAATTGATGTATGTAATCGATATATGCTTAATTAATTCAATGTGTATTCCATGTTTAAGCCACATTTGATATTACTGAGGAAGTAGTTAACAGTATTTCCGAGTCTTGGAATGTATTCCTATATATGCCATGTTGCTGGAAACACAATTTTGATCATGTAGTGCCATTATGGAAAGGAGCTCTTTTGTTCACAGAGGAATTTGAAAATTTGATGTAGTGTGATGTAGTGCACTTGGCTTCCATTGCCTAGTCAGGTTGCACAAGTTAGCACCATTCACACCTTACCACAAGTTAGTGTGGCCTGACACTGTTGCTCATTTAACTTGAATGGATACACTTATGTTCTGTTGTGCTGGAAGTCGCCCTGGATAAGACCATCTGCTAAATGCATGTAATGTAATGTAATGCAATTCCAGTATATCCTATCCTCTGTCCAACAAGCAAGAGTTAGTTCATGATGGTGCCTTGTGAAGCACAACTCAACAGAGGCAGGCATGTCTAGATATAGCAGTGATTTCTCCTGTACTGTATATTTTTCATTGGAACACATAATTACAAGCTATCTAAGCAGACAAGCTAATTACAAGCTACCTATGGTACCTATGTAGACAGGTAGCTTGATGTGGAGTAGCCCACTCTTTATACATTAAGCTGGTTTGTGTCTTAGTGTATGGAATTGGATGAGGTGTGGCCAGTTTCCCTGGAGAACTGGAGCCAAATATGAATGCAATGAGAAGGATTAATCTTGGTTTCAACTGAAACTGAGAAATATTAATAATGTCATTAAAAAGGACTCAGTGTTTCAGGACAGTGACCCACACATGCTTTGAGGAATCATGAATATTTAAACAGAAAGGACATGTTGCAGGGACATAATGACGCATTCAGTCATCAGTCATACTCCAGGGTGAGGGGGGTGCAGCTCTCTGATATCACAGACAGGTGGATCCATCAAATTTGTCCAAGGAAACCCTATTTTCTTTTCAGTCTGCATATCTGTCTACCAGTGTATACAGTGCCAGTCAGACGTTTGGACACACTTACTCATAAAAAGGTTTTTCTTTATTTTTACTGTTTTTTAAATTTTAGAATAATAGTAAAGACATCAAAACTATGAAATAACACAAATAGAAGTATTCAGTGACCAAAAAAGTGTTAACCAAATCAAAACTATCTTTTATTTTAGATTTTTCAAAGTAGCCAAAAATGTTAGTAAATTAAAATTTTTGGAAAAAAATTGGCAAATTTTTGGAAATAAATTCATAGCAGAAACATAAGTCTTTAGATCAAAATGTCTTTGAATGCATGTTTCCCATTATCTTCTATTCAGGTGTGTCCAAACTTTTGACTAGCACTGTAGGTCTTCCATATTTCAGGGGAGGTTACTCTTTAAATACACTTCTCTGTGCCAATTTCCCCGTCTTTAATGTAGTCTTTAAAAAAAATAATTAAAAAAAAGAAAAAGATTGCCGCTCCATTGAACAGGAAGTAAGATGTAACATCAGCCTCGGATTTGTACAGCTTCCATACGGTGCTGTTCATGTATGTAGGATGGGGCTGCTGTGAAATTGCTGCTCTCTCCCAGGGTGAATCACAGGCATGTTACAATCCCGTGGATTCTAATGAGGGGTGCGCCCACCATGTGGAAGAAGGGCCTTTGATGTTAGCTCCTTCCTCTGGAACCCTAGATGTTACGTAATGCGCTCTACATGTAGGTTGAATGTTAATGTATTCCTGTTTATTTGCGTGCCATGTTCAATCTAAGATGCTGCGCTGTGGCTGTGGGCTTTTGTCTTACTCAGCCGACACACTTACGAGCGCGGCTGGGGAAATCCGGTCCACACAGAGTAATACGTTTGTTGTTTTTGAAGGCTGATTTGATTATCCGTTTGATAGAGTTTTATGAAGGTGTAACGTAATTGTTGACCTTCATCGTTTGCATTTGTGCGTAGCATCATTTTGTTGTCTTCCTGTGCTGCTGTCAAGAACTCAACCAAGGGTGGCCAATGGGATGGCGAAAGAGCATCTCCTCTCGGTGCTCCTAAAACCTAAACACAGGAGCAAAGGGAATTTTAGAGCCACACCCAACGGAAGCCACAGTCAACATGTCACACCTGACTCTGGCAACAAGAGTCACCGTGTGTTTCCTTACAGGCCTGGTCAGAGACTGAGGACCAGCCACAGTCTATCTGCTGAGGGCATTGCTCCATATCGCATCTATTCAGCATGGTCGATGTGATGATGGTTCTTGTGACAGAAGAGTGGGGCTTTGTGAACCCTGTAATATAGTGCAGCTAAAATGTCCTATCACTGACTCACTCATAAGTTTAGCAATTGAGTTTTTGTGTGTGTGTGTGTGTGTGTGTGTGTGTGTGTGTATGAAATACTCCCCTTCCAAAGCATTCTCTGCTAACTCCATTTGTCAATGCTGACCAGAACATTTTGTCCACATTTTTTTTCAATTCTTCCAGCATCAAGCAAAGAATTGGCATGAAGGCAGAATTCAATAGAATTTATTTTCTAACTTTGAGGCATTGTCTCAGAATTTGCCAACATCATTTCTAAAGGAAGGAGAGACAGGAACAGAAGATACAAGCACAGCAGGGGCAGCAGCCCGTGAGGAACATGGCAGGTGCATGGGTGGAAAAGACCCATTTACCTTCACAGGGGGAGGATATAGACAACATATAGGTATGGGTAACATGGGTAGTTTATGGCAAAAAAATGCATCCCCAGCCTATGAACAGAAATCCCAACCCAATGCAATAACCAAACAAGCCCCAAAACAAACAGACCCCCCACGCTGACTGCTGAGAGTCTATTTGACAGTGTGTCTGCAGTAGACACACAATCAGGTTTATAGAGAATGACCACCCTGAACTACAAGCACCATACAGTGCATAAATATGCTAAGTGCATAAGAAATCATCTTTGACCTAGATAAAATTAGTATCTAGTAATCAGGAATTCTATAAATGTTTTTTTATGAATTTGAGATTAACTTGAGGTCAACCATTTTTTTCTAGTGTAAGGAAATTATTATTATTACAGGGTGCAATTTTTTTTTTCCCCACAATTTTTAACTCAAATTCTTTGAAATAATTAAAACCGCCACATGCAGTTAGATATTGTTGGAAACAAGTGGCCGTTTGTGGAGCCAAACATTGTGAATGTGATAATTTTCCCTCAGGAACTGTAGTGAAGAGCGTGGATTTCGCACTGGCTTCTTAAATGACCTTAAGTCCATCCAGAAGAAATGAGGCAAAATATGGACCAAACAGCCTTGTGAATTTATTACACATGAGTCCATACAGTAACAAAAAGAGGAGGGAGTTCCTGGACTTCCTCTATGGAAAAAAAAACACAGATTGGGTCAGACGGGGTGTTTATGAATAGTGGGTGGGAGAAGTAGTTTCGTACAGGAGCTGAATGCTGTTTCACCGGCAGCCTTGGTTGTGGAACCGAGGAAATGTTTGCCCATCATAATGATGATGAGGGTGGCTGTAAAGATAGCTCTGATGATGCTGTCAGCTGTCTGGCTCAAGGCTTGCTGACAGCGCTGTCACGGAGGTGTTCGGGGACAGTGTTGGAGAACCCAGTACTGGAGCATTTGATATGCATGCCCATGTAACATTCATGAGCCTGGCTGGAAGTTATCATGGCTAATTTGAGCCTGGTACTGGTCGGCCACCCCTCAGGAAGTCCCAGAGCGTCTGAAAGCACCAGTCTGCTTCAGGTCCAGGGTAGAAATTACCTGCCACAGTGTGTGACACACACTGTGTGTAGCAGCTAACGCTAGCACCACAGACTGCTTTAAATTTGAAACTGTAAAACATGTTGGTGATAAGGGATCTTTAGTCCCTTTTCTTTAGCTGATAAGTGATCTTTTGTTGCTGTGTTTTCCCTCAAGAGAAACGGAAGGAGGTCTTTTTTTTTTTTTTTTTTTTTTTTTTTTTTCCTCTGCCGTCTTCCTTGCCTCTGGGTCTGCTTTGTAGTATTCCATAATTAGGGCTGTTCTGAGCAAGTAGTGACCTCAGCATATGGGAAGAGTTTCATCTGGTACCAGGCGTGTGTAGGAGAAGCCTATCAGACATCAGCTGCAGATTGGTTTGGAAAAATTTCCATATGGCTAAAAGTCTTCTTTTAAGTATTTTTCCAAAGCTCTATGGACCAGATTTTATTTTTATTATTTTATTTAATTTTATATTTATTTTATTTTATTCTTATACATTTTCAAATTTTCAAAAGCCACCAAACTCATCTCTGTGTAGACTAAGTAAATGCTATGTTGAACTGTTTTGTACATTCTGTATTGATAGTTTAATGCAAAGCATGTTGTGGTTTGATGGACACAAAGGGTTTTTTTGCTTGTGAGGGGGATTCTGCAAGAAAATCAGATAAGTTTAGTAGAGTAGTGAAATTTAACAAGATTGAAATATCAGAGATTTTAACATATTCCCATCAGTCTTATATTCACATATGTATATTCTTATATTCAGTCTTATATTCACAATCTGCAACAGGAATATATATGTATATGATATATGTTTATATATGTGATGTGTGTGTGTCTGTGGCAGGTCCGTGGTTAAATTAAAAATGATCTCCAGACAATTTTCAGTTTTGCTCTATGATATAAATTGTGTGAGCAACAAAAACAGTGGGTTATGTAGGTTTTTTTTTTCCAGGATATGGTACATGTGAAATGAACAGACACTGAAAGGGAAACAAACTGCATGAGAAGGCCCCCCAGAGAGTGAGCCAGAGCCTTTGGATCTTAGCTCAGGTTTCATTTCAGATCTGGACTTGATGTGTCCTGATGGCCAAGGTCAGAGTGCCGAGGCTGAAGGTGGAGGGCCAGGCACGTTTTATTTTTGGAAGGGAGCTGCTCGGGATGTAACCCAGCCAGAGTAAAGGGACAGTCCTCTGGTGCTCCTCGGTTCCGCTATGTCGGCCGTGATAAATATCACCGGGGGAGACCGCAGACGGTCTGTCAGGAACGGTTTCAGGCCTGCGTTCATACAGGACGTGAAAGACCGCGTGCGGTCAGCGGGGGGTATGGCCAGGGCAGGTACGCTGGTTAAGGCAGCAGAGCGGTCGACTGGATGAGGAGTTTTTTGGTTTTTGTTAGAGCTGGTTTGCAACTCCCATGTTGGCTGCAGCAGTCGTACCCTTGAGCTGGGTAATTACCCTGAAGTACTTCAGTAAAATATCCAACTTCACAAAAGAGAAGAAATGTGCCAAATGTAAGTCAGATTTTGCATATGGGCATCCACCAAGGAAACAGTAATAGCTCAGCTTTGACATATGTTTATGAGGTGCGCCCTCTAGAGTCCACCTTGTGTTATAACATGAAGCAGACCCGGTGGACTCTGTGCAGGTCAAGTGGCCAGGTGTTCACCAAGAAAACGCTGATAAACATAATGATTTTTCTAATCACCAAGAGCTGAGACTAAATTGCCGAGACTGAATGCTGGTTCCTTTAGAAATATTTTTGCAGGTAATCTTCTACCTGTGAACTAATAGGAGGTCTGTGTTGCAAATACACGTTACATGGGGTTAGAGGGTGCTTTTATCCAGTGTGACTCCCATAGTTTACAGTTTAGCCATTTTATTCAGCTGGATATTACTTAAGCAATTCAGGTTAAGTACCTCACTCAAGAGTACAACAGTAGTTTCCCGCCAGGGAATCCAGCCTTTTGATTACGAGCCCTGCTCCTGACCATTTTACCACACTTCTGCCCACTCATTAAACCCTTTTGCGCTTTGCAGAGTATCTTGTCCACAGATCTGTTTTGCCACAGAATATACTACAGCAGCAGGAACACGTTTTCTGGCCATACCTACTAGGTCATCTTGGTGTGGGGTTGTAAACGGTGATTGTGGCTGTAACAGCTGGTGTTTGGAAAGACTGATTTATCATATTGAAATGAAATTGTGACCTTGTTTTGACATGAATAGTCCAGGTAGTGGTTTCTATTTGGCAGGTGGAAAACCAATCCTAAGGATTGATACCTGAGCTGGTGTGACTCCTGACAGGCTGTGAAAAGAGGCTTTTGGAAGTGTGAATTACTGCGATTCCTGGGGTTGGTGCGCTTCTGCTTCCAAATATTCAGCAGAGAAGGACAGGGGTATTAAAAGTAGCTTGTAGCTACATTTGTGAGATAGACCGTGAAGAAGGGTTTGTACTGGATCTTAGTAAATGTATCAGTTTGAGGGTGGTAAATTAGGTTGTGAAGACTTGCTTTCGGCAAACCTTTAATTGACAAATTTAGCAGATGGTGAATGGCTTTGTCTGAAAAGTGAGCCATGTGAAAAGTGGGGTAATGTGGTTTCTGTGCCTTTTGTGAATTGCAATGTCAGGCTTTGTGGACCTTGATGATTTAACACATACTGTAACACCATACCGTTTAATGCTCAACACATACCTCATGCGCTGGCTAGACACCTCCGCTCCGGCTTCAGGGTACCAGTATGGGGGAAGGAGCTTCCCACAGCAGTCAGGACCGCGGAGTGGAGTCCCTTGCCATCTTCTGCAGCAGACTGAAGACCTGCCTCTTCGAACTGCATCTTGGCATCCCTACCTAGTTATAATACATAAATCTTTCCTTTTTTATGAACTACGATTGACATGGGTACTATTGCACCAGTTTTTCAACTATTTTATTGTACCACTTCTGTATTCAGTATGGCTCAGGTAATTATTGCATGTTGTGACAGACTGACACATATCAGATCTGGTCTGACATTTTGAATGCGCTGTTGTTCATGTGGGTGTACTGTATTCGCTCCTGTGCCTATGCTTTTTTTCCTATACATGCAGTAATAATACCAATAACATCTAAAACTCAACACTTTGTGCTTCTCCCTGCCAAGCTTACCTGTCTCACTCAGACTACCCAGCAGGGAGTATAGAATCTTGTATAGAAGTCTTGTTTTTTAAAGAAGAAAAGCTTTAAATGTCTTCTGGCCATTTTACTTTTGTCTGCTCATCCAGTAATATCTTTTACAGATATAAATTAAAATGAAGCCTCTTTATGGTGGACAAGATGGTGCCTGAGAAAGGCTCTGAGGCATACTGATGAGAAAAAACACCAGTGCTTTTGTGTCTCTCAGAAATGTTCCACACACACACACACACACACACACACACACACACTCTCTCTCTCTCTCTCTCTCACACACACACACACACACACACACACACACACACACAAACACACACACACGCACACGCCTCCCCTGTCCCTGTCTGCAGCCCTCTTCCATCCAGTGGTTAATTAATGCTATCGTTAATGCAAACTCTAGCTGTTGTGGTTTATATGAGCAGACAGCAACTACTATACTGTCTCTCATTAGAAAGGTCTGTATTAAATGTAAGAGGCTTGGCTTTTTAAGAAACGGAGTCACATCTTGATGGTTGGCCCCATGAAAGAGGATGCTTTTACCTTAGTCGTTTTAGGGAATTCTGGGAACTTAGAAGTCTGAGAGAGGCAGTTACCACAGCACAGTTTTCCGTGTTAGTCTTGTTTCTCAGAAACACCTCCTTTATTTCGCAGCCTCTGAGGGCTGACATTATCCACCAGGTGTTAAGGACTGCCCTTTTTAAATCTCCGGAGCATCGTGCAGAGGCTGCCGAGAAAGATCGCATTTTGAGAGTGTTCTTTTTTTTTTCTTCTTCTTCTTACGAGTCGTACACTGTCTGTTCTTGGCATGGAATATGCAGGGGAAACCGACAGATTTCGAGCCTTTAAATGTGTATGTTTTGTCTGTCTTGAATTGCGTTCGTGTTCTTCCTTCCATTCCTGCCTCTTCCCTCCGCCCACACCGGCCCCCACGGCCTCCTCGCCGCTTTGCACTCACTAACCCTCCTGATTTAGTCGTGAAACTACCAATTTGAATCATGTTCTGTTGCCCACTGATTTCATACGCAGTCCTACCCAGATTTTCAAAAATATCACAGAAGCTGGCACTAAGTGCAGGCACGGTAGAGAAGGTGAATCCTCCCCCAGATACTCCTTTCAGGCATGTCTGTTACAATAGCACACATATGCCATGATATGCAAAAGTTTCAGTCACATTCAGGAGTTACTCTACGCAGATGTGCATATCTGCTCACATAAACAAGATTGCTGTGAAATTGTGTGGTATTGCATTGCTGTATGAAGAAGTAAAAACATTTAGTGAAACAACTAACATCACTCAGTTTTCATGGTGGCGTATCAGAAGAATAACACATACAAACAAACCCTCGTATACATGTGTGTTTATGTTTGTGTATGTGTGCGTATGTGTGTGTGTGTGTGTGTGTGCATGTGCATGCATATGTGTTTGCATGTATACTGATATGAATCCACCTGTGACATAATGACGGTGACATCACAGTTGTGATTCAGTGACATCACAGGCAAAGCCCCCTGCTATTCCATCACGGAATGCTAGCTGGTGTGCGTTGCCCCCACTCTAATACCCACCCATCAATCCTGCTCATCCCTCTCCCACTCATCCTACTGTAGTTTGTTTCCTACGGCCGGGAAGCTTTCTCATTTACACTGTAAAGCTGCTAACCACCGAGTTACCATGGTAACAGGAGGGCTAGCACCAAAAATATATTCTGTAAAGTACCTTCGATACCTCTCCGCATTCCGCCTGATGCTTACATAACACTGCTCGCTCGAATCCCAACTCGGAGAGCATCGGTATTCAGTAAAGATATCGATTTGCACATCCTGACTGAAGCGTGGTCTTTAAAGATGGAAGAGATTGTACAAAAATACAAATAACGCTGTGATGGAAGGTATTCTAGGATTCACTTTCAAGTTGAAGTCCATGATTTCTAGAATTCATACATATATAAAATCTCTCACCTCTCTTTCTCTCACTATATTTACATACACACACACATACATATATATATATATATATATATATATATATATATATATATATATATACACACACACACACACACATACATACACATACATACACACACATATATAGTGAGAGAGAGAAAGAGATGAGCATGTAGATTAGGGTCTATTAAACCCTAAGTGTAATGTAAATCTGTTTATACTAAAATGTATTTATATAGCACCGTAAGGGGGAAAATCAGTCCAAGTCTAAACTGGCCCATATGGTCCATATGGTCTCGTTTTTTGCGGTTGCTAACATGCTGCTATACGCGGTGGCATAGAGATAAAGCAGAAGGAGAATGAGCTCAGGGATTTGTCTGCGTTAGGCAATGGTTAGCATGTGGAATGAACCAGCTGGCTCACATGTTTCATAGGCTGGAGCTGGTGACTTTGGTGAATTACTGGTCCAGTGCTTCACCCAGTACTGTGTCTCTGGGGAGAGGGCGAGAGAACACTTTGCATTTAAAAGGGTCTGAGAAACGCCCCCCCTCCAACCATATACCTGCCAGCAGGTGGAGAAAGACCCCGTCTGCCTGTCTGTCTGTGGTGCTGCGGAAATCACTCAAACTAAAGGTGTGGTTGCACAACGCCAGGTGACGGGGAGGAACTGTCCTCCAGGTGGCCAGTGGAAGTCAGCAGGTGATGAAAATGTGAGTCTTAGGTCATCTGCTGTACACTGTGCAATCGACAGAGGCGCTGCTTGATTGGCACATGCCAGACACTCCTCACTCTGCTTAAAGCAGAGTGCCTTTATTGGACACACAATAAACAAACAAAGCAATGAGTCAAAAGAATCAAAAGAGAGGAAAATATTAAATACAAAGCAGCCAGCCATTACAGGCTGTGTGTTGAATCTTTCTGTCGTGAAATGGGAGACCCATGCCTTTTCAAGCCATCACTTTAATAATGTCAACGCGTCACCATGGCTTTGCTAAATTTGTTTTTATTTATTGAAATATAAGACATTCAACAATAAATACATGCACCGATGGTCTATTCGTCAGTAGTCTATGCCACATTGTCGACAGGAGAATTGTCTGTACTGACTCTAGAACTACAGAGGAATATTACATAACATTCGTATAAAAAAAGGCTTTTTATCAGGCACGTTACATTCTGTAATTACCCCGTAGGTCCATCAAGTGCGCGCCTTCCTCCACATTCCCCTCGCATTTGATTCAGAAATTGTTAAATACTGCATGACGCGATTATGCAGAGTAACAAGTTAAATTTTAATTCCTCACCTTTCCCCCCCCTTCTCCCTCCCCCTTCCCCACGATCGTCTTCCACGAGTGAAATGACTACCGTGCAGAGATGGAAGGAAGGAACGTACCCACTCGGAGACGGGGATTATCTGCTTGTTGGAATCGTCAGGTGCAGCGTTCTGCGTGGAAGTGAAGCGCGCAGTCTGCGCTCCTTTCCTTCTGACCATGTCGTGTTCTAAAAGTCACAAAAACAGATATCGATACCTTCGGAAACTGACATAGAGAAGCTCCGACTCGACAGCTGGAAATACTCGCTCAGGGATTCTATTTGTTTATTTATTTATTTTCCAAGAAGCTCAACAGTGATCGTGGCCCCTATGCTCCTTGCTGTTGGCAATGTTTTTTGCATGCTACTGTGCACTGAGGACAAACGTAAAGGTAAGCCGAGGCGGTGTGTGTCTGTGTGTGTATATGTGTGTGTGTGTGTGTGTGTGTAGAGAGAGAGAGCGAGCGAGAGAGAGAAAGGGAGAGAGACAGAGCGAGCGAGAAACAGACGGTGAAATTCTCTGCCTTTGTGTCTTAAAGCTTGACAGGTTGTTGCGGTCCTAATGTACCACAGGTCAGATCGGACCCTTTGCATGTTCCGTCGCTTTTACCGATGTGAGAAATGTTGCCGTGTCAAATACTGACCGAGTCGACCGTATGTTAACATAATAACACAACTGTATATTAACATAATATTGTGAATGTCATTGTATATCATCCTGACGCCTTCTGGTATTTCAGTCCGAGCGTGACGTTATCTGAAACAGATCAAAAAGATTTTTGGAGGGGCGGGAGGGGGGTCGAAGCTGGAAGGGTGAGAGCGCATCTCCGCTCGCATCCCCGCTGTGGTTCAGGCGCTCGCTTACCCTCCGCCGGAAGCCCGCGGTCGCATTTCGGTATCTCGGGTTAATCGAGGACGTCTCCTCGGTGTCGCGGCCAGGTGCAAGACCTCTGTCCTCTCTCCCCTCGCCTCTCTCCCCGAAAGCGGAGCTCCGCATATGGCTTCGAGGAAGAACCCGGTGCGATCGCTCGCCCCGCAGTGGTGGCGGTGACGGCTCACCGCCTGCCTCCCAGATGCGCTGTTTGGCTTTCCCCGTCACGCTGAAGTGACATTGATCACCATTCCGACCTTAATTGTTAAAGTTACATTCCTTCTTTGTTGTGTACGGCAGCATGGTTTCCTAAGCATCTTTCATCGTAACGCAGTTCGTTTACTGATAATGAATAGGCTACATAAAATAGTATTAATTGGGTCTGTAATTCAGATAAGAAAGTTGTTTTTGAAACATTAAAAGGTAATATATGATAGGGCGAAGGCTAAATTGAATGTCACAAACTTGTTAGAAAGTTTCACCTTTTAAAAGAAAAATGCATATTTTTGGTTGATTTAGTGGTGAAACATGGTAAGAAATATCGTCTCATAATAGCGGATAATCTTGCTTCAGTGCATAAACTCAAAAGAGGTGGTATGTTTCGCGGGTTGATATTTGGAGTCTGGAGAGAGTCTGGGTAAAAAGGCGTTGATGGATTAAGTGAAGAACGGAGACAGGGATTCAGTCATTTACCCTTAACTTGCGGTTAAATGATCTTCCTGTCCAATGCTTTCAGCGCACAGGAAGATCAATAGTGTTCATTCAAAACTGTAAGCGTCAGTTCACTCTGAACAGTGTCTGTATTGTCTCGGTGTACCTCATTTTTACACTTAAATTGTTGCATTAACATTGTTCACTTTGCTGCATGCCAACACAATAATTTTTCATTAATTTTAGTGCTACACGCTCTAATTGCATTGTGAAGACAAGAACACGGTGAATTGTGAGTCAGAGTTAAGGACCGGCGGCACATATAATTGAAACAGAGAATGTCGTGGGGTACAGTGACGTGCGTGGCCACGTGGTCCTCATATCTTAAATGAGAGGGATCATGGAGCTGTAGAGATCCATCTCCTACCCGGATTGATGTCCCCATGGGACATTCTCATTAGTTTCTGATGTGTCTCGCCTATGACTCCTGCAGTCAGTGGGTCTAGAATGAGAAATGTTTTGCTGTGTTTTGAAAGTCCTAGAATTTCATCCACAGTTGATTTCTTTGCTATTTTCCAGTCATAAATTACTCATTATAGATGCCTTCTTAAAAATGAAAGCAAATTCTTTTGAAGCTTGCATTTATGAAATCCTGCTGTCAGCTTTCTTACAGTGTTAGCAGACCTTGACAAGTATACAGTTTCTCCAGTAATTAAATCCCCAACTGAGAGAATGTTCCGTGACACCTGTTACTGATATAACATTCTACCCATTTGCAACACAGAGAATGCAATCTTTTGTAATCTAACCATTGAATGCAAAATAGACCTCCCCAGTATTTCTTTTCTTCTTGTGCAAGCCAGTTACCCTGAATAAGTAAGTTACTGTGTCACACAGCAGTACCCATGTCATTATGTCAAAACAGCTGGCTCCCTTGTGCAAAGGTCCAGCCTAACAGTGCTCTCTCTGCTGCATGCAGTGGTTGTGGGAGTATTCGTGTGGCAGCAATTCACAGTCACCCCGCATCCAAGCAAGTCAGCGTCAGAAAGAGAGGCATAGGCATGCTTTCGGCAGAAACCCTCAGAGAGGGGGCTGGCTCCATAAAATCGACCTTCTACTCAAAGACTTCGAAATGGAATAAGAAATGGCTGGCGTAGGAGGAAAAGCAAAATAACACGAAGGTAATAAAACAATAAATTGTGCGAGTCCACCTCAGGGGTAAGAGCCGAGGCTCTGTCTTTGGAAACAGAAAAAAATCCAAATCTATAGCATTCTGCTCATCTTGGATATGTGATGGAATATGATAGGAGACATTTGCATTTTAACCTTCAGGTGACATAAAAAAATTCTTAATCTTTAATTTGGAATAATAAGGAATAATAATAATAAGGAATTGTTGATGAATCATGAAGGAACTGTACTAGGGGTTTCTCTAAAGAATAACTGTTCTGATTTGCATTTGTAGAACTTAAGTTTCATCTGTTTGTTTCATCTTTAGCCATCTGAAATGTGTATTAAACTAATGTCAATGTAATGAATCAGTCATTTTTAAAAACTTACAAGGCAGAGAGAACATGTGGATCCTGATTATATGCGTTTCATGTGATTTTTTGATAATTTTATCATTAATGTGGTAAAGAGTGGGATTGACGCTTTAATCAAGACATTCTGTGAAATACAGTCACCTGTTAACATTCCTCTGGGCTGTGGTGCTCCTTACAGTAACTCATAAAATCAAGTCTGCTCACAGTCATTAGGTCAAGAGTGCGGAGAACATGGGCTCCTATTTGATTATTTCCCAGTGTGTTTTGATAGTCTAAACTCACTGTCGGTTTGCCACTTGATTTCAATTGGGGCGATTTGCATAACAATGTCAGCAAAGCCACAGCGGTAAAGCAAGTAGCTGGACTGCAGAATGAAATGGTAGAAAATGCGGCGTTTGATCTTTGGAGAAGCTGTGACTGTCATAGGCACAGTCGAATGACCTTAGTCCCAGCCTCAATTAATTACCAGCAGCTTTCCTGGACATGCAGTATCCTCCAGCTGACACACGAGTCGTGAGCGTGTATCAGCACGCTCAGATCTTCCCTTAATTTCCTCCAAAACTTCAGAATTGCCATAGAGCTGGAGTTTCATTTCCCCTCTTCCAGTCTAATTAAATCCTGAGTAAGAGCAATTAAACTCCACATTAATTTTCACTTTGTTCTTATCCTTGTGGCTGACAATCAGCGGACCAGAGACTCCACTGAGGGATTAAACATGTGCTCTGGTTTCAAAGTCATTCGACCCAGAGGTATATTAATAACAGTTTCATACTGTACTCATAATAATAATAAAAAACAACTATGAAATCTGGATTTCTTTCAGTACCATTTGTGTTATTGGAACAGTATTTAATATTCAATTACAACTGAATATTAAAAGTATCTCTAGGGTATTTTATCCAGGTGGGATTCATTACGACTGAAGGACTTTTGGTCATACTTTCTTGGCAGACAGCTACAGGGTTTGCATTGCAGGGTTTCCTCAGAATGTGACTGGAATGTGAGAATCAAAGGTAAATTTTACCCCACAAAGCTTTGTGTTCTTCTTCAACAAGAGACATAATTATCTCACCCTGCAGAAGACCCAAAATGTCTTGCGTGGGAGCTAACCTCAGTGACAGTGACACGGAATTTGCATATGGACGTTTGATTGTAGCTCGGCAGTTGTTTCTTTTCCCTCTCCACGTATTATTATCATTATTTTTTTTTTCCTGGAGCTGCATTTATCAGTGAGGAGTAAACGCCAACACACCACACGCCAGGAGTATTCACAGGGCTGCCAAGTGAAACTTTTGCAGTTCCCCACACATGCAGCCCATTTAATTTATTCCCTGATTGTTAAAAAAAAGCACTTTCAGCTCTGAAGGGAAATGCTTCATGACTACAGACACCCCATGCAAATGTGGAACAAAGAAATATATCTGTGAGAGTCAATCTTTGATGCCACAGAACTCCTTAGAGCTGTGGGGTAGGGAGTGGTGTTGGGGGGTTATCTCTTATTTCAAGGTCTCTTCCACAGTGACCATGCCAGAGAAAGGCATTAATTCAAATCTTTATTATTATATTAAATCTGCTCCACTGGCAGGCTTGTGTTGAGTCCAAGGGATTGTACAAAGACTGATGACCGTCACTGGAGAGGCAGGGGGATGTGTGCATTTGGAGTTTTAAGTTCTAGTCTGTGTCAGTTTCCCCAGTGTACAATACACGTGTGTTTGGAGTGGATTCAGAACCAGGTACATTCATTAGTGCTGATGACTAATTCTTATTCCACATTACTCGTAATCGTATTTATCTGTAAGCACGGATGTTTGCCTTTACCAAGCCCTTTACCTGTGTTTAATGAAACTGGTAAAAGACTTTGGCCCTAAACTAGTTTTCATTGATCATTTCACGCTGAGGTTCTTTATTTGAATCAGTGCCCAGTGTGTCAATGGCTGCCACTGCCTGTTGTGTGTGCGTTTAACGTGGACACTGCATATCTGAGAGCAGTACAGTTATGACATTCTCACCTTTAGATTGTGGCATTTTCTGTGCCAGTCTTTTGAAATCAGTAATCAGTGAGAGATAAAGGGGGTTTCTGTTCGGTTGACTTCAGCTGATTATTTTCATTTACTTTCATTTCTTTGGCTGCAACGTTAACATCTCTCTCTGCAGTGTGTGAACCTTTCCAGAGATGAGCAGAGAGGGGGAGAGCCTTCAACAGTGTGGAGCTAATAAAATACCAAATATAAAGCAAGGCCGACTGACAGGTTCGATGGCTATCTTTGCATTTTGACGTTGGGATAATGTTATGGCTGCATTTTGGCGATTTGCTGACAAAGGCTGTTAAAAGTTCAGCTGGTGGTAGAGCACGCTTTGGGCTGGGCTCCTGCGATACCTGAGAATGGCTCAATTTAACCTGCCCCAATTCAACATTTTAGGTTTGGGGGGGAAAGAAAGAAGAAAAAGCCTTTCATGTTTCCCAGTGTTTCGGTATCAGCAAGTGCAGGTTCCTGTTGCACCGAGACTCCCTCCCCGGGGGCCTCTGGTATCACTGGCTCGCCATAACAGTTGAGTAACGTCCTACGTATAATCTTATTTGGACTGATTTTGGAGAGGCCGTCCTCGCAAAGTGTCCCCCCTGGGGGTGTGGGGGGCCAAGGGGGGGGGACTGAGAGGGCAGGGTGACAGTGGCAGCTGTGTTTGTGGAACCCAGGTCTCTGTGTCTGTCACAGTCACTCACTGCGTCCTGACAGATGTGAACTCCACCGTGGAGGAACCCAGAGTGATGGTGGATTACAGCCATTTACACTGAAACATCACACACACAAACTTCCCACATCATTCAGTAGCTGGGAGAACATTATCATGCATTTCTTTTTCTTTTTTTATGCGATTTGGAAAGAGAGAGAGAGGGGAAAAAAAAACTTACACCATCTTTTCAGTATTTCTCAGCTCCTCTGAATGCATGAACCTCCGGACTCTATGAATGTTTCAGCAGCTGTCAGCATAACTGGTGAGGAGACGCCATTCACTAAATACTTTGTTTCAGTTAGGAGGGCATGTACCAGTGGAGGAACAGCATCATTTCCCCTGGTATTATTGTTTTTACAAATATTATAAATCAATTATTCTGGCCGTTTTTTCTGATTTTTCTGTGTTGCAGTGTGGAAGCCATTTTGGGCATGTCTTCTTTGATGATTGTTGTTGAATCAGTTGATTTTATTTTTACATTTATATATTCACATGTTTGCGCTATGAGTAATTCTGCCTAGTTCCTTTTTTGTCATGTTGTGACTTAGTCCTGGTACCCCTTCACAAAACCTCACCACCACTGTGTCAACAGAAGTGAGAAATATAAGTTTGCCAGACCATTGTTATGCCACTGTAAGATGCTGCACTGTAAGTTGCTCATCAGCAAATGCTTGATGAGGACTGTCATGCAGGTATGACCAGTCTAGAGCCAGACAGCATTTCACAGTTTAAGAGTGCTAGAGTAAGTTGGAGGAAAAGCATCTTGTGAACAAATACAACAGCATAATAATGTGATCTGGAAACAAAACTCAAAACAATACTCAGCGTTCCATTTTAGACCATCCAAATGTAAAACATCACCATGGCATCCATATTCTAATGCCTGCAGCGCAAACAGCTCAGTAAATCCCAAAAGTGTGCACTGTGTGGCCCCAATCAAATTTACGTGTTACAGGATCTGAAGAAACGGGACTCAATGTGCCAGTGTAAGAATGCGATGACTCTTGAAGCCCGGGCTATAAATACGATCCTAATTATCACATTAACTTTGAATTAGCGAAAGCAGCAGGGTCAGAATGAATATGGACTAATCTGAATGAAGGAGATCAGTTTGTTTGTTGCATCAGAGCTGCACTGCGTTCCTTTGTGCCGTTAAAGATTAATTAGAATGGAGTACGTGCAGGATTTCTGAAATCCCTCTTAGCCATGTTTGTTGGGAAATGCACTTTTGCAATTTTTCCACTCACTGAATTCGTCTCGAGCATAGGTGCGTTTCACCTAATCTTTTATGCAAATTGGTGCTTCGATTTTTTTTTAATGGAATGTAAGTGAAATGGATGCGGTTAATTGTGGATTATATCAAAAACAGAAAATTATGCAAACAGCCACAATCAGCTCTGATGCGACCGAAAAACAAAAAAAAAAAAACAAATTAACCTCCTCTGTTTATCTGGGGCACTCTCATTTTTTGGACTGACACATTTTAAACCAACGGACAGGCTGAATATTTACCCAAAATGCAACATCATCCCCAGCTAAAGCCTTCACATGGCAATGCCACTGTTAGAGGTGTGCTCTGTGCAGGTTTCCTGGGTGATGCTGGGAGATTCAGTCTCCTCAGATCCTGGGGCTTCAGGTTCATTGCTGGTAATCCAAGCAGGTTTTGCATCACTGAATGCTTTAAAGCCCCAGCAAATGTGTGAGCAGCTGTCTCTGGAGGGTCGGGCTGAACAGCCTCTCCATGTTCCTGCAGTATTAATAGCCTCCTGCAACTGTTTGTTCTCACTCATAGGAAAATAAAAAAAGTGTGTTTGCTAATAATATGCTGGCCTCATCAATGTTCCTTTTTTATTGGTTTCTAAGTAAAGGTTGATATTAATCTCTAGGTAGACATGAGACAAAATATTGTAGTATTAAATTTTGCAAAAGCCAAAAATAACTAAGCGTTTTGTGACCCTGAGAGCATACTGTGAACTCAAATTGCTTTGAAACCTGGATTAAAACTGGCTAGAATGTTATACGCATTTTTACTCCAAAATGTCATGCCAGTGGACGTTTTGCTTGCTGTCCCATACTGTCCATCACTCCTCTTTTGTGTTTGCTGTTTGTGTTTTCGTACCCATTTGAACTGCTTCTAACTAGCAGCACTACTAAATGACAACTATATTAGCTGATAAAGGCAGCATTATGCAGAGTGGCATACAACTGAGATAGACCTGAATTCAAAACTGTATTATTATTATTTTTTAAATTTTTTTACCAAGCGCTTTATAATGAATATGACTATATTTGCACTGCCACTACTCATTTAAGTTGATAGATGAATAAAGGAAAGAATGAGAAAAGAAAACTTGTTATCAACAATCGTGTTATATTTTAGTTTTCCTGTCGGCATAGTTTCTCAGGGCATTTTTCTTTGTGATAATTTTGTATTATGAACTCCGTGCCTGAAAGGTATCACATCGTGAGCTGGGTGTATCCTCTCATGCCCTCCTGTGAGTTATTTATAGGTATACTGTGCACTGAGACAGAGCAGCATGTGTGAGAAACCATCACAGTTCCACATTGTACACAATTCCACTGCCCCATGGTCAGCGGAACAGTTAGCTTGGCATTGGGACAGCTGTGTTTGCGGGTGTCTCTGACCGGACGGTCGGAGGCATCGCTCTAATGGAGGAGCAGGGCTCTGTGCCAGGGCTGTGCTTTCCGAGCTCTCTGATCTGTGCTGTGTCATCAGGCGCTGTCAGGGCCGCAGGGAGGCTCCTTGTTGGCTGCTAAAAGTCGAGAGGTGTGATATTGCGGTTCTCGCCCAGAGGAGCATCATGCCCTGGCCCCCCTGAGTTTTTCTGGAGCCGTCCCAGCGCGGGCGTGCGTGGATATCCACGCCATCGGAGAGAGGCGAGGCAGGCCTGAGCGGGCCGGGCCCTGGTTCGCCTCGTTAGATTGGGCCAGCTTGGTGGTGGCACGTGGTGTGGGCAAAACTGCCATGAAGAAGCACAGTCACCAGGGCCAGCGCTATGGGGGTGCTTAGTGCCGGACCTCAGTGCACCCCCATTTGTCCCCCATATATCCGGATGTCTGCACAGTATTTATTCCTTTTTTTAAGACATGAGGTCCCCCCCCCGTACATTGCAAGTGCACCCCTCTGTATTTTCTCCGGGCACCAAGGCTTACAGTCACTAAGAGGTCATTGCAGTGCGTTGAGGTGCTTGGTAGAGCCAGGCCTGGTCCATGGACTGTTGGACTCAGAAGGTGCTTAGGTTTCTGTCCAGTCCCACAGCCTACCTCAAAACTGTCTTCCCTCTTTCCTTGATCATGTAACATAATGACTTGCCTTGCTTTAAAACTGCTGACCGGGGCTGGGAAGTTCTCCTATAAAAACTTTTAGTGTTTACTGCATTCATTACATAATTATGAATTTTGATATTATTGTCAAACTGAATCCATCCCTGCCAAAGCTCTTCTGTAGGACCCCACCTGTGTGTAATTATCTCTGTTAACTAAGAGTCGTGTGAATATTGTTTTCTCTGTTAATCAGATCACACCCATAAGAAGTCGGTTGCCTGCCAAATTTGTTTCTATTTTAAATACAGCTATTTCAATAGAATGAGAGTGCTCTGAGAACTTTGTCCTTTCTGGTTTGTTCAAAACTTTAAATTGGAAAATGGACCTTTGACCTCAGTTACTTCAAAAGGGACAAGCCTGAATTTTTCTTCCATTTTCACTCATTTCACTCAGTTTCAGTAGTCACCAGCGGGACGTTAGTCTCGTCCCAATGCAACGGCAACTAAACTCACACTGGAGCATGGGGTGAAGGGAGTGCAATCCACCGATACACAAGCAGACCTACCGGGACTACTTTCTAAACTCCCACAGTGCCGAGAGTGGAGTTACAGCGGAGAACCCTGGCTGCCCTACCCATCCCTATGCCTGGCGGAGAAAAACCAGTGACCTCCTGGGCATTCTGGCAAATAATATGGCCAGTTTCGAACCTCGGCCTGCGCTTGGAACAAGCACCTGTACTGTCAGAGCAACTCACTATCCATGACGCTGGATGCTTATCCTTTTTAAATATTCTGCAGCTCTTGCGTCTGTTTTCTGGTGTAGGTAAGAAGACAGTTACTCTGAGCGCAGAATGAGCGGTATTTAATAGCAATAAAGGAATATGCGCCCAGCTGATGCCTTCAGGGACGAAGGCATGACTGGACCACAGGGCACAGCGGGTGGGGCCTCGGGGAACAGGTCAGCTTCGAACACACGTCCCCGCTGATTGAGTGGCCGCTCAAAGCACTGCGAACGGGCGCACTCGAATCCCGCTGAGCATATTTTGCAAATACACACACATCATCCGCCCACATTTCAGTTACCCTTGACAACCACAATTAAACAAATGGTCCATTACCATAACAACATAGTAACGGAGGCTGGTGTGCGCAGGAATGGCCTTTGTATGATCTGCAGTGAGTCTGAGGGTGTCCTGCGTGCGGGGTCTGTCCGCGGCACACCCCTCGCTGACACCCCGACTCCAACATGCTGTCCTGCTCCAGAGGAGACTGAGGACACCGAGATGAAAAAACTGCAAGGGGAACAGGGAACAAATTCATTAGCTTCTGATTTATAACAGAAAGGACACCCAGCACTCTGCTTAATGCTCCCAAGTGAATCTTTATTGTAATCCGCGAGTCTAAAGCCCCACTGCTGTGCGTGTGGGTATCTATTATTTTCTATAATAAGATATATTTCCATAACCGCTACCTGTAGCGATTCGCTGAATGCGTGTGTGCTCTTGTTTTATCTGAGGCTAGCGCCTTTTCAAGATTTTCAAATGTTCTGTTTCCTGCAAAAGGAATTTCGGATGGCTCTCACCTCAGACAACCTTGGTACTGATAATGGTGGCAGTGGTGCAGCTTTACCATAGCTTTTGGTTTGTATATTTTTGCATTCATTAGAGTTCTTTTCTTTCTTGGGTGGTACATTGAGCTGCATTGGTCATGCAGCATCTATTTGCAGTTTGCATTTCTTTACATATTTATTTTTCTGATCACTTCAAAAGGGTCTGTCTTTGGGAAGCATGTTAAGGTGGTGTGAAGTCTGTTAACGGAGGGTTTCTTTTTTCTCCCTTGCTGCCAGCATTTTCCCTTCTCTCAAACAGGATTAGGCAGCGAGCATAGAGCGGTATTATCTGTGATGTGCTGCATCGAGTGTAACTGTTCCACTCAGGAACAGTGTCCTGAGTAGGCGTTTGCTGCGTTTTGTCTGCTGATGTGACCCGCCCACAGTTGTGTCTTTTTTTTTGTATCTCATTTTCTGTTTTTTTTTTTTTTTTTTTTTTTGTCTTCAAGTGCAGCTTCTCACTTCTCACTGAAAACAGACAATCCCATAATTCTCCCACCTGCTCCTGCACAGTCTAATATTCCATTAAAGTGTGGTGGAGGGGCAAGAGAAAGGGGAGGAAAAGAGCAGGACTGTGAAAAGGCAGGTTGCCAGGAGGAGCAGCAGGATGAATAAGGAGGGAGAGAGAGAGTGAGAGAGAGTGAGGGGGCAGAGGAAGGCAGAGAAGTTGGTGAACAGTGGCAGGAGCGGGGAGGGAACGTGTGCTTATGGGGGGACAGACAAAAGAAAGAGAGGAGAGAGAGTGAGTGAGGAGAGGACGAGGGAGGTTTGGAGCAGAGGGTGTCGTGGTTCAGGGAGTGCTTTTTTTTTTTTTTTTTTTTGCGGCACACTTTCTGCCCAGCACTCTGGCCGTGGGTGTTGAATCTCTCATCCGCCCAGCCGGGAGCCGGAGCGTCCCTGACGCCGAGCAGAGAAATGTCTCCCGTTGTCAGCAATGACAGCTGCTTCTCCCCTGTCCTCTGCCACTTCAAGGCGGGCTGCTCCAACAGAACCCTCTCCCTGATGTTCGGATGCAAGGTAGGCGGGCGCTGACGTCGGAGGCTGTTTGTGTCTCGCGTGATGTCATCGGCGCTCGCTGAGGGTCGGAAATAGAAGTAGGAACAGCTGTAAGTAAGGAGATAAGAGCCGAGCGCCGATGTTGGAATTTAGTCCTTTTTTTTTCCTATTTTTGGAATGTGATCTTGTTTATGAATAGCGTTTCACCTACTTTTGTGCTTGAGGATGATATGGAAGGCATTGAACAAAAAAAAAACAAACCAAAAAAAGAGTTTATTTGGTTGATGTCTTAAAATATAATGCATATTCAGTGTACCATTTCAAGTTTAAGTGTTTGCTTAATTAACTGTAGTTTTTAGGTCCATGATCATCCTGCAGGGAAGCATATGCATGTGGTCATATCAGCTTTTAAAATCATATGTTCAGGACTAATTATGTGAAATCTGGCTGTCAGTGAGGAACCATATGCAAACTGAGTCACGCACAGGGAAATCTTGGCATACCTCACATTTTAATTTAACCTTTTTAATATTACACAGAAGCCTGTTATCACCTCTTATACTGTTTATTAACGACTGAGCATTTGGTGACCTTTAATATTAGTCTTACCTTACTCAGGGTTTGTACTTTGTAGTACCGCAGATTAATTTGACTAAATGGAGTAGTTTATCCTCTTGGTAAAAAAAAAAAAAATAGAATAAAGAATAAATTAAAAATACATAAACTGTCCCTAAACAACATTTTCTCCTATTATGCTTTGTTGTTACATTGCTAAGGCGATGTATGGTTTGAGTAATATCTGGGTGACAACTTGCTAGTTAGCCTGCTAGCATTTTCTAGGTAGTTAACCAGAGTTAGTGGGTGTTACTGTACATATTTCCAATTATTAACACCCTGCAGAGTCAATAGCTGCATATTTCTACACAGTGATGTTTCAGAACAGTTTGCATCAGTGATCTTATTAAACTGAAGATGCTGGCTACAATAAACTTTCCTTTATTCATGAAAGACTTGACAAATAAGAATCAGTAGAGAGCTGCAGAAAAGTAAAGCAAAACAAATGTAATAGACTTTGTTAATATCCCATGCATGCCTAATGACCTCTGTGTTTACTGCAAGTCAGTAGGGATATTCAATGGATCAAGTTGTGCTACATACATTAAGTCTTACATCTTTAAAAGTAATAACCAAACAAAACAAACAGATGCTACAACCAGCAAGCTCAATGAGTGCACTAATGAATATTTGTTTTTTTATTTGTATTTCAAGTAAATATTAATGGAATTACATTATTGGCATTTAGCAGATGCTCTTACATAGATTTTTTTTTTTTTTTTTTTACATGTTACCTATTTACACAGCTGGATATTTACTGAAGCAATTCTGGGTTAAGTACCTTGCCCAGGGATACAGCAGCAGTGCCCTGGTGGGGAATCAAACTACCAGCCTTTCAGTTACAAGTCCTGCTCATTACCACTCTGCTACACTGCCAACTTAACACTGAAGTGCGCTTCATTAAAGGAAATGGCCAGAGCGGGACTGTTATAGACATGAAGGGTCCTGTTTTGGAATGCTAACGGGACTGTGGGTAAGGATAGTCATTCCTCTGGCGAAGTCTGACAGCTGCACAGAATGTGTGAATCTGCAGAGTGACTGCCCAGACCCAATCAACACAGAGAATTCTGCCTCAGGAGCAGAGCTAAAACAACCTCAGGATGATGGCATTGTGTCCAGCAATGTCAGTCAGGTCCAAAAAAAAAAAAACGTAGGTTGTTTGGTCTCTCTGGGACGTCCCTTATTAGGAGAGCGGAGGCAATGCTGTCCTGGATGTGTGTGTGTCTGTGAGCTGGGTATGAGTCATTACACAGAGATAGGGGGGAAGGGAGAGAGTATTCAATTTAACCAGTATGGCACATAGTCCTTAAGTCTGACCTATTTAAACATATCTCACTTTTTAAATTTCTAATATTTTGTAGAAATTTCTTATAAGCATTTTGCATATCATATATGAAATTTTATACAATGTAGTGTTGTGGTGTTAAATAGGGATGGGAGTGTAGCATAGTGGTAAGGAGCAGGACTCGTAAACCGGAAGGTTGCTCGTTTGATTCCTTGCTGGGGCACTGTTGCTCTAACCTTGTGCAAAGTAACTAACCCAGAATGGCCTCAGTAAATAGCCAGCTGTGTAAATGAATAACATGTAAAAATATTGTAAGTATGGAGTATCCTATGAAAGTGCCTACTAAATGACAGTAATGTAAATTGAATGGACACCAACATGGCATGCCCTTAGCATCACATAGTTGTGACCCAACACACTAGACCCCCTCTGTAGTGTCCTGGGCTGGTGCTTAGTCATGCCTGAGAGAGGCTTACAGAAAGTCCAGACAACTGGAAACAGCAGCAGAATGTCAAGCAAGGGTTTCAGAAGTCTTGCTCCATCCTAACCTTCTGCCGCCTGTCTGTGTGAGGACACCAGAGAGGCTCCATACAGCCTTAAGGTTCCTTCTATTTTCTTTTTAAATAATAAATAAATCTGTCTGCTCAGGCTGGGTGGTTGTTGCTAACGTTCCTGTACGTCTTAATGATTTACTGAGCTCAACATGTGGAGCCTTTCTCACTTGAAGCTTGACTGGGTGAATTACATGTCTTTCCGAGCACGCTTGAATTAAGCTAAATTAGTAGAAGGGCTTAGGAATACAGCTGAATGGGATGTGAGGATAGCCTGTAATCCTGTAGGTAGTGATTACTATCATTGAGTTCTCACTGTCTGCATTACCTTCTGCTGTATTGTGTCCTGGGAGAGAGAGAGGAACGCTTCTATGTCTATTCATTCTGTTGTCTGCAGTCTTGTGTAAGATTATTTCAGGTGTGAACAAATAACCCACGAGACAATGATGTGATCTTTACCAAATTTTATCCAGAGAATTCCATTCAACAAGTCTTTTCGTTCCTGGATAGCAGAGTCTTCGAGTGGTAGAATAAAAAAGCATAGAAGAAAGCATAAAGTCAAGGAAAATGCATAAAAAACGGGAAATTAGCAGGGTATAAATGACAGCAAAACATTACCAGTTTACTATTGTGTATATCCTCAGACATCTTTCTGGTGCCATGTGTGAGTATTTGTTTATTTCTGATAGTGACAAAAATGTGATAATAACAGTGTCTCAAGGGGATGGAAGTGACCATTAATATCATTAAATCTCTGAATTGAGCACAGTTGTGAGTGGCATGCGCTCCTGTTTCTGGTGTGAAGGCACCTGTGTTGAAATGCATGCTGAGTAATGGACCCATTGTCTTCTTTTGATTTGCTTATTTATACAGCATGTACATCTTTGACTAAACATGTTGGTGGTGGCAGTTATGAACTCCCCAGCCTGAGTTATGTTAATTCATCACAGAGCAGGAGGCTGTTCCCAGAGATTATCAATCTTTGTTACATTGCATTACATAACATTACATTATTGTCATTTAGGAGACGCTCTTATCCAGAGAAACTCACATAAATTACAGTTTTACCAATTTATACAGCTGGATATTTACTGAGGCAGCTGTGGTGTGAAAGGGAGCCTTCACCTCCCCCTAGAAACTAAATGTTAATTGTTTGTTAATCGTTTGTTAAACATTTAAGGGCCCTTTGTCATCTATAAATTTCAAATCGACCAATAGGAGATCTTGTCATCAACTTCACCAAAACCTGTCAGTTGTTAATTGTGTAATTGGTTGTGTGTCTGAAGCCAGCCTATTGGCTAACAAGCCACACCTGTCTAACTGAAGGCTTATTAAGTGCAGGTATGTGACGGGAGTGAAAGGGGCTCATTTTGTTCCTGCTGTCAGTTTGCTTAAGCTAGTTTCTTTGTTTTTGTTTGTTGGGTTTTGAAATTAATTATTGTTCCTTTGAATCTTTGCTCTTTTCTGTTCATTTATGTGAGAAGTGTCAGACATTCTGGGTTAAGTACATTGCCCAAGGGTGCAGCAGCAGCCCTCCTGTGGGGAATCAAACCAGCAGCCTTTCGGTTACGAGCCCTGCTCCTTACCGCCACACACCCACTGCTGCCCGTTGTTGGGTGACGAGATCCAAAATGGAGCAGGAGTGCGCCACAGAATTCCCTTACCCTGATTATAGCGCCCCTCCTCCATTCCCCCACCAGAGCTGTGCTTACTTTCACTGGCAGAAGAATCGGTCAGTATAACAGTTGAGAAGCTACCATATGTTTTAACTACGGGCAAGAGAAATGCCAAGCCGCCCTCAGTCGGCATGAGTAGATGGCTTTAAAAAGGCCAGTGGATTAGATATCACTGTGCAGTGGCTCCACTTAATGACTTGGTTGACATGCTAATTAAACCTGAAGAGTTTTGAGATAATTTAATTGCTCTGCTGTTTTGACTATGCTGGAGAGTGCACTCATAGCAGTTCTTCAAGAGCTATGACTGCACTGCAGCTGAGATGATAGGATGGGATGGATGCTATAAAACATTCTTACGTGGTACTCATTAACTAAGCATAGTGGGGAATTATTCACAGGAAAGTGAGCGGTTTCCATGGTTGGGAACGATTTTAAGTATTCTGTGAGAGTTAGCGTCATTACTCAATGGGAAGGCTTTCATATACAAGTGAACCATGCGGTCATTCTAAGGTGAGGATATTAGATTTTTTGCTAATGCAGTGCACTGTGGTTGTAAACTTCACTGATACGATGAGTAAAGAATAAGAATAAGAATAGAAAGCCTTAGGGGAAAACCCTTGAAATTCTTCACTTACAGTTAAAAAAGCTGAATATCTGTAGGATTGTTGTGTTTATTATGACAGTATGCTGTGTGCAAATTCAGCTATTTATTCTTTTTCTGCACAGTTATTTTCATGGTAATGTGGATATGGGGCTGCCTCTGCAATTTTGAAAAGTTTGAAAAATTAGTATACATTATCTGTCATACAAATTCTGTGTGTTCATTCTGCTGTTTGCTCTTTGGGCATCATCTCTAACACTGAAAGAGTGCCATCTTGTGGTAGTGGACCCAAAGAAAGCCCTTCACCAGTGAAGTGAAACTGAGAAGATTTTTGTTTTCATCTAATTCGCCTGAGCTGACTTTGGTCTCTCTATTCTTTCATGTGTTATTTCAGAGCTGTTTCTTGGTTGGTTATCCACTGAATTGTGTTGATGTGTGTGCGTGTGTTTTGACTGGAATGATGTGACCCTCTGGTTTCCACTGGAAATGCATGTTCTGTAACGCTGCTGGTGATGTGATTGAGCTCTCTATCGGTTCTGCTTCTCAAACACAGGGCCCTGAGTATCCTCTCTATCTCTAGCTACTGGGAAACACAGGGTCCTGAGGATTCTCTCTCTCTGGTTGCTGGGAGACATATGGTCCTGAGGATCCTCTCCCTCTGGTTGCTGGGAGACACAGCATCCTGAGGATCCTCTCCCTCTGGTTGCTGAGAGACACAGCATCCTGAGGATCCTCTCTCTCTGGTTGCTGGGAGACAGGGTCCTGAGGATTCTCTCTCTCTGGTTGCTGGGAGACACAGCATCCTGAGGGTCCTCTCTCTCTCTGGTTGCTGGGAGACAGGGTCCTGAGGATCCTCTCTATCTGTGGTTGCTGGGAGACAGGGTCCTGAGGATCTCCTCTCTCTGTCTCTGTCCACAGAACAGGCCGGCGGCGGTGCAGGGATGCCCTCACCCCCCCCAGCCAGTGTGTATGCACCCGGGATGCATGAACCCGGCCCTGATGAGCTCACCCTGGGTAAGACAGCCGCCATGCCCACACCTGTACACCTGCACACCTCGCCTATACCCGCACACTTACACACCCACATCTACACCTACACACCACACCTACACACCTCACCTACACCTACACACTTACACACCCACATCTACACCTACACACCACACCTACACACCCACATCTACACCTACACACCTCACCTACACCTACACACCTACACAGCTCACCTACACCTGCACACCTGCACACCTCACCTACACCACATGCGCACATAAGCATGTGCATGTACACCCACACACACCAGCGCATACCTCTGTCGCCACACACACACACACACACACACACACACACACACACACACACACACACACAAACACACACACACACACCAGCCACTGTGTGGGGGATGAGCAATGTGTTTAATCTCATAATCCATTTTCCTTGTAAAATGATCCATTACACTCATTTTACTGGAGATGAAACATTTAACAGAGTGTCCAGTCCAGACTCCCTGGAATAATAAGCTTCTGAGAAAAAAGGATAACCATTACTGATTAATAATAAAGTGAATAAATTATGGATTAATGTATCAGTTGTTCAGTATTTATTGAGACATTTATAAAATTAGGCCATGAAAAAGGTAAAAATGGTATTAGTGTAATTTACATAATATTTGATTTCAAGCTGAAATAAACATAAAACTGTGATAGAATTAGAAAACACACATTATTGTATTTATTATTCTTTTTATTATATCTCAGGCCATAATTTCCCCCTAACTTATAATCAGTCCCTGCTGTCTGATTGCAAAGGCAGGAAAGTCATGAAGGTCAACTACTGACACGTTTGACTGGTGCATGTAGCACAGCTATGAACCCAGACAGCCAATGACAAGCCTTGCTGGTTCTCTTTGCCAGCTATCACCTGACACAGCACTAGGGGGCGGTAGATCTCATTGCACATAGTTAATGTGTCAAACAGCCACTGAACCGGATACACTATTCATGTGCACAAACAATTTTATGGGATCAATGTGATGAACATTTTGGAATTCATAAATTTGTTGTTCAGTGGAATTTGTTCATATCTACAAATGAATTGTTGGACTGTTCCACACAGCTCATATCCCATATGCAAGTATGCAAGCTCACAAAAACACTTATGAGCAAGACAATCTTTTTTTCCCATTCCAACACTTGCAATTAACAAATAATTAGGCTAAGTAATAATCTAATCAGTACGTGTATACTGTAATTAACTTACCAGTTTTTTGTGAATCTGTTTTGTAGGTAGCAGAGGTTATGCACTGAAATTTATTTTGTTCTGTGGCAGAATGAAATACTTTTCAGAATTCCTGCACCTATAAGGAAACACTGAATTCAGTGATTACCAAGAGTGCATCGGTCTACATAAATGAACTAAGACTTAGCACACTGTTATCTGGGACTAAAAAACCCCACCCAAAGAAAGAAAAAAAAAAACACAGATGAAGCCCCCAAATGAGGATGAAGTCCAAATTGGAAAATGTTTTGGTCAAGTGACCTTCATCAGTGCTATTCTCTTTTAAACATTGATGCGTGCTGAAACACTGCTGGTCAACCCACATTACATTATTACGTTACATTATCAGCGTTTAGCAGACCATTTATACAGCTGGATATTTATTGAGGCAATTGTGGGTTAAGTACCTTGCCCAAGGATACAGCAGCAGTGCCCCATTGGGGAATCGAACTACCAGCCTTTCGGTTATGAGTCCTGCTTCTTAACCACTATGCTACACTGCCACCCTTATGCACAGATACCACAAGGTTATAAACAGCCACATGCGCGCACTCGCTCAGTGATGAAGCACACCATCAGTGTGCTAAAATGCCGGTGGGTGTGTTTGGACACAGCAGAGAAGGTGTGCACGGTGACGCTGTCCTGCTGTGTCCTCCACCTGCTGTGTCCTCCACCTGACATTCATTTGCCACCAGATGAACAACAATGAAAATGCTCAGATGAACATTCAGATGAGGACCCGTAACCAAAACTTTGCTGGTCTGATCACCCACTGGGTCGCTGCTGTTGTACCCATGCACAAGACATTTAACCTACAGGTGCCTCAGTAACTATCCAGCTGAGGCAACTGTAGGTTATGAATGAATGGATTGTAAATCGCTCTGAAAAAGAGTGGCTGCTAAATGACAATAATATAATGTAATGATTTCAAATATATCAACTAATAAACTTTCACTACAGAAGACCAAAACTCACACCCACATTAGCATACTGTCTATTCTGTAGAGAGTATCTGATCAGTGTGCTATTCCTGCAGACAAATGGGACTACAGCATACTATCAGTATAGCTGCAGCTGAGGCAGGCCATGTACAGCAAAGCCTCCCGGAGGTTTCTTTTTTTAAATGAGTTACTGAAAAGTTTTCTGTCCCAAACTGAATTATCAATGGAGTATCACAGCCTTGCCAGGAGCTGATAAAAATCAAGGACCACAGTGACTATGAAAAAGTCATATAAAGGGACTGATCTTTTGGGTGTCCTGTTTTTACATAATGACACACCCTCGAGTTAATGGGGATGTTGTTGGAATGTTAATGTTAATGCTCCTTCATTATGTAGTTTGATCTTTTTACTGCATTCCCAGTTACAATCAGTAACTGTAATCAGTAATTGGTCTGTAACGCTCAGACGGAGTGCTCCGCTCATTCTGATTGGCTGAAGAGAGCTTTTGCCTCCGCCCCCTCCTGCAGTACCAGTACCAGGACGAGGACTCTCTTCCCCAGGACCACGGCTACCCGCGGCTCACTCACGAAGCTCACGCCCCGGAGCTGGTGCACGTGACCGAGAAGAGCGCGCCCGAGATCGAGAACGTGCACGGCTACGCCACCCACTCACACATCTCCCCCCTCAAGGTCAGTGTGTGCTGGGCAGGTGTGGCAGACTGCCCTGTGTCCCCATCCTCTTCCTGCACCCTGTGTATGTCTTTCACCTGCTCCTACCCTCCTCTTATATCCTGTGTCTCTCTTTCCTCCCTCCCTACTCTTCTCTTGTACCCTGTGTCTAACCGTCTGTCCCTACCCTCTTCCTGTAACCTGTGTCTCTCCTTCATCGATCCCTACCTTCTATCTGTAACCTGTGTCTCTCCATCTATCTCTACCCCCCTCCTGTACCCTGTATCTATCCATTCATCTGGACTCTCCTCCCACACCATGTTTCTAGTTATCCATCCCTATTCTTCCTTTTGTTCCCTGTGGTTCTCCTTCATGTTTTGTCTTTGATCTGTCCCTTTCTTTATTTTGTTTTCTGCAAGGCCACTGTATTTCCACTCTCATAAATCAACTATTACCAGCGACAGCCAATCAGCGAGTGCCCCTGGATCCAATCAGTGGTTACCCCTGGATTCAATCAGTTACCCCTGGATCCAATCAACAGCTATGCTTGCATCCAATCAACAATTACCCCTGGATCCAAACATCAATTGTCCTTAACTTTGTGCCACAGTTAAATTCAGTTTTATCTTTTATCTTCCAAACACAATTATTCTCATCCCATGTAGTAGTTGCTGAACTCACCAAAGTGCATTCACAAACAAAAGTCACGCTTGAATTTGTGAGCCAAAGTTAAGGACAAATATTGACTGAATTCAGAGGTGTGTCTCCAGAGAACAGATGCTGACACCCCAGGTAAATGCCGTAGGGGATTGCAGGCCCCTGTGATGTTACTGGGTCCGCACTGACTCATCCTCAGTCAAACAATGAGATGGTGGAAACCATCACTGCATCCACATGTCCAGTGCAGCAGCTCCTTTTCATCACTCTTTGGATTTCTCTCAGTTCGCCCCGTACCCTCTGCTGAGTCCACAGACATAACGAGTCACCTCCTCTGTGAGGCACAGTGTATGGACCAGCAGTTAGCTTTGTAGTCAGTCCGTCCTCACAAGCCAATTAAAAAGGATAGACATCCCTGCACTTTGTTTTCCTTTCTTGGCATTTCTGTTTTATTTCATCTGAAAGCCGTGGTTCAGTAGCTTTTCCCGCACAAATGGTGCCGCCGAGGCTGTTTTCTCACAGAAGGTGTCCCCGTCTGATTCACCACACTGATTCACAAGCGCGTACATGTTCTGCAGGCAGTAAACAAGTTGTAAATTATACTTGCAAAGGACCTTTGTAGGTGTGACTGTCCTCTGCACCTGAGGTTGCCCACAGTCTACTGTTCATTGTCCCTCAGCATTACTTTCAGCACTCAGAATAGCAGGGATCTCACAAAGAGCCAATGCAGTGATTCAAAGGAGTTTGGTTGGCTGAGCTGAGAATTCAGTCTGTATATTTACTGACACGATACAGTAAAGAGAAGTTAACATGGTAAAAATCATCATTAATCCTACATCATTAATATTTGCTGATACAGTTGCTAACATGGATAAAAAGCATTGTATAAAAATACGAAGAAAAGTGTCACGTTCTTAATTTTGTGAAAAGTTAAAGACAAAGCGCACTGCATCTAGATTGAATAGAGGTCTGTACGATCAGGTTGTCACATGACCACCAGTTGCCTGGGAGCTGAATTTAAATTTACATTTATTCATTTAGCACACGCTTACCCAGAGCGAGTATAGGAAGTGAGGTATATTGATACAAAAGGATGGAGGTATATTCATGTAAATTACCAAACCTACATTTCCTTATATACCTGACAAATTTCATTTTCAGTTTATCATTCCAAGTACAAACCACAGTGTATAGAAATGGATTATTTTCTAAGGAGCACTTAGATGTCTCAGAATGCAAAAACACTCCATTGATGGTCTTTCTGTTCTTTCATATCAGGAGTAACATGCCCTGAGTTGGCAAAGCCACCTTGGTTCTTAATAAATGGTGGCACAACATTTGGTGAAAGTGGCTTTAATATGTTCAGTCAGGGCACTCAACACAAGGTATTGTGTCAAAGCAAATGCTAATGCTTACAGGCCTGAGTGCTGCAACAAAACTCCAATTGTTCCCTTTCTATCTTAAGATCACAGAGTCGTGGGTCAACAGGATACTACATTAGGACCAAGCAGCCTGATGTTACAATTTATTAACTAGACCTGAAGAAGTAATTCAACCTGTTGCCACAGTAAATAAATGTCAAAATTAAACATGTAAATAGATCACATGGTATGTAATTTCTGTACATTGCCCGTGATGAAGGAGCTGTTGAGTAATTACATCCTGTAAGGGAACAACATTAATGTAGCCCAAATCAGACAGGTAACTTGCTTGTGTCTGCAGCTCCTTGTCACTGCAGATTTCACAGCTGTGATGACACTTTTAAACACTAGATGGTGCCCTAACCAAAGTTAAATGAGAACTTGTGAAACTGCATATTGCCATGTGCTGTTAAATCGAAGATCCAAGCCTGCTGTTGTTATACTGTCAATTAAATCCAGTTCATTTCAATTAGCACATGGTCATAATAACAGTAGGACTGTGGTTTATCATCCTCTTACATAAAAGCAGGCAGGAAACGCATTGCCTGGGGATTTTGTGGTTTGATCTGAAAGGCATATTTGGAAACCAATCAACCAATCAATTAGTTGATTGATCAGTCAGCAAATCAAACAGTCAGCCAGTTGGGCATTCAATTAGCCAATCAGGCAACTGATCAAATTTGACATGTTTCTTTTAAACAAATAATTGTCGTGTCATGAAATGTCCCTCAGGAACATCTTACATGTAAAAGTACTGCATAAACAATAGCATATAACTGATTTAATTGATCAAATACTTCAAACAATTTGATGTTAAATGCTCATGAAGTTATTTCTTAAATGATTGTTGATCTCTTGACTGTTGAAATGTAAGTAAAAGGAACTGCAATCTCGGGAGTAATGTGTAGAGCCAATGAGCTCTCTTCAAGCGGGAGCCTTCATGACCCCAGAATAATGGAATCCTGTCAGCCTCTGCTCCGGCGTCTCACGGCAAACGGGTTCATGTCTGTCACCGTGACGCTGATGGTCTGTGACGGAGGGTCATTACTTCCGATCTGCTCCGCTGTGTGTCCTGTCAGTGCGACACAGCGAACGCTCAGTCACTTCAACCACCAGTGTCCCAGGGCTCCTCTACAAAACACCCCCCACACCCCCAATCCTCCCACCCCCAAAAATCTCGACAAACGAAATGAGTCAGCGTGACAGCAGAACAGAAGTGACGCAGTCCTTTTCACGGCTTCACACAAGGCTTGACCAGGGCCACCTGGACTATTTCTGAAGTTCCCCCATTAAGTTTCAAAGCTTGCGTTTTTTGTCTCCCATCCCTTTATCAAAGTCCCCCCGGCATCCTGAGTAGTGGGGCTAATTTTGAAAAATGTGTTTGAATTCGGCGTTTCCGGGTGCAAAAGGTGAGTATCAGAGATGCAGCCTCGGCACACGCCTCCTCCCACACGCCTCTCGGCATTGTGTGGCGTTCCTGTCTTTGCGGTGCTAAGAGTGAGGTGAGGATGGATCCTGTTTTTCCACTTCTGTCTCTGATATGCACGGGACAAAAGCACCACAGCTTCATTAGCGGTGGAGTACTCTGGCTCCATTTGTTTTGCATTAGCCCTTTCACTGTGAACTAAACAGACCAGCTCTCTGAGTGGCCTCCTTGTTTGTGCTAAACTCCTTCACATCCTCATTCGCACACCCCCGTGCCCCACCTCTGTCATGCACACGGTGTGCCAGGACTCCTCTTGAAGCCTCTCCTCTCCCTGCCCAAGTGTGCCTCCTACTGATCCTGTTTCTCCCTTCCTTACCTGCAGCACTCGTTGGTGACCCGCAGTGACCTCTCGTACCCGAGTCTGACCGCAGCCAACTACCCGGCAAGTTTCCATTTTACTTTGAAAATGTGTTTCCTGTGCTTTGCTGGGAGCAGCCCCTCCGTGTGCCTCTGGCTGCAGTGAGGTCGCCCTGTGCGGCTCTCTGAATCCACTCGTGTTGATGCGTTCTGATGAGATTTACAGAAGCTCTGTTTGGGATCAAAGTTTGTGAAACCGCTGAGAATCTGCTCAGGAGCTCAAGAGCATGTGCTGTGTTTGGATTCAATATAAGTGGATTTGTGAGATGTGGACTCAAGGCTAAGGACTCTTGTGGAATTTTTCTCCTGGAACAGAAGTTGTCGTACGGCTGGCTATTTGTATTGTTCATTTTACTTACCAAAGACTCAAGATTATGACTCTCAAAATGATATAGAATATAAAAGTGACTCGCTCTGCAGTGACTCATTGATTGTTGAATGTGTCCTAGATTGTGTTTGAATCTGTCTTGGGGATTTCAATCACAATGGCTTTTGCATAGTGCTGTGATTGTCATGCCAGAAAGAGTTTTCTTCTGTGCATTCATTGTAAAGACTGGCAGGCATCAAGAATTAACAATCAATGATTATCAATGGTTGATTTGATGAATTATGTGGATTTGAATGTAGTTACAGTGGGCAGCTACACTGGGGTAGCACAATGGTAAGGAACAGGGCTTGTAATCAAAGGTTTGCTGGTTCGATACAGGGCCACTGCTGCTTTACCCTTGGGCAAGATACTTAACCCAGAATTGCCTCCCTGAATATCCAGCTGTATACGTAGGTTACAATTTTTACTTGTTATCCATGTAATCTGCTCTGGATAAGAGTGTCTGCTAAATGCCAGTTATGTAATGTAGTGCAGGGTATGGTCTGTGATCATGCACATGGAATCTGCTGTACCATAGAGCATGTCTGCAACCACAGGCATACAACTTGCAAACCAGATTGGTGCTTTGAACTGTCTGCATTACATTACACATTTTGCCAGGTGGACACTGTTATTCACAGCGACTTACAGGGCTAATGTACCACCCACTTATACATCTTCAGTATTCACTGAAGCAGCTTGTGTTAAGGGCCTTGCTGAAGGGTATAACAACAGTTCTCCACCTGGGAGTCTAACTGTAACCTTTGGGGTAGGGGAAACAACCTTCTGCTTGCAAGTATGCCACATAACATGTTTAAATAATAGATGTTGGGTAAATATGAACCCCATCAGAAATTGGCGAAAAATGTGAGGATTATTGAATGTGATGAAATAGGTTATATTTTAGTGAGAGAAAAAAATTGTTGAAATGAAAATAATTCATTCTGATTAAATGAGCTGCCTTGGATTGTGGAGCAGGGACAATTGGTCCAAAAGAAATGAAGGAGGCAATTTGAGTGAATATTCAGGCTGGCCAATGTTTCATTAGGTTTCCGTGGCAGGCAGTCGCGTATCTAAGATATGCTTTCACATCTCCCGAATAAGGCAAAGGTGACTGTGGGATCATTATGATCTGCCGCTGCGTAAACAGCCTCCTCAGAGGCGCTGTTCTCAGACTGCACCTGCCTTTCTCGCTAATTAATTCAGTCTGTCTGGCCTGTGAATAAGGCCAGGCTTAGCGGCGGACTTGCATGGATTGCTACCCTTGCGGAATGGACAGTGTGTGTGGAATAGTAAGGGCATCCCTTCGGCCCCTGTGTTTTGTCCAATTATAGCTGCATGCTCCGGTCGTTGATATGGATGTATGTGTATTTCTCTAATGCTCATGAGGGACACTGAGGATTCAGAAAGACAGGACAGGATCCCTCTCCTCAATCAGAGACAGAGGCACACACACACACACACACTATATCTATTTCTACATCTGTATACACGGATGCAGATCAGAGAGAGAGAGCAGAGCGAGTCACAGGAGGAGAGAGGCTGGGAAGGTAAATGAGAAGGTAAACTCGACTCCAGATTGCCTAATGATGAGAGATTTAATGATGAGCAGGTTCCCCGGGGAGCGGAGCAGCATCTTGCCCCCTCCACCCCCCCACCACCACCCCCTCCACCCCCCCCAAGGGACAATTACCTAAGAGTTTTATTTTCTCCCAGCGTGCCACTCTGTCTGCAGAGCTCCATCGCCATGGCAGCCTCCGAGGTGACGGCTCTAACAACCCCTCCTGTGCCGCCCAGCTCACTGGGTCGAGGATGAGGATGGGGTGGTGGTGGGGCATGTGATGAAGACCCCCTGTCGCGCTTTGCTTTTGACCTTTTGTTGAGAATTAAAGTAACTATTACGTTTTTTAAACTTTTTTTTTTTTTTTTTTTTGCAAAATATTTTCGGCAGAATTGCATTGACTGGCAAACTTGTGATGAGCTGGCGGTGTGTAAGAATCAAATCAATCATAAATAACACGTCTGTGCTGAGCTGTGATTGACTACACATTAATGATGCCGCTAACAGTCTCAATATGACTTAACAGCATTGTATGAATAATTGATATATGCCATTTGCATCCTCCAAAGCCGTCTTTCCTTCGAGTACTTAAAGGGGAAAGGGAAAATTTATCAGCACAGTAATAGAAGTATCAGTTAATACTGTAGCTCAGTGAAGACTTTTTTTTTTAATTAGCAGGCTAGGGGACTTGTATCAGTCAGCTTATTTCAATTATGCTTTACTTTCTGGCCTTAAAGAAAGAACTGCAATTAATTTATCCCACAGAGCTTTACCAACTCTATAGGAAAACACACAGAGACACAAGCTTCATTAATACATTAAAAGGCAAAGCACATTGAGGGGTTTGAAAGAATGATGCCATGTGACAGGTGTCATGTGTAGCCTATTCAGTATTCACATATAAACACTATTATATGTGTAATCGGTGCACATGTCTCTGCACGGCTGCTCCTGACGGTTCCATTCCTGTAGCGTTGCCCCTAATGCTTTGAAGCCTTTCTGTATGGCCGGGTGCGTTGGGGAGACAGCTGTGAGGCAGCCTATTGGCACACATCGCCGAGCGTTTTGTCGGCATCAGAGAATCACCGTAACACCCGCCTTCGCCGCCGGCGGTGATATCGCCGCGTTTCGGTCCGCGCGGTAATCACCGCGGCGAGCGCGTCCTTTTAAAGTGATTGCATCGTGTTTCACTGTAAATGGAAAATGCATGCGAAATGCAGAGGCCATTACGGTCCCGTCCGCGTCGCCCGTCACCTTGACTGATTACGTTGGCAAGTGTCTCTGAAAAGACCAAACATCGCTGTCACTGCTGAGCTGACGTTTCTGTACACGTCTTCAGCGTTCAATCTCAAAAAGGACAGGGATTGCATTCAATATATAGCCGGACGGCATGGTCTGGAGCTTCGAGAACGAGCAGCCGCTTGAACAACCGGACCTTCCAGCTAGTTGGCATCCAGTTCAAATAAATCAATGAAGTGCTTCCGAGGGCAATAAAAGCCACTTGCATATCCTGATTCAGGCTGCCTAATTAACAGATTGCAAGTGCTGTTCAAGCCGTCATGCATTTTCCACTTTAGGCTCTACCTAGAGCAGTGATTTTTTTTAAGCAGTAAAATTCACTAAGCAGTGTTCATATTTTACAGATGTGCAAAATTATCCTTAAAGGGTGTTGCAATGATATGTAGCAGCTCATAATTCATAATTTTTAAAATATCATGATTTAATCATTCTTATCAACTTAGTCTTTAATAATTAATAATTGGAATACAGTTGTTTTTGTTCACCCTAGTTTGACTGAGCACCATAACAGGAACTGCACCATACAGAGCATACTGGTGATCTGTTGAGCCCTGGCAGCTGACACAGAGCCACGCAGTGATGGTCTTCAGGGATTCACTTCAGACAAAAAAAGGCTCCAAAGAAATATACTGTATGAAAGAAAACAGACACTGTAAGAAGTTTATGCATTTTTGTGTAAAGTCAGTATTCCCACGCTAGGAAGCGTGAATCATCCAACCTGGTGCCACGCCATTGTCTGAGCTGGAGACATTTGCGCCCACGCTTGGGGTCTGCTGTGTTCCCGAATCCTGTGATTCTCCTGTGACTGCCAGCCCCAATCTGTCAGAGCCCAGACATGAGCAAACGCTAACTACACATCCAGTGTTGTCATAGAGCCGGGCGGGTGCGAGCTGTGCTAAAGAGCGATCTGGCATCGCAGGCAGGCTTGTGCTGCAGGAAGGGTCAGTTTTTCATGGTGCAGCACAGCCAGACCAAAGGTTAAGTTAACTGCATGACCACCAATAAAGCTTTACCATACATGCGGGTATATTATATAGAAAAACAAGGGCATTTTGTTGTACTGTCGCATTGAATGTTTGGACTATAGCATATTGCAAAGGGGAGTAATCTCTGTTAAACTGAAGGTATACTGTGTATACCAATATGTATGTACTAAAATAATATACAATAATGTGTTTTTTTGTGATTAACTTTTTTTTTCCCCAAATTTACTAGCAAGATGATTCATTATTATTGATTCATTCAAAGTATGCAGAAGCTTTTAACACTAGATGAGAAGTGAACACCTCCCCTATCCCATCCACCAACCCCCCAGGGTCAATCACATAAAAGTTACATTCATTAAGTAAGTTCCAATCCAATCAAGTCAGATACTTTAATAAATCTCCCACAATATTGTTGAAACCGCCAGAAGCATACGTGTTTAAAACATCTACATCTCTTTTGTTTGATTGTGTGAGGGAAAACTGCTGGGATATGTGATATTAATTAATGTAAAGGTCATGAAAATAATCTAGAATGACACTAGTTTGTAACCATAATTGCCAGTTAAGGACATCCAGGGGTAATCAAAATCAGACACGTGAAAAATGTGAATATTTATGAGGGACCTTTCTGGTCCTCATCAGCTTTTCCCCTGCAATTCCTGCATTTGCAAAAGAGTTAATAAAGTTTTCCTATTCAACATGCTTCTTTCATTTGATAGATATGAACATTGTTTTCACGAACTAGTTTGTGTTAGTTTGTGTTGAACGATAGCATTTGAAGGAATGGCTCAGACGACTGTCCTGTCTACTCAAAGGAAATATACATATGTTAAAAAAAACATTTACAGGATGTAAATATGACATCAGAATCCCCTCATCTTGTCTGTAAGCAGCAGATGTTTGGAAGGTCACCTCTACCCAAAACATCAATGATCAGAATACTAAAGCAGGCTGTGTGTGTGTGTGTGTGTGTGTGTGTGTGTGTGTGTGTGTGTGTGTGTGTGCGCACGCATGCATATATATTCAGTGCTGTGTATATGTGCAAAGCTATCTGTGCCTCCCAGTCACAGATCTGTTGAAATGTAATTTTCCAGTGTCCCATCTTGTTAGATTTAGACTCTCCGTTGAATCTCACTCTCTGGTTCAGAGGCAGCGCAGCTCCTGACTTTGAATGCTCTTCGCCGACTCTGATAGCGAATGCCTGTCCTACTCAGACACCTTGACTCTGAATCTATTCAAATGTCAGTGATGTACAACACACAGGCAGCCACAGAGACCGGCGGCAGACATCAAATGCAAAGTCCGTCCTGTTGAATGTCTGTCTGTTGAATCATTCTTCTCTCATGGCATATAATTGAATATAAGAGATGGAAACAGCTTTGTGAAAAGAAGATAGGGGTATACTGACTGCTCTGTTTCCATTTTCACATCGTAGCGCTTATCTGTACATTATTCAACCTCATGAGCTGAGGACACTTCACGGTTTCATTCCGCTCTACAACAGCAAGTCATTTCAGTCCTCAGTGTCTGTGTCCCTGTTCATGGACCGCACTGTGCATTCCCAAGTGCAGTGTTCATTTTTTATTCTTTGTTTGAAAACACTGGCAAAAGTTACACATTTAGGCAGTTTGATACAGCAAGTTATTCAGAGGTGTGAAGAATAGCATGCAATGTTGCATTGTAGATGGCTCAGAGAACCACATAAGTTGTGAGGGTATGAAGGACAGTTTTAACGTGTTGAGGAGGTTAACTGTGATTTGTTCAAACGTACCAAAACTCTGCTCTGATTGCTTCTGCTAGTTAAATGATAGATTTGGGAGGACAAAAACTGTCATTCATATTATGTAATTTTCTTTAATTAATCATCAGTTGCTCTCTTGTTGATGAGCACTGTGCCTATTTGTATCTTTGATAGGACTTTACAGAAGGCAGGTGACTGGCTGCAGTTTCATTAGGTTAGTATCATGTAACACCAAGAATGTTCTGAGTTCTGTGTGAAGGTTATCAGTCAGCCACAAAACACACTTACAAAATTAAAAATAGTAAATCATAGTAATTGGCGCATGTATTATATCATGTAATTTCATTAGTGACTCCTTATGGTTTTTTGCTTGTGTTGTACCCTACCTCACTTCGTCACTTTGGATAAAAGCATCTGCCAAATGAATAAATGTGAACGTAATGAATAAATGTAGTGATACAAATCAGTAAGTCTGTAACTAGCTCCCCAATGGTGCCACATGTTTGATTGGTGGCTACTATGCAGACCAGGCCTTTTATCTACTCCTTATACATTCCCATTGCTTACTCCTTTAAATATACATGCATTGTTTTTCCCAGGCTGTAATTATAAAGCATATCTAAAGAGAAAGCTGTATGGGAGCCTCACTTGTCTTATTTACCTTGCAATGGTCTTAAATGTAAAATCATCAGTGAGATCACCCTTGATATTAGTGGAATATGGTACCTTCTAACAGTGTGATTACAATATACCTTCCATATCTGACAGGTTTTTGGTTTTTAATCCATCCTCAGGCTTAGAAGTTGCTTCATTTAGATGAGATCAGGAACATGATGTCAGGATGTTACTCGGACTGGGAGCTCATGTATCTGGTTTCTTTCCATGCTTCAGTGGTGCTGCTGATTCTCAGCCTGGAAATGTTCAAACAGCAGGTTTCCCACAAGCCCTGGGCTTTATAAGTGCTTGCTTCTTCAGGGAGAGCTGGTGTTACCACAATATCATCTGTGCATGGTCTACATCATCCATATCAGCCTGTGTTTCGTATTGAATAATAATGTCTCTGATTGCATTAATTAAGCAAAAAATAATACAACCTTTGGCATTTCCACATTTTATAAGCTCCATTATTTATTTTGTTTATCAGCGCTGACTAAATTGTGTTGCTCATCTGTATATACGTGAATGTGCAGAGAAGGCAGCAGAACGGAGAGGGAGGCTGTGTGCGTTTGACACAATGTGTGAATCATTGCCTCTTTTGGCAGTCGCTCCCCTGATGTTTGTGTCTCTTCCCTCGGCGTTCCTCAGGTGCAATCAACTGTAATCAATGTCTCATTACTTTTAAGTCGGCCCGAAAATCAATGGTGTGAAATTAAAATTATTACATGAAAAAAGAGGCATGACGCCTGTTAGTCTTGCGTTAATCACAACATCTATTCCTGCTAGTTGCGTATCAGGAGGGGAGACGTTTACAGGGGGCTGTTGACATGTTGCTCCCCAGCTGCCGAAACACCATTCTAAAGGAGCTTAGCAACAGAAGCTTCAGCACCTTGGACAGCTACAGCTTTGCTGCCACAGATGTTCTACACATGGGCCAGATATTGACACCTCTGTGCTTCACAATGAATGTTCTTTCTCTGCCATTGTTGAATGTTTAGGTGTTCGGACGTAGTGGGTCATTATGAATATTCTTGAAGGGGCATTATATAAAAATCCACTGCTAGCATACTAACAGGAACCTCTTAGACAAGGGAAGTAAGGAGGCTGGAGGGAAAGTGAGAGCTGATTATCTGGTCAGAATATAGAATATCTGTATTGCATTTGTTTCTGACATTCCCATCACTGGTTGCATGTGTTAGAGGCAGTGAGGTGGGCACAAAAAGAGGAAGGTGGATCTATCTCAGTTGAAACAGGTGTAATTTGCCTTTAATTGGATTGTCTCGACTTCCTGGAATCTACAGACTGCAGTGGTTTGCGAGTCGATGAACTACGTGGTATGGGAATGAACTTAGGGAGGAATCATTAGGGAGATGGTAGCACTTAGCCTGATAGCCTGATGTGCTTATGTATGTGAAGGAGCAGAAGTGTTTTTTAATGTGTATTCAAAAGGCGTTTTTAGTAAAGATCTTTAAATACATTTAATTTTTTTTCTGATATTCATGAGTATATCTTAAGCATTTTTTCCAGTGAATAACTCCTTTATCTTTTGCTGTATTTTAATCTGGTGGTCCTCATTGCTGTTTGGCAGGAGAGGCAGGTGTGACCCCTGTTTGTAACGTACACAGAGAGAGTCTCCTTCGTTGAGGCCTCTTTCAGGGATGTTTCCCCTAAGACGTGCAGCTGCGAGGAGGTCGGAGACCAAAGCAGACATCAAACGCGGTGCGGCAGCTGTGGCTGTCACGGGAGGCGGGGGCACTTTAAACCCCTGTGCCCCCTGTGCGCGCACCTGACCTTCAGCGCGGCGTTTACCTGTCCCTCCCGCCCCTCCAGCCCCTCCCTCCTCCCAGCATCCTCTCCTGCTTCCCTGCCACCACAACTGAAGCTTACAGTCATGACAAGGGCCAGAACCTCCACAGGAGCGAGGCGTGACTCGGGCTGACTGAGTGAGAGCGGGAGATGGGGAGTGCTGCCGTTTGATTGGTGGATTACCAGCATTGCCCTGCCCCCAGCATGCTCTGCTGCTCATGTCATTGATGTCGATGGATGCGTGTAGTGTCTGAGTGCAGTTATCACAAGCGGCATCCATCTTTGTATTACAGTTAAAAATTCAAACACTTTCATTGAAATTTTTTCCCCCCGCAGAGCAGGATTTACCCATTGTTATTAATAAGATGAATTTCTACCATCACCATGAAGGAATCATATCAAAATCATTTGAGTGAACGACATCCCATGTCTTCCCTCAGTGACAGTTTGATCATCAGCAGGGTTTCTGTGCAATCGCTCGCGTTTGGTGCAACGAGCGCTGAAATGTTGATTCTCCCAAAACTGTCACTCGTGTCACTCACATTTACTCCCTGCCCCAAAACACACCTGCGCACCAACGCTCGCTCCCCTCTCAGCGTTATCATGTCATATCAGGTAAACACGGGCGGGTAAAGGTCTCGGAGAGGATTAATGGAGCTCGCGTTGAGACCTGCAGCCGTTATGGAAATGCTGCGACCGGCGACAGGGACCTCGCAGGAGATAATTGGGGCGATAGAGCGGCGGGTTGAGGGGGTCAATGACAGACTGAAGGTGCGTTCAGTAAATAATTGCAGGTGTAATTGGGGCTCACCGGGGAAGCAGGCGACACTGCGTGCATTAGTGAATGCTAATGCGCGCTAACCTCTGCTAAGTGGGGACGGTCACTGATAGCGAGGTGCAGAAGACTGCACTGCAAGCAAGAAGCTCTTGTCTTGATTAATGTGCCTTATTTAGCAGCGTTTTCTGGGGTTTTATCTATGATTCAGGGTGAGTTGCAAAAGGTCGGAATGTCAGTACACCTGTTTTTATCAACCGTGGAATGATATAATTCTTCAAAAATTTTCCAATGTGTATTGCGCTAATATGAGTTGTTTTTCTTTGCCTTTTTGAGTAGTTTGGTGCTTCAGTTGATTTAATTTCTGGAGAATGGGTTTCGGCACTTCCCAGTAATGGCCGCAGTGTTGTTATGTGGTTTTGAAAAATGACCCCCAAATGAGATCAGTGTGTCCAGTCTGCAGACGTCCGGAGTTTGGCCACCTCCTCATCTGAAAATAGTGACAGCGCCATCATTCTGCGTTGCTGCATTTGCGTCATTGCGAAAGGTAATTTGCTCCAAGCAAGATCCCCTATTCAGAGCCCACAAATGAGAGGGTGTTCACGCAATCGACGGTGCTCCCTGTTGTTCGTTTGGGAAATTGAAATTTGCAGACTATTTTAAGCAGAGGCTTGTTTTGTCTTCACTGCTGGTCTGGTAGCACTGGAGCTGGACCTTCAGCTGTGGACAGTGAGGTGAAGTTTGCCACCCACTGTGCTTAAAGAGGCGAGACAACAGGCCACACTTCAGTTATCTTGACCTGTCATTAATCCTGTCATTCTCTTACTGAATGTGTTAACCTGAGATGAGCTCACTCTGAAAACCATGAATATATGATTTATTCTAAAACATACAATCCAAAATTAGTAATAATTTTGACACAGTTTCAAACTCTGCTCCTTACCACTAGACCACACTGCTGTCCCTGATAATTCACACAATTCATCATTCAAGCACAGAAAAAAATAAGATGTTCTGTTGAGAGTGGTTGTGTTGGGGAACTTTTCAGCTGAAAAGTTGCATTTTGAGCGGTAGAATCCCCCCCGGTGACTCACTTCCACCCCGACCATCATCACCGCTCCCTCCACGCCCCCTCATCACCATCGCCCGCTCTGCCCCCCGTCTCTCCGGATGAAGACGGTGGGTTTGTTTCGTCTGGTCTAGAGACAAGAAAATTCGACACCCGCTAAATATGTCCTGGTTTGAGATTTTACCGACATGTCACGCTCCTGCCATGTTCTCAGAATGAAGATCATCATCATTACGTTCCCCATAATGCTTACGTGTGGAATAGCGCCCCTCAGGTTGTCAGCAGTTTGGTGCAGTGAAAGAGAGCATGCTGTTCTTTACTGTAGGTATGTAATATCTACAGTAAAAGCAGTGTGGTATAATGGTAAGGAGCAGGGCTTGTAACCAAATGGTTGCTGGTTCGATTCCCTGCTGCAGTGTTGCTGTTGTACCCTTGGGCAAGGTACTCAACCCACAATTGCCTCAGTAAATATCTGGTTGTATAAATGAATAAAATTGTAACCTACTACATGTACGCCACTCTGGATAAGGATGTTTGCTAAATGACAATAATGTAATGTAATATTACTGTATGTGGCTCTTATTAATAACGGCAGTAATGCAGACACAGCTGAGCTGATTCGCAGTCTCGTTTTAGAACAGCTAAGAAAATGGCTGCTTTAGAAGATCACTCCAGGCCTTTGCTCTGTATTTCTAAAGGCTCCTCTAAGCATCTGTACAGATGTGTTGCATGCCTGAGTTTTATGCTGATAGGCCACCTTGCGGTTTCCCTCAGACCTTGTTAGACATCTGGCCTGCATCTGATTGATATTATGCAGGGGCGGCTTACCACTACACCGCATTGATGTTACTGTGCAGGTGACAGGCTGAGAGCTGCAGGCGGACCGTAATTCAGCCCAGTGCTCAGACGATTACCGTATCGATGTCCGTATCGATGCGTTTGCCTAGCATGGCTAAGTGATTTAATTGTGTGTAAAGCGTGGCACAGGGAGCTGTTTAATCAAGCTGGTCCTCCTTTTGGTCAGTGTCGTAAGCAGCATTTGTTGGGAGCTTTGTTTCGTGCCAAATGTGGGGGCTCGTCCAAGAGAGGGCCCAGGCCATCTATTACATGCAGCGAGCCTGCTGAAAACATTTGCTCCAGAACGGTAATGCAGCTAACGCCATTTGAACAGGGCAGGTTCTGTTTGTGTGCTGTGGGTTCCATTCTGGAAGCATGCTGCCTACTATGACTGTGCATTTTAGAAGCAAGTCAAACCTTCCGGAATGTTCCAGAGCGGAAACAGACGTTTCAGACAATCTTTTGGAATGTGAGGCCACATGGCCCAGACGTGCCTGTGTGCGGTTCAGAATATCTGAGAATATTCTGGATGCACGAGGGAAAAACTGTGCTGTTTGTGGGCTTCTCAGGGACATCATATTCTGTTTGTTGAATTATTTATCACAGGTCTAATTTGTGACGTGCTTGTTATGCCATTGATTTGGGTGTAAATGAAGAGCATGCTGATAAGGCAGTGTTAATATGCCCCCTACTGTATGAAGTGTGATGAAGTGCTGATCCAGTCTTAATGAGCTTCTCACCTCCAGCTTGTGCTAATGTTTGCATCAGATGAGACTCTGATACTCACAGGAACATATCGGCAGCTTTTTGGCCTGTGCTGCATTTCTGATTATCAATTAATTCAATTACTCCACTCACATTTAGTTTAGAACATATTAAGTTGAAAGAAGTTCCTTCTTCTTTGCTTAGTTTTTGCACGATAAAGCTAAGCTTCGAGAAAAGAGTGTTATTTATTGTAAATTTCACTTACTGCTGTCAATGTGGAAGATTGCAAAGCTTAATCATGCCTGACATGATGATGAATTAGGGCAGTGGATGAATATTCAGTTTATTATCATTTAGATTCAGTTTATTTTTCTGCATTACTTTAGCTCCTAAACAAGGTCTTAAACAACTCCTAAACAAGGGCATTGAACAGAAAGTTAGAAAACAGGAAGTCATTAAAATTCCTGATCTATATATAAATGGTTTAAAAAACACAAACAGAATATGTTCTTAAGGCATGTAAATAGGCCTGTATATTTTGTGATTTATCTTTGCGCTGTTGTGAGGATAATTATCTAAACTCAACGTTTGGTCTGGATCCAAGAGCAGTGTTGCCTGGTAACCTGATGTCACACACTAGGGTATTTGATGCAAAAGTGTGATTTGTTTTTTGGAATAACAGTGAACCGCAGAAGGTGCCGTAGTTGAAGCGAAGACTGTTTTCAAGGTGCATTCAATCCTTGTGCTTCTGCAGTTTGTTCTTAAAATTGAAAAGAAAAAAAAACAGGCAGTCACAGTTTCATACTCAAAACTACAATGAAACATTATGGCAAGTAGCAATTTACAGGTACAAGGGTAAATGTAAACAGGTAAATCATCGAATCCTGTTAAGGCTAGGTATAATCTGTTTATAAAAGTTAAGAGCAAATCACAAAGAGGAGAGATCAAACAGCCCCCTAAGAAAGCTCATATCAATACATAAACTATATTATTAATATTGTTATTATTAGCAGAGGTAGCAGCAGCAACAGTAGTAAAACTAGTAGTAGTTGTCATTCAGTATTTTATACCCAATGAGGTATAGGATTCAGTGGAGAAGAATGCCTATGTGTGACTCTGCCCACAGAGATAATACAGATTTTATACTTCTAAGATCTGTGGAGAGAGGTGGTGTGTGTGTGTGTGTGTGTGTGTGTGTGTGTGTGTGTGTGTGTGTGTGTGTGTGAGACATTTGCCCATCTGGAGAGGCCCATTAATTTATCATCATAGAAACTGTTGATGGACAGAAGGCTTGGATGGGGAAAGCAAACAGGCGGGAAAAACTCTCGGGAAAAAAAAAAAAACTGCGACAGGGGGCGCTGTGAGTGACCCTCCCCGCCCTGCTTCCCCCTGTCCCGCCCCGAGGGGCCGAGCGTTTGGACAGGTGTCTGTCCTGTGAGTCGGCCTGGGGAGTGTGGTGTGGGGTGAGCGTGCTTACGGGATCTGGAAGTGTGCACAGAGGCGCAGTGTGGCAGGCTGCGAGTGGGCAGAATGTGAGGACGCACTCTCTGCTCCTCCTGCTGGTGAAATGTAAACAGACCCACAGATGGGAGCAGGGAACCTCTGATTGGGGGAGGGAGAGAGAGAGAGAGAGAGAGAGAGAGAGAGAGAGAGAGAGAGAGAGAGAGAGGAGGGGGAGAGAAGGGGGGAGGGGGAGAGAGAGAGGGAGCAAAAGAGTGAGACAGAGAGAGAGTGGAAAGGAAAGTGAGAGAGTGAGAAAGAGACAGTGAAGGAGTGACTATGAGAAAGTGAGAGAGAGTGTGTGAGAGAGCGAGAGAGAGAGGGAGAGCATGAGAGAGAGAGCATGAGAGAGGGAGTGTGAGAGAGAGAGAGAGAGAGAGAGAGAGAGCGCTGACTGGAGTCCCACTCCTGCAGACTGTCTCCTCTCCCAGCGATCGTTCCATTGGATTACGCTGAGCCCGATGCTGAAACACCTTCTGAGTTTTTGCTCTACAGTTGAGTGACAGCATTTCTGAGATATGTTTGCCTCTATCTGGTATGCCAAGAAGCTGGGCAGAAGGCTTGTAAATAATGCCAGGAAAGCTAAAATGCAAAAGGTAGGTTTGTGTGCTTGTATGCGTGTGTGTGTGTATATATGTGTGTGTGTGTCTGTGTGTGTCTGTGTGTGTGTGTGTGCTTGTGTTTGTGTTTGTGTGTGTGTGTGTGTGTGTGTGTGTGTGTGTGTGTGTGTGCGCGCACACGCGTGCATGTGTACGGACCTGTGCGTGAGTGTATGTGTGTGTGTGGGTGTGTGTGTGTGTGTTTGTGCGTGTGTTTCTGTTTCTGTTTCTGTGCATGTCTTGGTGGTTCCCACTTCCTTGCTTCCTGTAATTCAAAGTGTTATACAACATGCATGTGCTTTGATGGGAGTTTAACTCTTACATGTGAAGCTCATGTCATGTGATATTCATGGGTTTATTATCACAGGTACTACTGAAAGCTATTGAACGGATAGAGCTATTCATCTATGTAGTGTTCAGTATTCATACTTTGCATTAATGAGGAAAACCTTATGAAACACATGTATAATTTTCTCTTTGAAAGGCTGTGCTATATAGCCCTATTTGCAATTGAAATAGCTCATGCATTTATCTACTGGAGATCTTAAGGAAAGGCTATCAAAGTTGCTTCCTAATGCCATTGTGTCATACAAGATGTGAATTATGCAGTGATTGTGCTCATTAGATTATGTGTATCATTGTTTCTATTTATGCCTAATGGAAGGTATTCTTTATTTGTTCTTTGCAAATGACTTGAGCACATTGGGGTGTCTGTTATTCTCTTTATTTCCCATTACTGTGCTGTTGCCTTCTAGCAGCTCCTCTGGTTATGTTCTCTTGAGCGGCCCTCTGCAGCTGGAATAATATGCATATTCACTGCATATTTCTATCCTGGCTGGAGTCTTACGTATTTGTTCATGTCGGTTTGTTGTCTTTTGCTTGTGCCATGTTCATGCCCCGGTTCACCAGAAAACAGCAGAACTGTAACTAATTGAAAGCACTGTGCTTTGCATTTGATGCAGTTTGTCTGCTGTTGTTCTCTCTCCTGTTGATTTTGTGCATGAGAAAGGCTTTGAGTATCCAAGCAATTCCTTCGGTGCTGTCTTTCCAGTGTGAGTAACTTTTTTTTTGCCGCGAAGGTAACAGAAGCGTGTGAATTCACGGGTAGATGATGGGGTTATTGTGCTTCAGCGGGGGCTTTAGCGGCAGCGGTATCACAGACGGTTCCATTTGGTTGTGCAGAGTGTGAAGTTTCGCGCGTAGCGTCAACAGGTTGCGCTGTGTGGCGAGCTGAAAACATGAACACGCCATTCCCCCACAGTCCCAGATGGCATTCCCGTCTCTGCCTCCAGCGGGCTGGGCTTCACCGGGAAAGTCCTGCCAGTCAGTTTACGTTACGTTTGCACTGCAGATTCTCTCATCCAGAGCAACTTGCGTAGCTTACAATTTTTTCCATTATCAATTTATACAAACTGAAGTTCCAAATGAATGTCTGGGGAAGACATTTCAGACAATCCTTATGAAATTAACCAAGTCCGGTCCATGACTGGAAAAGTCCCGCTTACCACTTCCCTTCCGTGTCAGTGGCATCCCTCCTCTGCCCTGTCTCCCCCCTTTCTTTTCCCTGATTATTATGTCCCCACAGGGGTGGACAACCTCGGCCCATGGCCAGGTGCAATCCTTTCATCAGACTCCAAGACAAATAAAAGTGCCACTATAACCACATCAAACACAACCTTCATGCTTTGATTTTATGGAAATTGAATGGACCTTAATTGAGGCAGTTTGGATTAGGTACCTTTTCTGTGGATAGGAGAAATGTCCCACCCAGGAATCAAGCCTTTGGGTTACAGGACCTGCTCTTCACCACTGTTCCAGACCTCTTAATGGGTGGCTTTGCTGTGTTGGAGTGGAGTGGGTAAGGGACTGACGTCACTGCTGGAGGGCTGCAGGGTTGAGGGCTGCACTTGATTCCTCCAGCCAGGTGTTTATCTTGAATTGCTTCAGTAAATGTCGAGCTGTGCCAATAGCAGGCGTTGTGAAATGAAAGCTATCTAATGTGTCCTGTTTGCAGATGTCTTCTGAGAAAATCAGGGTTTTGTGAAGATCGTCTGGGTGAAAAAGGCTTTGTCATCCAAAGCTTCACATCCTAAAACGTAATATCTCAAAATGAAAATGTAAAATGGCTATTGCTTCAACACTGATAGTGTAACAAACAACCCCTGAACAAGCCTTTATTATTATTATTGGTAGTAGTAGTAGTAGTAGTTGGGGTAGTAGTAGTAATAGTGGTAGTATCGCCATTAATATTATTAATAATACATTTTTAATTATATTGATAACTGTCATCATCATCATCATCATCTTCACCCATGAAGATATTTGTGAAGCTTTGTTTCCTCCTCACCTCTGTTCTCTGACGCACCATAGAAATGAGGTGGGACAAAGTGTGGCTGGCATTGACTAAACGATGCCCCAGTGGATGATGGGAAGGAGGAGGTACCCAGGGGCTTGGTGATGTCGTTGGCAGGCTGCTGGCTCAGTCTGCCGTTTCCTTCCTCACACGCAGTGGGGGGAAGAGGTCTGAGACTCCAAGGCCGTAGTTTGCTAATCACAGCTCCTGCGGCAGTCTTCTGTCTTGCGTGCAATGCCGAGTTTCAACACGCAGGAGGTAAAAGAGGAGCTGTGGAAGCAGGGAGATTCAGGAGCAGGTTGAGTTGACTGCTGCAAGGCTCCCACGCACACGGCCGTTTGTCACCCTCGTCGGTGTCAGCCCCCCCACCCTGCTCACTGGGAAGAGACACGCCCACACAGAATTAAACATCCCCAGGAAAAAAATCCAGACATCAGCATGCTGCCTCTTTAAAGTGGAAACACCTCCCCTTAGTTCTTATGATGGCAATATGTTATTCCCAGACTAGCTTTTTGCCATATTTGTAATAGATGTGGCTGCATTACATTTCTGTTACATTTACATTCTCTGATCAGGAGCAGCTCATATCCAGAGTGACTTAAATAGCTTACATATCCTCTGTTTTTGCTGAAGTAGTTAGAGTTGTGGAATGCTCAAGGGTACAGCAGCGGAAGGCCCCACTGAGGAACAGAACTGGCAACCTCCTTACCGTTTCCCCACGCTACTTCCCTCAGAGGGTTATGATTGTGTAGGGGATGTGGCTCCTCCTGAGTTTAATATTTAGTATTCAGTTTAATATTCAGCTCATGCTGAACTGTCCACATGTTCAGAGCGGGTTGTGTCTTTGTATATGTGATCTCTTTTGTTCTCATCATTATGGACCTTGGATAGGAAGCGGAACCACTGTGGTGGGATTTGGTGTGGGTATATCTTTCTTTATGTTTTACGGAAAAGGTGGCATAAAATAACCCAAGATAAAATATTAGTTATCTCATAATTAGCATAATCCTGGCAGGTGTATCACCTGGGAGGAATGAGAAACAGCCCCGCCATTTGCTTTGGGTTCCGCAGGCTGCGGGTTGCTGTTAAACTGGCGCGCGTTGTCGAGGGTAACAAACCGTCAGGGCGACATGGTGATCAGCATCTCCGCCCCACCCCCCCCCCCTTTAGGTCCTCTGGGATGGGGGATCGCTTAACGAGGAGCCGCTCGGACGAGCAGCCCTGTCGGATCCGTTCCAGCTCACCGTGACGGGGTCTCGCAGTGGTGAGACGGAGTGCCTGAAAGCTGATCGAGTGCTGAAATGGCACAGCCCCCCTGCCCCCCCCCAACCCCCGTCTGAATTCAGCACAGCTGGGATGCACGCTAATTAGCAGGCCGGCTCGTCTTAAAAGGGTGCGCCAGAGTTTTCTGCGGTGCAGTTGAGGTCAGTGTTAATCCACGCCAGGTTTCCCCTGGAGGGCGCGTGCAGAAAATGAACAGAACCAACTGAACATGTTTTCTCGGAGCCCGTAACATCAGCTTGGTTTGTTTTGTTGTTTTGCAGGCCCGGTTATAGGATCTGTTGACTACAATCGCATTTCTGCTGGATTCATTTCTCTCAATTCCCAACACATCAGTGCTTACTACGGCACACAATCTCACCAGTATAAAGCCTAATCCATCACTAGTTGGGGACAGTTCAGGCTTTGATACAGCTTAATATTCCACTGTGAACACAAGTAGCATTTCATAGTCTCCTGTAGTTCAGCAACAAACCATATTTAGATGGAGGAACCAATGAAGCGATAAAATGAATTGAGAAAAAAAGACTGTTTTCATTATTTGATTTCCAACCAAAAAAAAAAAAAAAAAAAAACTGTCCTCAGATAGATTTGTGTTCATGCGGATCAAAGCCAGGAATTGTGAATTGTGTTTTCATTCATTTTAATGTCTCTAAAATCTATATTTTCCACTTGAATGAACAACCTGCAGTCAGCTCCTGTCTGCAGAACTTTATTGCTTTGTGTCCGTTTATCTCTGCAACAGATGCCACTAGGATTCTTGGGTTTTTTTGTGCGCGTGTGCGTGTGTGTGTGTGTGTGTGTGTGTGTGTGTGTGTGTGTGTGTGTGTGTGTGTGTGTGTGTGTGTGTGTGTGTGTGTGTGTGGTGTGGGTGTGTGTGTGTGTGGGTGTGTGAGTGTGTGGGTGTTTGTGTGTTGGGGGGGGGTGGGGGGGATATTTCTGTTCCTGAGTGGCTCGTATTGATTCTAGACAGATACACTCTCAGTGTCAGAGCTGAGAGGATGATGTTCGGCATGTTTCCTTATTACTTTGGCATTTCCTCTGCTTGCTGAGATGTGCTATACAGTTTCATGGCTCGCAAAGTCTGAGCTGGATCTTCGTCTCTTGGGGAGGATTTCAGGGACATTGGTCATAGTCAGGCCAGTCCCTGATCAGAGGAATTTCTAAGGTCTATCTATATCTATATCTATGTCTATGTCTATGTCTATGTCTATATCTACATTACATCTATATCTGTATCTATATCTATTTTTATATAAATGCCTGTATGTATGTCTATTTTTTCCCCAAAATTAGCAATCACAGACATCATTTTACTTGCATATGTAATTGTGTAGTTGAAGCTTGAAATCAGATGGTACTGAAGTGCAAAATCAAGTATTTGAAAATGAGTCGCAGAGAGAGTGTTTAGTTGTACACACTGAAAATTCGCCAAATCGGTGGACCTTGTAATGCTGATTTGTAAATGCCTGGCACATTCATCGCTTTCCCTGAGATTTCTCCTCTTGTTGTACCCTCCTCGGTTCCTTCATTTGGCTGAAATGTTATGCCTGGATTTCTTAATCAGTCAGCATTATGTGGTGGCAGGAGCAGGAGATTCAGGGAGAAGAAATGCTAGACGCAGACAGTCTGTATAAAACTTATGATTTAAAAGTGCTTGAAAATAATTGTAATCAAGTGCTTATTTTCTTTGAGAGAAAATTATAGATGCACTAGATGAATCTTAAAGCACTAGATGATTGCACACAGCAAGAATACGAAGTGAATGTTGATTCAAATGTTGGTCAGAAGGGTCACCCGAATGTCTTCACCGTGTGGCTGACCTTGTCCTCGGGTTGACCACAGCCACATGGCCAAATGCTTTCACCTTCCTGATCTGTGCTTTTCGATCACTCATTTTTGCTTTGCTGATTGGTACGTTTTCCTGTTGACCTGCCTCACCTTGGGAGTTTTACAGTTAAATCCCCAGCAGAGTCATTCTGAAGAGCTTTAAGATGGCACCTATGGCCTCTCTGATTGGTGCTCCACGTTAGGAGAGATGCATTGTGGGTAATGGTAAGGTGAACGATTGGAATTCTGTCAAGAGATATGCATTTGTACAACAGCTGGTTCGTGCCCCAGAAAACGAGATGAAGTCCAAAGCTAAGTGATACTAAGCTGAGATTCAGTCCCTCACATACACACAGTGCACCTCACTCCTGCAAAGTGTGCAACACATAGCTGTCATTATTTGCTTGTGCACACTTGGATTGCACGTAGGAGCTTGAGAATCAAACGCAGTGTTTTTGTTTAACATTGTTGCCTTGAGGTGCTTCTGGCAAAAGAATGTTTTTGTGTTGAATGGCTGAAGCATTGAATATACTTTCATGAGCACAAATATGAAATGAAAGTCAAAACACAATAATACACATGCGCGCACACACACACATACAGTTCAGAAATGACATTTTCTTCGGTTGAACCTTTTTCATGAAGGATGCCTTTGAATGTTTTGCTTTGAATGTTCAGAACCATGTGCATGAAAAATACATCTTTGTTTGGCAGAATGATTTGTTTTGCATGTTTCATGGATGTTAAAAACAGGCTCTTCAGAAAGTGGCTTAGACATTGAATATAAAGGGTTGATTTGAAATTCAGAAATGTGAAGTCAGGGTACAGATCGCCATCGCTATTGGAGCAGACATGATCTCCAGCAGATATCGATTGTGAGTTGTGTTCCTTATACAAACACACCAAAGGGGAGGGTCTATGCATGGATAACTATGACGGCTTGCAAAATACATTCATTAGACTGACATTCTGAAGTGCCTTCTTTTGTATTCCACCTCAGTAGATGCGGGATTTCTCCTTTAAAATATACTCTGTCATCATGACCATTTTACAGGGTAGCTTTTGCCATGCGTGGAAAACCACAGCACTGTATATCATCATATTATAACTGGCACCAGCAGTTTGGGTGTTTGATTATTTGAGGTACGTTATGAAGGGACTGGGGGCTTCCTCAGCCAGAGGTAAAGCCTCAAGGAAGGTGATGGATAATGGCTGGCTGTGATTCTGCTGGTGCGAAAAAGCTTAGCAGTAGGTCGGTTATTATCCGGAGAAGACTTGAACTGCAGCCATTGTAGCCATATAGCCATGAATTATCTCCCTTTATTGGAGTTACTCCACTACAATGCGGAGCACATCGTTTCCCAGAGGAAACCCTCAGCCAATGTGCATTGTGTAGCCTGTGAAGTGCAAAAAAAATAAAATAAAATAAAAAACTCCTGTGAAGCCACATCTTATTAAAGCAGAGGCTATAGATGTCATTTTTCCATTTGCTTCCATCAGGTTTATTGCCCTGTGATGAGGGCTTTTAAATTGGTTTTAGGACTAGGATCTTTTTGTGTTGATTTATCTTACAAATCCCTGGTAACTGCATTGCTCCTAGTGAGAGGTGAGCATTAGGAAGTAGCCCATCTTTATTGTTGCAAAATCAAAGGCCTTATGTTAATAAAACAGTAAAATATGTCTGATTTATGTTATGCTTAAATGATTCCTCAAAGTATGTCAAGTGCCAAAATAATCAACTTAATGGAAGAAACACTTGCCATATGTTGAGGAGCCAAATTTTTTAAAAGGATTGTGTGGCCTAGCTGAGCATATTTTTCAATATCACTTCCTATTTTTATGAAAGTTACTCTGCTGAAAATGAAATATGGGAGGCTAATTTGTGATTCTTTATACCATGTGGAGATACTGATACAAAGTTTATTTCCAATAGTGGGTCATCAAGCAGAAGGAAAAGCGTAATCATTTATAACATGGAATGGAAAGTAGATACGGGAATAAGAGTATAAGTAAGGGACACTACATTAATTTTAAAATATGCTGATATGCTGGGCAATTGTCGAAGGAGGTTTTGCTGTCGCATTTAAAAAGATGAACTTTGCAGGGCGTTTCACTCTTCCTCCTCCTCATTGAATTATTTTTATTTAAACCTGCATGCTGGTGCCCTTTTTATTTTGTTCAAAGACAATTAAAGTTACCTGAAAAACAAACGTTACGACCTAGCCTCACTTGGCTGGAAAACAACTGCTGAAAATGGCTTTAAAAGGAACAGATAGTGTAATCTAATTGTGTGTTGTGTGAGTGTGTGGGGGGAAAAAAAATTGAACAAACAAACCCAAAAGTAGTGTGAGGCAGACCTCCCAATCCAAGGTGAACTTATCTACTCTGGGGATCTGCTCTTTGGCCAGCTCTGTCCTCTGGGCTTTGTGGCACAGTGGTGATTTGTTCTGTTTAGTTTTATTTAGTTTGATTAAAAACAGTGGCACAAACACGACAGACCAGTGCCTGGGTTCATTGACCCAATGGCAAAAAGGTGTCTCGGAAAATAGGTAGTCTTGCGTGTCACAGTGATACCCAACAGCATAACAAACGACCTAGCACACTGGTCATGGTAGGCCCAGAACAAACTCTGTGTACTGGCATCCCGTCATGTCATATGTCGTTATAAGCCCTCAAACAAATGCTGCACACTGGTCTCCCCATCCTGCAACCTGCATCCCAAACCAGTCACCAACGTCTGTGTCACATTCAAAGATACCCGAAAAGTTTTCTCTCCTCTTCAGCGGTTCACCTTTTATGTGTACGTTGGAAGGAAGGCTGCCTCAACCTGTGCGGTGGAAGATGCAGCATGTGCCAAATAAAAACCAAAAACCAGAGAAAAAAAAACTGCATATGTTGTGACCCATTAATAGCACAACACTGTTCCTATTTAAGGCATATTCAGTTGGGCTGAAAATTGATTCAAAGCTGTTTAAGAAGTGAAATCCAGGGTTTGCCACCCCAACACCAGAGGCCCTGTAATGGCCCTTACAGTTATGCACAGTATATGATACAATATGTGCAGTATGGACAATAGAACACTTTCCCTGGGTTTATGTCTTTCAGAGAATGCTTCCAGGTCCCCGCTAAAATCAGCAGTGTAATTCTGCCCTATATTCTGACTCATAAGTCAGGCTGGCAGATGCAGTATATTTGACGCCGTTGAAGGAGTGCAACACATCATGGACACAAGGTTAAAAGGTTTGCAGTTTGAACAGAAAGCAAAGAGACAGATTAGGCAATTGTGTCTAAAAATAAAAATAAATAGCATTGCTTCTATAAAAAAATGTCTGTAACCACACACATGAAATGGTTATTTTGTTACTACAATGCAGTCAAACGCATTTTAGATTGAATATGGAGAAATATTGGTGATCAGGAAAGCAAATGTTTGATTCCCTGCTTTAGTTTCAGGGATTTGCTCAGGCGTCATGCTTTATCTGGAATATTCTTTTTTATGACTGGTGTGCTGCACATTCACAGGGGAAATATCATAGACAGAGATGTGTGGTAGGTGTATGAGAGCAAGGGCAAGCAGTGAAGAAACAGGAAGAAAGCAAAATATCAAGAAAGAAAAAAGGTAACAGAGCTGTTACCCATAGCCAAGCACACACTCACAAACTGCCTTATCTTATGCAATCCCCTGAGTGCCATAAGTTATAACCTTAGCTACAAGACAAAGAGAAGCTCTAACAAAGCCACATGGCAGAGCTAAGGCTACCCAAGCAAATGACAATAATACCTGAGCTTTCAGCAGGGGACTTGAGGTGGGCCCACTCCACCCTTCTAATTGTGGTTAGGAACCTCATCATCACATTACATTACATTTCATCATTGTCATTTAGCAGATGCTCTTATCCAGAGTGACTTACAGACGTTACAGTTTTTACATGTTATCCATTTATACAGCTGGATATTAACTGAGGCAATTCTGGGTTAAGTACCTTGCCAAAGGGTATTAGCAGTTCAATGCCCCAGTGGGAAATCAAACCAGCAACTTTTTGGTTAAGAGCCCTGCTCCTTACTGCTATGCTACACTGCCACCCAACATTGTGGTGATAGGGTGAGGTGTTTTGAACCATACAATGTGTCAATAATTGATGGCACAAGGAAGCTCCGCCTACTTTGGCTTTGATTAAGCCTCCCTCTCCCATCACTACCTCATTCCACCACTCGGATACTGAGGTTGTAAATGAGCTGGGCTTCAATGTGGAACATTAAATCAGAGAGAGAGGCAGAAAACAGGGCATGAGCAGACCTTCAGCCAGAGAATGGACATTAGTGGGGACTGTGTAGCAGAGGGCCTTGTATGCTAGCACCAAGATTTTGAAATAAATACAGAATTTGATACAGAAATAATAAAGTAAAATGATGAATGTAATTATAAAGGTAAAATGATACTGCATAAAAATGGCAAGTTAATCAATGGTCCACTGTGAGAGGCCCCAGAAGAAAAGGGGTAAGAGGGAACAGTTAGGGGTTAAGCACTGAACATTGAGGTATACCTGCAAAGAGGAAGAGGTGGGAAATGTCTGCCATGACAGAGGGTGGTAGCTCTGGACCAGGGAAGAGTCATTTGTAGGTTTTGCGAGTAGGGAAGTCGAACAGGCAGATTTGAAAGCTGCGGGGAAAGAATCCAAGGTAACAGAAGAGCGAGAGAATGCCGGGTGTTACAGCTGGGAGCACAATGCAGGGAACCTGGTCACATAGCTCAGCCGCTGGAATTTAGAGGAGGGAGGAGAGGTCTGAATCAGAGAGCAGGACGGAGGCTGTTAACGATGGGGGCCCTTCGTCTGAGGCCCCGCAGCTGTGTGGGGGTCGGCCTTGATGAATCAGAGCTTCCTGAGGGAAGAGAGGGAGCGAACCGCGGATGTCAGCAACCTTGGTGGGGAAGAGAGAGAGAGAGAGAGAGAGAGAGAGAGAGAGAGAGAGAGAGAGACGAGAGCGGCAAGAGCCAGAGGCGGGGGGCGGAGGGTGGGCCGAGCGAGAAGGAAAAATGCAGGGAAATGCGGTGTGGGGGGACTTTGATTTCTGCATGGTAGCATGCCCTCTCAGCACCGGGACGAGCTGATTAGAGAGGCGGGAGAGTGCTGGGCCATTCTGATTAGAATAAATCAGGCAGTGGGAACTTTTCCCATCAGCCCCCTCTCTGCTGAGCGTGGAGGGCGGAGGTGAGCCAAGGAGCGGTGCGTGTGCCAGGAGCTCACCTGGGGGACAGACAGCACAGAGGAATGAGAGTTAATGACAAGGTAAGGTAGATCCCCAGAGAGACCGGAGATGAGGAAAGGGGTCCTGCAGCAGACATACAGCAGGGAATGACACCTCACATTATCACAAGGTCCACAGGTTTGCCTGCTTTAGATATAAGAAATGGGGGGGGGGGGACTAAATGATGGGGGGATCATGAGGACACTAACAGAGCTGTTGAATTCGGAGCACAGAATCACTGGTGCGCTGCCACCTTATATGCCGAAGATCAAGAATGCTGAACAGTGTCCTGTATGGTGACAGTTGATTACAGAAATGCTGCAGTCCAGATCATTGACTCGTGTTCAATCAATCAATAAAGCTGTACAGGGCTCTTAACAGATGGATTGTCACAGAGCGCTGTTAAGAGCACACGGCTTAGAAACAATGTGAGATATAGCAGACATAATATGAAGTGGATGGAGAAGGAAGATTGATGACATTTTTCCCTCAGACATCATCAACAGGGAGTGCATAAGAGGAAACATAGTTCTGGACTCCTGTTGGGGTTTTGATGGTGACATTTCTCAATTGATGAACAAAAGCAAGCAGTGAATTAACTTTTCACCATAGCCAAAGATACGGTTGGTTTAAAATCAGAGGTGTCCATATGAATTTCCTGTCCCATTACCCGTGTGCATTGCTCTGTACAGAGAGCTGTGAGAGGGCACAGAGGTTTCTCACGGTTACACTCTCAGAGGGCTGAAGCAGTGCTGAGTTTCTGCATCACTCATGGCTTAATGAAGAGATCACCCTTCCACAGACGTGTGTGTGTGTGTGTGTGTGTGTGTGCGCGTGCGTGTGCGTGTGTGTGCGCGTGCGTGTGCGTGTGTATGAGATTGTACATTTATGTGTGCATGCATGTATGTGTATGTATGTGTGTGTGTGCACGTGTACGTGTGCATGTGTGTGTGTCTGCACATGCCTGTATGTGTGTTGGTGCAGGCTTCTGGTTCAGGGCGTGCTTTCAATCAGGAGACTCCAGATAATCCTGCTGAAAGAATGTGGATCAGTTTGCATCAGGCAGCAGGCAGAGAGGCTTGAGTAAGTCATGAGAGAGTTGCTCTGTACTGCACCCCCAGAGAGGGCGAGACTAACGCCCTCTGACTGCACCCCAAAACAACCTGGCTCCGCTCCCCAAACACCGAGTCCACCGAGTTCTGGCACACGCCCCGCACTCGCCCCCATGCTGGAGCTGTGGGCTGCTAGTCAGCCAGACTGCGGCCAATGAAATTCTCTGTGGGTTCGCACGGTCAGGGCCGGATCCGAGCGGCTGAGAGCCCTTCTCTAATGCTGTTCTGTAGCCGCATTGTCTGTCTGAGCAGCCTGAGCAGCCCCTGTGGCCCTGGCCTTCTGACGGTGTATGGCTGTGCTACATACCGCAAGGCCATTCCTCTACAACAAAACACTCTCAGGAGATGTTATACGATTGCTTGTAATGTCTGTTTGTGCTTGAGTGGTGCACTGGAAGATGGCAATCTTCCTCCTTGCATTGGATTTGTTCGTGTTGTATTAAGAATCTTATTCTAGTCAGTCGTAATCAGCTGAGTGCATACGGAATCATTTCAGCATCTTCCTGTATCTTTTGTTGCATTAAAATAAATGTTCTGTTATGTGGTTTTATTATGCATGATGCATTTTGGGCATTTGTAACTTAATTTACTCTTTCCGCTGTAGATAGCAACACAAAAAAACGTGATTTATATCAGTCAGGAGTATTTACGTAGTTGTAGCTGTGCAAAGTCAATATCACTGGACGAAATACTGACATCTTTCTTGTGCCTTCAGGTAAGAGTGGTTTTTATGCAACGCTCATTTATAAAGTGATAGAGAGTTATAACTTTGGTAGCTAGACAACACAAATCTTTTGTATATACCTTGTGGACTCTTTGTCCTAATCCCCTTCCTTCTGAAGGTCTTTCCCTAGAGAAACTGCTCTATCTGAGGTTCTATATGCACACAGGTTCAGTGGAGACTCCATTAAAATGTTTTTAGCTGGTTTGATGACATGTTTTGCGTTATTGTTAGTTTACTAATGAAACACATACTGCTGCTGCCCTTTTAGACACCAACACAAGAGCGATGTTCTTTGATGTGTCAATGATTCTCCACTTTCATTTTCTCAGCTGCTTATAAGACAAGACTTCAATTTTTATAAATGACCACTTCACAAGCGGCCACACTCACCAGAGACTGTTCAGTTTTTAAATGATAGCTGACCCCTCCTCTAGGTTTTTTTCACAGGAGGCAAAGCTTGAATCTGCTTCAGCCATTTGGAGCTTGTTGTCACAGCAACATGTGTCCGGATTTAAACTCGCAGACACCCTCAACTGTATTTGCACATTCTGTATGTAGGATTTATGAGTTTTGAACCAAGCAAACATGAACATCATCCAGTCATATCCTCTTGAGGTTGAAATCCTCTTTTCGTAATATCAAAATCCATTCAAATATCGGACTTTCTTGTAAAATAAAGATAGATTGACACTCTGGGATTTCTCTAGGCACCATTGCACTTTGTTCTGTGTGTTTTGGAGATAATAAAAGTAGTTTTGCCATAAAAGAGAAATAAATAAATAAACAAGAAATTTCGGTATCGGGATACTGCAGGACATTAAAGGAGCAGTGGAGCGAAGGGGGGCAATTTACTTTGATTCATGAGATATGGCCCCTCAGACAGAGCAGTGATTTTCAGTGCAGGAAGCAGCCCTTGTAGGGCAGTGTGCCCGCTTACAGCTCTCCCTCACGGCTGAGTTTCCTGATGCAGAGATGGCGTTCACAAACAACCAGCCACAAAAAAAAAAAAAATCCCAGAATCCGTCAGGTCTCCAATTCTCACATTTCACATATCACTTGACTTCTCTACCCAAAAAGGCCCCGCGACTATTTTGCGCAGGTTGAGGCAATGTTATTACTGCTTAGGCTGGCCTCTTTAAAGACCTTGTAAATTGAAATTCTGAGGTAGATATGAGGAGGGTGATGGGATTGTTGATGGGCAGTTATGGGAGATCTCGACAGCCGAATCCCTCCGGCTCCCAAATGGGATTTGTTCACGTCAGTGTGCCTCACACCGCCGGCGCGAAAATCATTCTCGTAAGCGCCGCGCGCGGTGTTTAGGTGACAATTTCTCTGCCTGTAAAAAAAAAGCTGCCACTCTGATAGAAATGAGATTACCGCTGGCCTGGCAGTGCTAAAAGATTTGACAGGTGATGGGAAAGGTAGGATTCCAATATCTCTCAACAGCTTGGAAGTGCTCAGACGGAGTGCCCATCTCCAGGCTGAAGATGAACAGGTATTAGGAAACAAGCCTCTTCACATCACTCCAATCAATACTGCGTGATGTCTCAATCGCTGTGGGTCCTTGAGTGAACAGAAATGTGCAACACCAGTTGCTGGACATTCATGCGGTGGGCGACAATATGGCATTTTGGTTAAGGAACTCAGTATGTGACTAGAACATTGTTGGTTTCAATCCTAAAGAGGGCTGTGCTGTCTGCTGCAGTGTCTGTCTATGTAAAAAGGATAAATATGCTTTAAAAGGAATGTGAGCTTTGATCTGCATGTAAGTCAGTGTGGATGAGTGTGAAATGTTATGCATAGATGTACAATGTAATGTATTGATGCAGGCTGTACAGCATGGCTTATACATTCTACTGTAAACTGTATTCCATTCTGTTGTCTCTGTTGCATTAATGCATTCTGTAATTCAAAACCCTCCTCTTGCTCGGTGTAAAAGCACAGTTTTGCTGTGAGTTTACTCGTTACAGAAGCATTCCCACTTCACAATGGCTTCGCCTGGGAAGCGAGGAATCACGAACTGCCGCTGTAGTTTTATTTTAGCATCAATTAAGCACTATCTTTAGTTCCTAATTCTCGTTAGCTTGGCCCCGCTTCCTGTTTGGATTTGCATGAGATGAACGGTGTGGGACCCGGAGCGTGCTCTCCGCGCTGCTGTTTGTCTCATCGCCTGTGACATGCGCTGCCTCGCCCTTTCTGAGCCGCATCCGCCGGGGGTATCGGCTCTCAGCACTTCAAAAGGCAGCCTCGAATCTCCGCAACCCGCGCCGCTCTAACTAAGCTCGATTTCAAAGGGTTCGGGGACCGGCGCTTTGACCAAAACAGCTGCGCAGTGACAAAACCCGTGAGCCACGGAGCGGCTGCGGAAAGCACCCGGGCGCACTTCGTCCCCGTCCCGATTCAGCAGAATTAGGACATTGTGTGTATCGACAGGAGTAAACATGACATTAAAGGCCTTTCTTGCAAGCGTGTGTGTTTGTTTAGTTTCTTCCTCTCGTACTGAGTGCGCTTGTTTTCCCTCTGTTGATTCGGGCTTGTATTTGGGTGATTAATCTCCATTTCTGGCTGTGGATTTGATGGAGCTGAGGATTTTCGGATGCTTATCAGATTTTTATTCAAATTGGAGATTTCTGTTCTTGTTTATTTCCTTGTGGTATGTTGTTGCCACACATTTTTGCTAAAGAAACTCATGATTTCTGAGCTGAAGTTAACAGAGAGATTTGATCAAAAAAGAAAAACTTCATGTGTATTATGACACTATCAGTTACTTATAGGCACAATTGGCAAGCACTGACATAGTGCTCTGTTGGAGCAGGGTTTTTTGTCTGAAGGGTTTTGCATTTCTCCATTCTGTCCGTTGAAAAGCAGTGGCTGGTAGTACAACCGGCTTGCATCATCGTCTGGCAGGGTCTAAGCTGGGTCTAAGGGTCAGGGTCTAAGCTGGTAGGATGGGGTTTGTAATGCTCAGCTGTACATGTCAGTACTTAATACGTTTCATAGAACATATATAAATGTATGTTTGACTAAAGGTCTCTGTTCATTTAAGACAAAGAATGACAGAAATAAAAAAGCATATGTAAGCATAAATTAATGAATGCATGAATAGACAAAGTAATTTTGTGACGTAACTGAATAACGAAGTAATTATGTCAAGGTGTCATGATTATTGGGACACAGCATGAGGGATTCCTGTGGATGATTTTTGAAGGAGCACATAGGCCCCATTGTTTGCTTCCTCACCCAGATAAGACACTGGAGTAGAAGACATTTCCTCTTGGCCTAGCCTGGCTCTGAGAACACCAGCTCTCACTGCTGCACCTATCTTATCCTGTCAAAAGAGTGGAGATTTAATAATAATAATAATAATAATAATAATAATAATAATTATTATTATTATTATTGTTATTATTATTATTATTGTTGTTGTTGTTGTTGTTATGAATCTGCATAACTGATGCTTTTACCCAGATAAACTTGCATATCTTCTGCTTGTGCAGCTGGGTATTTACTAGGTTAAATAGGTACGTAAGGAGCAATACCTCACTTAACTGCAATGTCATACCTTGGAACCGGACCAGCCACTCTTTCGTTCCAGGACCAAGAGCGTGGCTTAAACATTACTAATAATATTTAAATAACTTGATTAGGGAGAAAGACTGAGCTGTGGGTGTTGCAGTGTTGAGCTCTGAAGTGTGAGTATCATGTGTTTGATGTGATGGAGTAGCGGGGTGCTTGTGTTTGTCGGAGGCAAGGGCACTCAGCACGGCACTCTGGGAATGCGTCGCTGGCAGGCGCTGACTCTACACCTCGTCCCCGTCGGCGAAGAGAGAGTTTGGGAGGAAAGGGGCGCTTATCTGCGCCTCTGCAGGATGGGATAATCCCCTGTCGCACAAAGAGGCGGAGAGGAACAGGCTCTCGGCCAATCAGGTATCTCATCCAAAGCCGGCGGCCAGCCCCCTCCCGCGACAGCAACGTCTGCTCATTAACGTCCTTCCACAGCGATGCGGACGGAGTTGGGACATTAGAGAGAGGGACATTAGTGTTGTTTAGTTCCGCTGATATGTGTGAGTGACTAGAAATTAAATCGTGACAAGAAATAACTGGGCCTCTGTATGCTTCTTAAGTACATCTCCTGTTTCATTTTGTTCCCACTTCAGTAGCTGTTTACTTCAATCACCTCTAGGAAAACAACAAAAAAAAAGAAAAAAAGGGAGCTGGCCATCGAGGCCCGAGATGATGGCTGGCCATTTCCATTACTGAACTTTAAAAAGCCTCAAAATGATAAGGCGCTGTAATGGTTTCTCCTTATTGGGTGCAGTTCTCAGAATTCACAATCACGCCGGAATGAGTGATTATTATAATTATTATTATCGGGGGCCGGCCTCTCGCGCCAGGCGCAGCGATGTGAGCCGGGTGTTCTGCCCGTCCATTGATTGACTGTAATCTAGTTTTTTTTTGGCTGTCCCACAGAGACAGCCTCCCTCTGGCATTAATTATGGGTTCCTGTGGTTTACATGTGAGTCTGGCCCTGACTAATCAAATCTGATTTCCCCTCCGTACGGGCACCGCGTCAGATATATTGAATATGTGTCACCGCGGTCCCCGTTTCTGGCCGCACCCGATGCGGCGGCCCACGGCCGGAGGCGAGTGCGGGGTCAGGGGGCGCTAGGCAACGCTGGAGAGGGCGGGGCGGGGCAGGGCAGACGGGGCTGAGAGAACTCCACTGACGGCGCTCTGGGTTTCACTGACTGCACCCCCTCTGGCGACGCGGTGGTGGAGAAGTGAACTGGCTGTGAACAACTGCCACAGTTCAGAACACGTTGTCTCCCGGCGATTGAGAGGAACTAGTAGTGGCTGGTTAGTGGGAAAGTAGTGGCTGGTTAGTGTGCAAAAACGCATCGGAAAGAAGGGTCGCATCAACCCGCTCCTCTGACCACGGTGAGGTGCTTGGATTCCCGTTTAGGAGCCGCTCTGTGGTCAAATCGCCCCCCGTTTCCATGTGAATAAGGAGGCTCTGGACTGCGAAAATGAGCTCGGTGTTGCTGAACAAGGTGACCTCTCTGAGTAAGAAATACCACCGGGCGAGCATGCCCAACCTGCTGCACCCGGCGCGCTCGGACAACCCCCGGCCCCCGTCCCCGCACAAGCGCCTGTCTGTGGACGCGCTGAAGAGCCGGGCCCCCGACATCGGCCCCAGCAAGTGGCCCTCGCTGGTCACCATCTGGAAGTGGAAGCAGAGCCTGTCGGAGAGAATCCTGAAGAGACATCGCAGCAGTCTCAACTGCTTCCAGGTGAGCTGGCCCTCCAGGTGAGCTGGCCTTTCAGGTGATCTGGCCCTCCAGGTGAGCCGGCCTTTCAGGTGATCTGGATTTTCAGTTGAGCTCACCTTCAAGGTGAGCTGGCCTGGCTGTGCATGAATCTAAGGTCAGGGATGCTGGAAACACAGTAGGAATTTGTTTGTTGTGGAGGATATTTGGATCCTACAGCATTCGTGAAGTGGAAAGCATTACAGAGACCCTTGTTATCTCCTCTAGTGTTTCAGTGCTGTCAGTACCCAGCAGTATGCTCTCTCTCTCTTTTTATATATACATTTGATTTCTCAACTATTTCAGTACTCCGTGTAGTAATAGTAGTTGACCTGCGATGCCATTATCAGCACCAAATTCTCTTTTTAATAATATAAAATTAACCATGATGCTCTAAAAGTTGCACATAGTGTTGCTGGCATAGATCCAAAATATTGTTTTGAAGTCTGTTCATTCTTAATTTCATTCATTCAAGTTAAACATAGCACACTGACAAAAAGCCATTACCTCTGCCTCACAGGGGGTGTTTTGTACCCATATTCTTTGTGAGCTGTTGTGTTTATGAAATGAAGCCTGCATTGTTTTCAGTCGTGTTGTATTACTGGAGTGTTTTATGTAATGTTCCATTCAAGAGTCTGGTTAGGTGCCAGTTTATAAAAGCACTACGACATACAGTACTACATCATACAGCTGGCAAAACAGTGAGCTCTTATATAATGCTCTCTCTCTCACACACACACACACACACACACACACACTCGCATGCCCAACTACCCCCAGCACTTGCACACAGGAACATATGCACACAAACACACACACACACACACACACACACACACACACACACACACACACACACACTCACACACTCTTGCATGCCCAGCTACCCCCAGCACTTGCACACAGGAACATATGCACACAAACACACACACACACCTGCACACACACACACCTGCACGCACGCACACATTCACTGTTATGAAGTAGAGGAAAAAGACTGAATCATGCTGACAGTGGTGACACTACATTTGGTGACGGAGGACTCTGACAGCCAGCACGGGGGACTTGAACTCTGACCCAGCCAGCTCGGGTGTGATGTCATTGTGAGGTGCAGTGCGTGTGCATTGGTTCATTGGTACAGGCCTTATCTCTCAGAGGTGTGTCATGGCTGCTTGGCAGGACACACCTGCAGTGCTTTTTTTTTCGGTATTTATGAGCTCATCTTTCCTAAACTCGCACCCCTGCTCTCTGCTGCTTAAATCAGCCATTGGAACAGAGTGAGACACTCCATCTCCTCACCTCTGGCTCCTTTTAAACTGCAATCAAGTACATGCTCAACGCTCTGAGCTCTGCATTTCCACTGACAGGAGCTGATTGAGTCTCGCATTATGGGATTACACATCGATGTGTTGCATTATAAATCATAATAAGTCAGCTGTGTCACACACTGTAAAGCAAGCTGCAGGAGGCTGTGATGTCATGGGTTTTCTCAGGACAATGGAACGCAGTAAACCCAAATCACTCTTAGAAGTTGGTTTGGATGTTTGTTCTGGTGCATGTGAAACTCAGACTGCATTCAGTGTTCCTCTAGAAGCTTCTGTCTCACCTGTGTCTCGACTGTGTCAGTCACACTTGCAAAGTGCTTGTTGAAACAGTCCCAGTAGATATTTATTTTGAGATTCGCTGCATTCCATATATTTTATTTCCTTCTAATTGGTAGATGCTCTTATCCTGAGCAACATGCAAAGAATGAGTACCAAGTATATGTCATAAAGTTGCATGGAAGCAGTGCATACAGGACACACCTGAGTGCATCCCCATATATTCCTCAACCCCTTACACAGAGCTGTGATAACTAGTACATGGATGATACTTGTGTTTGTGTTTTGTGCTGCAGAGATGCATTCTAGAAAGGTCTGTAAATCTCACTTGTATTTGCCCGTTTTCATAAGCAAAGTATTTCTAGGTGTAGAGATGGTGTAGAAAGTGTTATTATCGAGTGATATGAATACAGTTGGGGGGATGTGGGATGTGGTCTTCTGTTCCTTTGTTTAGTAGATCCCTGGATATTTACTCTCTTTGAAAATCAGGATACTGCAACTTTACCTTACTTTACCCTATCCTTTTTAAATAAAACATGATTTATAACACAATATTATGTTTTGGCAAGGCAAGCCAGATTAGTTAGGTATGTCATAACTGCCATCATGTGGTTGTTTGGTGAATTGCAATTAACATATGTTCATTGTACTCATGACAAATCCAGTAAAAATGTTGAAATAATGGAGGCCTATAGGAACACCACATGATAAACTTTTGCCACATCACTAAGGGCTTTAGCATAACAAAGTCCATTTCAAAACTCTAATATAAGTTCAGTGAAAATAGTCTATTGCAAATAGAGAATTAGTTATAAATACTTTATTAAGGCCTTACATAACACTCTAATCAGAAGAATTCAGCATTGTTTTCTGTGATTGAGCAGGCCTGTTCCTGGGCAGTGTTCCCACATAACGACATCCTCTAATGGCAGGGATGGAAAATAATAACAGAAGCAGCCAGGATTGTGGCCTGAGGCAGAGATCTCGAACGAGGTGTGTGATTTTGGCTCGGCTCTCAAGGTGAGCAGACACCGTACGTGACCCGTATCGCCAAAGGCATATCTGCCCTGTGTTTCATACACAGAGGAGAGTCTGTGACCTTGGGAGTGAACAGAGGTCATCTCAGCCAGGCTGCTGGAACAGTCACAGACACCATTTGTGTGGATGTGCTGCATCTACTGGGGTTGGATAGGTCTGTGTCCACTCTAAACCCTCACTCAATCCTGCATATTTTTACAGAAAACACAGAAAAATTTGACTACTTCTTGTGAATTCAGAGTTTTTGTTTGACACAGGATAAGTCTTCCTTTTAATCATAATGTATCTGTAATGTAAAGTAAACGTATACGGTAGTTGTACCGTAGTTGATAGCTGGAAGTGGAGCCCTGGCTTAGCAGTGTTAAATGTGACAGGCAGCCTCTTTGTGTTAACTGGGAAAGTGCGTGGGCGATCTCCACTCCCGTGATTATGTGCTGCGTGGAGACAGAGCTCCCCGAACAGCGGCAGGAAGTGTTTGATTGCAGGTTACGGAGCCGGGCGGGGTCACATGACCTGGGTGTCTTTCTCACAGTTCCGCTGTAATTATTTAAGCTTCTCCGTGCTTACTCGCATGGAGAGTGTGGGGTTTAACTGCAAAACGGGAAGCTGAAATGATTTCCTTTTAGCTGAATGTCATGGGATCTCTCGTTCTCGATATTCTACAAAAGGCAATTCTTCTGGTACTGAGGAGGGGCTGATTTGCTGAATTCCTGCTTTCTCGTTGGTCTTTGTCTTAGTTAGGTGCTCTTCTTTGTTGTTTGGATAGAGAAGCCAGAGAGAGAAAAAAAAGATGCAAAACTGTTTTTATTCTCTTAACAACACAGTGAAAATGATTCGTGTTATGCCAAAAAGATAGTGTCGACCTGTTTTGTATGCTTTGATATCCTTGAGTCTTTTCAAATGTTCTTTTCATCATAAGATAATACAGTGAATGCCTGTTGCTACCAATTCAGTGTTTATTTACAAGTGATAAAATATTACATTCCTTGCCGTTGATTCTACAGTAAATCTCAATGGGAAATGAAATTAGACCATGTGTTTAAAAGTGCCAGCCAAACCCAAACCAAGAGCCAATAACACCAGCCCAGAGGAAAAACAGTAGAAGAAGAGTAGTAGTTTCTGTTTGAGAAAGAGGGTCTTTGGTATGGGGCCTCCATGGAAGTCATTTAGATGTACAGTGCCACCAAATCCCTTGGATAGGGACACTTTGATAAGGACATGACATATACAAGGATATCCAGGCAATAGGGCATGACAGGTGTGTACTATATAGGTGAGTAACAGCATACCCAGGGATATGATAAGCCATTAGCCCTGTAGTATGCACTTCCTCAAAATAAACCACACCCTGCCATGCATAACTACACTTATAAAACCGGTTACTATATGTTAACAGCTTAAAATATACACATTAAATATTTTAACATACATTTCAACCTATTATTATTTTTAAACCTATTATTTTAACCTGTTTTTAACCTTATTTTTACTGTTACTCTACCATATAAAATAGCTCTCCAACAGCAACTGTTACTGTTGCTAGGTTACAGTGGCTAGCTTAGAATTTTAGAATATTTGAGCACATCCATGGGGTTTTGGAACAGGCAGAGTAATTTTTTTGTGGAAAATGTTTACCTGTGAGTCGTCTTTTTTTGCTTGAGGGTGATTAACACAATAATGCATGAATGGAACCCCTGATCAGCCAATCAGGAAAATACATCAGATACGAAATATTTGTAATATATGTATGAATAGTATATGTTTATGCTGAGTAAACAAGTTATACCTGTGATTGAAGTCAATGCATGACATTTCCCATGTTAATCCATTAAAAGAAAAGGTAAAGCTTCCCGTGCCGTGCCGTGCCGTGCCGTGCCGTGCCGTGCTGTGCTGTGCCGTGCTGTGTTGTGCCTGGCCTGACTGCACATGCCCACAGCAGTAGTGCAGTTTCATGTTGTCAGTGCTCACAGCAGCCCCAGTCACTCTTTGGAAAGCCGAGCACACAGGCCACACTAAGTTTAATTGGATCTAGCTGTTACATAAGAGGTCTCTCAAGGGCAGGAGCCGAAGGGCTCTGCCGCAGCTCCACTCTGGGCCCCATCCAAAAGAAGATGCTACACTCCCAGGGATTTCATCAATGCATGTGCATGCGCACGCATGCGCGCACACGCACACACACTTACACACACACATACACATACACGCACACACACATCAACATTTGGTTTTCATCAACCAAAAATGTAAAAATTAAAAGAAATGGTAGCCGTACCTGTGTTGGTACCAAATACACGCACACACACGCAGACACACACACGCAGGTGCACACACACATACATAAGGTTTTCATCAACCAAAATATCAAAAAAATGTAAAAAATAAATGAAATAGAAGTGATGGTAGCAGTACCTGCTCACAAGCACACACGCACACACACACATGCACACACAGGCACACGCGCACACACACATGCACTTGCTGCCACTTCAGTCTCGCTCTCACTCGCTCTCTCAGGTGTTGATGAGAGAATCTCTCACACGCCAACCTGCTGATTAGAAAAGGGTCTCTGCTGACCGAAAGCTGTTAAATCACTCTGTGGGTGAGGCGGCCGCTAACCGCTGGATAAGGAAAACAGGCACGCTGCGCTCTGAGAGCCTGAGGGTTTAACAGGGCGGGTGTTGCCACAACAGCGCAGAATTTTCCAGAATATATGTCACTCTCAAAGCTGGAGCAAAAGTCTTGACCAGCACCCACAAATTCCTGCCTGCGCTGCTGGTTTTGAGTGGTCGCTCGTGGAGACGTGCCTGAACCCCCAGTCACGCTGTCACCCCTCCACCAGCTCTGAAAGGCATTCCTCGCGTCCGTGACTCTGCCTCACACAGAAACGTGCCACTTTGTTCTCGGTGAAATATGCCCGTGCCTTTCCACGGCCACGTCCTCGTCACTCGTTAGGAACATGCCCTTTTTAAATTACTCGGGGGTTGCCATAGATACTCTTCATGCAGCCGCTCTTCAAGGGTCATTGTAATTCTGCCAGCTCTATTGAGATACGGTCAATCAGAAGATGCAGTCAATTCTGAAAGCACCAATCAGCCGCAGCAATGTATATAGATAATCCTTACAAAATTAAGGAATAATACTTAGAAATCACCCCCTACGTTTTCACTAAGAAATGTTTCTTTAAAATTGCCATAAATAATACAATAATATGAGAGATTAACAAAGAACAAAAGGATTAACAGTCTGAGACAAGTTTGAGACATTAATTTGCTTATAGTTCCAAAACTTCTGTCTGACGTTTGAGTACACTAACCTCTCGGAAGAATATAATTGTACATGAAAGCAATGCTTAGATTGGTTTGAGTTTTACAGTCATGATTTGTTTTAATCCATTATTATGGCCTGAGTCTAAGCCAGGTAATCAATACGAAAATAATAAGCATTAGATGTGATCAGTCTGGACAGCTTGACATATAGCATCATGTCCAGCAGGGGGAGCTACATAATAGTTGATGGGAAAATTAGAGTGGATTTGAATGGACAGTAATTCAGCCTTGGATGATGTGAGTTTGAACTGCTTTGCATCAATTACTTGAACCAAAGCCCCCTTGTTTCAGTGAAATCTGACATCCAGATAGAAATAGATTGCACTCTGAATTGAATTAGGAATTTCAGCAGTCCTGTGTATGTCATTTAGTGTTGACGTCATCTGTAAAAATGTAAATATGTGTTGCTGTGATTTATTAGGCTGTGTTCTGTGCAATCTTCTGATGAAATTACAAGCACTGCTCCTCACATATGCCTCCTGATGTAGGTTTTTTCCATTACAAATAGTTTGCAGGTTTTGTAAAGACCAAGCTATTTAATCAAGCATTATAAATAATTACAGTAGTAATAGCAAAATGCACATATGTGCACAAAACAAAGCAACAAATCCAAAGGAGTCTACTGTATCATAAAACAGAGGTAGGTTGTGCAGGCAAACCTTGCGTGTTCCAGGAAGAGGAATATAATTGGTAATTGAATATACTGTGAGAGGGTGTCTGTTCTCGTAGCCCTCGCCGTGGTTACGACCCAAAGCGATCTGTACGGCAGGTTTCGGTGCTGAATCCCCGTTACACGGAGCATAGATTGCTTCTGCCTGGAGCCAGGGGATGCTGTCAAGTTGCACTGCGAGTTGAGTCATATATTGACTAAGAGCTACCAGCAGACGGGCACTCTCCTACTCCTCTCTCTCTCCCTCTCTCACCCTCTCTCTCTCTCTCTCTCTCTCTCTCTCCCTGTCTCACCCTCTCTCTCTGCCTCTCTCTCTCTCCCTCTCTCTCTCTTTCTCTCGCTCTCCCTCTCTCTGCCGCCTCTGCTGTTGCTCCCACCATGCTGGGCGTCTGACAGCAGCTCTGGGGGACGGAGGGCACCGGCCCAGGGGGAGCAGCACACACACACACCGCGAGCACAGCCAGCGAGACCCTCCTCTCTCTGCCCGGCTCCTCGGTCTGAGGGAGAAACCCGACCCCGAGTCAGAGAGAGGACGCGAGTAAAGGAGGACCTGCTAGAGAGAGTGAGAGGGGGAGAGAAAGAGTACCAGAGTGAGAGAGGAGAGAGAAGAGAAAACGACAGAGAGAGGAGTGTAATTTTTTTTTGGTGAGGGTTGTGTGGGGACCTGGGTGGGTTGGAAGAGACGGCGCCGGTGAGATGACAGCCTACCTGAACAAGCAGCCGAGCTGCTGCCGGGACGCAGAGAGCCGGAGCATGGAGCTGGCCCTGGGCGAGGGGCCGTGTGCGTGCATGTGGAGGCACGCGCCCCACGCGCCCCACGCGTACGGCTACGCCTCCCACACCCTGCCCTCCTCCTCGGGGGCCACCCTGCCCCGCCAGCGCTCCCGCCTCACCACCTCCCGCTCCGAGGGCACCTGGAGGAGCCCCGGGAGGGCCGCGCCCCGGGCCAGGGGCGGCAGCTGCGACTGGTGGTCAGACTGCGGCTGTAACCATGGCGCCTGGCAGGACCCCTACCAGGTAAACCGAGCTCCGCGCGGCTGGCCAGGGAGGTGCCCGTCTTTTCGGGGAGGTTTGGATGGCTATAGGTGCTGAAGGTGTCCTTTGGTGCCCTCTCAGAAAGACAGAAAAGTGTAGCTTTTGTGTAGAGCGTTGTTTCTTTTTTCTTTCTGGTATTTGTCTTGGAAGTTAATCTGTCACTCACAGCAAATGCTCACACGCTGTTTAGTGCAGAGGTGCAGAATTTCGACGGTGCTCGACCTGTGCAAACTCTGGAAATTTTCTGGTGGAATGGGTAGAATCTTCGGTTTAGCCTAGATGCAGTGTAAGGAGATGGCAAAGCTTTAAGGAGGACTGGTTCAGCAAGAATAGAGAGACCCCTATCACTTTTCTCAAAGACCAAGCACAATTTGGCTACTGTTTGCTTATGCAAGCAAATATAGCTGTGTCATGACCGTGGTTTGTAACATCAGGAAATTGAACTGCTTGTGAGAAAAATTAAAATAATATAAAGCAAGTCATGAGACCTAGTTTATAAAGTATCTTATTGTTTAACTCTCCAAGGTCAAGTGGTCATTTAGGGAAATTCTGTGCTGAAAATATTACAGAAGGCTAACCACACTGACTGTGCCTCAGAATATGCTTGCTTTATACTGTTTTACAGTGAGTAGCTTGGTGTGTGACTTACAGGAGCCAGTGTGCTCTCACAACTAGCACTGTAGTGCATATATTGTACACAATTGTCAGTTTGTGACATTTCTTAAATATGCCCTCTAAATGTTTTCATGATGTCTCAGATTCTGAACTTCGCATTGCATTAGTTTAACAGATGCTCTTACGCAGAGTGATTTTTTACATGTCATAGAAATTCATAAATTTTACATGTTATCCATTTACACAGCTGAGTATTTACTTAGGTAATTGGGGTTAAGTACCTTGCCCAAGGGTACAACTGCAGTGACCCACCTGGGAAATGAACCAGCAGCCTTAGAGTTACGATCTCTGCTAAGATTTAAACGTGTTACTTTGCTTTAAATCTCTTACACAGCATTGCAATGTAAGTTAGTTGCAGTGATCGGCTAACTCATGATATTCAGGCAAATGTGGTTCAATCTAACCACATTCTGTCCTGCTCTTGACTTTGTGTGACAAACTATGCAAGTGTGTTCTTCTTTATTCTGGCAAAACATGAGGAGTTCTGCAGTCAGTGGAATTTACAGAAGAAAAATGAAACTCTTGATTGATTTATTACTAAAAATGCAGTATTGTTTGACTGATTATAGAACCTTATAATGCCTCCTTATTTTTTAGGCTAGGTTAAGCTGAAGTTGATAAGGTCACCATGTGATTCAGATCTGTGAGCACTGTGGCAGTAATGGTGTTGCTTACAGTGTAGTCACATTTAAAAGGCTGGGAATGACCACTCTCTGCCAATCAGGGGACAGTCTGCTGTTTACAGGTACATTATATGTTTAAACTATCCAGTCCTCGATAAAATCATAGAATGCATCCACAAAAATAAGTCAGATCTCAACTATGATAGTATAATTCCAATGCAAATGACATCTCTACAGCTATCTCCTTTGGTATCAACTGTCAATATGGATCAATTTACAGGGAAATAATACGAACACTAGTAATAATAACAAATTGTTCCCGTTCATGATCTCTTTATACATCAGTAACAGACAGTATTGTTAGAAATGTAGGTGTCGATGCATGTGCTTAACAGCTTTCCAGCTACACTGCATCCCTCCCACAGTGATGTTTAAAAGGTGTGAAAGGCTATATTGTCATACTTCAGAATATCTAACAAAATGAGCACTCAGCACACTGGCTGAAACGGTTCTGGCTTCTCACCACTCTGTTCTGCTGTAAAATAAGCTTGCTGAGTGCAGACTGTTCCCTTCTGCTCCTTTGAGCATCTTGTTTAGGTTGGCACAACTGTGAACACCTTAATAAGTCTCATTGGATTTGTGAGTTGGTTTACTCTTATTCATTTTCATTATTATTTTATTATTGATTATTAATATCAACTCTATAAAAACAGAACATCTATTATTACTGGGTTCTGTGATTCCCAGTATATGCACAGCGATAATTCTTATGTTAAAGTCATCATTTGGTCAGGCCCCATATCTCCGATGAATGACAATACCAACCTGGTACCATCTGAAATCCAGATATAGTTGCATGCCGAAAGAGTTTTGATGGTTTTGATGGTTTTGGAGTTTTGAAGGTAGTTATACTGAACCAGGTGTGTCATACTGACACCAGGAAAGAAGTCCATGTCAATGAAGAAAAAGGGATGACCACAATCCCACTTAAGCAACTAACACCTTTCATTTTGTGTCACCATTTCATATGAAATGGACACTTTTTTCTTAATATTACACATCGTACATATTGTAGCTGCATAAAAAGGCGTAATAAAACTGCACAGTACAGAGCAGGCAGAAGCACGGTCTCTCCCCCAGAGGAGTCGCTCCTGGCTGGAGGCTCCCCGCTCACTGTAGGTTCCTGCTTTCAGAGAGGGGATGGAGGCGCAGGTGCGGAGGTGGCAGGGAGGACAGACTGACGTCTTTCAGAGAGAGGAGAGAAATGAGGGCAGACGTGCCACCCCAGCACCCTGCCTCAAGCCCTCACTCGTCCGGGTGGCACGCCCGCCCCCCCCATCTCCGACGACGCTGCCGAACCGAGCGCGCTCAGAGAGGTCCTGCTGCACGTTGCCGTAGTGATTACAGCTCCCTCAAGGGCGCCGCGTACAGAAGCGGGGAGAACTTGCGGCGAACCGCGGGGCAGAGAGAGATGTGGAGTGCGCTGATAATTAGTGTGACATTTAAAATAAAGCACATAATTGCGTCTGATGAGCTTTTCTCTTTACGTTTTGATTCGTGCGGCCGTTGTGATTGTCGTCTAATGCAAATTCGCAGCGGCTTTTGGGATCCATCTCGCCAGCCCGGCGTGGCGGGGAACATCGTGTTGCCTGCCCGCGGTACGGTGCATTACACCGGGCTGAGAGGCAGATGGTTGTCTCGTTAAGGTCACTGTTGTGAACCTCATTATGACGGGAAGGTTGACTGGTATCCATGAGGTGCAACACTGTGCAGATGTGTGCTGATTGTTTGATGTGCCCATTCCTGAATGAACATGCTGTTGCTGTTCAAACAGATTGAACCCCCAATGACTTAAAGTGTGACACCTTATTCAGTATTTATTTTCAGTGAGTTTCTGACTGAGGTAGGGCTTTTGAGCCATGCTCCGTTCACACAGCACAACAGACACAATTAGCTCGCCAGGCTAAAGACTCCCAGCTGAGAGAGATAATCACAGTTTTATAGTGCCTACAGGGGCTAATGTCACCTTCTGTAATGGACAGTCACACGCACTAATTCCTCTGGACTCCAATACACACTCACTCCGTTTGAGGTTGACTTTAAGAAGGGTTTCAGTTTGATCCAAGCCACGTCCAGTACAGAGGGGAGACAGAGACCTGGTCAGTCTTCCAACAGCCATACCTAAGCTTAACCTCAAACAACCAAAGTGAACATGTGACATGCAAACAGATTAGCTGTGGCAGAGCGTGGGATGCTAATCCGTTAGCACACCACGGTGATCCCCAAACTCACAATGTGACAAAAATAAAGGAAAACAGCGCTTGCTTAACTGTATTAGAGGTGAAGATGAACCCCAACCATGCTTGGTCTTAACCCTGAGGAGCATGGTAAGGTAAAATAAGATAAAACACATTGGGTAGAAAATCCTAAATATTAGTGGTTAGAGTGGTTAGAGTGGTTTTGTCGTGTCTTCCTTTCCCCCTGTCCCTCGATCAGGCAGCTAAGCTCTTGATGCCATGGTAACTGACTCTGAGGTCTGCGTCTGTCACTTGGCCATTTTCAATGGTGTTGTTGACTGTCTTTATATGTTAAGAAATTCTTCTAAAATATTGATGGCTGCATCATGCACTATACATAGATTCAGCACTGAATTATTGACCAGTGTAAACTGGAGAAAACTAGAGCACTGGTTAGAACTAAAAAAAAGTGCAGCCCAAAAAAGTTTATATATATTTAAATAATATTTTTTTTCAGAGATTACCACCTTTGAAGAATTTCACAAAATAAGAAACAGCGGTTATCTTGAGATGAAAACATGCTTTTTGACAAGTGGATTACTGTGGGACAATAAGCATGTAATTAAGGTAAAATAAGGTAAAATAGAAAAATCCATGTGTTAATTCAGTAGAACAACAACCACAACAAGAAGAACTATTCTTCTTCTTCTTATGATGATGATGATTATTATCATCATCATCATCATCATCTGCATCATCATCACCATCATCATCATCATCACCATGATGACCATCAATATAATAATCATGATCATAACATTCCAATTTCATTTAACTGTTTTACTGCTTTCATTTGAGCAAACTTCAACAAGTGACTCTTTTTGCCATATTAATTTCAGTAACTGTGAAACTCATGATGATTCTGACAGCAGATGGTTAAATCCACACAGAGAGTTGACCATGATCTGGTTTTGGCAGGGAAATTGTCGGTCATTTCCACATAAAGGGTTTGAATTGGAAATGCTGGTCTCCCACAGGGTTAATTCAGGAGAGGCAGAGCGTGTAATAGCTGGTTTGGCTCTGGATGTGGAAACAGTCCACTGACTGATTGAAATCGTTTATGATCATCGCTCAGTGTTGCTGTGAGATTCTGACATTGATAGAAAGCCTCTGGCTTCTGTTTGTATTAATAAACCATGAAAGACTTGGACATTTTTCTTCTGTTCATCACTACTTCATTATTGCTTGACATGCTCCGCATGGTAATTAACAAATCTGAGGGCTTTGTCTAAGTGCTAATAAATTCTACATTATATAATGTATCATATGTTAATGTTCATTTACGCAAATATATACACCTTGTTACGTTTATGGCATTCATTTTACAGCGCTGACATTAGCAGATGCTAGGTTTTGAATAGCCTTTCTAATAAAAATAGAATTATTAAGTAAGCGTAAATTTTCACCACTGCTTAAACTTTTCCATGCTCAAGTTTTGATGTAAGATCTTTTGGTATTCTGGCTAAAGTGAACACAAAGTAGCTATTGTTCTCCTGGTTAGCCAGTATTCCCAGAGGTTTGCTAGAAATTTTGCTTACTCACCACTAGGGTGAGCCTTGGCAATTGGAGCAAGACAGTTCTGGCGTCTCTAGCAAGCCACAGTGCAATTTTTAGTAAATGATTCTAGCAAACTAGGAGAAATCTGATATAATCAGCTCCAATAAGACAAAGCTCTCAATACTTTGGTCACACAAAGACCGGATTTGTCTAAAAATATGCAGCTTTATGATATTTAATGGTAGATTGTCGTCATTTAAATATATCTCACCTGACTGGTTGTGCATGGAGGTAACTCGAATCCTGCTTCCTGGATTCAGTTAGGGGCACCAGATTCAGCCAGGGGTTGTGTTATTGCAGTTCCCTGTCCGGTAGAGTTCATTCAGAGGGACTAAACAGACAGCAGAACAGGACCAAAACAAAGAGGCTCACAGTTCTGCCTGGTTCCTTTTCAGGAGAGGGGGAACCACCCCCATTGGCTATCATAGGATGTGTGATTAACTTGTGTGGAAATGTACTTATAACTTAAAACATAACTAGCCTGGGCCATAAAAAAGTCTCTGGGTTCAGCTGAGTACACCGCAGTGAGCTAACGTGTGAGGTTTGCGCCGAAGTCCCCTTAGATGAAGCCGAGACTCTGACAGCTCTGGGAGAAGAGGGAGAGAAAAAAAACTCTTCATCAAATCCCAAAACAGGGCCAGCTGCTCACCATGTGGATTTGCATTGAAATGTGTCTCTGATGGTTGCTGAGGGATCACATGCACCGTAATGAGTTTTACAGCACAAATTCAATCAGCACAGTGGAAACATTGGACTGAGTATCCCGGCTTGACTAATGCGGTTTTGATATGTTGTGTGGATTCCACAGCATGGCCCTGGCTTTGCCAACAGCAGTGTGCACGTCTCCCTAACTCTTCAGCCGAGCTCTGTACTCATACTACACAACCGCACTGAAGTGCAAGTGCTCCAGACGAACCGAGGCAACTCTCTCTGAGTGATGATCCCTCTTTTCATCTCTTTCATTTTGAATCTTTGTATCTTATTTGCCGCCTTGCTCCAGCTTATTTCCTGTCAATTGCATGCTTGTCTGAACTCCAGCGGTGTGTGAAGTTGGCCCGTCCGAGCATCTGGTGGGGGGACGTGGATAGGCCCCAGCTCCATTTCGGGGATGTCAGAACCTCTCAGTCCTGACAGACAGGCGCTCCGTTTGGTGAGTGAAGGGGGAAGCTGCTTCCTGCTGGTAATTTCCTGCCCCGCGGGGGAGTTATGTAAGGATGCGTCCCGCGTTTGTCTGTGCAGCTGAATCGACCCCCTGTTGCAAGCAGTTTTCAAAAACGGAACTCGGGGCTTGGAGTTGTTAACAGTGCAGTTAGTTCATCATGCAAGTTTTTTTTTTTTCTTCAAGAAGAGAAGTTATACCTGCTTCTTAAATGTATCATCAAAGCAAAGAGTTTTACTTTAAGAAACATAAAAATAAATGAACAAATGAAATAAATCAGACTGTAGGCTAAACTGAATCATATTCTCATTGATTGGTCCTCATCTTCAGTCTGGGAAATAGCAACAGAAAGGTTTAATGCACAGGAAATGAGTATAGCTATGTGATGAGAACTTGCTTAAAACATGGCAGAACTGGCTGATGCCTGACCTGAAAATCAGATATCAACACATATTACAAATCAAAGCCCCACTGTTCCCCTTTTAACAAAATCTACATTATTACATATTGCCAATTCCCTTCACTTCAGTCATCCCACTCCTTCCAGGAGAAGGGCTTTCATTGCAGTTTGTGTTAACAAGCTGAAGAATGTTCTCTTTTAAAGAACAGACATTTTATATCAACTGTAACTACAACTAAAATCATGTTTCACACATGCTGAGAAGAGTATTGCAGTATTGCTGCCTGACCACAGCCATATGTAGCCTGAATAATTCTATTAGCAGTTAAAATGTAAAAATGCTTGTGAAACGCTTGTTAATGTCTTGAGTATAATTGCAATTGTATAAAACCCTTCAATCGGTGCTGGAAGTGAGATACACCTGAATTTGTGGGAAGTAATAAAACAATATGACCTCACACAGGACAACAAGAGTGTCTGTTGATGCATGAACACATATCACACCTTGGCAGGGTCTGAGAATATGGGCTTCACAACCGAATGAGTTCTGAATGGCAGCTCTGCAGAGCTTATTTTACTGACTGACGCATTTGCAGAAGCTACTTGCAGCATTGACCCATGTTTGTGTAAAAGCACATGTATGACTCAGTGCGTAGCAGTGCTCGCCCTGCGATACACTGGAGTGTGTCCGTCTAAATTACCTGAGGACTGGGGACGTTGTCATGGAAAGGTTGCACTGATAAAGCAGAGACGTAGCTCTTCATGCGAGAGTCACTCTGCAACATTTCCGTCCCTTTAAATAGGCTCCTCGGGTTGTTCTGTGTTAAAACAAGACCAGCGGAAAGTGTTTGGGTCAGACACACTGCGTCAGTCCTTTAGAAATCAACCTTTAAAGGCCTTTTGCTTTGTAGGTGATTTGTTCATCTGACTAAACATGCTGTCAAGGGGTTTTTTTTTCCCCAGTAACACTATTGTACTTTCACTGACAGCCTGGATTTATTTCAGGCTCTGTTAAGATATACAATATATATAGCTGTGAGGTATTGTCCTGAGAACTTCACAGTGACTGGCATTGCTGTAGGTGTACTTTACCTGACCTCCTGATATCTGCACCCGATCGTGCACTATTATGACACAGTCTTTTATTGTTCATGGGTAAAGCAGACAGGTGTTGGAGAGTTGGCATGGGCTGTTTGAAACCTGAAATGTGTTCTGGGACTGTTGGCTGACCAGACACCTCTCTGTCTATTGTGAATTCTTTGCTTTTCACAGTTTTAGTTCCCCTAAGACAACAATTGATGCAGAATGTCTTTGTTGCTGAGGAAAACAATAATGAATGGTGTGGGGCAGTCTCCCCTGTTGCACACTCAGTATCCATGTTCCTACAGTAAATTCACGACAAACGTTTTTAATTTACAGCATGAACACAGACACAATGTCCTCTCATCTTCATAACAGAAAAGCTCGTGCTGCGTGGTGTTGTTAGAATGCACTATTTTGCATAGGGCTGCATTAGAGTGTCTACCAAATGTAACTGTATAAGATGTCCAGTACAAAACAACAGTGCTTTTCTCATTGTTGTACAACCAACATTTGAAACTCTAAACACTGCTCTATAGAGAGAACTACAAGGAGCATATTGTCTGGGGTCAGCTAACATGTCCTTGGAGTGGCTGGTGCTGAAGCTTTAGATTTTAGCCTGTCCTCATTCAGAATGTTTTTATTCTGTAATCCAGGAGCTGCATACAGACGAGCAGCAGTGCTTAGGCCAGGTCTACTGCCCTGACAGGTGTGCTGGGGCTAGCCTTGTGGTTTTGCATCTGAAAGGATCAAGTTGTGACCAGTTTCACTTCTCAGCACCCAGCTGCCCTTCTACTCTGCGTGTATCAGACGGAGCAGTCGTGAAAGTGCAGATCAGCCACGAAAGGCCCTGCGGTTGTCAGAAAATAGCCACACGACGGGGGTGGCATGGAGGCCCTGAGGCCAGGGCTGAGGTCAGAGCCGGTCAGAGCTGGCGGACAAAACACGTCCCTGTTCTGTGACACTATAATCTCATTCTGGGTGACAGCTCTCATGGCCATACGAGATGAGTTTCTATTCTGTTTCTAGTACACAAGCAGTGGGCAGCCTCTCATGTAACACGAGTGCTTTTTAACAAGAAAACAACAGCAGGGAGTGGTTTGTTTCCACGGTTGCCAAGCCAGCCTGCGTGAACATGTTAGCTACAGCATCCCCAGTGTCACATAGCAAGCGTTTTACTGTTTGAGAGGCTAGCTGAGTGTAAGTTCATTCATGTGCATTGTGTCTTGGGCAGCAAGGTGTGTACTAAATTCGGTCCTGATTTGGTGTGAGAACCCACCACTCCTCACCCTTCTCTATTCTTCCAGCTTGTTTCTTGGCATGACTGGACCTCTCTGGTGTGTTCTGCCGGCTCTTGCTTGGTCACATGACCAAGTGTACGCTGGATCTGGCGAGAGCAAATGAGAGGGGGCTGGACAGAGGGCAGAAGTGGCCAATCAGAAGTGACCCATTCTCTGCCTGAGCCCCAGCTGTCTAAACCAATGAACACTCAGGCACTGACTTTTAAAATCCCTTATTTTAACCTATAAAACAAAAAGAGCTCAGAAAAGGTACTTTTTAAATCTTAAATTTATATGTGAGAAAGAACAGAATATAGAAACAAACCTAAACTAAACCAAACCCAAAAAGGAAACCAAAATGAACACTAAGTACTATTCATACTGTAGGATTCAGTGCAGATCAGCCCTGAGTAATCAGATGAAGACCCCTCTAAATGCATGCCAAAAAAGCTAATCTTTTTCCCTTCCTTTCATCTTCAGAATTAACATGTTTATTCTCACGGTAAGGGTGTAATGTGCTTCAAATCTGTTTGACCACACTAATGAATTTCTACTGCTTTGTGGCCTCCCCGGCTCAATCTTTTGCACCGTTTTCGTTTACTTTCACGAAGCACTTTCGCTCGCGCCGCCAAATCCATTAACGCAATTATCAGCCGCGCGCTGTAAGCTGGTAGTGTCTCAGTGGCTGGCATCGATCTCTGCCGAGCGGTAATCCGCCTCTGTCCCGCAACACTCGCCTTTTGTGTCCCACACAGCAACTGAATGCTAATGCGGCGGGGTGAGAATCGGACGCAGGCGGGCCAGCCCCGTCCCCCGGGGAATCGAGTGTGACATGTTTGTTTGTGCCTCCCTCCCTCCCTCACTGTGTGCTTGTTAAAAGGTCTGAAAGGCAATTCAGAGGCAGCGACTGGTCAGAACACTCTGCCTTTGTCCAGGGTTTCAGGGGCCTTTTTTTTGTAGTTGATGCAGTGTGATCATTAGCTCGTGTGAAATATTGCCCGTTTCCCAAAAGCTAATTGGCCTACGGATGAGGACGCCCGTTCTTTAATTATAAATTTTGTTAACTGCCACGGCCCTTCCAATAATTAGAACAGGTTCACTTAAGTCTAACAGCACCAGCACAGGGATATTGGCAAATATCTTTGAAGTGGTTCCAGGATTACAGACAGTGCTTATGTGTGGAGGGGCGTAGGAAGATTGCATTCGATCTCTGCCAAAATGAAGGGACCGATAACACCTCCTCTACAGTACGGTTTGCTACATGGTGTAAGAGCAGGCGCACACATATGTTTTTCCTCTCACTCACGGTTAACTCCCGGTCAAAGTCAAAGCCTGGCACCCGCATGAATGGTGTTACTATGACATACAAATCTCACTCCTGGAATAAAAACCCATCTTTACGTTGAACAATACAGTGTAACAGAGAGGTTTTCAGAGGATGGTAATCACAGGTTGCTGGTGCTCTTGACTATAGGTGGGTATAGGGTTACGTGCTGTAAAGTACAGGCGCTGTATTAGCCGAGCAGATCAGTCAGAGCGGCTCTTTCGGAGACGATGATGGCATGTGATCGGCCCAGATGCAGCACAGCAGAAGCGGTGCCCGTGTTGTCTAATCAGCGGCACCATCTGTCCTGCGCTGCGGAGCGACGAGGCCACCGGGGTGCGCCCTGATTCTGTCAGCCAGGTGTGGCTGCTGCCCCCTGCTGGGCGGAAGAGTGAGAGACAGGTGCGCCGGCGGCCGCCCGGTGGGCCGTGTGCTCGGAGACACGGAGAGACAATCTATTCCACTCTGATTGATTCGGGGTGATGGAGAGAGCTGCACCCCCTCCTCCAGGCACGAATCTCATTCAGTTTGTGAATAAAAAAAACTCTTCTGTTTAATAGGCCTTGTGGGAAAGCATTTTTTTTTTCAGTTGTTTACTCATTCAATGCTGTAGGGCTGTTTATTGAGAGGGTACATGTTAAACCCAGGGAAGGAGTTTTGGTTGGACTCGCTGTAAGGAGCATTCATAAATCAACATTGTCTGGGACCTTGGCTTTGTGTGTTGTGGGTGTGCCTAATCAAACACTTTCTCTGGGGTTTGCTTTTAGAAGCAGCAGTGAGCTGTAAGAACAGGTATAAGCCACACCCTCCTTTGCGATTATATTTTAGTTCTGGAGCCCTAATGTTCACAAAATAACCCACAATTGCCTTCTTTTAAAAACAAATGGTAGTCAATTACCAGCTAATAGGTTCATAATTCCATTTATTATTCTCCAAATTAGAGAAGTGAAAGCATAAAAATGAAGCAATTACAGCTTCTTGCTATTCAGTTCATTTGTTTTAAAAAGGATTTTAAACAACGATTCGACAGCCCAAGTGAAATATGCACTTACTGACTAGCACTAACAAATGGGCACATTTGCTTTGAACAGATTTGTATTCACAGGCATTTTAACTTTAAAATGTGTGCCAAAGGGCTCTGGGGTGGCTCAGTAGGTTAAAGTACTCTTTTCAAAGGCAGGATGGGCTCCCATATACAGTAATGAGGTCACATTATAGTTGACACGGTCAGTACAGAACAGATGTTTGCACATGCTAATCTCTGTCTCTTTCCTTTTTAGGCAAGTCCTGCCCCAATAATTGTCAATGCAGAGACACTGGACTCAGTACCATATGTAAGTATGAAGGAATGTTCTAGTTATTGCTCTCAGTTCATTTAAAATAAATCCAGCTTGCTTTACCATTGCCTGTTTGTGGACAGTGAAGCTAAACTGGAACCTCCTCTTAGAATGGACTTTCTGTGGGTCAAGGGAGTAGATATGAATACAAATCCCATCATGCACCTGGACCTTTGACTAACTTCCAAATGCAAAGTCACATTGAGCCATGTGCAGCAGAGTAAAAAGAACAATGTCTTGCAGATTTAACTTGACTGAATATAAATAACTTGGCCTATTGCTTGTAATATCAGAATTATTTGTATTCAGTAAAGTTATAGTTATAGATTTGACTGCATGCTGCTATGATGATGGCAGTTAATAAATTAGCCCTAAAATGTGTAAAAATTGAAAAATCTGAATGCATAGTGTATTAATCTCAGGGCAATGTGCCATTCCCATTCAAAACCAAAGCACACAGCTTTACAGACAAAGTATTACGCAGAATAAAATCCATTTCAAAAGGAATGAGTAAGATTAACCTAGACATGATAGTTAATCATTGATAGACAACACAGCATTTAAATAAAAAGACTTCAATAATGGAATGAAATTTCTCAAAAGTTGGGTTTAGAATTGCATCAGAACCCCTCTGCTTTTCATTCATTATAAATGACTAAATGACTCTTTGGTGTTTAAACTGAGGCGAACACGTTCTCCTCGGGCACTGCAGACTGCGGTCTGCTGAGAGGAGAAAATGGAGATTCTCTAATGGACTCTTAAAGCAACAGGGCCGAGCACCGAGGAGGGCTAATAAATCAAAGACGAGCGTGGCTATCTCAGGCAAACATCCGCTGCTCTCCCGATCCATTAATTAACCTGCGTATGAAGAGATACCACAAAAAGAAGGCCCACTTAGTTCCTGGATTTTTGAACTAGATAAAGACTCTCTTACACACGTGCCAATGTAATGCTGGATTTTAAAGTCTCAATATGATTGCTTGGTGCGATCTGGTTAAGCTGTTGTTTGCAGCATACCACCTGTACACCATGCAAAAAAAAAAGAAAAAAGAAAAAGAAGGTTAAAAAACACAAGCACTGAAAGCTTAGAAAAACACTCATATTAAGTGAAATGGACCCAGTTTGATCTGAAGGTTGTTCTTGTTGAACAGATAATTATATGTCAGTGTATGTTCTATTTATAAAAGTACATGTGAATCACTACTTTTTTGCCCTTGATACAAGCTGTTGCTGGAATTTCTCTGTGAATCATATACTCGAACGTGTAATTTTTTCTTGACTGTTTCTCAGCTTGGGCAAACAGTGGAGCATATATAGAATACCATCAGGAAAGTCACTGTTCTGAATAATTTAAACAGCATTGTTAATGACTGGTGATTCAACCCCTACTAAATCGGTGATCATCTCAATCTCATAAAGAATTCTTAAAAAGGAGAAGATTTGAAAAGCTTGTACTCTACAATGCCTGGCATACCCATCAAGTACTACTGAGGTTTATTGGGAGGAAAAATCCAATTGCTCTGTTGCCCTCTTTGTGTTTTTATATCATTTTTCAGAAATTATTTTTGCCAATAAGGCCAGAAGATTCTGAATGATTCTGTGAGGGTTGCATTAAATAGTGTAGGCAGGGATATCCCCCTATCAGGAGCACAGACAGAGCAATCTCGTGGACAAATGACATGCTGACATGCTGCAGCTTGGATTACCATTTGTGAGATGCTTGCTGCATATCATTTGGTGTGAACTTGCATACTCCTTACTTACACGCATTAATGCTGGGGGGCCCACACATGTTTTACTCAGTACTTACACCATGTATACCCTCATACAATGCGCCTCGACCACTGTACTTTCAACAGCTCTACCCATGCTTTCAACAGAAGAGTTTGACCTTCAGGTGTTCAGGGTTTAGGGTGTTGGTGGTCGATCAATCACTGGCCATTGTTCTGGGAAATAAATCCCATGGAAGGTGTTTGGTTGGACGTGCTGAGTATTGCCATATCTACCTCTCAGTACCCTGAAATCACATGTCTGGATCCTGGACTGGAGTTAAGTGTAGAACCCCTGCAAAGATGACATCCACAAGAGATCAATTTTTAGGGAGATGCCTTTTTATAAAGAGAACTGAGGAAATTTGTGAGCTCACCACCAGCTGCTAGAGACCTGATGTTCCCACTTGTTTAAGGCCTTCAAGTGAATGTGCCCAGACACTGATTAGATCGGCAATATTATTCCTGGGATTTAGAGAAACATCATAACATCCATGTAATATGCATTCTCAATGTGTGTGTGTGTGTGTGTGTGTGTGTGTGTGTGTGTGTGTGTGTGTGTGTGTGTGTGTGTGTGTGCATTTTTCAAAGAATTTTGAAATGAAAATATTAAAAATATGGTATCATTACTGCACATACATACACAGATAAACACCAAAATACAGTGCATTAAAAAAGGCTCTCATATAAATCATGGTACTTTACCAGGGCTAATTTGTCTCACTGGACAAACAAAAAAAAACTCACTCCTTACAGTAAAGTGTAGCCTTTTAAGAGTATGCAGCTTTTTAACACACTGTGGCATCACTCATACAGTACAGTAGTGGTGCTCACCAGCAGGTAGGCAGGTTGGAGCGATGGGCACAGTAGGGTCTGTGCAATGCTCAGCTGGCTTAATGCAGTGCAGAAACATGCCTGACACTGACAGATGAGTCAGTGTGACAGCTGAGCTGGTGGTAGCGTGTCGCAGGGGGCCATGATGGAGGAGAAGAACACAGACGTGATCCGTTCCGATCGGGGTCCCAAAAAAAACGTAACGTCTCCTGATGCGTCAGGCAAGGTACATCGCACCTGCAGCATTAGGTCTGATCAACTTGGGAAAAAAGGAAAGGAAAATGCCACTCTGCATGAATAGCTGATCCAGGACTTTGGTGTACCCATGAAGATGCACCCCTAAGCTGTGAGGAAGGGGGGGCAGGCCAGACCTTCACGTCTCCCCTCGTTAAGACTGAGTGGTGCCCTTTCTCATTTCCGTGTCTCACACTGGTGTCCTAGATACTTCACACCGACACACACAAGCTCAGAAACACATCCTCTGCTCGATCAGACTAACTGACGTCGCACGCACTGGCTGGGCAGTGGCCACTGTGAAGCGGGAATCAGTCCTGCATGCGGATATGACCATATGCAGGTTTCTTAATCGGAAATATCTCTTTTTAATGTGAAACTCTGTGCTGAGTAATAATATGCAGTAACATGTTCTGATAGTCCTGGTCTACTGGATAGTCCTCTTCTGACAGAAGCACGACACCTGAATTTCACCCATCATTCGTACAAATAAGCACAAATAAGAACCAAGTCATGGTAGTCACACTGTCACTTCATTTCATATCATGTTATTGATATGTATTCATATTCGATATTCAGTTTTAAAAACAACAACTGTCACAGTAAGACCTCCAGTCGATGCTGAAGTTCTAACATCTCATTTCCATCTCATTGTTGGTGTGTGTACAGCATTTATTTCACTCCGGTTTACCTCAGAGGTCTGCTGAGTCATGTTGTTTGTCTCTTCTATGGGAAAATTTAACATGATTGGATTCCATGGCTGCTAAATTAACATTCATTGCAAACTCATTGAATGCATTTTGCCTCCTCTGCTCATGCAAATCATCAGACGGTACCTGTACTCTGTGAGTGATGACCTGTGCCAGTGTTTAGCCCCAGTTTTTGTGGGGTACAATTATAGAAAATAGCCTTTTAATTATACATAGATGAAGAAATGCATTAGAAAGTGGATGCTCGTTTCAGAGCATCAGCTGATATGTTTAGTCCCAGTTTGTCTTGGTAAGTCTGAATGATATTCCAGGAAGTCAGAGACATTTGCAGTAAATAAGTAGAAGGTTGCTGCTTTGAACTCTCTCTTGTAAAGAAAGCAATTGTTCTACCCTGTCAGATTGTTGTCTACAGCCCTCTCAGTAACTGAACCACTGCTGGCTGTCATAACAGGAAGCTGAGAGACAAAACAAACAGTACAATACAAGTGACTCACCACAGTGCCAGCTAACTACAGCAGGCTATTAATGGTGTGGCTGTTTTTTTAGAACACGCACAAAACACAAGAGGGTCAGCACTCTGCTGTCTTTGCATAATAAATTTGCCCTCATTGTGGGTGACTTTGCCAACGTGGCTCACTGTTTGAAAAAACATCTGTTTACACTGCTGGATATGTGCTGAAACAATTCAGGCTTATTGCCTTGATGAGGTTTACCACTGAGTTTCAAACCAGCAACCCACTGGCAACATGTTCCATAACCAGATAACCACTCAGATGCCCGGGTGCTGTCTCCAAGCAAAACACTGTCCTGTAAGAAATGTTCATTCTTTAAAATACATGATTTAGCAAACACGCACGTCCACCAATAGTGTGGGGAAACCCAGAAACAAATATTACTGCTTTTTAAAAAGATATGCTTTCTATTTTCTATTTATTTGTCCCTGCAGATGAACTAAAGGGTGTTCTGCTGTTCATGTGCTCTTGCTTTGTTCTGCTGCATAAAAAGATGAAAATAACAGATTACCCTTGTAATGTACCCTCTTTACAATACATCATCTATCCAAAGGACCATGACAATAATCATTCAATGACAAGCTGTGGTCTATTAGGAAGGAATACGTGGATGCTGTTGAGACCATAGTTTGTCATATCAATAATTACACAATATTTTTTCTTTTACACAATGTAAGTGCCTTGTTTATCAGCAGATAAACAGTAGCACTGAATACAATAACCATTGAACTTTAACGTAACCTTTGTTTAATCAATGAACATTCTGAAAAATAAAATAGATTTGAATAGAAAAGAGTCCTGCAGGTAAATTAAGTTGTCAACAAAGGTAGGGGTATACATCCAGGCATTACAAAAACAGAAAAGAGACAAAACTACTAAAGACAAAAATACATTTTTGTCATACAAGGCTTTATTTTCTGTTTTAAAACCTGCTAAAACTACAAGCTCTTAACATTTTTGTTTTCCTACGTTTCAGATAGCAGAAGTGGGAAAGCTTCATGTGCTGTAGTGGGAATCAGTATGCTAGTCAGACCAACTCCAACTTCAGTCCTGTGTTTGCAGAATGTCAGGTTGTATCGCAAAGTTCTTCAAGCCTTTTATCTTGTAATTGAAAAAATACTATATACTGCAGGGAGCTGGTACAGGTCACACTGTGATCCTCTTAGTGCAGGGGTACGGAGAAATAAAAATAAATTCAGCCAACCCTACCTGTGGGTGTCAGGGTGTCAGGGTGACAATGTGTCGTTCCTTCACTTATCAGAGCTTAGCTGTAGTAGAGGGGGTCTTTGTAAAATGAGTCACAGGGTGGTTGTGACATCATTTTCCCCGCTGAGAGCAGGGGATAAAGCTGTCATTATAACTGCAGTGAGAGGGTTTGCCAGAATTTGTTTGATCATTGTGCATTCAACGGGAACTGCATAAATCTGTCAGAAGGCTTTACCACTGTTCTTTACTGTAGATCCAAATGTTAAAGTGCTTGTCTTAAAATGTAGTAGAGAATGCTTGGTCCTAAGGTGTGTGTGTGCGTGCACGTGTGTGTGTGTTCATTTTCATAACTCCAGTAGGACTACCTGTAAATGACAGACTAGGAAACAGCCATTTGACAACGTGGTCGTCACTATTTGTAATATTCACCACACTCATAAAGTCCTGTCATAAAGTGATTGATTACAAAATGGTATCTTAACGTGGTATGACTTTTTAAGGTAGAGAGGGTAAATGGGGATTTAAAAGCCTGAATATAAGAAGAGAGGCATTTCTAACTCATAGAAAAATTGGCATGGATTTGCATGTACCATTCTGGAGGAGACAGCAGATTGATAGAGATGTTACCAGCAAGGTGTAAAAAGGACTTCACTTGCCCCAGCTTCATTCTGGCTCGCTGTTTGTCAGATAATAGAGATTGTAGCCCATTCATTAAAATTCCTGTAATATTATTCGTGGCTGTTCTGTCTCTCTTGTCATTCAGTTAAGCAATTTTGCTGATCTTGAGAATGAGAGAACACACAAACACACTAATAACAAAACATGGTTATAAAAGTTACTTAATGAATGAGGCTTGGATTCAGTCCTAGAGCATTACCGTCTCTGCATAATTTTCTGCAATTAAACAATTAATACTGGCTCAAATGTGTTAGTAAAATGTACAGTAAACAACAGAAGAGGATGTTTGAAAAGTAGCTGTAGCAAAAGCCTAACATAATGGAATGATGAAAGAAATTTTCTTTTGTCTGCCATTAACGTTGGTCATTAACGTTAATGAGTGTCATATGTAACCAATATCCTTATTTACAATGACATTAAGCTGTCCCTTCCATTCCTGTGATAATTACTCTGCTTGGTGCCCAAAAACATGTTTTTCATTTTCATTTTTTCAGGTGAATGGGACAGAAATTGAATATGAATTTGAGGAAATTACACTGGAACGGGTGAGTAGGAAGAAGTCAGTTCACAGGTGCTTGAATGTGTCGTGAGCTGAACCCCGAGCATTGTTACTTTAAGGTGTGGCAGTACTTTCAGTTACGCACCACTCAGTACTGTCAAATAACGCTGCCGATAAACAAGTGCAGAATAACAAGTACAGTGCAAGGGCTTTTTTTTGTTCTGTAATTGTGTGCAGAGTCTTTATAGAGAGGCTGGCTGTGAAGCCCTCTTTGTCTCATCGGGCCCACATGGTCAGTGTTCCGCCGTGACACAGCCGGCTCGATACAGGGGGCTACTTTTCATTACTGCTTGCCGGCGGAGAGCGGCGGATGATGACACGGTATCAAAACTGCGCGGCCCTCGACCCCGCCCGGCTCTGCTTCATTCGAGAGCCCTTCAGCGAGCACAACGCCCCCGGGGGAGGAAGAAGGGGACAGACATTACCACATGTTACTGAGCGAGCGATCGATACCCTCCCAGAAACATGAGCTCACTAGCCTCGGTGATCGCTGAGAGAAAAAAAAAACATCAATACTGGATTCATGCAATATTTATGTCATTATTATCCTATATATGAAAATCGCTGCAACGTTCATTGAGTTTGACTCATGATGCTTTGCTGTGTCATTCAGCAACATGTTTATTGTTGTAAACCCAAAGTACAAGCAGGTGTCTCTGTCATTACTGCTGATACTGTAGGGTTGTGAATCACAGGATTAAATTCCTCTTCAGGGGTGAGTAGTAAAAATGTACGACTCTTCTGCTGCATATCTGCGCTGCAGCCTACATTTATTTCCATATTGATCCCTTCCTGGATTTACAAAGAGATTAAACCATAGGAAGAAGGAAAAAAAAGTCCTTCATTCTCTGTTTACAGCCAATTGATCTGCTCAGCCAATCTATCTGTACGCTGCCTCTAACTGTACATAGCATAAGCCCAACTGCAAATGTTTACTGGGAGCAGTGTTTTATGGGCAGAGTCGGACAAGTCAGCACTGCACTCGGAAACGCACAAGATAAGCGCTGATAAGCGGCTTACCAGACTCCCAATGACATATTGACAGACCGTTGACCGTTAAAATAGGATACACACTGATGGGAGCAAATGAAAGCCAGCAGGAGCTGTGATTTATGGAACAGTATGGCAGAGCTCAGAGATTCAGACTCATTACCCTTCCCTCTGGGCTGAGGGGAGTGATAAGGCCTTGATGAGGTTACACACTGCAGCAGTCAGCTTCTGATTCTGGGAGTCAGTCCCAAACCCAATAGTTCTATTCTCCGACAGGGCCACGTTGATCTTAGAAAGCTTGTCTCTTCTATAAGTATTAGGCTGAAAAGAGTAACATTGCAATATCAACCACCCTGAATATTTCTGTGAATAATATTCATCCATGCCATGGTTATCTGCAGAGTGGTGTTATAGAAGTGTATCTATACTATTGTACATTACTGTACGGCATTGTAGCTCAGTCCAGTTTTAATTCAGACAGAACTTGGCTCCAAACAGCAGGTAGTCCTCAGGTATCATTTTGAATTAACAACAGCATGTGAGGATAAATGTGCATGGAAGCACAAAAATTGCACATGTCATACATTTAATCAAGAATCAACATTTATGCTGTGAAATGTGTTTAAGGGACATACTGAAGAAACTATCACACTGTGGACATCAAAGGGTCTACATGTGCTAATTAACTTTATGTCTTGTCCCACCCTGTCTCCTCTGAAGTTGATTGCTGCTCCCCTCATCTGTAAAGACAAGGGTTGAGTCATGTTGATTCTTTAGAAATCATAACAATAAAGTGCTGAATTCCATATCCAGACATTTCACATTTGCATTTTTTCATTTAGCAAATGCTCTTCTGCAGATTTTCCCATCTGTGGAAGGATTTGTACAGGAGAAAATAGTTAGCATACTTGTATACATGTATCCTTGCTGCAGTATTATTTTATATCCACCCCCTCTTACACACAGGCACAGCGTGTGTGAATTGGCCATTTTCCCACTTTTCACTTTTATTATAAGGTACGGGCATGTGTACTAACACATGTTTGGTTTCCAGGGAAACTCAGGTCTGGGGTTCAGCATAGCGGGAGGAACGGATAACCCCCACATTGGGGACGATCCCGGCATCTTCATCACCAAGATCATCCCAGGCGGAGCTGCTGCGGAAGACGGCCGACTCAGGTCTGTCTGATCTCCAGCTGTGATTGGTATTGGTTTGTCTGGCCCTTGGAGTCACCGGATTGTTCCCTCCCATCCTCCAAACACTCCCGTTTCCAAGAGATGGCTACCGTTTCCATGGTTTTTCCTCGTGTTCTCAGAGTACCAAGGAGCGTGCCCGGGTGTCAGGTCTTTCACTTGTCATAATGAGCTCCGTTTCAAAGACTAAAACGCAGACCACCGGTCTAAATTAATTAACTAACTAATTACTTTGGTGAATTTAAAATATACAGCAACACATGGATTAAGAGAAAAAAAACTCTCAGAAAAGTTCTATGAACTTGGCTTGTCCGCTCTGAATACAGCCAACTAAATATAACCATAGTGTGATCTTGAGCAAAGCCTAGCAAGGCTGGAACGAGACAATACAGTAATTCACCTTTCCAGGAAACAACATAGGTGACATTAACAGAATAGAGGCCCAGGCATGTCTTCCTATGTGTTTATTGTAGGCTTACTTGGTTCCCTGGTCGAGCAGTGTACAGGGGTGACGCTGGTGTTCTGTATGTGCTTCGTTGTCGTTCCCTGAGCTAGCTGGTAGCGTGTGTCCTTGAAACACACTGTAAATGTCAGTGTGGGATTGATGATCACGAGCTCATTAGAGATTGGCTGTATTCTTTTTCCCTCTGAAAGCTCTCTGGTCGATGCTGGGTTAGAAAGGCGACCTCTAAAACTGTACTCACGTTAAAGGAATTAAACTGCATTTCGAGCACAAACCACACGCCTTTCCTGCCCCCCATCCCAACACCATGCCCGTGGTCAACCTTGGAGAGATTTGAGAGAGGGGTAAAAGACAAGCCATTCGTGTTGTATGTTTAGCTTGCATTGCCTTTGGCATTTTACAGTTAGTAGAAACCCCTTCATTTCAGCCTAGTCTGAGGGTGATGTACAGTCAATGCACAGTCATAACATTTTCAAACAAGAACCATACAGTTCTAAAGCTGTAGGGTTTCCCATACTTCTCCTTTAAGTAGAGAGAGAATGGCTGTAGATGCTGCTTTTTACAGTATGTATTTTCTTGGCTGATGCCTTCACCCAGGTCATCTCAAGTAGTTGATCTTCACATATTATTCATTTATGGCTGTATCCAGCTGGATTTACTCTGAAGCAATTCAGGTGAAGTACTCTGCTCCAGGGGAGATTTAGCAGTGGCCTGTTTGGGATTTCATGCATACAGCAGACTTCATGCATACAAAGGAGTATGTGGTTTATGGTTATAGAGAGTACTTTATCCTTTGTCTTCTGTCTTTTCTTAGAAAATGTTTCAGACTTTTAAGATTTTAAGATTTTTGGATACACGGTATTTGGCCCTCCCTGGAGAATCTGTTGGTTACACCTGCCTTCGGTTGGGGGATGGTAAGCGTTTGACCAAATAGAACTGGTTTGGCCGAATAGCCTACCCAACAGCCCAAAACATACAATAGGATATTTCATTTTTGGACTGAAAAGGGTAGACTTATCATAGTTGACCTGCTACATCATAATTGCCCAGCCTCAGTGTGTTGCTTTCCTCTGATAGGATGAACTCTGAGCCACGATCCAATCACATGAACTGAATTTCACCCTTCTCTGTCTTTTCCCCGCCCTTGACCAGAGGCTTATGTGATTCAGAGGACAGTAACCAATCACAAGCCTTGTGTCAAATATAAACACGGAATGTGGAAGGCCAAATGCTAACAGCACGACCCTGTCTAGACTGAGGAGCATGTGACAGGATCAGCAGGGTAGGCTAGGGTCAGGCGGCAGAACTTGCCGAAGGGGCCGCGAGCACTGCCCCCTCTGACCCCCCCGCCCCCAACAGGGTGAACGACTGCATCCTGCGTGTGAACGACGCGGACGTCTCCGAGGTGTCCCACAGCCGCGCGGTGGAGGCGCTGAAGGTGGCGGGCTCCATCGTGCAGCTCTACGTGCGGCGAAGGCGGCCCATGCTGGAGACCGTCATCGAAATCAAGCTCATCAAGGGACCCAAAGGTGCGTCGGGCTTCCCCGCACCAAGCCGGGCCCGAGCCGAGGCTTGTCTTACCGCCGTTAGCGTCAGGGATGTGGAGAGAAGCGACTGGTGCCGCTATCAGCAGGGGCTAAAGTTTTGCAGAGTATTTCCATGCAGGCTTATGAGTAATGCAAAGAGGTTAACACTGACAGGTCTGTACAGATTTCACATGGAGATTCATAGATAGTGAACATGACCCATCAACACTAGCAGTAAACTAACATCAAGAAAAACAAGTGTGTCTGTTTTTTAAGTTAAGCAAATGTAGTGCGCATTTTGAGGAGGAAATGATGTTCAAGGCAGAAAGATTCAGACCAAAAAAAGCAGGGTTCTCGAAGACCCATCGTTGCTCACTGCACTCTAAACGCTTCGCTGACATTTACAACACAGGGATCTCTAATGGAGGACTGAAAGGCCTTTTTAAGAGGAGGCCCTCGCTTATTTCTTCTCCAAGTGATTCCATGTCAGCAAGAACTCTGAACGCTCAATAAATCCCCAGTTCCATTTCGCCCTCTCAGTCCCAGAGTGCTTCTAATTGAATTTAAGCAAAATGCCTCGGTGACCTTTTCCACTTTTTGTGTTTAAGCTGCAACTCTGTTGACATGAACACTCAAGGAGGCTACAACCGCTTACTCTAATCTTTACCTAGTTTTGAAAAGTGACTTCCCTTCCCAGAGTCCGCTTCATACTTGTCTGTTAGTTGTCTCTCTTTTTTTTTTTTTAACAAAAAGAGATAAATCTGAGCTATATAGCTATACAATCTGTACAGATCTATACAACATATGTATAGTTTTGTAAAGATCTATACAAAATGTTTCATACTAACTTACTTGTTTCCTTGGAAACAAATTTGAAAATGTCTGGGAAAATCGATTTGCAGTAATCAGATGTATGCTCCATTGTGCAAGAGCTTTTACTGTATTGCTCATTTCTGAGTTGCTGCAGTAGCGCAGTTTCTCTGTAACAGAGTAATTTGATTTTTTTGGTTTTCTTCCATTCTGAAGAGCCATTTCTTGGTTTCCTTGAATTACTGTGCTTTCTCAGTATTGCCCATTGTCCCCCATGGAGCTTCAGGGACTGTAGAGCATGATGTTTTATTTATAATATAAAGCACCCTTTTCTCCTCCAGAGCATTTCTCTTAAAAACTGTAGTCACACTCAATACCAAACTACAAAAACCTAGATACAAGACACAAATGATGGCCATTGGCTTTTCAGGAAATGGACACATAGGAGTTGAGCGAAGAAAAAAAAAAAAAAAGAAAAACAACATTCATTCTTTAGATTGAATTCTGTTCAGATAAACTAAATTGCACCCTGTATACCCAAGTGAAGCAGCAGAAGGAACATTCAGCACTCATTCCATTTGTTCAAAAAAAATAAGAAACTAATCCACAGCGTGGTACAATTTATGTTATGTCACGCACACGCATTACAATCGCCCTGTTGAGCTCTGATTCAGTTGCAGGGCGCTGGCTAGTGCTTTTCAGGAGTGGTTAATGTGTGTGTGCCAGGCTATGCAGGCGTTTCGGGTGTGGAGATGACAAGGCTGATTTTGGCGTCTCTGTCGTCCCCCCCCCCGGCCCCCAGGGCTTGGGTTCAGCATCGCGGGCGGGGTGGGCAACCAGCACATCCCGGGAGACAACAGCATCTACGTCACCAAAATAATCGAGGGGGGCGCGGCTCAAAAGGACGGGAGGCTGCAGGTCGGCGACAGGCTGCTTATGGTGAGGACAGGGCGTGTCTCCTATGCCCCGCGGTGGAGGGCTCTGATTGGTCCACCTCAGCATTTCACCACGCCCACACTGGTCTGGGATGGTCACACTGTTACAATTACATATGCACTTGCATTCATAGAATTATTTCATAATGATGAAAGTGTGGTTGTTTTGTGTTGAGAATGAACTCCCCACGCATAAATCTTTATGATTCCTACAGTGCAGTATTCTCAGATTCATCCAAACATATCCCTCAGAGATGGTGAGGATCTCCACGCTGAAATCCCACACAAGCAGCAGACAGACAGTTTCATCCCACAGTGCTGCTTTGTCTGAACAAATGATATTAAACTATTTTTTTTTTTTTTTCCTTTTCAGTTAAATCGTCTTGTTTAAATAAGAATGAATGCAGGTCTGTGAGGCCTCTCAACTTGCCTATTGATTCCGAAACAACACTGCCATGTGCGGTAATGGGCAATTTAACTGGAACTGAACTCAATCTCCCTGTAGATGCACCCTGAGTCCACTGACCCAGTTCTGTAGCTCCGGTCTGGATATTTTGCAAAGCCGGTTTTTATATGTTCTTGAAAGGAGCAGCACACGTTTATGAGTTTATTTGCCTACTGTTTTCCTCTTTCCAGGTAAACCACTACACGTTGGAGGAAGTCTCTCACGAGGAAGCAGTAGCCATATTGAAAAATACATCTGATGTAGTCTATCTGAAGGTGGGCAAGCCCACCAGTGTTTACTTATCAGATCCCTATGGGCCTCCTGATATCACACACTGTAAGTGGAGCTTCTGTCTTTTTGTTACATGTAACAATATGATTCCAGTAACAGTCCTGAGCTGCCCCAGCTATTTTGTAATTAAAAAGGAATCTCTTTTATTCAAAAATGTGGGACAGGAATGTATTACACATGATACTCTGACATTCTGGAACACCTTCCTGTTCTAGAATGCTTGATACACGTTTGTTCTGTAGGGGTTAAACTACATGACCTTAGCAAGCATGCGGAACGGCCTTGTTAAGTGTGCTTCCTTGCCTTTGCAGCGTTCTCTCCAGTTCTGGACAAGCATATCCCTTCTCTGGGCAACGAATCCCTGGAGTACAAGCCCGGTCTTCCCCCCATCTCCCCCGGGAGGTACTCTCCCATCCCCAAGCACATGCTGGGGGAGGAGGATGTCAACAGGCTGGAGGGCTTTTCATTCTTACGGTAACTACCTCTTCTTCAGCCCTAAAGCTGCGCTCTCAGGTACACCATCCCACCTGGGAGGACGTCTTTGTCTCGTTCGTGTGTTGCGTTTGTGTGTGTAAATGCAGACATATCAAAGGAGCCTTAGTGTGTTTGGAGTCCTAGACCTTCTAAAGAGCTCCTTCTGAATGGACACCAGCTCTCCATAGATCCAGAATACTGTCTCATCGTTTTTCTCTCTACATTCATTCAGCAACTTTACGTTATGTAGCGTAACAGCTTTGCTTCTGCTGTATCGCCTGTTGTGAGGAAATTCTCACGGGGAATGACCCGAAATTACTCTGCAGGGAACAGATAATATGAATCAAAGTCTCAGCAAATGAATGTTCACTAGCAAAGAGGTGAAAGCGATAATGTACTCATATGTTTGATAGAATGGGAGGGGGAAAAAATGAACAAAAAGACAAACCTTTGAGTATAAGTGCATTACTTTAGCAGTGAAAGGAATACGTTTAACTCCAGCTGGGTTTTGAATTGGCCCCCTGTAGAGTGGTAGTTATATTACTGTCTGCCTCAGCAATCTCACACAAGCTCCCTTCAGCTCCCCTGCCAAACGCAAAATTCTCCACCACCCTATCCACCAATCAAAACGCGATGCTGACAGCGACTTCTCCAAGCTACTGTGAAGATATGATGATGTGTTTGCTTGGATTCTGAGAGAGATCTCAAGCACAGTTTTTTTTTTAATCATTTACAAATTGCTCTGGCGAGTCTTTTAATGCTTTCAGGGAGCACGTTGTAGTCTGAGTCATTTGGGTGGGCTTTGAAAAATGGGTTTTGCTGCATCACTTGTGCTGTGTAAGGACGATCCAGCCATTGATGAAAATGTCATAGAGAAGCAAGGACACATCGTAAGATGTGCGCACATTCATTTTTCCTTGTTTCATTTCATTCAATGAGATGACATCAATGAAATGAAATGCCCACTGTGTTTTGGCGTGACTGTAGTTAGCAATCTTTTTTTTTTTCTTTTTTTTAGAGGAGGGACTCGCATGCTGTTGATTTCTGTGAATATTTGTATTTGTATTCTCTCAATCTGTGATATATGGGTAATTTTTATTCTTTTCTTTTCATTCTACCCTCATTCAAATCTCATGTGGTATAGAGATAAGGAGCAGGGCTTGTAACCCAAAGGTTTGATTCCCTCTTAGGGTACTGCAGTTGTACCCTTAGGCAAAATCCCTAATCCATAATTTCCTCAGGAGAAATCCCCCTCTATAAATGGATGAAGTTATGACCTATAACTTCTGGACAAGCTAAGGTGTCTGAAAAGTGATAAAAATGTAATGTGCTGATTGTTGTATCAGATTTTCATTGTGTTTGCATTGTGCTGAAGCTCGTACTTGGTATTTATTAATGATATGCATCACAGTGAACACTGAACGTCTTTGCTATCTTATAATGCTTTTTGTGTGCAAAGCATGACCCTTGCCACTGGAGCAGGCTTGCCACTCTTATTTTGCAGTAGACATAACATCAATAAAATCAGGAGAAATTTGTAAACCACTGCATGCTAGAAAAGGTCTAAATACCTGGGTTGCACTGTGACATAGCAGTAAGGAACAGGGATTGTAAAGCAGAGGTTGCTGGTTCAATTCCTGGGTGAACCACTGCCGTTGTGGCTGTGGGCATGGTTCTTAACCTGAGTTGCCTCAGTAAATATTCAGCTGTATAACTGGTCAATGTGAAAAGTGTAAGCTATGTAAATTTCTCTATATTAGAAAATCTGCTAAGCAAGTAAAATGTAACAGAATTCTTCCCTGCTATCATGTCCTTTGTTGTGTTTGTAGGGGGATGGATTGTATGTATATTGCAGTAGCTATGAGCGCAGAGGCTATATGTAGGGAAGAAACAGCCTCTCAGAATGTGATATCGTCGCTTTTTCTTAATCATAATCATATTACATTTCTTAGTACTGGAAATGGAGTTGCTTCATCAGTGTAATTGAACAGATTGAGTTACATATTTCGATTATTTTCTCATATTTGTTCATTTATTTATTTTTGTAAGCATAATAAATGGTGCTTGGCATCTTGGAGCACTCAGCATTTTCTCTGAATTTGTGCACTAAAAAGCAACAGGAAGTTTGCTTTTACACTGTGTCACTGTATCACAGCTCAGTAATGCCATGGAACTGGATGCAGAGGCCTTTCCTGGCCATCTGATTGTCTGCTCTGCGATTATAGGGTTTCTTGAACATGGTGCTGTGCTGGAACAGATGAGAGTTCATGTTTTGACTCGCCATAAATTACAGAGGCGATGGAAGGGACACATCCTGTATCTTTAAGTGTATTGGACACTGATTCACACAGATCTCACGCTGGGACTGTGAATGTCAAAGGGCACTGCTATGACTCCTGCAGCAATGCACTGTAGACAGAATCAAGCTGGGCTCGAAACCCAGAGGTTGCTGGTTTGATTCTCAGGTGTTGTACTGCTGTTGTACCCATGGGTAAAGCACTTAACCTCAAATGCCTTAATGAATTTTCCAGGTGTGTGAATGGATAATTGGTAAATTACCAGTCTCTCTTTGTCTAAGTATGTGCTTAACTAATTTAATGCTTTATTTACCTGGGTGTTTTTTTTTATTTTTTTCATCCCAATTAGAAACACCTCGTTAGAAGATGCAGAAGCTCACAGGTTTGATTCCCAGCACTTCCAGTTAAGGTAAGTCTGCGGGGGGGAGCGACAAGCGCACTGATGTCTATATTCACCCTGCGCTCTCGGGTTTTAAAAGGTCATTGCTTAGATCCGCGAGGAGAGAAAATCGATGCCTTAATGAAAGGGGAACCCTGAGAGGCTGCTGCTCTTTAAAGAAGCCATTATGCTGAGAGGCCATCGCCACGCTTTTTCTGTGAAATGACAACTCGACAAACGCAAAGGCTGATGTCTTTTTTATTTGAAGACTAATCGGTTTCGCGGTGGATCCCGCTGTGTTCCGCCACCCTATTCACACTTCACAGGTTTTTTTGTGTTTCTTTCAGCGCTGCAAAGGTTGAATGTTTCACCTTTGATTTCAGAACCTGAGGTTCATGTATAGTAGGAGCCTAAGAAATGCAGTTTCTTCCAGAGAGTTTATCAACAAAGCTGTGATACCAGCAAATGGCATTTAATTATCACCTGAAAAGCAAAGTTCACGGATACGAACTCCATTAAAAGTTTGCGGGAGTACCTTGCTCGGCTGACCCATTTGTAAGAAGCGCTGCCCCCTCTGTACACCACTGACACAGGCACTAGCTGTTACGCTGTTTGATCCTCATCCGGCTCACTATAAGTGCACTAACTCTCTGCTTCTGTGTCATTCACCAGGCCTCCAGAGCCCGTTTACAGCACTGTGAACAAACTGTGTGACCGAGCGCCCTCCCCCCGGCACTATTCCCCTGTAGAGTGTGACAAAAGCTTCCTCCATCCCGTCCCCTTCCCTCACTACCACGTAGGCCTGCTCCCCGACTCCGACATCACAAGGTACTGACACCTGCACTGTCCCCACAGCCTGTCCACCTGCTCACCTGCCCAACTGCTCGCCTGCCCAACTGCTCACCTGCTCACCCGCTCACCTGCTCACCTGTCCACCTGCTCACCTGTCCACCTGTTCACCTGCCCAACTGCTCACCTGCCCAACTGCTGACCTGTTCACCTGCTCACCTGCTCACGTTCCCACCAGCTCACCTATCTGTTTTGCCTTAATACTGATCTTTCTCTCTACCTCTCTCCCTTCCATCCATCTCCATACCTACTACATACAATAATAGTGCAATAAAAGAAGAAATATAATCTGATATACTGGGAAAAAGAAGGGCATCTTTTGATCAACTCCGCTATGAATGACATCATAGCTGTCCCTCTCTGGAAGTCCATCAGTTATGAATTTCTTCCGTTTACTATTACTACTACTATTTACTATCCCTCCATCTATCTCTCCCTCACTCCATCTCTCTTTCCCTCCCTCTCTCTCCTTATGATTGCCAGTGCATGCTACCCAAACTCTTCCCCTGTGCCTCCCCCTTACCTCTCCAGTCCTCCCAATGCTGTGTTTTTTGGGTTCTTCCCTTTGGTTTCTGCTGCCTCTTTTCAAATGCTTCCCTCCTGTTGCTTCCTCCTTTAAAGTCATCTGGATAAGAAATGTCCATTTGTGACCTCTTCATACCATGTGGAGTGATGGGAGCTGTTGCTGGTTTGAGTTTGCCTTGAACATAATTGAAAGAGCATTTTCCTGCCGGCCTTTCTGCTGAATGTGTTCGACACAATATACGTGCTTGGTTTTGATTCTTTTGCGTATGGGGCTTTATATAGATATGCTACTGCATGAGTACAAGACTGAAGTAGCAAATTATGTTATCCCTCGTAGTTCCACTTTGGATTGAAACATAACTGCCTTTCTTGGGGTAAAGGATGCAAATGCATTTTTTAAGGTTGGCATTGGTAAGAGAAGCACACACACAATTCCTGCAGTGAGTGTATGATTTGATTCGATTGAATGGCTTGGGAAGAATGTGGATGCATTTGCAAGGTAAATTACAGTATGTTAGGTTCTGTCATTGTATTCAGCTTTCTCATAGTTCAAGTGTGCAGTACCCAGTTGTGAATTATTCTGCAGGAAACTGAGCTCCTCTCAGACACCTTGAGGCCGTAGTCATTTTTAGATCTGATCTTGGTGTGCTGGCAGTGAATGTTGACGGTAAATTATCCTAAGCAGAAAACAGCCTGAAAATGACCCAGATGGAGACTTTTGAGCAACACCGAAACATGATCCACTGTTTTCATTTAAATTTACTCCACAATCTGGGCCCCATTTAAATGTGCGAATGGGGACATTTATTTTTCTTATCGAGCAATAGCGGATTTTGCCCTGTGTCGTCTGTGGCAATCAAAGCTTGTGGATGTGAGGTTTACTTAATCTGACAGGGAATGTACATGCTTGTAGATATATTTCAGGTTGAAAATTAAACAATCCTTTAAACGATCATACGTAGATTGTCATTGAAAAGCTAAGTCAGCAAAGCTGGCATCATGCAGTTGCATATTATTGAAAGCAGGTTTCCTCCCCAAAACATATGCTTTAAAAAATGCAGCTTGCCATGTACTCAGAGAGGAGTCAGAGTTGATAATTTTAATGTTAAGGGGCTAACAGTGGCACCATTGATGTGTAGCTAGCACAGCAATAGAAAAATGGAAAAGTCTGCATTGAGAGAATATGGTACCAATAAATGTCACAAATTCTAGACAGGTAGGGAATGAGATGGAGGTATAATGGCAATTAAGACCATGGTAAGTCATGAAGTAACAACTGTCACACTACTCAGAAATAGTGTTATGAAAAGTAATGCAATACGATAGCATGATGTGCTTTTATTTTTAATGACTGGTAAGGAAACATTTTTGGCTTTTGGTTAGTTAAAGTACATATTTTGTAAAATTAATGTCTTTGAAATTAATGGGAGCCTCAAAATCTGATAAATGTGCATATGGGCCAGTATGGTAAACTGTATATGTGCCTGTCATGGCTCTGAATGATTTTACAGGGTAAATAAATGATTAGCACCACTCTGCCTTTTGCCCAGTGCCATAGCCTGCTAGCATCCATTTCAGCTTATTTACTGGAAGGACCATGAAGTCCTCCTTTTGGTCATTCATTTCATGTTTATTCACTGTTGCAGGATTAAAATTGTTTTTCTGAACCTTATCAAACACAAACATTTGAGACTTGGAATAATGAGATGTTGATCCTTAATTGGTTGCCATGGGAATATAAATTATTTAAATTTCAGAACGGCACTCTCTAGACAGGCAATAAACACTTCATTAGTTAGGAGATGAATGTGTCTGCTTGTTCGATATTTTGTACAGCTGTGCATGCAAAAAATCTGCAAAAAGAAAAAGGAAACTTGTCAATTTTGGGTTTAATTTGTCTGCATTTTTTTTTAAAACTGTTATCTTTCTTTTTCATATGTACAGTGCATCACTATCGGCATTGACTGTACAGTGGTTGCTTATTATTTTATCCTGAAATAAGACTTCTTATCAGTTTATTAACACCCTAAATTATTCAAGCCATTGCTATACAAATGTGTGTTTAGACACAGTGGTGTTGGAGAAATATTGACATTGTGCCTGCGACGTGGATTTCTGCTACTGCAAACATGATCTGTGCTGCTTGGCTGTGCATTTTTTTCCACTGACATGCAAATGATTGAGCCATATGGAGGAAGCCGTGAGTCATCTTTATTTGGAAATATTTCCCTGCATGTGCAGTGCCTTCCCCTGATACACAGAGCATTAGATCTGTTGTGCAATGGTTTGCATCTGCCAAATGTCACCCTCTTACTCTATGTGATAACACAGTGCATGGGGTCATTTTATTTGCTGCTTGTTCATTAAAAACCTGCAAGTGAACAGTGTAGTACTACATGGCTGTGATCACGCAGTTGTGCATATACAGAAAACACACACACATACAGGCCTGAATCGTGCACATGCACACCAAGATAAACACGCACACACACACACACTACAAAAATTGCTCATATTGTTGCACTGCCCTCTATAATGTCAAGTGAGGGCGATAAAAACCCCATGTTTATGTTTCACCTGCAGAATGTGCTGCACATCAGCTTGAATTTATGGCACAATGATTATCATGAGAATGCATGACCCTGATAGCAAACGATTTTAGCAAACACACTGCTGCACTCAGTGGTGAGCCTGTCACTTCTGAGACAGGCTCAGACACGAGCAAAATTAAACTACCACAATATTATGGCAATTTTGAAAGGGCTCAATGTTTTTTCGCTAGATTAACCTGAGGATCATAATCAGACAGTGCCTAATATAGCTGAAGCTAAGTGTAGATTAGTTAATTGTGTGTGCAAGACAAGAACTGGTCATTCAGGATCTGGAGTTGTATTAGGCTTCAAAGGTGTGTGAAATAGATGTCATATTTAATTAAAAAATGGCCTTGAAAAACTGTCAAGTAGGAAATGTCTAAATTGTGTGATCACTGATAAATATAAATACAATGTTGCACAGTGTCCATTTTAAAAGATTTCTTTCTGTTTTATGTGCGATTACTCATTCACTCATTGAAATCCGGAGCAACTTAAAACATACGATATATTAGTCCTCATAAATAAGCCACATGAAAAACCATACAGATCCAGAAATATCAGTTCCACGTAAACAAAACTGACAAGTTTTGTTTACGTGGAATCAAAAAGACCTCAGTAAGCAATATATTTTGTGTATACCGCTTGCTGTGATCAATATGTTTAATGCCTATTTATTCCCTGTGTCTGGCTTAGTTATCACTCCTCTCTCTGCTTGGTCTTCACATGTGTCTTTTATCCTTTTATCCATGTGAACAAGGTGTCTGACTCCGGCACTCTGTGCCAACAAAAAGTCACTTTAAATGTACATCTGTAGTCTCTTTCACGCCTCGAGCATGCTTTGTAGGATTAGTCTGAAATGTGCTACCAGAAGGTGAATTCCATACCACGGCCCAGAGGCCTCTCTGTCCCCCTGTGTTCAGGAGCATGAGCATTGTGTTCAGGTGCTGATCACTGAAAGGATTAATGGAAAAAAAGCACAAAGGCTGTCTGCGGAGATCTGGGTCATGCAGACTGTTATGTGAAATGGCTTCTTTTGTGCAGGCGTAACTCCACACCCTGACCCACGGCCGAATACAATACACGAGTGGGAGTTCTGGGTCCTTTTTTGTGCTCTTACCAATATGGCAGAGCTTTTTGGCCAGGTGTTTGTGATGGGGGCAGGGTCTAGAGAAAGTAAATGGAGACACATGCTATACTGAGAAAACTATTTTTTTATCTCCCAAGCCATTGTTCTTCCAGACCTGCCTGTGTTTGAGGGACAGGTGAGGTTCTGGGAACATAGTGATGAGGACAGCGCATTCAGACCATCTAACCTTGTCATTTTGCCTATAGACTAGAGTGTCTAGAGTATATCTAGTGTTGCATGAAGATTGGTCTTTAGCCCTCTATGAATCCTGGTAAGCAACTGAACTCAGGGCATGCTCCGTTAGGGTGTAGGAAAGCTGGAATCCTGCCCCGTTCTGACCTCATGGAGCCTGCAGGATGCAGCTATCTAAACCACTCTCTGATGTCTATGTAGGCTGATTTGCATTGCCTACGTCCACAAAAAAAGGTCCATTGAATGATTAACATTTGTAGTCTGGTAGTAGGAGGCAGAAAGGAGGCAGAGAAGAGAACACAGAAAAGCAAGCATTGGTTTTCTGTTTAGTATAAGAAATTCAGAGAAAGTGTTTGGTTGGACATTCTAATTATGCATTAAGTAGATGGATTTTACAAGGTAATTTGTAAACTCTTTCAATCAGACAATTTTATGAAGAATACATTTTGTTAGATAGGAACTCCTGGTGGCCTTTAAAGTGGGTTTTTTTTGTTTTACTTTGTTATTTTGATCTAGTTTAAAGCTGACACCCTGTCAGAAATAGTTTTTCAACATGGGTGTAACCACTGGTTGCTCGCAAATCATAATTACTGTTAATGATCATTTCTTTATTCAGTGTGGCTTGCCTGTCTCTCTGGTCATCTCCAGCAGTAGTGCCAGTGAACCGCTCTCTATAAATCGCCCGCTGAAGTACTTTGTTTACGCTGAAGATGAAGACGCCGGACTGTTTTTCGTTTTGAGTGGCTTCTCTCCCCATCTCTCTCTCTCTCTTTCTTACTCCGCTCCCTTCTCCCGACAGTCCTGCTGTGTGCTGGCGCGGCCGCGAATGAAACTAACGATGTTTTCGGATAAATTGACACGATCAGGTGTGAGGTACCTGAGACTCCAACTCCCGACTGTCAGGTCCAGAATCCAGCGACCTCATCAACGCTCCTCTGAACAGAGGCAGCACTGCATGCAATTCTCCGCTAGTTTATTTATTAACATGTATCCTCTCTCAGTGTGTTGCTTCACCCTGCTCTGCCATGGGACCGCAAAAAAGGCTTGTTGACAATGAGTAACGACAGTGAGGTGTCGGCGATGTCCAATGAGATGTGACCCCTCTGGTCGGACACAGAAGGTCAGATCATTAGAAGGCCGTCATAGGAAGGGGTAGGGGGGTCAGAGGTCATGCCAGGCTGGCCCCTTTGAAAGGGTCAAACTCATTACCCGTCTGAGCCTGTTTATTCCGGCGCCTCGCGTTTGCGCTGGTGCGGAGGCCCTGCTCGCCGTGGCCCCTGTGATGCGGGGTACTGCAGAGGCAGGCGCTGGTGACAGGTGAAATTCTCTCATTTAGGCCGGCGAGGTCGCAGGGTCGGCTTCGCGAGGGACGGCTGGTGGCATTCTCATTAACTCGCCGCCGCTCTGAGGCTGGATCGATTTCACGGTGCGAGGGGCACTCGCAAACAATAATATTAAAAAAGGCTGACACAACCATTAGTAAGATTAACATTCAAGGGCACAGCTGTCTCCCCCTCTCTGTTCCTCAGTGTGGATGTGGGGTGCAGGGGAAAGCAGTGTGCTGTAGCAGCCCTAGGTTTAACCGTTCTCAGTGCAGTCAGTGGACTTTTACACTGGACTGTTATAGAAAATCATATTCGGGAAACCTTAACCTTAAACTTAACCTTAACCAAACCAAATCTTAATATGTAATTTAGTTCTTCTGACAGTTACCACCATATGTGTTTATGTGTGTGTGTGTGTGTGTGTGTGTGTGTGTGTGTGTGTTGATGTTTATGTGCGTGAACCTTAACACAATCTAATCGCTTATCAGTCACTTATTAGTCACTCAAACCTTCAGACTGAATCCTGGAATGTTATGTGTAGCATGCAGTGTGTGTGTGTGTGTGTGTGTGTGTTTGTGTGTGTGAGTGCGTGCGTGCGTGTGTGTGTGTTGATGTGTGTGTGCATGTACCAGAGCATTTGTGATAATATACGCTATGCTGGACAGAGCGAATGATTTTGAAGAAATCATTATAGCTACGTAATACTTTTTATAATAGTACTGCTTCAAATAGACATTTTTCCAGGTGAATTCATATGCATTGTTAATGTGTAATATTTTAGAGTTAACAGGCAGATTAATGTAAGGTTTTTCATAGCTATAGAAAGATATACACATACGTGATATAGGACATTTATTGGTGCTATTTGATGCCTTCTGTCTTGTTAAACTATTTATATAGCATAAATTATAGAAATATTGAATCTTTGAAATCTTTATTATGGACATAAACAACATTGCTAACCAAGGCTATTTAAAAGTCACAACATGGTATCTGTTCTTGACTAAATAGCCTTTTATGTATTTTCAAAGATATTTGTGTTAAAAAAAAAAAAAAAAAAAAAAAACGCCTGTCAATGCAGAATGGATCCAGGGAGAAGCAAACATAAACTGACACGAAAGAAATGGAGGCCATGAGCGCGGGCATTGTCTCGCATGTTTAATGCAATCCGTCGGAACCCGGGGCTGCCAGCCGTGTTTAGACGAGGCCTCCATGGGGCGTTCGGGGATGGGTTTTGACGTTTGCGAATTTCCCAGCGAAAACGATGTGCTTTGTCTGATTTCCCACTCTGCGGCGTGACGGAGCGCAGAGGTGTTGGGTCTCTCGGGTTGCGATCTGCATTGTGTAAGTGCTTTAGACTCGCAATTATTACCGGGGCCGCGAGGCCAAATGGAGGTGATATCGAGTCAGCCCCTATATGCACGCTCAGTCTCCCCCTTTATTGCCACACAATGTGGAATTCCTCTGCAGCCCGGCAGATAAAGGAGTCTGTGGTTGTATCGGCTGGCCGCAGCTGGCCAGGGTGGTTTGGGAGGGGGGGCAGGACACGGCAGTGGAACATGAGGAAGACGCCGGATCTCCACGGGGTGGGGGGGTGTTGGGGGGGCAGGAACGGGTCCGACAGTGCCGAGCCGCTGATTAATTGGCCGGGCGAGAGCGCTGCGTCTGAAAGGGAGAGGTGTCCCCTGTCGCTGCGCGAGCGCCTCCCGCCAGCTCCCTCTCCTCGTCCGACAGCGTTTCAGACGAGCCCCAATCAAACTCCCCGGCTTTCCCATTAACCTCGGGGGTCCCGGGGAGGTCAGCGGCTTTCACACACAGCAGCCGGCCTCTCCCGGGCGCTCGGCGCGGACTGACAGATTATACGGGCCGGGGTTAAACGAGTCTCCGCATGCATTGTTCTACGCGTCACAGAGTGTAACGCTTCTGCTGACCCAGAATCCCACTGCGCTCAGGATGAAAGAGGCAAATTACAGGTGGCATTGAGGTATAGCAGTCCGGGAGCAGAGACTGTAATTTGAAGGGCTCAGATCTGACTTCCCTATCTCGATATAACACCTTATTAAACTTTTTTCTTTTCTTCAGTCCTGCTGTAGGCTATTATTGCACCTGATGCTGACTTTTTTTTTATTGCAGCACCTCTGTATTCAGTATGGCGCTGGTTATTGCGGCACTGCATGTCATTTTCTGTAAGTCCTGCTTTTCTTGTGGCCTCATTACCTGCACTTTTGTGCCTCTGCTTTGTCAGTCAGGCTGGATAGGAGCATCTCTTAAATGACTAAACGCAGCGTAATATGATGTAATTGCTAAATGCCAATAATGTAATAATGTAGTGTAATGTAAAAAGTGGGACACTTGTGCTGCATCCGGAAGAGAGGTGCTGAGACCTGACTGCTTGTTTAGTGATTCAGCTGTGTAAATCGATAGTGTGTTAAAAATAAAAAACAAAAAAAACAGATAAAAATGTAAGCTGGTTGAGAGTGTCTGAAAAGCAAATACGTAATATCAGGCCACCAACAGAAATGGAAGCAAAGCAAACAGCCCCTCGTCCTCCCCTGAGGTCATCAGAGCTCTGTCTATGTGTGTCACATGTCACAGCAAGATGTCAATGTAGCTGTCCGTGTCTAAACAAAAGAAATATATATATATATCAGTCTTCAATACTAGAGCTGGGAAGACAGTTTTTTTTTGCGAACACTGATCACTTCTATTCCTCTCAGTGTCTGAACTGGGTTGTTCATCTTCTCTGCACACTTGTCATTCAGCCATGTCCCTGTGTTTCTACCATTGGAAGTGGATGTAAATGTAGGAACTGTTTAATATCATATTTCTTTTTTTATATAAATTGCATACACTATGCGATCATGATCCTCCTGCACACAGTTTAGAATGAAAGTTGTGCTTGCACACTGTTGATAAACGTGGTCCCTGTTTGCTCCATGAGTGATCTCTGGCCAGTGCAGTGCACTGTGTGAGAGATGAGCAGGACAGAGCTGTGTCTCTGTGCAGTACAGTGCGCTGTGTTAGAGATTAGCAGGAGGAAACTGCATGAGGTGTCCTGTCTGCTGGTCATCGGCTCCAGCGCTGGCGCATGCAGACAGGGAGAGACAGCGTGTGATACTCTCTGCACTGACATGACAGTAACACAGTGTACATGTGTCAGTTACTGAATCAGGCCCCTACCATGTGACAGGGTTATATCTGCCCATGCCAGCACAGAGGAGCGAGGATATTATCCAAGCAGACATCCACACCACAGCTACATACTGCACACTCACTGCCACAGGGTTTGGTCTACTTTGTGATTTCTGCTTGTAATTTAATGTTGCTGTTAACATTTAAGCATTTATTTTGTCCTGGACTATTAATACTTATGCTGAACTCGTTTTTTATGCTGTTATGGTGCTGAGCTATCAAACCAAAATCGCAAAATCCAGACTGCCTTTACCAAACTGGATGATGTTAGTGATATCTCTACAGGGAATCCCCAGCTCATTGATAAAAATTATAGTGTTTTTAATGTGGGTTAATGTACACTTTTTTAGGTAGGTTTTGATGTAGATTTTTCATATGATTACTGATACAGACAGATAATCAGAATGTTCGGTGTGTATAGTACAGCCTTAAACTGTATTTACACATATTCCTTTTCACCATAACCTGATCTAAGGACTTCAGCAAGACATCCAGGTGTCAGTGAACTGGCCAAAACAACACTGAGTTGGTAGAGAAGCTGTGTCCATCAAGATTTATTTGTTAGAATTGTACTGCCATCTAGTGGTGATGCACTTCACATGCAATATTCACACAGGCTAATAAGCAGAAGACCTGATTCGAGATCTGTTGTAATGTCCGAGTCAGATAGCCAAAATGATTTATCAAGCCTCTGCTTTATTCCCCAATATTATCCATCCTGCCTTGTCTGTAAACTGATTGTGCACGCCTGAGAAAGGTTTCATTTCAATGTTTTTTTTTTTTTATATGAACAGAATTGGATACATTGTAAGGCAACACCTTGAACCCAAGCTCTGTAAATGTGATTTCCACATCACAAAAAATTTCACATCCACAAAACAGCACTTACCTTCCCTATGCTGACAAGACTTACACCTGCATCCACAGAAATAATGCTTAGCCCTTAATCTGATTGCGAGATAATCAATTTCCAGTCTAAGGGAATCTGCCTCAACTACCCTATTTGCTTTCTGCAGCAGAGAATATATATCATTCTGATGAATTACTATAGTGAGGGGCACGGATTGTCACTTCCGCAGGTGTGTTTTTAGTAAAAGCCGTAATTATGATCCTGCCGTAGGATGAGTCAGACTCCCACACTCAAGGTAGGTACTAACTGTGAGGCTCTGTGGACCTCAGGCAGCATGCGGTGAGTGTTTTGCTCTGTAATGGTGGTCATGCCTCAGTCTGACAGTTGCTACAGGAGACTGATCGCCGCCGTGAGGCTCCCTCCCTGTATCCGAGGACAAACGCCCTACAAAAGCAATGAATTATTAATTGTCCTCGCTGACTCCTGTGATGGAGGTGATCTGTTACATGTGTGTGACTCTGGGGGTAGCTTTTAGCGGCGGGTCTTCGCCGGATCAGGTACCGCGACCCGCGGGGACCGGAGCCGGTCTGAGCCGGGAGCAGAACGGTGGCGCTGGCCCATTTACAGGGAACCGTCGGGGGAGAATGGATGTAGCACCTCCGCAACTAGGGCGAAAAAATGTCAAAGACAATGGCGCCTCTGCCAAACCTGCTCTCAGAGCCAGACTGTGATTTGTCTGCTTGGAGACAGCCTCAGGACCACTGCTTGTTACCTGGCAGAAATGTTCGGAAATGTGATTTGGAGAATGTTAGCAATGTCACACCGTCTGAATGTAGGACAGGTGCATTTACTGACGGATTAGGATATTTAAGTGTTCAATTTTCATAGGATTTATGGGACTTGAGACATTTTATCAAAGAAACTTTAGTCAGTGTTTATAGCTGAAAATTGAAATCCGCAGGACTTGCGAATTTTGTTCCCTCCTGGTAGCAAGTTTATTTTTTTTTATTAATTGATAGAATATAATGTAACTGTTGTTGCTTTAATGTGTGCTGTACATCTCCAATAGATGATCTTGCTGGAAAAAAACATCAATTGTGGTTGGCCTCACTTGTTGGTAGGAACAATGAGAAGACACCAGCACCTTCTCGAAAATAATTTCTCTCAGCTTCTTTGGAGGGTGTGGTCTGTTTACCAGAGAGGGCGGGATTTATTTTCCAGACATGATATTGGATTTTCTATATAAAGGGTGTGGTTTATTTTTGAGAGGGTGGGGCTTATTTCCTCTTTGAGGTATAGTTTATTTTCAATAAGGGGTGGGGCTTTGTGCTACTTGTGTGCAGAAGCTGTCAGAAGCCAAGAACAGACAGTTAACTCCTCGACTCCAGAAAAAGAGAGAGAGAGAGAGAGAGAGAGAGGGCAAAAAAAAAATTCAGAAATAGGACACATGGCGTATTAAGTGGAGCAATCCCCTATAGGGTACCTGCCGTTAGCAGAGGCTGCGTGTGTTTCTCTCCTCGGAAGGGAAGATGCTCAGTCCGACGGATGCGTCCGATTACATGTTCTACCTGACATGTCTGTACAGGGAGCCCCGAAAGATCGTCCTCCACAAGGGTTCCACGGGCCTGGGCTTCAACATCGTGGGCGGCGAGGATGGCGAGGGAATCTTCGTGTCCTTCATCTTGGCGGGGGGACCGGCGGACCTCAGCGGGGAGCTGCGAAGAGGAGACCAGATCCTGTCTGTGAGTGAGACCCCCGTCCCTCCCTCCGACACCCGGCTCTCCCTCTCTCTGGACACCACACCACTGTCTCCTTTGGATTTTTACTGGGGAGGAAGTTTCAGTGTTTTTCAGGATGCAGTACAGAGCAGGGCTACATGTGTGCATGTGCTGCTTTTAGTTTGTGGAGTTCCTGTCATGTTGATGTCATTTTGATGTCTTTCTGTAGTGTGCTGTAGTTGACGTGTTTAAATCCATGTGAAGACCTGTTTGTTGCAGGGTCATTATCTTGACTTTTGTTTACAAGAAATCTGTTCAGAATATGTCTGTTTTAAAATTACAGAGTAAGTGTTTTCGTTGTTTTTTTTTTCTCATTTTAATTTATTTTGACACCTAAAATATGATTTAAGGCTTTCAGTATTCCATAACATCATTCCATTTTTGGTCACAAAGCAACCAGTTGCCGTCTGTATTTTACCTGTATTACCTGTATTTTCTGCATGCTGTACTTTATGTGATTGTCCCCTGCATGTGGGCCTCAGAGACACAAACCTTCCAGCACAGTAAAGTCAGGCATCAGCACAACACTGTTGCACCTCAGTTTCATTTTTCTAGAAACCCTAGAAATGCAGGGAGCCCAGTATCAGCACTAACAACGCAGAGCATCTCCGAGCCACCAGAGAGCGCTACTGCACCACTCTCACTGATGAGATCTCGCAGGATGAAGGAGTGAATCCACCCTGAACTCTTACTCTTCCTCCCTCTTAGCATCCCCTCTGCGCCGGTCTGAACAAAGGTCTGCGGAACACGCAGGCTCATTGGGAGCAGAGTTTACTTTCCGCCCGGGGTAGCCCGGGGGCTGCGCTGATTTGTTAATCACAGCATCCTCTCCTCACCTCCCCAGCCCCCCGAATATCGGCGCTGATTAAAAAACAGAAATCAAACCGGAGCCGCAGCAGGGCGGGCGGAGCCGGGACCCGTGATTAGACGCGGTGGCGGCGGGGGCACGGCACTGCCCTGATTTGGTGTCTAATTATAACCGCCGAGCACCGAGGGGTCGCTTCACCTCTCCCAAACTCACGCAGCCTGCGGGAGCAGCGCCATCCGCACCCGGGCCGCTCGGCCGTGCGGGATGCATACGGCGTGATCCGGATTCCTGCGAGGAGACACGTGCGCCCCATATGCGCCTCAATCCTAAATACCTCGGCCAGATTTGAATGGATCTGTTCAGATACACTCTGCAATGTCCTCTCACTCAAACGATTTAGCAGACATTTAACGGCACATTATTAAATGATCTATACCGTAGAATTCCCCCATCGCTAATCACGACCGTAACCTCAAATACAATATAGCAATAGATGTAAGAGGTTCTGCACCGTTAGGGTCAAAAGGCAGCTATAGAGTTTGTTTACAACTAATGTGAACACTCTATTGTGGTATGTGTCCTTGGTGATTCTGCTTAAGTAACTGCTCCTACAGCTGTATGCCTTTTTAAATAGGCCTGCCTTTTATTTCAATTTGAATAAAGGGCAATTAAAAGTGGAACACTCTCTCTCTTCCTCCCTCCCTGCTTCTCCATCTGTCTTTCATTATCTAACGTATCGGAGTATAGCGTGGGCAGCAAGATGTGCCCTGTATAAAGGTGTGTGTGTTTCTCGCTCTCTGCAGGTGAACGGCATCGATCTGCGGGGGGCCACACATGAGCAAGCGGCCGCCGCCCTGAAAGGGGCGGGCCAGACGGTGACCATCATCGCCCAGTATCGCCCGGAGGGTGAGTGTCTGGCACCGACTGCGGGTGGGGCTGCGTGTGCAGACCTGGGCTGCCTGCAGTGATGCAAGCCTGCATGGCTCATTGTCAGTGAATGTGGACTTGCCTGCGCTTATAGAAGCTGTGTATGAGCACATTAAAACCTGCAGAGGGCAGCCTTGAGCACAGGGAGAGGCACTCTCGAATCTCCTGGAGGTGTTGGTAGGAGGTGTCTGTCTCCAAGTTACCCACAGCTGCAGGACGATGAGCGCTAACTAAATAGTCAAAAAAACAATGGACTACATTTATGCAGAGCCTTTATGGGGGGAACCTGGGTGGTGGACAGGAGCCATGTTGCAACAGAACACTCAGTGATTTATTTTAAAAAATCAATTAAACAGGGATTTGTAAATGACCAGACGAGGAGTTTGGTCAGGGCACTGGGACACTTTTTGGAATGTGGGATCTGTAGTAATCACAGTGATCCAGCCTCTCAGACAGAGATACTGTGTCTTTTGGCCTTGATTCTGGTTCTTACTGCTGATATGGGTTGGTGAGGGCAGTGGTTGTATGCCACTGTGGTTGTATGTGTTGTATCCATGTAGGCCTCTACGTAGATCCAAGGCTTTGGGATTAAGGGGAAGCCTTAAATCTGCTTCAGTTTTCAGATGGTAATGAGGCTGTTACAGCCAGCATGGCATGAGGATTGACATGACAGGGTATTGTGTTAGTAGATTTAGGCAAATAATTTTCTGAACCAGGCAGGGGGGAACCAGAAAACAAAACTTGTGTAGACTGGGGCAGCTGCAACTGTGGCAGCTGCCTTTAGTTTAAATCTGAACTGTTTTAAATAATGCCTAAGGCTGGGATTGAGTCAAAACTTTGACCCACCCGGAAAAAATGGGGTGATGGTAAAGCTGGTACTGATAACTGCTCTCTTTTCTCACTCGTCAGAACTTGCTTTGTGCTGCCGCAGACTGGACTCGCCCTCCACATCAGGTTTGTGAGACCGGCACCCGGGTCAAAGCTCTGACTCAATCCGGGGGCAGACACAGCTTCCCGAGGGAGAAAATCCATCAGTATTCTACCATGTCATTGTCATTAGCATTGAAACTCATGGATCCAGCTGGCATTACTTATTTCAAGCTCTACAAAAAAGGCTTGCACGAGTTGTATAATTAAACTCAGGGGAAGTGTTTGGTTGGATATGCCAAGTGCTCAGCAAATGGATGGCCCTTGTGAGCTTGATTGATATATGCTTGGTCTGTCTGACCAAACCCTTCCTCTCAGTGTATTTACTGTCTGAGAACAGCCCTGTCTGTCATACTTCATGCAGTGCCACACGTGTGCGCTGAAGTTGAGGAGAGGAGAGAGCGAGGGGGCGGGGCCTTTGTGTGTGTACAGGGAGTCATATGACCACCACACATCTGCACCTGGACTCTGTCTGCACAGGAGGGAATCACTGTGAGGAACAACCTGGGGCTTCACATCTGATACTGGCAAACACTGGAAGAGCATCTCTTCAGTCTGGGTGATTGCTGAGAAGCATTAACAGGGAGGGCAGAAGTGTAGCATAGTGGAAAGGAGGAGGGCTTGTAACCAAAAGGGTGCTGCTTCAATGCCCCATTGGGCCACTGCTGCTGTACCCCTGGGCAAGGTACTTAACCCACAATTGCCTCAGTAAATATCCAACTGTATAAATGGATAACACGCAAAAATTGTAACCTATGTAAGTCGCTCTGGATAAGAGCATCTGCTAAATGACAATAGTGTAATGTAATATAAAAGAATGCCTGTTTGAGGATGATACTAAGAACAGTGTTCTGACTCCAGGACCTCATTATTGGCAGTGTTACTTACTGTTGGTAATCAAGTAGTTTTTTTTTTATTATTATTGTAGGCTACTTTTTATGATTAAATATCTTCTTAGGCAAAAGTTAATGGTTCTCTTGGGTTTATGGAAGAGTCCCTGCATTGCTATAGTGTATTCAGCTGCCAACAGGCCTTTACACATTCTATCTCTATTGCACAGGTCCTGATATACTCCACATTACAGTACACCCTCAATACTATAACACACTTCAACACATACTCCTATAACACACTGTCATTATTGGCAGTGTTACTTAGCGTTGGTAACCAAGTATTATTATTATAATTTTTTTATCGTAGGCTACTTTTTATGATTTAATACTACTTGAATATGTAGTACAATGTCCATAATCCTTGGCTCACATAAAAAGTATGATATATTGCAGGTTACATTCCCATCGCTGTAGGTGTAGATTTATTGGGCATGCACCCATGCACAGCTTCCTTATCAATATCTCAAAATTGTATAACAGGTTCCACATGGTGCAGTGTTTTTGTGCCCCTGGGCAAGGTAATTAGAAGTAGACCCAGACTGTTCCCATGGGCTGCTCTTATTGAAGTCCTCATCTGGCTCTTTGCCCTTATGTGCCTCTGGTGGTAGAACATTGTCACTGCAGTTACTGTTCATTTCAGAGTGGGAGAGGGATGCTACTGTTTAGAGCATTGCTTCACACAGTCAACACAAATGAAAGTCTGCATTGCAAATTATACTTTTCATCCTGTCAAAATTAATTTGTGGAGCAGCAGAATCATGGAACTGATGTTTTGAATACAGCAAGTGAGGAAACCAAAAAAAGGTTTTGATAAACTGTAGGGATTGATTTTAAGCGAAGGACATACATTGGCGACTCATCAAAGCAGCAACCGACAACATAAGATCATACACCTCAGTATTTCTGCCACTAGAGTCATCTGCTGAAATTCCTTGGAATAGCCGCACTTTGCAGTGGTGGATAAATTAGCCCGCTCACAGGGATGTGCTGGTATAATGCAAATTAATGTGGTTGCAGTGACGAGTACTCATCTTGCTGCATTGAATACCAAAGTGAACAATACAAAACTCATCTGTGATAAGATGAGCAAGTCTCACTCACTTCCTACAGCACATCTCTGAGCATATGCCCTGTAACACCTCAGACACACATCTCCATACTCTCCTTTACACCCTCTCTGTACAACACACCCTCAGCATACAGCACACCCCACACCTCTCCTCTTACCACTTATAACACACTTCCCCTCACATCATCAGCACTTACTGACACCATTTTTTCTTCTTTCTTACTATCCAGCGGGCTGCTTCTATCCAGCTTCCCTGCAGAGTTGGCTAGTTCAGAGTATAATGTCATTTTCATGAAGGCCGAATGCTTAATGAAGGCTGAAGCCTCACACAAAGCTAGACAGATCATTAACATCCGCATAGCTGCTTATGTGGATGTCTGCTCTTCTCTTACTCAATATTTTAATCTTCCATGACCCCAGGACCAAGGCGCTTTTAACACAAACAAGACACATAGGCAGCATTGTAGCATAGTGGTAAGGAGCAGGGCATGTAAACAAAAGGTTGCCAGTTTGATTCCACACTATGGCACTGCTGCTGTACCCTTGGGTAAGGTACTTAACCCACAACTCCCTCAGTAAATACCCCACAGTATAAATGGATGTGTACCCCCGCTGTATAAATAAAACATTGTAAAAACCTTAACCATTGTAAGTTGCTCTGGATAAGAGCGTCTGCTAAATGCCAATAATGTAATGTAATAATGACTGGACCGAGCACACATCTACAGTACTGCACACATCTAGCTGCACAGGTGATGGCATTCTAATCATCATGACTTGTGAGAGTGTAAGTGTGCCATGTGTTAGTCATCCTCCCACAGCGCGGAGCTGGGACGTCTCTCCAGCTGGTTAAAGGTTGAACTCCGTTCACCTGCGTTTCCATGGCTGCTCTGTTTCACCTGCTTAGAATGGCCGCCCACCGATCCCACCCCATCCCCCCAATTAAAAGCCACAGACGGTCCACACAGCCATCGCAGAAAGGCTCGTCTGTGTTTGTGTGTGGTGTGGACTGCCTGCTCCTCTCTGACTCGCACCCTGTGTACTACCTTCTCAGTAATGAAGCTGTCATCAGGCCATGAGACCGTGAACAGTGACGTCTGTGACTATGTCTGTGCAGTGGCACCACATGCAAGCTTTCTCATTCCCTTTGGGTATTGAGACAAACCTGATCTCTTATAACACTGCTTCTTAGAGCATTGTTTTTGTAATCTTTGTCTAATGCGGGTGTCTCGTCTACATTTGGACCACTGTTTATAGATCTGTTCCCTTTGTTTTTATAGAGAAAAAAAGCCATTTCTTCAGCTTGACTAAAGATTTTTACTTTTAAAAGCCTGGCACAGTTTCTGAAATATGATGGCTTACTGTAGTAGAACATAGAATTACTGTGAAAATACAAACAGAATTACTGTGAAAATATAAACAGTTGTAACTCCTTGTAGAGATGGTCAGAGTGATTGGACTCGGGACTTCATGGGTTTTTACTCCAGGTTTCTCTGCTGTGAGTTAATGAGAGAGGTGATTTAAAGGTGGGGGTAGGGAGGAGAGGTTAGCTGGGGTTACCTGGGATCATTTTTCTCTCTTTCCCTGGTTTTACTGTAAGGATCAGGTCCTGCAAGGGTAGTCCCTTAGGTTTGGCCCTCTCTGGGTGCAAGCCAGTTAATACCTAATGAAGGGAGCTGGGGCCAGCACAGCGCTCTTCCCCTGAAATGAACTCCAAAAGGAACCGCAGGTAGAGCACTTACTGAACGGGCAATGTTAAACTTTACAGCAGCACGCAGAGTGCGCTCTGAGATACATATTCATAATCGGAAATAATAAATCATTAGCTCTGCTGAGAGGACCTCCCACAGGCCCTCTTTGAGCTGCCACTCAGAGCTCGAGAGGAAACGGAACAGCTTGGAGGCCCATCATAACACTGTCCCCTGAGCGGCCGTCTGACGGAAATCACATGCAGCCACGCAAAAAAAAAAAAATCAGACTTACAGGAGAGAACGGAACCAAATGATGCTCTTTATGAAGGGAAAAAAACTTCATAGGCAGGTTATTTGGAGAAGGGCACGTTTACAGTGCTGGAAATGTCCAACATTTCATTTCAGCTTGCACTGTAATCAGTCTAGACGGTGACTCTGGAGACATATATGAGGTTTGTTGTAATAAATCACCTCCTTATGCAGTCAGAGTAGGTGTACTCTGTACTCTGTGGGGTGCAGAACCATGCCAAAAGTTGCCAAGCATATATGTCCTCCGTCTGACTAAGATTGGTTTGGGGAATATCTGTTTTAATGAGGGACTCTGGGACAGAGGAAAGGCATTAATCACAGAACTCGGTGCTCAAGTTGGTTTAATAAGGAAGTCATTGATACTGTAATCCTCGGGGTGATTTATTGCTGTCCTTGCCTGCCCTTTGGCCGCTGGAGTATGGTTTTTACAGTTCATTATTTTACCTGAGAATGTGGCTGTGGAGATCTCAGGGTCCTGCAGTATGATTGGCCTGAGCAAAGGACGAGAGAGAGAGAAATACATCATTCGTATCAGGATGTCATTGATCAAGACGACCCTCCGAATCACTTTGATATACCTCAATTTTTCATTTGCCGATTTGCTCTCAGACAAGTATGAGGTCATATTCTTTAGTGCGATTATGTAAGTTCAAGAGCACTTTCAAGAAATTTAAGTGTATGAAGAAATAGGACTTGTGCAGCAGATAACTCTTCAAACTAAACATTACGATAAGGTTGCTATCCTGTGAGGTGTTGGTTGGGCTGGGTCTCTCTTACTTTGAAAGGGAACTGAGCTTATTGTATTCATAATATAGAAATATTCAAGAAATAAAAAAAAAACAGACAGGTATTTTAGCAGGTGGGTGCATCGAAATCTTGCTGCATCTCAAAAACTGGCCCTCACATCACATGGAACATTGTCAGTCACCAGTGCCGTGGATGCCCCACATCGTCAACCTCTGCGCCTCTCTGTCAATGTTAATACAGTCTGCTCACAGAATTGTCTTAGTTCTGCTATTTTAATACATTTTTTGGTGCCTACAATGCTCTCTCTTGTGCATTTCAACTAAATTTAGTTTTTTTTTGTTTTTATTTGTTTAAAAGTGTAGAATTTTGAAAGTTTTCAAAGCTTTATTTATCTAAAACATATATGTTTTAAAAAGATACTAAACTATGCCAATGAAGGCATATACTATGTATTTTAGTTCTTATTGTGCAAGAAGACTAAGTCTCTTTGCTTCTTGATGTTTGGTGATGAGCTGTGACATACCTGGACTTTATCTGTTTCTCTGTCCACTTCTCTACACATCTCAAGTATGAATGTAATAAGATTTGTTTGACACAAGCAATTGCAAAATATCAGAAGCTGCCAACATGTACCGGAATTTGGAGTCACAAAAGGGTTTTGTGAAGAATGTAGATTTTTTGCAGTTATGAAGCGCAGAAATGGAAGAAGATAAAAAAACAGAACACAAGACCCCTGAAATCATTGGATCATTTTCAATGAAATGAATATTCTGTCTTGTATGACCCCCACACACACACACACACACACACACACACACACACACACAATATTCTTTCAGAAGTCTGAAAAAGAACCTTGTCAGAAACCTGGACAATATATAATTGAATGACGCCATTGTCACGTATCCCGCAAAGCTGAAACTAGGTTAATTAAAATGCCAAGAGCAGGAAGTTTTTTCCAAGTCATCCGGCACTGTTGGAAGAAACGATGGGAGATTAAAAAAAAAAAGAAGCAGCGAGTGGGGATATCATCAGTGCGATTTGCCTGAATCCCTCTCTCCAGTGATCTTTCCCAGGAGCCGTTGCCAACGATCCTACCCAGGTGATACCAGGTGACAGTCTTCCTTAGTCTCTTGCAGTGCCACAGGGCATCTGAAACACACCACAGCTCCCCTGGACTGTGCTCTCTGTTCTGTGCTGATTAACTTCTCCCTTTGTTTTAAATGTTTGATTCATAATGTAACGACGGTCTCCTCCTCTCAATCTCTTAATGTTGCATTTGTGAATGGCTATTAATTTTGACTGTCTCTGATAATAATAGCAATATGGAGCTTGCACAGTATCCATTGGCAACCAACACTTTTCCCGTTAGACGTGGTTTGTCATTTATTCAAAAGACACAGCGAGGTGGAGGCTCATGTCTTAATTCCGGTCAAATCAATACTTGCTGTTTATTTTATGTGTAGTATCATGGTGATTTTGCATTCTGTGATCTGGTGCCTGGGATGTATGGTAGTATACTTGGCTTCCCTTGTCTAGTCAGGTTGCACAATTTAACTTGCAATAGGGCTTGAATAGTGTTGTGCTCACACTCACTGGTTTGGGAGTGTTGTCAGCCTGGTCTGACACTGTTGCTCATTCATCTTGAATGGATACACTTCTGTTCTTTTGTGCTGGAAGTCGGTCTGGATAAGAGCGTCTGCTAAATGGATGTAATGTAGCGTAATGCAATGTAAATGAATCTTCCATTGTAGGTTTATTAATGTGCGGCATAATGTGCATGCAGCCAAAATCATCCATTGTGTGTCAGCAGATGTTTCATTCTCAGATTCTCGTTTTTCTCGGAGGTTTACTGGGATGCCCTGCCTGTATAGCAGTTTCAAAGGGTTAAAGCTGCAGAGGATTTCACATTGATTGTGGCATGATTCATGCAGGGGATGGCAATTTGTTTTGATAAATTGAATCCAGAGCTTTGGGTCTAATCCTATGGCCATGACAATGGCGACCTAAAAATGATGATGGCTGTTTATTTGTTCTTAGCCATCTGTGGAGGGGTCCTCATTGTTACTGCATGCTGGATGGATTCCATTCAGTTCATTCTGCTGTCCAGTCCTGGAGAAACTGATCGATCACACCCTATGTGTTTTCAGTGAAAGGATTTATTGCATAGAAATCAATTCCACAATCATCAGTGCATCCAGGGAAATGATGGAATTACTCTATTTGTTTTTTTCATTTTTTTTTTTTTAATCAAGGTTGCATGCAAAAAGATTTTCATTTTATTGAAGTGCTTTGTTGAATACTCTCATTCTCTCTAACTCACCGCCTATAATGCCAGCATCTTTTAAGAAAGAAAGGCTGAGATTTTTAAAAAAAAAGCACAGGAAACTTATTGTGCATCCTAGCCATGGCTGAAAAGGGCACTGAGTTGCTGTAAATATGCAGGGATGTGAATGAGTATGGGAACTGAGAGTGGTCTGATGGTGCCTCTGGTAAACAGAGGGAGAGAACCGATCTCTGCGTTGGGAGAATACGCGTATGGACCCGCCGTTCCCAGCGCGGTTTGCACCCCGGGGAGGGAGTGTCTGGCCAATGGCAGGGCTTTGCGCGGGAGGAGGGGGCGGCGATGCGCGGTGCGTGGTGATTATCAGCGACCAATCGCCGCGCGGTCTGTGGGCTCCTGGCAGAGAGTTCCTCCTGAGATGAAGTTCCAGCAGAAGGACTCTCTGTCAGCTCTGTGTGTGAAAGCTAAGGCTCGTCTCAGCCTGCAGACCGGGATCAGCAGACACACAACTGGAGCTGACCTCACGCACGCTGTGTTACTGTGTGGAATGTTCAGGTGAGAGGGCTTCTCTTTTACGCGCTAGAGAGATTAGCAGTGTGTTGCAGGAATATTTCTTTAAAGCATCCTCACAGCCATGCTGGAAATTAAGCACTGAATAGACCTACTGTAGCGAGGTAAGTTTGCCAGTGTAGTGTGTAATGTGTATGTCTGATCATTTCCTATTGTAAATTTTCATAACTGGCTTATATATTTGGTTATTATGTGTGGATTCCATAAACACATCCCTTGTTATAATTCAACTAAAAGGAGACAGGACACTACAAACGAGTGATTGTCCAGCTCCTATATGGTGCTGTGTCCAGGTGAAACTGATTGTCTGCAGTTATCTGGCATTACAGAGTGTGACCATGTATGCGGAATGGTCTGGTGTCATAGCTGCATGACACAAGCAGGGTTTATGAGGTACTTTTTTTTTAATGATATTTACATTTGTGGCACATGCTGTAGAGTAGCCATGGTAATCCATTTTTTAACTTGCTGTTTATATTTTCCTTCTGAAGACAGGCTTCGTTGGTTTCTTTTACTCAGAGTATTTTCACTGTCTGGGTAGTGTTGTCTGATAATAATGTATGTTTTCTAATAACGTTGCCAAGGTGAAATGAAGGGAAGTATTTCCTTTTTTAATGAAACACACACCCCTTAATTTCTTGCCTTCTGGTTCCATTTTGAAACACAACCCACTCTAAATGATATAGTGATAATGTTATAGTGGTATAACTCTGCAGTGTGGAAGAAAGGCAGTAAGCTGCCTAACTGTAACTTGGCTGGCACACCTTCCATCTGTGTGTATCAGAAATAGTTTTTGAGTATGTCTTTAAAAAGTGCTCTTAAGTGCTCTTGAATATGAATGGATAAAATTAGTAGCACTGATGCAAAACAAACCAAAAAAACTAACAAAAAAAAAATCATCTCAGTGAAATGCAAACTGTGGTTGAGCTCTTTGGTCTGGTTTCTAAAAACAGAGATGCCCTGATGTTATGCATTTTATTGCAGAAGATAAGCTTTTGAAACGTGTTTTGGAAAAAAAAAAAAAAAAAAAAATCATACAAATGTCATGTCTCCTGTCACCCTAAATTAGCTAACTGGGAAAGAGAGAAAGAGCACGAATCATTAATGAAAAAATGAATGATTAATACTGGCCACTAAAGTAAGTCAGTCTTGAATTTTGGTAGATTGGAAAACTAACCTAAATTACACAGACGCTAACATGTAACAGGTGTGAATGCATCATCATTAATAATAATAATAATAATAATAATAATAATAATAATGATAATGTTATATGTTATTATGACCTAACCTGCAGATACAGTAATATTCCTCATGCACACAACCATTCTGTCAGTGCTCTTACATTCAGTACGGTTTCAGAAGCGCCTTCCCCGCTCTGGCCAGCAGCTGACCCCTGGTTTAATACAGCGGATCCTTGCATGTCCCACAGATGATTGGCACAGATGGCGCTGTCTTGGAAATGAAGAGGTGCAGCATTCCTTTCTGAGGGACAACGCTCAGATTGTCATTGCGTAATCTGTGCCATGTTTTAATATTTTACTTTGTTGTGCCTAAGCTTCCAGTGGGCGATTACAGAAGATAAAGTAGAGCTCCAGCTCTTTGGCTCACAGCGGGAAGCACTGTGGCATTGCAGTTATCATGTCTCTGCTGTTGAAAGATCCTGAGTCTCTGGTTCCAACCTTGCACTGGGTTCTCTCAGTTTTGCAGTGTCCCTTGCTTGGCTGTGATATCTGGACATGGCTAGGTTTCATTCCTGCTTGCATCTATCTAGCTGTTGCACTTTACTGGTCGGCACTGTGGTAATTAAAACTGCAATCAGATGTCTGTTAAAATCCAGGTGGAATGCTCCTGTTGTACACTTGAGTAATAAGATCCTCAACCTAACTGCATCAGTAAAAGTGTATAAATGACTTCCAGTTAAGTCCAGTAAAGGACACACTTAATAAGGGTTAACCTTGAATTATAACAAATAGTTCCTAAAGTCACCCATACAAAAACAACACAAATTATACATAGTTATATCATTAATTGTATCAATAATTGTAGCTATATCATTGTGCTATATGTAAATTTGCCAGAATTATTTTCCAAAAATATATAATTTATGAAAATTAATTTGGTTTCCTGTATGTAGTGTTGGAGAAGGTCATTTTTTTTTGTTTCACAGATGATATTGTAACTATAGCTTTGCCATATCTGTATCAAATTTACAATGAAGAGACATTATCATTTTGGGAACACATCAAGTAAAGAATTTTCTATTTTCCATTTAGGAGTTATAATTTCTGAATGAGATTCTGCCTGAATGCTGGCTGTACACTCCATTTGATTCACCAAATATTAATCTTCGCTATTGTTCAGGGCCTCTGGCCTTGCCTCCATTTTGACTCTTTTTTGGCTGTCAGTATGCTGTGCCTCAGAAGCACACATTGCATTGTGTTCATACATACAATAGCTTGACATTGCACACAGTATGAAAGAAGTGAACGTAACTTGTATTCAGGAAGGAAATTAAAGTTTTAAATCAGTATAGTGCCAGAAATACGTGTACTGCATTTCCAGATATTTCAGTATTTACACTGACTAATTCTAGGCACTACTTGTGTCTTCAAAATGCACTTCAAATGAAATGAGAAATAAATAACATTCACAGATAATTGCAGATCCATTTTAACTTCATATTGCTGTAATTGTGCATTGATTTTTTGTTTTATTCAATTATTAATGCATACTGTGGAAGTGAACAGGCTTAATTTTTAGCTTGTTTTTTTCTGTATGCATTTTGTGCACTTGCATGTTTCTCAAGCAATACACAAATCAAATTGATTTTCATGCTTGTATTGGGAGCATGAAAATATTGTGAAAGTTCGATAAAGGTTTTCATTCAATGGTTCCAGCAACATGCCAGGATTTTACTGTTTCTGTCATGAAATATTAAATAGATTTTAGAGAAACAAAAAGTGCCTCAGAAACCATTGTCAAAGATAATTGTTCTCAGCCAGAGAATTCTACTCATTATGAGTAGGTAATTAAACATCGAGTGCATTTGTCTCTCTTTGAGTAAGTAAAGGCATAAATAATAAGCTGGAATGATGGGGGTGGAGATTCAGGGCTAATTAACAGATGTGTTAAAGGAGTTTCTGTGAGGCGTCTGCTCTGCTTTTCCTGAACAGCAGCACTTTTGACCTTGACCACCCTGCACTGCAATCAGAGAAGAGCCTCTGTATTTGATAGCCTGTATCGTATTGATCATGTCTGGACTCTCTGTGCCCCCTTAAGCAGATATAATGGTGCACCCTGTCTGAGGGGCACCTGGGGTTAAAAACGATCGTTTAACGTGCTCACCTGGTTTTTACTTGAAACAAAACTTCCAAAAATTACATTTTGAAAAAACGCAGTAGCTACGAACTTGAAATTCAATTGGATGGATTATCCAGGGAAAGAGAAATGCATTTATGTTGAATAACAGTACCAGGCGCTCACTAAATCAAATGCTACCTCAAAAGCTGGTTTACAAATGCTTGAGCTCCCTGGGTTTTTGCTTTGTGATAGAACCACCTGGGTAGCAGTGCAGGATGGTGGACATGGCTCTGGGCTTGGGACCCAAGACTGAGGATGACACTTCCAACCTGGCCATTGCTGTCATCCTCTTGGGCAATGTGGTTAACCTGGATTTCTTCAGTGAAAAATTCAGCTGTATCGGTGTAGAATATGAAAAATGGGAATTATACAGGGTTCTCTGAACAAGCTGTGCGAATAAGTAATTTAATGTTTTAATGCTGTAATTACTCTTTGGTGCCTCTGAAGAATCTGCGACTCTCTTTGAATAAAGCAGATGATTGCAGTGTTGCGTTTGATTGCTCTGTTGCAGAGTATGACTGCAGCGTTGTGTCTGTGATTGGTCTGTTGCGGAGTATGATGGCAGCGTTGTGTCTGTGATTGGTCTGTTGCAGAGTACGGACGCTTCGAGGCTAAAATCCATGATTTGCGGGAGCAGATGATGAATCATAGTATGAGCTTGGGATGCGGCTCCCTGCGGACCAATCAGAAACGCTCGCTCTACGTCAGGTAAGCCTGCTGTCGCACGTTTGTTGTGTTCAAGGGGATTTCCAGCGGCTGTCACAGACAACCAGCCTGTCAGGGGTTTTTTCCCAGCTAATTATTTCCAGGTTTCTCTAAAATTCCATAAATTACATAATCTATGTATTTGTAACTCTGTGGATGTACATAGGCATGAGGTGTATTGATTAAAACATTCAGCTGTAGGGTTTTACACCGAGGGTATCTGACATTAGCCTGCCCTGCTCACACCGCATGTCAAGACGGCTCCACTTGTAAAGGCACGTGCTGTTAACATTTTATCTTCTGTGCTCCACTTTTCCGTTTTACACGAGGTGTGCGATTGGTTACTGCCCTGTCAGTCACAGATACCTCCAGGCAAGGGAGGTAAAACGGCAGAAAAGGGCAGAATTTAGCCATCGTGATTGGACGGTAGCTCAGAAAGGTCATCCTATGCAGGGGCTGAAACTGAGACATTCTGATGCAAGAGGTCACACTGCAAACTGCAAACCCTTTACAGCCTGAGAAGAGAGTGTCCTATACTGTATCTGTGTGCTGGGTGGGCTCGTTTGACACGTTCTCCTTTTCTGTTTTATCTGACCTAAACTGATATTAGATCCAGGCAGATAGTGTGGCATTGTGCCCTGGGCTAGCGGATATGTTGTGCAGTGGGAAAGTGTGGGTTACTTATACAGTCATTTTATGCTGGTGTGTCAAAGAGCTCAAGGTCTGTCACGTTCCCCTGGCGTTCCCCTGGCGTTCCCCTGGCTCACGTTCCCCTGGCTCCGCCCTCCCCATGCCCACACTCCGCCCTTGCTCTGCCTACCTCATTACCCACAATGCCTCCACAGAACATCTGTCAGTCCCTCATGAGCCTGCAGACACTCATGGAGTCAGTGCCCACTTACTGTACAATGTTCCACTGCAGAACACTGTAATCCTGCCTCAGGTAAGATGGCTTGTGGTACCCTAATGGAGCAAATATCTAGGAGCATAGTCCTGGGGGGCATATGCACATGGACTTGATGCCTTAGACTGACTTTGCTGCAGTAATTGCAAATGGCATGGGCGTCTCAACGTAATGTCATACTGTACCTGATGCCCCCCCCAGTTGATCCAAATTGTTTCAGTTTGCAAAAAGATCAGGTTTCTTGGCCCTGGCTGGTATCACGTTAACTGTATGCTGAGCAGATCTATTTAAAATCTAATCTAATCTTTTAATTTCTTACAAAAAAGAAACCACAGGCCTTTACAGTTACTGAATTACAGTGCATGTCTGGACAATGGCTCTCCCTTTTTTTCCTGAAATCCTTAATAATAACAGATTCAGCATCAGTGTTCACAGGTTACCGTGGCAACACCATATAAACTCCATCCCACAACCTTCTGTTCTTTTCTGATTACATTCTCTGCAAACTTGTATTTATGCCTAAATAGCCGATACACACACACACACACACACACACATATATAAACCTGCTGTTGATAATTATATTGTACATATATATGGGCTTGATTCTCAATTTAATATTTAATAATTTAATAGAAGCAAAAGCAATTAATTTCATACTAAAATATTGCTGCCGCTATAGCTTTAGGTAGGATTCTCCATGAGGGTAATGAGCCCCGAGCTTCTAATTAGATATTGATCTGTTAGCCGTAAGAGAGCTTTTTTGTAATTATTTCAGATTGGAAGCAAAATCTGAGGGCACAATTAAAATAAAGCCATGAGGGGGAAAACCCTGAACTGAAGTCACACTAGCAAATAATGTTTTTTTAGTGAATTCCTTCCTGTATCTCTATATTCTTTATCAAATGTTTTATTTATAATAGCAGTGTATTATAGTATCATGAAAAGAAAAGGTAAAAAGCTAATGTACAGAATGTTTCAATTACATTTTATTAAAAAATGCAAATGTAAACTCCAGAAATAAGCTGAATAATATCACTGTTATAATATTTAGAGTAAATGTAATGTACAAACGCACTAATATAAATCATTACCAGTAGTAAGTAGTAAGCAGGTGCAGTGGATGACATGAAGTGTCTGTAAGTGCATTTTTAAATGTCTGTCAAGGCCTGTTAAACTGAGAGTATGATTACTGCAGTTCAGGGAGCAGGGTTTCTCAGCGGGTAAGCAGGTCTGTCTGATGGAGGCACAAAGATGATACTTTTAGCTCTGAGCACAAGGACCATTTTCTGTCCCTGCTTGTGACTGGACAGTCGTATTACCACGTTAAATATCATAATTATTTCAGTGAACTGTGTGTCGGAGCCTGCGGCTCTGATATCAACGGCTGTCGTTATCTCCATCTCCTGGGTTTAGACCCATGAAATCTGGTAGAAGCCTTTTTGTGTGTAATTGCGTTACGCACTAAATGGTTTCCATGCCGACAGCTATGCATTCCATAGTTGCACTCATACATGCCAGTTCCATTGCTGATTATAATCAATGAATGACACAATATGCTGGCACACAGTGAGGGCTGTTTTGTTCGTTGTAATACACATGTTGATGCATTTTGTTGAAATGTTTTTATTAGCATCTTGGCTAGCTGACAGAGAGCTCAAACAAAGCATTTCATTTCAAAGGATGGCTGGAACGAACTGAGCTTGCTGAGGAATGTGTTATAAAGTACATCCTTATGTTCTCATCAATGTTTTTTTTTTTCCTTTCTGAAAAAGCATTTTGATCATTAACTAACATTATTCAGTGTTGATCATCACCAACAGCCAATACATTATTTGACAATGTATTAAGTGAACATAAGATGAGCCACTTTGAGAGTTTAAAATCTAGAGTGAAAAAAATTGATAAATAATATACAACCAGCAAGCAGTGAGTTGAAATGGTAACAGGACTTGACTAACAAGAAGGTTGTGGGTTTGATTCCTGGGTGGGTCACTTGCTGTTTTTATCTTTGCTTTAGGCATTTTTCAACTGTTTATATCCTAGCAATGTAAAATCTATGTCACGGGATACATATTTAATACTTTTATTAATATTGATCCCTTGAATATTAGTCAAGCCAATGAGCTATCAGATTTTAATTCCGATCATATCCTATGTGTATATTCAAGTTTATGAAGGAAAGATGGAGACAGACTCACCATCCCATTGTAGTCATGTCTCTGGGTGCTTTTGAGCAGATTTTGGCAAGCTCTGTGACAGTCTGAAAATGAAAAGAAACACTATCAATCTAACCCTCCTAAGCTGTTCTTATGAGAGCAGAGCTGAAAGATTAAAGAATCCCCAAGGTCATGTTTTATAACGTAATTCCCTTACAGCGTGTAACACTGATCGAAAACACTGACCTCCTGAAAACCCCAGATTGCAGGGTTTTGCAGCACGTGTGTGTGTGCGCGCTTGCTGCTCAGTTTAAGAGAGGGTTGGCCTCTGTGAAATGTTGCTCCAGCTGCCTGGTCAGGTGGACGTGGAGGGACAGCAGGACAGACTGAGGTCTCTTTGGTCGTGTCATCAGAAGCACTTGATTGAGGGGGGGCTGCCTGTCCTGCCACAGGCAAACAGCAGAGCCCGTTTCTCCTTTCGGGCTGTCAAGGTGACAAAACTGGCTCAGGTTTGTTTGGGTGGAGGAGAAGAGGTTGATCCTTGTGCTGTCTCTGTATCTCTCCTGCAAAGTGATGGTTATATTCATTCACAGGTTCTTGCTCATTTCTGATCCTTTCTTGGTGTTCTGTCCCACTCTTAGTCACCTTAGCGTTCATGAAAAATGTTCCTTTTTTCCTCACATAAGTCCTGGTCTTTTTTTTTCTTTTCTTTCGGATTGGTCTCTGGAAAACATATGCTGTCCAGGGCTTTGTGATGATGGAACTGCGAAAAAGCCCTCTAACAAGTTTTGATTTACGTTTTGACATACTGACTGAACAGTTGGTTGATTGATCGGCTGGTTAGTTGGCTGTTGTTCGGATGAATGGATCGGAGGGTCAGCTGATTGGTTCATTGGCCGCTCCGCAGGGCGCTGTTTGAGTACGAGAGGGCCAAAGACAGCGGGCTGCCCAGCCAGGGCCTGAGCTTCAGGTACGGAGACATCCTGCACGTCATCAACGCCTCGGACGACGAGTGGTGGCAGGCACGCATGGTGACGCCCGACGGGGACAGCGAGGAGATCGGGGTCATCCCCAGCAAACGCAGGTACGTGCTCCAAGTTTCCATGGAAACAGATGCATACTCATTAAGGAAGAGAGCAAGAAGCCTTTTCTTGATTCTTCCATTTTCCTCTTCATTTCTCTTTCTTCTTCTTCTTCTTCTTCTTCTTCTTCTTCTTCTTCTTATTATTCTTATTATTCTTCTTATTCTTTGTCTTCTCTTTCTCTTCCTCGTCTTGGCCTTATTTGTATTGATTTGTTGAGTATTACCCTTACCCATGGTTTAATTAATACACATTACTCTACAACTGCTATATCAATGACAGTACAACAAAATGTTAAGCAAAATTTGGCCCTTAAATAATGACAGGTGTTTGCATTCATATCAAATTAACATGCAGGCACTCTAAAACACATCATCATGGAACTGAGCTGAGGAGCAATAACTGCTTGGAAATAAAATGGCTGGTCATTAGAGACGAGAACAATATGAGTAATTATGCATGTAGAAAACCCAAGTAAATTGAGGGCATCAAATGAGCTGTGGAGTGCAGGGAAAAGCAGAATTACCTCTCCTCGTGTCTTTAGGGGAGGGAATATGATGCTACTCATTATGAGAGTCAGAAGGCATTTTGTTCCACCAACTCAAGGTTCAGAAATCACTGAGATGTAACAGACAGCAGACACAGATCTGGAGGGGGATTTTGAAAGAAGTCAGAACAGAGGAATAGAGCCGTCGTCAGAGATGGTCGGAAGGTCCAATGGTCTCTGCTTTCCTCATTTGACAGGGTGGAGAGGAAGGAAAGAGCGCGACTAAAGACGGTCAAGTTCAACGCCAAACCAGGAACGCTGGATTCCAAAGGGGTAAGGAACAAGACCAAAAACTCGGGTTAGGAAAAAGTAAGAGGTTCTAATAAATTGCAGATTCATCAATCTGAAACTTATTACATCGCAGAAAGTTACGGTGGGACAGAGTCATTTGGCAAGCACTTGCCAAACAAGTGGGGTTCAACACATGTTGAAGCAGAGAGGCACACTTGATTTTTGCATTGCTGATTATTGTTAATCTTTGTGTCTGCCTACAGTAAGCCGTTGTCCTTTGTGTGAAAGCTGAAATTACATTTGGCATGTTTGCTCATGTAAAGCATCGGACGTGTTGTTCTGCTTTGCTGCAGCTGCATATTCCAGCGGGAGCGTGATTAAGTCTGTGGAAATGCACTGGAAGGCCAGGCACAGCGGCTGCCGCGCTCACAAACTTGCATAATGGAGTTAGGTCTGCGGTCACATGCCGCTGCCTGCTGTGATATCAGACTGTTGTTGCCACCTTAGAGTTTCCGTCCATAAAAAGGAGACCACAATGCAAAGACCCACGCTGCTGTTAGACCCAGTTAGCCACCATGACACTATAGCTGCAAGCCCCAGGACTGTACTGATAGACCAGGCCATCACAGCAACGAGGTCCTGCTGTCAATTTCACACAAACTAACAGGCCTTTTCTAACCACTGACTAATGCATGTTCAGTTTTTCATCAGTGCTGAATGTCTGAATATCTACCCCGGGACAGAAATAACCTGGCCCTCACTCATGTGTGAGCCTCTGTGTGTGTGAAGGATTTTAAGGGCAACGATACAGTTAGAGTACCACTGACAAAGTAGCAATACCTCATATGCCAGTGCTAAAAAATACGTGAATTAAGCAGAGTTTGAGAGCCTTTTAATTTACCTTTGGTGAATGTGTACATTTCTGCATTTAGCACTACATTTGTTTGTGTGTTTACCCTGTGTTAGCTGTGGCTTTATTTCACCATCTCTGCTCCTAAAAGCTGCCTGCTTCTCTCACCACATGCAATAATCTCTCAGTGCAAGTCTGAGTTCAGCATTGTTTGCACCCCTTTAGCTCCTGCCTGTTGCATGAAATGAAACTTCAGGATATTTTTTTTTTTTTTTTGGTAAAAGGTTTAATCACATTTGTGGCTTATGTATTTCATAGTATGTTCTGTCCTTTGAGCTTACAAGAAACACACAGATTTCCTTGGAAGCTGGCATGGAGCTTTTCAAGGATTCCAATTAGCTCAAATTTCAAATTTATAAATAAGGTTTGATAAGATCCATTTAAATATTTTTTTCTTGTGCCTATCCATGCCTCCTTTAAGACCTTTTCAATTCTTATCTATGTGTGATGCAGATGTAGTTATGAAGTGTGTTCAGACATCTGAAACTGGCTCTATACTCAGATTGTGTCTTCAACAGTTATACTTAACTTGTAAAGCCCTAATGTACACAATACATGTGAACCAGCTTTGAGAAAAGTCAGAGGTTATATCACAGGTCCTGTGGACCTCTCTGTTGCAACAAGATTCACGGAACAATTCTCTGTTATTATGCCTGTGGATTAATTTCAGCAAGACATTCACAGCAATAGGTAATCAAACAGAAATGACAGCATTATGGGAAGAACAATGAGTGTGTTCACAATGTTTTAACACAGTGTGATACTAGTAATTGCATCTCAATGCCACGTCTCTTATCTACTGATTTTGAGCGCTCGAGCATGAGGGCTGAACAGTGGCTGATAAAATAATTGCTCTTAGATTTCACAGCTTGAAATGATAGTTAAAATTTTGCAGTTGGTTTCGTTTGATTATGCAGTTTGTTTAATGGCCTGTCCCGATGATTCCCCATTTATATGAATGAACTTCAAGCATTCGTAATCACAAGAACACACCTGGAATCGCTCTAAAAAAAAGAATGAATATCAATACTGAGTCTTTCAACCATGATTCATTATGTGCACATAACTGCAATTTGAAATTAATTTAAATTTCAGATCTACAAACAGATATGCATTGGCTTACCAGAAAAAGGTGATGAAAGTGTGGTACATTAGTGCTTATGTTAAAATGCTTTTCTTGGGTAAAAGTAACTGTTTTAAAGAAAAGGCTGAGATACCAAATCAGGCCTTATCCCTTAAAAAAATCAACCTTACTTTTCCTTGAATAGCAAGGACTTCAACTATAGAAATTACAACTGCCCAGAATGACTCAACTCAAGAATCTCCTTCCCCAGGAAACAGTCTATAACAACTAAAAGACACAAAAGGAAAAAGGAAAAAAAGCATAACCAATGGCTGAATGGAGTCCTTGGTATCCATGGTAACTTCTCAGCCTGTTTCTGGAATGTGAAAGACTTTGACATCCGTTTTGAAATGGTGATAGCATCTCTGTGCTGCACATGGAGAAAAAAAAAAACCTTTGAAAGCGTGGCATGGACTGCCATCGAGACCTTGGCAGAGGAGCGTGAGATGGAGTTCAACTGACCAATAGTGACTTTCACTCTTTAGCAACTGCTGACAAAATTGATCACATTTGGATTGATGACTGTTAAAGTACTGTTATCACAATATGAATATTTAACCTGTGTCCTTGTGTTACCTTAAAGTAAAATGCTCCGTTATTTTATTGCCCTGTAATGTACCACTGTATTACATTCTCATAACATCTAGAACCAATACTCCAACTTCTAGAAAATAAAAAAGATGAAAAGCATACAGGAAGCTTCTGAATATGATTCCTGTCTCAGGAAGTAGCCAGCATAATTCAGTTATCTGAAAATGAACCACAATGACTCTCTGTGCTGCACCATTAAAGCGTGGCAGTATGAGCCGAACATCCATTTCCGACCAAAGCTTTACCCAGTAAAATCATCTTTGGTGGCCCTAGCAGGGGTTTCTGTTCAATTGAATGTTTGATTGATATCCTGGAAAAGAACTGGAATCATGATAATCTAGAATTCTTAGACAAAGTTCATCAGGGATTGCCCAGATTGATCAAACTCACAGGAGATAATAGAATAATTTTCTTTTAGCTGCTTCTGTTCAGGATTGTGAGGGTTTGACTGCACATCTGCACAAAAGCTTCTCAACAGTTATGAGCTTTTTTACTGGATGTTTCATGCTGATCATACTGCATTTGAATTGCGCAAATCCACATTTTTAGACATCAGTGTGGTGGTACACATAATATGGTCCAAAAGAGTTACAGGGCAATGTCAACTTGCATGGTTTCACCACATATTTCACTCAGTCCAGCTCCATGTTCCCTTCCACCTGCATGATTGAGTTTGATCATTTGATTGATTGAATGAATATAATCTGTTTGCACATGTCCAGTCTCCATCCTTGTGTTCATAGCACAGTTCTAATATTTATTTTCCTGCATGGCGTGAAGCAAACCTTTATCATTTTTGTCAGTGTTTGTACAGATTCACTGTGGCATGTTATTCTGGGTTGTAAAATCATTTTAATGTCCTACACTGCTTCACCTGTAATGGTGGTGTGAGCATCAGTGACAGCTACGTGAACAGAAACACAAAGTATCAATATGCCTTCAAATTCATATGCATAAGATGTATGACCTCGCATTTCATGCATGTAAGTTTCCTTTTCAGAGGATAACAGACTTTTTTGCTTTAGAGCCCATTGGGGTACATACAAAAAACTTCCTATAACTTTGTAAAATAGTAAAAAAAAAAAAGAACAAATATACATATTCATACAAATACATAATGAATATTATTTTAAAGAAATTGAAGAAGTATAAAACAGAGCTAATGAATGGAAATTAACAACATAAATTCAAAGCATAAAAGTATTGAATTATCTTCATAGGAAAAAAGAAATTGCTTTACCTGATCCATCCAACATTAATACAACATCTGCCAGAATGCATTTTAATTTTCATTGTTATTTTACTTTATTTATACCCAATCTAATCTAACCTTGTAATTTGAAAATTGGGCTTTACAATTAAAGGCAACTCTTTGTTGTAAATCAATACAAATTATCTTAGTTTAATTTTAATATTTCTGTCATCTTCCTTTAGTTTCCTAATCTTGTTTTCTTCACTCATTTATGGAAGAACGTCTTTATTAAAGTGATACAATTGAAATCATGAGGGAGGAATGAAGATGACAAAGCATGTTTTTTATCCAGTCTTTCACCATTTAAAAGCAGTGCAGGGAGAGTAAGGTTTCATGAACCCCAAAAAAGAAGCTGTCATTCATTATCAGTGACTCACTGATTTCAACCAATAGGAGTTTTACCTCTGGAGAGCAATCTTTTGATTGGTTCATAGAAACCGATAATTGACAGCACACAGTAGCTAAAAATGTGAAAACAAGCTCAATAACTTCAGATATGAAATCACAGAGATTTGTACATTTAAAAGTCCACTTCAAACCAAAATATCCCTTGGATCTAAAGCAAAAAACAAAGCCATTTTTTCAAAAATGAAGAACAAAAATATGTAAATAAATGAATGAACTTACAAATACCAACACAAGTTCAGCTACCAGAAAAGTAAAATGCCCAGCTGTTCACTGATTGGCTGTCACTGTAGCTCCTCCCACATTTGCAAGAGATTGTTTTTGGCAGCATGTTTGTGTGACACCCATCAGACCCCCCATCTGCCCCGTGCCTCTTCTCCTTCCACAGTCACTCAGTCACAGGCGTAAAAAGAACCGCATCTTTTCACGAAAATTCCCATTCTACAAGAGTAAGGAGCTGGGTGTGCAGGAGTGCAGTGACATTGAATGTAAGTAGGCCTTCGACAAAGGGAACATTTGCGTGCGTGCACGCACACACAGATGCACACACGCTACACACACCTAATGTAGTGTATGCAGGACCTTCCTCACCATTACCGTCTGCCCATCTGGTTTCGATAGGGGCGGTACAGGAACCATGGCCTGCTTGAGAGCTTGCCACTCACACTGAGCTGTGAGCTCATATTCCTTTCAAAAAAAAGGGGGTGGATATCTAGACTTTTGGATAATCCATTTAATGAATTTCTGTTGCGCTGTAATGAGAAATTGAACAGCATGGAAATGTGAATTTACATTTTTCAGCTAAGGTTACATTTTGTAGCTTTCTTGTACAAACTGATCTCTGCCCACAGAGAGAATGGGAGAGAGGGATGTACAAAGGGGGGGAGGGTTTAGCTCCAGGAAGTGATGTCAGATGTGGTTCCTGTAGTGCATCAGCTCAGTGTTTGTGGCCGGCACGGTCCATGTGGCAGTGTGTGGGTCTTACTGAGGCCTCGAGTGGGCAGGTCTCCAGGGCTCCCTACACCAGAACACCACTGACCTCACCATCTGCGGTCGTTCCTCCTCTCTCTCTCTCTCTCTCTCTCTCTCTTTCTCTCTCTGCTTTCTCTCCGGGGACTTCCGTGCAGGACATCCCTGGAATAGGTGATGAAGAGTATGGGACAAAGACACTGAGTAAGTCTGAGAGGTAACAGAGGTGACCGTTCCTGACGCATTTCTCCCCTCCTGTCATAATCACCTCTTTGTCCTTCATGTTGTTCGTGAGCGAAAGAGAGACTGCCCTCTTCGGCCTCCGGGTGTCGAGTGTCCCCAGTTCTGGCATTCCTCACCAGTGTACATTCATTCCCACCCTTTTCTGTTCTCTTCTTTATTTTTGTAACCTTTTTTGCATGATACCGCGGTACAAAGAAAAGAAAAATGGAGCTTTGGCACAGGGTCTTATTTGCTGCCCCAGTTGATCCATTTATGAATTATTTCATAATTTGTCTGTTGATTATGTCTCCCTTTGTCCTCTTCTGTGAAAAATGGTAGGTGTTTATCTGTCACCTGGACTGAGTGTGTAACATTTAGAACCTCAAAAGGAAGGAAAGACCAGGCTTTACATGCAGTCTTTAAGTAACTTATGGTCTGTGAAACATAAATCAAAAACACAGATCCCTTTTTTCAGCCTTTCAAGAAATTGGAAATAAGTTACAGCTAAGGCTATAAATTTTTCAGATCAGGAGGTGCTCCTGAAGCTCGAACTGGTAAAAAACCAATTGTACTACTGTCATGAAGCACAACATAGGGGCCATTTACTAGCTGAGGCACAGACTGCACCCAATGGAGGCTGATATTTGAAATGTGCATTGCCTCATTTTGCTTCCAACCACAGGTCACTTATGGAAGTTCTCACTCAGGTGGTTGCTTTTTTTCCCTGTGATGTCACAATGCAGCTATTTAAAAATGAAAATGTGGGTCATCAAGTATTTCCAGGTCATCTCTCACTCTACAAAGAACACACTGTCCTAAAAGAGGCGTGTTTATCATTCTTTTCTCCCAGTTCGGGTGAATCCAGGTGAATCTCAGTAAGGAGCAATAGAGGAGAGTGCCACCGTATGAAATCACTGATTACATCACCCTACATCATATTGTATCCAAACACCAAGACACCACATACTCCCCTTAAACAATCTTCTATATGCTGCCAACCTTTTCAGTTTTTTCCTCATGTTTTATTTATTTATTCATTATTTTATAAAAAATGTTGTTTCTTTTTAATAATTGCCCTTATAAACAAGGGCACAGCAAGTATCACTTAGAATGGAGGGGTGGGGAGGGCTGACACAAATTAGTATACAATGACATATGTCATTGTCATAATCATCTCTGTAATACCAGACCGGCTACTGCTAATAACGGAACCCAAATCACATTCAGCAGCTTACATAGATCAATATTATCTTATTGAAACCTCTCCTTGTCAGGAAAAAAAACAAGGCACTAAGTGAATGAAAGTCTGTACAAAAATAAATCCCACAGTACGTACCATTCAGCAGTTTAACAAATGAACACAATACAGTCCGGCCTTGTTGAGAAAAGAGTACACTGCACTGTGAATAAAGTCTACAAGGAAACAAAGAGAAATGGGAAAATGCAGCTCAAAGGCTCAACAAAGCAAACAGTCCTTTTTGGGGAAAACTGTAGGAGAATAAGCTTTTTCTGTCTAAATATGAAAGTAGCCTAAATAAATTAATCCTCCACTCAAGCTTGATATGCTTGGTAGCCAAAACTTGGAAACACTAATGTAATCCCTTTGTGTGGGTTTCATTCATTCAAAATGAGATTTTAGCTCAAATTTTAGACAGCAGTGCATTTAAAACCTGGCATCCAGAAATGTTGAGCCCCACCCAACCCAAACCCAAGCGCTATAATTCCATTAAAGGGCCAAATGGCCTGAACCTGATATGTTTCATCAGGTCTTTGAGGTTAGGGGAGGGTTGCAGGGATTTAGGACGCACACACACCATATAAATATACCTAAGTTTGTTGATTTAGCTGTTTATGTATCTTAATGCTTACCATTTATTTCATTTTGGCAGCATTATGCCTAAGCAAAGACTGAAAGAGTCTCTTTCAGTCTTTGCATTCAGAGTTCTTTCATTCATTTGTTTATTCATTTATTCACTTAGTGTGGTGGGATTTGTCCCAAATCCACGTTCCCTTTAAGAAGTAACCAGCAGGGGGTGCTGAAGTCTCTATAGTCAGAGCCTTAGCTGAATGACCTTGCACAGTTGCATGCCCAAGTAATGGACAATCTCCCAGCCGTTTACTGTGCTTGGTATGAACCACAACCCCATACACAGCAGTCAGCGTGAGCACACAGACTGAAAGGCAGGAATATTACTGCCAGATTTTCCAACAGGGTTACACAGAATGCACAGAGCCATACTGAATTCTGTAGAGGCAGTGCCCAGGAGAGATTTCTACATCCCTCATTTCTCAATTTCCCGCATCACAAATGAGAGTGCTGTGGCCTCAAATAAAATTGCCCTACAGAAATACCCCGCAGATGGACTTAATGCACTCTGTAAATTTTTGTCGGTTTCTCGGATTTCCTAAATCGACTCTTGAATATAGAGTAGGTACAAATCCGTAGCTGAAATGATAAAGAAAATTGAAGTGCAGTTATATTGGAAAGACCTTTCAGCATTGATTAAAAAACAGGATTTAAGTGGGAGAAAATGGGATAATACTTAACCTGTGAGTTGACTCACGTAAGTATTTGCTAGTTAGTGGGAACAGCCTGCTAATTTTCCAGTTAAATGCGAGTGATATATTAGACTGTTCTAAAAATCAACCAGTCTCTGGCCCACAGCATTATCTGTGTCATGTTAGAAGAAATAACACAGCTTAGCCTGCTGTAGGGCTCCTCAGAATAATGCTGTAAAACTTGGTATTTTAGATATGTTAATATACAGTATGTTAAATATGTTTTTAATATCATGAGCCAAGCTAATAATAATAACTGAGGGAATGCCTGTTGTGTATGAGGAATATTACTGTATCTACAGGTTAAGTCCTAATAACATATAATAATAATAATAATAATAATAATAATAATAACAACAAATAGTAACTAAGTACAAAGCAAAAAGCATATGGACTGGATATAGCCATTCCACTGTGTATGTGTTTTTGGTGTGTCGTGTTTCATTCACAGTGTGACAGCATTTTCAGATCAATGTTCTATTTCATTGCATGTGTTTGCGTTTCATCAGGGAGCCCCGAAGACGTGGTCCTGTCCTATGAGCCAGTCATCCGACAAGAGAGTAAGTACTGCTCTGGACTGAAAGCCATTCTCAGACTCATACATTTCTGTGTGAAACATGCAGCTATCACTCTCCAGATCCAAACACTCTTGTATAGTTGTTAGCTACATGAATCTCCCTTGCTGTATCTGACTGCAGCCTAGGACACCTGCTGACTCAGCAGTTGCAACAATACTGATCATCAGGTTAACACGCCGCAGAAGGCTGCAACAATGAGCAACTTTTTAAAATTAAGTCTGTAGCATGTCTTATTCAGATATTATCTTTTGTGTATTAAGGAAATAAAGTTTATGTGAGGAATGATGTAATTGTAGTTAGAGCTAAAACAAAGGCAGCACAAGAATGCAGTGAGACTTCTGAGAGCAGCTGCGGTACTGCCTGTAAGTGTGCTGTAGATTGGTCAGGCAAGCTTAGTTTGATGCATGGCTCCTCTGGTCCCTGAACAGTAAACTACACCAGGCCAGTGATCATCCTCGGACCAATGAAGGACAGGATCAACGACGACCTGATATCAGAGTTCCCGGACAAGTTTGGCTCATGTGTGCCACGTGAGTACCGGGCGAGATATCTCTCGTCTTCATAACATGTCTTCTTCAATGCTTCTGTGTGTGTGTGTGTGTGCCAGAAATATCTACGTATACTTTTCATCTTCCAAAGCTATTCTGTCAAAGTAGCAAATGTCTCGTAGACTATAGGAAATGTACTTATCCATAGTTATTTCAGGCTTGCATAACTTTTTGTTTGTTTCAGGAGTGGTAGTGGTATTTGGTATTATAGTGGTGGAAGGTCTGTTAGCTTGGTCAGAGAGGGTGAATGAGAGTGGGGCAGGTTCTACCCAGTCTTGATGCGAGGGAAATTTTTTGCACTAAACACATTTTTGTTATCTTTGTAAACTGAAAACACTATGTGATCGAAATGATATTTTCTGCCTCCACCTCTACATTAAAGACACCACGAGACCCAAGCGTGACTACGAGATCGACGGCCGTGATTACCACTTTGTCGGCTCCAGAGAGCAAATGGAGAGGGACATCCAGGAGCACAAGTTCATTGAGGCCGGCCAGTACAACGACAATCTGTACGGGACCAGTGTCCAGTCCGTCAAATACGTGGCAGAACGGGTGAGTAACAGCGCCATGGTCATAGCAACCGTGAGATTCTACAGTGGGAAATAAAGACCGCAGCATCTGCTTTTAAGCATCTGGTGGGGGGGTTCGGTTTCCACTGGATATGGCTAGCCAGGGTTAATGTTGATTTTTACCCATGGGGAAGGAGTGATTATACTCTGTTGTTTGCTATATTCCAATAACTGCCATACCCTAATGAGATTTTACAGACTGAAAAACAAAGGTCGGATTGACTCGGTATTGGCAGTAGAGCTGACTGCACACTCGCATTGGAGTCAGCTTCTAATTGGGCGGTTATCAGAGCGTTGTTAGGGAATTTCGTGATTTTTTTTCCTCTTTTCCCACTTCTTTTTTTTTGCCAGTAAAGCTTTATAGCGACAGCTTAAAGGCGAACTCAACAATTAGCAATTTCTCACCACAGCAGATTCAAGGTCAGTGGATTGTAACGAGGAGGCTGATGCGATCAGTGTTTTCATGTCTGTCTCTCTCGCAGGGCAAACACTGCATACTGGACGTGTCCGGGAACGCCATCAAACGACTACAAGTAGCACAGCTCTACCCTATTGCCATCTTCATAAAGCCCAGATCCATTGATTCTTTGATGTAAGTGGTCCTGCTTCATGACAGAGTACAGCAGCATCTTTTCTTTTTTTCAAGCTTCAGCGACTTTGGAAAGTACAGACTGTCTGGATTTGCCTCTGTGTATAACATCATACTGTGAAGTGCTGTGGTTTTGCACTCCTGTCATTAGCAGAGAGTGTATGCATATCATGTAGGCCTAGTTCCATAAGCTTTCTGTTCTTTCAGTTCTCTGATTCAGCTAATGTTGAGTAATTCATTTCAATCAATTCTTCTGTGCTGGAAGCCGCTTTGGATAAGAGCATCTGCTAAATGAATGTAATGTTTCGTAACGCAATCAATATCGGCTCATTTTGCAACGTACTTGTTGTCAGGACACAAGTGAAAATGGCTGACTTTGCCACTGTATAACCTTTCCTTTAGGGAAATGAATAAGAGGCTGACAGAGGACCAGGCCAAGAAAACGTACGACCGAGCAGTGAAGCTAGAGCAGGAGTTTGGCGAGTACTTCACAGGTAACACCAGCACAGTTTCACTCACTGTAATGATGGAGATCTGGCATCTGTTATCCACTGAGACCGAGCAGCACAACACAGTGGGACACGCTCTCGCTTTCAGCAGCAATTATCGTCTTGCCATGCCTCATTTCTTAAATGGTGATACAAGAGCCGACTCGCAAAATAGCTATTTGCCACCCTGTGTTAGCACAGAAGAGCACCTATCAAGAACACTTAGCTGCTATCTTTCAGACTGTTGGAAATAGATTAGTTATATAAAAGGAGCTATTAAGAAAGATATGAATCTGGCTTGTGAGATTTAACCACATTGTGATATTTAATGGATTGCAGATATATCATTAAATATACAAGAGGGTTCTTCGCACACCGGATTGAGTAGTTAGTCGATCTGCGAAGCTAAACCCGAAAGTCCTGACTCAATACCACTTATGGGCACAATGAAAACGGCACGTCTGAGAATTCTTTCATTTCTCATTTGTGTATAAAACAACTCTTTCAACAGCATTTATGCTTGAATGTTTACTGTTTATTGTGCCCATGCAAAGGATATGTTGTAGAAAAGAAGGAATGAACCAAAGTAAATTTAACATTTTTAAATTTAACAGTTTTATTTTACACACATCGTTCATTGATGCCAACTACCAGTGAACTCAAACAATGTGTAAGGCACAAAAAAAAAAACTTAAAAACCACAAAAAAACCCTGCATGAATCTGTTGATGAGCAGTTAAATGCAAGGAGCACAGCGGTTTGATTGAACAGAGATCACTAACGTGCTGACCCCTTTCTTTCAGCTGTGGTTCAAGGGGACTCCTTAGAGGACATTTATAACCAGTGTAAGATGGTGATAGAGGATCAGTCTGGACCGTATATCTGGATTCCATCAAAGGAGAAGTTATAAAGAACACACATGCCTCACCCAGGATCTGGGACTGCAACCTAGGAATAATTTGTAACATATGCTTAATTATTATTATTATTATTACTCTTATTAAAATGAAGACTTTTTTGTCATTGTCACTTTTTCTTTTTTTCAATATGAATGTTCCTGAATGTACACCACAAAGTGTTAGTAACCTTTTTGGCCTCAAATATGGACATTTTGTTTCTATATATACATTATTTATTTTTTGTGATTATTTTAAGTTGTTATGGGACCTGTATGCACGCGAACAATACTTGGAAAAAACAAGTGAAGAAGATGGGACAGTTGGATAATAATCTCCTTACCGACACACAGGAGAAGGAATATCAGCTTTTTATCTCTTTCCTACCAACTACTACCATTCTGTATCTTCAGTCTCCGTTACCATTAGTGGTTGAAATAGTGACTTTTTAATCTTAACACGCACTTGGCCTCTGGACTCATTTCACTTTTATTTGTCAGTTATTTATTTATTATTGTTATTTTTGCATATGTTTCCAAGACAATTCGTATTTAAAACAATTAATTATGGTATATTTGAAAAAGTGATGGATAAGCAGTTGTGTAATTTGAAGGAATGATACGCTGATACTCAACTAGGGTAGAGAAAAATTGAAATGTGTGCTATATTTTGATATTTATATTGATAAGGAGTACAACAGCAAATACACCATTTATTACGAAGACCTACAACTTTGTAAAAAAAAAAAAAAAAGTAAATTTAAAGGGCAGATTTACATAGTGTGCTATTGCAGAAACAGATCAGTCTAACCCCAATGTGCTTTGTCCTTACATTTGAATAAAGAAATTAAACCTTTTTCCATCTTTTTCCATGATGTAGGCAGCGTAATTTGTTGTATATTTCTCCGAACGAGAACCTGTTATATCAAAATGCTCTGTTGAGGACAAAGTTCATTGTGTTTACATTGAATCTGAGCTTTTGTGTTTAATTTGAATGTTCTGAAAGGTAAAGCAAAGAAATATCCAGTTCTTCTGGAGAGTGGATACGGTGGTGCACTGTGGTGACCAATACGTTTTCCTTGGTTTCAGAACTCAAAACAGACATTTGTGTCTGTTATGCAGGGAACCTGCAGCCCAATATTAATGTTTCCCAGACTATGCTTTTGTAGCAGAATCTTAAAAATGACTGAAGAGTGTACAGTGGACCCGGCGCTCTGATCTGGGATCAGTGTGGCTTTGCTCCGTCGAAAGTGTTTACAGGAAGGGCTAATGTTTACCTCAAACAGTGCCGAAGAAATGTTTGTGAGCAGGTCTAGCAGGCGAGACTGCCTGATACTGTCAGCTGTTGATGTGTTAATTGTACAGGAAATCTTATTTATTATTCCCCTTTAAATTGTATATGTATAGAATTTATATGTGACATAATTTGTGAATTGATGTAAACATATATATTTATTTATGGCTTGATATGTATAGTACAAAAATATATGTATGTATTTCATAGATCTTTTCCATGTCAGACTCCCACTGGTAATGGTTACTGACCAACAGCTTTTGAATTCCTACCTGTTAAAACTTTTCACACTAAATAAACACAGATGAGTTGTTGGTAGAGCTGTAGATGGTAATATCTGTGAGTTGAGACAGAGCCCATTGTGTAATTCTGGTAAGCTGATTACGTGGAGAGCTATATGTTGATGTATTTATGTTAGGCCCAGTAAGTAAGTACATATTCACAGATACGCTGGTTATAGAAATATGAATCAACATATTGGTCACCACTTGCCTTAAAGAGGGTAATGACCTCCCATGTGAAAGCTAAACATGGCTGCTTCATATGACAAGGCCAAAACAGTGGAAACCGGTGTGATCATGTGATCATGTACGACAGCATTGCGGGGAATGGAAGAAAGTATTATTTTGTTTTCTGAGTTTTACTTTTACTGAAATAGTTGTTTATGATGTAACAGATTGTGCATACATTTCTTCTTGGCATGCAAATATTTCAGTCACTGTGGTGCAATCATCTTTGATCACTTTTTTTTTTTTTTTTTTTTTAATTACAGGAGACCCTTGCCATTGTTGGACGTGTGATTCACAGTTTCGACTATCTGTGCTATGTAGCGCTCCCTATTCCTGGACTGTAGTGCACCATGCCAGCACTCTCTTGCATTTATTTTAAATATTACACAATTTAATGACCCTAATAGATAAATATACGTCCCTTGTTTATGGCATTATTGCATTGTTAATTGTGGAGCTGATCCCATCTGTGCATTAGCCTTTTTTGGATTTTCTCCTTCATACGGATCTCTGAAAAGTGTGGTAATGGCAAGAGTCTCCTGTATTTTACAACCACAACTGTTTATACTCTTTATCCTTTTAACTGTACAGCTTTTCCCAGCCACTCTGTTCCCTTCGGTGTCCTTGGCAAAGCTTGGCAGTATTAAGCACAGTTACAGTATTAACGAGTTCAAGGTTGTAATCATTACCTTTGCTCCACTTTGCTTTATGTATAAATGCATTTACTATTAATCGATCAGTAAGTCGGTTAATCAAACACATCGAGGAACCTTGCGCCCTTTTCTGTAACAACTGCCACGGTTGAGCGCCAAAGGAAACGAAGGTGAAATTTTAGCAGAATCCACCGCACAGCAATCTCATGAGAAGGATGAAAACTGCTCTCTGCCAACTATACTGTCCTCGGAATTTATTTGAGATTAAATACAATTAAAGGTTTGGTGTGACTTTTAAAAGGAAAGCGCCTGTTTTCTGCTGCCTTCTGTTTTGGGGTTCAGGGGTGCAGGTGCATCTGTTTGGGGTACTGTGCCCTTCTACTGGTGTCTTCCAGGTTATCACTGAGGCTTCTGGTCCTGTTGAAATCCCCCACCCCCAACACTGGTATGTCCCATTTAAACACCCATATGTATAGATTATAGGTTAAGAAGACAGAAGACAGGTTAATACCATATAAAATTCTCCCCCCAAGGAGGCTTTACAATGGTATTGCCCACTTCAACATGATGACCAATATCCACAGAGGGCTGACATCACCCAACCAACAACCTCCCCCCAGTGGATAAACAGTGGAATCACCTGAACACTTGGAAAGAGGAAGTGAACGGTAAGACATTCGAGGGGGTTCTTCAGGAGCTGGGCTGGCCACCAGGGTGTGCCTCGTATTCTGTCATTTAATCCACTCAAAAACAGTATGACTGCATGTTTTTTAACACGCAGTACATCTCGCACATCTGCCATTATTATCAGGCAGGAGTGTGGGAGTGCTCCAACCACTCTTTCAGAATACCCAAAGGGGTGTTGTATTTCCTCAGGACAATACCTTTATTTCTCTCACTTTCACTCGATCCAACAACAGCACAGTGTGTCTCATCACCATTATCCCACTTCTTCAATATCATTGACATTTTACAATTTCTGTGTGGAAACCTGAGGCAAATCTGTTTTTCTTATAAAAACAGGATACAAGTCAGAATACTTACCTAAATTCAGAGTATGTATAAACTGGAATGAGATCATTGGACTGGAATGAGATCTCAAACCATCAGTCTACAATGCTTGTTCTCATCGGGCAGAGCCAATGGAGAAGGTTTGTTAAGAAGAAGCAGTTGAGGGAAACAAATGCTAAAAGCTGATGCAGAAATTCAAAAGCAGGTGATGCTGTATCAATACAATTATTTTATTAAAAAATATTATTATAACTGAAATCTGCAAATGCTGCCTAGGTCATTTGAGTTTTGGGTTGATTCTTTAACTGGCAAGATGTTTCCCATGTAAAGTGTCATCAATTGATACAGAATATGGTTGATGCCTCTCTTTGATGGGATTAATCATTGAAAAACACGTTTCCTCTGATTGACTGAGGTGTTTTTTGATCGCTGCCTTGTGGGTTTCAGGCAAATGAGTGACTGGGCTAGACTGGGCTAATCAACATCAATGTCAAATGGTCCACTAGAAGACAGTTGTTGGTGTGAAGGGAAAATAAATTACCATATGTTTTATCCATGGCTTACGCAGGACATCTCAGGACAATTGGAATGGGATTCTGCTAGTAGACTTTCAAAAGACTGATGGTAGGGACAGCCAGCATTAGATTACAGCCTACAGGTTACTCATCACCTTCAGCAACACCTGAGGTATAACCTGCCTACTTTCTGCCTTAATCTCTCCTGAGGTTCCTAAAATGTTATTAATATCATATTATACATATTCATTTTACAGCTCACGTTATCAACAGCTGTGCTTTTTGATTAATATGCTCTCCTTAGAAGGTATCCACACCTGGCAAAAACATTCACACAATTCATTCTATCATAAACATATTCAGATTCCTGCGATAATAACCCTAACAAAGTCCTCTGCAAATATAAAAAAACAATTTCAAATAATAATTAAATTAGACATTTCATAATGTGCTAAATATGGCATTCAGATTGCTGAGAAAAAAACCCAGTCTACAGCAAATATAAGAAAGAAGATTTAATATTGAGGGGCAAGAAAACTGTAGTACATTCCAGAAGGCACCTTCTTTGTGTCCTTGAAACAAGCATGGAGAAATGGATCAATAAAATATATATTTCCGGTGTTAGTTTTTCATCATATTTTCTATCTAAACAAAAGCACCAAGTTGTGCTGTCCAAAGTAAGTGCCTGTCTGACCATTTTCTAAAATAAGTCTGAGTCCGTCTGCGCTCTGTGGGAAATTACAGTCTCTTACAGAGGCGTCCTCCGAGCTCCCTCTTGACACATGATGGATTATTCAGTGCTGCTGAGTTAATCAGTGCTAATTTATGAGACTGAATGGCACCAGGAAGATGGTTTACTAACTGAAAATAGGCACAGGAACAGTCAGACAAAAGAGAGACACATATACACTGCCAATGTTCCTATGGGTTCCACTATTTAAAACCATCATAGTTAGGCGCTCGTCCTACTTTATCTTATAGGCAAAGCATGCGCTTTCCCATAGTACACACAGTACATTCATCTGAAAATAGAAAGCTATGGTATTAATGATACACAATGACACAAACACTGGCAGTGCACATTGTGGGTTGTTATCATGGCCTCATTCGGCATTAGATGAAGTGTGACACACGATCTTTTTAATGGGACAGTGTTTCCTGGGGATTAAGAGGGCAGTGCATGAAGATGTTATCTGATGAATCTGCTGTTGTCACACTGATCCACTTTGTGGATTATAGTGCTGCTTCAATTGTTCTCTTTTTTGTTCATGCTCAATGCAACATTCCATAATGTTCCTGGCGATACTCCTTCGAAGTGATATTTCTAGCTGTCCATTATGTTCACTGATATTTTTCAATTTTAAAATTCACTGCTGTGTTATATTATTATAGTTACTTAGTTTATAATGCAAATTATGTTTTATAATTTTACATGCACATATGCATAACTACAAATATGTGCAATGCATCCATATATCTATATCTATATGTAGTGCATATTATAGTACATTAAAATTTATTAATATATTAACATATTACACTATAAAATAATATGAAATATTATGAAATATAATATGAAGTAAAATATTATAGTACATAGTAAATATATATTTACACCTGACACCTGCTCTCTCAGAAGTGCTGGTTTCAATAATTGTTTCCCACCTGGTAAACATCTTTTCTGCAACATTCTTGGCCGAGGCAGGACAATGGAGCCTCATTGTCCCGCAATCACGACACACCTCACGTGGCTCGGGCAACGTGTGGGAACTTCAGCCATACGTCTCTGCGCGGCTTTGATCAGGACGTCTCGTGTGAGGAAGCCTCCTTCTCCCCTTTCAGGCAGACAATCCCCCCTCTCCCATGTGGCACAGGGGATCTGCGGCCTCTGGAGATGTGGGTCAGCAGACAGAGGCTCTGTGGATGTATAGAAAGCCAGCCGTGGAATTCAGGGTCTGGGGAGCTGGTGTCTGCGTCCTTACCTCATAACCAGGGACATGGGAGGGCACAGGTGACAGCAAGGTGACCCTGGGGACCTCTCGCTTTGTGCCATGTTGTCTTTCACATCGTTTTCATGCTCTTACTTTAAATTTAAATTGTGTGCAGCAATCATAGTAATTAGTGGCTTGGCAAAGTGCCTGGTAACAGTTTTTATGGTGAAGGTCATCATACTAAATACAGTGTGATTGATTGGTTGGTTGGTTGGTTGGTTGGTTGGTTGGCTTGTTGGTCGGTTGGTTGATTGGTTGATTGATGCAGTTCAGTCACAACCGACCAATCACAGAGCTATTGTTTATGCTCTAGCAGTGCCTTTGTAACACTTCTTCTGAGCTTCCAATGTCATATTCAAGTGTGCTTTGTTTTTGTTTAGAGCTTCTTTGTCAATATGATAATTTATGATATGGATCTGACAGTTTGCAGTTAGGAAAATTGTGTGCCTTTATCAAAGAGGAAAGACATTAACATTTTAATAATAAATGTTACCGTTAAACACATCAGAGCAGCATGTCACACAATTACGATTGTAAAAGGTAGGTTCATCCAGACTGAGATATTGATTAACGTAAAAATGGAAATGGCTTGGAGACGGAGGAGTAATTGAATTTGAAAAATCTTTTCCTTTAACTGTTGATGAGTGGTTTCATCACAGCAGGGTGACAAGTCAGCTCCATGACAACTGCAAAGATAAGCATTGAAGCTGAATGTAAACAGGCTACACTGGCTCCAGTGTCCCCTCGGTCCTGTTGCCCAGTGCAGGCTTGAGGTCTTTTCCCCATACTTCTTTCATTTCACATGGCATAACTGCTCATGACATGTTATCTTAGTTATACCTAATCTTGTGTTCCCAAAATGTCCTTGACTCACCATGTTCTGCCATGTCACTCTGGTCTCAAGACCATATCTCTGGTCTCAAGTTGTTGACACAATGTATGTGTAATTTCCTAAATTAAAAGTCCTCTCACATAAGAGCTGATTTCCAAATCTGAAGAAACCTTCAGACTGTCAGTCCCAGAATGTCTTTCACTAAATCAATCAAAATAATATACTTTATCAATGGGAAGAAAAACAGACAAGTTTCTTTGTATTAAAAAATATTTTAATTCTTATTTTATTTCCTTACAGCATTAATAAGGTCATTTATATATACAGATTTGAAAAAGACAGGAAGACCACAAAAAAGTCCATAACATTGTAATATCGTAGTATTCCACAAATAGTTATATTGTAGTATTAATATTGAGTGTTTATGATAGCACTGTGAAAGTACCCGTATAACCATCAAGCTCTGGTGTAGAAAATCTGCTCATAGCTACTGTCTGTCATATAGATTTACAAGACATATGCAATCCTCTCAATGACAGCTTGCCACATCTCGGGAATTTCAGCTGGAAAGCTGATCAGCAGGCCATGTATATCTATGATGATGATGCTGGTGTTGCCAGCTGAAATACCCAGGTTTTAGCGCATTATTACCGTGAATAAAGCCTAGGAGAGAGGTAACACAGTCCCCTCTGGATAAGGTCCCCCAAACTATTCCCGTTAGATAAAAAAAGAGAATCCAGGAGAAATGTACATTGCCCTTAATACCAACAACCCTTTTGAGATTGTACATGCCTTTAAACAGAAGGAAAATATATATTACTATACCATGCAGCAGTATGTGATGCCTGTCAAAGAGATATGAAATATTAACATTTCGAGAGCTGAGAATAATGGAGTGTTCTATCTGACGTTATTGTCAAAAATGATTTCTCAACATAAAGAATGCTGTCCGAATCATTTTGCTATGGGACATATAAGTGCTACACCTGAAATTAATTTTTGAAACATGTTACTTGAAGCCTATGCAATACAAAGATGCAATACAAAACTGCTGTTAGATGGCAGTGTAAGAGTTGAAATCTCAAGGTTCCACTCCCAGCAGATAGAACGCTTTTCATTCTAAGCTCTCCGTCTGTGCGCTCGCACGCCGTTCGCTCCGCGCCTTCGCAACGTGCTCGTCTCAGTGTCCTCCGGATTCGCATGAGTCCGAGTCATGAGATCGCTGTCCCCCCCGTCCCCCCCGTCCCGCACGTCCCATTGTTCCGCTCCTCCGCGCCTCCCTCCGCCCCGTCACTGATAGAGTTTCACCTTCTCCTGCCTCTTTGACGAGCGGGCGCGGAAGACAATGTACACCAACAGGGAGACAAAGAGCGCGGACACCACCCCGGCCGTGACCGCCACGCCCAGGAGGGGCCCGTTTCCCTGGGAATCCGCTGCGCCTGCTGGACACAAGTCACGCGATGGCGTCATACACACGGACGCAAACGGCAGACGCAATATCTACAATATCTTTCACGGCAAATTACTAGAGTTGTAAATCTCTGTCGAATCAATTTTAAGAAATCATTATTAAGTACCTTCTGTATTTGTAAAGTATTCTTAGTTTAAACATTTTATATCTGACTTAAATTTAATATGCATCTGCTGGCAGAAATGACAGAGGGAGTTCTTACCTTGAGAAGCAGCCGGTGTCGGATTATCTGAATTTTTTAAAAAAGCAGAAAAAAAAACATACTTACTGGTAATTCATATCCATTTGCACTTGATATACATTCAAATATTAAAAAGACATCACTAATTCCCAAGTACTCATAGCCATTGTTAAATAAATATATTATTCAACCAAAGACAATGGAATGGCTTAGTTTGTCAATAAAGGCTTAGCTATAGATAAAGATAATAATGGTGATATTATTATTATTATTATTATTATTATTATTATTATTAAAGTGTGTCCTTACCGTTGTCCACTCTTGTGACAATAGGCCCTGACGTGACCAAGGCTACGTCACTAACGACTGTTCCTGTGTCTCCATCAGCCTCTCTTTTCCTCCTCCGGCTGGTGGCTGAACAGTTCTGCCCGCAGAAAAGGTAAGAAATTTCTGGCAAACACCTGATTTGTGGGCCACACAACTATAGTATCCTATATTGAGTATTCTACATTAATACTCATTACAGCTAAATATTAGTATTTTAGTGTCTCTAACTAAATACTCTTTCTTTGATCATGTAGCTGTAGTTGGCTCATATTTACCCCCACAGTATCTACTAAACTTACACCTTTAACTTCACTCCAGCCATTTTAGAACATCCACATTTATTGAATGAACTGATGGATACATTCACTTATTCGTCTCTGTTCTGCTGTTGAAAAGTCTACTCTGCTCTGTATTTTGGCTGACGATGCAGCCAAACATTGGGAGTGTTTCCGAGTGCCCTTATGGGCTCCCTGCAGCGTGACGGGAAGTCACTCCCCGCATTACTGCAGCTGTGTGCCGACGGGCAGAGCTTGGCGGTGCTTTCGGTTTCGGCAGCGTGCGACGTCCTCACCGGCTGGAGGGAGCTGCAGACGCTCCTGTCACAGAGCCTGGTGGCGCAGTGCAGGTAGAAGGTGGAGACGGTCATGTTCTTGTGCTGCACGAAGCGGAAGGCCTCGAAGGAGAAGCGAGCGCTCTGGGCCTGCCCGTTCATCCCCATCACTGTCTGCCCATCACGCGTGCACCTGCGGGGGGAGGATACAGGGCATGTGGTCACGCTGCAGGTGTGTGTGTGTGTGTGTGTTTGTGTGTGTGTGTTTGTGTGTGTGTGTGTGTGTGTGTGTGTGTGTGTGTGTGTGTGTGTGTGTGTGTGTGTGTGTGTGTACATGTGTGTGTGTGTGTGTGTACATGTATGTGTGTGTGTGTGTGTGTGTGTGTGTGTGTGTGTGTGTGTGTACATGTATGTGTGTGTGTGTGTGTGTGTGTGTGTGTGTGTGTGTGTGTGTGTGTGTGTGTGTGTGTGTGTGTGTGTGTGTGTGTGTACGTGTGTGTGGACGTGTATGTGTGTGTGTGCGCGCGTGTGTGTGTGTGTGTACATGTATGTGTGTGTGTGTACGTGTGTGTGTGTGTGTGTGTGTGTGTGTGTGTACGTGTGTGTGTACGTGTATGTGTGTGTGTGCGCGCGTGTGTGTGTGTGTGCGTGTGTGTGTGTGTGTACACATGTGTGTGTGTGTGTGTGTGTGTGTGTGTGTGTGTGTGTGTGTGTGTGTGTGTGTGTGAGCATGTGTGTGTGTGTGTGTGTGTGTGTGTGTGTGTGTGTGTGTGTGTGTGTGTGTGTGTGTGAGCATGTATGTGTGTGTGTGCGTGTACATGTATGTGTGTGTGTGTGTGTGTGTGTGTGTGTGTGTGAGCGGGGAATGGGAGAAGCATGCATCGTAGTCTTTCCACAGTTTCCTCTCCATTTTGCCAAAACTCTGTATCGGCTGACTTACCCAACAAAGAGGTCATAGTAGGTACTGTTGGTGGGAAAGGGAGCCGTTGTAGCGTAGCACCGGTCAAGCAACACGTTGAACCTTTAGAAGAAAGTTTGGAATGTTAGGACTGCAGGCCTGGTGGCTGATTCACAAGTGATGGGGATGCATGTGTTGATCTGAGATCCTCTCCATGTGTTTCTCTCATGTCTACGCTCTAAGTCTGTGAAATGGCTTCATCTTTCCTATACACCACATCTGAGATGCTCTCCATGTGTTTCTGTCAGTCTAGGTCTGTGGAATGTGTTCTTCTTTCTCTTATTTGTTTCATTGTTACAGCTGTGTGGTGAATTAATGTGCAGTTTGCATCATTATGGGGTGTCTGATACAGCAGCAGGCCCGGTTACCTCTCTGTGAGATTTGTAGCCTTCACTTCCACAAAGATCCTTGTCTTCAGCCTCACTCCAGTACTTGGCATCACCAGCTGCTTCAGGTAAGTCGCATCCTTTAAGTCCACAGACAAAGAGCGATAGATATAATTTAAGTGAATTCAGCGGTTTCTGTGCCTAAAGCCACTCTAATTACTCTAAAGTTGGCCTGCTTGTCTGCTACATGCTCTTTGCTTCATACAAGATTCTTCAGCTCAGGTTATACCTCACTTCTTTCAGCCTATTTCCCATTGCTTGGTTCTCCAATGCATTAATCTGCTTCCAAACCCCCGCTTTTGCTTACCACTGTATGAACTGCTCTGCTCTTTATTTCCAGGGCATTTTTTCATATGTTCTTCATTGCGTGCAGAGTTTATCATCAACTTCCAGATTGGCAGAATAACCCTGCCATCTCTCAGTTCTTGGCTAAACCATTATTTTTCTATCTAGATCTCCAGCAGTTGCATAAATTGCCTGCCAGCATTAGGACTGAACTGTCTAAGTGTACATTTTGTCCTTTACTAAAGACAAACCCCATTTCTGGTCTGCATTTTATCTAATCACATCTCTTCTCCTCCTGCAAGATATTGATTTGCTTGTTAATACTACTATTCTAGGTCTATATAGTGTTACCACCACTAACACTTCGTCTAATTGTGATAATAATTCTAATATTACTGCTGCTGCTGCTACTACTACTACTAATAATAATAATAATAATAAAGATGAGAAGGGGAAAACCCTAAATCTAACCCCTACAGGTATAAAGTTGTTTGGGATTTATATCTAAAGTGCTGGATGAGCCCCGGAGAGCTCCCTCACCTCATACAGCTGCATGCTCAGAGTACTGATGAAACTCCCATTGTTGTCCTTCACGGCCAGACTCACTCCAGACCTGTTTACGAGCACAGAGCCTTTTAGTGTTAGACACAGAACAGAGACAGAGACAGAGACAGAGACAGGCTGTGTGCTTTCATGATGATATTAGCAACATAAATCTCTACCCAATAAACATGTGGAATTAGCATCACCATGAGGGCCTTAAAATGTGGTTGTGATCAAGGGCAGCTATTCACTTAAGAAGCTACCAACGATTCACAAACTCGGGAGTCAAAAGTGTAGCTTCATTGGTCAAGCTCAGGCAAACTAGCTTTAACTGGCCATTTCAGCAGTCAAAGAGTGGAAAAAGTCCTTGACTGTAGTCCATCAAGTGTGGCCATGGTGACTCCAGCACTGTGACGTGTTATCTTTTCCCGCTGGAGCCAATGATGATTGAGTGGTGAGGAGGTGGAGGGATACTCACACACTCATCCGGGTGTTGTTGACCAGGTACTGCAGTGGGTAGCGGCAGGAGAAAATATACATCATCTCCTGCCGGTAGGTGATGGTGCCTGCGTTGGGGTCTACCGAGTTGATCATCCCGGAGATGTTGACGAACTGCACGCTGGAAAAGTCTGAGAAGACTCCTGAGCCCACCTCCTGGGTGATCTGTGGCATGGGGAGAGAGGTCCAAGAACCAACATTTGTAACTGCCAAGGATTTTCAGTGGGCAAGGCAAAAGGCTCTCCTTATCTTTGGCCTGAACTGGCAAAGCAGTATGTTAAAATCAATAGCCTCTTTTCTCTAGTTTGTTTCAGCACAACATCAATTCATTTCTCTCCAAGAAGGTATGGACATGTAACATTCTGAAAACTGTGTGTGGGCCAAATCCAGAAGTTCTCGGTCCAGATACCTTTAACTTGTTGGCACAGATGGAAATGGCTTCTTCAGTAATGGAGAAGTTAAATTTCAGGATGGGCGGGTTGACTGTCCAATCGGGCGTCCCGTGGCACTCTGGTTTGCTAAACTGGGCGTTGAGGGCCATCAAGGATTCGTTGTACCCGCCAAAGTAGACCGGGCACAACAAGATGCTCAGCTTCATATTCTCAGTGCCACATATGACCGTGATGTCAGAGTTGGCTGGGGGACACAGAGACGAACTGATAACTACACAGTTACCAACAGGCATATGAAGGTGCTTTTCAGGCTTAATCTTAACCTTAAGATAGTTCCTTCAACAGACATTGACGGTGTGAAGGTGCAAGGAATTAAAAAAAAAAAAAAAAATCATCAGTGGAGATTCGGTTGGACAGATTTGTCCACATGTCCCTGCGGTGTCCTCGGAAGATTCTCGGGAAGGTAAAATGAGACGGCGTGGGACAGGGAGCATGTTGATGTAAGGGAGATGGCTGGAACGGAGCACTCACTGACCTGGCTCCCTGAATGTAGGGTGGGTAAGGCACGCATTCTGAGCCTCAGCGCTGAGAATCAGGGCAAGATGATACACTAGCAGGATCAGCCACATTGTCCTCAAACTGGGAAGACAACACCTGCGTATCACTCAACAGGCAACAGCGTGCCTCCTCCACACGCACAAGCTCACTATGAAAACTCTCAAAAAATCAGTTTCCTTACACTTGTTTGGCTGTTGCACTCTTCTCAAGCAACATGAAATGGCACCAAGAGTTAACACTTACTTTGATCTAAACAGCAGCAATAGATTTTATGTGACCAACAACCAACAATGCAAACAGGATACAAAAGCAAACTAATAATAAAATATATCTCAGATAAATTATTCAGAGCAGTTGTTTTCCTAGTGACCATTAATGCTTAAAGTAGTATCTTATGCTTAATGAAGTACTGCCAAAATAAGATATTAACCCACATTAAAAATAGTATAAATAAATAAATAAATAAATAAATATATTACACCCAAAGCTTGTTAGTTTCATGGATAATTTAGCCTCTGTTCCATACCATACATGCATCTGTCCTGTTAAATTAGAAGAGGAACAGGTATTACCTTGGACAGATGAGAGTCAGACACCAAAGAATGGGAGTGCAGAGCTACACCCTTGTTTTCACTCCCTTCTCCAAGTCCTTTATCCGTGTGTCCCGGTATGGACACCTGCTTTTTATACTGGCCTCATTACCGGCAGTGGGGTGTGAAAGGAAACATGGGAAACAAAACGGGGGACTGTGAAAAGGGAGATGCCGAAAGAGCAACACGAGCAGCTTAAACACACACACTGCAACATTATCATGCTAATCTGATTAAGTCATGTTTGGGAAATACACTTGTTCTTTCTTCTGTCCAGGGTGTAACCAATAAATCTGCTAATTTTAAGCCTCCCTTTTTTGTAATGATGTATTATTTTGGTCAAGAAAAAAATATGAAAATAATATGAGGCGTTACATTGTCGGTGGCAGTTATACTTTCAGCTCTATTATTTTTCTTGTGCCTTCTTTGTTATTTGGTACTAATAGATGCAAATTTAATATGATTCACAAAAGATGTCTATCAGTTCTTCCTCTGTGGGCACTTGAGTTTGAGCCATAACTGGATGAGATGTTAGACTGAGGTCCCGACTCAATGCAGCCATTAAAGATCCCAGGGCACTTTCTACAAAGAGTGGGGGGTTCCCCTGGGCCCTGGACACACTCCCAGTCTGGCTTATCTGGCTCTCTAAACCTGACCGTTTAACCAACCCCCGCTTCAGTGTTCTCCAAATGGGGGGTCCAAATCACTATAAAGTGGTTTTAGATCAAGAAAAGCTACAAAAGCTACTATAGAAATGCAATCCTTTATTGCTGTTCATCTGCAAATAAATGCAGGCGTTGTTCTTTTGTACATTTCCATTAATTACTGTATCCATGAAAAAAAGGAGGACCTAAAGAAAAGGTACCATTTAATTGTGAATCAGTTTCTGTTAACTGTGAGAGAGTGGATTGAATCCAGGGAAGGTTCTCAGACACTTTCAACCTTTAGTTGTGTAAACTAGTCAGACTGCAGGACAATGTTGCGCTTCGTATAGCTGCAGGCGTGGGCATCCCTGAATTGTCCCTCCTGGGAATGTGTCCCATTCTTGAACTTGGAACAGAGGGACTGACTTGGCGAGTTTACAACTGGGCAACATGAGATCGTGGCAAACCCAACAGTGCAGACTGCACACTGTGCTTGAGGCCTTTGCTTCAGCCTCCACCATAAAATGTTTCATTCTATTCTTTTTCTTCCAGTTGATCTTCAGCATTTGTTGTATGCACACGTGATGGAATTTATCAGACAGTTTAAGATGCTAATGGTGCATATTATTCACACCTCCTGTTGTAAAAGAAGGGTAGGGATTACTTCATTATTGTAGAGCATTCCATAAAGTACCTTTGGTACTGACTGAAGATACACAGGGAGCTAGTAAAATTAAATACAAAAAACTAATGATACAAATGTGATAGCAGCCTAGTTCAGTTGACTGCTGGCACCACTGCAGATACTAGCACTAAAAAAGTTAATATCATCGAGTTTTTCATAATGTGCACCTGAAGAACAGGAAAATATTATAAAGGAGATGTTTGGGCCAAGGGTAAAGCCAAAGTGTGAACCAATGTCTTGAGAAGAAGTCGCTGTGAATGATACTGCCTCCTCTCACATTCAGCATGCTAACTAGGAGGGTGAGTGGAAATGATCTTAGAAACTGTTTCAATCACGACAGGAAATGTATGCTTGGCAGTCATTGGCACAGGCAAGGAATATCTTTTACAATCCATACTCCTAAAATAGATTAAATGGGACCAATGACCTTGATGGGTGTCCATTTCAGTTTATTGTAAAATTTTATATGCCAAATTAATATATGTACAAAGGCTCATGTAACCTTTATTGCTTTGTTTCATCCTTCCTATTGCTAATTAATGCAGAGTCATTACATTTTTAATTGAAAGGTGATGGATTTATTCCACTGAATGTCCTTAACTACATCTGTAACAAATAGAATGCTTGTCTGATCCAGTGGGAGTTCCTCATTATCTCCTCCTAATTGTTCTCGTAAACATGTTTCCTTTAACTGAAAACTTGGTGTTATTGCTTTTGTCCTGCAGCAGTCTTTTCCTAGAAGGAAGTTTGCACAGAGATATAGGGGTAACACTCATCCTAACTGATCTATTTTAAGAACACACTTAAGTCCTAAAAGGTGTCTTTTTCAAACAGATTCTTAAACTTACCAAGAAAAGGTGGCAAGCTGTGGAAGTTGAAGTTGTGGAAACACTTTCATGATGCTTTCAATACTTATGGCTTTTAAGAAAAAAATACTCAGATGAGTAAATCAGCTTAATTCACATAAAATCAGTGCACATTTTTTACAAAACTCACTGATATTTAAAGGCACTGCTAGTTGCTTTACACAAGCTTAATTGCATGAATATATGGAAAAAACGTTTTTATCTTCAAATATAAAATATTTGAAGATCAAAGGAAATTAGAGTCTTTTAATGTAGTCATAAAATAGCCATTTGTTTGCCTTGCATTTCATTTATTTACCTTTTGAATGGTTGTACACATGCAGAGCAGGGTTGGTTGCAGTGTCCTAAGTTCACAGGAAAATCAAAACTCTTTGCAGGGTTCAGATGTCGGAGTAAGGACACAGTGGCTTTGTTTGAGAAGGGCGTGTCTGCTTCCACACAAAGGGGTTTGAAGAGACCTCATTTTTTCACAAAGGGCTTAAAGCCCAAGGCACCAGCTGAATCTGATACATAATTATGAAACTGAGACTTTATCAAACAGTCAACAGTCCCACCTCCGTTACCTTTGAGCTGTTACAGGCCAGTGGGCAAGCATCAGGAGACATTTTGCAATTCATGAACATTTCTTACATATAAAAGCAACACAATATATGCATACATCCAGGCAGCCTTTACTGAGATACATTTGGGACCCGCACAATATCAAATATGTTGTTTTTTGTTGTTGATTAAAGAAATCTGAATTCTTTGTAGCATCATTAGGTACCACCTGATCTCATCTCTCAATGATAGGAACGTGGATTTATTGTGCGTGAGAGAGAGAAAAGAGATGTGTATGGGATTCAGTGTCTCACACAAGGTGTGGAATCAAAAATGTTATCACACAAAATTATCTGTAATCTGCAGAAACCCTGACATATGATCAAGGGATGAGACTGGCATTCTGCTTTCTGTTCTTCTTTTTTTCTATAGGGTAGGCTTTCAGGCATGCTTTCATAATGACAGATATTATTGGCCTATGGGGATGGCACTTGATTGTCTCCATCACGGTGTGACTCATTACGTTTGGTAACCAGTGATTCCTTTCCAGGAAATGAAAAGGCGAAGTCATGGGCTACAAAAATGGAAGATCTCCCTCAGCTTCATGCAGGACATTAATGCTATTGAGGCCACTTTCACACCCTGATGTAAGACAGGCCTCCAGAGGTCCTCGTTCTCTGTGTTTCTTTCTCATGTTTATCGTAAATCTCCTGGTCTAGAACACTGTCGTGTCCTTGGTTTATCATTGTGGTCCCCAAGATCGTCTCCTCTTGGACCACAAGTGCAGGATTTTCTCAGGGACATACTGACCTTCAATGCACATGTTACATGCCTTCTGTTATACAGATCATCCTATTTTCAGTTCGGATTGGGCAGAGCGATTGTGGGTTTTCTTGTGCTGAAATTAAGAATTCCCTCCCGGATCAGTGTCTTGTCGGTGGAAGATTGCGCAAAGCCTTCGTTCCAGTTAGAACACCTGGTCAGCAAAGAGAGGTGGGTCAGGTGTATTTGTCACGGTTAAGTGGCCACAGCAACAGTGGAAGACAGCAAAATTAATTATAAGTGGCAATGTGAGCTCAGGCCTTTGTGCCTGAGTACGTTGTGTCACGACCTGATGGGCGGGTGACAGCTACAAGGTGATTGTTCTGAGTTGGATGTAGACTACAAGTGTGTGATTGCAGTTGTCGCAAGTCGCAGACTCCCGCAGTCTTTCGAGGATCCATTCTGTTCAGCCTGGTGTAGGAAGGGGCCAGAAAAGGTGCACTAAAAATAGCCTACCACACCCTCCTACTGTCTGCCTTTCTGTAGTTACGCACAGATATACACATAGCACATACATTACACATACATACGTTTCCCCTTTTTTGTTCTTCACTCTGTTTTCTGTGCTTTTCTTCTTGAAAGTTCTCTTTTACACATCTCTTTTTTTTTTTTTTTTTTTTTTTTTTTTACATAATCACATGATCTGCACACAGGATGCTATTAACCCATTATGCAATCGGCCAGTGACAGGATCATGTAACTGCTTGCTTAACACAGGAAGATGGCAGAATCTGCTATTTCTGCTCAGGCTGCCCTTGTTTCCCTCACATTGTGCTATTGATAGTCCCTTGGAGAGGGAATATCTGGGTTATCTAGAATTTCAGTAATTAGTACCGCATTCTGAAAATTGCCAAAAATAATTTCACGGTTAGTGATAACGTGTAGGTGAATATAGGCTTAACCTCTACAGCACAGGTTCACATTTTATGGAGTTACCTGTGTTTATTAAATGTGTGATGTTCCAATTTGGGGCGTAAATAAAACGTGCAACAGGAGGACTAAAAAACACTACTGCTGAATAACAAATCTCTCTGCACACAAATCCATACTTTCACTTCAGGGGGTCACCAGAGGGCACGGGTGGCTGACATGTGACAGTACCAGGCGGTATTTTGTAGAGGTTTACAAGATACCAGAAAGATTCAATAATCTGGGTAAAAAGTGAGATTTCACTGTATGCAGTGGTGACACTCCACACAGACTATGCGAAATAGGATTATTAACTTATACAAATTAAAGTATTTACTGTGTTCAGTGGACTTGATGTGTGTAAATTCACCCACATAGCAAGTAACAATGATTTACTTTTGAACAGCATTCTCTTTAGGTGTTGTAATATATCCTTATGTAACATGTAACTAAAAGCCGGCATGACCTTCAACTCTTAAAAAGGTCTGCTCTGTGTCATACAGGAACAATCCAAACATTTAGCTCCATGTGAACTGATTGCCAGGTTTTAATGTAAGAATTCTACTTTTAAAACTTCAACCTGTAGAAAAAAAGACACGCATTTGTATTCCACTACCAATAATCTACTCTAACCTACTACATCCAGATGTGTTTCAGGGAAACCACTTTAAAAAGTTGAACTTTGTGGATATGCAGTCATGACGTGTTCCACATTTCACAATTTAGAGGATTCCAACAAAATCTGTATTAGGGGTTACATAATTTGTGAATGCAGTCTTCATCGCCTTTTGTTTTCTAGGTAGCTACCTCACAGCTTACTCTGGTGATTTGAAGAACTGACAAACCTATAGCGTCGGGGAAAATGGCACCTGCGTTTAGTTTCGGACAAACCCAATACGCATACAAAATGGCACACGACCCGATAAACCCATGTTTGATTTCAAGGGATTTAAATTTAGACAGTACCTGTAATCCAATGCAGCCACGTACCGGCTGATGTAAGCTACTATATAACACTAGAGGTTAATTGATAAATCTAGGCATGGTTTCACAATATGAAAAATCTGTGCAATTTGTTGATCATGGAACGTTTACTGTAATTTCCTGTACAAATCAACCGCACTTGTATTGATGTTCTCTAAATGTACCCCAAAAAGGAAAGTTTTCTTAGTTGTGCTCGCGCTCGCCGTTGTTCAACGGACAGTAACACAAAGTAAACATGCTATAAAATGTTGGGGTGAATTCTTCCGTGTACACACTTTGCAAACTTTTAAGCCTTGCACGAACACTATAAGCGAGTCAGACTGCGCTAAATATATAGTTTAATAATAATAATACTGCTAAATATTAACAATATTAATAATATTATTAATAAAATAAAATAATAATAATCTAATAATAATAATGAGGAAGAAAAAAAGAATAAAGTAGTAGTGGTAGTAGTAGTAGTATATAGTGAAAATCTGACACAAAAATATACGCATCCTCTTTTAAGCTCTTCTACCAGGACTGACATCTACCGGCGAGCCAGCGACAGCAATACCGTTTAATTCACTCATACCGTGACATTCACAGGGGATATCATCTCTTCTCAGATTGTAGCCAAAGGCAATTATTTCAGTAAACTAACCTGACGCCTCTGATCTTACATTGTGATATGAAATTGTGATTCCACATAAACATCACAAAGAGACTGCTTTGTTACAGAACAAAGCAGCATACTGAACCACATAACTTTTGTACTGTGGGGATTATTTCGTACAATAGAATATTTTGTAGTCGGAGTTATTATCCAGATTCACAAAGGTGAAGGCAAGCGCATAATGCATGCAAATAATAGATAAATTGTGTGTACGTTTCGTCTTCCGCGGTCCACTAATCAAGCACGTTTTACTTTAAGAGCAATCACAAAGTGCCAAGGCGGTGAAACTTTTATCGCTAGTTTCGGATTTGTTTCCGAATATCGTTTCATTTTCAACTGCTGCGGGTTAAATCCTTAAATGCATCGATGGCATAAACTCTTCTCTGACGTATTTGTGGAATATTATCTGGATGAAATCATTTCGAACAAATTGTTCTTTCTCAGAAATATGTCCTAATTTCAGAGACACTTGAGATCACACGATACCCTAACACGTCTAGTACAAGCACAATTTGTAATGGATAGATCAAAACAGAGAGGTTGTTCACCTAGAAATGCTCATTTCCATTTCTGTAAAGAAACAACAACGATGACAAAATAATAAAACAATCATAATAGCATGATTCAAAACCAAAACGAAGCTTATTGGTATAATGGCACAATCGGCACGTGTATTCTTGCGATAAATTATGAGGTATTTCCACAACTGCAGGACATTTGACCCATGTTAGCAAACACCACAGTAGTTATTTTGTGATTCCTTAACCATTAATCAAGGTCGAAAAACACTATCCGACAGAAGCAGAAGTGAAGGAAAAGCTCGTGCCAAGGTTAAGCGGTGCAGTTTATCACACCTGCAGGTTAACTACAACTCACTGCCTGCAAGGGCGAAAAGTTTGATTTTCGACGGTGTTATTGTCGCACAAGTAAGTTTTACTGCACTGCACCCCTCACCTCATGACGTCTAAAGATAGACTTTTTCTGCAGCGTGAATAAGGGGCACGTGTAAATTTTTTTCCCCACTCCCTTTGTTTTGTCGTTTTGCATTTTTGTCACAATAAAACCATAGGTACCTGCACATCTCATCCCTTCCTCTTAGCAGTAACAGTTCTCCATACATGTTCAATACATCTTCATTTAAGTAATTAAGAATTAAGAGTTCATTTATTCCACATTATACTGCCAGAAAGTGTTTCACCTTAGTGTGGGGTCATTATGAGTTTACAGACAGCCAAACCTGGAAATACCATTCACAAGAATATCTCAGCAGTTAACTTTCAGAAAACAAATTTTATTAATTTTAAACATTTTTTTTTAACTTTAAACAAACCTGAAACAAAAATGGAAAATCATGATCATGATAGCGAATATTATTCACAGCAGTTCACTTATTTGAACTAACTTATAACGACGGTAAATGCAGTGGGCAGCATTCTAACTGAGCACATGTACTGTGCATGCTTTCCATAGCTGGTAACTTTTCATGTCTGGCTGATGAAATCAATGGCCCCTGTATCAGCAAATGAAAAAAAGCTCCATTCACAAATAATTAGTGTAATACAAAATAAAAACTTATAACTCTTAAACTTATAGCTCTGCCAGCAACTGCACAACCTCTTTAAATCCAAAGTCACTATTAACTGCAGCTGTAGTTATGAACACTATCCTTTTTCCTGAAGAATACTGGGAGCACAAGTTTGTTGTGCCTGTTTCTGCAATCTTTTAAAAATGATTATTTCTGGGGGCGGTGTACACCCCGTCTTAGCCTTCCTCTCCTCTCCTCCGTCTGTACCACATCCTTCGTTCTATGGCTACGAGTCCACGCTCTCGTCCTGGTATGCCTCCGTTTTCATGTCATTCAGACCCAGGTCTTCGTTCTGCTGGAATGTCCGCTCATACTTCTCCACCTTCATCTCGGGGTCTGGGTCTGGGGCATAGACGTTCTGCAGAGGGGGAAGCCTCTTTGAGACAAACATTCCTCTGCATCCTCTCCTTTCCAACACTGCACAACTATTCACTAATGATGTTGTACTAGTGCACACTAGTAAAAGTGCCAAAGGTACATGAAGTTTTATTTTGAGGGAGCACTTCCCACCAAAAAAATCTTGATAAGATGGACACCAATAATGTTACAAATAGGGGTTTTCAGGGGCTTAGTGATTAGCCAATTCATCTTTAAAAGTTGCCTTTTAAAGTCATAACAATTGGAATGAATAATAATCCAGCAAAAAATTTACAGAATTATTTCATGCAAAAGCTGTAATGAAAACAACTTGCTAATTAACGCCTCTGGTTTAATCCCCCTGCAAATACAACTCCATACTGGATCTCAGCCATAAAGCAATTCATTAATTTTGCCAAAGCTCTGAACTGCCATGAAAGGCGCAAACCTGCGTCTTTGTTGGTGGCCGAGGGGATTAAACATTCTCTAGTGGAGGACAGTCCCTGAGCTGACACCTACATCTGCTGTGCTGCCATGGGTGAAAACCCTGCATCATCCAACAGAATGTGGATGAACACGAGGTAAGGAGTTACATAAGAGAGACCTGCCCACCGCTGGAAAACGGCCCGCTGGACTGAAGTCAATGGTGATCTCTTCAAAAGGTTAAAAGAAAACTGCTGAAACGATATCCGTCTTCCCAGAATACCTGTACCTGCACAACGGGTCATCTCTCAATCTGATAGAGGCTGTAAAATCTGGCAACCACCAGCTACAGTGAACACATTCAGTAAAGTGGGTAGAAGGTTAAATACTCGCACTGATAGCTAAAGAAAATCAACTGAACTGCTTCTTTTGATGTGAACTTTGGCTGTGCTTGCCTGACAGTGGAATAATCATGTATCAGTTTCTGAAAGACATCAAAGCTTTAAAAGAAAGCAGACATGTGACAGAGCCGACTCCTGACAATTGCATGGATTTGGGACCGCTGTAACGCTCTGCATTTAACTGGGGTATTGATATAACATTGTTAATAGTGAATTCATATTGGACCAAATGCACACTATGCAATGAAACAGAGCATTCAAGTTATTCATTATTCACCTGCTTCATAGGATAGTGGAGTTGACTACTGTGTAAAAATGAATTTTCCTTCCTTTGTTACTTAGGTAAATATACGAAAAACATGAAAAACCTATTGACACTTTATGTGTTGTGTAAAGGTGGGATGGATCTAGTTTATGACTGAAGAGCAGTCACTGCCTTGCATCTGTGTGTTCATAATAAAGTTATATTTGGGATAATGGGATCGATACCAGTTTAGAGGTAGGATTTGCTACTTTAACACTTGTTTTATAGTCTTTTACCTGTAGATAGCTGTTCCCCGCTGGGTCATCCAGAATGATGTGTACATCCATTTCCCCAGCAATGATCTGAAATATTTATAGTTACAGTCAATATTGCAGTCATTACAGGAATAAAGCATCTCCTTACTGACTTTAGTGGTCAATTGACTTCAGTAAATCTGCATTTTGTGAGTAAATGTTTTCGCAAATAAAGGCCAATATTTTACATGAAACCTCTCACCCGGTCAATCTTCTTGCCAAAGAGCTCCAGCTTCTCAGCTCGATCAGACGTGCCGCTATCTCCACAAATAAAGGGGTTTTTTGAAACAACCTGATAAAAACAAGCAAAAAAAATGAAGGCACTTTTAATTTCCCTTCAAACGCATATGTTCGATGTTAAGGAACAATCAAAGCATACAAACCAAACTATCTGAATATCATAAATATATATGTATGTATGTAATGAAAACACTGCCTTCAGGGCATTAGCTTTAGTTACTTGGCTTTGCCACACCCTGGTTACTGACACATGCCCAGGGTCTTTGGGCCCTTACCAGGTCTTTGATGTCTTTGAGGAGACCCTCTAGTGTGGTGAACTTCCCACCGAGGGCAGCCATGCCCAGCTCAAACTCCAGCTCAGGAATCAGGACACTGCACGTCTCTGACTGAACACCAGAGGGAGACCAGAGAGACAGCAGTGAGACCCAGCCTAAACATTCATCCTGAACACATTTATTGATGTTAGGTAGTAACACTCAGACCTAAACACGGATCCTGAACACATTCTTTATGTTCAGTACGTCATGCAGTAAGACTCGGCCTGAACGTTCATCCTGAACACCTTCCTTATGCATGTCATTCTACTCCAGCCACTCATCCTCCTCAGCTCAGTGAGCCACCAATCAGATGAGCTGCAGGAGACATACTGGACAGTGCTAATTTTCACCCATCAGCACTTGCTGGTATGGCTTTGACATTCCACTAGCAGCTGATGAAGTCTTTGCATAGTGTGAAAGATTTGCAAAGTTCCTGGTCTCTTCACTCTGTATATCATCACATGTCCCCCTGGTTTCTATTCATGCTAGGGTGCAAAACATCTGATAGCCATTTTTTCTCATAAGTAATTTATCTGGATATTATTCTTTGAGGATGAGATTTGTATAATTTGATTATATGATGAATTGTATATTAAGAATTATTTCTACTATTTAAAAATAAATTTTACTAAGATTTTTTTTTTTTTCACAAAATGTCCCAAGTGTCTGGTTATCATTTTCTAATGCATAAAGAAGGGTATTTAACTGTATCTGTCAGGCACTGTGGTAGAGGAGGTTACCTTCAGCAGGTCTCGGGACATGTCTGAGGGGTCTGTGAGATGGAGGGTTATTCTGGTTCCTAACGCTTCAGTGGCTCCCCCAGATTTCACCTACAAAATTTCACCTATCAACAGGATTCTACTGCAACACAATATCAGATTCTTTCACTGTGTATAGGCACTCAATTAAATCAACCAGCCCAGGCCAGTATCTCCAAGGTTCAGAACAAAAAAAAGCAGAAAATAGTGATAATTAAAGTAATTCATTATTATTACGTTAATTTAAGTAATTAAAGTAATTAGAAAGAAGCAGTAATGGTTACCTCATTAGTCCGATGTCCACAGCTGTCGCAGTTGGTTGCCATGATGATTACTTCTTTAAAGTGAGGTATTTCTGAGAAACTGTCAAGGAGAAAATATCTACACACACATTCAAAACACAGAATGATGAAGCAACAGTACCAGAAAAAAATGTCAGCAATAAAGACCAGTTTTTGCAAGATGGCAGTGTTGCTGTGAAGCTCTTTCTTGTATATAGATGAGCTTTTGCTTTATTCAATGGCATCTGCATATACTACTCAGGTGAGACTCTATTCCTGTAAACTTAAGGTGAAGAAATTGATTCATGTGAATATAATGCAGCATCTTCCCCCTGAAAGGATACGGACTAGCTTCATATTTGTGGACGCTGGAGCATTGCATTCTGGGCAATTGGTGTTAAACATCAAGACCTGACGGAGAGAAAGGGCACACACAGTCACACACGATGAAACTTTTTCAAAAGCAGACACACATAAACCACAAAGTGTCTGGATGTATCACAGCACATAATCATAACCTCACCTCATTCCTTAAAGTGTTAATGTCATTGCCTGGCTTTTCGCCTTCTTCCTCTTCTACGTCCTCCTCTGCCTGGAAGAAAGGTAAGAGTCACGCATTCACACCACATTTGGGGGACTTTGCTTTAGCAATGAGATACAGTTGTATTCTGGTTGAATCTGTGTTGTCAGTCGCTGTAAAATATTTAATTTAGACCGAACGCACTGAAAGGACTGCTGAGGAGTAGCAGCAGGGGGGCCTGCATCTTTTAGATTGCTGGATGGGGGAATGAGATGCATGGTTTTTGCACTGAGAGCCCCTACAATGATGACAGTTTTAATTGACTCCTCGCAAGCTGCAGCAGTGCCGAAGCAGGCCTGTGTGGGAGAGAGCCATCAGTCATCTCAGCGCCGCGTCCATTTAGCGCTTTGTGTCTCCGATGGTCCTGAATAATTGCTTTTGATTAGGCCACTTAATATTTCAATGGATGCCTTGTGATGTGTGAAAGGACTGTTACATCAAAACAGCAACACGCCATCATCGTATTTATCGTGAGGACATACATTTCCTAGAAATGCGTTTGCCTCATCGGCAGAGACATAATAAAAAACACATCTGAACGATTGTGTACGTGTGTATATTGTATTAAAGTCCATTTCATCCTGCGTTCTCCTGAGTATAAATTATGATTAAAAATGAAGAATGTGCCATTTTTTCCACACCAAAGTAAATATTAAAAATAAAGATCTTTGCAGATTACTAATAAGCAAAGCTGGAAACTGGTGGCAGTAAAAGGCAAAGTGAACTAGCAACAATCTTTTCCCTATTACTGTTCTTTATGTGCAATGGGGGAGGAAGATTTCAGGAGTTGTGTCACCCGGGGGTCCCAGCTCTCTCACCTTTATCCCCAGCTGGACATCCTGCTGAGGTGTTCTCTTATAGTGCGACACGGTGAGCGCCTCATCTTTCTGCGGGGCGTGTGGATTCTCCACAAAACTGTTCCCAGATGGGTCGTCAATTACCTACGAGGGGTGAGGGGGAAAAAGTGCATAACCAAACAATATGAACCAGTTAAATGTGAGAAGATTTAATCATTTACAGTATAAGACACCGTACACCAAAGGCAGTGGAAATAACTACATTACACAGTCATTGCTTAGCAGCCACTCCTGTCCAGAACAACTTACACTGTTTAAATTTATCCTTTTACACAATCACATACTCCACAAGCTAATGTGAATGAAGTCCTTTGACAGGTAGGGCAGTGCTGATGTACCCTTGAACAATCAAACCAGCAACTTATGAGTTCTGAGTCCTGACTCTAACCACTGCACCACACTCCTGCTCAATAAAGCTGTTACACTTTCATTTAAGCATTTTACTTCTGCAACTGCCCTGCTGCACTGGAATCTAACGCGTTTGGGGAAACACTTCCCGAGAGCTCGCAAAAGCTTCCTCCGGCACACTAACCAGGGTAAATTCACTCTCCACGTCCTTCAGCTTCTTCAACTTGTCAATGAATTCATCGATTTTTTCAGCGACCTCTGGGGCAGTTGCCTGTGTGAACACACAAAAACATACATGTTTTATTGACAGTTTATTGATCATTATCAATGGTTAATTACTAGTTTGCTGCGAGGCCCAGTACCTTCCGCAGGGGCTGCTCCTGCTCCAGGCCAGCTGCCGCCCGGTCCAACAGGCCCTCTATGGTGGAGAGAGCTGCCCAGGGAGAAACAGCAGTCAGACTGACTGACTCACGCACCCTGCAGAACCTCCAAACTGCACAGCAGCAACAGCAGGACTAAACGCCTCATGCTACTTACACCCCTTCTGCGTGTAGGCAGGAATTTCAAAGTCCAGCTCTGGGATTCTGGTGGTCGCACTGTCTGCTTTCACCACCTCTCGGTTCAGGTCCTGGACAGTGGAGAGGAAATGCAATTTATGCTTCTGTTCTCCGTCAGTGATAATATTCACAGCTGTGAATCACAGTTGGCTTAGCTTTTTAGCTTGTTAAAAATCATGCTTTTGCCTTCTTTAAATAAATATTTTAAGTGCCTCCCACTCTCACATTATTCAAATATTAAAAACCCTTCCATCCTTACAATAAATTGCATCATTAATATACCAAACTTTTTCTAAATTTTCTGATCTTGCTTGAGATTGCATAAACATCATTACATTGGAAACAATCTGAACACCCACAAGATTCCCCAAATTTTTGTTCTGTCACTTCTCAACTCCAGGATATTGTACTTGGGATGGCAAACAGTCTTTTTTTGTTGTAAAATGTAGAGTTACAGTAAAAAAAAAAAAAAAAAAAAAATTACTATTCCCCTGACCCAGTGGTATTCAGTTTGGTTCCTTTTGTGTCTGCACCAAAGGGGTGTAGTGACTAAATTTAACCAGTAGAGGTCAGGGAAGGCACTGTCTGCACTCTGACAGCAGAAAGCATCCAAAGGTAAACCATAAAAGCGATGCATCCTTCCTCCATTTCAGTTCTTAAATTGTTGACTTGAGATTTAAACGCTGTCTTGTTGGTAGACTGGAACTCTTCTCCTACAAGCAGTCTCGCCCTTACCGGTGTAAGTATGCTGCGTGTTTTGAAGTACCGGGTTAAATAAGTCCTTTAAGACATTGACACATTACCCCCAATTTTACGATGTCCCTGCAAGGTTTACGGTTCTCCCGGAGTAGAGGCCCAGAATGTTAAATGGACTGCATTTATATAGCGCTTTTCTACTCATTTGAGTACTCAAAGCGCTTTACAATTATATGCCTCACATCTACCTACCAGTGGCAGAGGCTGCCATTCAAGGTACCAACTAGCCACTGGGAGCAGTTTGGGGTTCAGTGTCTTGCTCAAGGACACTTCGACATTCTGCCAGGAGTGCCTCTGCCATTCTGGTCGTGTAGATTTTGACTAGCATTCCTTTTTTAGGCAATCCACGAAAACTGCCTTTGGACTCTTGATAAAGTTATCGAAGTAAGCGACCACGCAAACGTCCATCAAGGTGCAAGGATCTCAGCCCATTTTCACAGTCTGGCTCTCCAGTTCTCCCAAGACACGTCATGATACAAGCGCTGCCACTGGCATGCAGCAGACATGATACCCGGCAGCGCTGGTATGGCGCACTGGAGATATCAAGACACGAGACTCTGCTCGTAAAAAAAAAACCTGAGCGGTAAATAGGATGCTTTAGGTCAGGGGTGGGCAATTCCGGTCCTGGAGGGCCAGTGTCCTGCTGGTTTTTGTTTTCATCTCTTAGTTACCTGTTGATTTTCACCTTGAAAACAGGTGTGCTTGCTCTTCAGCCAATCAGAGATTGTATTTAGTTGGTCAACAAGAAAAACAGCAGGACCATGGCCCTCCAGGACTGGAGTTGCCCACCCCTGCTTTAGGTTCTGTTCGTAAATCAGGTACCAGTTTTCGTCCAAGCGCAACATCAACAGAAAAGCAATTTTCTGTGCAAAGGAACAGAGCTCTACCTCACGGTGAGTATAGTAGTAGGTGTAGTGTTTGTGCAGGCTTGACTCGAATGTTTCCAGAAACAGCGTGTCCTCACACGCCTCCCTCCCCTTAAAAAAAACCATACCTCCTTTGATCGGACGCGCAGAGTGTACGTCACTCCCTGATCCTGGATGCGGCCAGCTGACTGAATTTCGGTATTGGACCAGTTGCAATGGGCACATGTGAACGAGCTGATGATTATCTCTTTGAAGAAGGGAATTTTCGTCAGCAACAGACGAGTGCTTCCCTGCAAAGCAAAAACAGACAATTACTGTCACGTCTGTGTCATACCTCAATTACAGTCGTTAACGACCGTTCATTCACTATTTCTCTGTGCCTAATGTTGACCATATTTACTCTTTGCTAAAGAGCAAGTGAGTTAACTACCTGCAGCATTGCATATGGCTAGCAGGCAAACAGAATAGCTAAATCACTATTCAATTCCATGTTTCAGGATCGAAGGCTTTTCAGACTCCGAGTCACACTGACTGGCTAGTTAACTAAGGCAAATAATCAATACAAGAACTACACATGGACTACGCTTGCCAGCGCACCTAGCTTGCTAGCTAAAGGGCTAGCTCCACCATACAGGCTGTCAATGTTAACGACTGGTAGGTGATTCGCTAGCTAGCTAGCTTGTTTGTCAAACACAAGGTATTCACGTATAGCACATCAATCTATCTAGCCAGCCAGCTAATCGGATGCATACAAACTAACTAAATACAAACACGAACCAACGCTGGCTTCACAGCTGGTAAGCAAGTTTGTGAGGGCAACTCACGTTTTCGTAACAGTTCATACACAAACTCTCGATAACAGTGGGCTGTATGTCATCGTCGTCCGCGCTTATCTCTTTAAAAACGGCTTTTCCACCTCGCACATCTTCCTGCTCTATCACCGACATTATTCACTAAATCAGACAAGTAGCTAATCTATGTGAAACTTCTTCAGGATGTTTGCACCAACGCCACGCCGACTCTGGACTGTTCCTTCCACTAGTTTCTGGAAGGTTCCGTGTTTCGCCACGTTATCTCTTTTCACCCGGAAACTAAACGTCAGTTTTCCCCGCCTCATCCGCGAAGTATTTTCTTCACGGGCATCAGTTTTAAAGGGGAGGAGACGCTGCGCAGATCCACTAATATTTATTTTATATGGTCGGGTCACGATATAATCGGTTTCCACTCTGTACCCATACGCGTCATACACGCGGCCCTTATTCTCTTCGCTTTGAACGCGCTCTCAATTATAGTTATAACACTCAGTTACGTAATATACGTACCGCTCATTCTCTGCACATTGAATTCGCACTCAGTTATATTCGATCGATGTATCACGTGGTTTCTAGAGAGGCTATAAACCCCCCAGTAAGATCAACCGATCAATTTTAACGAGAAACCACCCTCTATCATGAAGCGATTCTTAGGTACCAACATGGAACAAAAATATTGCTATACCTGAAACTAAAACGATATAGGCAGCTCTGATGGAGTCCTGACTGTAGAGAATATATCAAGTCTGCTGGAACTGTGCAATTTAAAACTGGCAGAAACGCAGAGTCACCATGCGGCTCAGAATGTGCTTCCCCATTTGGGTACCGTTTGAAGATCTGAATATCGTCTGATGAGAACAGACATACATGTTTGTATTTCGAACGGATCAAGTTATATTAGTGATAAATACACACTGCAGGATGCCTATTTTTATCATTTGGGTGAATGACTATTAAGCCTAGCGCAGCGTCATTTGTTAAAGTTGTCATGGATTTATAATGTCATTTCTAGGGCAAACTTGTTGGCTATGAGCCTCGTTGCGTCAGAACTCGGTCTGGCATTCTGGATTTAACGCAGCAAGCAAATTAGCATTTGCGTCTTTGGGATGAATTGAGCAGTTGATAGCCTTACACAAAGACATTATTTATCAAGGCAGCCTAGAGGTTTCCTGGTGAAATTGATTATGAGGAATTACGGCTGAGAAAGGGTGGGGCTAGACAAGACACACAAATACTGTCAAATTGAGCAAAAGTCCTTTCCGAGCTGTAACAAATATTGTAGCGCTTGCTTGTAGATTTAGGCTTTTGTATGTCATTTGTATTGATTAGTGCACCATTTTACACAACTTCTGCTATTCGGTGACCAACACCCTCTCCATTTGTATTGTGGGTCACATACCTTTGTTATATGCACTATTGTACCTTACTTTATACATTTGTATAGATCATCTGCCAAATCAGTTAAAGTGCATGAACTAAATTATAGTGCTGCATTTATACACATGGGTAATGATACAGAAATGTATACCATTTTACTGGGAAACCACTTCAGCCACATGGTCTTAATTTAAAAAGGTAGCCTCTTTTATTCCCTATTTTGACAATCCTTTCCTGCAAACCTGCAGTAGAGCAAGGACCAAACTCACTCAAGGAAGTGAATGGAACTGCTTGATACAGGATATTTGCTGAAGTGCATTAACATGACTGCAAAAATAGGATTTTAACAGGGACGCATTTGATTTTAACAAAGTCGTCAAGGAAAGTAATGCTATGCTCACCTGGGGAGCTTACACAAGCACAGTGTGCATTGCCACCAACAAAAGTGTAATGCTTCAGTCAACTGTTTCCTCCCCAGAATGTACCACTGGTCAGTTACTATACTGGCTGTTGGTGAATGATGAACCTCTGTTCAAACCTCTTGCTTCTAGTCCTTTTTGTGTAATGTGGTCTAGGAAGCTACAGTAGCAAACATGCACAAAATGTCTTACCTGAAGTTTATTTTCTCATTTGCTTCATATTGAAGAGTCATTGCAAATTCACAAAGAAAATGAAACATGAAGCAGACAGCATAATGTTGACTTTTTTATTCAAGGAGGCTCAAAACTTGGCTTTAGCTAGCAACACCAGACTGTTGTACACACATTCAAGTATTCAGCAAACAGAGACTGTTATGGGTGCATGAATGATCTAACAGCCAGCCTTGGCACAATGGCTTGAGCCCCTGGGGTTCCATTTCTTAAGGTCACATGAAATGTTTAATCCACTTCCTCAATTGTTGGTCCAGAGGAACCACCACCTGAGGGGGCACCTCCAGCCCCTGGGAAGCCACCGGGCATGCCACCTGGCATTCCCCCTGGCATCCCACCGGCGCTCTGGTACAGCTTGGTGATGATGGGGTTGCACACCTTCTCCACCTCCTTCTGCTGGTGCTCAAACTCGTCCTTCTCAGCGGTCTGCAGAAGACAAGAGAATTTGTCATACCTAGAATCTATTTACCAAACTCACCATGCATTTACCAGACAAACTATCCTTTTAAAAGCTTCACAAAGTATCCTCCAACTGTGAGGAAAAAAAAAAAAGTCAACACAGCTGAAGTATCCTTACCTGGTTCTTGTCCAACCAGCTGATGACCTCGTTGCATTTGTCCAGGATCTTCTGTTTGTCCTCATCGCTGATCTTCCCCTGCAGTTTCTCATCCTCCACAGTGGATTTCATGTTGAAGGCGTAGGACTCCAGGCTGTTCTTGGCAGCGATCTTGTCACGCTGCTGGTCGTCTTCTGCCTTGTATTGCTCTGCCTCCTGCACCATGCGCTCAATATCCTCCTTGCTGAGACGACCTGAGTCATGATGAACACACAAGTCAGAAATTTACACATGCTCAAATACTGCCCGATAACAGCTTCCAACCCCACCTCCACATGGTGGTTCTGCATTGTACCTTTGTCATTTGTGATGGTGATCTTGTTCTCTTTGCCAGTGCTCTTGTCAACAGCAGAGACATTAAGGATGCCGTTGGCATCAATGTCAAAGGTGACTTCGATCTGGGGAACACCGCGAGGAGCAGGGGGGATGCCAGTCAGCTCAAACTTGCCCAGCAAGTTGTTGTCCTTGGTCATTGCTCTCTCGCCTTCATAAACCTGTCGTAGGAATTATCGGTTAGAACAGCTGATAAAAACCTAGCAAACAATTTAAAATTCAATGATCAAATTCTCGCTCAGACATCCAAGGAAGGTACTTGGGCCATCTCTGGTCTTTCAACCTCTGGTGGAAACTACGAATGGCAAGGAATCAACTTCATCACAGCGAGCATTTAGCGAGCACAGCGAGCAGTGTTCCATTTGTCCTCACCTGGATGAGCACACCGGGCTGGTTGTCGGAGTAGGTGGTGAAGGTCTGTGTCTGCTTGGTTGGAATGGTTGTGTTGCGTTTGATTAGGGCGGTCATGACCCCACCAGCTGTCTCAATGCCCAGTGACAGAGGAGTGACATCCAGCAGCAGCAGGTCCTGAACGTTCTCGGACTTGTCCCCAGACAGGATAGCGGCCTGGACAGCTGCAAACAGAGACAGAAGTTACACATCTTGACATTATCCATGACCTTTAACTCGCTCTACAAGATATACAAGGAAGACACTTGGACCCTCAATGATCCTTCACCCTCTGAACTGAAACAAATGGCTAGATTAAGTAAAGGTTTATTCAAGTTCGCACTACAAGCAGCAGATGCTAGTGTGACCATTACCTGCACCATAGGCCACAGCCTCATCAGGGTTGATGCTCTTGTTGAGCTCCTTGCCATTGAAGAAGTCCTGCAGCAGCTTCTGGATCTTGGGGATACGGGTGGAGCCGCCCACCAGGACGATGTCGTGGATCTGGGCCTTGTCCAGCTTGGCGTCGCGGAGAGACTTCTCCACTGGGTCCAGGGTGCCGCGGAACAGGTCGGCGTTCAGCTCCTCGAAACGAGCCCTGGTGATGGAGGTGTAGAAATCGATGCCCTCGTACAGGGAGTCGATTTCAATACTGGCCTGGGTGCTGGAAGACAGGGTGCGCTTGGCCCGTTCACAGGCAGTGCGGAGACGGCGGACAGCTCTCTTGTTGTCGCTGATGTCCTTCTTGTGCTTGCGCTTGAATTCGGCGATGAAGTGATTGACCATGCGGTTGTCGAAGTCTTCGCCACCGAGATGGGTGTCACCAGCAGTGGACTTCACCTCAAAGATTCCATCCTCAATGGTCAGGATGGAGACATCGAAAGTGCCACCACCAAGATCGAAGATGAGGACGTTTCTTTCTGCGCCAACCTGAAAAAAACAGAATGGAATTTACATGCACACAATATTCAGAACAATTTCTACAACATCCAGGCTACTTCAGCCACCTTTGATCCTTCAGTATCTGCGTGTTACCAGATAAAAAAAAAAAAAAAAAAAAGAAAACCACACACACACTAAAAAAAAAAAAAACTTAAGTCTAACACAAAGCACTATTGACATAGCCTTCACATTTTATCAATCCTTTTAACCAGGTATTGAGATCACATGTGCAATTCCATACAAAAAATACAATTTAATGAAACCAATGTGTTTTGTCAGTCAAATATGCAAAGCTGAGGGACAGTCAAATGTCATGAACAGCTGAGGCATTACCTTCTTGTCCAAGCCATAGGCAATGGCAGCAGCTGTTGGCTCATTGATGATACGCAGAACATTAAGTCCAGAGATGGTTCCGGCATCTTTTGTGGCTTGCCTCTGGGAGTCATTGAAGTAAGCTGGCACAGTGATGACAGCATTGGACACAGTCTGAAAGGAGAAGAAATGTGTGAACAAATATGTGGAAATAAAACATTGTGATCAGAATCTCAGTGCTTATTCCCACTTACTTTTCCAAGGTAGGCTTCAGCAATTTCCTTCATCTTAACCAAAACCATAGATGAGATCTCCTCAGGGTAGAAGGTCTTGGTCTCGCCTTTGTATTCAACTTGTACTTTGGGGCGTCCACCATCATTGATCACGGTGAATGGCCAATGCTTCATGTCAGAGTGAACCACAGGGTCATCAAATCTTCTGCCAATCAATCGCTTGGCATCTGTCAAAACAACCATTGAATATTACATGAAAAATGTGTTCTGAAACGTATTCCATCTGGCCCCACAAACTACCATGCTCACTCAGACATCCAAGGAAGGTACTTGGGCCATCTCTGGTCTTTCAACCTCTGGTGGAAACTACGAATGGCAAGGAATCAACTTCATCACAGTGAGCAACAATATCTAACATTTATAATGCAATGCAATGGGTAATCTGGTGATTACTTTGTAATGCAAACCAAACGAATATGCTATACTTTAATGTACAGTTACTCTAACAACCCCAACCAGCCATTTTCTAACTGCTATCCAACTACTTACCGAACACTGTGTTAGTGGGGTTCATGGCCACTTGATTCTTCGCAGCATCCCCGATCAACCTCTCGGTATCGGTGAATGCAACATAACTGGGTGTGGTCCTGTTGCCTTGGTCGTTGGCAATGATCTCGACTTTGCCATGCTGGAAAACTCCAACGCAGGAGTAAGTGGTCCCAAGATCGATGCCGACTGCGGTGCCCTTAGACATGGTTTCTGAATCAGGGCAAGAATACGTTTCATTAACCATGATATGAGCAATGACTAAGACAACAGAAATGTACAATTCAAAATGTAAAACAAATATCTGCACCCTTACAGTAAACTATTCAATCTTACAAGAAAGACTGAATTCAGAGGAGAGAAATGGCCAAGCATAACAAATTTCACTTTTCAGCATTGAGGCTCCTCTCCCTAGTGCGGCAGTAACCCGCGATAAAGGAGAAAGGCTTTTGACATGAGCATTTTGACCCTGGATACAAAAACAGTCCAAACATGCCAAAAATAGTTTCACAAATCACGAGAAACATTCTAAATGTTGAACCAATTAATGTGTAACTTGCATGGCCCCCAAGGTCAAATACCCAAGCTTTACGCAAGATCACTTATAGCGCCGGCATACACACATCTCCAGCATGTGCCTCCTCTTGTACCACGTGCTAATAGGTCACCAAGATTTAGAAGAAATCGAAAATAAAACCGCAATCTAACGTACAACAATCAACACTAACTTCTTACAAAATGTTATTTGTATATTAAAACATTAAGTAAAAAAGAGCTTTCTGAAACTGTCAACCTGAATCTGCACGCATGCGCAAAATAGTTTTACGACTTAATGGTCAAAACTAAACGCAGAACATACTCGCATACTCGAAGTTATTCACCCGAAGGTGGCGTGTTGTGACGGTAATGCAAGAGGTTATACGTTTAAGCAAGTCATTTTACTTTAATTTGTACAGTTACAAACCCAGTTATTGTTCGTCCCCTTAGCAACTATAGATGTACAAATGGATTACTTAATGCGTGACGAAAATCTGTAAAGTTATCTAGCTAAGCGCTCCAAGTCTTCATGGCTGAGCAGGCTAGCAAAAGCCTGATGCAAAAACTTCTAGAACATGCCACGAGCAACCGAGCACGTGGTACAGCCTTCTGCTAACGGCTAAGTTATTCTGGTGGCTAGCTAACGGGCTAGGTCACAGCGCAACCATTCCTTTAAGTAGACAATCGTAGCTAGTTAAGAGGAAACCTTCTCTACCAAATAAAGCACTGATATGCGTTTAATACATTGATCGCTTAAACTTCTCGCTCGAACAACAGCAATAATAATTCAAACTTAAAAGCCATTGAAAAGTTAGCTCACAAATCCCAGCTAACTGGTTAACAATAGCCGACTTAGTTTACGTGGAAAGTTCCAGATAATTCAGCCATAACGGGTGGAGCTAGTTGGCTAGACTCCAACTGTTATGTTAGCCACATGTTAAGTGAAGTCTAAATAAAATCTCAATCAGAGCATAAATGTGTTCAATAACTTGGCGTTCTTCCTTTAATGGATATATCGTGCTCCACATTGAATTACGCCAGATAACGTTGATTAACTAACTTCTGAACTTACTTTTTGATGTGGACTGCTGTACCCTGAAAGCTGCTCGCTGTCGCCGCTCCGCGCACTGAGAAAGAAGGGGAGTCGGAAGTGTTCTTAAGTAGCCAACGTCTTTTCGCGAACCCACCAATCACAGGAGCCCGCGAAACCGGAAGGTCTTAATACGTCACCTTAAATTGTTCGGTTACACAATACATACCAGATATCAATGAAATGTATAATCTTATTGGGAATGCCTAGCCACTAAAAGCATGCAGGTGTAGGCTTGCAGGGTAACGCTCTGTGTTATTTGGCTTCCCTGTGCCACCAGCCACTTCATCTGGCCCTCCATCTTTCCGAACATGGAAATGTGTCACTTGTCATCGTCTCACCTCACTGGCTTCCGATTGCTGCACACATCAAATCCCTTGCGACAGCCTACCAGAGCGCAAGCCGCAGCTCTCTCAACTGCAGAATTCCACACAATTTTCTGCCACAGTATAAACGCACCCAATGTGACCAAAACTTGGGGACGTCTTACGTCCAACACCCATTTATCAGATCAATCCAATTAGGAAAAACTTGGCATGACATAAGGTGGCTCTTGTTAGGCACTATATATCACTGCAGTATGACGCAAGGTAATGTATATGATGTTGTGAAGTTTGTTGTTGCGCCTGTAATCTTAGCTCTGATACTTTTTAAGATCTGCGTCGTGGGTGTTGTGCTCTTGCGGATCACATTAGACAATATTAATACTAATACTCTTGTATTACCATGTTATCACAACTGTATTCCGGACATTTTACACAATTAAGTATTCTCTCAAATTAAAGTGCGTTGAAGCTCTGTAATGTCCGACGCTCACCAGCGATGATAATCTGTCATTTATCTGACAGCACGTGCCTGCTCGAAAGCGGTTTAGCCCTGGAGCAACAACAGAAGAGAGGATTAACACCTCTGAACTGCGTGTTAAAGTGAGTTAGCAACAACTATCGTGTGTTGCAATCTGCATTTTTCACAATACATGTCAACACTTGTCCGTATTTCCTTCAGGACCGCACGCCCTTACTCGATGGAAAGTTCTACATTAAAGGTCCGTTTAATAATTCAGTGGCCCAGAGCTGAGTTTCTATTGGTTTCTCGTGGTTCTCCTCGGTTTTCTATTGGTTCTCGGCGAACCCGTTCCGTAGCGTGTGATTGGGCGGCTGGCAGTAAGTTCCAGAGTGTTCCAGGCTAGCCGGCTGGTTTATTAATTGCACGGTGCTCGTAGAGGAGACAGTAGAGGAGGACATCGAGCCAGTATTTATACCTGACCTGAGGGTTGATCTCATCCAACGCAGGTTAGTATTTAAAAGTGACTATCCCGCCCAATATGGAGAGAGACTTTAGTTTGTAAAATCAGAGCTCGCTAGCTTGCGTTAGTTTGCTTACCTCAGTGGCCAGAGAGGGATGCTTTTGCATCCTGAAGGGTGTTCAGTGATGCCCAAGGTTTTTTGGCGCATAGATAGCTTGCAGGTAAACTATTCAGCAAAGTCAAATTCAAAAACTACTATCACTTAGCTTGTATTTGTTGGTATTCTGTGGTTATAGTGTAATGATAAGCGTTTTATTTTGCAAGTCTTTGCTGCCCTGCCAGATAATTTGTTAACCCCTGGGTTGTGACATTTTTCACTTGGTCAGTTGATTTTCTCAGAATGGCAGTCCAGGTAATTAGTGTAAGTGATACCTCTCGGTTGCTAGCTAGCTAAGCATATGAAGTAACCCTTTGTTTCATTAGTTGCATTCTGCATTGATTCTCGCTAGCCTCCATCCGCAGAGCAGTTAGTGGTGCACAGACAAATAAGTGCATTAACAAATGCAATAAAATAAATGCATTTATAGACATTAATGGTTATTATAATGTTGATTGTGATTTGTATTTGTTATTTCAGTAACGCGCATGTATCGAAATAGTGTAGGTAGCTACCCTTGTCATTGTAATTAGCTGAGACAGCTGAGATGAACGGATTATACCACGGTAAGCTCGTAATGAGTGCATCATTATACAAAGAAATGTAATGCTAAATCTTCTAACCGGTCAGACTGAGAACTGTCGTGAATATCACTTTCATCGGTAGATATCAGCAGCACTGCTAATAATGTTGGCCAGCTGACTTCAGTCAGACTGTTTTACGTTCGAAATAACCTGGTTTTTGGGTAACGTTATTTGACGTTAAACCAGTGCGTGTTCTAGCAAATTCTCAGATGCTGAACCGGGAGACACCAGCACAGAAACGCTCCACCCTCCACCCTGCGGTAGCTAATCTAAGATGTGTTAGCCATCCATCCAATCCGGTAACGGCTGGCTAACGTTTGCTAGCCGGGTTAGCCACCTAACTGGGTCGCTAGCACTGATCGCTACCATTCATCTGTCCGAATAGCCGTTTGTCAGCCGGCTGCAGCAACCCATTACATCACATTACATAACATTACATTATCGTCATTTAGCCGACGCTCTTATCCAGAGCGACTTGGATACAGTAGGTGACAATTTTATCCATTTATATAGCTGGGCATTAACTGCGGTAATTATGGGTTAATTACCCTGTCCAAGGTTACAAGCCCGGTAGCTTTGAGCTTAATGTGACAGGTCGTTCTGCGTTAGCCCACACACCGAGTAGCGAGTTTGTAGACGGGCTGACATAAAAATGTGAAATTATCTCTCCGGTCAAATATCTGAAAACCCCCAACGAATGTCTGTTTTTTTTTTTTAACCATTTGGTAGCAATAGGCTAGCGAGCTAACACATCAGTGGGGACTACTGCCATTCTCCATTTAGCCCACTCTAGCCATCTCATGAATGCAGAACAGATTGTTCTTTTGGTGTGCTGCCTGGGTGTTTTTTGGTAACCAGCCAGTCATCGAAGTATAGATTTTTGAATTGACTCTCTGTCCTGAACGTCAGTCATTATCGCGAGGGTTTCTGATTTTATTATTTTTTATGAATATTTCAGAAAACATGTCAAAGGGACCAGCTGTCGGCATCGATCTCGGGACCACCTACTCCTGCGTTGGAGTGTTCCAGCATGGCAAAGTCGAGATCATTGCCAACGACCAAGGGAACCGGACCACACCCAGTTACGTTGCATTTACCGATACCGAAAGGTTGATCGGGGATGCTGCGAAGAATCAGGTGGCCATGAACCCCACTAACACAGTGTTCGGTAAGTAGTTGGATAGCGTTCATGGAAGACCTCATTCTGTGGCCTTAGGCAAACCCCTGCTGATGCATCTGATATTTGATAAAGTCTGTGCCTGTAAGGTTCCAGCAGTGAAATAACCTCCAATACTGCATTAGAGCTCGGTGCCTTTTGTATAAATAATGATTTGCTGACGGGAGATCAGTTTTCACGATCACTTTCAGGCATTAATGTAAATGAGGTATTTGGCAGCACGTTACTGTATCTTCCGTCATTACTGATTCAGCAGAGTTACACAGGTTTTTAGTCTAAAGTTTGTGTGTGTGTGTGCTAGTTGCAACTCAGTCGAATGTGTAGTGGTCCTCAGTCAAGTCTTGGTGACACTTGATTTTGCAATATCTGATGAGAATGTTGTCAGTGCTCAGTCATGCTTAACAGGCAGTATTCCAATGCAGTTCCACCCAGTGTTTACTAAACTGTCTTGTGTAGCTTGTCTTTGCTGTCCTGATAAATAAGCGCATTGCTGCTGTCACCCCTTGCAGATGCCAAGAGGCTGATTGGTCGCAGGTTTGATGATGGAGTCGTTCAGTCCGACATGAAGCACTGGCCATTCACAGTTATCAATGACTCCAGCCGTCCAAAAGTCCAGGTTGAATACAAAGGCGAGACAAAGACCTTCTACCCAGAAGAAATTTCCTCAATGGTCCTGGTGAAAATGAAGGAAATTGCTGAGGCCTACCTTGGAAAGGTGAGCATCATCATAAATGAAACTTTAGATTGAAAAAACAAAGTATGTCTGTCATGCAAATATAAAATATCAATTGCAAATATACTTAAAATGTAAATGTTATTAAACAAACACTGAATGCATTTGTTATTTTATAATGTGTAATTTTGTTTTTACACTGGATTTGAAAGTCCTGTGCACTTTGCTGATTTGATTTGAAAGTTCAGTGTGAACTTAAAGTGACTGAAACTTTTATGCTCAATTGTTCAGTCTTAGATATACTGTGACATGGTTAAATGGTTATTGCAGAATATTGTAATTGCACAAGTGGTTAATTGAGGTTTTTCTGTTGCAGACTGTTACGAACGCTGTCATAACGGTTCCTGCCTACTTCAACGACTCTCAGCGCCAGGCCACAAAGGATGCTGGGACCATCTCTGGACTTAATGTTCTGCGTATTATCAATGAGCCAACAGCTGCTGCCATTGCCTATGGCTTGGACAAGAAGGTAATGCCTCAGCTGTGCATGACATTTGACCTCCAGCACACAAGTTGACACATTTTAATTTAATATACTGGGTAATCTCCTGCATTAAATGCACATATTAGCTTTCTTGTTGCCAAAATGTGGTTAAATAGAGTGATATAAATGTACATGCAGGCTTTAGAAAATCCTTCATTTGTTAAGGAAAATAGTGAAGTAAATGTTTGCAGTGCAGAAGATGATTCTTAAATAGCCTGGCAGATTCACCCGGAGATTAAAGGATCAAGAAAAAGTAGCTTGGATTTGAGATGCTTATCAGAATGTAGTTGTGTTTGTATTAATTTCATTCCAGTTGGAAAATAACATTCACACGTGTCATTTTCCAGGTTGGCTCAGAAAGAAACGTCCTCATCTTCGATCTTGGTGGTGGAACTTTTGATGTCTCCATCCTGACCATTGAGGATGGAATCTTTGAGGTGAAGTCCACTGCTGGTGACACCCATCTTGGTGGTGAAGACTTCGACAACCGCATGGTCAATCACTTCATCGGTGAATTCAAGCGCAAGTACAAGAAGGACATCAGCGACAACAAGAGAGCTGTCCGCCGTCTCCGCACTGCCTGTGAACGGGCCAAGCGCACCCTGTCTTCCAGCACCCAGGCCAGTATTGAAATTGACTCTCTGTACGAGGGCATCGATTTCTACACCTCCATCACCAGGGCTCGTTTCGAGGAGCTGAACGCCGACCTGTTCCGCGGCACCCTGGACCCAGTGGAGAAGTCTCTCCGCGACGCCAAGCTGGACAAGGCCCAGATCCACGACATCGTCCTGGTGGGCGGCTCCACCCGTATCCCCAAGATCCAGAAGCTGCTGCAGGACTTCTTCAATGGCAAGGAGCTCAACAAGAGCATCAACCCTGATGAGGCTGTGGCCTATGGTGCAGGTAATGGTCACACTAGCATCTGCTGCTTGTAGTGCGAACTTGTGTAATTCTTGAGGTTTATTGTACAGTCATTTGCTATTTCATTCAGAGGTTGAGGGATCATTGAGGGTCCAGGTGTCTTCCTTGGATACCAGAGGGAGTTAAAGGTAGTGTAGATGTTCAAGATGTGTAACTTCTGTTTCTCTTTGCAGCTGTCCAGGCCGCCATCCTGTCTGGGGACAAGTCCGAGAACGTTCAGGACCTGCTGCTGCTGGATGTCACTCCTCTGTCACTGGGCATTGAGACAGCTGGTGGGGTCATGACCGTCCTAATCAAACGCAACACAACCATTCCAACCAAGCAGACACAGACCTTCACCACCTACTCCGACAACCAGCCCGGTGTGCTCATCCAGGTGAGGATCAAAAAGAAGGCCCAAATAGCTTCCTTGGTTGTCTGAGTGAGAATTTGTTTTTAACTGTTAGATTTTTGTTTGTTCTGATGATTCTTTAGGTTAAATTAATTTGTTTTTAAAATGCAGGCACTAAATGCCAGTTTTAAATGCTTATAGTAGGTTAATGTTACATTGTTGACAGTTTAAATTTAGGCTTTGTGGTGTTTTTTTTTTTTTGTGAGATGCTCTAACTCATAATGCCTACCGCAGGTTTATGAAGGCGAGAGAGCAATGACCAAGGACAACAACTTGCTGGGCAAGTTTGAGCTGACTGGCATCCCCCCTGCTCCTCGCGGTGTTCCCCAGATCGAAGTCACCTTTGACATTGATGCCAATGGAATAATGAACGTGTCTGCTGTTGACAAGAGCACTGGCAAAGAGAACAAGATCACCATCACAAATGACAAAGGTACAATGCAGAACCACCATGTGGAGATGGGGTTGGAAGCTGTTATCAGGCAGTATCTGAGCATGTGTGAATTTCTGACTTGTGTGTTCATCATGACTCAGGTCGTCTCAGCAAGGAGGATATTGAGCGCATGGTGCAGGAGGCAGAGAAATACAAGGCAGAAGACGACCAGCAGCGTGACAAGGTCTCCTCTAAGAACAGCCTGGAGTCCTACGCCTTCAACATGAAATCCACTGTGGAGGATGAGAAACTGCAGGGGAAGATCAGCGATGAGGACAAACAGAAGATCCTGGACAAATGCAATGAGGTCATCAGCTGGTTGGACAAGAACCAGGTAAGGATACTTCAGCTGTGTTGACTTTTTTTTTTTTCCTCACGGTTGGAGGATACTTTGTGAAGCTTTTAAAAGGATAGTTTGTCTGGTAAATGCATGGTGAGTTTGGTAAATACAGATTCTAGGTTTGACAAATTCTCTTGTCTTCTGCAGACCGCTGAGAAGGACGAGTTTGAGCACCAGCAGAAGGAGCTGGAGAAGGTGTGCAACCCCATCATCACCAAGCTGTACCAGAGTGCCGGTGGGATGCCAGGGGGAATGCCAGATGGGATGCCCGGCGGCTTCCCGGGGGCAGGGTCTGCACCTGGAGGAGGCGGGTCCTCTGGACCAACCATTGAGGAAGTGGATTAGTGGGTGGAGCCACTGCATGGTCCAATATTTATCTACAGGGATCAATGTTATGTAAAGGAAGGTTTACCCCCTCTGTGGCATGTTGTGATAAGTTATACTTTCCAAGAACCTCAACCACTCAGTTACTGGAAACCGTCCCTGAATTTAAATGTTAAGTTTGTACTTGCTATAGCAAATGTGCCACAGAGTGTAAATTAAAAACGAGTAATGAGAATAATAAAAACACTGAAGCTGTTGGCACTTTTGTTTATAATAATGTTTTCTCCTGACTAGTTGTTTGCTACACTACTGTAATAAGCTGTCTTTTTTTCATAAGCCGTATTTATGTGAATTTGGCCAGTCTGTGGCATTTGCACTTGCAACGTTAATGCTTGAAAGTTATAAAAATAAAGCATATATGGTGAACTGTCTTCTCTTTGATCTAAGTCATTTCATTTTCATTCTGTTGATGCTTTCTGAAAAAGAATATGGTGTCCATGAAAGTAGAACTTTTACATTCCTAGAAATTGACAGTTGTACCAGGCACATAAATATTAGAGTTGAATATTAGGGAGTTGCAGCATTGGTGCAGCATTGTCAGAGGGTCTTAATGTGATCCTGGGGGCACACTGTCATCTGCTGTCTGATACCGCAGCTTAATGAAATTAATTTGAACAGTGGTGCATATTTAAAATGTGTTGACTCTTACTGTACAGTGAACATTTGTATGGAAGAAATATTGGATGTGTCTGAACTAATTCATGTTGAATAGATTATCCTCTTGATTTCACACATGGGCACTCAGAATTCATTTGAGGTTTAAGGAATCATTCTGTTCTTGTGACCTGTTACGTTACAACTTGTAGACTTAGTGTTTCTCAGCCCTGCTCCTTGCAGCACGCTGTCCTGCATATCTTCTATCTATCCTTGCTCTACCTACCTGACTGAACTCACCAGTGGCACATTTTATTAGCTGGGAACACCTGATTTAATCAAGCAGCAAGGATAGATAGAAGCTATGCAGGACAGGGTGCCGCGAGGAGCAGGGTTGAGAAACACTGACTTTGAGACTTAATTTTGTTGCACTAATCGTCATTAGCCTTGATAGTCAGAAGATGGCGCTAATGGGACCTAAAAGATTGCAATATAGCTGTGAAGAGCAAAGTAAACATTTTTCCTGTTTTTTTTCAGTCTCTGTCTCTGTAACGTGATGTGTGTCTTGAATTCTCATTACCCCTCACAGTCATATCTGAACTGTCCCATTGCCAAGTTTGTGTGCACACTTGGAAACTGGGAAGGCAAAAAATTGAACAGATTCAGAGGACTTGGTGTTTGTGGCCTGACCACACAACATGAGTTAACCAATGATTGCACTGTTGTGTAATCACTACTTGTTATGTGCTGTAAATATGTCACTCATATATATAGATAGTTAAGGGGCTACTCTTTACATGAGTTCAAAGGTCATATTTTGTGGATATGATGGATAGTGACAGGTGCAGATTAGTGGTGGATCTATTTAAGCAATATGCACTTCACTCAAAATGCCATACTTGGCATTCTCCAATTAGCATGTCTGTCTTTAGGGAATCTCATGTAAATGACAATGACACTTGAGCTAATATCATGCAGAGAAACAGGTGATTCATGTACATGGATAGCATCTTGCACATGGACCTCAGCATCTGTCGTCCCTCTTCTGAATGGCTGTGTAGGCGTTACTGTGGTAATGCATCTTTTATAAATAAAAGTGGGTGGACATGTGTGTCTATATATGTGTATACAGTATATATATAGTGTGTGTGTGTGTGAGAGAGAGAGAGAGTGTGTACGTATTTGCACATGTGAGGCATGCATGTATTTGAATGACAGGTGCCATGCATTGCTGTTCTATAACAGGGTTTCTCCAGCGGAATGACCAAGGCGATTTCAGCTGTGGGTCTGCCGTTTGCACTGCAGCTGGCTATTTTAAACTCCATGTTCACACAGTCACACAAGGGTGTTGAGACAAGCTGAAGATCTTAAATCCTCCTCCTGAGTTCTGTTGGACTTCCGCCTGAAAGCACACACATCAGACACTGCACTATTTCAGTACATTTTGCAGAGATACCTTCCCCTTCACTAACGATCCATCCACCCATACACACGAGGAGACAATCACAGCAGAACACTGCACATCTGCTCAGCTATAAAAACAGGTTTTGAGGATAATTTCACATTTCAAAGCTAGTGATTACCTAAAAACCGATGAGAGAAAAACAGCAGTATATTCAAATCCACCACACTCAAATGTGTACATCCGTGACATCTGAAGGATGGCGTACATAATGTAAGTATGTTCACCATGGACCTCACCCAGATGTATTTTCAATCTAATTGAAGTAATTACAGACTTTATTTCCATTTGTAGAAGTGCATTATTCTAGGACAAGCCTTCCTACCAGGTCTACATCATAAAAATACATTGGCCTCACGTTTCAGAATAGTGCAAAAAAAGGAGTTTCTGATTTTTTTCCAATGGTTACAGAAAGAATTCAGCAGGTACCAATTTGAATAAAGTTTTTAATTCATGTCAAAAGCATATTCCCAGAGCATGTGGACTATGGAGATGGATGTCTTGAGATTTTTTCTGAGTGTATAGACAGTGTACACTTATATCCATTTGCCCATGAGTAACTGCTAAAATAAAGGGTAAAGTGAAAATTTTGTCACATATTTTATATTCAACAAAAAATGTAGAGTTGAAAATGTAGAGCTGTATTATGCACTGAAATGGAGGACTGACATGGAAGGAGTTAAAGTCCTAGAGCTCTAAGGAGTTCTGTTTTGCATTCAGATATTCTTTCCTTTTTTTTTTAGGACAATGTCCTCCAGAGAAAGAAGGCAATGGAAAATCACATTAGACATTGTCACAGAGAACAGCACAGCCAAAGGAAAATATCTAGATTTGTTAAAGGCCTTATTTGCACTTTAAGGATTTCTGGGTCATTAAACCCTGCTAATTAGGGATGTAGTTAAACATAAGCGATCTTGTAATGCTCATAAGTTTTGCAGTGAGTAATGGTGTCATGGTTAGATCCAACCGAGCCCCTTTTGATAAAAGAATTACTAGCAGAGCAAATTTCTTTACCTCCAGACATTCGTAACAGTGTGTTCTTCAAGTCTTTACTTCAAAACCAGGAGCATAATGTACAATTAGTATCTCCATATCAAGGCTCAAGCTCTCTGTGACTGTGCCATACTTTTGTAAAAGCAATATGATCACTAGCAGTACATGAACACTGTTAGTGCTGTTTGTTGCTTTTAAATTAATGTACACTTACATAAGTGTCTAAACAGATCAACATAAAGAACGTGCAGAAGTTACCTCAGTTAAAAAAGCTGAAACGCAGGATAGATAAATATTTGTTTCCTTAATCGGACAAATGAAGCATTTTCCATTCACAAGGGATTTTTAAATCAAATTCAAATTCAGTCAAATCAAGTACATGCTTCTCATTCAAAAAAAAAAAATATAGAAACATTTACTTGATTTGACTGAATTTGTATTTCATATATATATATATATATATATATATATATATATATATATACAGTCCCCTCCACAATTATTAGCTCAGTCTCACACTGAAAAAATGAGAAAAATCCAACCTTTAATTGAAGTAAATTGGATTTTAGATTGATTGCCTATCACACTTTGCTGAACGGTAGAGCTTCTTACTACATGAACACACTTCCAAAGAGGATTCAAGTCCCTCTGGTGAGAACACAATTTGTTTATTGCTTCTAGCAATGCTTTTCACCAGACCATGGCCCTGGGCATTGTAAGCTTTTACCAAACTGAAAAGCTTTTTTCAGCTTTAATCTCAGGGTTTTGAGGTGTGGAAGAACATCATGGGATGCATAAAAACAGGAGCCTTGGAGAAATGGTGGTGTTAATTAAACCATTTTGTATCTCTCACCTCTTTCTTTCAGCACCATCCGCCTGAGAAAATGAAACCACAGAGCCCATAATCAAATACGATCTGTGAACACAGGAAGATAAATAACAGTCCCTTTCTTTTCTATACTTTAAAACCCCAGTTAACAACAACGACGAGGATACAGTTCCCTGGAGCAAAGGTGAGAGAGACAAAGTCCTGTTGTGGAGAGCTGGCGGATGCTTCACACAGAAAATATGAACTGAATGAGCAAATATTAAAAAAAGATAATTTATTTTAGAAACCAACAAAGAGAACCAGCCTCAGCACACAATTAACTGCAGAAGAAAAACATGATCCCCTCTGCTCTCCAACCACACACCTGTATTTAACAAGCCGGCTTAGCAGGTGAGGCTCGTTAACCAATGGCTGGCTCATTCAGAGAAAGCCAATTAACAGTAGAACGATTAAACAATTAATCTGTTGGAAAGAAGCTGATGGTATCAGATCTGTCTTTGTCATTGGCAAAAATAAGGATCCTAAACATTCAAATGTTTAACAATAAGAAAACATGATTAACAGCATGTTAAGAAACATTACAGCCATTTTGGGACAGGAGAAGGCTGCTCATTCACACATGGGTTTCTAAGAAGTGCATCAACTGCCTAATTCAGGATCAATATATACTCCTGCTCCCACAAAACAAAGGATGGGAACAGAGACTTCCTTCCCCCAGGTCATCATGGGAAAAGAGAATTAGTTATCAATTGACCATACCCAGTAAAATAGAGGTTAAACAAAGAGCTGGTCACAAAGCCGTGAGATGTTTGTTCCCTGGTCATGGCTAACATTTGGGTTTGCGGCCACCCACACTTGGACATTATGACAGCGCACTGTTGCGGAACGTTAAGGTCCACATCACACTGTGGTGAGAAAATACCACTGATACTTTCACGCAACTTTTGAATGGGATAATTTTGCAGCCTCACTCCCTGACAAGTCTGATTACCAAGAAGAGCACAATGCAAGTGATATAGCCAGAGGGCCCTCAGGCACAGATTCTAGAAACAGACGTGTATGTGCTGTTTCTTGGAAGCCCCATGCAGAATAGTACAGGGAGCGATAGAGTGAGCATACCATTTGCGTCTACATTCTTTTAACCACTGGGGCACTGCTATAATTAGCATGCATGTCCCCTTGTTACAGGTTCTGAGCTCATGGTTATGTAATGTCTCCTTAGAGTCTGGTTGTGTTCTGTGGCAGGTAATCCACCCAGTGCGGGCCCAAACAATCATAATCATTCTGTTCAGAAAACAAGTGTTTAATGGTTTAAGGGATTAAGGCATTAACCTAACAAAACAATAAAATAATTGGCAAGAGAAGGCTGTGACTATGTTTTCTTGTTTTTTTTTTTATTGTATTTTATCTCGACAGTGATTAAATTCTTTGTAGATCACCTTTACGTGTTCTAAAATGGGGCAATTTGAAAGTTACTTGAAAACCTTTCCTGCCATTTTTCTCTCTTCAGCTGAATATGCATAGCCCCATCCTGCCAAAATTTCTGACAGTGGTAATAATATTTTTGACAGGAAAGCTTATTTAATTTTACTCTGTGACACTACTCAGGGCTGTGGCTGGTCAGATGATGAATGAATTCCCTTTATGAGAACATAATGCATAATGCGTTTGGTGGCCTAACAGAAACACGCATTTTTTAAATTTTAAGCTTTAGTTATTATTATTGTTTTTTTTATTATTTGTGCTTACAATAGAAAAAGAATGTACATTACCTATTTTGATCCATCTGAAATACCCTTTTCCTCATGCAGTTATTGGTCATGAATAGAACTCCATAAATTAAGTATTACCAGGCACAATTGAAAGCTCGGTCTTAGTTCCTGAAAATGATTAAATGAACTGAATACCAAAGCAAAATGAGGAAAGATGCACTTGGGTCATGACTCCTCGATGAACCAAAACGTTACCACGTCTGCAGTCGTAAGAGACATCACACTGTGTGTGTCAATCAGAACTAGAGACTGCAGGTTTCCGCTGAGAATACAACGAATAATGAAATATTTAATTCTCCTTCATATTTCCTCTGTGCTTCTCCAGTCACTCAGCACACAAGGGTCAGCACTGCTGATCTCATAAGCTGTGGGCTTTGTCCAGTTCTTCATCATATCTTTGAACATTTCCCCTTTTTCTATTCATCTGAGTAATTCCTTATTTTTGTCCATCTGTTGTAAGGCTGAGATGAGTCATGTCACACCAACCTGAATATGTTCTAATGACAGCCCCAGACTTGTTTTCCACTGTCAGAGGTGATCATGCTCAAGCACATATGGAGACATTAAGATGGCTATCAAAGAGCTATTTACGTAGATGTAATATTTCAATATCGTTATTGTCCCTGTTTGGCCCTTCATGGTTGTCTTTGATGCTCTCTGCTTTTAGCATCTACTTTTCCTTAACTGAGAAATGCTGGCTTGCTGTTTGCATCTTTATCATGTTCCCCTTACGTGAAATTAAATGAGTTGAGCAAGAGTCTGACCACTGTTCACTGAGGGGGGAAAATCGGCAGTTCTTTTTCAGCTTAGAAAACCTAGGCCCGCTACACCAGCTTTTTGTTTAAACACAGCACGGTATGGTTCTGAAAGGAAAAAGTTCCCCCGTGTTGTAATACGCTCAATCTCTTAATTGATCACCTTCTACACTACCTATTCACTCCAGCTGTTTTCTTTCTCTCGACGCATCACAATCACCTTTTGAAAAGAAATGAATTGCTTTTCAAAGGCTGTGGGACTGTGGGCACAGCACAACCCTCTTTGAAAGAAATCAGCCTCATTAATGTAAATGTTCCACATGAATGTACTCTCCTTCCCCGGTACACACTGAAATGACCACGATAATAACCACCATTTACTTCTGAAAAGGTCCTTTGTGAATGTGTGTGCTGTCCTAGGATTTTATTCTAGAAAAGAAGTGGATGCAGCAGTCCAAGCATAACAAAGATCTTTCTAGTCTTTTTGTTTTCTTTGCTAAATCCAAACGCAAATGCTTCTCATTTTGTAGGTACTGTTCAAATAAAACACAAGAAAAAAAAAACATTGTGGAGTACTCTCTGTAGGACTAATTATTTTGTTTAAAGGATAAATAAATAGAGGAGAAAAAGGATTAACCTTAATTTATTATTTAATTCAGAATTTGTCTGAAAATTAGGTGTCCTAATATACTTCACTTCATTTTAAACTATGCATGTAGCATGAATTCTAGCTTACTTTAATGTGAGGCCAAAACACAGTGCTTATAAATTTTCATTAAAGACTTAATACTTATATATTGTATCTACAGTTCATTTCACCTTGAACTATCATGTTAAACAATTGTTCAATGTGACCCAAGTATTTTAATGCTGAGCTTCTTAAAGAGGACTGTAGCATTGTACAATTAGACATCTGCAAATCATTAATCAAAACCTCACAGTATTGAAAACACCATGGAAAAACAACAGTGGAAGAAACTGTGTATAATACTATAAATAGCAAAGCATAGAAAGGCAACAGTGATGGGCATACAGATTACGTGTGGTCCATTCAACAGAGCATATTTGTCAGTGAGGGCAGTGATGGACAAGGGAGCTTTAAGGAGGACAGGTAGATTGACCTACCTGTCAGGGTAGCAGGGAGCAGAAAGTTTTTGCCACTGCATGGAGAATTGCTGTTGCAGGAACAGCAGCTACAAATATTAGGTTATATATTAGATTAGTGCCATTCAGTCTTAAGAATCAAGAGTGGAATCCTAAGACTTGATTTTGAATTCAGTAACTGACAGGAATGCTGACACAAGCTGTAGCTGCTGTAGCAGATTTTTGAAGGCAGCTTTTTAGGTTACTTCTGGCAATGGAGGCCATGAATGTTTGGTTATAATGTATACTGGGGTGTTTTGCGCATAGAAGTGGAACTTTAAATGGGGGCAATTTAGCATAGTGGAATAATGCAGATCTCATAACCAAAAGGTTGGTGGTTTAAGTCTCCGCTGCTGCTGTTCCCTTGGGCAAGGTACAAAATTGCCTCACTAAATATCCAGCTGTATAAATGGATAACATGTAAAAATTGCAACCAGTGGAAATTGTTCTGGATAAGAACGTCAGCTAAATGACAATAGTGTAATGCAATGTTGTTGAATTAAGATGTCGATGATACACCAGGTATCCATAAAGATATAATTTCTCAAGTAAAGAACTGGACCAACCCTCGCGCAGAACCATGAGGGATACTGCATTTTAATGATGAGAGATCCGGCACCTCCCAAATTCCATACACATTAATGTTAGATAAGCAGGGTGACAGCCAGAATGAGGGTGGCTCCCTTTAGGACTCTCTCTCTCTTTGACAGATTAGACGGACGTTGCGAGAGTGTTGAAAGTGGCACTCAAAGCTGAGAAGCACAGGGACACTGGGGAATCCGCAATCTGTCCGCTGGTGAGTCATTAATGATTAAGAGGCCCAGAATCTGGGGAAATAATTTATTTACAGCTTTGAAGAATGTCACCAAAACTGCCCCTGTAAATGTGAACCAATTACAGGACATACAGCTGTCTTTGCAGAGATATGAACTTTCAAGACAATTGAAATTGTGTTCAGCCTGTACAGACAGCCAGCTGCTATGCTGCATCTTATTAGCATGAACTAGCAAGCTAACTACATGTATGTTTAAATAAGCTATATGTGCAATAACTCTGTGTGGTTGAAATTGCTTGCTGTATGACAGATAATGAACATAGAAGGCCCATTTTGCTGTAGGCATAATAGTTGGACCTGCTTATGTGAAATATTTATGGACCACAATAACAATTACATATTCCAACCACCACTGCATCACTTAATGAATACTCTTAACTTTATCCCACTAATGGCAACCAATGTGGTTAGTATATATGTATTATCCTACATACAGTATTTCTGAGTGTATACACCAAAAGAAAACCTAAATTCTCACATTACATCAAACAATAGCTGCTTCATGTGCCAAAATGTTTACATTGTTCATGTGGTTTTCCTTTGAACACAAACTCCATGCTGACAGTGTCTCATGGCTTTTTGACATAGGTACAATGCTTCCGTGTTGTAACAGTGAGCAAGGGGGACCCAGATGCAGAGATAACTCAAAGGACACAGAAGGATTACAACAAACAAAGAATTTTTACAAAAAAAAAAAAAAAAAAATCAGGCAAACTGTTGGCACAGGAAGGCACAGAATGCAGACAAGCTCAAGACTGAGCAAGGAACACCACAACAGGCAGGGTTTAAATACAGCAAACATTCAAGACTAATTACAAACAGGTGTGAACAATCAGACAATGACTGGACATAAACAGTGCTAAGACAAACAGGAAGTAAAGTTTAAGGAAGCAGCAGGGACAGATAGGCTGTCATAAGGACACCTGCTGGTTGTTGCAGGAGGCCAACCCTGAAACCCTGACACATACAGTGCATGTTTTTTCTGCTGTGTGTGATACAGTAGTTTTCCATATATTTCTATGCTTATTGTAATTTAATTTAAATACAATTGCTTTCCATACATTTCCTTGTTTCAGTGAAGTAAACTTTTCCAGAAAAAATAAAACAACAAATGGATGATATAATGTAAATGTAAATGTAATTGTAATGAAACAGACTGGGATCCAGATGCGGTTACAGGTTTTAATGACAGAATCCAAAAGGCGTGGTCAGGGACAAAACAGGTCGTAAACAGGAATCAGAAGCAATCCAAACCAGAATCGAAAACACGAAACCAAGGTCCAAAAAACAGGTGAGAGGTCAAAACACGGGAAAAACACGGTAGAAATGGCAAAGAGCAGGCTTAGTAATGAATCACAGAATCAATACCTCACAATGAGGTAACAGAACTGAGTCCTTATAAAGGCAGAGCTTGATTGAAGGAATGAATCACAGGTGTGCTTGAGTGGGTGTGGTCTAGCCTGGCTGAACTGGGTGTGGCTGAGCTGGCTGAGCGGGGCGTGGCTGAGCTGGCTGGGCGGGTGTGACAGTAATGTAATGTAAATGGATGACTTCAGTAAAGCGTAAAGCATCTTGCCATAAGACATTTCTATATTGATACAAAGGCACTTGCAAATACTGTTTTAAAATAAAATGACTGCAATCAAGATGAATCCAATTTTTTTTCAGAAACATTTGGACCACATGACAAATAATGACCAAGTACTATTCCAAAACAGTGCTACCCCATCTTAATTTCTCTCTTTCATTTAACTTGGTCCTGTGTTCTGTTTACGTTGTTATATTTACTGTATGTTTACAGCACAAAATAATACAAAGCACAGATTTCATCAGAACTTATTAGACCTGTACTGTGGTTTGTAATCCTGATTTCATTTGTTATAATAAAATAATTTGTAGTCGTTGCCAGTATGCCTTTACAGAAGCATAAAGAGCTTTAGAGACACATTTGTGCATAGATTTACAGCACTTGTGCGCAATGCCACAGAACGACTATGGATGTACAGCATGGATTTTTGTAAATCCATCAAGCCATCAAACACAGCAACTGCACAAGTCCTTCGTTATGGTAGATGTTCCAGATAGTAAATATCATCAGCTTCCCGTCCCTTCTTTTCCCTCGTGGAGGAATCCTGATTCACTCAGGTTTTAGTTTTCAATCATCTTCTTCATTGCTTTGTCACTTGAGTTCCCTGTGAATCGAACCCAGTCATTTCTATGGTGGTCTTGTGTTATGCTTAATTGTTTTTATGCTTCATCCTTCTGTTCTGAAAACAAGTTTTTATCTGACCAAAGTCTGGTAATTTGTTATCTTGGATTGCAGGGGCGCACGCGCACTCACATGCAGACATACAGACACTAATCTCATAAATGTATTTCGTTTAAAACGGTTATTGTACCTGGATTTCCGAAAGATTTAGTGATGTAGTCAGCTCGACTCGTTCGGGACTGGAGACGTGCCACTGAACTTTAAATCTTTTCTCTAACTCAGACAGCTTCGAGTCCGAGAACAACGTTCTGACCTTTCAGCCAAAAGTTTGCTCCGAATCTCCGCATGTTGTTTAAAAAGTGGCGAGACCTTCATTTCCGGGGATAAAAGAATGCAAACTGATATTGTCTCTGTATGTTAATGCAATGCGAATGGAGATTTGCATATCTTTAAATATACTGTGATAGGCGGCACAGCTGGAGTGTTTTTCACGCAGTCAAAAAATAAGAATAATTGATTAGAACTGCAGAATGACGCAACTCAACATTGGTGAGAGGAAGTAAACAAAACATCTGTCACACTGGCGGATCCGTTTTTTGTTGCAATATTATGATATTTATGCCAGGATTTCTTTTCCGTTCTGTGGTAATCAGCGTTCCCAAATTTCTCTAGATTTCATACACAGACATCGGACTGGACATTCTTACGTTCACTTTTATGTGGCAGCACTGAACTTGTCATGCTTCCGTATTGACAAAGGAACCAGGAACATTTTAAGCAATGTGGTCAGAGGTTCTGTTATAACTTAAAATAACAACTTTGCACATTAACCTGCACATTTCTGCTGAGACAACAACTACTGCATCCAGCTGCCACTCTTTATGGAGACGTATATTTATTAGCATCAAAAAGGTTAAATACTAAATAGGTTTGTCTCCAATGTGTGCTGCAAAGGTTATCGTCTAAGACCTATCTTTTCTTACCAGAGGTTAAAACATAAAGTTGACGTTCAGGTTTATGAAGGGTGAGGGTGAGGTGCAAAAATCGGCATCGTACCGGCATCACTTTCTTCCAGAAAAGGCATGGAGGATGCTAGTGGACTTGTGGAGAGCGAGTAAAACAGTTGTCTTACAGGCTTGGATTTACGCAACAAAATGTCTCTGATGTAGAACAAAGCTGGCCTTTGGGCTCTCGTCTGGGAGACAGATGTGCTCCTTTGATCCATTTCGAATATCTGCACTAAGCGCGTGAGACGTGAACTGTCCTGTAAGGGCGTCCTCACTGTGCGCCTCAACAATGAAACAGCTGCTAAAAGGTTTCTGAATGATAGACCATAAACAACCAGCAACGACAGCACTGAAAAATGAAATCGATTTATGATCAGCCAAGTGCACCACGACGAGGAGGTGGAGATCGAATCCGATTAGTATGCAACCACGTATCAAGTATGTTGACGTCAGCAGAAAGAAAGACGCTCACCATGGTGCTGAAGTACCTTATTGCGCACGAGCCAGGGGTCGTTCATCAACACACTTTTGAAAAAGAAGGAATAAGTTTAACGTCGTAGATGCACAACGTTGCAGACCTAAGAATCCAACATTCCACAATATGTACTGATATCCTAGCCAAAACGCACCCATGGAGAAAGAAAGGAATGGAAAATCAAGTTTAAATATTAAAACAAGGCCTACAACTGAATAAAATAGCATACTTAGCCTTGTGCAACATCTGTTTTTTCAAAATGGCATATTCTTGACATTTGCTGTGCTGTCGTTATTAGTCTGGTTCCTCTGCTGTATTCTCGATCTGTTTACTGAACAGATAAATGAGGCCCACATTACCCAGGGGAAACATGAATGCAAGGCTAAATGCAGAAACACAATTACGAAACCCACTTCACCTCTCCACCCTAATGTTTATTAAGACGGGGCTCCACTGGCATTCAGTCACTGGAATGCGCTCGGTTGTTTACCTCAAATTAGTTCGTGCATATGGAGGAGATCTCCTGGAGTTGATGAGTGCTCATCCCGGGCAAATTAAGCCGGGTGATTCATTGGTTCTTTCTGCTGTATCGATTGGAAGCTATTTCTTTATGTCCAAGGATTAGCACTGTGTGCCCTCACCTCCTCCATAATTACCTAACAGCGTTGCTGAGAGGACTCTGCCAGGCCAGCAACCACTTTCGGCACTTCCCGCTGCTCCGGGAAATGAGACAACGCGACATCAATAAATTGCTATTCCCAACGCGCGGACGCAGCGACAGAGCCCACTCGTATTCACTGGGAAAACAGCAAAATATTATGTCTGGCAATTCTGCACGCATTGTAAACCCTCCCATCGGAAAGAACAGACGGCTAGCTGGGTCGTTATGGCAGGAAAATTAAAGAGTAATCCTGACGGGAAACATTTAAATTTACACTGAAGTGATTGTATCATGCGCTCCTCTAAAGTAGTAGCAAGAGGCTTACATTTAATGTTTTGAAAATTGGCATTGTAAGGTTTAAAACTGTAATTTTAAGCAAACATTTGAGGTGTGAATAGCACTGACTGGTTTGAGTGAGCTTGTTTTGCTCATTTTGGTTAATTTGCAGCATCACTGATGATTACTGTTATTTACACCTCCTATACATTACACATCTGTCATACAAGCAAAGACAGTATGTGGGGGTGTGTTTGCATGAGCAGTTATACAGAGTAGTACTACTGCATCTAGCCCAACAGGGAGTGACTAAGAATCAATGGATGGCTAAACCAAACACAAATTTCAGAAATGTGTGCTGCATTTTATACTAAATAAACAAATAAAATGGCATCAGATTTGTTGCAAAATAATGATTTAAGGATTGAGGTTATGACTAGTTTTTCTGTTAATACATTATACATTTCAAAGTGCTCTAATCCTCAGGACTATGGACTGGATTGAGCAATAGGTTTTGAGTGCAGAGGTAAAGATATTGGGCACACCAGCATCTCTGTGTACAGGAAAGACTTACCAACATATTTCTATTATTAAATTGTTTTCTCTCCAATAAGAGACTCACTAAAATACTAATTGCCCCAACACTACAGTAAATCACTTATTAATCCATACAAAATAGTTTTCTGACAATGGACAAAAAGCACCTGATCAAGAACAGAGGTGGATTATCCTCTTATCCAAGTCTAGAAAGAGAGGTCTGTAGAAGTGTGTAGATCAAAAGAATTTCAGAACTTGGGAAAAAAGCTACCAATAAAGACAGACCAAAAAAAAAAAAAAAAAAAGATCTGACGGTGATATATAGATCAGAAGACCTGTCCATGGAATTCTGCAATATGAAAAATGCATTTGGCAGTACATGGCAGTACAATTAAGAAAGGGCACCCGGGCCATTAACGTGAAATTGCATGCTGCCAAGAGATTGATGGATGCTTCATGCATGCAACAGCGCTCTATCAGCTGGGAATCTTCCACTCTTCCAGAACTCTGCAACTGTCCTGGTCCTCTCCTCCACCACCTATACCCCCATACCACTCTAATCTCCCCCCCACTGGCTGTCCATGGCCCCCTGTGTTAGAGCTAAACACTGCTACTGCCACCCCCACCCCTCAGTCACACGGGCCCCTCTTACTTTCGTTCTCTCACTCCCCCTACAGGCCAGTTCCTGCCCTGCACTCCTCCACAGCTGGTGGCCTGTCTGACCCTATGCTCTGAGACGTCACAACAAAGGTCCACTCTTTCACAGCCTTGGCCCCCAGTGGTAGAATGAGTGTCTTCCCCAATCAGAGCAGTGGATCCACCTATGAGCTCAACTCTACAGACTGGATCTATTGCAGGCTCAGCAAACTGGGATCTAATCCAGTCAGACATCTCATGAGTACACCTGACTACTGACTGACGGCAGCCTGCGATTATGAATCACACTTGAAACATCACATATCGATATTTTTGTTTTGACTGAATATGGTGGCTGATCCTGCCTTTGAGTTGGTTGTGTGCTGTAAGCTATTGCATGTTGTATTGCACTTGAGTGTTCGATATTACATTCCTTTAGATCGGCAGAAACATGTGTGGAGTGACTAACATTGGTTATAATTTTGAAATGTTAACAATTTGTAAATGGTACAATGTACCAGTTTGTGTAACAGTTACCATCTTTGTAACCATTTAAAACCCTTTATAGCTAATAAAATTGAAACAGAGTTTATATGAAGGGCATGAATGCCTGTTTTATCACAGGGCAGGCCATTCCGAGATTAAATGAAGTTACTCAGATCAAAAATAAGATATAACACAAGCAAGTGGCTAATTATAAAATATGCTAGAAGATTTAAGGGGTCCTGTGGATCTGATCACACCACTATAAAAAAGATTCCAGAGTCTGTCTTTACACCTCATTGATCGTGTTTCTTATTTAGCTGCTGGAGGCTGTTACCATTTCTCGAAGTATTACAAGAAAATCAACCTCCAATGTTTACACGCAGTGTGTTCTGTAAGTTGTCATCACTTAAAGTCATGCATAATTATAATAACACACTATTGATAATAATGATGCACTTATTAAATGTAATCACCTAAAGTTGCAATGCAAATGTGAAATCAACCCATAATGAGATTCAGCGATCTGCCAGAAATTTCAGTCTGATCCAGTTCAATTACTTTCTTACTCTCATGGAGCATAATAGCTGTTGCAGCTGACTTCTCTGGGTTGGAATCAGATAACCTGTCAACCTGGCATTTCACATTTTACACAGACGTCAGGCTCATCAGACTCTGAAATGAATCAGAAGACGGGGAAATGTACTAGAATATTAATGCCAATTAGAATGAATGTATTTATGTCTTCTTCTATAGAGTCAAACCATGTTTTATTACACATGTAAGACAAAACTGGAATAAAGTAGCTTTCTGTTCAAAGCTGCAGCATTGTTTAGTGGCCTAAGGCCTATAGGCTAAGTTTATATGTATTATTTTCATGCTAGTGCTCTTGAATGGAGTTGGACATGTCTTCATAGAATGAGGAGGAATGTGACCTCACAAGATGGCTAAAATTTGAAATGAAGCACTGGCATGGTGAAAAATGGCCTTATAAACAGCTAACAAGGCTGAACTAAATATCTTTATTTTGAATATCAATACATGTCATAGCTTCCATTGATCAAGGCAGCAGTGGAGGGAATGTTAGGTCAATATCAGCTTAAAACTAATTCAACAGCTGAAGCAAAGAATGCGGCACCAGGTATATCCAGGTATATCCAGGTATATCTGGCATGGGTCGCAGCTGTTCCCCTTGCACACTGAGCTTCCAAATGCAGATGCTTTTTAAACACAGATAAAAATTTATAGCCTTATCATATGTCTTTATTCAGAGTTGCACGTCAAGTGCTTTTCATTCTCTACATTAATTCAGCCTGATGTTCACGAATCCTCATTGTGAAAGGGATCAGGAGGTCCAAGAATCCTATCTGGATTCAGGGGTCAGGGATGACTGGTTTATAATCACAGTAAACGGATCATGAGTTTTTCAGTCTCTATCTTAATAAAAGGATCAATGTTTCTGCTGTCTTCTAATGAGAGCTGGAACCTCTTGGGCATTCATGCATTCGGTAGGCACACATGTAGAATATACCTGCAAGGAATAAATGAATGTATTAGTCATAGTAGTAGCAATACTATTACTATTTGTAGTATTAGCATTAGCAGTATTATCATAAGCAGTAGTTATTGTAATACGGCTGAGAGTGAATTGCAATGAATGTGAATGTGAAGGGAAATTTAATGATATTGTATATTAATATGAAGCTCACACTTTTGGAGTGCCAGTTCTAAAAAAACAAATCACTCCATAAAAAAGCGTACCCCAAAACCTTGGAGTTTTGGTGTTTAAACTTATTCTCATACCTGAAAAGAAGGTGAGCACCACGGCAACCCAGCCAATGATGTAAGACCAGGAGAACCTCCAGCTTCCATACCGTTTACTATAGTAATTCACAGTCACTCCGGTGTAAACTGCCATGGCCAGCAATACAAAAAAGCCTGGAGGTGAGGACAAAACAGCAGTGAGTCAAGCTCTTTTTCAATGATTCAAAATTTTGGAAGCACCCCATTGTCTCTACAACAGCTTTATGCATGTAAAGTCTCTCTGACATGGCATCCATTTGCACTTTGTGTTTGGTATTACCACCATGTACCATCGCCTCTTATATTAATTTGTAATATGCCATTTACACTGAAAGCTGCAGATGGCAAAATACTTACCTAATTCGGCCAAATGAGCACAGAATTATCCTAGAGTATTTTTGTGGATTCCGAGAAGACCTAATCACACTAATCATTGAAAGATATCAGGAATGTGTTGCTAGGCATCCTTGATTAAACCATAATTGTGTAAGTGTGGTGAAAGGTCTCTCCTCACAGTGAAGATGACATACACTGTGAAGGGTTGTTATAACGGTGTAAAACTTCCTAATACAAGAAATGCAAAGTGTAATGAGTTCATCATTGGAGCTGTGCATAGCATGTGACAGCAATTTTAAAGCGAGTCTCAAGCATTGGGATTCAGTAGACAAGAATCCCATTTCTATCACAAGGAAAGAAGTGTGAAATTTACTGGGCCCCTACACATTAGTAACAGCACTAAGCGTGTAAACTGTCACAATGCATAAAATCTTACATAGTAAGCTAGATTTGTAGATGGAATTCACATGTAGCATTAGCATCTTGTGTTTATCTCTTACTGTAAGTCGCACATTGACATTAAAGCCTAAAGAAGGAGATACTTCAATTTCTTTGACACACTGTATCCAGTTGGGAACCCTCCTTATATAATTAGCTAGCTGGCTAACATGTGAATGCTGATATTACATACACTGTGTAATTAAGAACTAAACAAGGCAGTGCTTGTTTTGAGCAATGGGACAGCTTTCTGGTTCCATATCATCCACGTGATTAAAAAAAGCAGAATCCTTTCAAAATGAAATTGAGTCTTTCCATGACAGGAGTGTATTGAGAGAAGGGGTTGACCTTTGGGTTTCTCTGAGGGATTATGTAAAGCACATCTGGATTAGCGGCAGCAAAGGAGAGTGGCCCTTATCCCCTGCTTGCGCTCACATATGACCAGCAGAGGGCACCCTCGGGCAAAATATGCAAAATATACTTTTGGTCTCATGAAAGCATGCCATCGCTATCAGAATCTGTGAGGGTCATTTACAAAAGCTCTTGTCAAGCATTTTGTATACTATAGGTATAATGTAGGTTTTATTAAGGTCAGATGATGCTTTATGCCTGTGCTCCTAAGGGAAAATATGAGCATATGAGCTCAACCATATGGCTGAGCAGTCAGACTCATACATGCTGTGAAGGTGGATCACTTTTCTTGAAGTGCATCAATATTAAAACCCATTTGAATTGTTATATTAATCCATATAAAATATTAATCGGTATCTGAATGAGTAATTAATTTTATTAATTATTGTGCAAATTATTTTTTCAGTAGCTTGCCTCGCCAAGAAAAATACTTGAGTTCAAAATACACAATTAAAGAGAAGAATACTATTTCATGAAAAATAAGGAATGCTATGCTTAGGTATTGCTATGAAACTGTTTTATTATCAAGTCCAAGGTCCCTTCTGTATTTTGTGTAATTACCATCTGCTTTCTCTAGCCTTCATATTCTTCCAATAATCTCTGCACCCTGCACAAACAGGTGTCTGGCAATCTGTCATTAGCAAGTCGACAGCTCAAGGCATTCACAGAACCGTTTTTAACCTGTCCTTGTATCCATCCCTTTACAATTTAAAAGGATGTTAAACAGTAGAGAAACAGTGCTTGCACATAATTGTGGTCATAAATGATCTTTTATAATATCATTTTTGTAGGGAATTTTAAAATGCACCAAAACACTATGCAGTGCTGTCCACTTTTCAAAAAATAATCACATAGGTTACACTAACACACAAAGTCCTGTTTTTAGCTCTTTAACAATTTTTCACTCCATCATTTATGATATCAACAACTTGAATTGATAAGGAATCCAACTGGTTTGAATTAATATCTGGTTTGCCTATTGACTGTCAGATTTTTCTTTGTCTGAGTAGAAGCCGAGCTTTCATTTCATATTCCGAGTGTAAACAGAGGATATCAGGTGATTTTAAATGAAAAATTTAGCATTTTTATTTCTGGAAGCTTGTGTATGCCTTAAGAGACCAGGCTGGGCCTACAACGCCTAATGCCTTAATCTTGCATCCTCTAACCAAAGTCAGGTAGCGAAAAACATAACCTGTATTCTCTCCCATGCCTGGAATAGAAGTCACTTTTCAAATCTACCATCACTCACCAGTCATAGTACACGTCGTTTTGTTAGCAGCACAATCATCAGTGCACTAAAGTGATTTACTGGATTTGAATGATATGTTTTCCTATATACATCTACAGAAACTAAGAAAAACACTACATGTGCACTCTCCTGCTCCGACTCTCTATCTACATTCACAGTGTTGATATGCTTACGTTCACAGACATATGTTTCTACACTTGTGCCTGTAGAGGTACATTTATCAACCTGTAGAGAGAAACCATGTGTGATGGATAAAGAGATATCGCAGAAGAATAAGAAGAAGCACTCACATGAGAAGAAGAAGAGAATGCCTGCAGCGAAGGTTTTGTCATATCTGTCGAAGGAAGAGTAGTGTATGAAAGCCATGACACCGATGATGATGCCGAAGAAGCAGGCCAGCAGGGAGAGGATCATGAAGGCGCGGGTGGCGTCCCAGTACGCTGGACAGGTAGAGGTGAGCAGAGAACGCAGGTGTTAGGATTAGAGCATGGTGCTGCCCTCTCCCCTGCAATAATGCTGCACACTCTTAATTTCTACTTCCAGTCTTCATAATACTGATGCAACAATTCACAAAATGTCATGAAAAAAACATACCACACACTAGACATTGTAAATCCAGTGCATTCAATCTCTCTCTCTCTCATATATATATAAAATAAATTAAATCATATTTACATTATATATATATATATATGTGTGTATATATATATATATATATATATATATATATATATATATATATATATATATATATATAATGTAAATATGATTTAATTTATTTTATCAGCTTTACAATAACAAGGGTCAACTTCACAATGAAAACGCAGAGAAGACAATTGTTTAATTCGTTGATTTGGGGGATTATTAGATCTCCAGATTGGAAGAGCCTGATTTTTAGCAGGAAAAACCCTACCATGGGATCTTCAACAACCACAGAAAGCCCTAACTTCTCATCCAGCTGACAGCATCTCCCTATCACTGGAGCTTTGGTTTCCTCTAACTTCAAGAGGACAGTATGAGCCCAGTTGGTCCACCACCGCCACTTAAAGCAGTTACTTAAGGAGGTTTCCTATCCAAATACTAACCAAGTCCATCTCTGTTAGCTTTAGCCATTAGGGAGGATGAAGCTGCAGAGTGGTTTGGCTGCTGGCAAGAATGAATCATCTTTCCATTCGATAGCTGCTGCGATTCCTAATTTGGATGTAACACAGCTTTTCTCATTCTCACTCTAAAATGCTGACTTTTCGCTAGCTAATAAACACTACCTGAAATCCATTTGCTCATATTTTTGTTCAGCTATACACACAGAACTTTGAAGTGTGCAGTGTTTTTGTTACTGACAACTTAGCTAGCACTAGTTACTTTGAGATTGATTCATCTGACCTATGTTAATATTAACCAGCACTTTGTGAAGTCAGTCAGCCAGCAAGCTGACTATTTTAGCGATGAAGGGTACTAGTATGTTGGGAATTTTAAACTAGCCAGCTAACGCTACCTAGCAGCTTAATATAACTGCAATATAAAGGCATTTATTTGGTTTGCTTTCTTGCTGGCTGATGTGCGTCACAGTACCACATTGCAGATACTCTCTAAAACACAGGGAGTCAATGTTGCCTTAGTTTGCCTGAAAAGCTTCATTCTTATCATGACAAAATACCATCTTAATAAATTAGAAATCTAAGGCAACAGATGCCATAAAGTCAGAAAACTTTACCATTTTTTTAATCGATCACACAAATCTGTGCTCTGACTGAATCTCCACCCCTCCAATTATGAAATTGAAATGATAACATTAAAATATAAGAAGCTTAATGATGAGGACAGGTCATTCAGCCCAATTAGGCTCATTATGTCGCCTTTAGGCTAGAGGGGATCTAACTACATTATTAAAACTGTGTGAAAAAAGACTTCCAGATGACAGTGTAAAATTTACCCTTAACTAAATTCCACCTAGGTCCTCTTAATCTATGGATAGAACTCAGCTTGAAATAGCCTCTGTAATCCACTTAATTAATCCCTTTTTAAATTTTAAAAACCTACATCTAATCATCCCAGAGTCACCTTTTTGCTGAGAGTAAAGAGGTTCTATGTCCTTCATCTACTGTTTTTCCACTAGCATGAAAAAAATTTGGTTTGTATGTTTCACCAGGCTCGGCGCCCGGAGAAAATACAGAGGGGAAAATAGAGGGGTGCACTTGCAATCCACAGGGGGCACAAAACATAAAAGTCATAAATACTATGTAGACACTGGGATATAAGGACACAACTGGGGGTGCACTGAGGTTCGTCTGGGGGTGCAGTGTACCCGTACATACCCCCATAGCGCTGGCCCTGTGTTTCACACAAAGTTTAAATCCTCCCAAGTCATCTCTCCTAGGTCCTATGCTGGAGACACATGATGCTAAACAGACTTTTGGTGGTTCCTGCTCACTTGAAAACTGTTTGGGTATGCCACAGCATGCTAACAAGGACGAGCTTTTATAATGTGGAACTGGATACAAGACTTTAAATGTGATCTCACAAAAGCATTGTATTGCATTGCATTGTAATGTTTGGTTTGTGATAAATATCTTTTCCTACATATCCCAGCATTCTGTTTGCCTTTTTATTGGTTCAGCATGAAGTCAAGACCCAGCCTGGGTCTTACAATCATTCATATTTGCACTCACTTCCCAGACAATTTTACCCAAACGCAACTTATGACAAACAACATCAGTGCAGATAAATCGCTTACCACAGATCACAACAGTCAAAAGTAACACAACTGAAGGGGAATGCGAAGATAATACTCAGTTCACATTCAAGTGCACATTGCCAGAAAAAATGCATAAGTTACGCAGTACAAAGCGAAATAACCGAAGCACTGCGTTGAATTTGGAAATAGGACTAACAGGACTAAATTGGAAATAGTAGAAGCCGCCTGAGGGGGTAGGGTTGCAGTCTGTGCCTGATCATCACTAGATATTCTGCAGTCCTGACCAGTGTAAACAATTCATTTGCAGAAAACCATGGGACTCCCCCATTCAGTCAGATATAATTTCACTTCATATCGCTCCACAGGCCTGTTTGCAGTCCATCTTTAAATTTGACACACAAATTTCAGCAAGCATTATTTTTTTAATGCATCTTACATAACAGCTAGTTCACTGATTCCAAAATTGAACAAGAGACCAGGAAAAAGAACGAAGGAGCACTCCCTTAGCTTTGCTATTGATGAAGCAAAAAAAGTTATTGACAAAGGGCAAAACAGGAGGATTGAATACCACTTTGAAAAAGCTAAAATAGCGCCATCTTCACTGGAAATACTTTTTAAGGCTCCTTTCACTGACATGCTTACCGATGCTGTCTGTGTGGGTGAAGCATTTTCCTGCTACGCAATACCGCCACAAGCCCTGATGCATGTAGTTGCTTGATTGGCGGTACTGCATCCAGTAATCTGTTGCCGTGGAAATGATAAGGAGTATATTCGCCACTCCGGCACAGAATAACCCTCCACCCATGAAGCTGTACATGCTGAGCCTACAGACAGATGGGCAAACAAGAAGTTACTCATCATGACATCAGCAGTCTTGCATGCTATATATGCTGAGCCTACAGACAGAAAGACAAATGAGAAGTCATTCATTATGACATCAGAGATCTTGCATTTCACTGTTTTCTCTGGAGGAAAATGCTGAAGTTCCACTTTACGACCTTTAAGTGAATGAATGGCATTGGAAGGTACATGATGAACACATGAATTAAGTCATATATTCTATCTAAGTTTGAGTTCAGAGGATGTGGATCGCTTGCAATCGGTTACTTATGGTGATGTACCATACTGTGTTATCTTCTTATTCATTTTCAAGATGTTTATATCCCAAACGTAAGTGTCAAATTCTCAAAAAAAAAAAACCACCCAAAAACAGCGTGGCTGTCTTATACTGTGTCTGGGGCTTATACAGATTATGAAAAGCTCTCAACTGAAAATACGATGCAATAAACAGCACTTCATTTTAAAGGGGTTTATAGCATAATTATGAACTGTAAATATATGAATTATTGTACATGTCAGAGGATATTTTAGTGTTTAGATTAATCATTTATGTATTACACTCTCTTAAACACAATAACTACTCAAAATAAGTTATATGTATGTACTATAATATTTGATACACATTTTGGAACACATATAGTTGAAAAAAGTCATGTAACTTAATATACATAGCATAATACAGCACTGAACAATGTTGTTTTACCTAGGAAAACGTTGTGTTATATTCCTCTTGAAATGTAAACAATATCCTGTTGTTCACGCATTGGTATACTACATAGTCCTGAGTCAAAATGAATTATTTTGAAGTCTGTTCAGCACAGGGGTATTCCAAATTAAGCATAACCAGCCTGAAAGCAACACAGACGAGCAAAAAAACAGCTAAAGGTCACTGTCAATTGTCTCACCATGCACCGTCACTCACCTAACAATGGGTGGTATTGTGTGATATTAATTAAACATGACCTTTTTTGGGCAAACACAATTTCTAGAACCAGATGCATTCTGAGATAATATAATTGAGCAGTAACATACCGTTATTAGTCTTTCCTGGGAAACCCGGGTGACTCCGTATTAAAGTTTGGACGTCGAGCAAAATACAGCAAGGCCCAATAGTGCCAGGGCAGGCAGATTTCCATCAGCTATTAACAGTACACTTTTGCCGGTGCCTCGGAAACAGGGAAAGAACAAACGCGGAGATCAAACAAAAGGTTGGGCCCCCCGGCAGCCAATCAGAGGGCTCCAGTTTTGTGGTTTGGGAATCTGCTGAAAAAACAAAAATATTTAGAGCTTGCAGGTTTAAGTGATACTGATGACTGAGTGGTTTCCATTGAAAATCCGGGACTAAATTCCCTTTAGTGGAGGGGAGGTGATGTGTTAAACCGGAGCCTCTGCTGGAGCCCTGCAAAGTTTATTTGATTTATTTTTCTTCTCTGCTACAAAGAGCTGCTGTTGGAGGCTTGATCTGTTTTCTAATCACTGTGTGTTAGCGCCACCCTTTTTCATGCTTTTAATGAAGCTGATGTTTTCTGTGCGTTTTTTTGGCTTCCACACAATTTGGGGGTTGTGAATGTGTCTGGCACTGGTTGCCGGGGCTGGGTGGATTGCTGTTTATTTTTCGCATTCAGAGGGAAGCTCTGTTTAACCCGGGGGATCTGTGAATGCAGAGCGGTAAAGGGGATAATTACTCTGAGCATCAAAATGGACCCACCAGCGTGCCCTGTTTTGCCTACGCATGGCCGGATGAGCAACCTATCCTTTTGGATGTAATGAAACTGAATGTAAAAATTTCATCCGGAGAAACATTTATTCAATACTGTGTGGCAGCCAAAAAAATGAATGGGGTGTTAGTATACTCATGCCAAACACAGAGGATTTCTCCCAAACTGTATACGATCCCAGTGACATGCATGTGATATTTTTGTCTTAGTTTAGGCCCCAATTCAGTATAACCAAGAGGATCATTTCCCTTCAGTCTGTAACGTCTTTAACTTCCCTTCAATCTTTAACGTTGCAATACATGGAATAACCATATCTCTTCTCTCTGGCATTGCTGGAAAATGAAAAGACAAAACACAAATCACTACACCCGCATAGCTTCCTCGCTCACAGCTAATGGTGAAGTGCATTGTGGGTATCCACTGAATCCAGCCCTTAGCAGCCGAAGTAAGCAGAGTCAGTACAGACCCTCCGACTGTGCAATGTAATGTCAGGCGATTCCCCCTGATAGCTTCACTCTCCTGTTCCTCTCATCCCGAAACCATGCTGCCCTCTAACAAGGCCTGCACTTAACTCTCACAGCCGGTCTCTTCCCCTCCCCACCCGGCACACAGGGGCACTTTACAGCACGCACACAAACACTGTCAGCTCCGTTGCTCTTATTTAAAATGAACTGTGTCATTTCAGCCATAATATCACCCATGGTACTCAGGTAAATTATATTAAAAATAAAATTGCAAGGAGGTTGAAGAAAACACTGATGCTAATGGAATATTTATTAATTCAGGGGTAGGCAACATTGGTCTTGGAATGCCAGAAATGTGGCTGTTTTTTTCTTCCATCTGAGCTCTTAATGACATAATTTAATTAATTATCCTGCTAAAGTACTGTAGGCGACCTTGAGGTAGACATACTCAGCAGTTCAATATTCATACTGAATCACCTGCATTTATATAGCAGGATAACTAATCCAAACAAAGTGACTGCAGGCTTGAACAAAGAATAAGGCAGCAACATCTCTGAGGCTCCAGGATCAGGTCTGGAATGTGTTTGTGCATTGAAATGTCACCAATGCAACACAGAATGAAGAAATGCTTGTTTAAATTAAATTTGTTTTCAGAATAATCAGTAGAGAGAAGCTGGTTCTTACCCCATCCATCCTCTCTCTCCACCCATAGCCATTGTCCCTTGCACCTTGATCTTTGAGGATGAGGACTGTTATCACATGAGTATTACCTGAAGTAGATAAAGAAAGCAAACTGACACTTACAGAACACAGCAGAGATTAATTTTTCTAACATATGAATAGAACACATATGACTAATGTCATTTTTTTCATATATGATGCCTATTTTGTGTTTCAGCTGGACCACTGTAAGGGTTGCTGCTGCACTGTTACCTTGAAGTGGACATCACATTTCACCAGCAGAGACATATTTCTGGTAAAAATGCACATGGCTCTTCAAAAAATAATAAATATTTTTATCAAAGCATTTGTGCAGAATGTTTGGAAGAGCTTCTGTTCCACAGCAGATAAGAAGTGAAGACAATCAAAGCTATGCTAATGGCATTCAGCTGATTCTGTTTGAAACAGTGAGGGCAGGGGGTACGATTGCAGACTTCTGAGGTTACGCAGGTTTCATTTTAATGTTTTCTTGATCACTGCGGCCAATCACAGCACACTAAAAATGAACAGAGATGAACAATGGCACTGGCAGAAAGGTTAATAAATTCAGTAATAAACATCATATAATATAGAATGTGCATAAATATTTCATACAGCAAACATAAATGCTGCACACATTTTATTCAGATTTGAAAAAGAAATAACCATATTAAAGAGTGTTTACACTCCCCTTGTCTAAATTCCCTCTGTCATGTTAATTTGCTTTATCACAGCAATCATCATTCATTCTAGAAATAAACCCAATTGTTTGTGGAGTGCTGGATATGAGGTTACTGACATCTCCAACATATCCCAGTGATGTGATTAAAGGAGTCCAGCTGGAAAATGGTTACTGGTTACTGACCTTAATTTTCAATGACAGCCCATATACTCTCTATGACATTTTAAGTCCAAACACAGAATATGTTTTTAAACAAGCACATTTGTATTAAAGTTTAAGACTGGAGAACTGTTACTCACTTCTGTTGACTTTATTTGAATGCTGTAACAGCACCTAATTGAATACAATTATGAACTGTGAAAAATGAATCATTCTATTAGGTTACAGGTAACAACAGTCTAAAAACTTTTTTCTTTGCACTCGATACATGCTTTCTACTGCTTTATGTAGAAAGTTCTTATCATAAATTTAGTCCAATTATAGACAACCTCAGGCTGGAAGTGAATACAAAACCTGCACAATCTAATTTAGAGAGCATTTTAGTCATGACCTCTGAATGACATTGAGATGTCAATCACCTTATCTCTTCTAAGTGATTGACTTGTGAAATGTGGCATTTTCACTGAGTGGATATGCCATTATAGTGCTGGCACTGATTATGTGTCATTTTTAGAGTAAATCTGCCAAACACAACGATGGCACAGTGCCGGTGTTAATATAACATCAGTTTAGTGTAAATTAAATGCAGTTCAAAAGTCAATCTACTGTATATTGCTTTCCTTTTGAAAAAAAATGAGTTGCATTAATTTGGTAACATGTTATTTTGTCTGTTACTATAAAGAGTGCAAAAAGTATGGGAACTGTGTTGCATTATATAATTTATGAAATCACACTTCACATAAACAAACAAACAAACAAAAAAAAGAGCTATCGATCGAGGGAGAAACTTGACTAACCGAGAGATAAGGGAGTTCTTAGCTGTAAAAGCAGATTACAAAATGCAGACGGAAGACGACAAAAGCAGAGGACAGAATGCTATTTCCTTTATCAAATCACTTCCCTTAGCCAAAAAAAAAAAAAAAAAAAAAAAAAACTATTGATCGAGGGATTAACTGAGCTGATCAACAGATAAGAGTCCTTATCCACAAGAACAGATTCTACACCAAGACAATGGCATCATTAATGGCTGTAGCGTCCACCACCTCAGTGTAGCGAAATGGAGGGCTGTCAGTGAAAAATGTTCATGATTAGGAAGACCCCACGGCTAGTGTCTGGCTCGGAGTCTGTTGAAGCTGCTTCACCCAACATTATTCCACCACTCTTCGCAGCACCAACACCTTCCAGCTCCATGGTAAAATCACATTACAGACCTGTTTAATTTTCCTCATGATTTGCTTCAGTAGAATTGACATAACTCTTCATTTCAGGAGCAGAAACATTATTACACTACATTATTGTCATTTAGCCAACGCTCTTATCCAGAGCGACTTACACACTTACACACACATTGCTTCCAAGTACAAGTGGATTGTTATCCAATTATACAGCTGGATATTTACTGAGGAACCTGTGGGTCAGGGACCCAAGGGTGCAGCAGCAATGCCCAAGTAGGGAATTGAACCAGCAAGCCTTCTGTTACCAGCCCTGCGCCTTACCTCTACATCACACTGCCGCGCCGCAGAACGGCACTGTCATGCATATTGTGAGAATAAAAAAGAGGCTCTGAAAGGACCGTGGTTCACTGTAAATTAAACAAATGGTGATGAGGAAGGAAAAAAGCAAAACCAAAGCGAAGGCACTGACAGGCAATGAGGTGCGTGCATCCAACTCCTCCTTGTCTAGACACAAAGTACATTCAGCCACGGAACTCCCGTTAAAAATGAGCACAAATGCATGAAAAAATCATTATTTATTGAATATGCAACTCATGCAGGTGAACTAACATTTGTACCAACGCTGGAGTGTAGAGTGTTCATGGTGTCAGCAATGTTCCATGGTACAGCATATGCTTCCCTGCATAAGCATTAAACAAAGACAATTTGTTCTGCTGTGGGCTCCTAGTCACTGTGGGCACTGTGTTGAACCTAGGCCATATGGCTTAGCCTGTGCTAGAAGCAAGTACTGTTACTGTTTGCACCACTTGGGAGCCCCTGATTTCAAACATATTTTAATGTGCTACAAATCACCAGTTAAGTTGAAAAGGTACAAGCAGTAACACCAGTCATATTGATATATACCGGAGGGTTTGCCTGAAAGAGCAGCAGCATCAATGATAAGAATTTGCACCTAATTTGCATTAAAATATTTATTTTGATTTCCTGAAAGTGTACCTCATTTAATAATGACATATCAAAGACATTATGCTTTTTACTTTTAGTTTTACCTGCTCCTGTTTGCCTCTTTTTCAATTGATATTTTTATAATATCACCCTTTACAGGTGCTGATATGACAGAATAACTTCTTTCACACTGCATAACATAGAGTCAGCTGTAACTGCATGTTTCAGTCAATTGCATCAGTAGAAGTGTCCCAAGTTGATGCATAAATCAGCTCTTTTGTATTTTGATCTAGGTGTACAATTTATGTTTGACCTTCTGCCCTTTTATTACTTTTTCATCATTCAGCAGGTTGTCTTTCTCGTCAAAAAAGACGTGTAGGTTATCCTTTTATTCCAAACCATATCTCCTCCAACCCTGTAACTGCTCAGATATGTCAAGATACTGCTCTGCCATTGACTGATTAATGATCATTCTGCACTGCTTCCATTTCCCCTGATTTGCAATGGATCTGCAAGAGCACTGGCAAAACCACAACACTGAAGTCTTTTCATTGCCTCCATAATGAAGTTATTGAAATTCCCATCACTATTTGCATTTAGTGCCATGCAAAGATTTTTGTGCACCTGAGGGAAATAAAAAAAAGGATTGATTTTACTCTATTTTACTCTTTTTTTCTCATCCCTGTAAGCATCAAGGACTCATTTTATCTCTCTGACGAGTAAGACAGACAAGTGCCAGTCTATTTCTGGGTCTCAGTTAGTGCTCCCATCAAATGATTGTTTTCAGATGTTTTTGATGATTGTGTCTGACAGGATACATTTTCACCCAGTCCGTCTTCCTTCTTTGGAACACAGCAAGTAAGATCGCTGAAACGCTGAGGGCAGACAATCAGGATACAACAGTAACCATGATAATCACGTGATGCTTAAATATATGAGGATAGTGTAACAATAAAGAGGTGAGACTCATGGGATATGAGTTAGTTCAGATATTGAATTTTGTGAATATGCAAGATTGATGTGTCAATGGTGCAACAAGATTCAAAATGAATGTATTTTATAATTATAATTCATAAAATTGCACAAGACAGCCTGACCAGACTGGCTCAGATAGGAGCATACTTGGATGGCATTCCTACCTATATCACCAGTCCCAAAGAAAGCCTTTAAAATACTAAATTAAAATAAATTAAAACATTCCTCTTTTGTGTAACAAAGAGTCAAGTATTACCCCAGACCATTAAGAGTACAGAATACAATCCCCTTCACATGAACTGTAAAATAGGTGCTTTCACTCTGACAGGAACATGCTTTTGTATCCTGACATATTTTTACTTGTTCATTTTAGCAACCACCAAGTCCTGAAGTTGTGTCTGAATCTGAGGAAAAAAAATCAAGCCTGTATAAAGCTGTTCAGAAAAAAAGCATATTTCAGTTAGGTTGAACGGAGGCCCGTATCTGTGATTTTTAGGCGAGGAAGGGGATTAATATAACTGGAGAATAATTTGAAATGGAGCCGTTCATGTTGGGCCATGTTACTGCGTCCCTCGTCGGCTTTCTCGGTTCTGCCACAGAATGTCAATGGCTGCGTTATTAATCCTGCGGCTTTCTCTGGCTCATCACGGGCTTAATAACCACCGCTGAAGAAACCCACGTCCACCGCCGCTCCAGTGTCCGCTGCTGAATCTCAAATGACAATCAGAGCCGGCAGACAGAGGGAAAGAGGACAGCATTGGCTGCCACAGATGCACTCAGCACACAGCTGAAATACACCATCACCTTGTCAGCTCAGAGGTCTGGCTCAATATAACGCATCCGTGCTGGGCAGGTGCTACTCTCCACCCCCTTTCATTGCCTGGGTGTGGAATTAATGAGCTTCTGCGCTGACACTAGTGTGGGCAGGCGTAATTCGGCCGTAATTTAGTTCTCGCTGGGTAATTTTACACCCCCGTGCGGGCGGGCGAAATGAAGGAAGTCTCTGTTTGCCCTGCCCGGGAGAGCGGCGGAGTAATCCACACAGAGGCCGTGCAGAGAGGGACGGCTTTGGAGGCTCATCCTCGCAAAGCAGGCCACACTGGCTGGGACTCTCATCGGAGGCTGGGTAAAAAAATGTGTGGGTTATTGCTTCGAAAACACTCTCCCAGCTTTGAAAACCTTTCAGATGCATAAAATTGAATCTTTAATAAAATATATTTGGGGCTGAATTGTTTGTGATTATAACTTACGGTATCTGATTTAAACTTTGAACTCAATTTGACTGTGCTTATGGTCAAGTTGAGGCCACTTAAGAGATGGAGATGAACACAACAGACATTTTCTAGGTAAACAAGGCAGTTTGTCTTTTTTAGAATAGCTTAGAGACTCAACTTTTAGCAGATGTGGCACCGGCAGTTTAATTAAATTTGAATTAAAATTGAAATAACAAGGCACATGGCTATACCTCATATCAATCCCTCACATATCTCATATCTATCCCTCACATATCTACGCCTCATACCTATCCCTCACATATCTATGTCTGACATATCTATATCTTGTATCTATCCCTCACATATCTATGTCTCTGCTGAAAAGCAGCAAAGGTACTTGCTCATGCAAGGTCAAAAAGAGACTGAATACGGTCATGGCAGTACATTTATAAATTTACCTACATTTATAGATATTCAGCAATGAGTGGAGAAAGTTTCAAGGTATCTTAGGGGTATTTTATTAGAAAACACTTATTTCACTTATTATCACTCACTCATTATCACTTTAGTGACTCATGCCTTTGAATTTTGGTTTAATTATCACCAAACCAGCTGAATTTAAATCAGTGTAGCTCATTAGACTATGCAATATTAAATATGTATTTCACATTACAGGTAACAAGTCTTCCTCAGACCCTTACATCATCACAAGGTTATAAAATCTATCAAATGAGACCTTCCCCAGAAAGAGTGCAGATTTGTGCAGATTGCAGATGTGTCAGATTGCTGAGCACGCAAGTACGCAAATATTATTTATTAGAGTATTCTAAAAAAATCAATAGGATACTGGGTATCTTACACACTCTGGATGATGAGTACCAAAGACAATACATGTCACAGCCCTTGTTACAAAGTTACTAAAAGCATGTGATATCTCAGTAATTTTACTCATTTAATTATCCTATGACCATGAAGGTGAAACTGCAGACATGCTCATGAATTGTAATCTTTGCTCCTTTCTCCTATTGCTGGAGCAATATAAAAAGTGGAGAGTTTGCATTGTTAAAAGCTTGGTCTTTGGAAATGCATTATTAGGATGCATTCTTGTTTCTTAGCTGCACATTTAAAGTGCCGAATATGATGCACAAAAGCATAGTCTCACTCAGCGCTTCCAGCTGGCACTAACTCTGGGCGTGTTTGCAGCACAGAATGGCCACGCTTGAATAACAGATACTTTGTCAAGAATTGAAATGTATTTAGCTGCAAACTGGATCGCATTTATTTATCACTGCGTTACAATTATTGGAAGGCCAGTTTTGGCTTTGAGCCATGTTTTGGCTTATTTAATAAATTCCATTCTGACATGGAGAAGAAAGGAATAACCAGCTGAAATAATTATCAATTTGTTTCCCCATTTGTACGTCTGACCTGCAGTGAGTGCATAATTGAGTGTGCATTAAAAAAAAATAATATCTAAGTTGTTTTCTGCCAATCGTGAAGGGATGGCAGCTAAAGTGCATATTTTGCTGTTTGCAATTAGCTTGCTTATGAGGCATTCTCTTTAATTATCCCCTCCAGTGCCCTATGCACGGTCTGGACTTCCTGATTACATGCCCACTGCCTCTAAACTGTAGGGCTACATGTTTTTCACTTACCTTCCTAATGGAATCTTACAGAAGGATTGCTTCCAACTACAGTCCAAGCATTTTATTTGCGCAATCTGAAGTGCCAATGTAGGAAACAATCCCTTAAAATATGTCTTTCATGCATATCACCAGGAGGATCTAAAAACGCCTCAGGACTTCTAGTGATCAACACTTGATGTAATCTAACCAAACATATCACACATATAAATATTAAACTCCGCAATTACCTTAGCCTTAATGATATTCTGGAACCTTTTCAGTCTGGGTTTCAGGCACATCACACCACTGAAACAGCTCTTGTCAGAATAACAAATGACTTGCTAATGGCAGCTGATGCTGGTGTCATTAGTATTCTCATTGTGTTTGATCTGAGAGAACCATTTGATAGAGTCAGTCATAACATACTACTAAGCAGACGAGAGAACATTCTCGTACTGTCTGGCACTGAACTTCATTAATTCCGGTCATATTTTAGTGACAGACAAGAATATGTGACCCCGTAACAGAAGGCATCCCGCAGGGTTCTGTCCTTGGCCAACTATTTTTTTTGTGTGTTTGTGTGTGTGTGTTTGTATGGTTCACATTGGCCACGTTATCTGTAAATTTGGGTTTAGTTAGTAAGTTTTTGCTTCATGATATATGAGTAAAATCTGATGTTGCTATGGGTACTTCCCTCCTGACAAATATCTTGGGGGAAATTAAAACTAGGATGAAAAACAACTTCTTGGAGCTGAATTGTTAGAAGTTTCAGTTTCTCAAGGGATCTAAGGCATGTCTCAGGAATTTTTCTTGGCTATTGATGATGTTGCTATCACTGCCTCCCCTGCTGTGAGACATCATGGTATTATCTCTGACGTGAACCTCACATTTCAGGCAGACATTCTCTATCCCTTTCATATGCTGAGAAATTAATTCATTTATTTACAACATCATATCTTTATACAGCACATCTCTGTTGGTGGGAGCTGCAACCAGTCTCCTCTCAGATACAGGTAAATCCAAAATGCTGCTGGAGTCCTCACCCACACCTCTAACAATGATCAAATTACTCCTGTTCTTTTTAGCCTCCACTGGCACCCTATAAAGGTCAAAATTGATTTCAAGGTCTTCCTTCTCACATACAAGGTTCTTTATTGTTCTGCCCTAGACTACATTCATCAGCGATCTCATTATTACAGCCTACAATGCACCTTACAGTCCACTGACACAGGGAAACAGTCAGTGTCTGCTACTGCTCTAAGCAAAATGGGTGATAGGGGCTTTTCCTCTGTAGCCCCTTGGTTGTGTGATTCCTTACTTGGTCAAGTTAAGGTAGCTGGCTCTCTGCCCTCTTTTAAACCTAAAATCCAACCTTTTTCAAATGGCATTTAAAGTGTAATGAACTTGTCTCTCTCATCAGTCATTATTGTTGTTTTGTTGCACTAGACTCACATCTTTATTTTATGTTGTCATCTTATACATTACCACTCAACACCTAACTTTATCACTGAATACATGCAGTATAATATAACTGAATTCCTATGCATGTGCAATACAGTGTGCTGACTTTTTGATGGCACTTTATTTTATGGTTCACTATTTACCTGGTGTTTACAAGAACTGTAACACTTTGAGCTAACTGGTAACTATGTAAAGAAACACTTTAACACTAATGTAACACTAGTGTTTCTAGTATATTTACCAAGAAACTTCTTGGTAACAATTAGTACCTATCTCAAGTAATTTGTATGAAACTAAAGTGTAATTATGTATTAAAATCATCACTGTTATCTATTAGAGATCAGAGCCAGTCAAAAGTATAATTTATCATGGTATTGTAAAAGATTGATAAATTCTAGGCTGATCATGCCCTCAGCCTAGGCCAGTAACTATGATTCTGTGTGATCTTAATGAAGTCATAAAGGATTTTTTTGTATGAGCCCATTTAAATATATTTGCTGTTCCAGAAAAAAGTGTTTTTTCAAAAAGTATTTACTTACTTTATGAGGGTAGTATATGTCCTCATCCAAAACAGCAAAATGAAAATGTATGTCCATATGTGTGGTATATGCTTATGTGTTCTCTCTGGAAATTTCACTCCTACAGTATGGACTTCATCTACTGCACAGGTCACTTGCTTACAGCTCCATACAGCAACGGTCTGGAATTTTAATTGTCTCAACAATGTAGTGAATCACACATCTGCCAAGGCAGTGGAACCAATCAGAGAAAGGACTGTCATAATGGAGGAAACATGGATAGACGAGCTGCAGCAGCACCAGTTAATAAAACTTAATTTCTCAAACACCTTCATTACTGCACAAAGGAAAATGGGGTCAAGGCAGCTCTGAGTACACAGCTGCTGTCTGCGCACCACAGTGAAAAGAGGAGAACATTGTGCTAAAGCAAAGGCAGTTTCCCGATCTGAAAATAAAACTAAGTAGGTTTCAAATGAAGAACAAGACCTCAGCATTTTAATCTGCTCCTACTTCTTATTTCAGAAGCCTCCGCAACATTAAGAAAGCATTCAGATCGCCCAACACCGCACACAGGGAGGAGTGAGTCTTGGCTGTGAGCTGATGGTATTTCCTCCACATCCGAAGGTGTAGTGATTGAGTTGTATAATCGGGTGGTATTCACGGAGGCCGCCTGCAATGGGAGACAGTGTATAAAGGCATGCATTAGAATACACTGGGCGGGTTTGATAAAACTGCACCAAATATTACATTACAGACACCAGATTGCAGAATGATGGCAAGATACATCATTTCATATGGTTAAGCACATTGTGAGGGTACAGCTGGGAATTAAATTGTAACTCCTGACTTATAATAGTAGGTCCTTAACACAAAGCCACACTGCCACACATAAGCGCATACAATGCGATTATCTCAACCTGGCAGTGTGAATCAAATTAATTAAACTCGCTGGATATGTTTCAATTTTGAACATTAATCAGCATGAATTATGTGACTTACATGGACAGAAACTCATATTTACGTGACCGAAAAATCAATGCAGGCCAGAGAGAAAATCAGCCAGCTATACTGGAAATTATGTCCATAGGGGCTTGAGCTCCCAAGTGCCTCAGCAGGTGAAGGCAGTTGTCTGAGTTCCAGGTCGGAGTCTGAGCCATTCACAGACAATGATCAGGAGTCCGTATTGACAGAGCACAATTGATTCCCCTCACTCAGGTAAAGGGGATTTCTGCAGCCAATGTCCCCGGGTGTGAATATTTGCATCAGGGTAGCACTTGTTGTGCTGGCCCTCTCGTCCTAACAGACTTATGCTATCTCTTTGCAGCGATAACAATCTACACACATTTAGTATTTGTTTATAGCATTATTGTATTGTTTTTAGGCAAGAAATATGGTTATTTCTTTATCAGCCGTAAATCCCTGTTGTGCATAGATTTTTTTATTATCAGTACAGTGCAGCATTATTAGGAATCTCTAGAATTTATGTCCTGTGAATACTGAGGGAATTGTACTCATCTGCCTTTACTGTTACTATAAGTCAAATTCAAGTCTAGATTTGCTCTGTCCTTTCCAATAATGGGTGTGTTTGTAACATCAGATCACTGGAGGAACTCGATTTAGCGGCCCACAAGAGGAAAACCAGGTGAGGCAAATTGAAACCAATGGAGCCCAATTGGTTAAGATGATACACTCAATACCAAGCTGTTGTAAATGTGACAAAGAAAAGTGATTCTGAAAAGAAAAAAAAAAAAGGAGAAAAGATGAAATGCAAATGCTGTTTAAAATAAGTTCCAGGACAGGAGTAGGACCAGGATTACACAAGAGTGACCCAGAGCGCATCTCCTTCTCAAACCAGAGAGTCTATTCGTCATCATTAGCTGTCTGAGGCGAAAGGCACTTGTTCAGTCTCGTAAGGACGGCGAAACCGCGCCAGTAACGTCACCTGCCGTTAATGGGCGTGGACTGCTGTCTCCTCTCAGATTGTGTATGAGCCATTTGTCGCAATCGGTCCCAACACTTGCCCCCTAAAAGATCATTCAAGCATTTAATCACAAAATCACAGAGGTAACCCGCTGCTCCAAGAGAAATTGCCCTGGTGATTAGAGTACAGGGCTGGGGGTGACTCTCTGGGCTGGCCAAGAGAGGCTCTGTGGACATTTCAGTCATTGAGAAAAGAGTTTGATTGATATTGAAGGTGTGGCCAGTCAGCAAAATCTGCTCTCCCTGTGTGACTAGCAGCATTAGGCTATGAACTGCAGCCTGTAGTCTGTTTGGTAAAAGACTGCTCGGCAAGCACACTGTATATGTTTGAGAGACAAAATGATTTCTTCATATCAAAAATCCATGTTGGCACAGAATATTCTGCAGACTTTTTGGTAGGAGAGACAACAGCAGATTACTTGTTCTTTTTCCTTTGTTTCGTTGACCTTTACCAGACTCAGTCCTGCCTGTTCTCTGCATTCACTGCCTGCTACATTTACATTTTTTCCCTCGGGAGACACTTATCCAGAATGACTTGCAAAGCTGGACTAAGAGAGTGCATCCAGTAAAGTCACGGGGACATCACTACATACAGAACACCACAGACCACAATTGAACACATGTCAGTCCCAGAGCCCTGTAAAAGTCACACAGTGCTACAAGTAATGAGTTAATTTCTAAGAGAAGTATTCTTCAGTAAGGCCCCTCTGCCCCAGTCTAATGCATCTCCTCATCCCCCTGCCCTTTGTGTCTAATTTAAACCACATGCTTTATTAAACATTGTGAAGAGCAGAACCGGGGTTTGGAACAGCGACTGTGCACCATAGCATTGGCTAATAGCACTTTCAAGACGTTTTTTCAACTGCCGCAACTAAAATGAAGCGTGATAATAGAGAAAGCTCCAATTAACGGATTTAAATATCAAATGATACCATTTTTGAAGGGGATAATTGCTTTCCCACATGCGGATTGGAGGGGAAACTGAGATATATCACTCTGTGCCTGTGTTTCACTTTTTAAGAATGTGCTCTTCTCTTGCAAGGAATACAACTACCTTCAACATTAGATATATTATTTTAATACTGCCTGAATAAAAATACAAATAAAAGTTCTTCTGCTGTACCTCACAGCTACTGACGAATAAATTCTACATAATGAATAATTCTAACCACTTAGATATTTTATTTTGACATTATCAAAGCTTTGATAACTTTACACTTAAAGCATATGTCATGCACTCAAGCACGATTCAGTTATCTTAGAAAAGTTTCATCACCTTGGAAATATATCTTAAGCTGGGACACACACACACACACACACACACACACACACAGAGTTATGCTAGATGTTGAATAAACGAAGACAAAGGGGGAGTGGACCATTTCTTTCCTCATAATGTTCCTCAGTGCAGAGGTGCCTTTCATTCTTTTGAACAGTCCATTTAACGATATTCAGAATTTGCCATTTTACTACGTTTTAGACTTTGCCTCTTGTATAATAGCAGAACACTCTTGTGACAGAGTCTTGAGGTTCAATGGGGCTCCATAATCAGACAAGTGAGCTGTTGCTGGCCCAGTCCCTATGTAGTTAGAGCGCCCTCTCCTGACTGGAAGGTGCACTGATACCAGGTGCCCCTTGGTGAACAGGGCCATGCTGGTTCACACCCAAGGATGTGCTGGCATTTTGCACTGCAATTACATCCAGCTGTATTACAATATGTGTTTGCGTCACTGCATGTGAGAATGTCACTGTGTCACCAGGATCACAATAGGTGTAAAAGATGCAATTAAGCCATCCTCTAGCGTACAACTGTTCATACAGTCAACAATCACCAATCAATACAAATTAAGGTTAGAAGCTTTTGGCAGTGAGATCCTTTTTATCATTCACATGCATAACCTTAGCTTCTAATGTCAAGAAGCTTGTTCGCTGCCCTATAAGACTATATTTTCACACAAAGATACACATTAGTATTTTCTCTACATCACCATGGTGTGTTTCAAGTGATGAACCACTAGGGTACTGAGATAGCTATTCCACTGAGACCATTAAGATGGTGAGCTGCTCTACATGGAATGAGAGAAGCCTATGTTCCCATGTTTCCATGCCACAGTGAGGAGCTTTGCATCACCTGGAAATCACGTCTGTGCAGTCATTCTGCATAACATCTCTGAGATCAACAGGGGGTGCCGTTGTGCCAGGGGGACCAGATGGAACTCTCCACAGGAGCCTGTCTCCCTCATTCATTCCATTTTATGAGTACTCACAGTTTTTTTCACACATTAATCATTAATTTTGCTCCAAAGCAACAGTATTTATAGTTAACTCACCTTTGAAAATGCAAATCAGTCAAAATGATCTTTTAATCAAATTTAAAGAAAGGTCATACACCACTGCAGTGTTTGCCTTCTTGCATACAGACAGTGTGAGAGATGTGAGCTCGCCCTGAATGTGACCTTAGCACGGATATTAGGATTTCAGGTGTCTGTCCACTGAGATTGTTTTTGTCAGTCAATGAATAGATGAAATTTATGAAATAGTTACGGTTTAACGCTTTTGTTTTCTATTCCCTGTGTAAAAAGCACACTTTTCAGTTTGCCTGCAGAACACTGTAAATAATCAATCAGAGCAGTCATACAGTGTGGTGGAGCATTGTATGATCATAAAAACCACAGCCCTCAGGAGAACATCATTATGCTAACATGCTGGCAAATAACATCAAAAACCGAGCATGTTTTCAAAAATGACTCTAAACACAGTATCGTTAAAGCTTATTTGCCAAACCACTCTCTCTCCACAAAGAAAAGGAAGCTTGTTTTTTTTGCTTTGCTCGCTCACAAAGAGGCTGGATACCGTTCATGTCACGAAAGAATCCTATACTCTCGCATATTGTTATTTGGTCTACAGATGGTGAGAGTATCGGGAAGCATCATACTGTGTGTTTGAACTGACACTGAGCATGACACAAAGACGCCAGTGCACACAGAGGCTATTTACTCAACTGACAAGTGAGATTTATGGCAGTTTCATGTAACATCAAATAGCTACTGTTTACACACTCGGCACCGTCGCCCATCACAGCTGCTAACCTTCCCAGCACAACTTGACGTTATCAGTGCAGGGTCTTCGCTCAGCTGCCTCCAATTATGCGGCCCTTTGCCTCGATATAATTCAAAGAACGACCAGTGCTAATTATCATTATGTCTGATTCAGATAAATACCAGCAATGTCTGACCCGCAATCCTTCCCATTGAGCATAAATACCGGTGGCAGCGTGTTAGTGGCAATGAGACAAGCGCAGTTCCCTCACCCGTCATCGTCAGAGCAGATTACATTCAAAGGTTCATCTCTCTCAGCTGGATGGAATTCCGTGATTGATTGACAGCCTAGAAGATAAAACCGCCGCTGCAGTCAGGTCCTGCATGTGTATTCTACCGTAATAAACCCAAATGCTGCCTGCTGTTTTTCTCTTAGCCTCTTCAGGAGAGCACAGAAATCTTGGATGAGACCCGATGGCCACACTGGGAGTAACAGAACTGACAAATACCATATGTCCAGCAGAAAGGACCAATTTATTGAAGAATTTGGCCAATTTATAGTCGAATTTGGCTATGTTACTATAAATGGACATCCCTTGTAGGCCATTTTTAAGGTGAGGGTACATACAGTAATAGCAACTGGTGAAGGGGACCTTTATGGAAACCGACAGCGCCAGATTTAAGTCTGAAAATGCCAACAAATGCATGATATTTATAGCGTTCCTTGAGTTTTGGTGTCAGGCAGGAAAGTCAAACAGATATTTTAGCTTACCTTATTCTCCTGCAAGACATTGTAGAGGAGATGGTGCCTCCGATCTCCCTAATTTATTCATTTGATTTCCCTGACACCACACCTCAGCATCCCTGCTGTGAACACAAGCTCACTTCGTTGAACTGATTAATTCTTATTTTCAGATTAGCATTAAAAATAATTTTACTTCAAAGACGCCTCTTTTGTTTTGATGTAAATTGAAAGAAGAAGTCAATTTCCTGTGCATCTCATGTCTGACTAGAGATTATTTGTTTTGGTACATTAACAGGAATGCTTTCATCACAAGCATCCTGTTCATAACCTCCATGGGACTTATTCAAAAAGGGTGCTGGATAAAGTCACAGTGGAAAAAAAAGACAGCAAAATAACAATAATCAAAGTGAATATGCTGGTCTGTATCACTGTACAGTTTTCAAACAGAATGTTTCATAAAGTGCGTACACATCGTTACAGAACATGAGCCGTGTAATTGATGCTTTCAACAGCAGGCCGTCAGAGTTCCAGAGGAGACCTCGAATGAACTCATCTTTAAACATGGAATGACTTCAAATTGTTTCCTTAAAAAAAGATATGAAAGAAACACGAGAAAGAAATTGGGTCACAATGTGGACAGGAAAAGAACTAAAAAGAAGATGTTTTATGGAGGAGAAAGAAACAGCAACTAAATTTCAGCAAAGCCAAATATATATGTAATAAGTACATAAACAAACCCTATTTGCTTAATGCTTAAATGTCGTTGCATATTAATCAAAAATCACACATTAATGGTACTGTCATAATTAGTGAAATGGTGTTTGATACTTTCAAGGAACATAAGCAAACCTCAACATTTTTATATAACCTTCATTTATGACCATGACATGACCATTGGTTTTGATCACGTAATGGTTGTGTTACAGATGATCAAAACTAAGAGTAGGTTCGGGTCATCTTCCGGTTGCATTAAGCTTCCAATTCATTAGTGGCAAACCTTATACAAAATAAACAACAAAGCTAGGGAAGCTACATCAGAGAAAACACACAGCAGTAAATATGAATGACTGTAAATATTACTATTCCCACATCAGTCACTTTCAGGAAAGAAAATGTTTTCAAGAAAATAATAAATAAATAAATAAATACAAAACTCACAAGAGCAGTTAAAGAGAAACTTGAACATTATTTATGCAATAATCCCCTTCCACCTCCCCTGAATACTTCAGATCCTGGCATGTGAGAAGGCATTTGATATTCATAAATGTGTGACGCTATATGTTTTGCGATGTAGCTTTCTTTTTGATCTTTCAAGTTTATGAAACAACCCATGCATGCGAATATATTCATCCCTCATCAAACGCCAACACATCTGTCACGTGCAGTGCCTCTCGCGGGGTGCGTGTCTCCTGATCGTAATAGCCCGCGCCAAATCCATTTCCAAAAGGAAGGGATTACCAGCTACGCGGCTCCCTCTCAGACTCTCTCTTAAATTACCGCGGGGAGACAAACGTTCCTCCCCACGGCGCCCCGGTCACTTCCGCGGGCCCACGTTTTGGGGAACTGAAATGAGAAATCGCGGTCCCTTGCGCTGTTCCTGTCATTTGTACATGGATTGGAAATAGTGAGGCTCTCTGAGCAGGAGGAAAAAGCTAAACCATACCCATGTAAAAGGGCACATCTTTCTTATTGCTCTGCCACATAAAGCCTTACCTCAGGAGCAACCACACGCATGGGTGCATCATATCAAATATGACGCCCGGTTTGGACTTTGGTGACCTGTTCGGAACTCGTCGAGTTAAAAGAGATCTTGCCTCGCTTCTAAGTCACTTCTGATAAAAGTGTCTGACAAATGAATAAATAAATGTGAATGTAAATGAGAGCTTCAGTGACATACTGCGGCACTTTTTAGCATAGTGGTGGAGAGCAGGGCTCATAACTGAAAGGTTGCAGGTTTGATTCCCTGCTGGGGCACTGCTGCTGTTCCCTTGGGCAAGGTACTTCACCCACAATTGCCTCAGTAAATATCCAGCTGTATAAATAGATCCATGTAAAAAGAGGAACCTATGTAAGTTGCTCTGGATAAGAGCATCTGCTTAATGAAATGTTTATTCTCTCAGCACACACCAGTTCAACTTACACAGCTTACATTTTACCCATTATCAGCCTTCACAGATTTTCCTGAAGCAGTTCAAGTGCAAATTGCAACTTGAAAAGTACCCTGCGTGGGTGTTAAACCTGCAACCTCTTGGTTACAGGACCTGCTGCCCAGACAGTGCACCCCACCCAGACTCAACATCCTGCCATAATTTCCATTCAAAACCAGCACTCTGCTGCCATGGAGCCTTCCATCTATTTTTATTGATGAATAAGAATGCTCTCCAAGGTGCAAATGAAATTGCAAGTGAACTGGAAAGAGACTCTGTGGGATTAGTTCCTTCATGCTGGTAAATCCATTAGACATCACTGTATTTTGATGATTAACGTTGGCTGGGCTCAATCCACGGTTATATATATATATAAAAATATGATTAAAATAACACAAATCCGAGGGAGCAGCACTTTGCTCCCTCACGCTGAAGTCGGATGTGTATTGTTCCGCTGTGTTCCAGCAGGGCCTCTTAGACTGAGGTGTGGGTGTGGTTTTGGGAGCGGGTGGAGTTAATTCAGGGTGTGCTTTCTACCTCCAGAAAGCAGGCGGCGAGGGTTGAGGTTCGTGCTCAGAGGCTTAATGTATCTTTTCAGAAAGCTCAAAATTAATCTCCAACACGAATTAGACAAACATATTGAAGAGTTGCTGGCAAAATGGAGGAATTTTTTAATTTGCCTTCTTGGAGGGATACCCTAGTCCTCCCATTCTAACATACAGTTCTAACATATATCTTAACTCTACAAAGTACTTACAGTATATGCCATGAAACATATTATAATCTCTCTTAACTATGATATGGTGAACTGTCAGTATGACATACATTTCAGTGAATATGGCATTGTGATGAAAGAACTCCGTTTGTAACCAGAAGGTCCCAGGATCCATCACCAGAGCACTGTCACTGCAGTGCTTAAGTAAATACACAACTCCAAGGTGGTTTACATGACCTAAATCTATGTCAGACAGCCCTGGATAGATGTGTCTCCCAGGCATATAAGTAAGTCTGAATATTCTGGAAATTTTTATTTATTTCCATCTATAGGCTGACAGTGAATGGTCCTGGAGAGTTGCGAAATCAGCACTTCAATGGCTGAACTCCACATAAGTGAATTTATGCGACTGAGTTAACATATACACGGGGCAATTGGATTATAGTAGCTTTAGCACATGGCTATCACCTGATCGAATCACACTGTTTGCACCCAGAGGATAATCTGATGATGTTTTGATGGCTTGGAATTTCTCAGTGACGCTATTGCACTCATCTGACCTCACTCTCTGTTTAGATCCTGTGCTGAATGACCTCACTGCTTTGAGTCAGTAGAAAAAAACGCAACATTATTATTAATATATATTATGTAATAGCATGTGTGCAGGGCAGCAGTGTAGCATTGTGGTTAAGGAGCAGGCCTCATAACTGAATGGTTCCTGGTTTGATTCCCCACAGGGACACTGCTGCTGTACCCTTGAGCAAGGTACCTAACCCACAATTGCCTCAGTAAATATCCAGCTGTATAAATGGATAACATTGTAAAAACCTGTAATTTCTGTAAGTCGCTCTGGATAAAAGTATCTGCTAAATGCCAATAATGTAATGTAATCTGTTAGCTCCCTGTGCTATGAATCCCCACTTCTGTAATTTGTCATGGGATGCAGGGCACAAATTTGAGCTAATTTCACCTAATACCATTTTTATGAGCAGGTATTGACAGAGTAATATCTGTTAAAACTGAGCTGAATTAATTATTAGAGATATAAATCTAAATTGGTGATTATGTTCTGGAATGACATGATATCTTTTTTCAAAAGATTTTTGGAAAGTCATGATTTTATAATCACCTCTGATTCAATCTAAAACCATAATGCACTTTGTCACTGATGTCAAATTATGAAACTAAGTAGACGGTACTTTAGAGTAAGTAAGTTTTCCAAACAGTTCACATTCGTATCAGCAACAGCCGCACGCACATGTTATGAAACCATAAACTCTTCGATTTTCTTACTCCAAAGGTTAGGCCAAAGCACACTGCGGTTAGATTGAAGCTGGGCTTTGGCCTATATTTACTAGACCTGAGAAATGGCGAAAGGAGCCTCAAGTAAACTAAGCGAGTGCCTGAGGAAAAAATAGCAACACTGTATTTTCTGATTGGAGCAGACAGGAGGATAAGCTGACCCTAAATCAGTGACTGAAGTCTTCATTCTGGGGACTAGCGAACTGTCTGGCTACTGAATCCCGTGCCTCGTTATCTGAACGGCCCTGTCCCCCAGATTTATGCTGTTGGGGGTCAGCGCTAGTTTTGGACATTAATCTCGGTGGCAATGCGAATTGGCTTTTATAAAGACCTCTGTGTTGTTTTTGTCTCCTGAACGCTCACAGTTCAACTGAATGACTTAAAAGGATGTTGTGTACACAAGCATATTGGTTCAGGACATTCCTGCTCTAAGGCTATTAAAGTACAGGGTTATGGGTGGTGCCTTACAATGAGAAATATGTCAGAAATGGGTTTATTATGTGTGTCTATGGCCCCTATCATGGATCTAAAAGGACTTACTGTGTCACAGCCTCCCAGGTTATACGAGGCAGTTATTCTGCACCTGCACCTGAACCCCCCCCACACATCAGCTGAGATGTTACAGGAGGGATTCATCTAGCCAATTAAACTGGGGATGGGACTGGATGACTATACAGAGATCCAAGTGTACAACTTAGCCAGGACACTGGGGAGCACCCTAATCTTTGCAACACGTGTGGCATGCTAAAGACCTCAATATCAATATATCACCCAAAAAACACATCTCCTACAACACTGTCCCTGTCAATGCACTGGGGACTTTCTTTTCTGTTTAGTTCAGGGGGGAAGGCTGACCCCAAATGCCCCCAGCACCTCTTCCTACATCCACTAGGTTCTCTCAGGAAGTGTCCCATCCAAGTACTTACCAAGCCCAGCCACAAGTAGCATCAGCAATCAGGCAGGGCGAGCCCAAAGGGTGATATGGCTGCTGGCAAACATTATGTGAAATGGCGTAATGGTTGACATCAAGACTAACTGTATGTGTGTAATAAGTATGCATTGGAGGAAAAACAAGACAAGCCATAGCACCTAACAGGTGCTCATTGTAAAAAACATATTTTGAAATTATCCATTTATACAGCTAAATGTTTACAGACGTAATCCAGCTGCAATGCAGTGCATTGCTCAAAGTTCCAATGACATTGTCCTACCTGGTTAATGAACCCCATAACCCTCTGATTTCCAGCATAGTTCCCCTCTACACCATACTGCCACCTAGAGGTAAAGTTAGATAACAATAACACGCAGTTGTCAGAAATTTCTATCCTATCAAACGTTGTAGCCAAACGTATCATTAGTGGCAGACAGCAACAAGGTGTGTATATTGTGACTGCACATATATGCTATATGCTAGAAAATATGCTATGAGTAACGTGTGTGGAGATAATACAGTATGTAATAGCTGCCATTTTAAGTATGTGGCTATGTGACAAACGTCACATAAATTAAGTTATCTGGTAGGAAAAATACTGTTATCTGGGGTTGATCTTGAGGCCTAAGCAGTTGTACTAGCCGTAAAAATCTGGTAATTTTTCCCCTATTATTTCATCGTTTCATTTAAATGCGCTCTCAGCTTTTTGCATTTATCTGGTTCAAATGAAAAGAGACAGACACACCGGGACAATCGAAGAACCAGCCAGTGGAGAGGGTAATGGGTGCTCAAAAAAATTCAAATCGGTTAAATATACTTTGCGGCGCAAAGAAGCACTGTGGGACCGTTAAGGGACTTGCCATCGAGCCGCGTCTACTACATTTGGTCTGAACACAATGTACACGAAACGTAAAAATCGTTAAACCACAAAACGAAGGTGGTTTAAGTAATTCGAATTGACAGAACTGTACGTTATTTTAATTTTACTTACCCTTGACGATTGACATAACTTAAAGCAAACGCCGTGACTTTTTTTTAATCAATTACTTAATTCAACTGAATCAATTTATCGACTTTGTCCTCTCGCTTCAATCTATACAGGAGTCAAACAAATTATGTTATGCGCCAAGAACGAAGCCACGGCGGGTTTTTGGACAGAGGCGTCTTTGAAAGCCGTGCAAACGAGCCTATCGCCAGTCAGTCGCGCACAAACTGCGACCAATAGCTGGCTCCTCTCAGAGAGGGATTCTTGCGGCTCTCCTCGTTGACTGTGTCTTGCTCAGGCAAAGACTCGGACTTAACAGTGGGAACTGCGCGCTTTGCTGTAGCACTTCACTCTACAGTGGATTTTAAAAATCACCGTCTGCGTTTTCAAAACACAGCTCCACACGACAACAAACTACCCTTTGAATCGCCATGAACAATCCGGTGTGCTGGGTTATCCTGTGCGGGATGGCTGTTCTGCTGCTTCAGCAAGGTATGCTTTCTTAAAATATTTTTTGTTTGCTTGCTGTTTTGCATGCGGCGCACGTACTTTACCTGTGGAAGATCATGTACTCATTACCCTTTCGCTAATTTAATCAGTTAAGAGAAATGACCTCAAACGTGTGACTTATCCCAGTGTCACTTTCAGGTCGCGCTAATTCTGTTGCATAATCTTTGGCTTGCTTTTCTATAGTGTGACAGGTAGCTACGATAAACAAAGTGGTTAGTTTAGCGTGCTTCAGGAATGGTTGCTATTGCGTGTGGCTTGAATGCGTCTCAGAAAATATTTCGTGAAGGCTGTGATTTCCCCCACATTTAACTGTATTTCATTTAATCAAATATGTTTGCTCTTGTCCAGTGTATTGTGGCATAACGGGATTGTGTCGTTGCACGCTCGATTTTATTTATTTTATTGTCGCCGAATGTTAATGTCTTAGAAATGCTTGTTCTCGGATATTTGCCGATACTCTGCCTCTTCGAGCTTTAGTCTGTGGATCCTGCGGATGTGCGTCTTTCAGTCAGAAAAAAAACTGACCAAACGAGTAATCAACGCGTTTTAAACCCCACTGTCTTTACAAAAAAGTTCATAAGAGTTGGTTGTTTAAGGTCGCCAAAATGTGTCCAGGTCTCGAAAGTTAATTCGAGCGACCCAAAGCACCAAACTCGATCAATTACTGTAGCCAGCTGTCGATGACACATTCACGTTTTCAGGAACGAAGAGGAAGATGTATTCGGTGTCCACAAACATCGCTTTGTAAGCAGGTAGTGCAACAGAACGGTGAGATCCGTGGATAGGTCATCCACGTTCATAATTTTCGGATGGCCAGGGATTCATTGTGGCATTTTTTCGCACCGCCGTTCTTTCCATTTTTAAAGTACCGTCTAGAAGTGCTACGTTAGATTTTACGTTATGGTAAAACTACGGTCGCGGTGGTGCCAACATCACGTCGTTTAATGTCCTAAGATTTTACGCGAATAATGTATCTACATAGCATGTATCTTCAGCAATTGTTTTATCCCTTTGCAAACATAGTTCTACACTGTAGTGAAATGGGTTGCGTCTCTCTCCGTTGCCAAAACGTCGTGAATGGGGACAGGTGTATTGTGGATTGAAAGCACACTCAATAATTTCCTCCTCCTAAAAATATGATTTACGGTGGTGTAGGAGGTTCTGACGAAGACGCACACACAGAGACACACAAAACTTTCCCAATGTGCAGCTGTACCTTCATGGTTCAGTTATATATGCTGCAACCTGATGATAAGACATGCCAAGAGCGTGTGCGCAGTCTTGCATCTAATCTGGGGAACATGCAAGTTTTAACCCTTCGTCAATCTGTGGACTCTCTGCGGTCTTAAAGCTGTGCGCCAGCTAACGGAACATTGTGAATTGGAGCACATTCAATTACAACCAGTGAACGCCGCGGCAAGCCCTTTGGTAACGCCGGGCAACTGAAGAAAAAAACGCAAGTCAATCAAGACAGCCCTGACGAGGAGGGACATTTTCAGATACTTAAGCGCGGTCGCAGAACAGCGAACAAGTGGTTGACGCTGAACTATTTCCGGGGAGGGGGTGTACCCCACGGCTGTACCCCACTCCCTGTACCTAAGAGTCTGTGAAACACATCCAGGGGTTGTGTTGCCTGGATGCAGCACGTGCCAAGCCACCCCTCCCCTCCCCCGAGTCGTCAGTTTCTGAGGTCCCACATGCCCGTGTTTTACGCCCGGTTTTACCAGCAGCAGCCTGCTGCGGTACAACCAGGAATTATCGGTCATTAAAGGAGAATACGCAGCAACAGATGTTTCTTCGGCTTCTGACAGTCAGGACCGAGGAGGCCGTTTATAGTGGTTACGCTGTCTCCGCGGAGGACGAGATGATCACAACAGATGGCCTCGGAGAGATAGCCTTCCCCTTGACAACTCTTACAGCGTGTCTGCTCCGCTCCTTTCAGGAGAGCACGCACCAAATGCTAATGACTGACTTATGTATGATTGCCAGTCTTTTTTTCTTCTTAATTGGATTTCACTTAAGGGACCGTGATGTGTTTGAAAGGTGCTGGATTTAGGTCATCGTAAGTCTACAATAATGGGTTTTTTCCTTAGCTAACCAGGTCTGGTTGGTTGCTGTTCTTCCAGTCAGCCCCTGTAATGTTGGAGCTACAACAAGGTCAGCGCCCAGCCTTACCATTCTGCACAATGGTATTCTTTTTAATTAACAAGACATCCATATAGAAAGAAAAAGGGTAGAATGAAATTAAAAGCCACTAAAATTTCTGCTAATTGTGATGAAATTCCAAAAATTCACCACATACACAGCACATTAACAAGCTCACTAAGATGGCAGTGAAGGCATGCGATTTTTGCAGCAGCTGTAGGCATCTGTGTGGAGCACTGAAGAGGCTTGCACAGAGCGTTCAGTCGTCTTCATTCTTTCATCATCAAGGTAAATAATTAATCGGACTCCACTGTCCACTCTGACAGCAGTATAATTCTCATTCACATGCTCAGTGCAAACATTTCAACAGAACGTACCCAATAATCAAATAGTGTAGTAGAATAGGTATATTACATATTATTTTGGTGGGATTTTGTCATATTCACCCAAATTTAGAGGTAAATATGGGCTGGGTGGGTGGGGGGAGGAGAGTCACCATAATGACATCATCATGGAGCACGATACATCGAGACAGCTTTACTGTTGATTACTTTCTCAGCTGTAGTAATTGATTCATTAAATGTGCCATCGCTTAACTTCATGCCATGTGCATCCATGATGTTACTTAAACCAGTGTCACTCATTTTTAAATTTTGTTTAAAATATAATACAAATTAACAATATAGCAGTAGTTCTTTGGAAAGTTCCGAATCCTTCTCAGAATGGAAATGTTAATTAAGTTAATTTTTCCTTCCCCAGTGTCATTTGAGCCCAATTTCAGTTATTTGGAGGAAAAAAAAACAAATCCTTTGATGTCGAAATGACAGGTTGAATTCCAGACATAGATGGAGCCTTAGTCTCATCTTGACAACATTGTACAAAATCATCCTTTTCCAAGAAGAAAAATCTTCATTTCCTGTGGAAACTGTCAAAATTCTGAGGTCACGCTGTTGAATCACGCTGGCCTACATCGCCGAGCAGTGATGGCTATTGGACCGGTATCATTAACCAAGCGCCAAACACAGACCAGCCCCTTTTTTTTCCTTAAAAGACCCCGTGTCTGTCTCAGGGAGACACGTCCGTGTCTGGCCCTGTGACGTGCGGTCTCATTTCTCTCAAAGTGACACGTCCCCGGTGCTTCACAGCACACCACGTTATTAAGCAAATTAGGCGTATTAGGAGCAGATGATATGTGCGAGTAATTGATATCTGTTACTGACCAGATGTGAAATTGCCACTCTGCCCATTGCGTAAATAGGGACAGAGGGGTTGCCCATTTCCCAAGTGAGCAAGTGATAAATAGGGGGTGGACTGGTTCCGCTATCACATTTGTGGCAGCCATGGCAAACCCTGGCCTCTAATGTTCACGCTGTTTTCAAGTCGGCTCAATTGATTAAAAAGTGAAGAAAAAAAGAAATCTGTGGTTAATGAGAACTAATTTCATGGTATTCAATTTATACCGCATGTTCTGTGTTGCCGGCAACATTTTGAGGTTACACTTGTATTCAGTAAGACTTTGATAAATAATGCATACCCCGTGATGGGTTTACGCACTGAAATAGTAATTTGGTATTTTGTGCATTTACATATTAGCCTGCGTGCCAAGACTTTTGGAATCTGACAAGATCTTGTTTTCTTTGTTGCAAAAAAAAAAAATAATTAAGCAACTCCTCCCATTGCTTTGGTGATATTTTTTGTGGCTTTGGGGTGGTTTGCTCATAAACATTCATAAGATGAAATAATAAATACACAACTGAACAAACAAAACAGTGTACTTCTTGTGCTTTAGGGGAGTGGGACCACATTCCATCCATTGCTGGACAGCACCTGTTCTGTTCAGATGGTAGTTTTGCAGAGGTCTGTTTTTTGTGAGTGCAATAAACAGTCTGCGGCATTTGCTGTAAAAGGAAGACCGACTCTGTATGAGAACTAATTACATTTTAGATGTACTGCCATAACTATATGTCATACTCTGCAGTTGTGCACTACCTGTGGTTCTCCATAAGACCTTTGCATATTAATACAATCTAATACATCTAGTTCTAAATGGGGGGGCTAAGTCAAAGGTTTTTTTTGTCTAGTGGTTTACGTTGGCTAGGTGCTTGTCAGTATATTTTATAATACTTGTTAAGAAATAAACATATTTGGAGATTGTTTGCCTCTAATTGTGTAATATGTGTGCTTTATCCGCTTTTGGTTTAGGTTTGGTCCAGTGTTGATATTAAAGTGTTGGAGATGAATGTTCCTAATGCATAGCAGTGTGAATCATTTGAGGTGTTACTGGGAGCAGGTTAGTGTAACTTGGTGCAAAATGCCTTTAGATTGTATTTACAAGTGGCTATATTGTCATATCCCATAGGCAAATTAGATTTAGTTAAAAAGGACAAAAAAAAACAAACATTAGAATGGTAGTACAGAGCATTTGCCAAGGAAGTTACACATCTGACATTATACAGACAGCCTGTACCAAATTAGCTATAGTCCCTGCTTACAGCACATCGCAAAAAACAGAAATTATTCAGGCGCATTTTACATACGACTGTTGTGCATGGTCTTAACTTTCTGCTGGTAAAAATAGATTTTCCCGGTACTTATGCAGGGCTGCTCGACTGCAGTCACAGAGGGATGCAAAGCAGCCCATTTGTTGCTCTCTTTACAGCGCTAACGCTCTCAGAAGCGGGCAGGCCAGCTCAAGTGCCTCAATCAAGACAATGATTTGTTGAATCAGGTGGTTAAGTGGCTGGTTGGAATGAAATGCTGAAAATTACTCAGGTTTCGAGGTATCGGGGGGGGGGAGTGGCTTCCTGACCAGCATGTGTTAATCTCAGGTTTGTTTTCTTCCTTATTCAAAGAAGAGGTTTTGCAGTAACTCCCTTTTCTGGCCTCTGTGATTGTACAGAGAGTAGGATTCAGGTCAGTGTTGTTTTCCCAGGCAACTGTGCCTCTTTTTCAATCACACACCTTGTACGGCACAAAGCTACATGCATTTGAACCAGTTTTACAGTTTTGACATCCTCCAGCCCCACAAGCAGCTGGCTGGCACCGGGTACTTTTTCTATGCTTAGAGATGTTGTGCTATATTATGTACTTAGTTAATTGAACATATACATCAGCTTTATATATTGGTTATAGACTGTTTGACAAGTAGTAAAATGTTAAAGCCATTAGTAAGTAGGCAACAATAATAATGAGAATAAATGATGATGATGACCATCATAATTGTGGAAGCTGGCAATTTGCACTGATGCAAAAAGAGTCAAAATTCACTTGTGGGAAAGAGATTCCTGGTGGTTTTGCAATGTTGTCAGCAGAAGGGAGTACCCTGCAGCTGCACTCAGGTTCTTACGATTTTGCCATTGCAGATGCAGTGACACTGGTTAAGGGTGCTGGTGGAGCACAGTGGCAGAAGGTAGCTAGCTCACTAACCGCCACAGATGATGAGCACTGCATTGTAACTGCACCTCCCCTGCAGAGAGGCTTAGAGGAGCTAATACACACTTGTTGACAGGGTGACAGGGCCAGGCAGAAGCGAGTCCTCTAACAAGAGTTTTTTGCAGCCATTAAATTCTTATTAGTACGAAAAAACTTTTTTTTGCGGGAACAAAAGGTGAAGTTTTGGTCTGTTGGTTAGGAACACGTTTGCGTTTGCTTTAATGAAATTAGTTGTGCTATTTATAATGTTGCATCTGGTCAGGTCTGATGCCCCCCCCACCTTCTGTGGCATTTTCCTCTCTGCTTAGGTCAGATGTTCCAGGTGGGATTGACATCACTAAATTTAACCCAGGAAAGCTGCGTCAACGCAAGGCCGGCTTTCACAGATGTTCTGCGCGGCAAGGTAGCACTCCACCACAGTCTGCTGATTCTTGGGGCTTTTAAATGAGCAAAATCTACAGGAAATAACTGGTTTTACAATGTTTGTTTCAGAGTTCATTTGCGCACCAGCTGTTGTTTTCATTGTAGGGCTTCACACAGGCACATATGAAGGCAATTCACCTTTAAACACAGAACAATAAAAAGGCAAATATGAAAACTAACTGAAGTAAGCTGCCGCAAGCACTCCCCAAAGACAGCAGCTTGGGGCCAGGCCAGCAAAATGTGCTTCCATTACAGGCAGCTCTATAAAAAATACATGAAACAAACCCCAGAAATCCCTAGTAAGGCATGGGCGGGCTGGATAGCTGACCATTCACTGTCCCTTCTGGAGACAAACCAACAACCCTGTAAAACTGCATTGCAAAGCACAGAACAAACTCTCCCAAAGGGCACAGTGAGCTGTGCCATTTTTAAGGACTCGCTGATGAGGTAAGAGCCAGCAGCTGCTCTGATTAGTGATGATCTGCAGCTGCTGCCATGTCTATGAGTAGGGCAGCACTCCTGTGAGTTGGGCTGGTGCTGTCCATAGTCCTGCAGCCCTTCTGTGATTCAGGCTGGTGCTGTCCATGGCCCTGCAGCATTTCTGTGAGTTGGGCTGGTGCTGTCCATGGCCCTGCAGCCCTTCTGTGATTCAGGCTGGTGCTGTCCATGGCCCTGCAGCATTTCTGTGAGTTGGGCTGGTGCTGTCCATGGTTCTGCAGCACTTCTGTGAGTAAAGCTCGAGCTGTCTGTGGTCCTGCAGCATTTCTGTGAGTTGGGCTGGTGCTGTCCATGGTTCTGCAGCACTTCTGTGAGTAAAGTTCGAGCTGTCCATGGTTCTGCAGCATTTCTGTGAGTTGGGCTGGTGCTGTCCATGGTTCTGCAGCACTTCTGTGAGTAAAGCTTGAGCTGTCCGTGGTCCTGCAGCATTTCTGTGAGTTGGGCTGGTGCTGTCCACGGTCCTGGTCTGCACAGGGGCCTACGATGCTTAAAGGGCAGCAGTTAGAATGCCTAAGAGACAGGAGCAGCCCCCTCTGTGTCCAACTGACAGGATCTGTGGCTTTTGTTCTCTGAAACTGTCATCTGAGACCCGCTGTGATGAAGGCTGATAAAAAGCTGGGATGCTTCAGTAGGACTTCCTTCCCATCCTTTTTTTCACAGAGGAGGCCAAACTAATTAAAAATAGAGTTAAAATGAGGTCCGTATCCACTTTGGTCTCTTGTGTTTTTGGGAGTGCTGTGTGTTCTTTTTTACTCCTGGATTTCTCCAGCAGAAGCAGAGACTTATGCACCACATATCAGACATTCCAGCATTAACCAGGCCTGCTTATATATCATGTCCAACTCTGAAAAATCCTCTCAATCATCTCCGCATTCTCTCCAGTGGCTGGTTTAGGGCCTTGTCCATTGCCCCCCCTCAGCTGGCTCTCATTCCAGGACCCTCAGTCTGCCTGTCTGCTCAGATGCCATCAGGCTCTGCTAGACTACCTTAAACTCTACTGTTTGACTAGTCTTTTCTCTCTCCCCGCCTCATCCTTATCTTTCATCCTGTGCAAACATCTCCTCATCTTTCATAACCGGCTGCCAAATTAAGGACGAATGCAGTTCAAAACTTGTACTAGCATAATGATCCCTCAAACGCACCTTCCCGAGAAATCCTGAAAAATGCTGAGAAGTCCTCATCTACCCCCTGTACGCTTGCCTGTGCTGTGCCCTCCCCTACTGCTGTCTGCCTGTCTGCCTGTCTGCCGGTCTGCCTGTCTGCTCAGCAACGTCCAGCAAGGGCCGGCCTTGGCTCATCTTTGGCTTGCTAGTGATTTAATGCGTTCATCTAAATTATGTGAAATAATACTGTGACAGTGTATAAATTAGTTAATGGTTGTACATGCAATATTAACCACTGAGATGAATTTAGATGTAGTAAAATACATTGCCTTCAAAACCATTTTACAGCAAAATTTTCAGCCCTGTATCAGTTACATCAAATTATGTAAGCTCTGGAAATATAAATGAAATTCAGAAAATCAAATGTGCAGGCAAGTGTGCATGTTGTTTGACAATCTCCCCAATGAAGTGAACCAAGATATTATTTGCTTTTGTGGCATTACAGGTGAATGTGAAGGCATTCTTGGTTATGTTGAAATATTATCTTGTACAGGTTGCACTGTTTAAGTGTACACAGAGTCCAAAGTAGTGCATGTCTAACATTATGATGTGTGTAATATGTTGTCATTGAGGGCATGTGTGTATGCATGCGTGTATGTGCTGTAGAAGGTCTCCGTGAAGGACGTCCTTTTGTTCTTCCTGGTCCTTCCCCTGCTCTGAATGCGTGCCATTATCCTCTGAAGGTGGGACCATCCGGCACGCCTTCCGAGTTTGCCGCTCTGACCCAAGGCGGCGTTCGGTAATTTAATGATCTGGAGAAGCTCGGTTTCCTGGGGTAAAGACCCAGGCCGTACTGCAAGCGCGAAGCGGAATGATCGTTAGGCGCGTGATTGGCGAGGAGATGGCGGCGCGGGTCTTTTTTAGCCCATTTTTAATGGCGCACAGACGGGGCTGTGATCCCTCTGTCTGTGATTAATATGTACCTGGCAGGTCATCAGTCTGGTGGCGTGGAGAGCTCAGGAATTTCATCTAGCGCTGTCACTTATCATAGTTAAAGCCTGTGACGCACTGATTAAAATAGGACAGAGCGTTCAGCAGGGGGGGCTTGTGGAGGGTTTATGAAAGCCTAAGAGCTCAGCACAGAACTCATCTCCTGCACACAGATCAGTCGACGCTCACCACACTCTCTAACAACTCCTGTAACATGTTAATACTATACGCACGTTCAAAAATGCAGTTTACTCTGTGGGACACTTACATGTGAACTCTTTTCTTTTTTTCAAATTGATGGCACAGTTAATTCTAAGTGTGAGGCCATGATGCCATCCAATGTAACATCTAAGCATCTTACCTGCCAGCCAATCACACGGCTCCTAGCTAAGATGAGGAGGACTGAGATCCCAGTTGCCAATGGACACCCTCCTTCAAGCATGTTTCCGCAGGCAACCCATCACTGTCAGAATGTAGCAGCTTTCAATGCAGTTAGAGCATAACCATACATTTTGAGTGTAACCATATAGATGTTGATGCTTGTGAAGGATGGAGCTTTGAATGTATACTGATTTAAAAAGAATAGTAATAAAAATAAAAAGAGTCAAAGTTGTTGTTCTGCTATTTTCAGGTTTTGTTCTGCAGTTAGACAAATTACATGCTTCTCTTGCATTTGGAGGTAGGACACTCAGCCACAAATATAAACAGTCGATTGGTCTCACTTTCACCCAGAAAATCTTGCAGGAAGAAAAAAGCCTGCGCTCCTGAAGACTTAAAAAAAGATGCTTTTTAGAGGACATCAACCTCATCTGAACCCTTTTTGAATATTTCCTCCACATCCATGAAAAAAAAGAAAACAGGTGGCAACATCATTCTGAAACAGACTGTTACTCAGAATTTATACTGGCTGTTTTTGTCCTTTTATACGTAGATTCAGACAGTGCAGAATCAAGGATGATTAATCGTCCTCACGTGTCTGTGTTTGGTGGATTTATGAGTGTCTACCCGCAGTAACAATGCCATGTAATTATCCTGTCTCAGATGCTGTTAGTCCACATTTTATATGGTTTCTCGAGAAAGGCTAATTTTATGCACCCTCAACAGACTCTCTTGGTGTAAGTGAATAAAAAGGGCACCATGGTGTTTACCTCAGCGTTGAGGCTTCTCTAAACAGAAGTGAGAAATTTGAAACCACTTTGAGCCTACTTGTAACCGCGTCCTGGATGTTTTCTAAGTGTTGTGTTGAAGGATTGAATCAAGATTAAACCTCAATTACCATGTTCAATTGCTATCTCCAAACAAAGCTGTGAGATTGCATCTCCCCCACCCCCCAACCCCCACTCCCCCTCGTTGCTGTTTATCTGCATCTGTCGCAAAATGCTTCCAATGAGGTCAGCTCTCTTGACATTAGCAAATGAGTTTATTGACAGAACGTACAGAGAGGCGGATGCGCCAGAGCCCCCAAACCCGTGGGCCTCTGCCTCGTTTCTCACGGCGTAGAGAGGCAGTTTCAGCATGGGAGTGTCACAGTCTGAGCCGCTTTCCCATCTGCCTGAGCCCGGAGTTAATTATTCAATGTCATTATTTGGACAGACAGTCAGCTCACCTCGCATCTGACATCTGAGCACAGCATGCCAGTCAAACGCTTAGAGGCTGTGCTATGCAGACATGAATCTAAACAAATATGAATCTCCGGACCTAATATTCATTAACTCAGACACTAGCCACTGTCTGCCTTTCAAGTACTTGGTGTGAACAACAAGGATTCACTGACAGGTTACAAGTGAGTGAAGAATATTGAATTAAACAGCCGTTGATGGAAATAGTTGTTTCCCTGCTTCAGTAGTCTCCTTGGTACACCATTAGTTGCATTATGGATGGCAGACTGAGAAGTAGAAGGATACAGTGGCCTAACTGCTAATTTTACAACTGCTATAATGTAAGCTGTAGAAACTGTGAAAATGAGAGTCCTTATAAACGCACAATAAGCACATATTGACCTGGTTAAGAGTCCTTTTCCCCCCTCTTCCTTATAGCTGCAGACTGTGTGTACAGGGCACGGTTAGTCAGCATCCAGGACCCTCTTATCACCTTCTCTTACAACCTTGAGCAGTTCAGCAAGAGGAAGAAAAAAAGCATTCTGCACAAGCTGGCTGTCCCCAGGGGTAATCTGTTCCCCACCTCTCGAGGAAGCAGTAGGATGCTCTTGTTTTCTTTGCTGAAGAGGCTAATTCTGCCATACCCAAAAGGGCAGGCCCTTTTTCCTTCCTCCAGCTCTAATCCGGCTGACAACTCAGCCACCCAAGTCCTTTTCCTCGGGCACCAAGCAAGCTGACAAATCACCCAGGTGACCCGAGTCGCCCTCGCATGATCCACTGCTAGAGGTGTCGAGCAAGCGCCGGTGATGTCAGCGACCGGGAGAAGGGGCATGATGTCATTCCTTATGCATCAAAGCGGAATAGCCAATCAACACAAAGGTCTAAATTAAAGCCGCTGGCTGACAGAACAGGGAGCCTGAAATGGTGCCAGACCCCATGTGGAAAGTTTGCAGTGTACTCTTTTTCAAAAAGGGCCAAATAACTGTTTCACACAGCCAACCAATCCTTATAGTCAGAGGAGCCATGATGGATCCAGTCCTTCAGTGGATGTCGGGACACCCGCTCCAGCAGAGTTCTCATAGCCCTAATGGTATGGGGTTACCCTAATGGCCAGAATCTTAGTAGGTGCAAATCAAATAGATGACAACTAAACATGATATAAGTTCCCTGATGGCCTCATGTGAGACATGATACTAAATGTTTAACTGAAAGCTTGGGTGGGGGTGACTGCTGGGGTGGGAGGCAAAATGTAACTACAGGTAATGTCACCTGGATCTGGTGCTAAAATAAAAAAAACTAGAATTAAACCTTTCTGGACTCTATATGTTATATATATATATTAAACCTTTCTGGACTCAGGCCATTGTGTATATACTAGATTTATATGGATATATATATATGTTAAAAAAAAATATATATATATATATATATATATATATATATATATATATATGCCATTTAAATTTCATCCAGAACTTTTACCTTTGACGTAATGTTGCAAAAATTTTAGTCTGCAGGAGTCCAGAACCTTGCGACTGTTTTTTTTCCTGTCTCCAGCAGGTTAATTATGTCTGCTCTCTTTTGAGCCATAATTATGTAGATGGAAGTTTCCTCATATTCTAATTTCAAATTGATTTTTTTTACATTCTTCCCAAAGATAGAAAAAGTAAAGCTGGTATTACTTCCTTTCGTATAAACCCAGATAAATACATGCAGCATTTTCTCAGATTTATGTCTTTTTCCAAATTTTCTCTGTTAACACACCAGGAGAGGTGTGGCGTGGAACAGTCGTGCAGAGATGTGTAAGAAAGTGACGCTTTGCAACAACGTTTATGACTGTCAGGTTTGTGACAGGTGAGGATGTCTCCACTCAGACGACGTTCGAGTGGAGTTATTTATGGTAGGCCGTCTGAAGGTCTCCAAAGCGCGTAAACACACCAGCAAAATGACAAAATCAGGGAAAGTTTTAGGATAAGAAAGTGTACATACCTTTCCGAATGTCAGGATTCAAGATGAAGGGCAGAGGAACTGAAGAACCTGAACACCAAGAACTTGGTCCTTTAACTGCAGTTGAAACCGCAAAGTGTATAACCTGAAGTGTTCTTGAAAGACTAGATTCACTTCTTAAACATAACATCCAGCGTAGACCACTCAGGTTTGGTAAATTCTGCAGATTTTCACTCATTATTTGGACCTTTTCTCTATTTGCTGCCAATGCATTCAACCACTATATCTTAAAATGAGTTGCATCTAGTGCAGCTAGAATTTAACTTCAACTGATTCAGACTCATACCTCTGATACGGTACTTTAAAACCATGAAGCCTTTTTATGTCTCTCACACATTTGTTTTCCATCGTCCTCACCCAGGTTCCAACAGCCATTTCTAAGCAATATTTATAATAGATGGCTTTGCTCAGAAAGATTTTCCTTAGTCCTTGTTTTTGGATTTAGGGTGTTCTGAAAGCGCAGGCAGCCAGAATCAAGATGAAACATTATGCACGTTTCCTGCACAAATAAGTTGGTTCCTAATTTGACGTTTTGGAAATTATTTGCAAATCTCAGCATTGCTTCACAGCAGATTCTGCACTGCTTACTGAATGGCATTAAGGCTTAGGGGGGATCCTCGTAATTAAATGTTCAACGCCTGAGTGGCCATCTTAATGGTTCCTCTCAGTCAATATAAAACAGAATATTTCTCATTAATCATGACCCTTCGTTACAGCTACCCGTTAACTGCTTAATACAATAAAATCTGTCATTTTTTTGGATCAGTTTATATGCAGATGTTCTGGCATTTTCAAGCATTTGTTAATTTATACAGTATTGTGTTTCCAGGAGGTATCCTATTTACATAATAAGATAATGTCTCTAAAAAGAAACAAAAAAAGCAACAACAGTTCTCCTTCTTCAGGTTTATTAGTTTACCATCATGATGGTCAAATTGCTTTGATCCCTTTTTGTTCAATCCGTAGAGGAACATTGAATAAGTTTAAAATATTTGTTGAAGACAGTATATTCCTTGCAACGATAGGTGAAAGCATTTTCACACCTGGCCTGGAATTGATTATGATTTTCTTGAGATGTGGAAGCTCAGCTGGCTATTGTTGACTGTTCCTCAGAATGACTCATTAGCATTTGCTGATTTTTCTTATGAATATTAATATGTTGTCAGAGAACAATAATCATGGGAGTAACAAAAACAATGCAGTCCTAATCAGTTCTTAATATTTTTTTAACCTCTAGTTTATCAGGGAGTGTCGTTGTGATGAAGAATATTTTTTCAAAGGAGAACGGCCTCAAAACATTTTAATCTCAGGCAGTACAACACATGCAAACAAAAATGGAAATTAAAGAAAAAGTAACACCTCAAGAATACATTTATGCCAAGCTTAAATGAAAGACTTAGAAACAGTTGGTTTCGGAGGTATGCAGTGGCTCTACAGCTCCTTCAGCAGGTGCATTGCTCCTGTTTACTGTGTGTAACTTCCCTCGAGGCACTTTCCCCTGTAAAAGCACAAGTCCTGGTATTTTTGAGTCTAACTGAAAAAAAAAAGATGTCTTGCACTTGAAAGCACCAGATATCTATATAAAATCCATGTCCATGGGTATGAAAAATTCCAATCATTGTGTTCATTAAATTCATAAAGATGTGTTTTTTTTTAAACAAAAACTGGTTCCTCTCTCAACATCAAAGCAGATCTGTAATCCTGCTTTCAGAGGTTAGACACAGGCTGAGATAACATTTTTACAGTGCCCTTATCTTATTCATATTCTAAGTTAAAGTGCTCGTTAGCGGCAAGTATTCCTAAATTGGGCAAGCAAGGAGAAAATAAGAGGCAAGAAGCATCCCGCCATTCACATTCTAGGATGTGCTTGAGGTACATTTTTGCATATCAAACAGCGAAGACTAAAACCGCTTCCACATGCAAATTGCTTTTTATTCCAGAGGTCTGACAGGGTCCAGACTCCTAATGGCAAAGCTGGCATCATACATTTTGTAAACCATATAAAATACCTGCCACATTTAAATATAACCACATTAAACAACACAGGTTTATTGTTTACCTTGACCGTTTCTATCGTAATTTGATCTATGAGGAAAGTAATCAAAAGACTCAGTGACCTTGTGTAGGAAAGGCTGTGTTTGAAAGGATGTTTTTTTTTTTAGAGAAAATCCCCTTCACCTGTTTCAGAACACAAGCCTTGTTTTTGTTTTACAGCAAAGCCAACTCGTAGGTGCAATGCGTGGCCTGCAGCAAAAGTATTGACTCTTTGTGTGGGAAAGGTGATGTCCCTCTTTCCCAAAGCACCATGCTGAGAATGAGCTTGACCTCTGCAAGGATGTGATGGTTATTTATTCATCCGGTCAGTGTTGCATGGTCAGAGCGTTGGTATTTTGTGCTATCTAGAGCGCTGCAAATAGTACATAGCACTATATTAAAATTTGATTGATCATAAAACATATGCCACTGTAATGATAGGAGTGCCTTGGGAAAATACAAAGAATGTTTATCTCCCATTCCTTTAATGTCATCAACAGGGAAACTTTGATTACAGCTCTGACTCAAATGCCAGTGTTCAAAAGTTGACAGACATGCTAATGAGACCGTGTAGAAATGGCATTAATATTTGATAGTCCCCAGATAAATTTGCTGTGGGATATAAAAAAAGGTTAAAGCCATGCCACTTTCTGTGAAAGTTAACCAGGAGGGTTTATGTGAATGCTTCAAGTTACGTGAATGCTTCAAATCCATCCATGGATTTCAGAGGCTGGTGGTACCCTGATGTTATTCTAAAATGTGTCACATTTCAGCAAAGCCAACTCAGCCTAAAACATAAAGTGAAAGCCACCATTACATTACATTATTGTCATTTAGCAGATGCTCTCATCCAGAGTGACTTACATACAGCTGGATGTTTACTGAGGCAATTGTTGGTTAAGGACCTTGCCAAAGGGTACAGCAGCAGTGCCCCAGCAGGGAATTGAGCCAGCAACCTTTCGGTTATGAGCCCTGATCCTTACCACTACCCCACACTGCTGCCATGCCATAGCCAGTAGGCAGTAGCTGGTGACAACCATCTTCCTTTATGACATCAGGGTGTAGTTTCGGAGATGTGTGATGTGATGTTGTCCTCATGTTAAATGGATAAATAGCTATCCAGTGAAGGAATCGGCTAACAAGTTTTTGAGACATGTTCGTTCATTCAAGATTGATATTACAAAGTAGAGTTAAATTGCTGGCATACTAAAGGAACTACTTACTTTTTGAAAAGGAGATGGTAAACATTTCCATGTATGTATACTTGGTGTTCTGTAATACAAAAGAAATAATTACCTGACCAAATACTCAGTAGGGATGCACAATACTTTTTGGATTCAGCTGAGTCAGATTCAGCTGAATCCATGTATTTTGTCTCTGCCCTGCTGGCTCACCTGCTGCCAAGGGCATTGAATGGATGACCCAGTGGTGGTTATTTTCTCGTTGCCCTAAAACAATGGATGTCATGACAGATGTCAGTATTTTTTCACTGATAGAAGGTGGCTTTAGCAAAGTGACATGCACCTTCCTGAGTGAAGAATGAGCTTGCAGCAGTTAAAAAAAAGCAAAATCAGTCTTAGTATCACTGCTGTTATAACACCTGGAGCACTTTCTGGGGTGCACCATTTGAAGTGGCGGGTGAAGTCTTGATAAAAAAAAGGTAGATAGCCGTGGCAGTAATTCCTCTGACCGCACCTCGGAAATTCCTTTTGATGAACAAAAACGGCGCTGAAACTGCTATGCCCGATACAGGCGTCTGAAAACAGCGGCGGACCTCAGGCTAAAAAAAGATCCATGCAGCTAATGGCAGGACAAGGGCTGTGTTTGTGCAGGCACCCTGATGAGAAGGATGTCAGAACCATGCCAACAGATAAATGCTAAAACTGCACCAAGGTACGTCTTTTTTTCTCCCCTCTCTGACAGGATAACAACTGACGTGTGAAAAAGCAGTGAAACAAAGCAGAGTGTCTGTGTCTTTTAGGCTTTCTGTGAGATGATTTCATACATAATATTATTAACTCAAATACTCTGATGTTTGCAGTTTTCTAAACTTAAACGAGTCCCGTAAAATAATCAGTTAAAAGTATTCCATTTTATTTTTTAATACATTGCAGTAATTTCCCTTCCTCTACATCTCTGTAGATACAACTAAAATGCAATTACGGTGCAGTACTAGTCCAAGCTACACTGTTACACCAATAAAATAACCCCAATTATAGCTGTTCGGGAAAGTTTGAGTACACTCAGTGAAATTGTTTTGGGAACAAATCGTGGCCTACTTTAAACTTCTGATATTAACACCAACAGTCTTCTTCAGCAGACTCCCAACAAGTTACTATTTTGGTTTGCAATCATATATTAAGTTTGATGTGTTACTTTTGTGTAGTCTGTTCTGGAAAGTGAAATTACACTTACATATAAGTTTTTCTGCAGTGTCTTAATTATAACACCACAGTAAGTCTAGTCAAAAATGACTGTTTTTACTTTATCTAACTAATGCTAGCTTCCAAAACTTATTACTTCCATGTGGCTATGTGGCTGAATTTAAAGTCACTAGGTGACTGTGCCTTACAAGTAACAATCAGTGCAAACCTGGTATCTCTATTAAACACCAAAAAGCATTACACTGAGGGTAGTGTGAATGGATGGCAATGGTGGACTATTTTATGGTTATAGCAACCGTTGAACTGGTATACATCTACGCTTAGTTAAACTGACTTCTAAATTGCCAGGCAACAATATGAACATACCAGAAGTGTGTCCAGCAACCCAGGCAGTTGCGGCAAACTGTTGACCTTAAAACCTAGCTGAAAGGTTTAAATTAGTTTTTCATCACATTTGTAACTAAATCAGAAATAGGTGGAATGGGTGTCTGACCAATTAAAATAATGACACTGGCCTGGATGTGTAATACTGCAACAAATATGGTTAGCTAACTAACTAGCTTGCTAAGTGGCCTCATTGCATTATATCACATTACATCCATTTAGCAGACTCTCTTATCCAGAGTGACTTCCACTACAAAAGAGCAGAAGTGTATCCACTGAAGTTAAATGAGGAACATTGTCAGACCAGGTTAACAGCACTCCCAGACTGGTGAGTGTGAGCATGACACTATGGTGAAATGACATTGTGTGTTTTGTATTTTATAACTGTTTCAACCACATGATTTTAAATGGAACTCCACACACTGAGTCAGAAAGGACATCAGCCAATCAGCAGCCTGTAGAGAATACAGCAGAAACTAGCTACTGACAGCTCTGGAGGGGTATAACTAGCAGGTGAGCCTTCGTGAGAACTCACCAGTTTAGCCAGCTGTCAAAATCACCATCTTTACAATGAGCACGCTGTATACATTTTGATTTTTCAGCAATGTTATGGGCAGCTGTAACACTACTACAGGTATACGGACAAAATATCTAAAAACAAATAAATTTTTTCTATATGATTTTTATATGATTATATGATTTTTTAATTATTTAATTCATAGTGTCCAGTTCATTTCTTGAACTTGAGGTTCTGAATCCCACCATGCCACAGTTCTCTGTGTCAGAACAGTATTAAGTGTCATGCATTTTTACTCATTTGCTTGCTTGACAGAAATGTCCACCTTAAGCCAATTTTGGCAGGTTGTCATTTTGAATGTTGATGGATGGGTGATAACTGCCAAGGTGTATTTTTACATAATGAGGTTACTGACAGCTAGCACATCATGACACATCACACATTTGTCATCAGAAATACTGCATATTTTAGGGATAAGTAGGATTCAGCCTTTGGTTCAGTGTTCAACTGAGTCTTTTTTGTACTGGATTTGATATTCAATCAAAACCTCAATTCAGAGCAACCTTAATGCTCAGATATTTCTAGTTTTCTAAAAGGCATATCACATTATGAAAATAATGATACACTGTAATGAAGAAGTAACACTTGTATTACATGCAGAGAACAAATTTGTCTCAGTCAGAGAGTGATTATATTTTTCCACAGAGTGATATTGAATTTCAGTCAAATAATAGCTTTCATCTACATACACCATTTTCAAGATAATCTCTTTGAAATAGACTTATGATAATAATACCTGTCATATTACTTGAGAATATTCTTTTGGCAAACACCTACTGTTTCATTATGTTCACTTATGTATCTAACACCAAGGAGGATTTCTTCAATTTCTTTTACAGAGTGCTTTTGCCTTGCAATTTTCATGTGTGCAATGGGAATATTTGTACAAGTTTTTGTCTTGTCCAGCTGAGGTATGCTAACATATAAAACTGTAATACTTTATCTCAAGCATTTCACTGATGAATGTAAACAGTAGCCAATTGGTTGAGGTATGAATGACTGCTCTTTATAATGCATTTCATTACATTTTGTTAAACAAAATAAGAAGATATCACATTATTTGACTGAAAATGGAGGGACAAAAAAAAAAACAGTTGGCCAAATGTATTTCCATTTTCTGTATTATACAAATATGCCTCCTAAAGCAATTCAAAATGCACATTTGTCTCGTTTATAAAACTGACAATAATGTTTTGTTTCATACAAAAAGGGCTGAACATGGCCATTTTCCATGCACTCAAAATGACTAATGTTTCCATCAGTGATATGTTTTTTTTTCCCCTACAATTTCTTACTGGATTTGTTTATTTATTTATTTTCTAACATGACTGCTTATTATGGGTTATTTTCTCTGTGGTGTTTCCTGAAGCCGTTGGCTGGTTTCAGTTTCTCTCCATTGTGCTTGCCTTTAGACCCAGTCTCCCGTAATGAAAGCTTTTGCAGGACAAGTGAAATAAACATATAATAAACAGGCTGTGGGTCACTTTCGTTGGGCGGCCGAGTTCCTGGCTTTCCCTCTCACTTGCTCGGCTTGAAACTTTTCGAGAGTCTAGGTGAGACGCACATAACGTTAGCCCAATGTAGTCTGACACACGTGCTCAGACTGCAGACATTGGCAGGTAGATCACATCCTTCAACAGTAAATCTTGTTCCTGTTTTTTTTTTATTTTTTGAATAATTTCCTCTACCGTGCTTTGGCCTAGTGAGTCCTGAAGCCAGGCTTTCATAAAGGCACCACTGCAGACTGCACAGGAGGATGGGTTCCTTATTAGAGATTTAAGATTCATAATTTATCTGTCATAGTCTCTGTTCGTGTATCCGTTCAAGGCTTTGCCGGCGCGTGATTGGAGTGAAAGGGAGTCAGAAATCTCAAAATTGAATATGACTGATGCAGAGAATGGTTTAATAAGAAGAATTATTAATCGTGATCAAAGAAGAAAGTGTGTTCTTGGCCATGGGATTACTTCCCCTGGAGGCATGTCTGTTTCCATGCTGAAGGTGTACTCACTGTCTGGGCTGAGGGAACATTATCAGTAGGGGAGGTCTAAAAAGTTACTTCACTTCAGTTGCAGCATATTTGGAAAAATATATATCTTTTAATAAGTTACATAAAATTATATATATATATATATATATATATATATATATATATATATATATATATATATATATATATATATATTTCCTCATGTATATGAAAATAAGAGAAATGTACTCCTCTTTCCAGCTCACCTCAGATCGATAGTGCAGAAGTGCAGTTGCTTCTAAGCTCATAAGTGACACAGTGATCAGTCAGATCACTATGTTAGAGACACTTGTAGAAAAGTTTAAATTTAGTTATGTCTATTTTTTAACCACCAACTACTTTTTAATACCTGTTTTTATTCTGTCTAAGTGAGTAATAAAGTAAACAGGGACTGTAGTCACTCTCTCTGTTGCTTCCAGTTTCCACGAATAAGGCAATGTGTGGCTGATTATTGATCTTTATTTGTTCAGCAGACACTATTATAAGATGTGTAACTGCAATTTACATATCATGCATTTATACAGCTACAGTACGGTGTCACTGAAGCAGTCAAGATTAAGTACCTCGGTCAGGAGTGCAGCAGCATATCATTTATATATGTTTATACAGTTATTGTTTATTCAATAACTGTATCCAGTGTTGCTTGCACTTTTAAACCTTCTGTGGCTTTGTGGCTATTCATTACCATACCAACATAGATAGTGTACAGATGTACAAGTACATGGATGTTGTAAAACACAAATGTGTGCCAGATCTTGTCTCTACAGTATTCTTGAGATATTTCATCTGCTTAGGCTTTGTTAAACACACCATATGATTTTAATAAGCCCCTGCAGAAATGTTCAAGTTATTGTTGATCCATAATATATATGAGAATGAATTTTCATTGATTACCATCCAATTTATATTCATATCTGGGGCTGCTTTCATATGAATACACATTTCAGCTGCAGCAGAGGTAAAAATCATCTTGCAGATTCATTTGGATGAATATTGCGGGATGAAATAAGTGAATAAACAAACAACAACAACAAAAAATGCAAACGCAGCAAAACAAAAGTAAGCAGTTGTATATAGTAAACAATGTGTTCATCAGCCTTGAAAAGAGATGGGGTACAAAGGTACCATTCGCAAAGAAACAAATTGAGTATGTTGTACTCCACTCTGTAATGTATGCATCTGAAAGCTGGAAAGCAACCAAGCAGACCATGAAGAGACTCTAAAAATCCATAAACAGCTGCCACAGGAGGACTATGGGTAGGCAGTGAACAGACAAAGTCAGAAATGAATACCTGTGGGGAGAAACCAGACACGGACTCATCCAGATACAAACGAAAAAGAGGAAGTGGAGCTGGATCAGTCACACACTGCGGAAAAAAAAGCTGCCACTGACATAACGAGGCAGCTTCTACAGTGGAAACCCCAGGGGCAAAGAAAAAGAGACATGCCCAGGAACACCTGGAGGCAGGATGTGGAGGTGGACCTGAGAGAGGGCCGCCGTAGCTGGAGCAGGCTGGAAATGCTTCGCTCAAGCAGAGTCAGGTGGAGGACACTTCTCAGTGGCCTGTGCTCCATTCCTGACACAAGTAAAAGTGTGCACAGTGATTTATGAAGGTTATAAGAGGGGCATAAATGGCGAAAAAAGTTCCAATTCAATCCTCATGCCAAGCTTGTAGCCATATTGCATTGATCCTGTGGACTTTGATGATAGGTCGTGTGAACACCATGTTTGTTGTGCATTATTTTACGTAGTTTTACATATCTGACAGGATCATGCATTACAGTAAAAGTAGATTTTGACGCATTTGCAAGTCTGCTGTACAGAGGACCTAGTGGGAAACAGGGAAAAAAAAAACTTTTATACTTCTACAGAGACACCAATCACGTGGGAACAATTGAATGTCTTATAATTTGATTTCTTTTGGCAACAACATTTATATTTCGAGGGAAGGACTCAAAATCTCAAGGGAATGACATCGTTATCACAAAGTACTGTGTGGTCCTAAGGAACTCATTCCCTCAACATAACAACTTGTTCCCTCATGATAATTCTCTCCTGCAAGATGAGGATCTCACTCCCATGAGATAAGAATATTGTCCCCTCGAGATATTTAGTTTTTCCATCGAGATAACAAGATCCTTAAGTCAGTTCCTTGGTAATCACTGCTATCCCCCTGCACTGTTAAGGCTTGGTACTGTCGCCTATGCTGGTGAAAGGCGGTGTGATATTTGATCATTAAGTTGGGTTGGGGTGCTACGGAGTATGGTGAGGGGGATCTTACAGCGTGACTTTCCTCCACAAAGACCATCCTCCCGCTTAATCTCCATCTGACAGTTCTGCCGGGATGAATGATTAAATAGAACTGATGCCAAAACATGTCAGTGCGATGCTATCAGAGTAATCTCCCAGCTCCTGACACTCAAACAGGCTAACTCGCTGTCATGTTCCGCCCCTTATTCGCACATCACTGAGGGGTGACGTCTGAAATGGGGAAAACATGCCTGTGATCATTATGAGCTGAAGGAATGCCGAATATATGGGATGGCAGGGTGGCGGTTTGAAGTGTGGGAGAACGGTGTTGAGGAGTCCTTTGTGAGGTGCACACACGACCATGAAGGCCAACATTCAAACCCCGGGCAGGACACCGCTCTGGAGCCTGCAGCCAGGTAGTTGTGTGGTAACCTACATTTCTTCCTGTGGTATCTGAATTTATAAAAAAAAATAGGTTAATGTTTAAAGTTGTGTAAAGTTTCGGGATTGAGCGTTTTCCTCTCTTAAAAGCGCCTGCTAGGCAAACGTGCAGTTTAACGCATGGCCGATTACAAGGAGCTTTTCTTGCGGTTCTTGTGGTTTTTTTGTCGAGTCTCTCAGATGGTAAAGCAGGAGGCGCTCGCCCACTGCAGGGCCTCAGTGGTAAGATGGTGGAGTGAGTGAAGTGATGCCCGGTTTCTATTACGAGGGCAATGGATTGCCCTTTAGTCTACTGGGTCCTCAATTGTTTTCCTCCGGCCAGATTGACAGGTTGCTGGAACACCGGTCTTCAATTTGAGCCGGCGTGACGCTTTGGAACAGATATAGCGCACGCTCCCACACAGTCTGTGCACAGACAGGCCTCTCTCCGCGGGTGCAGGATGATGCTGCTTGGGGTGGCCTCGTTCTTCGATTGGAAAAGTGTCAGGGTGTTTCTGAGGAAGGTGCCCTCCAATCGTTTCTCAGACGCATTTTAGAACGGTGTGTTTTTTTTTTTCCTGAAGGGCGGAGGGGAAGCATTTTGGGATCAGTTCCCTGGAGGGTTGAGAGTGGGCGATTAACTCAGGCAGAGTGCTTTAGAGGTGGGGGGGGGGGCTGGCCGAAAACAGGCTTGTCGGGGGAGAGGTGTTTGTCTGAGACAGCCACTTGGCTGCGCAGGTGTTGAGCCCCATTGAGCTGTGTCTTCACTTTTTCTGCATGCGTGTGCTGTTACTACAGGCAGACATGCACAAGTCTGCAAGCGCCAGTGACTGGGATTAGCCCACTCTCATATTACAGTCTCACCATCACTGCAGTAAATTGACTGCAGTTATTCTTAGATGGGTTGGACTGTTGTAAAACGTAAAGAGTAGCCCATCAAGCTGGATAAAGCAACATAAAGCTGTCCGCCTCAGTAAAATAGTGGACTGATGATGACATTCATGTACCATAAATGACTGTAAAGGACACTGAAAGAAAGGAGGTGGCCTTCAGATGTGATGCTACACAAAACCAGTTTTTTCCCCCACTGTATTATAGATGTAAACCAAGGTTATTACTTTTTCATAGGGGCTGGTTTAAAAAAAAAAAGCTTCAGGTATTGCAAACACTTTATACCTCTCGTTGATAAAACAATGTGTGGATGACTGACGACAGATCCTTTCCATCAGAGTAATCTCACAACCCCCTGAGACTCAGGCAGACGAACTCGCTGTCATGTTTTGCCCTTCATGCGCGTACCGTATAAGGAGTGACGTCTGAAATGTGAAAAACAGGTCTGTGATCATTATGAACTGAAGGAATGCTGAATTGATGGGATGACAGGGCAGTGGTTTGAAGTGTAAGAGAACAGTGTTGAGTAATCTCATGTGAACCAGTCCCATGACTATAAAGGCCAAATGTTCAAATCACTAGTAGGACACTGCTATTTCTATAAGTATGTGTAAACCAGTGTTCCTCAACCCTACTCCTGGCGGCACCCTGTCCTGCATATCTTCTGTCTATCCTTGCTGCTTGATTAAATCGGGTGTGCTCTGCTAATAAAATGTGCCACTAATGAGTTCAGTCAGGTAGGTAGAGCAAGGATAGATAGAAGATATGCAGGACAGGGTGCCACCAGGAGTAGGGTGGAGAAACACTGGTGTGAGCTGTATGTAATATGTTATAAGTATGTATAAACTGTGTATAGTGTCCATGAGCAACAGATGCACATCCTTAAAATATGCATAGCTGTTATGAATAAAGCAACAACTTCTCTTTGCGTCTCTAAGTACTGATTGTAGAACAGGTAAGTTCTTACACCCATGTTTTGGTGGGGAATTAGCCTTGAAATACTGGGAGTAAAAAAGCAATTAAAGACACTGCCTCATCATGGAATGGATGGGAACATGCAAACGTGAGGTAAGGAGAAATGTGTGATCGATTTGCAGGAATATTATTCAATAAATAGTCAGTGGTGTAGCTCTGTAACTGCTGTCCATCCACAGCACCAGAGCAGGGGAGTAATTACAGCAACGGCAGATTGAGTGGGGCTAATTGACATGCTCTGGATCCTGTTCGATAGTTCCAGCTTCTTTATGGAGCAGAAGCAGTGAGGTGGAGCTGTTTATGGTCCCCCCTCAGGCAAAGAAGACAACCAAAGAAGAAGGCGGAACCAAAATTCCAATGCTCTCGTTCCTGGTCCTTGGTCCAGCAGTGAAAAAGTGCCCCCCTCCTGTTCTCTTTAGTTTGAGGAAGCCAAAAAGACAACACACTCACAGGATTCTTTTTAAACCATGGTTATTATGCGAAGTCCTGGGTGATGTAAGGTAAAAACAGTTACAGATGAAAACTGTCACATATAAATGAGAGAGGCGATTGGATAAAGTTAACAATCTCAGTGATGCTAGATCCAAACACGCAGAATGTCAAATTTGTGAGTTGTGTGAACAGTGGTTTTCTAAAGCTCTAGATAAACTAGAATAAGATATTCAACATCTAATTTACAGTTGTTTTGCCATGCACAACACTTGGTAGTATTGACCAATGTACCAAAACCTGTTTGATAAAGAATGTAGGAATAATATATAAAGAAATCAATTTCTGATGACAAATATTTTCATATAAGAATACCATACAAGGGAAAGGGGAAGAAAAAGGTATTGTGGTCCTCATGCCATTTATTTTTATTGGTAAATCTAGATTAATATCATCAACCATTAGATTACTTAACATTACACCTCTCCAGCTGTTTCCAAATGTAAAATGGCTGTAGAACTTAAGCCAGAATACTTTCTGTAGTTATGCAGAATTTGACATATATCTGTAAATCAGTATTCACCGAGTGGTCTTTGCTTTAAAACCAAAATAGATTGGTTGTCATTGGAGAGACTGCAGCAAAGAACACCAAACTATGGTGCATTGAACTGTAGCAAGGTATTATAAACCCATACCTGTGGTGAGTATTGTTATTATTATTTTTTTAATAATTGTATCTCCCTTTTCACAGCTACTGGATGGCTTCTTCTCTACACATGCCATCATTTCCATAAACAACATGCAGACATACAATGGATAATAGCCTGAAAGAGCATGTGGAAACTGCACTTCTGCCAGTGTAGCTGTGGTTTGACCATTCACTCTGACACATTTAAACAATTGTTGACATCCGTGGCAAAAGTTCCTGCTCATCGGCAAATAACAAGCTTTCTTGTGTCAGCTGTGAAATTAGCTTCACAAAGCCAGCTTTTATCAAGAGCAGGAGCCAAGTAGTTTAATGCCATTATGGGACACATTGATGTGCAGGCTCCTGGTGGCGAATTTAATCCATCCTCCTTTGCACGACTGAACACTTTTTCTCAAACATTTTGTTTTAGTTTGAAAAGAAATTGGGTTCCTGTCCACAATAGTTTATTAAATTTAATTTAATTTACTTTAAAAAAAAAAAAAAGGATCAGGAAAAATTCCCTTTAATGGTCAGAAGATGTGTTGTTGAGGTTTGGCACTGGCCTTTTCTTTTTGTTGAAGTTTCACTGGAATTACGAAATGAATCCACAGGAGGGTTTCCTGTGATGCGGCTTTTCTCTGTTTTGACATCTGCCGTAGTGGTGCTCCATCTTGTTTACGTCCCTCATATTCAGCTAAACCCCTTTTAAATCACAGACACACTGTGGGACCCAACTCATCTTATGTGGCTGCCAGCAGGATAAATTATCAACATATCTTGTATACTTACTGATTCATGGTACTCATCCTTATGTATACACTGTGAACTACAGAGTAAGTACAGTATGTTGTTTTCCTGTGTATGTGCGTACATATGTGTGGTGTACCTTGGGTGTGTGTGTGTGTGTGTGCATGCATGCATGCCTGCATGTGTGCTTTGTTTGTTGATAAGGAGGAAAGGATGACAGAGCAGACGTTGGGCCTGATAATAGAATTGATTGGCGCCCGTAGTGCACTTGGCATGAACAGAGGTGGCGTGGCAGCAGACGCTAATGCCAGCTCTGGTCAGAAATTGCTCTTGGCACTCTCATCAGAAGGAAATCGACCTGTAGTGCATCATTATCAACGAGGCAGGTCCGTGCCCGATACAGTATAGCGGAGCCAGAGCCGGTGAGGGAAATCAGACCAGCAGCACTGTATACCAGTGAGTGCGTATGAATTTCTGCTGCCTGACATTGAAATAAATCATTTAAAAATAAAAGCAAAAATAGAAGTGTTTGCAGACCTGAGAAGATGAATCACAGGTGTTTTGACAGACACTCTTATCTGCCCTCAGAAGATGCCCTCATTGTCATTCTTTCTAACAACTTCTGAAACGTCTGTTTACCTGAAACACTTGGTTGATGACTGGATGCTGTTTTTTATAGATAAGTGTAGGAGGAGCCTTATGGATTGAATTACATTATATTTGCACATTAATTTCATTGTGACATTACATATTCTCTTCTCCAGAGTAAGTTCCATGGCTTATTTCTACATGATGTCCATTTATACAGCTGGATTGATTATCTTTCCCAAGGGTACAACAGCAGTAGCCTGTCTGGGAATCAAACCTGCAACCTCTCTCTTTTGACTGTCTCTGCCACAGTGCTGCATGCTCTTTGTGATTCAGGGCAAAGCCGGACCTTCCGCAAGCCTTGTACGATCGATACCCCTGTTGTAACTGAGCGCAGGCCCTCACATTACATTACTGTCATTTAGCAGACGCTCTTATCCAAAGTGACTTACATAGGTGACAATTATTACATATTATCCATTTACACAACTGGATATGTACTGCAGCAGTTCTGGGTTAAGTACTTTGCCCAGGGGTATAGCAGCAGCAGTGCCTCAGCAGGGAATCAAACCGGCAACCTTTCAGTTACGTTGCATTACATTATCGGCATTTAGCAGACACTCTCATCCAGTGCGACTTACATAAGTTACAAGTTTTTTTTTGTTATCCATTTATACAGCTGGATATTTACTGAGGCAACTGTGGGCTAAGTACCTTGCCCAAGGGTACAACAGCAGTACCCCCGTGGGGAATCGAACCAACAACCTTTCGATTACGAGTCCTGCTCCTTAACCACTATGCTACACTGCCGCCCTATTGCCGCTACACTGCACCTGCCATGCCATGGCGGGCTCTCACTTGAAGACGCTATTGCTGTTGAACCCTTGCACCCTTGAGTGCTTTGCATCAACCTAAATGGCAAAACACACCCGATTTCAGTATGCAGAACACTTCCCCTCAAAGCAAGTGGCCGCACTGAAGATGATGACATACATCCAAAGCAAACAGAATGGTTTGTCACGGTAGACATTTAATTAGCACCTTTAAGGCACAGGCAAACATTACGGACAGGGGGACAATTTGCGTTTTAGTGTGCGAGCCAGCCCACATGTAATTTTCTCTCATTGCCTCCTTAAATTATTATAGCAGGCTTTTAAAGACAGCAAACATTTGTCACTTGGCAGACGCTCTTATCCAGAGCGACTTAAAAAGCAACAGCACAAAAGTGCATGTAATGAGGCCACAAGAACAACGGTACACACAGAAAATGACAGACCGCATCTGAGTCTGTGTCAGCTCATCACGTATAATAACCAGTGCCTGTAATTCCACACAATAAAATGCAAGTGGTATGACACGCTAAACGTGGAATGGCACCAAAAAGCCAGGCCTGTGCTCTTGACATGGGGCTTGACAATAACACTCCGAAAGGATGGACATCTTTGAATCGCCTCTCCTTGTGTCCTACCACAGGATTATTGCCCTTGCTTGAAATTAATTGTTATGCACATGGGCTTGCTGCTACAAAAATGCAATTAGCGGGGCTGTAGTAGGCCTCTTCAAATTGAGTACGGCCAACTGCGTTTCCACTAAATTAAAGTAATGGAGGTATTCCAGCTGCTGGATCCGTACTGCTTTGTCCTTAACTTGGTGAATCACAGATAAACAAATGTTTAGACTTCTGATGTTTGCACATAATTTTGAGTTCAGCAATCATTGAAATTATTTTTTAAATTGTATGATGCGAAGACATTTTACAAACTCAAAATAGGTCATATAGCAGTTACTTTCACCAACTGTAGCTAACTTTTATGTAGAAAGATATTAGCCTTGCTACCATTTCTTTTAAACATGAGGGTTTAAGTCTAATAAATATATCCTGTCATGTTGGTGCTGGGCTAAAAGAAATACATTAATGTCAATTCAGGCTGAAGCTTTGGTAACAAACAGCAAATGCACTTTGAGGTTCTAAACATTGCATTGGGATTCATGGTTTACAGAAAAAGCTCTCTCAAGGGAAGCGGCGTTTGTGAGCAAATGCGTGCGCTTCCTATTTATCAGAGATTGGATATTAAAATGTCTTTCTGACACCCAACTCTGAGCGGCGAGCACAGCTCCGCACTGATAATGTCTCGGAATCTGTTGGCAGGGAAGATTTCTCTGAGTCCGGTCATTATTTGGATTATGATTTGGGCAGGAGAAATTCTGTGCACACGCGCATGCAGCCAGTTTCTCTGCAGGTGGCGGGGACAGTGTTGCGTGGTGATTAATCGGCTCTGAGGCGGGCGGGGCAGCTTGGCTGACACCGTGTTGCCAGGCGCCGAAGGCGGCTCGTTTGCCGTCCTTGCCGCGCCGGGTAACATCCTCGCGGATCCTTGCGTGTGAAATTGTGCGTGAGAACCTGCCGTGCTTCCGACACCACCCGTTTAATAGGTTGAAACAGCGGAAATGCGACTGTCCCCACCTCCCCATCCCCACAAACACACCCCCTCCTTCACACACACCCTCACTGCCCCACTCTACACACACACCCCCTCCTTCACACACCCTCACTGCCCCACTCTACACACACGCACACCCCCTCCTTCACACACACACACACACACACCCTCCTTCACACAGACACACACACACGCTCATGCCCCTGCCACAAACACACACATACACACATACAGCCCCAAACCCCCCCTCCCCAGCAAACAATGACACACACCCTCCTTCACACACACACCCTGACCGTCCTTCACACACACACACGCGTGCGCACACACACACAGGAGACATTGTAGATCACAGCAGATTCTTCAGTCAAGGGCCTTCTCTGACACACCGTCTAGCCTCCACGGACCAAACTAATTCACTTTCTCGAGTGTGCGGATTGATTGTTGCATCTTTCAAGCACTTGATTGACTTGTTAATAGGATTTGTTGTGGACTTGGCAGCTTGCCCATAAGCCAGAGCGGTACATCCCAGAGAGATTGCAGTGAGCGTTTGATCAGGTCTTTTATTTTAACCTTGCTATAAGGGAGGCAGTTGCCACCTCTGTCTTATGAGATAGCTGCCTCCTACAGGAGGTTGTTGATTGAGTTGTTGTATCATTTTCAAATTTGCTGTCATACTTCCTAGATGCATTGATCAAAGTTGTGCATATGACAGAGTTGTGTAATGATGTTTTAAGTGCACAAAGTCGATGCTAGGCCACTTTTTGTTCCTAGAACTGTTTCAGTCCCATATTGATTTGTCATTATTTCAGAATTGCTATATGCATATATGAGTGTATTAATTCATTTAGGCTTTGAAGGGGCTAACTGTTGACGATCGACTTGTTCCCTGGTGTTTTATCAATGCCTGAAGAGTAAAATATGCCTGCGCTAAATCAACTATCCAGCAGCCTGTGCTAAACATGGGAGCCATAAATATGCCATGCACTTTGCTGATGAATTCATACACTGTTCATAAGTTATGAATATATGGTATTTCAGCATCATGGGGGTTGGGGGGGGAGGGGTTAACATGTCTCAAATGGTATGAAAGACTTACTAAAGAAATACTGTCTTACATCAGAGTAAAAGTTCCCACACCATAAAACAATGAAAAAAAAAATCATTCCTTAATTTTAAGTTATTTGGTATTGCCACATCCTCCCCCAAACCCAGCCCTGAACACTAAACCACAGCAATAGGTATCTGTGCTTCCCTCATGCCAGCTCTTGTGCTGCATTCTGTGTTAAGAGAGCTTGGGATTCCGCTTCCTTTGACACTATGAAAATGAGAGCGCTCTTGCGGGTCCCTGATGTAAAATTACATTGATAGCTCAACACACTTAAATGAATGGGTCTTTAGTGGAGCCCTGGAAGCAGGTGTGCTTTATCCGGCATTGATAAAAACACAAACAGCCAGCAAGCACAGGATCCACACACCACTGAGCCTGAAAATCAGGAAGGCAGCCCAATTTTGCTGTTCTTTCCCCCAAAATATTTGATTTATTATGCAGCTGGAAAAAAAAGCAGATAGAGCAAACATCTCAGTTGTGATTGGAGCAACGGTGCAGCCAGCAGTGGATACAGCAGGCTTTGTCAAATAGGTTGGTAGTAGGTGGCTACGTTGTTTTATAATTAATAACTGATATGTGGCAGGTGTCTTTGCATAAATAACTTTTATTGAGGGGGACACGATGAATACCAAATACTGCTACACAGAAAAATGTGTCTGTAAGTAATTAATTAATAGTAATTAATTTCTGCTAAATGTGTCTCAACATCTGAATTCTGACTCCACACATGCAGTTTGCCCATGAGGACATATTTGGAAAGAACATGGATGTCACATGACCATTGACTCTATTGTACCTGTTTTTCCATAGGCAGTGTAATATCTAACTCAGGGTAGAGTGAATTTATTCCCGTATCTGAAAAGTCTGCCTTTTCTTGTCCTTTCCTTCGAGTTTACATAAGTGCTGTTCCTTGTAAGTATCGGGCTAATCCAAGCTAAAAGCCCTGTATGGAAAATCCCGGCCCCCCAAGGAGACAGCGGTCATTAGAAATGTACCTGCTGCAGCAGGTCCCTGCACCTGATAGACAAAGAAATGTGTAGCTACTTAGAGCAGCCAGGCAAAGTGAAAAGCCTAACTCTTCTGCTCTCACATCTCGAATCACCCAAAGGCTACCATTCCAGACATAAGTGTCGCAAATACATTTTTTGTGGGCAATGTACAGACTACTCAAGCGGTGTGAAGTTACTAGTTTCATTTTGATGCAGGTACGCCCCTGTAGAGCAGTGATACGCTCCAAAATGTAAAAGTGGCCACTTCACTTGGGAACGTAATGTAGGTCTAGAAGGGGGGGAAAGAGCTGCTTTGTTGTCAGAAGAAAGTGGCCATTTAACCTGCGTGAGAGACCCATGTTGCTCCCAAACCACATATTGATGCTTCCAGTAAGGAGCTGTGGGCTGAGAGCTGCTGTCGTGGATGGCATTTTGAATGATTTATATTTATGTTTTTGCCTTTGTTGTCATGTCTTGTGAAATGATTTGACCTGCGCTTGGGGGGGGTAATGTAAATCCAAGTGTCAACTGGATTATTTAAAATCAGTCTTGGTTCCTGAAGCTGAGGTTGTGTTTGACTCGGAGGTAATGCCGTGTAGCTGTCAGCCGGCTTGTTTCCGTGTCATTGCCGATGCTGTGGTATTGATGATAAGAGCAGGCTGTTAGAGACGATAATTTTTAAAAATACACACAAATTAAAGCCCCATGCTTCTTACCTCAAAATAACTAAGATAAAAGTAGAAGCTTTTCAAAAACGAAAGTAGCACGGCCCGGGGGTCCTCAGTCATGCTGCTTTTGTCACAACCTCTTTGGGGTTACTGGCACGGGGTTGCGTTCGGATGTTGGATTGAGTGCTATGGCGGTTGCCTTTACCATCTCCAGGGGGACTGATTTGCATGCAGCCATGGGCTCATGTACATCACAACCATAATCCATCACCTTTGGCTCGTTATAAGGAGGCGTAGAAGGATTTCACCGAACCTGTGGAGGCACCGGAATGCACGGGACTATATTTAACTCGCACGTCGCACACACGCGTGCGGGGATGTCATTATCCGCTCCTTCGCAAGTGCCCGTTGCCTAGCGGTCAATGAGACTGTGACAAAAAGGGAAGGTTAAAGCCTAATGCAATAAACATATATCTGCGATGACTTTCATTGAAATTGTTTTGGGGGACGAAGTTAACATGCTGTGTCAGCAAGTGCAAGGTTAGCGGCGCGGAAAGTGTTTTTTCCTCCCCGCTCATTTGAGGCGGGAGGGATAAACATCTCACCCGCCCGGCCTTATCTTTAAATAACAACAGCTCTGTGTGGCGCGACACAACCTGCGGCAGATCCGCATTCGAATGCCATTTGTGTAATTGGCTGCTCGTAGTCTGAGGAGGAAATGGCAGGGGACGACAGCGGTGGTCACAAAGCGGCAGCCAACGTTCTGACACGCTTCCATTAGGGGCAGATTTACACCGGCAGGCGGGTGAGGAAGGATGGACGCGCGGCTCTTTGTTTTGACACGGGACAGCTGCTCTGAATCATCACCTCCAAGGGCCCCCGTCTGAGCGCGATTGCCATTTATCAAATACCTGCACGCTGTCGCGGACAGCGGTATCAGACGCGCGCCGTGAGGCGTCGTAAACGCGCGCCGAAACTCCTGAGGAGGTATTAGTCATAATGGCAGATGCACCGATGCGCCCTCCGCAAAAAAAACACCGTGTAAGACAACAGCGCACTGCGCTGGCAGCACAGTCGCCCTAACGACAGAAAACACGCCGTGCGGCGGAGAGGCAGTGAGTGAAACGAAAAAGATGACAGCACAATCCCCCTCCACCTTTCTTTCCTTCTGCTACTCTCCTTTCACTAGCGCTCATCCATTGCCTGCACCCTTCTCTGGTCTTTCCTGGATTACTGTATATTATAGAGATCTTTGATAAACCCTCATTTTCTCTCCTCCGCCGTCTCACTTCATCAGCAGCAGAAGGTGCAATACTATAAATCACGAGACTGCACTGATTGCACACTCCCAGGCCCTGCCCTGAGAGTCTGTTACCAGACAGGCCAAAGCAGCACTGGCATCAGTGTGCTTTTACTGTACTATTAATGTCCTATTATTATTATTATTAATAATAACAACAATAATAATTATAACTAATTGTGAATGAAAAAATTAGGGTTAGGGGTAATAAAAAGAAGAATGGAGAAGGTTAAGAGAATGACAGGAGTCAATTAATGTGCTTATCCAAATTAGTGTGCTTATACAATACTATTACTAATAATGCTAATACTACTACCAATAATAACAGAATGAAGACAGAGTCGAGAGACTAATGAGAGTCGGTTATGGTGCTTATCCGAACTGAGAGGACTCAGAAAGGAGTCACTCAGACAGTGACATGAGCAGGTGACTCTGGCAGCTCCTCATGAATTGTGCCAATTACAGCACATGCGCCCGGAGGCGATTTCCTTGCTCATCAGAAGGGAGCGTTCGCCTCTTTCCAAACCCGCTCAGCTTGAGGGGCCCAGAGCAGAGTACAGCATCGGTAATTAACAATTGTTTTGTCCAACAGTTTCGCGTTTAAGTCGTCTAATAATGATGTAAGCTACAGGCTACAGGCTTACCTTTATTATCCTGTATTTTCCCTAAGATCTGACTGAGCTGCGGGTGCCTGAATGCACTGTTCTTCTGGGTCAAAACTCCACATCCCAGCAGGCACCACAGGAAATGGTTTTTCTTTGTCTACTTTTTGCTCCTTTTAAACCCTCTACACCTCATCACCGACTCGCTGGAAACGATTCGCCCTTATTTACAGTTTCTAAAGTCTCCATTTATAATGGTGTAAGTTTAGCAGATTCATCCTTGTCAGATGTAAACATTTTAATACCTCCTATTTTCTACTTCTCACACACCAATGATGGGTTCTGCTTGGGTGAGCTGACAGCCGATAGGGGTTGTCAGTCAGCTGTGCTCAAACCAAGGAATTGCTTTTGGTCCAAGACCTTCAAACCATCTCTTTAGGAGATAGAGCCCCTATTATGGTGCCTGCTGGACCATGGTCTTAACAGAGAGCGTGATGAAACAAGGTCCTCCGAGACAGGAAACAGGATCGAGAGCGCAGATTAGCTCCAAATATCCTCTTCTTGATCACAATGCCTGAAATGTCAGGACGGGATTTTTTTCCCCCCCACCTTCTCATAATCATTTATTAAATCTGATCATGAGAAAAAAAGACGTCACAATGACATTTATAAATACCGGCCACAAAAATGTCAAATTAAATGGGCTGGTTTTATTTAAACGTCTTTCGGTGTTTCTAAGATGAATGAAAAGTCTGTTTATCACTGTAGGGACGGCTTTGACAGCCAGGATTTGAAGCGTCACTTTGAAAACGTATTCCGTTTCAAAGCACTGATCTCATGCCTCAGTAATATATTCAGTCACATCACTCAAATCCTGCAAATCAGTTTACTTTTTAGAATACTTTTGAAATACTTTTCCAACTGACCTGCAGTGACATACGGTAAGTTGGTATAAAAAATAAACAGAAAAAAAACCAAAAAAGGTTCTTATTCACCATTAAAAGGGATTCACAAAGTTTGTTTAATTTCATACAGTACACCAAATATGTCAAAAATAGGAAAGTGGACTAATTGATGTGCTTTACTAAGTCTTTGGCTTGATGTGTGTCACGTAAGTGTATTAATGAGTCTGACTGGAAGCAACAGTAAATAACTGAGGGATCTGTAGGTTTCCGATATGCTTTGCAAGATGGAGCCTCTTTTAGCCTCCGGTCTTCCTTTATTTTTGACGGGCAACACAAAGCACAACAAACGCTGTGACACGGAGGAGATGAATGTTTTCTGAATGAAAATTAACAGCAAGCATTGTACAGCATTTTCCAAACTCAGAGCATGTCAGAGCATCCCTCCGAGGCAAAAAATCCCACCACCTTGGAAAGAGATATGCGATAAAATAAAGGGAAATATAAAAATGAAATGAGCATTAAAACGAATATGAGTTTGTGTTGTTTTTTTTTTTTCCAATGCCTAATATCTCTCTTAATCTTGGGTGGCTCAGAATGCTTAAGTAGAGGGTCTCAGCCAATCATAGGCGAGTAAATTGAGTGCTCCCTGTGGAACGTGGGCGGTAGAGTTATCCAGCAAAAACAAGACCCCTGCTGGCTTCAAAGTGTCAAGCTGCTGCTGGTTCATTAGATAAGATAGTTAAAATAAGCAACAGGTCTCTTTAGTCATTAAGATTTGACAGCAGATTCTCTCTGGATATTTATGATGACCCTAAAATAAAGCATGATCATAAAATAAGCATTTTGGTCACTGTAAAAAAGAAGACAAATTCTGTGGGCATGACCCATACCAATTATTGGATGTCACTGCCTCTTTTCCCTCTTTTTTCAGATGTTGCATTGAGTAAGATGATGCAATGATTCACTGTAATTCACACATAAGAATGTGAATTTTATTTTTAAGTGGCATGCTACTCAAAAATACAGTGCATGTGTTTTCAAAACTGAAGAGGTTTTAATCTAAGGTTTGCTTTAGTTACAACAGAAATGGAAGTTGCTGTACAAATAACTAACCCAGTTCAAAGAATACAAAACTAACTCAAGCTAATGAATTTGAAACATTGGAATCACTTGAAATGCATTATTAGTTTGAGGTATCTTTATGTTGAATTAATAATCCCTAGCTGTAAATATCTTTGCATATATTTTTGTATAAACAGTGTGCAGCAAATGCAGATTATGCATATTTTGTGTTATTCTGTTATGGACTTGAAGTCAGCAATCTCGGAGGTGCAGCAGTAATACCACTAAGTGTGTCCCCTGGCAATATCACCAATGCACACAGCCTCTAAGCCTTAGTTATCTCTACCTACTTTCGGCGTTAGACCATGCTTCCATCACAAATGGAATACAGATGGCTCGATGTTGTTACTTCCGGGGGAAAACAGAACAGCAGAGGCTGCATGAGGCTCAAAGCAGTCTGGAGTGTGATTGGCATCGGCCTGGCGTTGTGAAGTTTGCTCGTTCTTCATGTGAGGAAAAATGCGGTCGAACCCGGAGCTGGGTGGCCAGGATATCACAACCTTCCCGGGGCTCGTTTACGGCACTTGGGCGTCGGTTGAGAATGTGTCGACTATTTTGGATGGAGTGCTGATCGATCGGCTCAAAAAAAAAAAAAAATAGGTGGTTTTCTTTTGTTTTCTGTAGATTGCCTCCCTGGGGAATGAAACAATCCCGAAAATGGCTCCCTTGGCCCTCACTCGCTGCGTGAGGGCATTGCTGTCTTTCAGAGAACAAAAGGTTTCATTAGAAACCTCTCACTCGCCTGAAATTGATATCCCGCCCTTTTTTGTATCCTTTTTTTTTCAATTTCAGTCTTTTTTTTTCCTACCATCTTGTCCTTATTCACAGGTTGCCAAATTATTACAGGCTGATGCAGGACGTCTCGATAGCGACTCAAAGGAAGAATAACTAACTTTTAAGGGTGGATGATGGATCCTTATCACTGCTATTGTTCTACAGGGGAGCTTTCAGCTCAAGAGTGTTGATTTCAGAGGAGGCCTTCTAAAATAGCATCTGAAGTGTGCAAAATTGTGTGGGGGGATGAAAAAAAAGCAAGCGGCAATCAGACACTTCAGGATGAAAACTGATATTGTAAGGGAGCATTTCAGGAAACATTTAAGCTCTTAGCTGTGTCTGTATGGATGCTCTTCATGTTGCACGCTTTGCTTTCTGCACCATCGTCTGAATCAATCCCTGATGCCAGGCTGTCACAGCTGTCTTTGTATGCACAGGAAGCTACTCCCCCCCCTCCTCCCCCCTGGAAGGGGTTATCTGAGGTCAGCTCTTACCCAACGTCATTCTGAACCTGATTTGCCACAATAATGAATACAAAGTTCAAATTCAGTTCAGCAATGGTGATGGGTACAAAATCCAGAGTGAATTTCCAAACATATACAAAGGGTAAATGCATACTGAAAAAACAGTCACAGTCTTTATTCACATAGTTTTTAGCTCTGATAGTTTCATAAGTTTGCTTCTTCTGCTCATGTCAGCTTTCTCCACGTGCTCCAATTTCCTCATGCAGTTCATCCCATTATTAATATGGGCCTCAAGATTATCCTCCATTAGTATATATGTGTGTGTGTGTGTGTGTACTCTCCAATGGACCAGCAATGACCCTGAATGTCAAGGTTTTCTGTTGTTGTTTTTGTAGTTGTTTTCTTTCCACTTCATACTGATGCATTTTTCTCAGATTGTTAAGTATAGACAGCAATCATCATTCATCAAAACCTCACTGGAATAAAAGGTGACGTCATCAGTATTTTAGTTTTTGTTTACTCAGTAGATGCCCTGATCCAAGGTGATCTATGTAGATCACATTTTTAATTCCATTCATACACCTGACCTTGGTCAGTTAATGGAGCAATTTGGGATCCCCTCCTTGTTCAGGCCCGACCTGCTACTGGAACCTGTAACATTGCAGTTACAAACTCAGGGTGCCACTGAATCACACTCCTGCCATACTGTCATCCTGGATATGATAGAAAAACTGTTGAAAGCCGAACAAAGTCGCTGTGTACAAAAACTGTGTGCGAGCCTGCATCGTTTGATACCGCTGTGACTGAAGTCAACTCCCCGCTGTGCAAAGTCAACGAAAACCTCAGACTTTAACTGGATTAGCATCAGAACGGTATATGGTCTGACACATTATCGAATGTCAGCAAAGGTCATGCGCTTACAAGAGGGTTTAATTAAATAAGCTTGATAAATCATGGATTAACGAACCGGCTCAGGGGACAGGCACGCATTCACATGCATGACCAGTGGTGCCGGTTCGCAGAACCTGCCCAAACACCCACGCGGCCAGACAGGGGCGGCGAGTCCGACATTCCCAAAAGTGAAATATTTAAGACGGCGACTCTTGAAAAACCGGGCTGTAATATGGCTCCCTGAGGGGGCCTGTTGAAATTAATCTTCCCAAATGCCTTATTTGGTGAATCAGGGTCACCCATATCCTGAATTTGAATACCCCAGCCGTGGTTCCAAACCTCAGGAGCGTGACCTTGAGCTGTGGACGGCTGACTGAACGTTGTAACGGAGGCGATTCCCCCCCGTTGCCTTTGTTCATTGTAATGAGAAGGGCAGCGATAGCATCGGCAGCAGGTGGAAGACGGGGGGGGGGGCAAGGGGATGGGGGGGGATTGGGGCAGCATTCTCGCTTGAGGAGCCCAAATGTTGTGCACAATGACATCCTTAATATTTGCTTTAGGAAATTAGGTTTACCAATGTAAATCCGTGCAATGCACTTGAAATTGGCTTCCCTTAAATATACCGGCACAGATCAGCGGCCGTGTGATTAATCTGCATTGAGTTTGCACTGACAATTAGCCTGCAAATTCTGCCTATCCCTCCCTTGCCTTTTTTTTTTGTTAAAATAACAAAAAAAGTATATGCATAAAATAGCTTTGTACTTTCTCTCCAGCCCCCAGTCTGCTGTGTTGTGACACATTTCTCCTGTGCAGAGCTAAACTGCTTTTGACCTGGCATGAACCCTACGGCTATGCCATTGTAGAAATTGCATTAATATGGTGTAAATGCAACCCTGTCAAAAAAAAAAAAACCCACCTTCAAAAGACTGTCCATTATCAGCATGGCTGACAATGTGCAGCTCTTTGCAATAGGTTGAGCAGCCAATGCAGGCAGATGAATAAAAGCAACAAATAAAACGGAAAAATAACTCGACATTTTTCCTTCGAGTATGGACCCAAGCTAGATGGTGCTTTTTACGGTGAGGCGTGTTCATCAGAAGTAGAAAAGAGATTAAAAAGGTGTTACGGTGGTCGTTTGAAAATGAGAGCCAGTTATTTAGAGGTTTATTTTAATTAGTTCTTGAAGCCCTAACTCCCTTTAGTGTAATGGGCACAGTTTCACCCCCCATAAATCTAAGTTTGCAGTCTTTCAGCCCAGGGAGGATGTGCCTGATGCATACAAAGTTGATGGTGCAAATAGCTGCTGTCTCACTTTGCAGTTTTACAAGTTGTTTTTTTTTTCCCTCTCAGGCAAGTCAAAGTTGTTAAACACATATCCATTTTTTTCTCCGAGCCTTTTTTCACCTGTGCCGTGTTTTGATGTCAGTGCTCCTGACGGTTGTCTGTCCGACGCCGATATTAAATAAAAGGTTTCGCGTTCTCTGTGCCGCATACTAATGAGTTCACAGATCCTGAAAACCAATTCACTGGGGAGAAGAACATAGTCTGAGCCTTACCAAGCCCTCTGAATCTATCCGTCACCCTCCTCCAGACAAATGTGGGAACATTGCCACGGCTGAAAGAAAAGATTCAGTCATTTAAGCCGTCTTGTGTGTTTCGTTTCTCGGCAACAAGGTCAGGAAGAGGGAGCGCATATGCGTTTTGGCTTAAGATTCTGTTTATTGTAAGCTCCAGCCCAGGACTGAGGGGTATTAGGGGCGGGGTTTTAACTGATAAATAAGGAAGTGGTTGACGTCTCTGATACCGTGCATCATGTTGAACGCTGCAAAGTAAAGGGGCAAATGTATTGGCGTGATCAATGTGTCGTTTGTGAGTAAAAAATAACCAAAGTGCAAAGTTTCGGGGGAATGCCAATCCCCAAATGTGTGGGGACTGTGGTGAAGTCCCTCCTCCCCTTTAAGAGATTTAAGACTTTATGCTGCTCTAAGGGGTTCTCCTCCTTCAGGCTTGTGCGGACAACCCAGGACAGGCCCTGGATTACAGAGTCATGCTGACAACAGCAGCACGTGAATTGTCTTCCCACAGGGTGATAATAGCAGTCCAAAAAATACTGTTAGCTGTAGATGCATTGTAAGAGATATTACTCTCCTGCCCAATGACATTGAATTGAAAAACAGCCATCAGGAATAACTATTTATCGATCACTCTTAGGATCTGTTGTCAGATTCTGTAAGAGAATAAAGTGTTTGATTGATAGTCTTTATCATTTTTATGTCACTCTTTTTCATTGTCACTCATTTCAGAAGTGCTGTAGCAACAGCAAAATTCTCTGTCACGCCAAAAGAGCTCATCTGAATTAAATTGGTTTAATTAAGATATTTGCCTATTTTAGTGAGATTTCTTAACACTGCTAATAGCCATCAAGTCTTTTTGTACCAAAATACATGAGTATTGTTCTCCATAATAGTATTACATTGTATTAAAATGTATTCCTGAGAATAATCTCTTTCTGCCATTAGGTAGTGCCACTAAATCAGTTTTCCAGCTAATATAAGATGAATTTGTAAATGCAATGCTGTGAAGCAGCTGGCTGATGCTTCTCACAAAACAACAGAACAGAAAGAACAAGCTCACAAAAAATCAAATAATTTATATTAAAATATAAAAAAAGATGACCAGCCTTGGCCACAAACACCACAGACTGCTCACAAGTCTTCTAGTAGCAACCGCACACCTGTATTTAATGTGCCTCTGGTTAGGCAGGTGTGGTCAATTAACAGATAGCTAGCTTCACATGTATGTGGATAGTTACAATGAAAAACAGGTACAGCAGGTGATCTGCTGTTGGTAGGTTTGAACTGAATTGAAGACAAAGGGCCATTGAACATTTGACATTTTACCAATTAACAAACAATTAACAAGCAGTTTGTAGGGGACAGGTGAAGGCTGTTTTGGACAGCAATACAAATGCAAGTGTGGAAGACAGCAGCAGAACTTTTGTTATACTTTGTGTTATACTTGTTGTTACACTTCATTGGGAAAACAATGCTGGCTCCATTGGCTAGTCCAGATTGTGCCATTTTAATAGGGTCATTACATATCTGGTCAGCTAGCCACAAGAAATATGCAATTGCATGGTGGAGAAAAAAGATGGGTAGAGGCCAGCTGGGTTTGGATATGTTTATATTTAGGTCTTTAAAACCATCTATCTGGAGAAAAATCATTTATAAAAATATGATACCATTTACCTATTCCTTAAGCCACGGAACTAGTTCAGGAAGACCTGTTTTACTTGGAATAATCCAATAATACTGATATGCAATACTTGATATAGTCAACATACATTAAACTATAAATTTCCCTCTTATTGAGTATTTGCAACACTGGATCTCATACAATCCATTTCAGATGTTGTCAGATCCTTAATTTTGGATTCTTGCTAGTGGGCAGTGCTCAAGTGCAGAAGTACCTGCAGTTAATCAGAGAAGAAAGAGAGAGATGGAGCCCCCTGTAGGCTGTTGAGGAACAGTACAACTTAAGTAAGTATTTCTGTGTGACGATGACTAGACATCACTAGCCCATTAGCACGAAAAGGCAGACCAGGTCAAGACAGCAATGAGGCTCCAAGTGGACAGGTTTTCATGTCATTAAAGAAGCAAAGAAGAATTATTCTTTAATATGAACAGGTAACATAGATCATTTTGTAGCTAGACTGAAGAATGGGCCTTTTTTCACTTACCAGTAGTGCTGTACAAGCATGTTTCTGTGTATAATATCACATTCAAACTATAAATCAGGATAGTACAACATTTTCAATCTAAGCCATCAGGGGAGATCCGAACCTCCTCCGCAGTGGCTTATCAGTGATGTAAATTTGTCTGTTTGTTATAAAATGATATTACACTGAAGCAATAAGAAGCAGTGGTATATCAGGAATATTAGCATTCAGGGGAATCGGTATGAGAAAGGAAGCACAGTAGATTAAGTTACACTCAGGAGACAGCCAGGAGAAACAGCAGTCCATTTAAATAGAGAAAAATCTTACCATGCAAAAATGTAAGCTGTCTCATAGTCACTGAGCAGTTGATGGCGTTTTCCCTTTGATGTTTTTTTTTTCACATCCTGGTAGAATTCTTGTGCCAGGATAGTACTGAGCGCAGTAGCTGTTGGCTGTTTCTTTTTTATATAAACTAAGGATGTAGTGTGATGGGTCTGTCTGTTCACCATCAGCCAATGGCAATAGACTGAACAGCGGATTTATAATCAATTAACTATTTCATCTATGTACCCAAATATATAAAAATGTTGCTTAGTTTTAATACTATGATGGATAGTTATAATACTGATAGGTATTTAATAGAGGTATCACTATGGGTAATGTTGCTGCTAAAACTACTGTCAGTATTATTGCTTCTAATAATATCAATAACACTGGTTCTAGTAAGTACATTAAACTATTTTTCTATGACTCAATGCAATTTTGAGAAGTGTAGAAGTACAGAAGTGGAGTGACTGGACAGTCTTGTAATGTTATGTCCAAAGGAATAAAGTCTACCATGAGGTGCAAACAAAACACGTTTATATAAGATAAGCAAAGTAATTATTTATGATAAGTGAGCCCAACAGTGGGAATGTTAGACTTTGACCTTACTGAGTGAGATTGCAGCTCTGCTACCTTAAGAGTGCTGCACATCCATCTTCTCTCTCTTTTCATGTGCAACGTGTGTGTGCTTTTTGACAAACGATACTTCAGTGTCCCAGAAAAACAGAAATTATACGAGGGGGAGGAGAGCCCTCACAGACATCTCATCCTGCCAGCAATGCAAGGATTTCAGAACAATTTCCTTTCTCTCAGCAGAGCCTGCATATTAGAGAGAATACCAGGGGCAACTAAAATAATGATATGATATATATGTATATACGCACACGTCTACACACACATGTGTACATGAACACACACATACACGTACGCAACACACACACACACACACACACACACACACACACACACAGAGGTCTACACGTACGCACGCACACACACACAAACACACACACACACACTCTACACGTACGCACACACACAACCACACACACACACACACACACACTCGGATGTGATTTAGCCCAGGTTTTTGTGTCTGGGCTCATCTATTTTGTCCTCCGTTGGGCTCTGAGATGTGCAATCTGTGGAGAGCGAGACTGCCGTTTACAAAATTACAGTACTTAGGTTTTAAAGATTGCACCGCTGATTACGCCTCATGAATACCACGGGCATTCTGAGCGAACACATCTGGGCTTGCCCCTTTCTCAGGGTTGTCATGGAGCAGATCTTCCCTTTCACTGGGGGGGTAGGCAGTTCTGTGAAATTTCCCTCCTTTTCCTCATTTCTTTTCGCCCGAGATGTCTCTGCAGTAAAATAATGCCTGACGCCTATTGAAGGAAACCTCTGCGGATGTGATCATCTCTCCCCGCACGAGGTACAAAGTGGCAGAACATAGCTGCAGGGCAGAAACGCATTCTCACTTCACAATATTGCTCGCTCTTTTTTTTTTTCCATTTTCCTCTCTTCAAACAATGCTAGGGAAGGGCTAATTGGGGGTACCTGTGTGGTTTGGGGGAGTGGGAGAGAGAGAGAGAGAGAGAGAGAGAGGCAGAGAGAGGGAGGGAGAGAGAGAGGGGGGGAGAGGGGGGGAGAGAGAGACCTGTAACGGCCTTTTTGTGCTTTTATATCTATTGCATGGAACGGCGTGTAACGCGACATGAAACTTTTGTAGCCCAGAGGGAATATTTGTGACTTGCACAGGAAACTTTTCTAACCTTTGTGACTTTTGTACTTTGTAAGTTTGTAACCTATAGCAATGTGAACCACCCCCTGTCATCTATATATTCATGTGATGAATCATATATGTTTCATGATATATCTGTATGGCATTAAATATAAAATAAGCGAAGGGAGATACAGCGAGAGAGAGAGAAAGAGTTTGTAATGCTCTCGTCTTTGTGTGACAGCATCACTGGCCTTCACCTCTGAACCCAAGGTTTGACTGCAGCACAACATTCAGTTTTTCTTTTTCCTCTTCTATGAGGGTACTGAGGGGAGAGAGTAAGCATGTTTTTGTTCCAGTTGGATTCCTTTTCATCAGTCTGTCTAAGGTTGACCGATTGAACCAACTAACCTCTTCCTGACTTCAAAGATTTTAGTGGACATGTCAACATATTTCAGACTCTCCAGTCTGTTTTATTCATAATTTCATGAGCATGAAGTGACATCAGGTCCCAGCAGAGTTTAATTTGCTTTCTAAGGTCTTATCATTTATAAGGTCTGATCAGAATATACTTGCATAAGTATACAATTCCATGTGCTGGGCAGGATACACTTACAAAGGGGTAGAACCCACACACTGTTGTCTCTCCCACCTGAAGGCTGAATGGTTTCACTGGCTTTTGTTCTACCATGCAAAGGCATTCGTGGGAGTTTCAGTTGTGCGCGGGCTCTGCATCTTTATCAGGTATTTCAAAAGCCATATACACCTAATCCTACACATATCCCAAAATACACTGCAGGATGATAATCAGGTGGTAGAGATACAGAGTCACACCAATGCAGTGATTGAGGTGATTGAGCTCATGGCATAATCAGTGCAACAAAGACCAGAACACTGCCCACCCTCAAGTCACTGCACATTTTTTTTTTTGTTTCTTTCTGTGTGTGTGTGTGTGTGTGTGTGTGTGTGTGTGTGTGTGTGTGTATGTGTGTGCGCATGCGTGTGTCTCTTCCAGATGGTTTGAAACTAAAACACGGACGGAATAGTCAATAATTATGTCTTTGATATCACATTATTTCAAAGTATACAAAGCATTTTACACTGCTCCCAAAATATGTTGTCCTTTTGAAAAGCCATTAGGGAGCGCTGGCCTCAGACAGGAGAACCCATTCTTTCTTCTTTCTCCCTGCATCGATGGAAACCAGCAGCTGTGCTCCAGCCAAAACTCATTCAAATACAAGTCACATTCTTCTGACTTCACAGATGTTAGCCTTGTCTTTTTGCTTTGCAGAGTTTACAAAGACCTTTCTTTTTTTGCAGTACGCTCTGACCATGTTGTGTTTGGTTGTGTTCATTCATAAGTGTACAGAACATGCATTACAATGCACATTAAGAAGCCGAGGCAAATCTATCAGTGTCTTTTACTGCTTGGACTCAATAATGTAGCTACCTTTGAGAAAATACCAGCAGGCTGCAGTGCTGTCTCTCTCCTCATCCCTTGACCACTAACACAATCCCTGCTGTGCTACCAGAAAAAAAAAAAAATAAGACAAGAATTGATCTTGGTGACTGATCTTCATTTAATGCTTTAGGAGGCTTGGTGTACACCTGTGCTTCTAATTTTGGGACAATTAAGGGACAGTATTATATATAGCTATATATAACTATAGCACACATAAGTCTAATATTTTACTGCTATCAAATGAAACCACCATGAAATAAGCACTGAGTACTATATAAATAGTATGATCACTTTTAATAAAATGCAGGTGTTCTCTCTCTAAGTCAATTCCTCCTGTATGTATTTCTTAATGTTTCATGTTTGCTTGTCTGCTTTATTTATCTGTGGGAAGGCTGTTTGGGTTTTGGTTACCACATTCTGTATTTTCAAGTTTTTCAGCTCAACAGCTTAAGCACTATCCACATGCAAGAGTCCTCGCCTGTCCTTCCTGAAACAAACTGAAACCTGTAGACCAGATGCTCATGCATACCGATGACAATCCTCACATAACCTTGATTACATCACGCAATGACTTATGCAACACCACTCGCAAGCTTTGTTGCTTGACAGTGGTGATTTCTGCACCTACAACAACCAAACAATGAACCGAAGGTCCACAATTCTGACATTAACTGATGGTACATTTTCGATAAAAAGAAGTTATGAGATTCACATTCATTCAATCTGGCGTAATGCTCTTGTCCAGAGTGAGTTGCAGGAAGTGCATTCAACAGAGTTGAATTGGCTGCACAGATACTGAATCATTATTGCCATGCCTGGAATGTAGAGCCATTGTGGGAAACATTGTCACAATGGGCGACAAGTGCTTTTGTAGAGTGCACCACCTTAAACTATGATCACCTTTTTCTAGCTACCAGGTTCCTATCAAATCAAGTCTGCCTGGCGACTAAATATGTACCACTGAGCTTGTGTGGCTGTAAAATCTTGAAGTGCCCTTTTATCTGCTGTTAAAATTGCAATCCATTTTACAACTCACGTAACAGATACCTAACAAAACCAACATCACTAGTATCTCCGAAATCATTTTTGACAGTCTGAGATTCCATTTGATGTAATAAAAGGTAAAACTGAATTCTGGCACAAGCCTATGTCCAGCTCAATGATGTCACAATGAAACGCTCAGTCAGCCGGTGTGCATTGAATGAGTGAGTGAATGAACAGGAGTTTTACCGCTAAGGGGTAATCACATGCTCCTGTCTACCTGTGGTGTTAGAAACACTCATGCAAATCAATAACACAGCATTTTGGTGCATCTGTGTCATGTCAAGTTAGAATCACAGCACGTTATCAATGCAGTTCTGGCAGTGTGCATTTTTGACATGACTTTTTCTCCTGTGGACTGCATTGCTGATGGAAATGCCCAGCAAAACTGCCCTGATCCCTCTGCAAACAGCAGTCAGTGTCCTGCCTCAGAGCTCCATTCCAGGAGGGGCTGTAGACATTCAAAAATCTTAAAGCAGAGAAAGACATCCACACCAGCAAACTGCACATTTACACGTTATTGATCCAGGATCAATCTCTCTGCAGCACAGGGCTGGTCATTTAGGCGTCTGAGCCCTCAAGAAGCAATTAATTATCCATAATCTCCATAAAGCCAAAACCAAGTTTCCTAGCATGCAGTGCTGCAGAGAGCTAGCTTCAGAGTGTTGAAGAACACTTTGGAGCCGTGCTATGATTCAAGGTTACTGTGGCGGAGTCCTCTGTTTGGTTAAATCACAATATACATCATTCAACCATACAAGTAACAAAAGTAAGAAAATTTTAGTTAATAAAAAAAGACAAAAGTAGAACTTGATTAATTATAATATTACAACTTAACAACAAATCACATTGCACCTTTATTGTACGGTTTCCTTAGAAATGAAAAAGTAAACGGAAAAACTAACGGAAAAGTAGAAAGTACAATCCAATTTTAAATTTTGAGTAAAATCAAAGCAAATGATAATCTTTTAAAACTGAATTTGAGGGAGTGCTGATATCACTATTGGTTATTGGTTTCTCTCACTGGAGTCTGGTTGCATCTTGGCTGTTGAGCAGAGAACAATAAAAAGTTGGCTTTCAAGATTTACTCGCATCCAAGAGTCCTTGCCTGTCCTTCCACAGACAAATGAAAACCTGCAGGCAAATGAAAGGTTGCAGGTTCGACTCTCCACTGGGGTGCTGCTACTGTACCCTTGGGCAAGGTATCTAACCCAAAATTGCCCCCAAACGGGTAATGTGAAATTATAACCTATATAAGTCACTCTGGGTAAAAGCGTCTGCTAAATGACAATAATGTAATATAAAATAGTGGTTTTCCTTCTTCATACGGTATGTGCCATTCTTCACATAGTTCCATCAGGAGAAGGGGTCAGACCATCAGTATAGCTGGAGAGAGAGAGAGCTGCACAGTCCAGTTCAGGACACTGGGGTTATGGGCTGGAATTGGAAGATGTTAAAATTGTTGCCACTAAGGTAAACCCAGGATACATATGATAATCAGAGCCGCAGTAGAATCCAGGAGGAGAGAGAGTTTTCGGGGCTGTGTCGGGGAGAACGCTACACTAATCGTTTACCTAACAGCCACCCTAGGAGTCACGCCGCAGAGACCTCTGGTGAATGAAAGAGGGGAAAAAAAAAAAAATTCTCGAGACACTCTGATTACCATTGATTCCTTTGCAAATGATTTCAGTTTGTTTGCTTTGATAGCGGCAGCGCATGAAAGAGGCCTGGAGACTGAAATTGCATCTCCCACTGAGGCTGGCTTTGTCAGAGAGAGGAACGGTTGTGACAGTAACAGCACTGCTCTCCCATTGAGCTTTGATACCTACCAGTCAGGTCTGTCTGGGTCCTGATGTTGGGAAAGCATTGAGAAAGGAAATGATTACACAGACACACACAGGCACACACACACACACACACACACACACACACACACACACACACAGAAACACAAACACAGGGGAGTGACATGAAATTACATTCTGCTCTGCCCAACCATAACACGTAACAGAAGAAAGTAGAAAAAAAGACAACCAACATCAGCTGTTTGGATCATTCTGGAAGCAGAACAAGTTTTCCTATTGTTGCATGTCAGCCTTATTTATTCATCTAGAACTGTTTTAATTTGTTCCCTACATACAAAAGCACAACATTTCTCTCAAAATCAACCCTGTAAAGTACTTATATTAACACAAAAAAGAGCCAGATTCCATTACACTGCTACAGTGCTTTTGGTCTACAATAGATACCTACAGAGTGCTGTGTGTGTTTGTCATTACCTGCTGTCACCTGGCCATTGTGTTTCTGTTTACCTGATCCTTGAACATTGCGCCTTACTGGCCCAACAAAGAAGCTGCACTCGTGCGTTGAGAACTGGGGTCAGAAATGATGCATCGCTCTCAGATGGTACGCATTCACGCTGCAATGCCTGCAGGAAAACAGGCTGAGGGCGAGGATCACCTGAAACCACATCAGTCAGGTTGCCAACCCCACTGTGAGCGTGAATACCTGCATTCATTCTGTGGTGGTGTTTTTTCCTAATAAACTTAATAGCAATCTTTGAAATAGCATTGCAGTAACATTACCCGCTAGTGCGTAAGAATACATAGTCTGTGAACATATCATCTTACAAACAAAATGTGTAAGTTCTATAAAAAAGGAAGGCATGTCTAAACCTATATTTCAGCCTGTATATAATTGAAAACTGAATAAATCCAGATGAGTTAGTAATGATTTCAAATGCACATTTTATTTCTTCTTCTTCATGGCTCACATGATATAGTCCAGAGGAATGATTGACTGGTGCTTGCTGCATTTGTCCACCATGTGATGCGATGTGTGACATCACACAGACAGTTTGCAAGAGTCTGCTTACCAGGCAGGGCTTGCATTTGAAAACACTGTTCTGCATGGATTTCCTGATCTTTATCCAGTGTACATGATGAGCCATGTGGGTGATGTGAAGCTCAGTGAATTTGTGTAGATTTTTTTACAGCATCTTTCTCTCAAACATAATCAGACTTTATGGTTGTGTGTTTTGTGAAGACACATAAAAAATGTATTATGTAATAAACTGCCATCAGCCATTGCAGTCTAGCAGTGTTCAAAAGTCAAAGGTCCATTTGGCTGTAGTTCAGCCTTCAATCTTTGCTCAACCTGATCAACGCTCTTGATGAATTCCATCTGAAAAATCTGTAGGAGAATTGCTGCAATCAGCATGTCTTTAGCATATCTTAAAATATGTGAGATTACAGGGTCATTGTTAGTGAGACACATTTTAAATTACAGTCCCAACAACATGTTTTTACCCACACAAAAACAGGCTGTGGTACAGGTACAGTTCATTACAAGATGATAATATTGCTTAACTATAAAATCATACCCATAAAAAAACATGTTTGGAGTGTCGACTGATATCCAGTTCAGCATTAGAAGACCATGGTCTGGTAGCTTCCTGTCTGCAAAAACATGGCCTTAATTGGTGAGAACACAGCCTCTTCTCAGCCTCTGAGTGTCCATGTGGGATACAGTTCTCTCTGCAAGGAGGAAGGATAACCGGATTACTCCCAGTGAGAGGGGATTTTTTAGTGTGCAAAGCCAAAGTGTATCCTCTCCCTCAGAAAATCCATAATACAAGCGGCATTTTATTCATTAACACCCAAATACATACACAAAAACAGACACATGTTCTTTCGTGAATACTGAGTTCATATTTGTTGTGAGATATTAAAACTGTAAAAAAAAAAACAAACTTTGTATTTATAGTATGTGGATAGCAGTTATTAGAAAAAAAAACATGCAAATACTTTTATTGGTGGGTATGTTAAGATAATTATGGGTCATCCAGTGTGTCTGAACAAAACCCATCTTTGTACAAAAGCAGGATTTGTTGTGATTAATATTTCTCATGAGATTGCTCAATAACAGGAAAAACAACAGTGGAGCATGCAGTTGTCAGCCTCACCAGATGTGTCTGATAACTATCTGTTTACACTCCCACACAAACACACACAATTACACCTCCACCACCCCCCAGCACACACACAAATTAGCTCATCCTAAAAATGATTATTATTTTTTGGCATAGATTTGCTTCAGTATGCCTAAAATAGAGCATTATTAATGCAGTGTTGGCAGAAGTGCATTTTTGACATGTAACTTTTTCTGCTTTGGATCGCAGTGTAGGGTGAAAATGCCCAGCAAAACTGCCCTGATCCCACTGCAAACAGCAGGCAGTGTCCTGCCTCAGAGCTCCGTTTCAGGAGGGGCTGTAAACATGCAAAAATCCTAAAGCAGACAGAGAGACATCCACACCAGCAAGCTGCACATCTACACGTTATTGATCCAGGATCGATCTCTCCGCAGCACCAGGCTGGTCATTTAGGCATCTGAGCCCTCAAGAAGCAATTAATTATCCATAATCTCCATAAAGCCAAAACCAAGTTTCCTAGCATGCGGTGCTGCAAAGGACTGGCCTGAGGGTGATGAAGGACACTTTGAAGCCATGCATTGAGCCGAGGTTACTGTGGTGGATCTAAGTCCTTTGTTTGATTTAATCACAATGTACATGAGCCAACTCTATAAAAACTGGGCCGGGGGTTGTTTGTCCTGTCAGAGGACCGTTGACCAAAGCAGAGAGTATCTTCTTTGCTTCAGAAGGACTGGCCATAAGACCAAGATGAAAACCTCACTTTACCCCTCATTATTAATGTTTTCAGGAGTCTTTTCAGGTGAGGTCTCTGTAGTCCCTCGATTTAAGGTTTGGAAATGTCTAGAAGGGAACAGCATTGAGGAGCAGGCCTTCAAACCCCCAGTTTCTCCCGATTGATTCCCTGGTGGGACAGTGCTGGTTTGCCCTTGAGCAAGGTACTTCACCCAGATAGACACCTTGATATTTGCAATGATAATATGGCACTTAAATCAAAATGGACAAAGTCAGGATGTTGGATGTCTTTACTGTTAAAGAAATAATCTCAAACTGTCCTCCAACTTGAATTATATTCTGGGCAAGACAATCTTTGACATACTATCCCTTCACTAGAAAATATATGTGCTTGTATTAAAGGCAAATAACTTGATGCTGTACACTGGAACATCCAGTATGATATGTAGGTGTAAGCTGCAATGTTTTCTTTAAGAAAATGATGAACTACAGTAATGTTAAATCTGTTGTCTTTAGAGCAGTTTAACACTGAACAAAATGAATGTATGCACTTATGACACTTATTAACACACATGCCAATATGCATCCATTCATTTAAAAAAGAAACTGCATATGGATATTAGATTGATGTTTAATTACTATCGTGATAATTGATCCATGACCTCTTACATTACATGGATAGTTTAAAGAATACCAGCAGAGGCTGACAGAGGTCTAGAAAAGCTAATTAATTCTAAACTAAATAAATGGGTAGCATTCTCGCTATATGAGATATGCCCCCCAAACACCCTAAGCATTAGCATGTTCAGGATGTTCAGTATGTGTGTTTCCTTTGTACTGAAGTATGCAGTGGTTGCATCCCATTTAAATGAAGAAAGTCTTCCTTGAAAGAACTTCTTACCAAAAATAAATAAATGAAAAAATTCTAAACTATGGTTAATAGATCTGAACACCTGTGACCGTCCCTTTCCATGCACTGTCACTGTACAGGCCTACAGATGAGAGAGTAAAAGTAACCCATCTCTCTCTCTCTCTCCCTCTCTCTCTCTCTCTCTAGAGTCTAATTAAGTGAGAGAACAAACAAACAAAGAGGGTAAAAAAAGGGAAGTGAAGAGGTGTGTTTCAGAGGAGCTGATTTAAAAACACACCTCATCCCTATGGGTTCTTTCAGGTTCCACTGGATAAATCTACTATGTGGCGCTAATAAAACCACAAAAGGCTGGCATAGTCTGTCGAACCATGAGAGGGGTGGGCGGGTAGGTGTTATAGGGAGCTAACAGGCTTTCAGCTCTGGGACTGGAATACAGATACCGCTTCATTACAGAGGAAGAGCATTTGTTGACCTTACGTTAGGGCCCAACACAGCTGATTAATTTGATGGAGGGTGGAAGAGGACGCAGTTGATTGGAGGATGTCAGGACCTGTGGAGGTCGGTAGGTCAGCAGAAGGTCAGCTCAATGTCAGAGGACATTAAGCGGTGACCTGACTTGCTTTTAGTGGAAACCTGTCAGCCCTCAGAATGTACACTGAAGCATGTTCCCCAGTGCTCATCTTTCCTGCAATTTCACTGTCAAAAAATTAGAGCCAGAGGAGCAAATCAAAAAAAAGGGTCTTCTTAGCTGTGCTAATTCCATCTCCTCTACCTCCCTTTCTAGAAGGTTCCGGTTGGTTAGTGAAGGCAACTTCTGATGCTGTCTTTACTGGAATAAAGCTTTAGCTTTAGGTGCTGTCCTTGGCCATGACCCTTAATAAATGTCCATGTCAAATCAATACAGTAATATTTAGTTTTATCTTCAGCAGTCCCAGAAGTGTCATTTTCAGTGTTAATCACATCAAACAGAATAGCTGTTCAGTGAATAGAACATCTGTGGTCTAGCTCTCCATAGGCAGGTTGTACTTATTTACAGGGTACATTCCGAAAGTTGATCAAGTTAAAAAAGAAAAGGACAAAATAGCAATTGAAATTATGAATTAATTAAAGAAAAGTTTATATTTTTAATTTAATTAAACTTAATTTTATTTATTCTTATATGTATGCTACTTTTCCCAGTCTGTTCATGATTTGTGTCTTGCTCTTGATATAAAAAAACACCTGCTATTGACACTTCTATATTTAAAACAATACAGTCGTGCAGGAGCGGGAGTTGTTAGCATTAATGATGAAATGAAATGAATTTGAAATTTATGATTGATTAAAAGTTGCTAAATAATTTACCAAGGCTGTGTCTTGTTTATTGAAGATGTGGCATGCTTTCAGGCTTCTTAGGGAAAAAAGTAGGGTTTTCAAAGGTCCAGACAATTTATCATCTGCAAATTACTGCTAAAATAGGTCCAATTAAACCTGCCAAAGGCCTTTCTTTGTCTAATGGAATTAAATCTAAAATCCATGATCATTTTAATAAAAATTGAATTTTACCTGTCAATCAAATGAAACGCGCTTGAGCATTTCTGATTTATTCTGGTATGCTAAAGAATTTATATCCTTTGTTAATTTGCTAACCCTGAATTATGCTCATGAGAAACATTACCGCTGGTGATATTAAGAATTATCTGATTCTGGTTTCTCTTTTTTCCCTGAAATGATTGGATGGGCACTTTTTTCTATGTGGACCGTTATCAGTCTTACTTAATGGGTACTCATTAATATGTGTGCGAGAATCGAACAGTTTTGTCATATGTCTAAGCTGCTTATCCCTACTGTACCTGTCAAAATGATTCTTTCTGCTGGTAACCAGTGCTGGTAACCAGTGTACTATAATGTCAGAAGTAAATTAGAAGTAACAGTCATGACAGAAGATTCAATGTTTAAAAACAGTAGGATGAGCTCAGGGGAAACAACTGCAGTTTCAGTTTAACTATGAAAGCATAAATTGTAGAGGTCCTGCTGTCAACTAGATGTGCAGAATTTATGCATATTCATGTCCATACATGTATATTTTTTAGTTGAATCAATCAATTGGAAATGATAGCAATTTTGATATACTGCAATATATCTGCTTTGCTGTATATTATTATGTATATATATATGTGTGTGTGTGTGTGTGTGTGTGTGTGTGTGTGTGTGTGTGTGTGTGTGTGTGTGTGTGTGTGTGTGTGTGTGTGTGTGTGTGTGTGCGCGCGTGTGTATGTATATATAGTCTTTGTATTCACATGCTGAAATTGAAGCTGAGGTTAGTGTGGGTTTTGAAACTAACTGGTCACATTTTACGTTGAGTGAAACATCTTACTTAAGTGTGACACAATGGCTGCGTTAAGCATTCATTTCACACTATGCCTGATACATGGTGCCCTTTATCACGTCATATCATGTTATGAAAAAATTGAAGCCACATCCAGCCGTCCCAACAGTGACACATAGGACATAGCATGGATGAGAGGTGTCCCGTTGTCATGTGACACTGTTTGCGAGATTTTATTTGTCATTAATTTTGACAAAAAACACATTATGATATGTGATGAAGTGTGTTATGAATGTGCTTGGACACACATTCTGCTCAGATTACCGTCTTCCCTGCAGAACATCATGAAGTCAAGATATGCTATATGAAACAGAACGATGAAAAACTTCTTGTATCAAACATGGATGCATGACAGTCAGCTGTTATGTTTTCTGTTTTGGTATTTTTAATCGGTTAATTCAGTCACCTGCTAACATTCTCATTGGCTTTCCCACTGGCCTGTGTGTATGACTATTTATCATTTTAAGATGATATGAAGCTACACAGCATTCTTAATCCTGAGGACTCTTGGAACAGTCAGCGGCTCTCAGGGCTTCCTTCTGCACAGTGTTACCTGATCACAGACACCCATCTACTGCTTGTTCATTGTGCAGCCAATTATCCCAAATAATTTGACTTCTATTGAGAACTTAATTATATTGATGTATGTTTTTAAAATATGTGCCTCCAACACACTTGAGAACTAGAGAATAGTATTCAATTCCAAAACAATGTACTGAACAGTCAAATAAGAACCATTGCTCCAAATACAGAAAAAAAAAAAGTAGACTATTTAGAAAGGAAATTTAGATGTCAGTTTTGATAAACAATGTGGCTAGCCTTTTTGCAGAAAGCCACAGAGGACACACAGAGTAGAATGGCAAGTTAGCTCCTAAAAGTGATATATGATTGGCTCTCTCCCTTGGCAAATCATGATTGGTGATTGGTTTAAAAGCAACCCAATTACACGAAACAGGACATCTAAATGAGCACACAGAGCCATCATTCTAGACTAACCTATGACCAGATACATCTACGGAAATTTAATAAGCCATTTTTACAGATCTCAAATGTAAGGGGAGAGGGTGAGAGGACAGTTAGGTCGACATCACCTGCCTGCCAAAGCAGCCAAAGATGAATGGTACATGTCATGCACGAATACAGACCTGAGGCAGACTGAAGGCCTGTCCTGGATTTGGAATAATCATGAAAAATGTTCATGATTACGGCAATCTGTGTGTAGCTAAAAGTAAAAAAAAAGTCAAGCATGTAAACAAAAATGAAGCCTTAAAGCTAAAATTTGAATTTAAGAGAACATACGTAGCGTGATGATTGAAATTAAGTCTACACATTTTATTTCAAGTTCATGTCGAATTTTTTCTAGTGTGTAGTGTCACCTTAGATACATATTACAAAAGGTATATGGGCTAAACATAGACTGAAATATGCATTATACATGAAAACACTTTGAAGAGTAAAAATACAATTTCCCTGACATAATTTACAGTATCTTAGTAATTCATTATTAGATATTGTTATTATTAATTAGTTATTCTAAATATGGTTAATACACCATTTCACAAATACATAATTTCATTTCAAACATCATAGCCACACATCTGTGCATGGTTGAAGGAGAATAGGTAAAAACAGAGAGAGATGACCTGGGAAGTTAAGGTAACCTTGCCTGACCCAGAGGCCTCAGCTTAGTGAAACAAAATAAATTGAAGAAGCAAACGCTAAGCGAGTTTTGACATGAGACTAGACCTGGACTGAGAGATTCTGACAGAGGAAGTCCTTGAGTCTCAGTACAATGGTACAATAATGGATTCCCTTATGGAAATTAAATATATTGTGAAATAATGAGAAATTTTTGTTAAGCCCATGATTGTATTTCAGCTATGTTTAAAATATAATAATGCAAAGCAGAGCTATATTTCAGAATATGAAAACAACAATTTGTCAACAATAATTTATCTATTTTAGATATTTTGATAAAGCTACAAATATACTCTAACATATATTCTTAATGTATTATTTTTGAATGGGATTATACAAAATACCAGTAAACACCATAGGCACGCTTAATATTTAACCAGTTTTAAGTTACTGCGAGGTCTTAGTGTTCACTTTTCCTTTAGTTCACTGGGGAAACATGAAGCTGAAACTGAAACATACACATTCCACATGCTTAATGATCACTCCCTCTGTGAAAAAATCTGTAAAGATACCTGTACAGTAAATCAGAGTTATGTTCTGCATGACTTCTACTATGTGTGCAGTGATTTTTTTTATTTGAATCCCTAACTTAAGCACTGACCTAATTTGTGCTGCATGGTTCAGTCCAATAAGAATTCATTAAAATGGAATCTGTTAACCTGTGCACAGCCTGTATGGCAAAGAAAACACACAATTCTATTAGCATTGCTTTACACGTCATTTAAAAGGAAGATGTTGCCTGTATTGCAAATAGCTAATCTAATAATGTAAGGTAATAATGGGCTCATAAGCTTTCTGAGCAGAAAAAAAGTTACCATATCAAATTGAATTGATATTCCCTTTAATCCTGTTCAGAGAGTCTAATATGATTCAATCTTTGGAAAGTTATCTTTTAATATCGCCCCTTCATTATATTGGTAGGTGACAAATAATTCCCTATTTGATAGAGGATATTGCTCTCACTAGAGATTAGATGTTGGTTTTTTGATTGTTTTAATGAGAACCTGTAGGACTGTAAGAGAACCTACATTTTCTCATTGACGTCTTTGCATGTCAAGAATTCCTTAATGCCAAGCTCTATCAGCTTATATTTTTTAAGTGCAAACTACAATCTTTGCATCTTTGCATGTGGAGACTGAATTTGGGTCTAATGTGTAAAGTGCAACGTCTTTGAGTAATGTCAAAGAATTTTAAATGAGAATTATTTCGATGAAATCTCAATATATAAAGTTTATACTTGTAAATACAGTATGCAGTCGCATACCAATACATATTCCTTATTTGCTTTTCAGAATTGAGTTTGTTACTTAGAAGTGAGCTGTGTTGAAGTATTGGCTGGCTCAATTTCTTAAACTCAGTTGATATCCTCTTTGGATATTGTTTTATCATTTTTTTCATAGATTTTTCATAGATTATTACATTAGTGTTACATCATATTGTGGAACAGAACACAACAATCTCCTGTTTTTGTTTCATCACCTCTGTGAGGGTCTTTCTGCACGCGTGTGGAGCGGATGGGCCAAAACACAGCAGGGTGAAGCCTCTTCAATGATGCAGGCGGCCTTCTCTTTGAGCCAGGACTGGAATGCAGCCGGTGAAAGAGCCCGGCTCCTTTCTTCCGCGGTGACTGACAGCCGGCGTGCATCACACAGCCGTTTATGAAGTGAGCAGAGGCTGAGGAAGAGGCTGATGCGTCGGAAGCACCTGAAAGAGATCCGTCCGGGGGTCGAAGACCAGCCCCTCTGAGCAATCACCTTTGATTTACCGCCGCCATGTTTTCTCATATTTCAGCCAAGCGGCCGGCCCCCGATATGGCCCGGAGACCTCCCGCTGAGACTCCGGCGAATCCTGAAATTGAGGTTCGGCCCCCTCCGTGTGGACGCAGACAAGAATGTCTCTGTTTTGTTGACGTTCCTCGACCGCATCGAAGCAAACAGAAACGTCTAAGTTGTTGTGACGCGGTAATTCTCAGGGGCGCACCGCCCTGAGCCCTGTAGCCATTTCTTTCTTGAGCTGGAATCTCAGGTTTGAGGGTTTTAAATCCGAGATGTGCCGTGCCAGACCGTGTCCTCATGTCCTCATGAATAGATTCCCTGCTCTGGTTCACAGTCCCTTGCGCTGAACGATGGGAGGCTGGTGGATGATGAATTTAAAGTCCTCCATCCACTGCACTTCAGTCTGTTCTTTAAATCAGCTGAACGTGGCCAGGGACAAGAGAACAATCATCCCTAGTAATCAGTGTCTGCTCTACAGTGATGTACGTGGGGGACACTCTGTCTGTGTTGATGTCTCTGAGGGGTTTTTACCCAAGTTTCCTTCCACAGTTCACACACATGGTGTCTGTGTGTGTGTGTGTGTGTGTGTGCGTGCATGCGTGCGTGCGTCGTCTTGCGTGTTGGGTCTAACTCTCACTGCAACCTTCGACAGCAACGCCAGGGGACCCTGGTCCTGGAGTGCCATAGATGTTTCTCGAGTTCGTTCTGTTTTAGCTCTTAATCATAAAATTAAGCCAATTATCCCTCTGAATTGCAGCAGACGACCATGTGCTCGAGGTACTTGGCATTTCACCATTCAGACTCAATCACCTGCTTTAATTTAGCATAGCAACTGATCCAGTTATGTAATCATGGGACCAAAAAAAAAAAAAAAGAAACTTTAACACCACTGGTGCAGCAGGCCCAGAATTGCCTGAAAGGAAAGTGATGCATATGACGCATTCGCAGATGCTGGCAGAATGGAACAAAGCCTTGCTATACGCTCTCAGGGAATACTAGTGTTTACAGTCTGTCAGTTTAAAAACAATGTCATCACTGTGTGTGTGTATTTCAATACACGCTCAATTAATTAAAGTTCCTCTCTGTTTCATTCCTCTCTTGCTGCGTGTCCTGCTGCTGTTGGACTCCACTGACACAGGTAAGTCCCCACTATCACCTGCTGTACTGCACTTACCTGCCCATAGCCCTCCCACAGGTCACAGCAAGCTCTGCAGTGCTCACAATAAAGGATGGGCTTATTGATGATTTTGGAGTGTGTTCTATATTATTTAAAATCATTGTAAGGAAACTTCTGCAATGCGGCGAGTGGGGAGGAACCTGACTGTTCACCCTCTAGTATGAACTCCCCTCGCGAGGTTACGATGTTTATGATGTTGCTGCAGAATTTTGTTTTGATGCTTACAAAATATATACCAATTTGTCAAGACTGGAGTTGTTTTGATGCTCTCCGGAGGAAGCAGTTGATGTTCATTTTTTGACTCTGCGCATATTACTTTGACATTTGAACATTTGCATTGCAAGTACTGACACACCAGCATGGATCTCCTGAGGTAAATGCCAAGAGTTGTACTGTGTGGAAGAGATCACAGACAAGGTAGTAGTATGAGGATGCCTCTAAGCCAAAAGATGGAAGTGAGAGGGCTGTTGCCATGGGGGTGGGGCAACAAGTACATCCTAGATATTTTAGGAAGAGCAGGTAAGCCAGAGTAAACAGTGTGTGGGCGCAAACGGTATGTTCCTGAGTTCGAGAAACAGTGAGCTGAGAGATTTTGAGATGGGTTGATTACAGCTGGTCTGTATGAGAATTCACCCAGTCACCAGATAGAATTATTTTCCAATAGAAATGTGTGCAGATCACCATCTGCCAATTACTCATAATGAGAGTGCATGTCTGATAGTGTGCAAAACGAGTTAGGGTTGTAGAGTGATTATTTCAAACAGGATTGTAAATTCTATATATGTATTTATTGGATCTGACACACTGGTCTGAGCCATTTTCAGTCACACTCATAAACACAGGCTGCAAAATGAAAAGTGTCACATAAAATGTGTTTAAGGCAGGGAGATTGAATGTGACATGCACATCACTGCCCTAGATAAAACTAAATATTCTACTCACAAGAAAGTGTGAAAGTGACTTAAATCTGTTTTATTCAGCAGTGAAGCATTGTTCGATCAGTTGTTAATAAACTCAGTGGATATGTCTAGCCCAGATGTCTGTACTTTTGGAAATATAGCAGTTAAGCCAAGGCCATCTAAATTCTCACACATAGCCTTTAGTCAAATGAAAATTAAGCTTAGGAAGGAGGAGTGCATCACCCCAGATGTTCTTTCCGATTTCTTTTATTCTGACCCTTGTAATATGACATTGTTTACTTCATTTTACAATCAAATGCCTCTCCATGATATGGAAAATTAGATGTTTGTTGAGCTTTAGCACTTTGTCATGCCTGTTGTAGTAATCTCTCTAAATATGGAGCAGGGGGCTGCATCTTTGCATTACCACTTTCAATAATAACTCCCTTTACATTTCTTCCATGTTTCTCGTTTGGTTAGCCACAGTGTTTTTTCTCCATCTTTGCAGTTATTATGTTCTTTCTCATGGTTCCTAAAGCTTTGTTGCAGTTTCTAAACTCAGTGGGATGTCAAGGCTGAGTGGAGCTTAGCCCTAACCTGATTTCCTGTGGATAGGGCCATTTGTGTTTAACCCTTGCGCACACCATGCATATCTCACTAACAGGCTGTTTTCATGGCTAAAATGTGGGAGTTTTAGTTTCAGATTTCTTGTGTGGTTTTTCTTCTTCTACCATCAGGAATATCTGATTTTTTTTACAGACACTCATGCACATGCACACACACAAACACAGCAAGTCCAGTGTAATTCAGCCATACACTTAGAACAATGTGTGCATGTGTGTGGTAACCACAAAGGCTGTAATGGGGAGAGACAACCAGTATAGATATGAGCAGGGATGACAGTAAAGCTTACATGCACGCGTACACGCCCACACACACACACACACACATACAAATAAAAAACATCCCCATCTAATGTTCCCTGGGCACATGAATCACAGCTCTAGCGCCAGTGAAGAGTGTGGTTTTGAATGCATATCTGCTCATAGACTTTACTTCTTCCAATCCACCTCCTCTCTAATTTCCCTGAAGGAACTGACACAACCTCCACATTTTTTTTCTCATCTAATTTTACTTCCAACCCTTCACAGCCAGTTATTTTAGACACAATCCTAATTTATACTCTATTTTGGGTAAAGTGGGAAACAGGAAGTTCTGGCCTTCACAAAAGTCACATTTGGTGCTGTCCTCAGTGGTATCCAGAGTACTACGAGTAATTGACACTTGAGAGATAATAGTAAATGTAAAGCAGATTTAACAATAGCTGAAAATAGTTCAGTGCATCTAAGCCAGTCCTGCTGGCAGGTGTTAACTACATATGAGCACACTGACACACACGCACATGCAGACACACAGACACACGCGCACGCGCACGCACACACACACACACACACACATCAAAAGTTGTTATTGATGCAGGAATCATAACAGCATAATTTTGACCCTCGGATGTGTTAGGAAAGAGCTGTCACAATTTAAAATTCCAAGAATACAATTTTATTCACAGTTCCAAGCTGCATGAGTAGTTTTTGTTACTGTCCTCTTTTAGCCATTTTAAATCTAATAATACAGCCAGTGATGACATCAATAGAATGCCCTGAGATTTTAAAGCATCTTCAGAGAATCACATATTTAAAAGTCCGTGTAGAGTGCTGGTGAATCTGTTTAGTGCATTTTGGTCTTATAATTTAAATACAGGGATAAAACTGAAGCTACCCCATTTCATGTGGTGGCAACAAGATTTGAATGGCAAAAATGGGGGAAAAAATGAATATGTCTGACAGTTTTCAATAGGGGATTTCTGAATACAGGGTCTGTTGTTAGATTTTCCCATTCAAAGCATACACAGTTATTGGAATATTACTGTTACCTTAATGACAGGTAAGATGGATAGCAATTATGTAATTGTCTCTGCATTGATTGGCACAGAGGGCATATTTTCTGTTAATGGCAGAAACAAGGGACACAGCAGTGTTGATGATGTCTTCTCCCAAGTGTCCATTGTAAAGTAGTCTGTGCGTTTCCCCGCTTTCCTTGATAAGATTATTATGGAGCTTACTTCTAAGGAGCTGGATCAGGAAGTGGAATCTGCAGGGCTTAGTGTGTGATGAGTCATAATAGAGACGGAAAGAGGGAAGTGGGTGGGCTTCTGCTACCTTAGATGGAAGTGATTAGGGAGGAGTTTAGTCATTTAATGGATTCTTCTGAACAGCTAACAGCCTGGCTGGATTGTAGGGTTCCAGTATGGAGGCAGTTGCCCGAGGCTGTACTTTCAGTTTACAAACATCAGTGTACATTTCATGTTAAAATTTTGTGTCTTTAACTGTGTAACACCTTGGATTTCACAGCTTATTATTTATTTATCTGTTAGAAGTTGAAGTTAAAGTTAAAATTAAATTTGTTATTAGAAGTCTATGAAAAAGTAGTGATAACGTCAAAGGAAAACATATGAATTGTTTGTTGATTTAATTTAAATGTTTGAAAATTGTCTTTCAATTAATTATTGTAGGGCTAAAATAATTAACATGGCAACTAGCTCATTTTAATTGTGATAAACTTGTTTGAGTTACAAGTATCGGGAAAATATATTGAAGGTAGGCCCTTAAATTCTCTCCATTTGAATAATGATTTGACAGACTTTTGATACTTTTTTATTTTTGACCTTTAGATCTTTTTTTATTTTCTAACAGAAGCATAAGCCTTTGAAGACTCATTGAGGTTTTCTAAATATCTGCAATTACCCTCAACAATAAATTTGAGTGAAACATTGTATTGTGACATATTTGACTGACAAACCCTGAAAAAAGCCAGCTGCGTTCATTGTGTTGTTTTGACTTTTTTAATGTTGAAAAAAAAAAAAAGAGACCTCAGGGCTAGAATCTCAGGAGGTGATTGTAACTGTTTCTCATTTAAGGCATTCTAGAATCCAGAGCCTTGTTACTTTGCATTGACTGCTCCCTGTCCAGACGCTTAGATTTATAGACCACTCCAGCCTTTTCAATATTTCGTCGAGTCGAGACTTGTTGAAGCATGCTTTTCCCTGGCATCTCGTCAACATCCTCCGCACCAGCCAGTGAATTTAACCTACCCTGCAATCAGGGCGCCGCGGCGGTGGTGACAAGCATATTGCCTGTCTAGTGAAAACCTCACTGCTCTAAATTTGTTCTCGGGGCCCCTTTTTCTCTCGAGCTGTAAAAGGCATTACCGCTGCAATAGATCTGAATCTTTTGTAAAGAGGGTCCACACGTTGCTCCTTGTAACAGATGACGCCGCGTGTGGACTGCATTTAGCATCAGATTTATCACTCGGGTTGGTCCATTACTGCCCCATTAGCCTGTGATTTAGCCCACCGCAGGCTAATCTGTCATAACAGCTGCTCCAGGTAAGGTCCCCTGCAGAGACTTGGAGAACCCCTGGCTTTTATCATTCACAGGCAAATATATCTGTTGCCACATTTCCTCCCTCTTATCCATCCATCTCTCATTATTGGCTTTTATCCATAAGACCACACTGTGATTCCATGGGACCATACCATGGGACTAGAGGAAGAATAATTTATGATGATAATATTCTTCCTCATGAATGTTATTAATAAAGAATATGCTTTTTTTAAATCCTGAAGATGGTTTACACAATTATGTCTGAAAAAAAAGAAAAACATGAACATTTGGATAAGCAAACAACAGGAAGAAACTAGAGGGAAGGGGACATTAAAAAGCATCATGTAGATGGGGCAGAGATTAGTCATAGGTCAGGATCCATATTCATTACACATCTGAGAATTACTTCCTCTGAATGCAGTTTTAGGAATTAAAAAGGCCTACCCCAGAGAAGCCAATGGGAGATGTTTATGAAGCTTTCTCCTTTTTCTCTGGTCTAGGAGTAGGACCAGTTCCTATGAGAATCACTCTTATGAGTGATTTTTACAGCACGTGAAGTGCCGTGACACCATTTTCACACCTCTACCTAGATGGGAATTGCGAAAATGACCAATAAATGCAGTTGCTGAAAACAGTAGTGTTGACAAAGTGTTGTAATTTGTGAACATGATCAAACACTTCATTAGTGTGAATACATGCCCACAGATTAGCACAGATGGTTTTTGTTCTTCGTCAACTTTAAAGCAGCAAGAACAATAAAATTGCTATGTTAATCATCAAAACCATAAAATGTTTGTCATGGCGACATTGTTTTATGTCTTTATATCTACAGTATATTCCTGATTTCCCTTGAAATGATTAGGAAAGAAATGGGAAAAAATCCTACATATTCCAGTGTGAATCTGAAGCTTGCATAAATTGTGGCGAACTGCACAAACTGTTATTATGCAGCAGACCCTTTTGAGGTTGTTATTACATTTATTCGCGAAGAACGTGAAATCTCCTCTCTCACCTACTCATTAACTGACTCCACAACACTGTATGTGATATGATCTTATGAACTTATTAACACTATAGCTCACTGATTCTCAGTCCTGCTCCTGGGGGCCCACTGTCCTGCATATCTTCTATCTATCCTTGCTCTACCTACCTGACTGAACTCATCAGTGGCACTTCTGATTAGCTGAGCACACCTGATTTAATCAAGAGCATGTTAATCACACTAATCAGGTGTGTTTGGAGCAAGGATAGATAGAAGATATGCAGGACAGTGGGCCTCCAGGAGTAGGATTGAGAAACACTGCTATAGCTGACATAATTGATATGTGAAGTATTATTTGTCACTTACGGCTTTCATACATTACCATATATTGCTATAAATAATGAAATGCAACATGAATGTGTGACATTGATGTCTGTTGTACTTAAGCTGTGCACCTACATGAGGTCATGCCAAATGGAGTCATAATCCATGGTTTTCAGTCCCTTATCATAGTAGGTGACATTGTAGTGTGAGAAAATTGTTTTCAGGTAAAAAAAAAAAATCCCAGTTGCCAAGAAATATATTTTGAAATACTTTTATTCAAAGAGTAAGTGGTCATCTCACAAAAGGAGTGACACCATGTATGACAAGGTCCATGACAAATACAGTGTCTGACTGATATCTTTACACCTCTGATTTGTCAAATGTATGCAAAACGTGTCCTCGACGTAGCCATCTGTCCACACTCCGAAGCTCTTTATGTCTAAAGAATCTTGATAAATAGCTTTTACTCTTAGGAGTAAGAGCAGGACCAAATTGACATCACTCTCAGAATTTCCGAGCACTTAGAACCTATTTGGTACTCTGAGATGCTTGATGAATAAGCATGGGTTTTGCCTAGAATTGAACATGCTTATGAATTCAGAGACAGAGATAAGCAGAGGGAGACAGGTCAGGGCTGACATTCTGCAGAAGGTTCTGAACATAGGTATGTAGTCACACACATGCATTTCAACAATAACAGCAAGCAATGGATGGTGTCTTGAAACTGTAAACAACTGTTCCATGAATGTGAAAGCACAAACAATGAGAATGCAGTGAAGGGGTGGATAGACATCTATTGATCATTATGACATGACAGGCTGTCCTAACAATAGACTCAATATGTATCCATCACTAGGCCTTAGAAATTATCGTCCCAAAGGAGCTCTGATTGTTGCTGTATGCTAATGGGTTTCACATTATGGTTTTGTGGGAAATTGTTTGACTCTATTGTTAATATGTGTGCCATTTGTATCATTTAGCACCTGTGACAGCAAAGCTAGTCCGTCATAATTCAGCCGTGCACTTAGAACAATGTACTCATGTGTATGGTAACCACAGAGATTGTGATCAGGGCTGACAACCAGTGTAGGAATGAGCAGGAAGGACAATAAAGCTTGCATATGCACACGCACACACACACACGCACACACACACACACACAGTGCTCTCTATACTTATGCATACCCCTGAACAAATAGGACCTAAAAGGAAAAAAAAAATCTGTTAACTTTTTTTCTGCTTTTTTATTATACTTTAATCTTCGTACCATTACACAGAGCAAAGTCACATTGTCCCCACATTACAAATTTTATTTCAGAAGAAAATGAGGCAACCATAAATCTAAAGGCAACATTGAGACCATTTATTCTCTTCCTTGTAGTAACTATATTAGTTTGCACATCCTCCTCTGGCATGGATTACACTTAAAAGATGCTTCCTGTAGAGTTCTGTGAAATTCTGGCAGCTTTGAGAGGGAATTTTTGACCACTCCTCCAGGCAGAATTGCTCCACATCTTTCAAATCATTTGGTTTTGTCTGTGAACTGCTTTCTTGAGTGCAAACCACACATATTCAATTGGACTGATGTGTGGAGATTGAGATGATCATTTGTTCTGTTTTGTGCTCAGATAACATGATGAATGGTTTCTTGATAAATGGTTGGGATATTTATCATGTTGGAATTTCTATTTCCAGTCACGTTTGAGCTTCTTGACAGAGAGAAGTAGGTTTCTGATGAAAACGTCCTGGTACAAGTTTGGTACAAGCTTGTCTCATTTTATCTTAACAAAGGATCAGGATACATGGATGCACACAACCCCCTACAGTGTTTCACAGTGGTTCTTTTTCAACGTAAGCATCACCTTTTATGTCAAAAATAAAGCAGATGGACATTACCAAAAAAGCTCAATGTTCATTTCATCTGACCATTAGACATGCCTCCAACTGACATTCAGGCATAGTTTGGCAAATTCATATAGCCTCTTTTTGCAGCTTGCCTTCAACAGGAGGCATCATCCTTACAAACCTACTGTGAGTCCAGCATTCAAGCATGCAACATTGATTGGTTGTTTTTGACGCTTTGTAACATGAAGATACTAGTTTGTTTGGAAGATATCCAAATGTTGCTTTCGAACTTATGGTTTGCCTCTTGAGCCACTTAGAGCAAATGTTGACAAAGGAAACATGCATCCTGTCTTATCAGGGCTGCTATTGTACCAGTACCCTGAAATATCTTAATAATCGACTACACATTGAAAAGTGGGAGACCTTGACCATGCTAATGTGTGCTTCTTATGTCTTTCATCTACGAAACAGGAATCTTCTGGATGCATCTATAAAGACTCAGAAGCTTTCATTGAACTTCCATTAAACATACTGTTGGTGTAAATTTGCTTTGCCAGATTTTGTTTTAATGTGTACTCAGTGGTTTGAGGGAAAGGTCTGGGCCCTACCAAGAACAGATAAAATGGCAAATATAAGAACAGGATAATATGAAATGTTAATATAAAGTTTAAAATATAAACATATAAAAATGTTTAAATATGAAAATATTTTAAACAATTCATTTATTTTCTTGAATTTAGATTGGTAAGATGCCAGAGAAAGTATATGTTTCTCCCTGTTTTTTCAGTCTGTGAGTGACATTTTCTTAATTAGTTCTATTACTATTTAGCATGATTGACATGTCATTGCACAACAGCTGTTGTCCAATCTAAGGCTTGTTGACAGTGAAAATTACAGCTCTTTTCCTCAGCCAACAGAACATGTTTAAACCTGATGCCTCTGTCGTGACAAGTGAATGCATCTTGTTTTGATGTTATGTTTGTTGTCTCCATTTCTAAATGTGTGCTTGGGAAAAGGAGGGGGAAAAAGCCCAAGGCTTAAAATGTTATGAAATGGAATAAAACTTGCTGATGGGAATGAATAGAGATGTGACATGTTTTGGGATTGAATTGTTTGTGATTTATTGCAAGAGAATTGCATTGCCCTATCTAGTCTACTCACCCAGACTGTTTCATATTGCAAATCACTAAATTTTCCCGGGTCAATACTGGACTGCAATCTTGCCTCGCTTACTCTGAGCGTGTAAAGTGCATTTTGCTTGCTTAGCACAGCACTTACAATTAAAAACTGCCTTAATTTAATGAGTGAGACTCCGTAAATTGTGTTAGAGATTAAATTTGGCTGTTCACCTTGACAAATGCTATTTAGTGAACTGTTTGAGCATGTACTGCTTATGCCATTTATTTGTTTATATATTATTTATTTATTTCATCCTTTGTAATTACTTTTTTGTTGGTGTCCTCGAAATACCGGTTCACTGTATACTGAGTTCCTGTTGGGGAGGAAAAAAAAAAAAAAAACAATAGGAAGGAAATAGGGAAATGAAAATACAATAGAAACAGCAATAGTACATTTCTGGGATCAGATACATATATGTATACATAACAGTCACAGTCACATGGTACACTCACCATTTTAATCTAGAACCTCACAATTATATTTCAGTCATGCAATTTAGCAGAAAGGACTGTTTAACAGGATTACGGGTTCAGTAAATGGGGTAGAAATTATGAAATGATTTTGTGCAATTCATTTGTTTATGTACAGACAAGCTTTGTGATGTTTGTGATGTAATAGATGGCATTATATGAAAGTGCTATGCAAATAATAATAATAATAATAATAATAATAATAATAATGATGATAATAGAATCACCACTGGAAGATAAGTTGCAGACAGTCAGAATAGTGCTAGATAAACCCCTAAAGCAGAGACATACATCAAACATATCTGCTGTTGAGATCATATTGCAGATGCACTGTATGAGTATGTTTGTAGTCTTGTATAGAGTAATCATCCTATACTTGCACAATCCAAATGCAATCATCACAGTGGCTTAATCAAGAATGAGAGAAAGAAGGGGGAAAAAAAGCAAAACAATTTTGAATGTCTTTCAGATTTATTTAGGAGTGTCATGAACATGAAATTAGCTCACATTCTATAAAGGAAGGAATTCAAGTTGAGGAGTAATTGCCTCCAAATTATAGCCACTTGTTAAACCTTTGATCGAAATGAATAACAGCTCATTTATGCTGACAGCTCAGGCAAGTTGGGTTTTTTTTTCTTCAATTTTTGCTTCTCTGGTTATTTTAATTTATTTTCATTATTTATTTGTTTTTGGCAGATTTTTGGCTCTCCTCCTGGAAAATTACTGAGCATGGTGTCTTTACAGCATTGTCTGCAGAGCACAGAAAACGTCACTTAAATGTGAATGACAAATTATAAAGTCTGACTGCAGTGAATAACATTATGATTGAAACAAGAACTGAAATGATTTAAATAATACCTATCATACTGTATCGCAAATAAAGCAATCCAAACCAGTCGCTGGAGAATGAACAGAGCAGCGCTCACTCAGTCCTGCTGGATTTCAGTTTCAGGGCTGATCTAAGCTGGGAATCGGAGGTATGTATTGTGAAGATGTGAGCCATCAGAAGCTGTCAGGTTAAATAATTATCTGTTTAGATGGCCAAGGAGATTGGGAATTTAGCCAGGAACTGTCTACTCGTTGCAATAGTATCTACACTGGGTCAGGTCCCTGGTTTGTTGTCTCATCCGGAAAGCAGCATCTCCTAGAGCAGTGTCCCCATCACTGTACTGTTCACTCCAGAAGGCAGACTGCCCCCCCACTGGCCCACTAATGCGATTTCCTGCAACATCCCAAGACTTAACCAAGCCCAGCCCTGCTTAGCGTAAGCCATTAGGCTGGTAAACGTTTATATAAATGTTTTTTTTTTTCTTCCCAACCTTATTCTACGTTTTCACCAAATTTGTATTACGTTGTACAAATGCAGCCTTGGGACAACTAACTGTCACCTCCCAGAGGAGGAGGGGTCACTCCTCTTAGCTGCATGTTTGTACTGGTCCCCCAGTGGTGGAATGAACTTCCCAAAGAGGTCAGGACTGTGGAATCACTTCCAGCACAGACTGAATACCCACCTCTTCAGACTGCATCTCGGTTCATTTCAACTCCCACCCCTGAACACCTGCTACTTGCATTACATGCCACTTATTTACTTGTAGTATCATCATGTGTGATGGCTGTTGTGATCTAGTGACAATGTGATATATTGCAATGTATGCACTCCACTTCCCTTAGTTTTCTAGGCTGTGTAGTGTCAGATTAGCACAAGTTACATTGTGATTAAGTGATTGAATGGTGTTGTGCTCACACTCACTTCTCTGGGAGTGTTCGCCTGGTCTGACACTGTTGCCCATTTAACTTGGATGGAAACATTTCTGTTGTCCTGTGCTGGACGTCACTGGATAGGAACATTTGCAAAACTGAACAACAACAACATGCTCACAGCAGCACTAAAGTAAGATGAACGCAATCCTCCGTTACACCCACAAGCAGCTAACAGCTGTTAACAGCTGTAAACTGCAAGTACCACAGTGCAAAACAGTGATGCAAACACACACACACGCAGATGTATCTCCACTGATGTCATCTGAACAGCTCATTGCTGTTCATCAATGAGTCACTGTCAGAAAATGACACAGTTCAGACTTGAACCCGTGTCTGGGCTGTAGGACTCAGCTGGCTTGGAAGAGAGGCCTCATCTGGCCATTTGGGAGTCTAAGAAATATGATATTAATAGTGATTTAATAGTGTGTTTGTGTTAATAGAAAGATCAAAGTAATTTACTTTCTGGTAATATCTGCCCCATAACTTTAGGGGAAGCTGTCTCAATTGCACTTAATTAGCTGTTAAATTGTTCCACTTCAGGTTCTCTATAAACTAATATCCTACAAGGACTATGAGTCCAAATTAGTAGTAATTTGTTGGAGAAGCACAAATGAACAAAACAATTGAAGTAATACATAAAGAGAAAATGAAAAAAAATCTTTATGCACAACACATTTCCTTTTTGAACGGATTCCTTATGGATAACTAAGAAAACAAGATATTACATTCAGATCAGTATTCACACTGATCATCACAGCCCACAGCCATCACAGCCAACCTCAGTAAGGAAAAACAGGACCAAGGAAACGCTAGGTTACAGTGGTCAGTGTTCGCAGGAGGGAGGTACAGTTGTCCAGACAGTAAAGCACGATAGTCTGGACCTGCAGCCCCATGCAGGAACTGAATATTACCAATGTGAGTTTGGATGCTGGACAAGAGGAAATGGCAGATGATTTACCTATTTCATTCCCAGCATGCATCACAGAATTTTGTGTACTATGTCCTATATTCTATATTCTGTTCAAGCTCTTTTTTATAAGATTGGAGTTCGTATTAAAAGAAGAAAATGTACTGTTAAAGGACAGTACAGTATGTTTCATTTTCTGTTTTGTCTGCTTGGTGTATGCAGGAGTAAATTAAAACATCACTTGACAATGAGGCTCACTGGGCCCATGAATAGACTCTGATGTTGGAAGAAAAAGGAGGAAAAAAAAAAAGCTTTTGAGCAAGAATATGCGAGATCTCTTTAGACTCGGGCTGGTGGTTTTGATCAGATGCATCAGAAAGATGGGAACAAAGTCACAGCGGGCCTTTATGCTCTTATCTCCTGTCTCATGTAAGAGACTCTTCAGCCTGCCTTTATCTGCCCAGAGTACAGTAGGTATATTAGCCCTTCCCCCTCTCTGGGGCCTGATCACACAGCCTTTCTGCACCTCTGTCCCGCTGATACCCCTGCGCACGGTGCACGGTGTACGTGAGAAAACGGTGAATGAGTGAGAGGTCTCCGAGGCCGCGGCGGTACCCTCGCACTGATCCACTCGCGTCCTCTTCGCTTCTTCTCCACTTCTCGGCATTAAGGTATTTATAGAAAGGCTCTGCCTGCCGCCCTGTACGGGACCTGACAGCAGCTCCCTCCCCCCTCCCCCTCTGGTGGGCAGCACCAGGGTCCCTGGACCTTCCCCCTCCCACGCCATCGCCTCTGACAGCAGTCTCTCTCGCCTCTTACTTAATCTTGTCTCCTACTGCCGCTAAACTTGAGCGAGATACCATCTGCCTCGCTATAACCCCCCCTGACTGGGTCAGCTGCTTTCTGTGTGGAAAAAAACTGCACAGTGCTGACATACATTCCACTGTGGTCAACATGCAGAGTTTCTGAGTTTCAGGGAGGACTGAGGTCAGAGAAAGAGCTGCATAAATGATGATGGTGGTAGTGATGATGATGGTGGTGATGATGATGATGATGATGATGATGATGATGATGATAATTACAACCCCAATGATAATACTGCCAGTTATCACACCTAATTGTGTTAATTGAAGTAATAGTGACAATTGGTTTTGTTTTTAGGCATGTCTTATAAGAAAGCTTTATAAGTTTTATAGACAGGATTACCTTGTTGTGTGTGCTTACAGTAGCAATTTAAGTCAACTGGGGAATCTGCATTGGTGCTTATTGTGCTTACAGTAGCAACTCAAGGCAACTGGGGAATCTGCATTGGTGCTTACGATGCTTACAGTAGCGGTTTAAGGCAACTGGGGAATCATGATGCACTGTGATTGGGTTATTCACACATCGCCTGCTGACAGCTGTGTTCAGTTGGGGAAAGTCGTACAGCTTCAGAAACCCTAAGAGTGGTTTCAATTACCCAGTCAAGCAGTTTCATATGCCAGCAGAGCAGTTTCAGTTACTGGTAGAACTGCTTCAGGGACCAGTACAACAATTTCAGATACTACTAGTGCAATTTCTGGGACAAGTAATACAGTTTCACTAACCAGTAGAACAGTTGCAGGGGCTAAGAGTGCAGTGCCAGTACCCAGTAGAGCAGTTTCATATATCAGTATGACCCAGGTAATCTGTAATGTCCACCTGTGAAAATGTGTTGCATTGAGGTAGTGCAGACGATGTTTACCTAAAAATCTCCCCAGTGTTTGGAAGTCCACAAATCCATCATCCCTCTGTCTGTCTGTGTAAGCTGTGAATAGTGAGTGCAGCAGAACTGCAGCTGTGTATTTGGGAGATTTGTTGCATGGCCGCCCGGTTACAAGGCGTCTTCCAATTACCCATGGTCCTCTGTAACCTCGCCATACGTCAGGCCTGTCTCATGGGCGTCTCTGTAGCCGGAGGAAGGCCGTAGGTCAAAATGAGTTATGAGCTGAATCTGAAGGCAGGAAAAATCCTTTCCACATGCATGTTCTGTACTGATGTTTGCACAGCGCACCACAGGAGATGCTTTGAACTCAGCTCTGAGGATCATCTGTAAGAGCTCTTCTGTTGCATCAAAGATGGTGGATTTTTGCTAGACTCTTATCTCCTTGATTTCCTTAATAAAGGGATGATAATCTTTATTTCTAGGTCTCGGTTCACTCGTCGTAAGCCTTGTTTTTGTACGTTTTGTTCTTTTGTCTGATTGCTTGCAGTCTGTGGAAAGCAGGGTTCATTAAGAGCACCATGAATTTGAATAGGATGGTAAAATGGATCCTGGCCATCAAATGATGTTGATCACAAGGATGTTAACAATTTTATTTTTCTATTTATAAATTTTATTTGAAGCTGCTTCTCATCTAATTTCCATATTCTTCTGCTTGCAAACATATTCAAGTGACTTTTGTCAGCAGTTAAGGTACAAGTATGGAAAAATAATCCAAAATAGTCTCAGAAGAAAGCAGCCTGCCTCAGCAGGCATGAAGAGCAGCTCTGTGCCTGTAAAAAGGTCGACACAGAAGGTCAGCAGGTGAGAAATGAGGCACACTGATTTGAGAGATGTTAGCATGCTTCGTCACAAAGTGGTGCTACATCACACAAGTGGCTCGCTGAACAGCCACACGTATTTAACCTGGGGCAAACCACATTCTGTGGCGCCATTATCGTTACTGCCCCACGGGAGTGCACATGCTACATTTATTTTTATTATATTCTCAGGTGCTCACTCTTGAAAGCACTATTTTATGGAACCTTAAAAGACCTCAAATAAGGAGTCTGAAAACCAACACAGGCATTTTCTTTTGCCTGTCCTCGGTTTGTCTTGTAAATCGATGCACTTTAATTTAATAGATGATGTTCTTTTGACTGAAAGGTTGCAAAAGAATTTTCATTTCTTGTAAATTGGCTCTTTTGTCTGAATATGTCACAGTAAAATGCTGTTCTCCCATCTGTCTAAATTTTTGAGAACCACAGTATTTTTAGCGCTTTACAATTCTGACGTCCAATGTATGTCCACATTAAAAATTAAAAATAATAAAATAATGTATTGGTGTAACTTGTAAGTTAAGCTGAAAGGATAGCTTGAAAAAATAACATGACCCTACACATAACACATATATATCTGTATATAATGTGAAATCCAGTGAATGTAAACTTCATCATTATGTTGGGTTTGCAAGCTCTATATGGGCATAGAACCCGGAGGATACATTGCACACCCATAATGCACTGGGCTGAGCACAAACTGAAAGGACACAGCAGCCCCACAGAGCAGCTCGGCACTTCCAGGGAAGGTAATTGTGCAGCCACGGGCCATTTAATGTCCATCACCAGGGCTAAATAAAGAGAGGAGAAGACAAAAGAGGATGGGAGCTTTCTCTCTCGGATTCTGCCACCGAAGTGTCGGAAATAAAGTGTTGGGAGCGATCTGGGGCTGGTGCTGGGGGGGTGAGAGATGTGAGTCACCAGGACGCAGTGTGCAAATGTCCTCCTGAAGAACGTCTTCAGCTGGAAATCGGCTTGGCAGCTGCTTCTGACGGACCGTGAATAGGGCCTCCTCCCACCTCTGAATCGACTGACAAAGGCCTGTTTTTCGGGGGGTGGGTGGGGGGGTTCCAGGCCCATCACCTGCTGTGGATCCGGTGGGTGGGATGGCGGTTTCCGGCAGGGTCCGATTCACTCGGTGCCGCCTCATGCGGGACCCCTCTGCACAGCCGAGCGGAGCTCCACCATCACCTCCCAGACTGTCTGTTCCTCCTGAATACAAAATCCCCCCACCAGGGGAAGACAGAGCAGGAGAGGAGATGCCGTCTCTCCCTCTCTCTCTTTCTTTTCACCTCCTCTGTGAGACCGAAGGGAGCTGGGGAAGGCACAGAAACAATAGCAGAGAATAAACAGTTTGTTATATTGATTTTGCCTGGCAGCCTTCGTTTCTTTTTGGTGGTCTTTGCGCTGAACCTCCCATGAGCAAAAGTTTGAGGATCTCAGGTCTACAGATACATCTCAGACATTACATATTAAGCTTCCGAAAAAAAAAAAAAAAAACTAAAAAAACAAACAAAAAATGATGTTGCTCAGTGGCTGGTGCGGCGGAGTGGAGAGTCGGCCTGTCAGATGTGGCGAGATAAGGGAGTGCTGTGATTGGTCAGGGCTTGCCGTGTGGCTTCATGGGCGGGATTAGCCACGGCCTCAGTCTCATTAGCCCCGCCCTCAGCTTCTTATGTAAATGTTTCCATTCTGGGAGCAGCGGGGGGACCCTGCGTGTCAGACGCAGCGCACCTCTCTCACTGAAAGTCGGCCAGCCTGTTCCTGAATCTATTACCCGGCCCCTGGAGATGAAGACACTGCTTTTTTGTATCTCCTTTTTATCCATTATCGAATGCGTGCACCTGCTACCTTCACTTATCTTAGAAGATGAACACAGTATACAGTATGCCATAACATTGTAGTTTATGTCTTTGCCCTGGGAAAGAGCATGCTGTGGTAGCCCATCATACTCTGTAGTCTTCTGCATGTTCCCATATTTTGTTGTTGGTGTTCTTATTATTATTATATTGCAATAATTATTTTATTAGAGAATCACCTATTCAGTACGTTAAAAACAGTAGCTTGCAGGACTTGTTTATTGACAGCATCACTTACTGTCTTTTCTTCCTTGTATATATTCACGTTATGTGCTTCAGTCATGGATACCAGCGGCAGTATTAGCGAATTCTCCCAGAATTCAAACTGAAATCCTCCTGGTTTTGAGCACAGTTAACTAACCACAACTCCATGCTGCTGTTCCCACGTTTGTGATATTTGCCAAGCTGGAACACCTAGAGGATGTTAATTCATTGATGTGAAAGGCAGCGCAGGGGGTCTCAGTCCTTTCCTGTGCTGAGATACCGAGCTGGATTTAGGTGGAAGCAGCTCTGTCCCGGGGTGTTAAATAAGGGATTAAGACATTTACCTCACATGAACTTGGCTCTGTCTCCTCTGCGTCAACAGTCAGACAACTCTGAACAGAAAAAAACACTCTTTGCTCTGATAGTGGAAATATAATTGGCTCTTCTTTGTTTTTCTGCCTTTTATGATTTGTCGATTTGTCTGGGAGAATTTAACATATTTAAAATGCCCAGCTGGGGAAAAGCTTGTGATCATAACTGGATCTTGCGGAGATCTGAAAACAGTTTCCTGATTCCTGCGGTTGTCAATGAATTCCCAAAGCGCGGCATATTATGTTTCAAACACACTCAGTTAATCTACTTTTTGCCTAGAATGTGTACCATTTGTTCTTGGCAAAGCTGAGATGACAGCATGTTTTCTTGTTTGCATTAGGCCATACAGCACTGGAATGTAAAAAGTAGGTTATGGTTATGCAGTCATTCAGGCTGTCACACAGTTACTCACGATTGATCATTGTTCATTCAGAGTGGAGGGAAAACAACAGAAATGATATAAGTAGCAAGGAGTCATTACAGTATGTTCTATTTCCCCATGCCCTCCATTTTCATGTGTTTATCTCTGTCAGATAAACCATGTTTCCAGAATAAAGAAAATATCAGGGAACACACTGTTTTTGGCTACAGCCTATTCGAGTGATTTGGTAATGTTTTTTTGCAATTTAGAAGTCAGAAAGTTGCGCACAGCTAACTTTGTTAAGTCCTTTGATCCTACATGCCGTTGATCCGCAACAAACAGTCGAATTTTGGGCTTGTGACGCATGGCGCACAGATGCAAAAACAGTTTCTGTCTTCTGTCATGAGCAAACTCAACCATCTCCAGAAGAAATAACATCCCCCAGCTAAATCCTAACAGTTGTACCAACAGCTCCTCATTTAAATATGATCTTTACAATTATCTGCAGAAGGTATTTTCACAGCTCTAATAGAATAAGCAGTATGAATGCCCATGTACTACATTTAAATTCCCATGGCTGAACTTTAAACATTTTCGAAGATTACTGAGAGAAAACGTTAGTTAGTTTATTTTTGGTGCAGTATAAAAAGAATTCATAGATAATTGTATATTTTAAATCGAAAGAAGACCTTTCAAGTAATCAACAGAACCATGAATTAGTATGCAAATGAACAGGAACATTCACTGAGTCACGTGCACCTCCTCCAACTGCTGCAACAGGAAGTGCAGAGAGAAGATTAGCATGTATACATTGTTTCTACCTTATATTATATATGTATGTATAATTGCCAATTTGTTGTTTAAAAGTTAAAATCACTTAGAGCAAACACATATGTGGAGTGTGCCACTGTATAAAAGAAACATCTTGCAAATCTGCGCAAATTCTGATTGCATCCACGCTGTTTGTGATGTGGAAAAATTTTAACGAAATGATAATAACAGCACCTCAGCAGGCTCACACTGTACAAATTGGGAATTTTGTAATTTCAGCTGAAGAAAAACTACCATCAATTTCACACAGAGACACTTATTGGTGAGTTTGCATCTCGGTCACGTTAATCTGAGACACTGATAAAATTGAATGGATTGAATGGAGCTGCTGTTTCGGCCCCTGTTAAGGATGCATTGACCTTTCCCTCCGTGTGTTTAAAGCAGGTTATTTTCATTTATATTATCTATGTCCCAGACGTTCTGGTTAAACACTTCACTCCATTGAAAGAACTGCAAACAATAGAGGTCCATAAGAGAGAGCACAGCTCAATTAAATGAATCATGGCCCATACCTCTCAATTTTTTATTTTTTGGCTTTTGAAGGTCATCCTTCCCCAAGTTACTGAACTCTCTGACATTAAGCACAGATAAAGAAAATAATGCTGTTGCATCTTGGGAAGTGGTGATGATTGGTTCGGTATTTAACAGAAGCATGACTCATGGCCTTAACTTTCATATTTTTGGACATGCTTCTTTATTTCCTCCATATTTTTATGTGAAAACAAAATTGAAACACCCCTCTCAAAATGAAACGCTGGCTTGATATAGTCAGTGGAAGTTAAGGATTGAATTATGTCCTTGTTTTCTCTCCCAATAGGCAGCATATGAGGCCAATAGTGAATCCCACTAGATAATAGATATTGCTAAACATCAGGCCTTGTAGTGCCAATGGAACAATAAACATGCTGTTGGCTGTTTTTTCTTAGTTCATTTTCATCGTTTTGTAGTGCAAAATTGGTATTTAAATATGATTCTTTCCTGAGGGCTACCTCCAAGATGGAATACTGAAAGTATAGCAGTGTGTAATGGTAGTTATTACACATTCTTCTCTCAGGGCTTCAGTTAAATGGAAGATGTTTGTGGATATCAGACTGAACAAACACTGTCGTTTTTATGTTCAGCATCCTAGAGAAATATAACAGCTCTAACATCATGACTGAAATTATGCTTTTTCATTATTTTTATTATTATTATTTTGCTCTCAATCTGACTATGAATGTACATGAGAGAGTACTGTATACATTTTTAGAGAAACATTTTTGAAATATTGATTTTCTTTCAATTATTTATATATTTTCTAATCCAGAATGTGGCATTAGGTGCCCTTCAAGTGAGGCCTAATTACTTTGCTTTAACTGAAGTGCAGTCACTCTAAACATGTAGTTTCCCACGTCAGAGGACCACAGCTGGTTCCATGTCTCTCTGCACAAGGACTATTATTATGTGTGGAGTAGAATTGATTATGCTCCAGTGGACTCCTCATGATTCCATTTACCCAGGCCTCCATTTTCCTTTTTCCAGCACTCTTTCTCTAAATGAGGTTGAAGCTTGGTCCCCTGTTGGAAGGTGTATTAAATTAGAGTCGCAGCTTCTGTACGAGTTGACTTCAGCATTCCCTGAAGGGCGACCCAGTGTGACTTATCACCATTCCAAAAACAATCACCCCTACCCTAACTGTAGTATTTTTACCTGCTTTGTACAGCAGTATAGCTGGCCACAATTACAAAGGTCACGTGTGTTGCCTTCTCTTCATGAAGCCTTAAAAGACCTTTTTCATTTGTATAGAGTGAGCACTTAATAAAGGAAGGATCAATTTATGATCAGATTTGAGCAGTGGGCTAGGCTTTTCAATCTCCCCATAGAATACATGCTTCAACATGCTGAACAGAGCTCAAGGCCAACAACTACGCTGAAGTGAAAGTGGTGATTATATCCTCCTTGGTGCAGAAAAGCACAGAGCGGGTTTACAGCACAGAGTGTGTTTACAGCTTCACTCAAGAAAAATGGCCAACCTTACACAAACCACTCTCTCCTATAGTTCCTTTATCAGGACGTTTAGAGAAGCCCTTCAATAGTGATACGCAGCAACAATGTGGCGAGAATCAAAAGAAATCTTAACTCTTCAAGCAATCTTAACATAAGCAGCAGCAAATATGTGTGGGAGTATTCCATTTGAAATCCTTTCCAAGAGAATATCCAATGGGCTGAGCATGCATCATTGCCACAGAAGCACGTGTGTGTGTGTGTGTGTGTGTGTGTGTGTGTGTGTGTGTGTGTGTGTGTGTGTGATTACCAATTCAGTTAAAACCTTAAACAAAAGGGAACAAAAAATGTTAAAAAATCAGCACATCATGATGTCGCCTCCTTAATTATGACAGTGGCGCATAAATTGTCATAATAATGGTTAACCATCATACAACACAGGAGTGGATGGTATCAGTTGTAAGTGGATCAAAAACAGCTCTAATAAATCTAATACATATAATATGCCAACAGTTAAGTGTTAAAATCAAAATGTGTTTAATATTCAAATGATATGCTATTATGATATGGGCTTTGACCCTCAGCAACTGAAAATCAGACTGGTAAAACACCTGAAATTTGTCAGTTCTTTCCCATAAAGGATGATGTGATGTATTATTCGAAGCTGGAGGGACAATTTAAGAGGAATTCAAGTGTAGTGCCAGTGTACTGCCAGATGCAGTAAGGTACATTGAGTGTGCACTCACATTAGAGGTTGTTGTTCTTGGTGGGGAGTCAGAGAAACTACAACAAATTGCCATCTGCATCGCTATTGATTGCTTCTGTGGACACACACGAAAGTGACTGTCAATCGATGCACTTCCCCTTTTCTCTGTGAGTAAAAACCTTGTGAGTAATGCTCATCCACAGAAAACCATGGGCACACATGCCTCTACCCCTGCCCAGAGCTTATTTTAGTTTAGTGCAAACCCTGCAAAAGTTAAATTAATAGCACAGGATGTACACCATTAATGTATGTTGTTGTGTGTTTGCAGCACAAAGGCCCAGAACAGAATGCAGTGACTGGGTTTTAAGTAGCAGACTGAAAAAAAGATGTAAAGCGATGGCTTACATAACATTTTGAAATGCTTGCTTCTCTTCCTGTTGTGTTAAAAAGGAAAACTTGTTCTCTAGTAATTTCATCTATTCCCCTTGGCCATAATTGCAGCCTGGTTTCAGCAGAGTTCCTCCTTTCTGTGACAGTTGTTAGAAAACATAATCGTGGTGTTCCTCACATGTTGGTGAAACTGCAAGGCTTCCCTTCTTCATGGTGACCAAGGCCAGAGACCTTACTCCAATTAGATGCGAGACAAAGAGTCGGGACTCTCTCACCTCGCGGCCGCGACTCCAGCAACATATCCGCACTGCTGCCAGACAGACACGCAGCATATCAATGTGCGGACCCGCTCAGGGATAACATTGAGCAGCGGCCTGTGACCGTGACATTGAAGCGACACCTTCTATGAGCTGAGCAATTATAATCGACTTTTTAATTTAGCCAATCTGATTACGAGAGTTAGTGCACTGTAAAGACAAACGCTGCCTTCAAGAGCAAACAGCTCGGGAGAGAGGGGGTAGAATTATGGGAGACACTTAAGTATAAGGTGATTGTCATAAAGTCATTTTGTAGGCTGTGATATTTCTGTGTGTTACCTCCATGCTACTTCTCCAAGCTTGATAAAATTGTCCATCACATTTTATGACCACAAGAACACAACCATGTGACCATGGTTTTCTCTGAGACTATTTTAAATTGTTAAATGTGTTACACAAACTGTATACCTTATTTCAATAACATACAATGCCCTCCACAATATGTGATTTCTAGGAGGCTTGAGCAGAGGCAAGAAAAGCATTCCACTGTAGTCAGTGGTGTTTTATATTCTGTCATTGTGAGGCTTCTTCCCATACTGCACTGCTTCCAAGCTCAGTGTGATCTCTGTCTGTCTGCATGTCGACGTCTTCCCCGCCAGGGAATGAATCCATTCAGCAACCTGGCAGACCAAACCACAGGCCCGCCCCATAAATCACATGACTTACACTGCACATGAGAACACAATGCGACATTGGCGACTGTCATAAATGAACTTTGACAGGTGAATTTTCATTCCGGGATAGCATGTAATGCTCACCCCGCTCTTCAGGTGTCACGGTAGAAAATGATGTTACCGGCAGTATCCTCAGCTCAGCGTAGCACAAACAGTAGATAATGCTAGCAGGTCATTTCAGTGCCATACGTGGCAGAATGGAGGACATCAGTGCTGTGGTTCATTGGGATGCTCTTGACTAGTTGTCACTATTGAATCTCTGTGGGGGTTGGGGGTTGAGAGAGATACAAGAACAGTGGACCCATTCAGAGCAGCCCCGCTGAAGAATTTTAAATCTCTGCAGTGCTCCAGAAATGCTTTTCAAATCAACTCTTCAAACACTGTTTTGACTCTCTGACTGTCACTCAGATCTGATTTTTTTTTGTTCCCCTTTTCATAATCGTAAAACCTCACAAGTCCTTGTGGCCTTCTCATCAAAGGCCATGCAACACGTTTAATGCAATAAACATGAATGGAAGGAAATCATTGACTCAACATCGATTTGTTCTGAATCGTAGCTCAAAGCATGCCTTCCCCGTGAGATTTGTGTTGTGGCAAAACATTTCTGGATGAAAATATCCCCAAAGTTGACTTGGAAAAGAACCAGACTTTCATTCAGCATTGAAGAGAATTACTATTGCTCACTGTCAGAACAGATGACTTCATCCACATCTCATATGCTCTAAAGAAATGATCTGATTTTGCAGATTAATATTCTTCTTTTTGTATAGGGTATGAAGAGGTGTTTGTCCAGATCTTTTCAAATGTTTTTAACCTTAACTTAAAACTGTTACACATGGCAGAATATTTTCTAAATTTGCACATATGATGTCATTGTCACAATTTATGCAAGATCTCCCCAGCTTAGAGTAATGAATATACTGTACAAAGAGTCCTTTTAAATGCAGAATCTATATAACTGAGATTTTGCATCGAAAACCACATTACAATTCTGCATTATCAGTGAAAACTGAGAAGGTTTTCATTGACAAAGAGGATCAATAACTCCATGTTCTGACTGCCCACAGTCTAGTGTACCCGGGTGTGAGTGTACCTGGGTGGCTTGCAGCCAGTCGAATTAGTTGTTGTTTCTTTTTTTTGGTTAAATTCATACAGGTGTAACTGACCTTGGATCGCTTCCAGCAGTGACAGAGGTCCTCTGCCCCTTTCTCTGCCCCTACACACAGATGCAACAGATAGAGTGCGAGAGTGCGACAGAGCAGTGCTTTCAAACGTGCACTGAATCTGTCCATGTGGAAACTGGCTTCAAGTCTACCAAAACATGGCAAGCAGAGAGGAAAATGATTTCTACTGCTCCTCTGCTCTATTCTGCGTACACCTCTGATGGGTATTCTGTCTTTACAGTCATTGATTAATGCTTCCGCATTCAAATTCTAATTAATTCTAATTAAGTCTGCGATTAAATCACACGTATTCGTAATTAGTTTGTAGTTGCACAATATTAAGTCTGTTTGAAATGAGTTTAAAACTGCCCTTTTGAGGAAATCGAGGGATTGTGATTACAGACATCAATTTTACCAGCATTAAACTACACAGTATCTCTGGCCCAGCTCTCTGCAGATTGCCTGTTTTATTATGTTTTATTTTATTTTTTTCACAATAACATAATAGAACAGAAATCAACAGAAGGCCCTTCTCTGGTGCCAAGTTTATTCATGGGAGACATGTGCACATGAAAACGTGCCAATTTCTAATTCCACTAATTCTCAAGCATCATGCTTACCTGTGCTTGGCTTGCTTTGGCCATATTGAGCATTGCAATGCAGGGTCAGCCAGCAGGGGACAGGCCCGGGCAAAGTGCAGCATATCAGGATGTAATGTGGAAACTCCAGCTCCCATTGTGACATTGCTGGATCCTTTCCAGCATAAACTATAAAAGATAAGCATGAGGGTTAATGTCTCAATGTTAATTAGTGCACATTGCACATGACATGGAAATAACAAGCAATACATCCAGCTACTAAAACAGTTTAATATGCTGTATGATATGCAATTTAATATCATGTTAGTCATGTTAGTCTCACCTAGAAATTGTCTTAATGACACTGTGCAGTCTTAGTTTCTCTGAAGTGGTGCTTCATTTGTGTATTTAACTCATTGTCTCCTTCAGTTATTCGCCATGGCATAGTTAGTATTTCATTTTGAGGGAATTCACTCTTATGGAAGCAAACTCTGCTCTGCTGATATGCAACATAATCAAGTGTGTTGATATGATATGCATGCATATCATATAAATGATACATGCCAAATGTTTTTTCCTTCCTTATGCGTACAGTGGCCAGTTTTGCCCACACTGTTTTGAAGGTGAGATGAGATTATTTATGCAACAGTTTTCTTGAGAAGTTTCTTTTTTGGTCACATTCCAGATCATTCACCATTCCTGCGATGGTGTGCCTCTTCTCTCACAGTAATAATGCTGAGATGAAGTGGTTCCGCACTTCAGTTGTTGTGAGAAGTCTTGGATCTTTTCCTCGGTTCCTCTTATCTAACACACTTATGACATTAACTGCTCCAAACCCAGCCAGAATGTGTTGACGGGACCCCAGGAGTTGGCAATGTGGTCTCATGCTTCTGGATGAAGCTTAACCTAAAATTGTAGGTTCAGTTCTCAGGTGTTGCAGTGCTGTTATACTCTTGCCAAAAAAGTGCTGAACCCAAATTGCTTCAGTAAGTATCCAGCTGTGTTACTGGACAACGTGTAAGAATGTAACCTATGTAATTTTATCTGGATAAGGGCTTCTGCTAAGAAAACATGCACTTCACAGCTGTGTTGAGTTCACCCTGGGTTTTTACCAATCCTTTAAATTCCCCACCCCCAGAGCCCACAGCAGTGAATCTTAAATTACAGGGAAGGGCACGGTTGCAGAAAGACCACAATAGGCACTGAAAGCTGACGGCCGTGTGTCTTTAAGAAACACCTGTGCTGCAGCAGATTTGCAGGGGCCCATCTGCAGTCCTGACACACATCTGCCTGCCAAGATTAAAGAGGGGGTAAAGTGAACTGTTAGCGGCAGCCTTGGCTATTTTCTCTGCCTTTTACGGTACTTCACGCAGACCTAAAAGAGTTCTTCATGTTGCATTAGCTCATAAAGCGCACAGCAGGGGCAGCTTGGGTATGTATGAGAAGTGAAGAAGAATCGATGCTCAGTGAAGGGTACCTGAATGTTGCAGCAGTGGAGATATATTTTTTGTTTTGTTTTGCAGTGTGTCTCAAAAGGGAATATTCCATGCATGGCCCACTGGTAACCCAGAAAAAAGCAAATGTTTCTCCAATCATTTAGTTTGAAAAGAACTGTGTAAATAATAACTATAATAAAAACAGAAATGAACACTTCAACTTTGTTTTCAAGGCAAGGGTTTATCTATATAAATTCTTCATAATGGGATGTCATGAAAACACTAAGTCACACTGGAGAAGAGTGCCTGCTAAATGGAAAAAATGCAAACTTCGTAGGACATCTGTGTTGGATGGCTATTTGATTTATTACATAGTGTATTATAAATGATGTGTGTTTGAAAAGAAAGTTTGCAGTTTTGACTGTAGATGTAGTTTTCTGAAGTAATATTCCATTATTAACATTGTGGTGAACATGCTCAGACTTCCTAATCCTCTGATGAAAAGCTCAATGGGGATCTGGAAGGTTCCTATTGCTTGCCCACACATGGGATTGCTGCTGATATCACATGTGCACCCAAATACATGTTGGATGCCATGTACATAAACTTCACTTTACATGAAGATGTGTGAATGAGCTGGCTATGTTATTTCCATATTTGTTGTATGCATACGTAGCTATGAATTGATCAGAAAACTGCATGTCTTTTTTTTAATTCCATTTTGCATTTGCTATGTGCGTAGGTTAATATTCCGGTTTTGAGAATGAGCCACAAGCTTTTCTCACCCCTTCTGTCCCTTCCTTCCTTCTCGGTTGTCTGTTGTGGGAATGTGTTGCGGTTGCTAATTTATGTGACTGACACTCGGCATGTGTGGCAATTTTGTCCAAATTTCTTTTTCATTTTTTTTTACACCGTGTGATTCAGGCCACCGCTTTTCGGCAATTAAAGTCTTCCGTGCATTCAATTCCGAAAGGGCTTGAGGGGAGCCGGTGGGATTCTATGAAAAAATTTTCCTTTCTGAAAATTAAAACTGCTTCATTATTATTGGTCAATAGTAAACCTTAATTTTGCTCCATGTGCGGTCATTTCATAGGCACCGCTAGGTCCGTGCCCCCACCCAGAAGTTCCTTCTCAGCTTCTACTTCTCTGGCCAGTTACTGACTTTCAGGTAATAATGTTCTCTCATCTGCATTCATCTTCTCCCATTATTTAGTGCATTGTCTCCTTACTTACTGTCTGTATCAGCAGTACAGCAGTGCTGTCCCCAGCCGACTGGCTGATAGAAACATGACAGCACAATGCCAAACAGATAAGCTGGCAGATAGCAGCTGTTCACTGCTGCCTGTTTGAACAAATGTACAAATCACACCTTGTTAAAAAAAACTTCCCCGTAGCCATGTTTATAATGCTCCAGAGGCTGTTTTGTATACTTACATGCACACACACGCACACACACACACACACACACACACACACACACACACACGCACACACACGCACGCATACACACGCACAGTGTGTGTGTTTGTGTGTGTGTGCGTGTATATACTGTATATTAGAATAAGAGAATCTTAAGAGTCTGATAGAATAGAGTTTGCCCTGTTGGTCTTGCTGTCTTTTGAGTAAATAAGCATACTTCACAGTCAGAACTCTGTAATATGAATATTGGATAAATATAAATTAATTATAAATTTGTCAGGCAGGGTGTTGCTAACATGGTTATATTATATGAGATGTGTGTCAGGGTTTTTTTTTTTACTGTTTACTCTTCAGCACTCAGTGAAATACATTTTTAAAATGTAAAACTTACTTGCAATAATTTTGTTGTAATGTAACAGCTGTAGATAATTATCACATTTAAGTTTCACTATTTCAAAGACAGCCTTTGTCTGCTCTGAGTGTGCTGCAACTATGAATATGGATGAATTGTTGATGCTTTTACTTTTCTCACAGTGAACTGGTGTGTAAAGGTACTCCAATGCCTATCCTACATCAGTAATTGATTCCAATTACCATGCATGACCTGTATTAATATCTACATACATCAGATCTTAAATATTAACTTTTGGAATGTAACCTCATCAATGCACAACTGGCCTACCTTATGCACAGGATTCTCTGATGGATTGAAATGAAACTATATCCAGCCTTTCCAGATAAGTTCTTTGTGTATGCCCCTGTAGAATCCTTGTGAATTTTTTAGAGAGTTTACAAAGGGTCCGACAAGAGGGATGACAGATATAGACTGTAGACAGTAGAAGAAACGCCTTGTCTGTCATAAAAAAGAAGGAGCAGAAACTAAAGCTACAGGTGCCCGACTTGTGTCTCTAGCTGCAGTCTGTCAGCGATGCAGCACTGCTTTGCATACTAAGAATGTGGTGCAGGAGAAGGGTGTTTCTGCACTGAGTGGGAAATACTAGCAGAGAAGCCAGGGTGTGAAGAGCTACACAACAAATGAACCAGAAACCAAGTCAGAGGCGTCCATCTCTTTTTTATTGAAATTACATGCAAGTAGCTCTCATTGGTCATTGTCACTACTTTTGTGGTGGCAGCGCCCGCAAGCAATCGATTGGACGAAGCAAGCCCCAGAAACAGAAGCGTCTCTCTCTGACTCATTCCTTGAGTGACAGACTCACTAAGGGTGCCTTCACTGCTGGCATTTGGTTTCCAGCTCATGTAACACGTAGGAATGAAACGAGGCGTGAGGAATCTGTTTGATTTCCCATTGGTTAAAAGCAACTTTGTGTCTTAAAGATACATGACTGACTTTATCCATTGAAGTATAGCTCTCAGCATACAGATACAATGCTCAGTATGGTGCAATAACTGTATGATCTGAAACTTTACTTCCTGATTGAAGCAGTCAGCCCAATGAATGCAGATCCATGATACTGTTCCCAAAAGGGAGATCAATAAAACCCTAGCTTTATACTGGCTCTGATCCATGAGTCTGAGAAAATGTATAACTGCAACACTACTGCAACAGTAGGTCATGAAACACCCTCACACCGTCACTGCTAAATATAATGTGTATTTTTTTTTTATTAATTATGAACATTAAAAAAGAACCTTTTGTGCAAATTATAATAAAAATCAAGCTATTCCTTCTGGCACAGACATATATGGGAAAAAAAACTTCTGAAAGTGAAGAGCAAAGGAACTGTGAATATGTTGTTATCAATAGCAATGTGATGTTCTTTGATGTACCCATCAGAGAGCTTTAAGTGTAACATTGATACCCCACTATAATGAGTACGGACTACTTACAGCCCAAAATACACTTGCTACAGAATTTATTAGCATTTCAAATGCCTCTGATTCACTCAGGTTTTACACTGCTCCAGGTATTTGTAGGCAAATGAAGGGGTAATCCATTACTTTGGGTAAATGTAAATGCACTCTAGGTGAGAGAGCTCCTTCAGTAATGACATTTTGCCACTGGGCATTTTGCCTATTGGTTTAATTCTTAAACACTTTAATTGACAACTTTTTTCGACATCTTTTTGTCAATCGAATGGTCAGATTTGCTCTGTATTTTGAAGTGGCCAGAAGTGAGTATGCAGCACTGGATGGTTTTGTCTGTTGACATTAAATGGGAGCTGATGTAGCATGCATGCAGACAAAACAGCAATATGAGTTCACCTCTCAGGTGAATTTGGGATTGAAGTGTAGATAACTGGGATTTGGGTATGTAAACAGCTCACTGGACCTGATTTGTCATATATTTATTTTAATATGGTTAACCGTCATATTTTACATCGGTTCGCGTTTGGATGATTGATATGAAGAGAGCTTCAGTTTCCCTCTGCAGTTACAACCAGAACAGCAGAACCTCCACAGTGTCAGTGCCGGTTTACTCACAACACTGTGTGTTCTAATTAAAATTATAATTTAATTAAAGTAGTATTTGAATTGCTGAAACCACTCCAATGAATGTCAGGGCAAAGCATTCATATTCATCTCAGATCAGAAAATGGTGGGGGGGGCACTAGATTCTGCAGTGCCACAGGTGTCATATGGAGAAGCCATGATATTGCAGCTTAGTGCACAATGAATTTGTAACTGCATTTAGTCTAATGGAATACTGGCAAATAAAAATCCAGTATATGAATGTAGTCGCTGACCTATTTTTCAAACACTCCCTCCAGACCTCCGTAAAATTAAACTGAATTTCCAAGAATTGTTTTTTGTCCCTTACATTAACTGTCTGCCTGATTTTCATCAGACACATGCAAATGATCTCTGTGTGTGAATGCCGATGTGAATTTTGATTTGTACTCAAGTATGAGTATGTAGAAAAATATCATTCACCATCATAGACTATGTAACATGCATGCAAAAACTTTTTTTTTTTAAAAAGGTTGAAATTCAATACTTCTGTCCTTTTTCCCCAATGTCCTTTTTAGAAATTAGTTGAAAATATTGGCATAACTGAAATAAGTAGGGACAGAATCGTAGCCATAGTCCTTTTAATTGGAGCTATCTGTACTGTGCATCTACTTCAATAATATCTGAGCTGCTGTTGCTTTAATAATAATGTCTGATTGGTAATGCATTATGCCTGTAATGGTTAGTGTGACAAATCAGTCAGTGATAAAAACACATCTTATTCTCATCTTATTCTTGTCAAAAGTTTTATTATTTTCACTTAAGCCACTGCATTACCATAATGAGACAAATCAACTTGCATGTGTGTGTGTTTCTCAAGCGTTCTTTGTTTGAGAAAGTTTGAAATGCACAAAAAGTAACTGTAATAGATGCTTGTTAAGAAAAATAAATGTATCCTCAAGTTGGAGGTTTGTATTAATTCTGGAAGTTTCAAAAGCATTGGATAAAATGAGAAACTAAGGTCATAGTTCTAGAAGAAATGTGCTGTAATGAGGAAAGCCATCTTGGAGGGATGAAATACTTCCTGTGATTGTGTGCTTTTGTTGTATTGGTTTAATCACTTTTGCTGGAGCTGGGAGTGTCAGAGGTCTAATGTAAGCCGAAACCTCAGACAGACTACTGAAATTAGCAAGAGAGAACTTCACAAATTTTGAATCTAGGTCTCTATTCAATCTAATAAAAATTAAAAACCGAACAAAAACAAAAATGATTTTTTTTTAGATTGAATCAAGAATTCATTCTAATAAACATGATTTTCTTTGTTGTTCAGTTTTTTAGACTGAACAGAAGCTCGACACATTCATTTTTTTATGTGCCCATAAACCGAAGATCTGTTAGGTGTAAATTATTTCAGTGAGCCATACTTACACAGACAATGGCGCTGGCCTTGCTCATGCAAACTCAAATTATCATAATTTGATGATTGGTTATTAAAACACCACTCCCCATTCAAGCGTGTAAGGTTTCTGTTTTGAGTATGGATATAAATTTAAATTGCACACAGTGGCACTAAATTAGTGCCCTGCTAATGATTCATCTAATTCAAATTCATGTTACATCATCTGGTCTTTGTAGTTCATTCCAGACAGCACATTTGAAAAGGACACATTTTCCCAATTTAATTTAATGCGATTCAGCTAACCAGAGTCAACAAGAGAGCTTGGATTACACAAATTCTTTTTTTAATTTTCCTTTTTTGGTCTTTTTTTTTTACTGATATTCATAGGGTCTCTTCCAAGCAATGTTTCAACACCACGAGGTCACGTCACTTCTCCCTTTTTCAATGTCTGGAACTTTGCAGCGAAAATAAATCAATCGTCACAATCAGGCACTGGGAGAACAGACCAATATATCAGCGTGGACAGTTTTTTTAAAATTATTTTTTATTTCTTCACAAAAGACCATGATTAACAGCCTTTCAGTCAGATGCTACTTTCTTATAATTTTCTCTCTCTCTCTCTCACACACACACACATACACGCACACAGACACAGATAAACATACTCCTGCAGAATGCTGACACGCCTTTGAGGAATCAAACTGCACCTGCCTGTGCTTCTACCCTACTGTACTGACTGGGATGTTCCATGTCTTTGTAAGCCTTGACCTTGGAGGTTTTTCAGAAGCTGCACTGTGAAACCCAGGTGTGCTGTGGATAAGGGGAAATCAGTTCACTGCTGTCTGAGTGCAGGTGCCCTGCCCTCCAGGTAAACAGCAGGGGGGAATGGAACTGCGTCACAGGTAGTCACAGAGACTGTGGAGCGGTGTCTGGTCTGGGAAAGGCTGACTCTTCTTTTTCCTCCGTTTTCCTACAGTTATTTTTTTTGGGGGTGGGCGGGGAAGCGTTCAGGGTATAAAATGATCCCTGGAAGACCAAGATGACGAACACAGGTGGATGTTCACTACCGCCAGGTCTACTTTCGATCCTGTCAGGTCAGAGCTGCTCTTTCCTCCTCTCCTCTTTACCAGAAACCCCAGCCTGCAGGAGTCTGGCTGTACTCCCAGCATGCCCTCTGATTAATTAGGCTACATTACGGGCTTTTTGTATATAGATTGCCATCCGCAGAGGGTATGATAAATTCATCGGTGTCCCGCGGCAATTCGCTCATTAAATATGTAAACTTTGTGCTCGTCTTGCCGAGGGTCTCGTCGCACCTCACACTGCGAGCGGAACAGTCCTTTATTGCCCTAAAAAAGGAAAAAAAAACAGAGAGGCTGCAGCACATTAAAAAGTTTTGTTTTCAACAAAGGTGGAGCACGGGGTGTTGGGGGGGCGGGCCAGGGGGTGGGCGGGCGACAGCATAAAGAAACTTCAGACTTCAGAGAGGTCTGGGTTTGCTCTGAACAGATGGGTGTTTGAGGAAGGACCTGAAGGTGGGCGGGGGGGGGGGGTGGGGGGTGATGATGTTGTCCTGATGCTCCCAGGCAGCTGTTTCCTCTGCTGGGAGGGGGCCGACAGTGAGGAGGGAGAGAGGCTCGCCACCTGTCTGCCCAAGAACAATGCCCGAGGAGAGCATGAACCAGGCCAGCCGGGCTGGAGAGGGAGTTTAGCGGAAGGGCCAACGGGGGGAATTTGGCCAGAGGAGGAAAGGATGCAGCAGTGGAGTCGGGGGCGGTGGTGCTGTTGGGAGGATGCTGAATCAGAAGAGGAGCAGAAGTGGATCGACGCAGAGCAGCAGTCCTGGATTAGCGGAGGGGACCAGATGGCCGATAAAGGAGAGGCACGGCTAGGGAGTTAGCCTCTGCATAGCCCCACACAGCAGTGCGGAAGCGGAGCCAGGGTGAGAGAGAGAGAACAATGATGGAACCGACGTTTCATATGTCTCGCAAGGCAGCTGATTATAGAGCCAGTGTTCTCAGGCCACTTGAAAGGAAGGAAAGCTGAGGTCTGAGATAGCGAAGGAGCTGATCCTAATAGCACCTGATCAAATGGACTGTGGGGCTTATTCTGTCATCTTTTAAGATGTACTGTTCTTCTTTTACTCCTTCAGCCCTGGCACTGAGGCGAAAAGCCATAGCACTCTTTGACTGCAGGTGTGTGCTCGTGCGTGTTTTATTTGTTGAAATTATATGATCCCAGTTTGAGCAGAGTTCACCGTTACGGCAGCACATCATTTGAAAATCCATAACCTTTTCTGGCTGAACGTGAATCAGGAATGCGTCACAGGTTGGAGTACTTAAAAACTGCAAATGAAATGCAGAATGTTATTTGCAGTTGGAAGTGGTTTGGGGAAGGACCCATCAAACCAGGTTTATACTTTTCCCGTCCTCACAGTTCTGTACTTGATTTGTGTCATGCTGTTATAGAAAAGTCCCTCCTGCACAGGAGATAACGGGAATGCGGGTGTCATCTCTGAAGCTAAGCACGCTTCACCTGAAGGTAATCCACACATTTATGCATCTCAGACAGAGTTCCCGACTGATGGGTTTTCTCGGGAAGAAACCAGCTACAAGCAGGAAAAAGCCCATGACATCTAGTCAGGTGACAGCCCTCACAATTGTCAAATTATCCAAACGGTTGAAGTGTCAATCAAATTCATTGTCCCACCCCATCCCAGTAAGTACAAACCTTGAGTTATACTGTAGTAATATCTTTAGTTTGGAGACTGAGTCATCTCCTTCTGAATTCATTTACTCTACTTTTGTAGGCATAACACAGAATGAAGGTGATGACCTGTTCCTGGTAAAATCAATTGTTAGAACAATTTATCTGGTCAATTATATGACAACTTCATCATACCTTTTGTGTATTTTTAGATCCAGAATGTCAGCGGTATTGCAGACAGAGGCAGTCTCTAATTTCCAATAGCTCATCTCATATGGTGTTGTGACAGGATGGGAGGAAGACCTCCCATTGAGGTGGTGTGTCTGAATAACTGTGTGCCTACCGCGTATATTCAAATCAGAGCTCTGCTCCCTATTTATTGTGGTGGAAAACTTGAAGGAGAAACCTATTTTAATTGGAGGGTGTGCTGTTAATTGCCCAAGAATTCAACATGGGGTGCTCATTCTCAAACTGGAACCTGCTGTCATCCAACACATCAAGCTGCAGATTTAACAAAATAAGCATAAAGCCATCAGAATTTAAATTAACAAGGTTATTCTTGCTGCCAAATGTAACAAAAGCCTCCTAATGAGTGCAAGACTTGCACAGCATGTTAATGGCAGTAGAATGACAGACTGACTGCCTGTTATATCATCAAGTGAACAAGTCACTTAAAATGTCTTCCATTTGCTCCTCTCCAAAGTACATAACAGCACATTGAAGAGAAAAAAGAAGCATGTATCCATCCTCAAAACACTCATAAGCAGGCCTAATCCATTGTAAGTGTGCAGGAGCGTGCCAAAACATCAGCTAAAATCCACTCATTTACATGCTTTTTTCCAGCTAGGCTACTTCTATAAGCAACAACGCTGTAAGTGTTTTTCCCTAGAATAATTCTGGCAGGCAAAATATAGAATCAGGCTGAATATGGAGCATTTCTCTACATTACATTACAATCATTTAGCAGACGCTCTTATCCAGAGTGACTTCCAGCACAAAAGAGCATAAGTGTATCCATTCAAGGTAAATTTAAACGGATGCACTTATTTCTTTCATGTTGTTGTTGATTGCTGTATATATGATGATAACCACGATGATGTTGAGGAGGATGTTACTATTATAAATAGCACTGACAGTTTACTGAGGTAATGCTGATACTCTATGAGTAGTGTTGAGGCAAATCACCTGGAAGCATGGGAAGCATGTAAAACTGATCAAGGTGTTGACATGCGGCAGTTGACCATGGCTGACTTAAGTGTGGCTTTATTCTGCACATACGGTGTGCTCTTGTTTCTAATTGGCACAGAATTGTCAATTTTGAGACATCCAGACCAGCTGTGCCTCAGGTGTGATTAGAAGAGGAACACAGCTCTGGTGGGTGAGTTTCAAACAGTGCCTCCTGGTCATGGAACTGGTCTTAAAGACAATGTGACTGTGTGGCCTGAATTACATTACATTCATTTAGGAGACGCTCTTACCCAGAGTGACTTTCAGCACAATAGAACAGAAGTGAATCCATTCAAGTTGAAAGAGCAACAGTGTCAGACCAGTCAAGGTCTATATGTTCCACATGAGATTGTAGCTAAGGCCAGCGCTTGCTTGTGTGAGACTTTCATTGAGCTTGAACTTTTATTCTGACACAGTGTATTGCGTAATGGTATATTTTTTAATGTATCTGATCTGGTGGTGTTGTGGGGAGGATGTCAGGAGAGGGTTTTGGGAAAGGAGAATGTAGAAGTGACAAGATGGGGGAGGATTGTGTCTCAATCCTATCTGCCCTTTTTATTATTCTGACAGACTTGTGTAACATTGTAATCAAATATAGCCTTGAAAATAAACCTGAGTTCACTTTCTGAGTCTGCATTTTGCAGTGACCATCTTCATGCTGCTCAACATCTGTGAGAGCCAAGTTCATACCCACGGCTTTACACTGTCAATGTTAAAACCTGCTGTTGCACACAAGTCCCTCCCGCTAGCATGCAGACCATGAAAATGACAGGCTTCATGTGAATCTGTGTTGAACATGTTGCAAGACAAGGGGTTATGAATACCTGGAAAGGTTACTGGACAAAAAAAAGATACAATTTGTTTTGAAGGTCATATTTTGCACACGGTATCAGTATGCTAAGGTGGTATTTGCTTGAATAAATGGAAAAGTACTAAAAGGAAACCGGACTTTTGCCCACCACTGAGACATAGTGTACCACAATGTGTATCATCTGTCATGCAGACATTTTTCATTGATTTGTTTGGCCAGTTAAACCTGGGGGGATGACTGGCCAGATTGAATGATAACAGCGGGTCAGGACCTCATTTTGATGTTTGATCTGAAAAGACAGCCTCTCCCACAGCACAGTGTCCCAATCATTGCAGTGGAACCGGGGTTATCTGTTAGGAAACCAACAGAACTTCCATTAGGGACCTGACTTCCCACAAAGGTCTCCCTTCCAAGTATTAACTATGCTCAGCCCTGGCCATTTGGGCAAGAGAAATTTACAGTGCAAGTATTGCTGCTAGCCATTAAATAAGCTAGTAATAAAGCTATTTATCATTCTGAAAGCATTTATTCATAGGCAGGCCCCCATTCCTCCTCCTTCACCAATTTCAGCCCTGTTCTAATGTCGCAACAGAATATATAATGTCATAAGCGCACTGGAAAAAACGCACTGGGATTCAAGCGACAGAATTGGTGTTAAATGATGCATCAGCGCGTGTGGGTGTTTATTGGATAGATGCACTCTCACTGATTTGGTGGGAAAAAAAAAAGAGAGCCTGAGCAATTTAGCCATTTCCTGCTTAAACTAGACAAGGCTGGGAGAAAGGAGGATGCAGAAGGTGATGTAGACTCCGTCAGAACCGGCCAATGTTAGGGACGAAAAAAAGCTCATGATTTGATGGCATCCAAACACATTAGCCTCAGAGGAAAGCGCGGGCTGGCGTCTACGGTTTTCGGCTAAAAGTTTTGCAAGCATTGTCGTTTGATAAGGCGAGGATGATTCTCACATTTGGTCTGGCAGCTGTTAAATTGCATACTGTGGACACCGTCTGCAGTCCCAGTCTATTAAATTGCAAGGTCTGTGCGCTTCACGCCGTCCAGATCTGTATGCGTGCCAGGCGGTTTTGTTTTGGAGGGAAACTGGGGAAGGGGAAATTTGAAGTGTTTTACATTTAGATAACTTTTTTTTGTTGTTTTGTTTACTGTTAAGGGATAAGCAGTGGTCATATCTATTAATCGACCCATTTCTCTATCGGCCCACATCAGTTTGCGGGAAGCCAAATTGTTTCTCAGGGCCCCAGAGCTGAAGCATAACTCCTTGCAGATAATTACATGGTCTTCACTGGCGTATGATCGATAGCATATAATTAGTGTGGGATTTTAGCTCTGTTTTAATTAAAGATTTATCTGCTTCTTTTTTAATAATCAAGCTAGTTAGTGCATATTAAAAAGTAATGCCAATATCTGGAAAAAAGACTAAATTAAAGCCTATTTAAAATACATTCAATTTTAGAGTGGTTGTCTGTTTTAGATTTTCTCTTATCGTGCTATGACATATAATTAATTGCATTTATATCTGGACGTAAATTAAAAGAAATTCCTATATTGTTTAATTAAATAGAAGTAGTGTTTTTGCTTGAATAGGTTTTAATTTTTGTGTGGTTGCAGGTCAGCGTTTGTGGCAAATCTTTACATTACAAGACAATTTACAGGGTTTCCCAAGTGACTCTGTTCAAGTGGATCATTCATGAAGTTTTTTTCACAGTGAATGATTTCACATTCCCAGGGAAGAAAAACTGATGTCACAATTTCAGTTCATAGTTCCACTTTCAAGCCAGACTGGCTGAAGGCCTATTGTTTTGGGCCTGTCTTTATTTTTATTTTATAACTTTTTGGGCTGGTTTTTTTTTTTCCCTTCATGCAACCTTGTGTTTGGGACTGCTAGCTGTGTAATCTCTGCATGTCCACAGGAGTGCTGAAAGGAGACAAATGCATGTCAATCCTCCCATATGCTCATATGCAGCCAATGGAAGTTTTTCACGCTTCAGCTCACTACAGCGGTGTGAGAGCTCATTGGAGGAGAGGCACTGCTCTAGTGGTGTCATTCGAGCAACTTGTTGTCGCCTGATGAATCATGGGGTTTCTGCGAGTGGTGAGCCCAGAATGACCAACCTACCCACCCCTATCCCCAGCAGAGGAAAGCCATTTTGTTCTGCCACGGTCCCTGCCATTGTTGGCAAATGACATAGCCTGTCTCAGTCTCTGCCTGTAGAACCTAGCTAGTGTTCAAAGCAAATGGCTTGCTGACTGCACCACTTGAGATTCAGCTCTTTGGTATGGTTTTACTTGCACGTGTGACTCCTGACAGAATTGCTTGAATCTGCTCCAGCTGGACTCATTGGCTGCATGCTGTCGTATGAGCACTTCTAGCTTCACTAGACCCACCCAGCGTGACTGCCAGATCAGTACAGTTCTGGTTAAGACCTGTACAAACTCAGTACCTCAGTAACGATGCACAACATTCACTATTTCATTTCACATTTGGAAAATTTATCACAGATGGACTGCACGTATCCACAAATTGTTTGCTGTGACTTTGTCCCCAGCCACAAAGGTCAAATAAATTGGCAGGGGTCCAGGGTGTGTGGACACTTTGCAAACTAGCTGGCTAGCTTGTTTGAGCCATTAACTAGTTGAAGACAACAAACAGCTTCTCCGTCAGTGTTCAGGTGGTTCATCCAGTTGTCTGGGATGCTACAGCACACAGATACCATCATAAAACTCCCCTACTCTTAACTTTTTAAATTTCTAGTTTAACTATTGTGATATATATGGCTGATATGTATGTAAAATATTTGATAGTTGACTGACATTTTTAATTTGTATCATTTTTCAGAGTATTCAAAACTCATTTTAAGCAAGCTTTAGAGTAAGTACCAGCTCAGCTTAAATAATTAAAAACTGCAAAATGCATTCTGTGAGGACTAATAAAAAAAAAAAAGACACTTTCCCTGAACAATTATTGGCTAAACCACAAAAACTGCAAAATGTGTAAGTAAAAAAAAAAAAAAAAAAACAGTGTCAAGATATTGTCAAAATTGTTTTTGTTGGTCCTACTTTATCATAATCCAGATCCATGAGTTCATTTTCCCACTCAAGTCACTGCATTCATTTAATATATTTACTGCATACTACTCAGGAATGGCCTCTAGATCAAAATGATTTTTGTTGTCATAGTTCCACACCCAATCTGGTTGCAAAACGTAGGTGTCACACAACATCTCAAAGCATTGCCAGGCTGGAATTAAAACACGCTTGTATGCAGTAGTTTACAATGTCTAGATGCATGCGATGCACTTAATCTCATACTTTAGGCCATGAGTTATTGCCCTTGTGGTTGCCACATGTTTCTCATACATGTGAACTAGAACATTCCCTGACTCCTCTCATAATTTGGCCAGGCATGTTCTGTAAATGCTCAATTTTTTCAGGTCCCCCAGCCAAAGCCCAAAAACGATAAAACACTTCTGTTGTCTTCTACAGGCGTGCATAATTCAGTTTTCTAAATGGGCTTTGTGTAAATCCCAGTGCTCTCTCATTTTGCGGATAGTTTTTTACATTTCCTCACATGTTGCCTGTAGATGTATATTTGACCACAGTTTGAAATCACTAGCAAATTCAGCATCAAAGCCTTTTTTAACTTACAAGTTTGAGTCTATATATTTGGTTTGTTCAATAATGTATATGATATATTAATAAATTATTACCTTTGTTTGACTATATGTTTGTACCAGATTTGTTTCACAACCCGCACAATAATATTTCTGAAAGCAAGTATGGCAGTGGGAGAAAGAGGAAAAAAGGAAACATTTTCCTCTGGTTGAATGAATCCATTCAGCTGAATCCTTTTTGGATTCCAACTGCTGACAAATGTACCCTGCGCACACAACACAATGCTACACAGTATAATGGCGCTAAAATCTGTTTATCTAGTGATCTCTATCTGGAGGCAGACATTCAGACAGGAGCAGCCACTGGCTGCCACACCACAGACATATTGCAGCTGCATAACATTTAGGTGAATTTTAAAAAGACTTGAGGCAAGGGCTGTCACAAAATCACAACCGCAATTAAATACAATAAAAGTCTCACTGTGGAAATTAAAGCTGTCTGCAGTATGGAAGATTGAACATGAGGCTGGCAACATGCAATAAACTAGCTGTCAGTGATACTGAGGGAATGTTTGTTAACATTTTCCGCAGTGGAAAAGGGAGACACAGAAATGGCTGGTGCCAAAGGCACAGTGATGCTTTTGCTCTGTCCCTAGTCCCCAGACTACCCAACACCGCGCAGGGTTCCCTGCAACGACCGATCCAATTTTACAGAATCAATATGTACCAGACTATCTCCGCTCTTAGAATCCCCCTTATGTAAGAATACAAACATTCCCAAGTTCCGTCTCTGACTTTGCAGAGTGTGGATTCTAAAGTGTGTGGTTGATCGTGTGTCATGTCCTGACAGTTTTTATGAGTTTAATATTTTCGTGACATTAACCTTCGGCAAGGTCATCATATTCAGTATGGAGAAATATTATGGGGGATCTGCTCTTAAATGAATGCGACGTGATTTACTGATGTGAGAAGTAAATGCTCTTTTCTTCTTAAGGCCCCTCCTGGGAGCAGTGTGGAAGGTTTAACTTCTATTTCAAAGCATAAGCAACCGTGTCCTTATTTCACAGTATTTAAGCATCCTGCACTAATTCCAGGATCTGTTGGCAAACAATGCTCTTAGCTTCCATGTAATAATAAACAATATATTCATCTGGCAAAGTGATGAGTCCTTTTTTTTGCCAGATGTGTGACACACTTTAATTTTAAAATCAGACAGGAATGACGCATTTGTGCGAAGGGAGAATGCTTAAGGACAACAGAATAAGGATCACAGTTGTGCTGTTCAGCGTTGCAAAATTATGCGGTGCATTTTAGCATTTCAAATGTGCATCTTATTTAAGCCACCGCCATCATACCGGAATGTCATGTCGGGACAAGGTCAAAGTCATTAAAGTTACAGAACACAAGTTTCCCCACTCAGTCTGAAAGAAGTAGCTTGGAGTATGCTAATGTAGCATGCCATTTTGTCATTATACCTGCAATGTCTGTGTTCTTTTCTGTATGAGAGCTGTGAAAAGAATATTCTCATTCAAGGACGACACAATAAAACCATCTAATCACATCTAATCTAATGAAGCAATGTCCTTTTCTTTCTCTGTGCTCCTTTCTGTGGCTTGTAATATTTCCACTGCTCAAAACCCGTTCCATTCAGCAACATTCAGCATCCATTTTGTATTAGCATATTTTATTTGACAATGGGGGAAAATTAATACCTAGATAAACAGAGGTACATTAACAGCAGTGTTACTGTAGCTCCGCTGAGCAGTTTCCATCTGTACGCAGGAGGGGAGCACGGTGCAAACAGCCCATTTTCGAATTAGAGGGGTCAGAACGATCTAGTCACAGGTCAGAAAATGGAATATATTTGCAAGATGTAGTTTTTCCTCTTCTTTTTTTTCCCCACTGACAAATGAAAAATCATCGTGCAGCGTATAAATTATTCATGCCAGCTCCTCTTTTTTTTCTGCAATGCTAATGTTTCCTCATTGGAATGGCATCCCATCTATTTCAGTTAAAGGGCTGTGCCTGTTGAGCTGGCACTCAGCAGGGCTGATGTACCTGCTATAGAGCAGGGAGGCCCATGGGAAGGGAGGAAGAGGAAACGCCCCCATGGCCTTGTGCTCGTTGGTGGAGATCAGGTCCGCCCCTGCCGTGCTACTGTCCTCTGGACTGAAGCATTCTCTATGCCAGTGCCAGATTTAAAATGCTTCCCCTCATTATTTGTGTGTGTGTGTGTGTGTGTGTGTGCATGCGTGTGTGTGCATGCGTGTATGTGCGTGTGCATGTGCATGTGTATGTATGTGTGGTAATATGGGAATGCTATCATATACCTGCATGAAAGCTTCAACAGAAAAGCATTTTAGATCATTGTAGTTGAATAATATAAGTGAAGACAGCTGGCAAATCTAATTATATTCCTGCCTCCTCTTGCAAATTAATTTGCGATAATCAGTTGCCATTTGTGCTATTGCTACTCATACTACTGTGACTACTACTACCACCACTACCACTGCTACTGCTACTACTACTAATAATAATAATAATAATAATAATAATAATATGTTTATATAGTATATAGTATTCTTTTAGCACAAATAGATAGAAGCAATATGACACCTATAATAGCATTCATATAAGCAGTGTCTCCCGGGCTCCAAGTTGACTGGCAGCAGGAAGCAGCCTGTAACCTGTAGCTCATGCAGCTGCGCTGAACTCTCATGATGGAATTTTCTCGCCTTGATTTTCCATCTCTTTTTCTCCCAAGTCATAATTTTTTGTCATGATGTGGCGAAAGGAACTGGGTCCTTTCCCCCCCGCTTCCTGTGAAATCATGCTCTGCGGCTCTGTCACCTTCTAACCCTGTTACCCGATTGCAGAATCTCAGCTGCCGTTGCTTAATGGTGGCTTTTGATGGGAGCTCTTAGGGTAAAGGGTAAAAATGCTGGTAAAAATAAGTGTGAAACTAACAGGCTGGCTCCCCAGTGGACCAAAGCAAAGCAATGCCACAGTGTGGTGATTTGAGGCACTCTTTTTGCTCTTTCTTTTGACGGGATGGATGTTGAACCAATGTCTATAGTATTTTGACCCTTGTTAACCTCCTCAAAAAGAGGTCAGTGTACCTTGGATGCTTGGCCTAGTTTGTCCCCCTTAGGTTCCTGTAGTGTTTGAATGACTGCTTTAATATTCCCTCTCCGCCTCATGTCTTCAGCATGTTCCCCTGGTGGCCGATATAAGCTGTAAAGTTCATAGAGACCCCAGGTTCTCAGCTGCATCTCGATGTTGATGGATATCAAGGCCTAATTCCTCTCCTAATGAACTGTATTCATATTTATGAACTTCAGTATGCCCAGGAGTCCAGAAGGTGTTGAACAGGTTGGGTTTTGCAGTAGTGTCACCTTGGACTGTTCTTGAACAAATTGCACAGGTTCTTACAATGAATGATCCCACGGTACCGAATGATGTTAAACCCCAGTCAAAGCACCCAAGCTTAGTGCCCAGCATTTCGCTAATAGGTCTGCTGTATTCAAGGCCCTGTCTCACGGCTGCTGTCTACTCTGTGGAGGATAAGAGGAGCCAAAAAAAAAAAAACAGAAATCTAAAGGGCTTGTGAGGAGGATGCAGTGTCAATGATCAAAAGTCCTAACTGAAGGAAAAAGATAAAGATTGTCCATTAGTATTTCAGTGTCACATAAAGTCAAATTTCTTAATCCTCAGTGCCAAGATCCTCTCATGAGCAGGAAGCACCCCTTATATAACAACATGGACAATTAGGAAATGTTGCAAAATGACAAAGAAGAGCACAGGGGACTGTTGCTGATGGATAGTAGTTCAGACCTCTGTGAAGGCACAGACTGAGCCCAGCTCCAACAGTTACATTCAAAAACAACCACTCTTCAATGTTCTCCTAAAGCCATAATGACAATAGTCCATTGAATCAGTAAATTAGTGAGACAGAATAGCACAGTTGAAAAGTAGAAACAGTACATTCAGTGATTCATAAAATAATAAATGTAGAATTTTGACGTCATTTTGACGTCAGTTGAAATGTATCTCTCTTTTATTAAGAAAGAGTTCACAGAAAGTTTAGAAATGAAAACTTTCCTTCTTCCCTGAACAGCATGAGAAAAATAAAGATTGTAGGTCTTTCTCTTTTTTTTTTTTTTTTACAAAATGTGAAAAAAACACATGAAGGCATAGGAAATAGGAAATGCTCTTCTTACCAACAAGAGTGCTGTGGCTGTTTGGGTCAGGTGGTTTGCATTTCCACTAATCTATTTTTATCCTTTTTCTTAAAGAAAATTGTATAAATGCTTGTCCATTGTATGACTTTCCAGATAAAAAGGTGAGTACTCATTCTAACTGGCTGATAATATGGCAGAAAGGCCCTCAAAGGAGTCCGAGATGCACTGTGCAGATGAGAACGAGGATGTATTTTGTCAAATTAGATTTTAATTGTAATGATGAATTGTGCATTATAAGCTAATAATCTCTAATTTGACTTAATTTGATTCAACATCAAATGGCCTCAAACAATGGACGATAATGGTATTTTAATGGATAGTAAAAATATGACTGTCATTCCCGGACTAAATCATTATGACTATTTTTTAACCAAAGTGGCAATAAAAGAACTGCTATAAAACTGCCGTAAAACTATAAAATCTATGAAACTGCTATTGGGTTTGTGACTTGAAAAGAAATAAAGAACAAAAATGTAATTGTAAGCAGTGCTAACTTCCCTAAAATTACTTTCTGATTCTGAGCCCACAATTCCACACAAAACCACACTAACACAATATTCTAGAATTGGGAAATGATTCCATGGAAGGCAAAACCTAATTTACATAATTAGTCCTGGATTAAAAAAAAAAAAACACGTCTGGAGGAATTTTTTGGAAGAAAAAATACATTTCATGTGCAAATGGAGTAGAAATTGGGTACTCCCATTTTCTGTTTTGGCCCATTATTTGGACATGGAGACAGAAGGGAGGGTTTGAAAGCGGGTTCTCTCAGATTTGTAACCATTTTGCTAGGTGGATGTTTTGACAGTTCCTGACAGTTTGTGTAAGTATTTTGCTGGGAGTGTGATGGATCCTGAACAGGTGCTGATTGTGAGTGAGCCAGACCAGAGTGGGAAAGGGAATCTCTTTCATCAGTCCATCATCCTCCTCTGTCTCAACGTGTCCATATGTGTGTGTGTATGTGAGTGTTTGGGGGTGTGTGTACCTGTGTGTATATGTGCATGTGCATGTGTGCGTGTGTGTGTGTGTGTGTGTGGGTGTGTGCATGTGTGTGTGTGCATGTATGTGTGTATGTGTGCGTGTGTGTGTGTGTGTGTGTGTGTGTGTGCGGGTGTGTGTGAGTGTGTGTGTGTGTATGTGTGTGTGTGTGTGTGATTGAGTGTGTGTGTGTGTGCGTGAGTGTGTGTGTGTGCGTGCGCGCGCGTGTGTGCGTGTGCGTGCGCGCGCGTGTGAGTGTGTGTGTGTGTGCGGGTGTGTGAGTGTGTGTGTGTGTGTGTGTGTGTGCGTGTGTGTGTGATTGAGTGTGAGTGTGTGTGTGCGTGTGTGTGTGTGCGTGTGAGTGTGGGCGTGTGCGTGTGTGCCAGCTCGCGTTGGGATCGGGAGGCTGCTTCCTCTCAGGCAGCTGCTCTGTGTCTGCGTGTGCGTGGCGTGTGCGTGTGAGTGTAAGAGTGGTGTGCAGTGTGAGCTGTGCGTGTGCGTGTGGGTGACGGAGAGCAGCTGTGTCCTTGCCTCGTGTGTGCGTGTGCGTGTGTGCGCTCGGCGTGTGTGTGCGAGTGTGGGCGGTGGCCGTGTGCCAGCTCGTTGGGATGAGGCTGCTCCTCTCAGGCGTCCCGGCGGGCACTGCGGCGGGGTGACGAGCTGTGTCCTTGCCTCTGCCATCATTGCCGCTCGATGAGCTCGAGGCACGCCACTGTCCATCTGCCTCACTGCCTCACTGCCTCCTGAGTTACACTTCCCGTATTATCATGTCTGTGTGGCACCTTTTATCTCCTGTTGCTGCCGATTAATGCTGGTGTATCTGATGCAGTGGAATGGGAAGAGAGAGAGGCAATGATCATTAAGAGGGAAGCATGATAACTCAGTCTGGGGAAGTGTTGTGACTCCAGGTCTCATAGATAATGACCTGTCACCGACAGCCTGTGTTTTTGCTGTAGAGTCTTTCCAGGTTAGAAACTGCGGGCACCGCGGCAAATGAAATTACCAAAGCTTTGTTTTCTTCATTAGTGGGGCATATTGATTTGGATATTTGGAACACATTCACTCTCAGTACCTCTGCTTCATCACCTCTCTGATTAATGGAATTAATGGCAAAAGTTTTAATCAGCATCTAAAATCTGCATACCTATTTTTTAATAATAAAAATCCATATTTGCATTAACAGAGAGGTTTATATTGATGTTTGTTATATTGAAGAATCCAGAGCAAAAACACTTTCAGCATACAAAAAAAAGGAGATGCATCAGTACATACACAAATTATGTACCTATATATGTATTGGATATTAACTTTCAGACACAAGATGGTGTTTTGAGTGCAACAAGACGGTTTGGTTTTTATTGCAGTCTTTAAAATACATGCTTAAATAACTGCTGAGATGTAAGGTAGTATCACAGAGCTGCAGCCGCCGCACTGAACTGAAGTAATGTACCATGGAATGAAAAAATTTTCAGGCAGTTTCAATGCGCCTTACCTTCAGAATATTAATATCTTCAAAGAGAACACTGAGCTCCGGCCATATGGAGTCCCATCTGCTGTGAACACCACTTATAGTTACAGATGGTTTATAAAAGGAATGGCAATTAAAAGATGTCACACCTTAAATAAACGTAGAAGTTTGCGCTGAACAATGCCTCTGAAATACCTGTACCGTTTCAGCTTTCGTTTTGTCTGTAGAATCTATTGAATTCCAGCAGTTACACATTTTCACTGTAACAAACTCAAGGTCATTTGGTTTTCCCGTCCTAAAACGTCCGGCCTGTACGCTACATCTTTGTTGTACAATCAGAACAAAGGAATTATACACTGAATTTACCCACAATGCTGTGCACCTGACTTTGGAGGATGAAAAAGGTTTTTCTTTTATTGAACATCTGTCTAAAGTACTACTGAAATGTTTGAAATATCTTGCCGAAAGCTTGGACAGCTTCAAATCAGACTGCCTATAGTTCTACCGTCCCTTCAATATAACTGTGTGTTACGAAGCCAGAGAGCATTGCATTTCAAATATCTTTCCACAATACATTTTTTGTAGTCCACAAAAAAACTACCTCTAACAATGCAATCCTTTCTGAGAGTCATTGAACCTTTTTTGATCAAAATATCAGAGCAGTGCTACAGGGAAAAGAACTTCAAACACCGTTATGTGGCAATCATAAGTTTGAGTCACTGTTTGATAAAAAAAAAAAAGGCATTTGCCAGTTTTTGTCCCAGCTGGGCTGTACCCTTCTGTTTTTTAATGATCACAGGAGACCTTTTTGGCATTGGCAGCTCTGGCCTTCTTTCTGTCCCTCAGCATTCTGTCCTGTGACAATCCCCTACTATGACCTCACAAATGTCACATGGCAACAGTAGACCCTCTAAAGGGATATGGTGATTCACATTCAGTTATCAGAACACTGGTATCGGGTCCCTCTGAAGGTTTACAGTTTCTCACATTCAGTTATCAGAGCACAAAGCAGTGGTACCAGGCCTTCTGCTCTCTGTGCTGACTGGATGATGCCTGAGCCTTCCTGACCTGAAACATTTACATTTTTATGATGAACACTCTATTCTCGACCTCCTTTTGCTGGGGTCAGTGGATGATCTTATGCTGCTCCCGATGGGGTTTTCTGTTTTCTTTTTTACATATTGCTTGTAGAACAGAACAAAGATGTTTTTTGTGGGAAGTACTCTTTGGGAATACAAATGTAAAAATGAGCTATAACTAGCAAATTCTGATTGACTGATTGACTAACTACAAATTCAATGTCTCACACAAATGCATTTCCAGTCCTCCATGCATTGTGATATGAAATCTGCAGTAGACTACATGGTACGCAGTTCATATTATAAGGATATGGTTACTGCTTTGATGTATGGATTCTGCAGACATGACATGATGACTTGTCTTCACCCACAACATGTAGAGATGGGTAAATTGAAACCAAACTTTGAACCATGATCTTGTAACTTAATGTTTTTTTTTCCTCTCTTTTCTGCATAGGTAAGTGAGAATGGAAGCATCAGGAAATATCTCATCGCAAACAGGAAGGTGACCCCCAGGGTGGCCTCCGTCACTGGCTCTTGGCCCTCATTGGTTTACAACCTTGAAACAGTAGTTGCGCATCATTCAGGTTTGGCTGTTTTATCTTATTTGCCGAGCTACAGCTTTGAGACAGGCTCGCTCCTGGTATTGCCTGGTTTTCACTTAATGCCATTGTTCCACTTCAAATATAAAGGCTCATAAACAGCGCTGGCATTTGAAATATGGTGGCACATTGCGCTGCTGAATGCGAACAGCGTCTGAAAAAGCTCTGTGCTTAAAAATTCACGGATGCGCTGTAATATCCGCCTTCACGAGCCCAGATAATCCGAGCGGGGCGCCGTTATTGATCACAGCGGCGGGGATTGTGGAAATATTAATACGAACAGTAAGCGATGAAGGTGGAAACATGAGCGTTGCTGTCTGATTACGCCGAACGCATACTGGGGGGGCAGAGGCGGCGAAAGTTGCTGGCGGAGTGCGGATCGATCCGTCAGCGCTAATGGTGTTTGATTTGAGACTAATCGGCGTAACGACGCTCCGGCCCCTCCATCACGCGCGCGGGAACACAACCCTTCGACAGGATGAGGAACCGCCGCTGGGAGGGGGCGGCTGCCGGTGCTTTCCGACCTCATCTGCCCATCTGTCCGTCTGTCCGTCTTCCGCTCCAGTGCGTAGGAAGGCAAACTACCAGTCAGATGCCCTTCAGAAAAGGCTAGGGGATTAACTTGGGGGTTCGGAGTGGTGTCAGGGGTTGGATGCGCCCTTGAGGGGCACGTGGGACATACCCCCCCCCACCATTGCACGGCCGTTAAAAATGTTCTTTCGGAATGTGATGTACACCAGAGATCACAGTCTGCATGTGGTTTTGATCTCTGTGACTGTTCCACAGAGATCCTCTCTCAAGGTCAACTCCCAGTTAATGGCATTAGGTTTAGCAAATGGAGATCTGTTGAGTGGACGTAGACTTTCTGATGTGTGCCAGTGGTATTGGACGGCATAGCTTTAACATTACATTACATTGTTGTCATTTAGCAGGCACTCTTATCCAGAGTGACTTATATAGGTTACAACTTAACATTTTACCCATTTATACAGATGGATATTTACTGAGGCAAGTCTGGGTTAAGTACCTTGCCCAAGGGTACAGCAGCAGCGCTCGTGCAGGGAATCAAACCTGCAACCTTTCAGTTACGAGCCCTGGTCCTTACGGCTACGCCACACCGCTGCAAAAGTGCTGAGCCTGGAACATAATAGGCCTGAAATCCCCCATGCTAAACGTTATTTCAGGCCAGACTAACGTGCAGTTTATAAAAAAAGGAGTCTCTTCCTTAAACTTGCTATTTCAAATGTAGGCCAAACTTTAAAGTAAAACACTGTGAAGCCTAGAAGCACAGAGATGCTTCTGGTAGTCATTATCTGGAAGTTCTCCAACCGGATTAGCCGTTTTGCTCCAGGAATATAGACAAACAACATTTTCGTATCAGTGGTATTATTTCGGTGTGACTAAAATAGGGACTCCATTGATTTCATTCACACCTACTTTCGCTTTACTGTAATCTCACTAGCCAGTGTATAACAGATTTGTGTTTAATTTGCCTTTTAAATTACAAAAATAAAAAAGAGTAATTATTTTGTATTTTAGAAAGCAGAAGGCATGACTTGCAGTCATGATAGTGTGTATTTTTTTTTTTTAAATTCTATCAATATCTAATCCCAGCTCAGGATTTGATGTTGCAGAAATGCATAGATAGTATCATTACAGTAGTTTGAAACACTTCATCTGTACCTTCAGATTTTTTGTACATTTTAGTAACTGGCAAATAAATAAATAAACAAACATGTAACCCTTCCTTAAATTTGTTATGGCAGCTCAATTGAAAGGAAGCCAGGCTTTTTCTATGCATACCAATAGCTTTCTCTGCTGCTAAATCAAAGCGAGGACCCTGAGGTGCAGCAATTCAGTTAAACTTTGACCTGCATCCTGTCCTAATTCTCCAAATCCCTCTTTTGTCGGGAACCTGTTATAGTGAAACCACAACAAACAACCAAATGACAACACCGAAACCTTTCTAATCCCTCGGAATGAATAACACTTTTATAATGGCCCACTTTAATGGATAGAACAGGGGCATGTTTAACCTTTAAAGAGTCTGTATGAAATATAATTTGAATGCGGTTCTCTCTTGAATGAGAATAGGCCATGTATGGATTTTGAAGTCCCATTTCAAAGCTGCGGTGTGGAGTGTATCTGTGCCCTCTGCTAGACAACAGCTGTAATGAAGGAAGATCTCAAAGAGGCCCCTGCCTGTAGGTGATGCAGCCTCAAATCAAGGTCATTTTGGAGTAAAAAAAAAAAAGTCATTAGCTGGAGCTTTTCTATGTATGCTTATCAGTGCTTGAAATGAGCCTGCAGCCCAACGCTACTCAATTGCCATATCGGCAGTCGATATCTCATGGTGAAGAAAGTCTGAGTGTCTCGCACCATGCGCCGGCTCCTGGATCCCCGCGGAATGAGCAAAAAAGCGCGTTTTCGGATTAAACGCCGTCTTTGGACAAATGGAGAACAGAGCGGCACATAAATCCATCACAGAGGCGAACACGTGTGCATGCCGCGGCATGCCAACGAGGTCCTCGGGGCCTGTGGCGTCTCGAGCCGCACACAAGGCCACAAAAACGTGCTTATCAACACTCCGATCCCTCATCTGTACGAAGCAGGCTTTCACTGGTGGGTTCTTAGCATTGCGTTCACGCTCCTCAGATCAGATGCTCAGATAGCACCTTTATCAAGCGTTTGGAGCTCATTGCCACATTCTTTCTGCAAACAGGGCCAATTCATTAGGCTGGAGCCTAGGAGTGGCAGTGTAGCATAATGGTAAGGAGCAGGACTCCTTCTGGTTCCATTCCCCACTGGGGCACTGCTGCTGTACCCTTGGGCTAGGTACTTAACTCAGAATTGCCTCAGTAAATGTCAAGCTGTATAAGTGAATAACATGTAAAAATTGTAACCTATGTAAGTCACTCTGGATTAGAGTGTCTCCTAAATGCCAATAATGTAAAGTAATGTCATGTAATGGAGCAGTGGGCTGCTGGGGTGTCTGTTGTTGAATTGTAAGTTAGACAAACAAGCAGGACAAGCACACGCACAGATACATAGACATGACGGGGAAAAAAAAAGTCAAAATTCAGAATTCAAACACATAAAGCATTAGTGGAAAAACACTCAGAACCTCCAGGCACTGTGGAATAGGCCGTATTCTCTGAAGGGTTAATGAAGCGGTCTGTTTAAATAGCGTATGTTTTTCCTAAGTCCCCAGCACTATCACACATGGGGCCTAGAACTCATTACCCACCGGGTGTGAGTCGTCTACTTGTGTGCCCGCGAGACGCACAGATTCTCTGCAGCCTGCTGTCAGCATCATCTTTCAAAAAAAATAACATTAAAAAAAGTTCTATTATTTGCAGAAATCCGTGTCCTGACAGTCTCTTCCCTCTGCGATCCCCCTGGGTGGGAAAGCTTGTTCCTCAGGAGGATCTGTCTGCCTGGTGCCCCTAACAGCACCAGACTGCGGTCGTTAAACATCTCTTCCTCCTGTTGCACGCGGGAGAGTCACATGTGTGGTGGGGTAGCAGACACCCTGTCTGCAGCGTTGCTGTTGGACATTGCTGGGGATTCCTCTCTCACGGAATATACATGTAATCCTCAGTCTCTGCAGTGCGTGGGAGTTCAGTGGGTTACCCGTGCCTGTTGGCAAAGGGCATACACAAGCTGACCCACTCAGCCCCAGATGTCCACGGGCATCACAGTCATGTTATTGTAGCCTTGGATGAAGTGCAGTGCTCTCCTCAAGTGGCTTCACTAGATACCCAGCTATATAAATGAACATTATGAAACATGTACGCTGTATAAGTAGATACAGGTATCTCCTTAGTGAGTAAAGATAACACAGTAATGAGCATTACTAGATGCAGCGTTGCACTTTAATTTTAGTGCATTACATAGACTGTTACCTGATACTGTGTCTTAGCCTCACAGGGCAAGTCATTAGCTACTCTACTCAAACTGTGTGGTGCAGCGTGTCAGCTAATTTAACCTCATGTCCTATAATTTCAAATGGCACTCCATTCAAATTATAGCAAAGCTGCACAGCTCAGAGTATATCTGTTGGTAAACAATACAAAATAGTGAAGAACTAGGGCCTATATTCAAACTAACAAATATGGCTATTTTAATCTAATAGAATAATGAATAATCTAATCTAATTTAATCTAACGGAATTAAAAAAAACTAATAAAAAAAGTTTACACATATTTTGATGATTTCTCGACTCATGATACAGGCGCCTCATTAGCCATTAGAGGGTGCTGCAGTGTAGCGATGATGGAACCCTGCAAACATACCCACCCTTAACCCCAGCAGCATGAAGACAATTGGTTCCGCTGCTGTCGGCCTCCAGTTAGGCTGAGTTTGAACACAGGCCATAAGGCTTAGCCTGTGTTTGGAACAAGTGCTTTAGCTGACTGAGCCACTTGGGATGATCACTGAAAGTTACAACTTCAGTTGCTCTGGTTAAAAGCGTCTGCTAAATGAATGTTATGTAATGTAAATGGAATGTACATGCAAACTTTCGTCACATCTGACATCCCTAACGTAGGGAACTTTCGCGCAAGGTGGACGAAATGTTGCTCTATCCTGTTGAGCTGAACGGTAGCTGCCTCAGAAAAGAGGAAGTGAGAAGCCTCCAAGTGAAATGAGCTTTGAAAGAAATGGTATCAATTTAATATCGAGCAGATTTATGAGTCATAGAATGAAAGTATCTGCACCTCTCCTCCATCGCATTCAAAATCTGCAGAAAACATGCAGAAAAACCATGTGTGATATCAGCTGTGGATAGTTGTTAAACTTTTCCTGTCAAGGTGCCTGCTAATTACGTTCCTGTGGCATTTGCCAATATTGCAAACGCTTATGTTAACAACTCCTTTTGTTAAACTGTACTTCCTCTATATCTCTGATATTCTGAATGCCTGTATTATCTTTTTTTTCACAATTCATTGAATGAATAAAATGACTCACAAAGTAGTTTGGCCTTGCCACTCTAACTGAAGGATATTTTACCATTTTCATTACTTACATACAATATTGGCCAATGGTTTTAACTCGGCTTGAGCAACATTTGTTCCACCACAAGGCTCTCTCATTAAATTTGTCATTGAAAGTTAAGGCAAAACCACTTTGTGGTCTCTCTCTCTTTTTGTGGGGGTTGCTGTGTAGGTTGTTTTCATGCTGTACCCATGACCTGAATTGCTCAGTTGAGTCTGTCACACATAAATAGGTAAGCATTCATGCTTCACCTATCCGGTCACCCTCCATACTCGATTGGCTATCCACAGGCCACCCTTCCTTAATTCTGTTATATACAGGTAAGAATAAAGCGCATAGATTGGATCTGAGCCAATAATGCACTCAATGCCATATGACAGCATGGACAAAAGCATTCAGTGTGTGATTTGGAGTAAGTGGAACAAGAGCACATGGAGGACTAAGACAGGAGGCAGCTGAACGACCTTCAGGTAGGGTATCAGAACCATATGAGGCCTGTGTAACCACTCCAAAATCACAAATACACCCCAAAAAGGTACTAATAATGCATTTTTTTCTTGGGATTTTTAACATACCATACCACTAATCCAACTGTTCAAGCATATTGAGTGTTAAATTTGAAGGATTCAGTGTTCCTGAGTGACTCAGTCACATGAAGGCTGAGCCCTACAGCCCCGGTCGAAAGCTGACCATGCCATTGTTGGCAGGGGACAAGGAGCCCTCAGCGGCAGGAGAGATTGGCTTCGTTTGGCTGTGGTAGGGATGGATAGGTTGGCCAGGGTTTCCGCATCAGGCGCCTGCAAGCTGCTTGGGTGACGTCAGCCGAGTATCACCTATCCTCCAGTTGTTGTCCGCTTCACCGAGGTGTGCTGTGTGACTGTGAAAGAATACCCATTGGCTGCATGTTGTTGCACTGGAGGGTGGCGTTAGTTAGCATTCCTGCACGTCTGCAGAGGTTGTTGTGGGGAGACAACCCTAATGCGCAGTTACTGATTCTGAATGGGGTTGCATACAAAGGAAAAAAAGCATTAAAAAAAATATATATAAGGGCTGTCTTTGCAGTGCACATCCACTTGTTCTGCAATAACAAAATAAAACAACTACAGGGTGGATTTTACAAAAAGGATTTTAATGACATCCTACTTCAAAAGGTTGAGGACCACCCACCGCAGCACGGAAATGTGATGATCGTTCTTAATTGTAAGATTTGGCTGGTGGTAATTTCCTGAAAAGTTGCTGCTATTTTGTTTTGAAAATAGGAAAAAAAAACACCCCCCCATTCCCCTGCATTAAAATACAGCGATGTGACAAGTAACAGGGCCCTGAGTGTCACCATGAGGCGCAAGTCATGGGAGCAAATAATTGTAATTAAACTGGATGAAAAGGCTTAATGCAGTGAGTCAGACAGGTTTGTTATTTGTCAGAGACGCAGGACAGCGAGGGCTTTTAGCTTTCAAGTTGTTTATGAAATCATCGGTGCTCAAAACATCGGTTTGATGATTCATGTCAGGGGAGAGCCTGATGTTCACACATTCTTCATTTTTTTCCCACTGGCCAGCCTTTTCATAAATGCCATAATTTTGGTCTGCCTACAACAGATTACAACCAATCTTGTGTCATTTACATCTGCTCTTATATAAGCAAGCCAAATAATTCAGGGGGGATGGTACGTGAAGCCTACTTCATTTTTAGGATATTATCCTGAAAGGAAATGGAAAACATCCCAGCCTCTGATAAAAAGTCTTGGCAATGGAGTGCAGGATGAAGAAAGAACTTAATAAAACCGCACTCATATAATCTTGCAAATGTTTAATAAATTGAAATGAGCTTTGGGTGCACAGACCTTTGACAAAGCTTAGCTTGATATTAAAGATATGCAAGATTCACTGTATGCAGAGGCTGCTTCTATTTCTGGAATGTTATTCTTTGGGGACAAAATAAAAAGAAAAAAAAACATTACACGCAGATTCCGAATCTGAAGAACTCCTAATTTAATAATTTAAAATAATGTCTTGTTGAATGCTCAGAATGGGTAAAAATGTGATACCCAAGACGACAATATGTCCCTTGGAGGTCCCCCCCATAATGGTGTGAACCACAGGGTAGAATCCGCACACGCTCTCTGATGTGGTTAGGATACAAAGCATCCCCTTGTGGAATGTGCAGTGAGCCACAGCTGACTTCATTCCAGAACCGTCCTTGGAGGGTAATACTACTATTAATTATGTAGGGCTGCTTTTGAAATGAGGAAAGATCCCTCTCAGAGAATCTTAATGCCAGCCTCCAGCCGGCAGGTCTGTTTGGGAGCTACTCGGCTTTCCTTCACGTGATCAGATGATCAAGGGCTGAAAACAATTTCCAAATGGATAAACAGATACATGGATTCAAGGGCCTGGATGTGGAATTCATTTTCTCTCCCATTGTGGGAAGGAGTCCCAATTTCCCATCCCATTGTGTCACCAATCTTGTTCAATATATCTTCTTTTTTTTCTTGGTCACACTTCAAATTACACTACCTTTGTATCTGCAGTGCTGTGGTCTAAACATCCAGCGAATTTTGTGCTGGTTGTAGAATCAGTGATGTGTTTCACATGCTATATTTTTTTTGAGGAAATTCTCATCCATAGCTGAAAGGCAAACAGATCTGTAACTATTTTTGCCACTAATGAATGAAACAAACTTACTGTCACCAGAAGAAGCTGTGAAGCCTTCCCTGAAGTATGTTTATGAATACTATAATGATTATAGTAATGAACATGGTGGAATGTGAGAGTGTAAGATTATTATGTGCCATTAGAGTTGCAACCATTCACGTTGTACAGTATGTACAACTTCCTAATAAAGACACTAATTATGCGAACAGCAAAACTAAAAATCCCAAGTGGTGCGGAGACTCGAGAGTGAAGGAGAACTTTGTTTTAACGATTTGTTTTAGTTTTAGGGAGACCGATGGAAGTAAGTGTGCCGGAGCCCAGGAGTCATCAGAGGGAACATTTCTGTGTAATAAACAGAGTTCTGAGAGCCACCCCAGCTTAATAAATTACACTTTACTACTAAATCTCATTACTCCAAACAGCCTCACAACACAAGATTGATGATATTCTCCTAATTACACATCCAGTGTTGGAGTGAATTTTAAAATCTAATCTTGGAGAAAATTGATGAAATTTCACTGCGTGCAGTACTTCAACAGCACCTATAAATGTGTTGTCTCAGACATCCAAAAGCACAGCTCATGACCCTTTGATAGAAATATCTTCAAGGGAATTATATGGGCAGCCATATCTTTTCGGGTGCTGATTAGATCAGGTATATTTTTTGGTTGCTGCATTTTGCATTAAATTGCAGTCTTGTCATTTAGTAGATGCTCTTATCCAGAGAAAATTACAACGTGCATATAATAAAGATGTATGAGAAGCTGTACAAATGGAACGCCACTCACCACAAATGAACAAGCATCGGTGCCAAACTTAGATGTGAGATCTAAAGCGTTTGCCTAGATCTGCAATATACTCAGCAGAGGGGCTATGCCCTTCCAGACACAATGGTAACACATGCCCTGAAGTAAAACTACTATACTGTGTAATTACACATAAGGGAATCGTAACAGAATAAAAGATGATGTTTTGGGTTGACAGGCTGAGGCGTAGCCTGCAAGGGTGGGTCCTCAGTCTGCAATGGTGGATAGCCAGAGTTGCACTGTTCTGACTGCTGTAGAGATCTCATTCCACAGCATACGGGGCAAGACAAAAAAGAATGTGACTGGGGCCGGAGGGGGGGATTAATGGGGGGGGCAGCCAAATGTCCTGAGGAATCTGATCACAACGGCCTGGCTGATGTGTAGGGTCTGCTGATAGATTGAAGATAAGGGGTAGCCATTCCCCACAGTGCTCAGTAGGCCAACACCAGTGTTTTGAAATAGAAGCAAAGCCACTGCTGGTAGCAGGAGGAGGGAGATCAGAGTGAGTGAGACATTCAGGAATGAGGGTGAGGAAGGAGAGGATTCCTCTGATGGTGCATTGGGAGAATCTTTATGTCCGGCCGACGGCCGCTGTGTGGTTCGCGCATGTCAGATAACCGGCAAAGTGTCACGCCAAGGATCCTGACAGTCCCGTGGCGTTTTTCTAGGTGATGGTCAGGTCTTTGAATGCAGGAGACTGGGCCGGAATATAAGCAGTTACTGTTTAGAGTGTGCGCGCCATTAGTTTTCAAGCCTTATCAAGCGGACTCTGAAGGTCAGGCCACAACTCCATAGTAAAATAAGCTGAGAAAAATATCTGGCATACAAATGACTCCACTCACAGCATAAATGATTGCAGTGTGGCATGCACTCAGAAGCACTGCCGGCTTAATGCATCTCCTCAAATACCCATGACATTAACTGTGTCCGTGGTCAAGCATTGTGTGACAACCTGTTTGTAAATGGCGCTGAACAAAAACAAAGGTAGATAGATATATTGAATGATTATTTGATTGATTGATTGATTGATTGATCCATTTAGTATGAATTGGCTTCATCTATGTTTTCATAAAAAAAGACCAAAAAGAGAGAGAGAGAGAGGTAGAGATAATGATATTTAATCTCACAATGTTGTGTAAAAGATGATGCAAAAATGGAGAAGTGAAGGTGCTTCTTGAAATATGTGTCTATTATTATTATTATCATCATCATCATCATCATCATCATCATCATCGTGTTTAAAGTGATAAATACAAACAACATCATTGACTCTGTATCCAGGTCTCGGATAGCACTGACATCAAAGGCTATCAGAGATAGATCAAAGAAAAATTTCTTGGACATCTAAGTAGATATTGTAGCTTTCACAAGCACACAAACTACAGACAATCTGCGCTGCTGCGTGAGCATAATAGTTTACTCTATTTACGCAACTGGTGTCGATTATTCTGTGAATTGTTTTATTGTTAATCAAGGAGGATAAAGGGGAACAGGTTGAAAGTAATGATAGATTTAAAGGTAGAGTTTCCGCTTCCTCTGTTTCCAGCTCACCAGCCGCCACTGAAAAACATAGGGGAAGAAACCTAACGCCACATACCGGGGGTAGCTGTTATTGCGCTAAAAATAGCTATGCAATATTTCTTGACGGCTATATCGTGCAGCCCTAATATCTAGGTTGTTTTTTTTTTCCTTTTGCGCAGATTGCCAACAGCCTGCTCTGCTGACATCAAGAAACCCGTTCTGGGAAGGGTCACGCTTTAATGTTTGGCCTGCAACACAGTCTCATACTCTCATACCCTATGCAAGCTACCTGATTGGTTATTGTCCTGTCAGTCACACATGCCTCAGGGCAATTCCAGGGAAATGCAGAAAATGGTGAAATGCCAGAGTTATGATTGGACCGTGGTTCAGAATGGTCATCCTATCACAGGAATGCAGCTCTCAGTGGCTGAATCACGAATATTTGATTTATGAGGCAGCAGACTAAACAGAACAGAGCAACCCTTTGCAGACTGAGATCTCTAAAGTATCCTTTACCATTTATCTGTCTGTCTGGCAGGCTGCATTGTGTGCTGCATTACAGGAAATTGCAATCCTTGGTCGTAATGGACGATACCACATATGCACTTGAGAGCCTTCTGTAATCTTACCACTTAATGTCCGTTTTACTTTTATCCCGATTCGGCCTTCCAGAGCAAACGATATAAGACGGCATCTCTGTCTCACCAATCTCAAACTGCTCATTACAGACTATCAATATTATGTTGATGAAATGACAGTGTGTGTCTCCGAACTGATTAAATGTGCAAACACACACTGTTCGTGAGATGCATAATGCAGTAGGGAGTACTAAAATGCAAGCTTTGACTGGATTGTAGAGGATGGATTTAGTGGAGAACTCTTTAGCATTTTAAATCTTGCTAACGTGAAGAGTTATGGGTCTTGACCTTTGGACTCCTTATGACCAACGAGTTGATGTCCCTCACCTTGAGTATCAGGTATGCCCCAGATTTACCAGGGTTAATATTTAAATAATTCTAGGGGGCAAAGCTTGAGCACTGTAATGCCAGTCTGTATGGTAGGTAGAATACAAATATGCTCCACAAATCAGATATTTTGCTCTGTATTGTAAGGCTGCATCCCAGTCCAAGTGAGAGAAGAAAATAGGGACATGTGTGACTGTAAAGGAAACCTTGGAAATGGCATCAGCAGTGATATGTTATAAACGCTGCCATGTACTTAGTTTTGCTCATACATTTTATTTATGCTTATCTTGTTCATACTTTCAGACATTATACATATATGCATATAATGTAGTAACAAGCAGATTGCTCATATTTAAATGATCTCTTCCACAAGTAGTTATTTAATTATGCTTACAATCAAGACACTTATCAGACCATAAACACAAATCTGAAAGTGGGTTATAACACTATGGTTTTTAAATGTGTCTACTGCCATACAAGTCCTATTTTTTACTTGTACGTTTTGCAACATTGGACAACAGCGAAGACTGTAGAAAGTGTTGAAAGTGTTGTCTGAAAAAAATATTGCAGTAATTTTAAAGTTAAAGCACACTGAGGCATGAAACTCCCACTTCCATTAATTTAAATGCTTCCAGTTTTAGCAACATAGCAAATAAAATTGTTTAATTATTGTGTAGGACTGCTGCCTGTAGGTTGGTTTGACACTGTAGCCAAAGGGTGGACACTGTCAATCTGGGTTTATTGCAAAAACAAACAAAAAAAAAGGACTGCGCTCAGTGGTATGATATACTTGGTGTTTCTAACTTGGCAAATGCATTGATAATTATCAAGATGATAATTGAGTCTTGAAATCCTGCCACAAACTTGTCTGTCAGAGTTTCTGTTCACTTAAATTAAAATGCCTCATTCAACCTAGTGTCACCACTGTGACTAAATGGGAGGAACATTCATTCATCCAATTAAATTAAATATAATCTACAGTACATTTGTTTAAAAATAGGAGGAGTTTTTTTGGTGCTGCAGAGGTTGACATTAATCTCTCAAAATTCATGAGTGTCATTTCACATAAATGTGCACCCTGTGGTATCAGATGGAAGGACTCCTAGAAACACGCACACATGAACCAACATGCAGGGTACATGCATGTACACTCAGACTGAAGGCAGCAACAAAGGGGAAGTGAGAGTTTCTCTTCTGTTTTGAGACACTATTGGCCAATAGCAAGTGAGCAGAATTGCACATTGGGATGCAGCCCGTTTCTCCTGTATGATTCTTTGTGATTAACACTAACACACTAACACATATTTTTTTTGCTATCCTGCATGATACCTTTGACAGTACTGTCAAAGGTATCATGCAGCAAAGCAAAAAAAAAAAAAAAACAAAACTATTTGATCATAGCATTTAAGGCAGGGACCATTCAAAATCTTTGGTTGTGTCTTTCCTTTGGGACATGGCATAATTTCAAGAGACCCACACTAATGACATCCAAGAGCATCCCCTCCCACAACCCTTAAAAAAAATCCCACATTTCTACAAAACACTCTTTTTCATGTTGCGTTCTTGAAAGCAGATCAGCTCTGTGATCGAGTCACAGGGGTTTAGAAGTCACGCTGTCAGCTGTCTGCCCTTTCTATCCAAAGGGATATGTTTAAACGTTTAAAAGGAGGCATTCAAATGAGCTTCATAACAGCGTAATGGAGCAGCCTACACTGCAGAGAGACTTCCTGCTGGGAAGTTTGCGCTGGTGTCAACATCCTTTTGCAGTCCTCTCCGCTGTCCCTTGATACTGTAGGCAGTAGGACAGCATACATTTGTTGCAAAGTGTTACAGATTGCCTCCAAACAGGCCTTTAAAACAACGATCATGAAACCACTGGGACTGCATACAAACAATCCATCATCACCAATGTGTTCTGTGAATACCCACTGTAATCACCATTTACAGAAATATCAGCCAGTCCAGAAAAAGGAAAGAGCGGTCTTTGGAATTGTTTTAACTCATTCATTTCATTATTAATTGGCATTTCACATTTATGTTTATATGTACTGTTTCAGACATGACATTTTTGTCATGCCCAACACATTTTAATGTTTGTAACATGTATGTAGTATCAAGTAGAGTATATCCAAAAGATTCAAAGGGTAAAACCAATCTTAAAGTATGCTCTCATTGCCCTGGACATGTGGCTCTGTCTTTCTGACTAAAGAAATTGCAGTGTCTTTTTTCAAGCTTTCAATTTAAATGTTTCTCTTTTTGTCCTTCACCAAAGAGTAATTAGGGACTATTAGAATCTCATTTTAAGACACACAGAAGACAGGATTCTAATGGAATCCACTTATCGTGATAAATATAAGGCTTTTTTTGTAATGACGCGTAAGAACAAAAATGTGTCTACAGTAAATGTTGGGACTGCAATTATTCTTTTCTAGGATTCAGACTTTGAGAACCATACCCTCAGTTTGTAATGGAGAAATGAAAATTAAATCTATTATACTGCATTTTTTGTAGCGGTGTTTTACTGGATTGTTTTAGATCATGAAAGCATTGCACTTTATTGCACCCATTTATGATTCCATTGTATATTTCCATTACATATTTATCATCTTTTGAATAATATGATATAAGCCTATGCACTTTTATAATGGTGACATATTTTTATAAGCCAATAAAGTGGAATCATTTGGTGTTTCATTAGTGATGGAAATCACTGGCTGTTTCAAGTCCATCCCGAAGGGACAATCAAAGCATACAGACAGGCCCAACTCATCAGCTGCCAACTCAACTTGCAGTCATTTGAAAGTTTGGATTAGATTTTCCCAACATATTAACCTTGGCTTTATGGCGTTTCTGTGTGTGGCTGATTCAGAATGAGCATATCAAATTTAATGTGGGAATGAACATGCAAAAGGAAATAGAGGAGCAAAAAAAAAAAAAAAAAAATTACAAAGAAAAACATGGTCGTGTCTGATTGGAATCATGGCTGAACACAGTGGAGCAGCCGTTACAGGTAGAGGGTGTAAAACTAGAGGAGATTACTATCCTCTCCTCCTGCTGTTCTGAATCCTGTTAACTGTACATATCACATTATCTGCAGCTTCGCTGTCAGGCTGATTCATTCTGATAAATATCTAGGTTAAGTATTCGATTTGTAGGATAACCTTATCAGGGCCCAGTAAGCAATTATCTGTTAAACAGTAAAAGGTTCACATTTATCATTTGAGTTGCCTGTAATTGCCATGGAGTAATCACAAATAGAGGTTTAAAAGGCACACAAAATAATATATTACTGTATACTATACTGTAGTGTTCCAATCACATATGTTTGACTATTACCTTTTAATGGCAAATGATAACAGGGTCATGATTTGGACCTAGTATGTATACAGCCATCATGCAACATAAATCACTCATAAGCCTGTGTGCAGGTCCTGCACTATGACATCAAATGTTATGTAGAATTTAAGAACAACATGTTACATAATATCCATCAGTAATCACAGAATTTGTGTAAGATTTTTTTTAAAAGAAAATCAAACACCTTTTCTCCTGTTTCACCCAAACTTTAAGAATCGTTAATTGTGCACATTAAGCCCTCCCTACTGCTCAACATCCTTTGCCCTCACTTGACAAGATCAACGAATGCAATGCTCAGATATGCTTGCCTGTAGCCAGTGGTTGTCTTTCAGGGCAGAAACCAAACAGCATAGGCACAAACCCCACTGACGTCACCTGAGGAATTCACAGCAGCCTGATGAGTTGCTAGAGGGCGCTATTGAGCAGTGAGACGAGGAAAACCTCACCCAACCCTGCTCAACACCAGCAAAAGCCTGGAGTGAGTTCCATTCTGCAACATTGCACTCCCGGTCATTGTCAGCTAATGACACAGGCCAGTGTCAGACTTGGGTCTGGGCTGCAGGCTTGGAGCAAGCCTCTGAGTTACTTGGGAGGCATTTGATTTATAACATGTCATGTTATTGAATTATGCATTCAATCGCATTATGCAAGTGTCATTAAGACTGCAGGAATACATGCTTCCTGCATTATGTGACCTATAACATTAAGCTAAACTACTTTTACAGCTTTTTTTCCCTGATAGTAACCCTCAGTGCCCTTTAAGCCTCGGATCGGCAGTTATATTCATTGCTAAACTAATTAGATAGCTTCATGGCTGAATAAAATGCATAAACTACAGTGGCACTCAGTGGTCAATCTTTATATTCTCAAAATTCGACATTTCTGTTTTAGTTTGTGCATTTTTTTCATGAGTAGCCGTTGTGAGTTTGTATTATATAAAGGGTGTTCTGTGGAATTTGCCAGCCACTTCTCCACACTATAGGCAAAATGACAAGCTTAGACAGGCCGAATAGCCTGCTCTCTCTATCAAACTTCCTTATGTTTTTATGTAAAATTCTTTGCCTGTGGATTCAGTCAGAATGAGGTCTATAGAGACAGGCTTGCAAGCAGGGAATGCTGAGCAGTGCATGGTGATCTGAAGGATTCCTTTACGCAGTCTGTAGACTCCCGGTAATGGCCATCTTTGTGTAAAGGTCAGGGCCAGTAGAAAACCTGGTACTCCTTCAAAATGCCCCATCATATCACAGATTCAAAGGGTCTCGGGGAATAGTTTTTGAGTTCCAGCTACCGCCTGATGTTAATTGTATCTGTTGGGCTGTAGCCTGCCTGACAGAGGGCGGCTGGTGGGCTTTCCACAGCTAGAACACAGAACTCGACTTCTGGAGCCAACTTTCCCCAAAGACAGCAGGAAAACACTGCTTTCCTGCTAGAGCACCGCTCTGCCAAAAACCACCATGAAACCTTAATACCAGCAGTGACCTTCCTGTCTTTTGTGTATGATCTCCTTGTTGTAGATCACCTCTTATTTACCTTGTTTTCAGTGTTATCAACTCCTCAGTGAATAAAGTTGCTAGATCAGGCTCCAAAAGTATTTCTATATGCAAAGGTTGTGACAGAATATTGTCCTTATTTTCTCCACATTTCCTGTATCCCTGGCCATTCCATTATGATAATCACCCAAATTACATGCTTGCTTTGTTCTTTTCTTTGTGGGCTCATTTGTTGCTTTTTTTGGTAACTTGATGAATAAAAATTTGAATCTAGCAACCTGTGCTTGGAAATGCCACTTGTTAGCTCTAAATGCCTCTGGATCTAGTGACAAAAATCACTTAATTGGCAATGCTGCTTGTTTTCTCTGTAAAATAAAAGATCCCTACTGACATGGGGCTTTAAATCCGAACACTTATGAATTCTCTGTTGCCCTAATTACGTCTTGCAGCCAGAATGAAACTCCTTCGCAGAGAAAATTGCCTCTCCAAAGCCCAGGCAACAGAAATAAAATGTCATCAATTTCCTTTAAAGGTGTTTTGCTTTTTTTATGGTAGATACAAAATAAGTGGAGCGCTTCTGTGGGGACTGGTATTTTTATTGTCAAAGTGAGGACACATTCAAATCGAAAAAAAAAAAAAAATAATAAAGATCTTTTCTAGAATACTTTGAAGAGGGATTGCAGATGTCTTGTTACGCATGTGGTTCTGTAAAAATACTTTATGGCCAAATTCAAACTGACAGTGGCCATTACAGTTTGAAAAAGTTCATTCTAAGGGCACTCAAATTCAAGTATGACTTCTGTAATGACTTCTTTTTTAACCCTTAAGAAAATCCAATGCATATGCAATAAACATGTCCTTTTTCTGTTGTTATTGTGTTTCAACATTTGACACTGCAATTTGTTAGTCAATCAAAAACTGACATTTATATAAGTAACAAATGAAACTGAACATGCAAAATATTATGATGTGAAAGTTCAAAACTTCATTCTGTGCGATAGTAGGGATGGTACGTTCAGATTTTACCAGCATACTGTATAGACACATGCTGTGCAGACGCATGCTGTAAATATGTCAATTGCCAAAGCTGTAAGCTGCATATTCACCGCCATTCATTTCAGATTTTTATAAGCCATAGCCACAGTCTTCCGATGCGTGACCGGGCAACTCTGCGGGTTGACGCCGGTTTGGGAATGATGTGGATGTGCATTTTTTTTTTGGCATGCAGGAGATGGCTGCTCAGTGGGGTTAGCCTGGGAAGAGGCAGCTCGCCCTTGCTTTTGTTCTTCCTCCCGTAAGCGCGGCGGGGGTACTCTGCGGCAAAGCCGTGCGAAGAAAATCAAACAAATAGATTTTCCATTCCTCTCCCGCGGAGACGGCGGCGATGGCGGAGTTTGCTCGGCCGCTGGGCCGGAGGGGCCGGCTGCGTGCGTCGCGATCTTTCAGTCCCCCTGCCGCTCTCTCTCAATCTCAATTCCCCGTCTTGAGTGGGCTTTATTTGTGAGGAAGGCCTTCTCCGAGCCCCACAGCGCTAAATCTACTCATTAAAGCGCTGTGTTTGACTGGCGGCTGAGGGGAGATTTCATACAAAGCGCTAATAGAAACCCCTGTCCACCTGAAACCCCTGAAACAGACGTGGGTGTATCTTTACAGATTGTATCATTAGGGATCAGCTCAACTGGCAAACAAAGGTGCTGATGGGAAATGAAGTCCAGGACATTTGTAAGATCACCCCACCATCTCTACAATGGGCTTGACCTCCCATGTCACCCTTTGTGAAATATTGGCAAAAGTTTAGCCTGGTGAGCTCAACGGAAGTATGCATTGAAACAGAGTCTGTCAGGCTACAAATGAGATCAAAGTTACTTACAGTTTAGTTTTTCCGTGGGAGCAAATAAGCATTCTTAAATAAGAAGCAAAGCGATGAAATGGCATTACATTATAATGGGAAGCTAAAATTATTGAACTTTCTGAAAATTCGAAAATTATGGCGCTTTAATCTATGCTGTTGTCGAGGGCAGATGCAGCTTAACGGAGAAGCTTTGTGTAGGTTGCTGGGATGAATAATAAACCAAAGTAGGTGTTCAGAGAACTCGGCTCTCAATTATGTAGTGGGTTATTGCAAACATGAACAGCATGTTAAGTTGCTAGGATAAAGCTGTCAGGTCTCCACAAGCAAATTAACAGTGTCACACGAATAAAGATGAAATATGGCTATAATAAGCCTGTTGTACGCAATAGTTTGAGTAGCACTGTTTGTAATATGTTGTTTATTGTTACATGTGAAGAAATGAAATACACCTTCTTGCAGCAATGCAGATGAGGGCGGCCTGTGTGTAATAACCAGAGTAAAGTGTGGTTTGAGTGGCCTCTGGGGGACGGAAGTGGTAGTGCATTTAAGTTGCTGGTTTTATAATATCACCCCGGATGTGTCAGCTCCCTCTGCTGATCCTGGGTCAGCGATCAGCAAGCGAGCATTTTCCTTGACACACTTGGCTTTGAACAGATGCAGGGGTTGTGCCCCCCATCAAATACAGCCATTTTAATTTATTCATTTGTTTCACTTTCTGGCGCTTGTCTGAGTTGCTGAGTCTGCCTGTACATTACATTACATTACATGCATTTAGCAGACTTCCAGCACAACAGAAAATAAGTATACCCATTCAAATTTAAATGAGCAGCAGCGTCAGACCAGGCTAACAGCACTCCCAGACCAGTGAGTGTGAGCTTAACACTATTCAAGCCCTACCACAAATTAACTTGTGCAATCTGATAGAAGCCAGATATACTGATACAACAGTCCCTAGAGCACAGTCAAAATACATCACAATACTACACATAGCTCCAACTCACATAGAATGCATAGGATGTAGAATATGAAATGTTTCTTTAGTTGATAATACCAAAAATAAAGCAACACATATTTACATTGCACAAGCACTGTACAATTATGAAAGAAAAAGCATATTAATAGTCTATTAATAGTCCATAGTTTTGATATTACCGATAATTTTCTTTCTAATAAATACATACTGAATTTGTGAAACCCTTGAAGTCTGTAGCAAAGTGATATGGCAGTTTTTCAGACGTCAGTTGTTCATGGGAAATTGCATCATTGTACACAATATTTTGAATGTTCTTCCTTTGCTTTTCTTGGTCAAAGAAGGCAGACGGGAGACACTGACAGAGATCCAACTCACATCAGTATACGCAAAACATGTAAAAGAGTTTGAGAATTACGACTTTAGGGCGTTACTGCCAGTGAATAATGAGCTGCTATTTTAGCCATATCATTATCTTAATTACAATATGTGCCTTGAGGAAATAATCGACCCCAGTGATTTTTACGGAAAACGTCCAAAATCTTAAAAGGGTAGAAATCATGCTGTCGGTAACAAAGGGTCTCCGCAGTGTAAGGAACAGAGACAGATGCAGCTAGCATCAAGAGGCTCAAACAGACACAGTGAACATGAACAAACATGACAGCTAACACAAGTTTTCTATTTAAACCAAAATGACACATCTTAATCAATCACAGGCCTGTAATGAGCTTAACACCCTGATCTGATCTGCATCCCATGTTGAGTGTCTCCCTCTCTGCATTTCTGATGTTGGCGTTGGGTCAGAGTGTACGAGGGATGACACATCCTTACTTCCTGTCTGTGAGACAGATTTTTGAGGATGCGGCTTTCTGGGAGTTAAAGACAGGAAACGCTCTCCGGCTTCGGCATCGGATGTTAACCAGTCAGGAATTAAAGGGCGTTACATTTAAATAGGGCTTGTGATCACACCAGCAAATGAAGCGTTATATCTCCCCAGGCGCAAAAAAGACGGAGCCTGCACTCGATTGGCTACGAAAGCTGGCAGGGTTGCAACAGCAGGCAGCCCGGAAACAGAGGGGTGTTACCAGACAGCACAGAAAGCGCGAGGGATGGTGACAAAATGGATATCCAGCCTGAACTTCCACAAACCTATTAAAAAACTCAGGAATCCACTTCCTGCGAATCGCACAGAGACAAGTCTGACAGCAGAACCCACTCCGCTCAAGCACAGCCTGGCTTGAAATTATTCTTGAGGAGCAAGATAAGTGGTAGCAACATTTTATGGGTCACATCGTGCTATTTGGAAACCCCTCCCTGGGTGTGAAACGTTTCTTCTGGCCAGCAGACAATCATTTCGGCTCCTGGATCCATTTCCCATCCTGTGCAGGTCACTTAGGCGTCACAGTATAATATGAGTGACTTTCAACACTAGCAAAATGCTGTATCATCTCCATTATGATGTAACTACATGCAGTAAGAAGGGCAAGTTAAAATGAAGGTTGTATCAGTATGAATTCAAATATTACATAATGATAATTTGGGGAGAGAATATGCATTTTTGATCCAACCTGAATTGCTACTCATGCTTAGCCTGGTCTGACACTGTAGCTCATTCAACTTGAATGGATACACTTCTGTTATTTTGTACTGGAAGTCGCTCTGGTTAAGAGCATCTGCTAAATGAATGTTGTAATGAAACAGACTGGGATTCAAGTGCGGTTAAGGTTTTAATCACAAAAACCAAAACATAATCAGGGACAAAGCAGATCGGCAACAGGAAGCAGCAGTACAAAAACCAGATCCAGAGAAACACAAGCAAGGTCCGAAGAACAGGCAAGGGGTCAAACACGAGATTCCAAACGACAGAGAGCAGGTTCAGTGGAGTGTTGGAAACAATACCTCACAATGAGGCAACAGAAACAGAGTCCTTATGTAGCCAGAGCTTGATTGAGGAATGAGTCACAGGTGCGCTTGATGAGTGGGTGTGGTTGAGCTGGGTTGAACTGGGCGTGGCTGAGCTTGCTGACTGGGAGCGGGTCTGACAAATGTAATGTAATGTAATACCCAATAAATATAAGAGCTTTAGCACTGCTATTCACAGGATTGTTGTACATTAAAGCACATCTGACACACTGCTGTGTATAGAGTGGTAGCATTCACAGTGTATTGAGTGGCTGAATTTTAGTTAAACCTGACAGCATGCAGAACAGGAGTTGCTACAGAAGGATGGCATGAGGTTGGTATTGACCATTCAAATGGCAAAGGCATGCAACTTGTCCAGGGTTATCTAAGATTTCTAACACACACACACTCCCAATAAAAGAAAAAAAAAAATACAGTGTTTGATAAAATATTAAATGTCACAGGAGGCTTGCTGTGTGTACTCCGGTTTGCTGAGTTCTCAGGTTCATTAAGAAAACAGAGGGTTCAGAGACAGAGTGCTGTGTATTATTATTATTATTATTATTATTATTATTACTACCAGTGAGAACAATCATCAGAACACATGTAATCCTTTTATCGGTCATAGAATTAGTATGGTCATTTCACTGACATCTGTATCCAGAGTGATTCAGAGCATGTATCAATACAAAGCTACAGATCTACAGTATGAATTTCAGGAGTGGAAAATTCATGCCGAATCACATAATACATAATGCAATCGCATAATTAATCATGCCCTAGCCATAATAAGATACAAACAGGGGGCTGTTGCCTGGTTATCCTCATTCCTCTGTGCAGGCCCACCATGTTGAATAGGGGTCTCTGTGAATGGGACTAGCTTTTCAAATGAATGGACTTATTCATGATCAAATCTCAAACAGTGGAGAAGAGCACATTCTAAACCATTGCAAGAGCACTGAATTATTTGGCATCCTGATCTCTGGATCTGAGACTAGTATTTGACTCAAAACTGTACCATTTATTCACTCACTTGTGGGTGATTTTAATGTATAATAGCCTCATATCTCAAAGAATATTCAAATCTGTTTGAGAATTTTTACAGCAGGTTGGCCTAAAAAGACACACACACACACACACACACATATTATATATACACATACATACATATATACATATTATACACACACACACACACACATACAGTATATATACATACATATATTTAAATGAATAATTTGTAAGGACTCATTGTTTGTGGAATTATTCACTGTTGCATCAAGGAATTAAGCTGTGAAAGTAATCATGGCTATTTTATTTTGTGCGGAAATCGTCTGAAGTGTCAGAACTGCAATATTGAATTTCATTGACTTGCTAAACTGAAAACGGTTGCTGCTTGGTTGGTCACTCTTCTTGTGACCCATTTTTTTCTGAAAAGAAAATAATCAACAACTCAGACAAATTGAATACAATCCCGTGGAGAGAATGTTGTGGATGTCCACAGTAATTCAGAATCGATTTGGCTGGCAGAGGCACAGTCCAGCTTGATAGATGTGGAGACGAGACAGTGAAAACTCCCATTCAACCCCTCCCTGACAGGCCCGCAATATGGAAAACATATACTGAACACAGCCAATGGAGACGCGGTCACAAGATGGAGTGTTTTAAGAGCGTGATGGATCACCATGGAGACACCAAAGGAGTCTGCGACATCCGTGCCATATGATTTTGCTAAATGGAGCGGCAAAAGCCATTACTTTAACCTAAGGTATAGAATAGTACATTGTGTCTTTGTTCAAAATTTCTAGTGGCAGAACAGTTATGAGCTACAGTATTGCTTTTATATGTTATGGATTTTGCATCCATTTTAAGGGCAGAATAACTTGTGTAAATTATCTCAAGCCACACAGGGCAGATAAAGGATTTTGGCTGACCACTCTTGCAGAAAGATCATTGGTTCATGTTTACAAGCACATCTTCACTTTTGGGGGAATATGAGGGTCACTAATACCACATTTCACCTGTGAAACTTTACACTATATATACTATACTATGCTTTAGTATATACTGTCTACACTAGAGGAGACACCCCTGATAGCTTGTATTCAGAAGCATTTCATTACAAGCTGATTTATTTATATTTTTAATTGTATGTTTCTGCACTATGTCACTGTCCTCTCTATGTACTGTCTCATACTAAATGTAGATGGCAACCTGTAACTCTTGACACACAAGAATTTCCTGCAAATGATACAAATAAATTCAATTCAGGGTAGCTCTCCTGAACTGTGAAACTTACCCGGCATGCTCATTAAATGAAATTGAAGACTCAGATCGTATGACAGAAAAGAGAGCAGAGGTAATAGGCACTGCCATGAGTTCAAGACAGACATCAAGGTGTAGTGATCAATCTCTTATACATCTAATCTGTGTATAAATAAATATCCCTTTGATAGTTGCAGGCTCTTCTCTCTTTGATTCCCTGCTACAGTAGAAAGATTACATAGAGAAATACTAGAAATCTCAAGGCCAGAAAAATGAGTTCAGGCTGGTGAGGTGAGGGCTAGGGGGGTGTGGGGTGCTGGGGTATTCTTGTCTCTTACACCTGCGGGCTCAAGGGTGGTCTCAACACGGCTCGGCTTGAGTATTGAGCTGTTGTCTCTTTAAATTGACCGGGGGCCCCTCGGGAGAGTGCTTGTGTGAGATTATGCGGACTAACACAGGAGAGCACCAGACACAGACCCCGTGTGTGAGACTCGGGTTCTCTGCAATACAGAGGTTGACTTGTTTCTGCGCAACTCTAGAATGATTGGTGTTGTACTCCCGGTCCGCTGAAATACTGCCTTTTATTAATGGCGAAAACATTGGAGTCGCAGTCAGCAGAGTTCAATGGAGTGAAAACTATTAGCATCTATCAACGCCGCACTAGGCTGGCAACAGCGAGTGCATTGGAAGTGCATTTATTTTCTCTCACAGCTGCCGAAACTGATTAACTCTGATGGAAGAGGTCAATTACAATACATTCAAAAAGTCCTCGCGGGCCTATTCGCATTAAAGGACCGCATTTAAGAATGTTGCAGTTGCATTATTGCCACGTTAGTGGGCCTGGGTGGAGGAGTGGGTGCATAGCACAGGTAATGTGGCGGGGGGTTTAAAAGCAACTTTTGGGGGTCGTTTAGTGCAGGCAGGCAGTAAGAGTAAACCCCTAGACAGGGAAATGCAAATGAAATGTGCTGGGGAATCTTGCTGGTTTTCCCTCCAGCTGAGCTTAATTTAGTTTTATTCTGCCCAATAGGTGTGCAGGAAGTATAGCAGCTGAGGGGCATTGGTTAATGGTATTATTGCAGACCCCTGCTCTTGAATCGCATGGTTATAAAAAGGACAACACAAATAATAAAATGAACTTTGTGTAGGCCAACTATGTTGAATAGTGGTGAATAGTGTGAATGAGACCAAAAATAAGATGAATTCCTAAAATCAAAATAACATGCGAAGATGTTAAACTGAAGTGAATAGTACCATAATGAGAAGCTTTATAGAGTAAAAAAATATTGGATGTCAAGTCTACACCTTTCAAAAACTTCCACTGAAGGTTTGAAATGCTGAGAGAACTGTCTGGTCTTCCACTGAATGACATTCTGTGGAGTATTGAACCAGGGATAAAGATGCCTAATACATTTCATTTTAATCATTGATGCTGTGTCTTATTTTGCTGGACTATTTAACAGGACAGTTAACTCAAAGGAGAAAAAAAAAAAAAGAGGCAAAGTTCAAGTTTATTCATTATTTAAGTAAAGAAAAGCAGTCCTTGTCCTGGAGGACAAATTAGTGTGACCACAAAAAGAAAGAAAAAAAAAAAAAAAAAAAGTAAAAGCCTGGCTTTTTGAAAGCCTTGCTGAAAGCTATGCTTGCACTCAAAAGCATTACCATCTTTCCCGTTTCCTTTCTAGACAGTATTACCGCGTGTGCAGTTTGGGGCCGGGTGGAGGAGGGGGCATGTGCAACACTAGTACTGTGGTGGAGGATTAACAGCAACTTTCTGCCGTCTACCCCCTTAATGCCTCTCAGGGCTGCCAGCTAGATGCCAAAATCCCAAGCCAAACTGACATCATCTGTCAAACTGGATGGTATTCAACCAACACAAAAGCCAAACTTAAAGTTTGTTGTAAAACTCTCCCCCCCACTCCCACCAGCTTCCATCTTATAGGGAGCTGGTTTGCCACTGAAAACAAAAAATAGTCTCCTTTACCTCAGGAGCAAGTCAGTCTTGCTATAGCTGACCAAAATTGCATATTGTTGTTAAATTGTGTTCTGAAGCAGCAAAAGAACAGCATGAAAAGCCAAAGTGACCACTCGCTTTTCAATCCTACAAGTGTGAAATCAGTGACAATCAAGTCATTGTGTGATTCTCTTCACCCTTTTAAGCCAACCAGCAGCCCCTGATTACCTCTGATGTGTTTCAGCTGGTGCTTATACACTGATGCCAATGGGAAATGTAATTAATTTACTGATTGGCACTATCTTTTCAGAAATAGGAGGTATTTCCATGGCTAGGAAGCAATCGTACATATACATGGTGTTTCTTCTTGAACATTTTAATCTATTTTATGAAAAACCAAACAATAACTGCAACAACATCAGCAACACTATTTTCATTTACATTTCACTTTAAAGTGGAGCTTGTTGAAACACTAGGCAACACTGATATAGGAAGACAGGTTTCTGTATTTTGTTTCATGCAAACTCTTAATCACAAGATTAAATAAATGATTCCAGTAATGCAGTACAGGTGATCAGGTGCTTGAGACATTCCACATGACATCAAACACAGGGTCACCTGCAGTAACTCAGTGTAATCATTGATCAATTATCATGCAAAATTACCATAATCTCATATGTTATGATTCAGAGCCATTATGGAATAAAACCCAAAAACATCTCTGGCACTCCAATACCAGAGTTTAACCATTTGTCTTTTATAAGATGTATTTCATCGAACTGTTTGTGGCATTAAGTGTTACTAGTTATTAGTTTACTGTGGCATGAACTCACAGAGATTTCCTCATAAGAAGAGCTGGACTGAACCATTTGGCAAAGGTTGTTGTCTCAACAGTTGATGGCATTTCCTGTGTCTTTATTTTAACTTGTTTTTTAATGTAATCAAGTGGCTGTCTTAGCCTCCAGTCACAGATGGATTTCAAATCGTGAACTCAGCAGAAAATCAGCAGGGGTAGATAATGAAGATTTCCAGCTCTTCTGTAACCTGGGAATAGAGGTGTCCATTTCAATTATGCACCTTATCAGGAAGGTGATAGGAGTAAGAAATAATTACGAGGAAGCTGTGGTATGTCAAGCTGACCTCGGATGCCGAGGCTTTTGGGACCTTGCCAGTCAATGTGCTGGAGTATTTTTTAAGGGAACAGGAGATATGGGACCATTCTTTCTAAGACTGTACATGTATGAATGCTGATAACTTGTTTCACCACCCCTGAGCCAATCAGGTATGCAAAGGACATGTGGTGGGGGTGGGGGGGCATTGTGGGGTCAGTACCATCTGCATTTATGGACCTGGAGGTAAATATTATACCCATCAGCAATGTATTTGACATTTGCTTCAAGACCTGCATTTAACTTCATTATCTACCCCTGCTGTAAGTTGTTTTTTTTGTGAAAAAGGCAAAAATTTGGACAGATGTTGACGAAGAGGTGGGCCTAACTGAGGACAACCTGGAGTTAGCTATACCACACAACATAAAATAAATACATGTTTCAACCAAATTACAAAATCCTGTGCTTGGGCTGAGATAGTTTCTTTACTATTCAACTGCAATACACACTGATATATTGCTTATATAATTAAATATGTCAGTCCTTGTCTTCCAGAGTATGTATTTTGTTCCTCTCATGAAGCCTCAGTAGGAGGGCCCTCAGGGACTGTGTGGGTAGATGTAATATCTCCATCCTGAATGAGACTAAAATGGCCATTAGTGAAGATAATGGTTGCATAAATATGGACAAAACGCTGGGGGTGGCTCATTTAAACCAGCACCAATGCATTTATATTCCATATTTGTAGTTTGTGCCTCTCCACTTCAGGACTTCACTTCCCATAAGCAACAGCATCTGTTGATGCTGGATGATACTAAAATGCCCATTAGTGAAGGTAATGGGTTGCATGTGAAAAACACTGGGGTTGTCAAGGGGGTATTTCAACCACCACCAATGCATCAATATTCCATATTTGTAATTTTTTTTTTAATCTACAAATATTCAGAGATTATCAATTCAGCTGTATCATACAGCACCTCTCTACCTCAGAACTTCACTTCCTGTAAGCAACAGGATCTGTTTAACTCCACCAAGCTACAGTACATTGGAGCAGTGTTTCCCAAACCTCTCCTGGAGGACCCCTTGTCCTGTTCATAACAAGTTGATCATTTAAATCAGCTGTGTTGGAGCAGGGAGAGATCTAAAACATGCAGGACAAGGGGTCCTCCAGGAGAGGTTTGGGAAACGCTGCATTGGAGTATGCACATGTATGTAGTGTTTATTTTTTATCTCCACTAGGTGGCAGGATAGTTCTACTAAAATGAGTGCACCCACAGCTTATGTAGTCACATCCTGCAATATTTGTCAACAACTGTCACGATGACCATTTCTGTTTTGCTTCATAATCTTCCCTGTATTTTTTCCTTTGTTAATAATGACATGTGTTGTTGATTTGTGCTGTTTTTAAATATGCTATACGTAAATAGTTTGAGGGTGAAGCGCTGTTCTAATGTTGTTTTCCCATGGTATCCATAACAATCACATTCAGTGGTATGCAGGTACACTGATAAAATAAAAAGTTATCACATCAGTACAGTAGCATTGTGTCAGAGAAAGGGAAAAGTTACATTTATATTGATTATACATTCGCCAACTAATGAACAGATGGCATTAAACAGCCTACAATCCGAGGTAGGTTTGCAGCGTAGGTTTGCGACAAGCTGTATAAAAAAGACACGGCATTGAAGTGCACGCACTGCTTTGCTGAAAGCCTTCATCTCTGAATGGGATCTGCAGGAGGATAGCTGGATCGGGAGCTGGCAGCACTGGGGGAATGTCCCTGCGCCACTGCCTCAGTCACTCTGACTGCCTCAGTCTCTCACTGCCTCAGTCACTCTCTGCCTCAGTCTCTCACTGCCTCAGTCACTCACCGCCTCAGTCTCTCACTGCCTCAGTCACTCACCGCCTCAGTCTCTCACTGCCTCAGTCACTCTCTGCCTCAGTCACTCTCTGCCTCAGTCTCTCACTGCCTCAGTCACTCACCTCCTCTCTCACTGCTTCAGTCACTCACTGCCTCAGTCACTCTCTGCCTCAGTCTCTCACTGCCTCAGTCACTCACCTCCTCAGTCACTCACCTCCTCTCTCACTGCCTCAGTCACTCACCTCCTCAGTCACTCACCTCCTCTCTCACTGCCTCAGTCACTCACCTCCTCTCTCACTGTCTCAGTCACTCACCTCCCTCTCACTGCCTCAGTCTCTCACTTCCTCAGTCACTCTCTGCCTCAGTCTCTCACCTCCTCTGTCACTGCCTCAGTCACTCACTGCCTCAGTCTCTCACTGCCTCAGTCACTCACCTCCTCTGTCACTGCCTCAGTCACTCACCTCCCTCTCACCGCCTCAGTCACTCACTGCCTCAGTCACTCACCTCCCCTCTCATTGCCTTTAACCGGCATGAAAGGGAGGGAAATCAAACAGCGCCGCATTAACATTCTGCCACTGAGGGGCCCCTGCAGAGGGCAGAGGAAGGTTATGATTATTGGCCTTTGTGATGGCTGACAGATCTGTGGCAGGTCAGTTTGGGAAACAAGTTAACTTTGGGTGTAACTTAACACATCCGTCTAACCTATGTGCTGCTTTGTACCTCTTCAAATATACATTGTTACTGATCATCCGATTATTGTCTTCATAAAACATTTTTTTAATTATTATTTCAATAGCTTGTGATGTATAATAATAATAATAATAATAATAATAATATCAAAATCAAATACTGCCTAAATTTCATTATTTAAAGTTAAGGACAAGGCACCATAGTGGTAAGATTAAAAGCACCTTTACTCTTTCCAGGTATGCAGTAAACAAAGCAGTCTTAATGTTCTGAAAATGAAAAATTAAACAGTATGCCTGGGTCATAATGTAGATAGACTGGCCAGCCATCACAATGATGCTGCACTCAGGTTAATAATGTACCTAAGTTAATAGAATGGCCCAGTGTCCACACAGGGTTATTAATATAATGTACTGTCTTTCGGAACCGCTTGTTCTTGCCGATGTGCTTTTTAGATGTTATTGTTGTGTGTTATTGCAGCCACTCAACCATGAACTGCTTGGTACCACGTGTGGCATTGGTCGTCTGCTCCCATTTTTAAAGCATTAAGTGCAAGAGGTATAACCAGCTTGAAGGTCACTGTTGAGGCAGACGTTTCCTCCTCATTCGTCTGTGAGTGCGCAGTGCCGGGTGCAGTGTTATTCATGACTGCCAGTGACCGATGTGGAGGCTACGAAACCGACACATCACCAGGGCAGTGAGTGTGGGTGATGGTCCTGTACATGTGGCCACTGAGCATCCCTGACTCTAAAACACAAACAGGCCATCTTGTTGGAAAGGGGACAAAATAATCTAAGGTCTATTTACTGTGAAAAGATGTAGTAAAAGAGGTCGTAAAAATTATCTTCTTGTGGGTGGTCCTTTGTGACATTTCACGCAGAAGCAGAGCTGGGATACACCCATTTTAAAGTGGAACAGTATGAAAAGACTCCCACCTAGATGCATAATTAAGCAAAGAAGTGGTTAACCGACACAATACAATGCTTCACAGTGCAGTCAATGTACTAGACAGTTACTCAGTGTTCTCCAAAATGGAGACAAGGCTGAGCCAAATGCCCTGTTGCAGAAGGTTTCTGTAGAAGAGAATCTACTTAAGACAACATCTTCCAGAAATGGAGTTTATGCTTAACTGAATGTGCTGTTCAAAAATTGAGAACATTCTGAATTAAATGTCCTGTTGCAGAAAGTTTCCTGTACCGAAGAAAATCCACTTAAGACTTCCATGTACCAAAGACCCAGTTGAAACTAAGTCATAAAAAGAGTGTGAGCTGTCTAACCATGGCAATATATAGGCTACCTAACCCCAAATAATATAAGAGCTTTCTAGCCACTAGGTACACTTCACAATTAAATTTTAAATCTAATAAAATGTATAAGAAGGTCGTATATAAAATAGCAATTGAGCTCACATAAAGAAAAAACAGGACACAGTGGTTACTTGTGTGAAAATCACTCCTATGCAATTCAGAGTTTCCTTTTTCTGTCAGTCCAAAACATGTGTTGAGCCTTGTGACAGTGGCAGCCTCCACCAAGATGGCCGACACACTAGGCTAAACAGCTTCAACATTTTGACACGCCCACAGAGGTAAAAAATAGCTGCGTCTTAGGGGCATAGCAAGATGCTGCAGTTTCCTGTCAGTGTCTACACTGGAAGTCTGGAAATGCTGTGGGTATTGAAAGAACAACTGAACTCCACAGAGTACAGAAAGCACAGTGCACACAGTTATGGAGGCAAACACACCACTCACAGAGTGATGAGGACACACACAGTGGTGTTAATATAAGGGCATACATCATATGAGCGTGGTGTAGTGGTTAAACACTGGTTTGTAGCCTAAAGGTTGTTGGCTTGATTCTCTGGTGCTACACTGCTGAGTTATGGTGGATTTTCCAAAGAAAAATGACCCCTCTTCCTATAGAGAGAAACAAAAAACAAAGTCATACTGCTGCCACATCAGGTGCAAAGACTGCTAGAAGCAATCTGAGGACACATAAGATAAACTTTTTTATTACCTTTTTATGTTTGTTCATACGGTATGCTCTTATCCATAGCAGCTTATAAGTTTTGCATTGTCCATTTATACAGATGGATATTAACTGAGGCAATTTAGGTACTTTGCCCAAGGGTACAACAGCACTGGCCTGTCTGGGAATTGCACCTGCCACCTTTGAGCTACGAGCCCTACCCCTTACTGCTACATAACACTGCTGCCAGCTCGTTCATTGAAAAAAAGAAACCCTCTTTGTAGTTTACCTTCTTGGTTTTGAGAAGGCATTTGAACATTAGTGTGTCGTAAGTGCCCCTTCTTTTCCTGCAGTCCATTGTTTTGGCCTGAGGAATCAGACTGTGTTTTTCATTTATTCAGTTGCTTTTTTAATGCCTCTAAGTGAGTAATTTCCATACTCAGGATTACTATTACACAAATTAGAAAAGTTTTGTAAAAACAGTAACGCATATTCTATCATAGCTAACAGTCTTAGACAGCCTCTCTGGAAGTTATAAGACAATGATATTAGTTAAGTGATTGGAGGTGGTAGACATGCAAGCAGGGCTGGGGTAACTGTGGGCCAGGAGGTAGCTAACGACATGAAGTTGGCAGGCAGAAGGGTGATTTATGCTGGTTGGCTGCCTGACTATGGTAGACAAGCTTGCTAACTGGCTGTCTGGGAGGTAGCGGGCCAGGAGGCAGGAGCTGGCTAATTGGCTGTCTGAAGGTGGCAGATGATTGGTTGGGGTTGGGGGGGTGATGATCCATAGTACAAATTAATGTGGCGAAAAAAAAGTAGCACTCAAGTCCACTCATTTCCTATGTACCACGCGCAAATGAAGTCTCCCAGGCATGTAGGATTGTCACTGTTAACAAGGGGCTCTGCCCATGGATGTCCTTGTAATTGTGTGGCAAGGCACACACTGTTGGCTGAGTGCAGGGCAGTCAGACTCACATCTCTCAGAACTGGAGCTCTCGGGGGGGGGTATTCTCCGATGTCCACTTTTATGCACAGATGTCAATCTTCATCGCCTTCAATACGTGTAATTTCACAGCGTATGCACTACCGTGCATTGATTTCTGAGTTAAAATTGGCGGTTACGCCAACATTGATTGCATCTAGCGCTCACTACTGCGAACTTCATCTGATCACACAGGGATACCTCTTAATGCCTGATTTCATTCATTGTTACTCTTCCACTCAGTCGTGTTTGGAGGAGTGCAGCATTCGGCACCTGTGGTGTCCATCTTGCGTGGGCTGCAACAATCACTATTATAAATAAGCTTCATCTGATAAAACACGTAACACAGGGATACCGCTTGATACCTTATTTAATGCATCATCATCTCTGAAGCATTGCAGCATTCAGCGCCTTCAGTGTCCATCTTGCGTGGGCTGCAACATTTACTACTATAAATAAACTTCATCTGATAAAACACGTAACACAAGGATACCTCTTAATGCCTGATTTCATTCATTCTTCGCTACTCCTCGACTCAGTCGTCTTTGGAGCTTTGTATCATTCGGTGCTTTTATTGCCCATTGACAGGTTAGGCTCAGGGATTGCTCAGGTGTTGCAGCAGGTCCGGCCGCAGCGGGTGGCTCTCTTTCTCTCTCTCTCTCTCGTTAGCATTGAGATGCCGGGCACGGCGCCTGTCGTGTGCCACCGTGTTTCGTATGCTGCGCGGCGCGGCGTTGGCCCGGCCCGAGCGGAACAAGGTGATACGGAGAGCCCTGGCACCCCGCAGCTGCGCCTGGCACCTGCTGCTGCTCCGCTGGTGCCCGCCGCAGATGCCAGGGGGCAGCCTGGCACGGGGGGATGGGGGGGCGAAGCGTGGTGGGGGGTTTGTCAGAAATAGTATCATCAGCCATTTGTCACGCGCCGATATCCCACGCCTATTAATTGAGTCCCTTGTGGACCGTCATTATAAGTCACTGTGTTGTTGTGAATTCGCTGGCGACACTTACAGCGTCGGTCATTCTGACAAAATTAACATGGCTTACAGACTTGTTTTCTGGTAGGTTAAGAAAGAAAATTCAGGCACAGGACCAGAAGTCACTTGGAATCGTAATGGTCCACTACAAATTAGAGGACTGTCAGGTCAGTGAATCCGCTACGTTTATTTCACTTTATTCCCAAATGTCTTAGCTTAGACAGAGTGCCGAGTGGGTCAGGCACTGCTGCTTACCGTTCAGATCGTGCATTCATGCCTGTTCAACAGCAGGTGGCGCTCTTTTTCTACGGTTTGTGTGAATGCTACTGGATCAGTCGGCAGCTCTCTGCCTGTCTGTGGCATGGCCGGCCTTTCACACATGAACCACCGGCAGCCTATTTCTCTAATTAGTTTGCCTATGAATATGCAAATTAGTCTTCTTTTTACCTGGAACGTTTGATGTATGACTCTCCATGTGATAACATGCAAAATGCTTTTTTTTTCTTTCTTCCATTATTATATTAATTATTCTTCCTCCCGATAACATGCCACTGCCAGACACCTTCTAGGCTGCACATCTGACATCTGTGCATGTATTCTACATCGTATGCAGCTTGTGTGTGTTGCTGGGTGTCTCATTATGTCTGGTAAAACAGTGTGTTTAAACATGTAATTAACTTGCTGCTGTTTTGATGATGTTGACTCTTTGCTAGCAGGTTGAACAAATTCAATTTGCAATGGCTGGAACTGCAGTGTCATTAGAATGGAGTAAGCCATCAATTTCATACTGTGTGACTGAACATTGCATGTCTTGGGCTGAGCTTATGTCTGCATTTGCCAGGGTCAGAGGTCACTAGAACTTGTTGCTGTAAGCATTTTTAACTTGTTTTATGAAATTACCTCAGGTGCATTTGACTTGTAGTTTGAGCACTCTTCTTGGCTTAGTAGGCATAGTTTTTGAGTGACCTTTCCATTTAGTTGTTGTCCTGAAGTGCTGTTATATTCAGATGCCTTTCAAAGTAGACAGCAGATTGTTGCTCATTTATGTTTGCAGGGAAGGTATTGTTTTGCAAGACTTCAGTTGAAACTCTCCATGATCCACTCAACACTGCTGTTCTCTGTTTCTAGCAGGCATAGTGAGATAGATTAAGCCTCTTCTTTTTACCTGAATGCAAAATACATTCTTCTGGCTGTATGGCAGTTTGATTGACTACATAAGAATATCAACTGGTTATTCAGTTGATTTCCTTACTAAAGAACAAAGATTCTTTGTTGCTGATTCCTACTATAGTGAAAATGAGAAATACAGTATATTTATAAAACTGTAGTTTAACTGTACTTCATTTTTACTGTCCAGCCAAGCTAGTTGGTATAATATGCTAGAGATATTGATTATGTAGGCATTCATTTTTAAGATGTAACTGACAGTTTGAACTTCATATGCTTTGAAATTCAGCTGATGCCAGTTGTTTGCTATGTATACTCGGCATTGTAAAACTGAACCATTTATGCCAGGAATTGCTACAGATGTTGGTAAATTTATTTGCCATATGGTTGATTGCAATTTTCCCTTCATTGCACACTGAGATCTGCAGTTGAATTAGAGAAGTAAAACAGTGCATGTATTTAGTCCCATGAATGAAACAAGATGACAAAGGTTCAAGTGAGATAACTATGTAATGGGCGTGTCATTACATTTTATGTAATGGATGTGCCATTATGTTTCATATAATGGACATGCCATTATGTTTTATGTAATGGATGTGCCTTTAGGTTTTACGTGATGGCACTGTGTATATGTACTGTATAAGAGTAGGGAGTCACACTGGTGTTTATTCAGGCCCCAGTCACACCAAAGTAATATATAGTTATAGTTATAGTTATCATTAAAAAAATATTCAAGTTACCCTTTTAATTCCCACACGTTCATAATGATATAGTATGTTCAGTCTTGGTAGATGAGTTGATGGGGACACACAGGAAATGTAACACGTAGGGTGAATAGGCAGCATTGTAATACAAACACACAGGCATATGGGGTCAGCGCCTGTGATCACAGAGTAAAAAGCATGTGGTAAATGAAGTCCCTTCAGAGAGGGAGGGATAGGACTCTGCCCAGCTCTGGCTGTCTCTGAGTGGAAGCTCCCAGCTGATGGCTGAGTGACGGAGAAGCTGAAGAAGGTCAGAGTTCAAGGGGAAAGGGGGGGAATCCAGTAACTGCTATTTAAAGCCAAAGCTCTGCAGTCTACTTTTAGTGATTGTCTAAGTGTTTATAACACTTAGATACAAATTTACAAATACATTATGCTCACTTGAACGCTTGTAGCTCAAATAATTTCTTTCAGAGAACCCATACAAGGTTATATTTTTAAAATGTATGGCAGGCATTGGCAATCTGATTTTTTGTAAGAGAATATGTTCACAATTTCAGCTGTTTGTTTTTACATGCGGCCTTGTTGACGGGATTGTGGGTAACAGATCTTGCCCTGAGCATGTGAGGCTTGTCCCACTGCCAGTACTGTGGTGTTCTGACATGTCTTGTCAAATTAGCATTTTACAGAACTAAATAAAATGACTCTGAAATCGCTAACAATGCGAGTGTCCGTGTTGCGGCTTGTTACGTTTCACGGCGTGTGTTGTTTCTGTGTGAAATATCAGATCCAATTAAAATTGCAAGGCAGCTCCGCTCAGGCAGACCTACGACGTGCCTCTCGACAGAAATCTGAAACTTCTGTTCAGACCCATCAGCGAGGATTTTCCTTGCACTGTCAGTATTTTGAGTGTATTTTCTATAATGCCTCTGTTTAAAAATGTATGGAAAAAAACATAATAAAGAAGGTGTTGTTATGCAAAAATGGTAAAGTTTATGAACATTGTTGGGTGTGGGGGGGTTGATGAATGCCGAACTGTTGTTTTATTCATTTTCCTGTCATGGTATAAAATGCTTTGGGTTATATTAAATTCACATTTACATATAATTTACATATGAAGAACGGAGGCGAATTATCGTGTCGGCAGGCGAAGCTGGGTTTTCCCCATTGGCGCAGTATTACGCCATGACTCTGCCCTAATCTCCGCTCTTAGCACCGCGTAGCACAGGGAGACAGAGGCAGCACACAAACACAGACGATTCACACGCATAATCACACATCGCACACAACAGGAGAGGGCGAACTGTAGGGGATTCACTTGGTGGTTTCATATCTCATGCAACCAATCTGATGACCTGACTGAAGGAAAAAGAAAAAGAAAAAAAAAACCTGTGGAAGTTTGGAGAGGAGCAAAGTTTTGATGGGTGAGTCAGGCTTTGCAAGACAGTATATGTTAATGAGTCCTTGGCCACAACCAATTACATTTTTTCCTGTGGAGAGGAATATCCATGAATGAGCAACTTATGTGAGTTGGTGACTGGCAGCGCTCGGTGGCTCCACCTATTGCTAAATTCAAGCAGACACTCCAGACAGCAGATTTACAGACATACATCGGTTATAGGTTTTGTTTTTTTTTTTTTACAAAGTTATCCATTTATACAGCTGGATATTTACTGAGGCAATTGTGAGTTAAGTACCTTGCCCACAGGTATAGCAGCAATGCCCCACCATGAAAACATCTTTTGATTGGTTCATATCAGTGACTGGCAGCACATGGTCACTCCAACTACTGTGGTGATGAAGACCCTTCAATGTCTCTCTACAAGTAAAAAAAAAACCCAAAATTAATGGAGATAATCATAGTGAGTCAAAATCCATTGTCAGAGTCAATTTACTGCATTTCCTCTGACTCCCACTTCCAGCAATGCAATGTGGATGTACATTTGTTTGAACTGACCATGGTTTGCATGACACTGACCTCGACATACCTCCTCCTGAAAGTTTACCTCAACCTCATGGCAGTCTTATACAGACTCAGACAGACTTATACAACTGTTGTCATCCTAAAACAGTCTTCATCCAATACTATACGTACATCATAATCGCATGTTTCATGGGTAAGATGCTCATCTATAACAGGGCCAACACACAGAGCCATCTCATGACACTGAGTGCCAAACGAACAGGCAAGACTTTTTTTATGATTCGGCTGACCCAGCTTTTTTTTTTTAAATCATGCCAAAATTTACCCCTGAGAACCGACAGTCCCGCCAGCAATGAGAAGAAGGATTAAGGATCTCTTTACTTGAGCTTCAGCTGTGGATTCAGTTAACTGCATTTAATGTTTCAGAGATGGTGATCAAAACAGGGGAAGGGTATGGCCTTATCTCATTATGTCTGGCTGGAACAGCTGACAGATATGGAGTAGGAATTCAAGGTACTGTATGTATATGTTTCAGGAAGGTGCACAAAACTATATTTCTTGTTTGTTTCTGTTCAAAGATTTCTTTGTCTTCTCCAGCTCACATTCCTTGAAGATTTTTTTCTAACCTCCTTTGAGAGAAGCGATATTATTTCTTTCACGGAAAAATATCTTGAGTTTCTCTTACATCAACAGAGTATGCATCATGGTTTTAATTGCTCCCCAGGGCTGTGATTAAGTCTATCTCTGAGGTTTAGGCACCGGAAGTTTTTAATTCAGCTCTGCCATTTCCAGCAAGACTGGCCATCAAACACCTCAGCAGAAGTCAGTAGTTGGATATCTACAATGAATCTCCGCATGGTATACACAGTACACAGTGAAGTTTCCATGAAGTCTGTTAGAACAAAGGCAAGAAGAGGCTTACAATTCCAAAATGTTTACTTGTTAACTTTGAATAATAATTTTAAGCAAGCAGAATCCCTACTATATATATGGGGGGTTTACTATGTTAAATGAATTACTCACTGATGCCAGACTGAATGTTCTCCCTGGTTTTAATGACTTAGCGCAGCTCAGGCATAAAGGCACTTTTTTGTGCATTTTTACAACATATCCCTATGGTTGTATCAAAACGCCTCTTTTGATTTCTCCTGTCCCAAACCCTCCAACGTCTTATCAGCAGTGAGAGGAGACGTGTGCTGATATACAGTGAGGTGTAATCTTTCTGTCGCTGCTCATCGCAAAGCTTACAGCACTACAGGCAGGATATCAGCAATACGGCAACAGTTTATCCCATTAGATGGATGTCACAGCGCTCCTCTTGCAAATACCTTAGCACACTTTGCCATAATATATCATTTCCTATATTTCCTCCAAGGCTACCTATTAAGATAGACAGATTCCAGAGCATTGGTGTTCTGTTCAGTTTTTTTTTTTTAAATATATTTTCTTTGGATACTATTGCAATGTATAAAGCTACTGCCCCCAGAGCACTGGAAGCAAGAATTTTCTGTTCAATAATTTGATTTGTGTTAATGTCTCCCATCTGTGGTTAGTGCATTATCATTTTTCTCATATTGTCAAGTCAGTTTTCCAGTTTTCTATTTCCTTGTCTTTCTTTGTAGATTGTTCTGGTAAAGGAGAGTCTGCTAAATGACTGAATGTAGAAGTAAATATTGAGTTTCAAAAATGCTTCATTTGGGAATATGAAGCTGCTTATTTGCATTCACCATAATGATGGACAATCAGTGCAATTTTTGTGAAAGAGTTTAAACTGCAAGAGAAGAGAAGGTAACAGAATAATCAGATGCCAGCTGTTCAGTTTTTGTATTTCTGTCTGTACAGTATTGTCTGCAGTGCATCCAGCACCGTGTGTGTGTTCGTGTGCATGCGTGCGTGCGTGCGTGCGCGTGCGTGCGCGTGAGTGTGCGTGCGTGTGTGTGTGCGTGTGTGTGTGTGTGTGTGGCAGTGGTAGTAGTGGTGAGGAATTCTTGGGAAATTATTTGACAGTAAATATTTCAGCTATTTTAAGGAAAATACTGTATATTTTTTACGCAAATAGATTCCAGTACACCTGAAATTGGATGCTTAAAATGAAAATACATATGGTTGATTAAATTAATAGTTGAAATACTAAAATGTGGAAGAGGGAAAAAGTAGCTTGCAAAGTGACTATTGTAAGTGTTTGTTTAAAAGTGGTTGAACAGCCAGTGTACTCAAAGTGAACATACTCTTCCTGCATTCTAAACAGGTTTTTTTCTAAAGCACACACACTGCGTGAAAAATAGACCTGTGGGGCTTCACATTTTTGTCTGAGTGCTACCAAGTGCAAATTGAAAAGGTACGTTATAACCGATTGGCCAACCTGTGCAGGCAGTTTTGAAAAGCTTCCCAGGAAGAGAGCTTCATGTATTCTTGCATGAGCAAAAAAAAATCAATTCTAACAAATAATACTTTGGAAATCTGGCCAAGAACAATGCTCCTGTCTGTTCTGACCCAGTGTAACCCCTGAGTTAGAGAGTCTCTTTACTGCCACAACCATGTGCCGTATCGGGTTATTTGGTCTCGCGGGTGACATTTTTGATTGCATGTGTTTTTTTTTTTCTTTACAACAAAGTCACTCTGACCTCATTTCGTGAACTTCTCATGTGTTGTAATGGAATCAATGCTGGAACGCATGGCTGCAGAACATGTTATCATGGGCAATTAAGCAGGCACTCCAGGGATGCCATTTCCAGCATGTTGGCCTAAAGCAATCCACTGTCGTGTTTATGGGACCAGATGGGTGGGGTGATTGTCCCTCTTTTGAGCGATTTATTACACTATTTACTATTACTTTATTAAAACCATACTTTACCATCATATTCATATTTTGTTGTACTATAATATTTTAAGAGCTTTACACCATTATGTACATATATCAAATAACCTGAAAACAAAACTATATACATAGGTATACTCAATATGCTACAACTATTGAAGTAAAAATAACAATTACATTACACAAAGCATACTTATTTATACATTCAAACAATTCAATTAATGTAGCCATCTATAAACTAGCAGTCTATGAATATCATAGACTGACAAATTCATAAAATGCACACCAACAGATCATACTTCCAAAATCCTGAGCATACCTATCTACCTGTAGCTTTTTATAAGAATCCTCTTTTTGTGATGACACTTGACACCTGAATAAATAGCAATTTTTGTATGTTTTGCTCAAATTGGATGCATCAAGCTGATGTTGAAAGCTAAACGCCATTTATGCAGACTTTAGGTATAATCCTCCATTTCATGCCTACTGTGTGGTGTACTGTAACAATCAAATCCACTGAAAAACTACATTGAGTAAAAAAGGTACAATAGGTTTACTTAATTTATATATTTTAACCTAGGATTGACAGGTCAGACTCAACCCCTAAATTTGTTTGTTCTTAATTTTGAATAATAAAAAAAGACTACATCATTTGAGTTCTCTATATAAGAAATAAAAGAAAGGAATAGTGTGGAACTGAGGTGGGTCTTATGAAGTATTCAGCTTTTATGAATAGGTAGAATAACAGTTCAGCTTTAATAGCTCTAAGTGTTATTATAAGGATACATAAAATCCAGCTCATAAGAAGGTTATGAGGCGTGTAATGATAAGCATTGACTAGCATACAAAAATCAGTAGTTATAAGATGGTTGTAAAATATACATATGCCAACGGAAACAGTTATGGTGTATTGTGTTGTTGTTATGCACGCTACAGATGAACCTCATAAATTAAAGTTTTACCAACCAAAAATGTGCAGCTGAAAATATACACTCAAAGTTAAACACAAATTAGAATGCATTAGGATGTGATTCAGCTGGAGTCAAATAAGGATATGAGAGTAGCTATGCCTTCATAAGAAGATTCTGTGATGCAGTAGTTTCCGGCCCCTTCTGTGTGAAGTTCCTAAACTCAAAAGGAGAAATATGGCTTTTGTAATCATCCTAGTATGTTTCTGGGTTTTTTTTTCCTTTTTTTCCACAGACAACGTCTCAGAAGCATGGCCTTATTATGCTGTATTAATCTCTCATTATGCTATCCACAGGCAAGCGGTTTCCTAATGTTCTCATCTTTCGCTTATTTTTATTAATCCCCGGTCTTCAGAGCAAAGTTATCTGAGCACAGGGATGAAACCCATGTGCTGCCATCTGCTCCAAACTCTAATAAAAGCTATACGGTCAGGCTGTTAAATTATGCCTTTTCATGGCTTCTGATGGCAGTATTCACAGCTGCTGCTGTGGAGTACTAGTGTCCTGTGATGGTCTCAGATCTTCTACCAGACACTTCCTTTTGAAATCCTCCCCTGTGAGACAGACCTGCGAGGCTAAAAGGTACAACTGTTCGGAAATTGTTCTAGACCCCTGTCTGACCGATTCTACCTCCCCCAGGTGCTTAACATGGTAATTAATTTCCGTTCACACGCACGCTTGTGCGCACTCACACACACACACACACACTTTTGTAAACTGATCTCGGATTACAAAGGGTTTATCCCATCCAGAATATGTAAATCACAGCTCCCACGGAGGCTTGTATACTGTGAAGTTCCAAAGTTTGAAAATCAGTGTTAATATTTAATGCCAAACTTTTAAGGAGTAGAAGAAAGTTCTGTTTTTTTCCATTTTTGCCCCCCAATGTGTCACCGCGCATTGATAACGGCCTTGTTTTAAAGCTGTGAGGATACGTCTCTTATTACCACGCATTTGGCTGCCTGCGTCACTTTGGTGACGTATGGAAGGGAGGAGAACGTGACCTGATTTTTGGCTCTATTGTAGTGGAACATGCATGCCAAGGGAGGGGGAAAAGCCGCCCAAGCAGACCATGGGGGCTCTCCGGGGCCCGGGCGGCTGGCAGCTTTTTGTGTGGCTGTCTCGTTTCACAATCCATCACCAGAACACAGCTGTCACGGCCCCGGTACAGTAGCTCAACCGATCCATCACGGGCTGCCAGAACCCCATCAAACCTGAGAGATGGGGCCCACTGTGGGAATTCCATTAATCCCCGCACCCGGCGAGAACGGCTGGATCCCCCTTTTGCGCTCCGTTCTCGGGGCGCTAATACGATTCCATCAGCACATCTGAGGAGCTCCTCCCGGGACGGGCTAAAGGGTTTGATCCTGCCGGGGGTCGCCCTTGAACGATGGATTTTCGCTTTGCTTCTCGCGTGTGCTCCTTCTCTCCCCTTCACCTTCTGTTCTACATCCAAATGGGTTTCCTCCCGAAGCCCGGGAATAAAGCAGGCACTGTCAGGCCCTTGAGCTCCCGAGGTGCCATTTTGTAAGGGATTAGTCACAGCAGATACGCGCAGTACGCTGTGAATTGGATTTCGCTTCTAAAAATATACTTTTTAATGTCTGGCGGTAACACCGTAGACATTATTGGTTCTTCTGAAGTATAGGAACTTAAGAGACGGATACCACTTCCAAGGAAAAAGACACTATCTGCGCCACACTCTCTTGCTCTTGAGTGTTTAAGTCTGCCTCTAGCCTTTTGTTTTTCAGGCGTGGCTGTGGTGATTGAATGGGATCAGCGTCTCGGCCTGTTGTGGCTGCGAGGTTGCATTTCCTCCCTTGCATCACAATCTGTCCTTTTTTCCAAGCATAGTTATCACCAGCTCCCAGTATGTGCTGACAAGAGTTGAAGACCTCTGCTTATTCAATATTGGCTGAGCACCAATGACCGATTCCTTTCCCAGTCAAGCCTCATAGCTGCACGGTCAAAGGACACTGTCTCTGTAATCATGTCAACGGCTGTGTGGTGACAGTAATGCGTCGACCAAACAGTCCTTATAGGATTGAGAATAGCATATGATGGCGAGGACACTGTGTCAACTTCCTGAGGTTTGACGGCAGCCAGAGCCAGGAAAAAGAAGATCAGACATTAAAGGCACAGAGCTAAACTCTCCAGATTTTTGAGGTGCCCGGCAGTGGTGTGATTCACAGAATTATCCATAGGTTTTTCCTCTCTTAGCCATCTGTTCCACCTCAGGAGTCTTAAATCAGTGGTAGAATCTCACAGAGTCTCTGGGCGGCCTTACAGCTGTGGTCAAGGAAACTGCTAAATTAGTATGATGAAAAGGAAGGCTGGTCTTTTGAAAAGGTTCCAATTTCCTCTAGAAGTTTCTCTCTTTTTGAAGTCCCTGAGCCTGTACAGATAAAAGAAATTAAAAACCTGTGTTAACATAATCAAATATTGCAAAACGATGCAAATCTTTATTTCTGAGAAATTAATATCAAATCTACTCATATTTTGATTGACATAGGGCAGCTACCTTTCTAAAAAAAAAAAAAAAAAAAAACCCACATCATTCTGATGTTATTGTGTGTTAGTCATCAATTTTGGATTTTCACCCTCTAAATGTACCTCATGAATGAAATGAGATGCATTAATATATTTATGATATTTGAAGGACATGTCTTCAAGGATATAAGGAGTTTTAGAGCACCAAAGAAGACACAGCCGTTTTGTATGATCCTAGGAGGAGGAAAAATACAATACAGTGGTTATACCTTATGACTGGTATAACATGTGGATCCCTGTAAAATATATTTAAAGGCAGCAATATTTCTACTTCTATCCTGAAAATATTTTTGCTCAATTTGTGCCACTGTTATGCTCATAATCCTCACTAAACACGTTCGCACATTAGCTGTGGATCACTACTCATTAAAAACAGATCAGGTTCAATGACACCTTTCCAGTTTATTTCAGTCATCTAAGCTTTCCATCAATGAGAGGAAACCTAAATGCCAGCAAAGAGGTTTGTGAACAGTTACATCAGTCATAATAACATGGAATTGTATTTAGCAGTGCAAAGTGATGGGTTATATAATTAATACAAAGCTAATGTGAAAGCTATCTAGCATATGGAGCGAATAATCAGGAATTCACAGACCTACTCACTCTGAATGCCATATAACTCCCACATTTTGAGCTCCCTATTTCCCTCCCTATTTCCTCCCCATATCAATAATGAAAGTTTTAACAAGCTTGTAGGTTTATTTAGACAAGGTCTGTTTCCCATCATTACATTACCACTGTAGGTATGTAATTTGGTAATGCTTTACATTACATTAGATTACATTACCTAATGTATTAAATCTCATTCATACCTTTCCCAATGACTGACTAATATGTGATAACAGCTTGTTAAGCATTAAGTCATGGTACTTCATCATGCATCCAAACTCATTGTACACCTACAGTAAAACTGCAAAATACACACACCTTTGTGTGTAATTAATGTATAGAGTTAACATACAATGACAGCTTCTTATGCATTAAAATGGTGCATCTATGTAATTGTGGAACATTTCACATAAAGCACACAGTATTTATGTTTATGTATAAACTATCTTATGCATGTTTATGTTAACCATTTACCAGGTGTACATAAGCCATGTCTGTGCTTTGTAAGTGTATCAATTGATCATTTATGCATGATAACTAATACATTAGTTAATGTTCACTAATTAACATGAAGAAAAAGTGTCATCTGTATTTCTCCCTCCAATGGCTGATGGATTTTACATTGATACTGGTCTCTACATTACCAGCATTGTAGTAATCTTGGGCGTGGTCAATACAATATAGCCAATAATATGTTCATCCATCTTTGTTAACTGAGTTGACTCCTGGCTTCAGAAGTGCTGACAGCCTTAATCGATGGCCTACATAGAAACATGGAATATAGGCAGTCAACATGTGATGCATTGCCATGGTATAGTACAATATGCACACAAAAACTGAACATAACCTTCCAAACATCATATGATACATGTGATGTGCAGTTCAGATTGAAGGTGTGTGTGTGTGTGTGTGTGTGTGTGTGTGTGTGTGTGTGTTTGTGTTTGTGTGTGAGCACACATCTTAGTAGCCTCTGTCTATATCTGCTTGTTTGTGTGAGTAGCTACTATATGCGCAGGTGTGAGCATGTTTGAGTGAGTGAGTGAGTGAGAGAGAGGGAGAGAGAGAGATTGGCACCCCATGGATGGAAGATGACAAAGCAATGGCAAGTGGAAAAAACCTCAAAACCTTCCTGTTTTGAACTGTAAGAGGGTTTTTTTTTCCTGTGTGCGGCAGATGGAATTTCTGTTGAGGCTGATATCATCGTGCCATCATTTCCCAGGGCCTCTAGCGACAGGATTATGTCCTGTCACAACAGTGGGTTTGTGAGAGAAGGAAGCATCCATTCAAGCCCCGCACTTAAGTTTTTTTCGTGGGAAGAAAAGATCAGCAAGTTTGTCTCCGCCGCTGAAATGCCATTATTCATTTTTCTTAATCCCTCAAACAGACCTTCGGGCAGCCAATTTGCGGCCAGTGAGGTGTGAAGCTGTTATAATGATGGGTTATTGACCTGTTTGCTGTTTTGGCAAAAGAGGGCAAGAAAGAACTAAAAAGAGTGTCTGTTTCTCCGGGACTGTTACCATAAAGCCAGGGTTTTTCTTCTGTTCAGCTGCACGCGAATTTCCACAGACTTTCAGTTTGCATTTCATGGCTGACCATTAGCACGGAGGCAAAGGTGAGCTACACTCATTTGCACCCACTCACCACGCTCAGTGCATGATGCCATGACAGATAGATGGATGCTCTCCCCCTGGGCAGCTATTTAGATCGATCCATTTTAAGTTGCCGTGTGACTGAAATGGAGTAAAACCCTTTTGACCAAGCGGGTGAGTGAATTTATTGCAGAGCCCCAGTTAAAAAAAAAAAATCATTTTTAAAATAATCTACAGCTTGTTGCTTGTAAAACGTTTCACTGTTATTTCAGGTCAGGTGCCTTTCAAGGATGGGTGAATCTGCAGATTGTCTTCACTCTCTGAACACTTCATGGCCAAAAAAACTCTACGCTGAGCAGCCATTCAATTATACTAGCTGAGGCTATTAGTTATCTACTGCACATATTATTTAAATCTCATAAAATATGTACTGACATCTATTAGGAAAAATTATATTCATTACCATTAAATCAATTACTGCTATAGCCTACAGAGATACAACTGAATGAGTTGGGGGGGAAAGAAAAAAAAAAAGAAAAAAAAGTTTCTGATTAATTCTCCCTCCACGCAAGTCTTGCCCCTGCAGTCAGAGCAAGTCCCGCGATACTGCTGTTTACTTCCTCCTGGTCCCTCGGCCCTCTGGGATGGAAACCGGATCTCTGAACACTCGTCTCCGTTGGGGTCCCAACAGACATGCTGCCGTGTAGTAACGTGTAAATGCCACGCGAGATAGAGTTCCAGTGGTGCGTAGCAGAAGCCTGATGTGCCCATGCTTAAATGCTGCAGTGAACTCCTGCTGCATATTTGGGTTCTTCAGCCTCTTAAGATATATGAATATGAAATTTTGTTTTGTATGTTCTAACTTGCTTGTTATATAAGTCCGTGATAATATGTTGTCATGTAGGACTGAGATCTGTCATGGCTCTGCTTGTATTGACTTGACTTGATAATTGAATGTAATTGTCTGCTCTAGGTCTTAAGTAGCATTGTGTGGTTTGATCATATTGCTTCCATAGGATCATTCAAGAGTAGTTTTCCCATCACTGATTAATGTGGCTCAGGGTTGATGCTTCCATTCAGGTGAACGAAACCCATTCAAACAGGTATACTTGTGCTGCCACTTGGATTGAATGGTTTCCCTTTATTGTGTATTGTCAAAATACATCTTTTCAGGATCAGACAGTGTGAAGGCGTTAAATTCCTTCTTATAATTAAATATTGACCTCAGGGGAGCAAGCATTCAGTCTTGGGTTCTGAAACTTGGTTCCCTGTATCACTTTGGGAGAGGGGGCACCCATCATGCACTGGGCATTGGTCAGAGAAGCAGGTCTGAACCCATGACAAGGTGCACACATAGGGCGAAAAGACCCCCCACTGTATCTGCAGATTACAGCGTGGCTTTGACCTAGGCATTTATTAATCCAGACAAGATTGTCGTTTTGGATTACAATGTCAACGTCAGACCAAAGCCAAAAATTACAGACCCTCCCACTCACAAATCTCTAAATGGCAGCCAACAATACTGTCTGTCACACAAGTCAAGCCTATATTGTTTCAGGATCCATGCGTGCGAACTCCAGTGTGATAATAATGACAGCCAGCTTGCCGGGACAAATTACAGTTGTCCCAGCCTCTAAATGGATGGCTGGCAAATTTGAGTTACTCGCCTGGCTTTGTTCTCCATGGTCCTTGATTGTTTCTCTCCCAATGGGACCTCCATAGTCAGTTCTTGCTCCATAATTGCACTGTCTGCTCTAACAATTTATTGAAGGGGGGTGGGCGGGGGTAGGCACTTCCTCTGCATGTCATTGCAGTTCAGAGTTCAGCTAATGTGCAGCCGCATAACACTAGGAAAGAAGAATCACAGACCCTGCCTTATGCAGCCGGCTATCTTGCAGCATGATTGTGAGGATCACCTTCAGGATTAGATACAAAATGCCTGCTCAACACTGTGTACAGAGTGGCCGTGATTTATAGGTTGCTGAAGACAGCGTGGCCACAGGTATTTTAAATGGATGAACCCCTGTTTACCATTAACTGACCCATTGTAAGTCATCTGTAACTGTCTGTTACACCAGTTAGCACTAGTAACTGTTAATGCACATGTAAAAGTCATTATAAAAGCATTTTCTGATGTTAAGGTCCTTCGACCACACTTTATGAGTCACAAATTACTGAAGTCAATAATTAAGCTTAAATATGTTGAACAGTTTTTTCTAATTCACAGAAATAAACTTGTTTAATTCATTAAATGTTGTATTTATGTACTTATTTATTCATTCATTTATTTATTTCGATCAAGGTGTTTAAAAGTTCATCTCATTTGAAGTTACAGCTCATTTAAAGCTGTGCACTGCTTCCTTGAAAAAGTAGGTTATGTTTCAATATGAGCAGTGGATGTTCAAACTGCACATATGGATTTGCAGACTGTTTTTATATGATATTTTAATGTGGTTATGTGATCCCTCTCTGTACCTAATGAAGGAGATTCAGTATGAGAATTGTCACACATGGGGCCAGGGTCATGTGTCATTGGAGTGCTGGAGTCTGGCCAGTGATACGCAGTGCAGTTAAGATGCACTGCAGTTAACCTTGTTTTGACATTGTATTGGAATTTACTGCCCCTTGAGTGCATTTGGTGCTATGATTTATTTTTTTCTGTATAAATATTGCAGCTAATCAGTCCTTACTGCTGTCACCTTCAATCGAGGCACAAAGAAAGAGTGATAAACATAGATGGAGAGACTGTTTTTTTTTCTTTTTTCTGTTTGGTGATGTGTTAACTGTTTAGCTTTGACATTAGCTTTGACAACATATAGCTGTATAGTGTAGCCTAGTTGTCAAAGCTAGTGTCAATCAAGAAAATACAAAATGAGAGGCTAAGATTATGTGAGGTGCTGTACGTGTTAGCATATTGACAGGCAAAAAGATACAGAGCTTGTCCCATGCAATTTGGATGTGCTTAACATTTCTTGAGGTGTTGCTGCAGCCTTGGCAAGCAAGGTTTCACAGCAAAATCCCAATGCAAGTACCAAGTTAGATGATGCAGTAATAGCTGAAGTCAGTGTTTTATCAGTACAGCACAGCTTTGTGAAAAATGCACCTACTGAAGTGAACTCTTTTGATGATGCGATTGTACAGACTGTGTGTTGCACCATAATGTCCTGTGTATAACCAAGCTCTAACTCACCGTTGTGGGTTTGCCATTGTTCATTGCTTCCTAATGCATCCTTTTTCTTTTTCCTGAGACGCTGTAACCCCTATCTCCTGGAATATGGAGGGTCACATATTGAAAAGCCAATATATCAAACAAAAGCTCGTTATTTTTGTGGAGGCCATGCAGGCTTTCAAGAAAATCCCTTGGCGCTACCCTTGCTTTGGGGTCAAACTGAGGATAGAAACATTTTAAATGTGGGTTCTCAGAGTTACTTTGTGTCTCATAAATAATACATCACTCGTTGGAAACACCTCAGAGCTAAAAGTGTTGCTTGCATAATGTTTCTTCCACATCACACAGGTTTAGATGGGCTTATTTTAGTCTCCCATACCTGGTTTTCACAATGACACTTGGATGACTGATGCAAACTACTTTTGCAATGCAGTCTAGAAGTAGAGTCACAATCAGACAATGACTGATGTGGGAAATCCCTTTGTTTACATAAAATGAATAAATAACCATAAGAACTGAGCTTTGGTAGAAGTATATCATATTCCAGGCAAATATCAGGGTTTTTAACCACATAAGAAGATTGACCACCATCTTTGGGGGCACTGTGGCAAATTATCTGTTAAAACCACACTACTGCTTGCTAGTTAGCAATTTTCACTTTTTCAATGAGTAGCGAATTCGAGAAGAGGAACATTACATTTACAGTAATGGATGCTGTGATAGTTTTAGTCAGATATCTGCACTTTCTTCGGCTTAAATAATGTAGAAATGTTATAAACGTTATAAATATGTAACAAATTCAGATATACTAATGCTTTTATTCCAGAAAAATACATGGCTTTCATTTATACTATTTAGTAGGTGCTACATTACACAACAAGCAGCAATAAAGAAAGAAAACTCATGAGGGAGAACTGTTCCCCAACTTCCAATGCTGACTGTAAACACCACTTGCTCTGACATCACCATGGTTCCCAGAACTTATATCCTACATTTGGCACCTGATTACTGCTGCATGCATACTGTATATATGTTCATTCTCTTTAGCTCTCTCTTATGGCAACGCCCTTATTCAGGGTGTCTGCATTGCTTGCTCTTCATAGCTTATCTGTCTGCATAGTTAGATGTTAACTGAAGTTCATGTTCAGTATTTTTGCGCAAGTGTATCTCAGCTGTGCCCCACTTGAGGATTCAAGTGTGTGTCCTTCTGGTTTCAAAACCAGGCCCCTGGCCGCTATGATTCACTGCAATGCCCTTAACTGAAGTAAAAAAAGAAATATACAAATATAATAGATAAAATAAACAAGGCCGAGTGCGCAGGTGAAACTGGCAAATGGAAATAAAGGTAGAACATGACAATTAGCGCAGAAACACGTGAGAGGAAAATGAGAATCGAAATGTTCTGAAACTATGAGAGGAAGGGAGAAAGAGCACATGAGAGAGGGAGGGGGAGGAGAAGCAGGAACAGCATAAAAAGGCTGCAGATGATGACTGGCTGTATCAATGTGATGCTGTCTCCTTCAGGCTTGTTTGCTCTTGTTCACGTCGCCTTCAACATACGCACTTAAGGTACCTTCTGACCATGGCCCTGTAGGCCAGCACACAAGCAACCGACAAATAAATACGAATACTTATTTTGCCTTAACCTTACAGGAATATTCTACCTTTTTTCCTTATATGACTATGAGATAAAGGTTTAAAAAAGAGGAATTACTCTGAGGAAAATAACCGTAAGAGAAGGCTGAATTAAACAGACGATCTGAAGGGTTTTGCTATTCACCGTAATAATGATCCTTTATTGCCTGGACTAAAGACAGTGGATTAACTGTGCACTTAAAGGCAGGATTAAAACAAACAAAGGGACAGATATTTGCATTGACTTTCACATGCTCTGTGATGTGATGTAAAGGGTGGGCAAATTGCATTAAAGTACAGATTAGGTAATGTATTGAGTATCACATAAAGTCATCCATCTTTCCTAAGGAAGTGAAATTGTATAAAAATAAATAAAGGAAGCAATGGACTTACAGATCTTATACCTACCAAAATCTTGCTTTAGGCTAACACACTCGTACATGTTATATACTCCACCACTACAGTATTTACTTTTCTTTTACTTTTCTGTGATTTATTTTGCAGATGCATAGCTGTAGGGAAGAAATAATTAACTCCAATTTGTCCCCAACTTTGGTAGAATGCTTTCAGTAGTTAAATACTAGAATGTTTGCTGCGTGCACAAGTTTGTCTTGAAGAACACATCCTGTTGAATATGAATATGAATATTTCTAACCACTCAGAAATGGGATTGTTTTTGGGGCTTTAGTGAGATGTACTGGTTATGGAGGTGGGCTTTAAAGGTTGCAGGTTGAATTAGCAGGTGAGGCACCCATTCAGGTACCTTAATTATTTCAGTATGTACGCAGTTGCATAGATGAATAATGTAAAAAAAGGTAGTATATCTTTGATAAGGATATCTGCTAAGCAAATGAATATCAATCTGAGATTCTGCGCATACATCTGTCCCTAACCCTGAGCCTTACAGTGATGTGAGATTTCCAGTTTGAATGCATGTCCGTACTCTCCACAGTCTGGCACACAGATGCTTTTTTTTGTATATTTGCCTGGGTGCTTTATCTCCAGCATTGAGGATGGGCTGTGAATGCACATTACACTGGCAGTGAGGCTTTCTCCCAGTGGAGGGAGCTCTGGATTTACCAGCTAGAGCAGAGTATCAGCAAGGGGAGTCTTGTGTTTATTCTCCTCCATCACAGTGAATCGTTCCATTTCCTCCGCAGTTTTATTGCATGGGAGTGCCAGGGAGCCCCGGGGCGCATTGGAGCTCGCCTGGTTCTGCTCGTGGCCGTTCGGACCTGTTTTCCCTTATAGGACATGACTGTACCTGCCTGCTGCTAGTCCCCTGGTCCTCGGGTGTGAGCTCGGTGCAAGTTGTTCCCGCATCGATCGTTTGTTCTCCTCTCTCCGGCTCTGTACAATGAAGTCCTTATGGTTGGAGTTGCGGTAATGCTTGTATTAACCTGTCCGCAGCAGTTGCGCATTTGATACCGGCTGTAGCACGGTGCTGTCAACTGCAAAGCGTGTCCCAGCCAGTGACTGTGGCACTGCCCCCGGCAGTCACAGAGCCCCTCTCCTGCCTGTCTGATTCCCGGGCCTGAAGCGGGTCAGGGCCTGCCTCGTCCCCCTCTCCCAGCGGTGTGGGCCACAGATCTTTGTAGTGCATTATGGGTACATAATGTCCTCGCTTCACCCCTCCCCTCTGAGCGGCTGGCAGCCACTGAACTGCCTGGGGTTCCCGCTGAGTCCGGACCGTCGCGCAGGCGCTTCTGGCCCTGAAAGTGCGTCTGTGTCACCGTCATCCTGAAGAGATGGCAGGCAGGGGCAGAATCTGGATGCTTTTTGAAGTGGCATATGGGACAATCTTCAGACTGTCTCTCGCTCGCGCACTCAAACCTGAATTGGCTCGCTCTCGCTGCAGAAGAGGTCTCCTGGAAACGCACACAGAAGAAAAGTCTGAAGAAAATGCTCGCTCTCTGCTTGATGAAGGCTTTGTGCGTACCTCCACGCACACACCATATTCAGCCTGTCCTAGATTGCAGCTTTTATTTGCCTGATTCGTGTCAGGTTTGCAGAAATGTGCAGTGGGGTATGTCTCTGATTAAGACATCAGATGAAGGCAAATACACCGGGACTGTCTAAATAAATCTAAAGTGATCTGAGCAGTCATCTGGTACAACACTGCAACGTATGCCTGTTGAGTGTTACTGTCAGGAAATTGTGCATGTTCACAAACTCTTGCAGAAGGCAATCAACAGCTATCATATGAGCACTTTTAATTTGCTCCTTTCTCTCTCTCTCTCTCTCTCTCTCTCTATGTTTGTTATTTTTCTCTGCCATTGCTTGCCTGGAGTCTAACATGGTGGGAACTTGATACCACCTGAAAGGGATGAAATGTATCAGTTGACAAACTCATTTTCACTCACATGTGCCTTCATGCACATTCAGTGCACATACCTCTTATTGCCTCGTGTTGTTTTAGAAATCATAATACATCTCCACTCCATATATAACTTGATTATTCATATTTTGGTATACCATTATATTAAAAGAACATATTGGACTATGACGCAGTCATGTTCTTTCCATATGAGATAAAAATGGCTGACCTTTACTGACATTCAATGAATGTTGAGAAAATGTAGTAGCAAAATGTAACTTATCTTATGTGAGCTTCAATTCCAAACCGTCAAGTTCTCTCCTCCACTTCTTAAATACTCTGTACATCAGCTGTAGTAGTGCTTGGTTTGTTTTGTTTTTTGATGCAATTTGCCATCTATGCCAAAATGGGTAGCGAACCGAGTAATTCTGGCATTTACTCTTTATGAGTAGCAGCTTTCTGTGAGAAGAAATGTCAAATCTGGTACCTCAAGAGCTGTGTACCAGCTAGCTCGCTACATTCATTAATTAATTCAAATTAATCTGAACTAATCATTAATTCAAATTAATCTGACTGATAGGATAGATCTAAGACACACTCTGAGTTGCTGGGGATATTTCCAGTCTAATTTTGATTCCTTTCCTTAACCACATTCTGATCTAGTGTTTTAACTTAGTTGTCATGTTTTTAGGTCAAATACTTGTATGATCTTGGAAGCTCAATTTAAAATCATATTGATACCTTCACTGTTGCTTAATGTGTGTGTGTGTGTGTGTGTGTGTGTCTGTGTGTGTCTGTGTCTGTGTGACTGTGTCTGTGTGTTTTCACTATTTCATGCGACTGGCCTGGAATTTCTCATTTTGGGCATAGAACTCTCAACTATGAAACAACTCTGTAAGAAATTCAGTCCAGTTCAATTTTATTTGTGTAAAGCTTTTTCACAAAGGGCATTTATCACAAAGCAGCTTCACAGAGATCCGGGGCCTGAACCCCCAGGAGCAAGCCTACGGCGACAGGAACAAGGAAAAACTGCTAGCTAAAAGGAAGAAAGCTTGAGCAGATCCCAGCTCAAAGGGGGAGCCCATCTGCCTCTGGCCGGCAGCACGCAGCCCAGGCGGTGGGGAAGAAGTACTTTTCTGTTATTACTGCTTCATACCTCTGCAATATGCGTTACTAAATGTTCAGTGCCACTGAGAATGTTTTCATTGTTTACCACTATATGCTGCTGACCCCAGAATGCCAGCCCTAACTCCCATGTTAAGATGCACCTCATAAGCAATGTTGACTGTGTGAAAACATGGTGGAATATCCCATATCCAATAATTACAGAATACGGGTGACATGGACCTCCATGCAACAGCATTTCTTTTATACACTGCATACGTACTGCACACTGCTTGTAAGATATAATGATACCAGAATGAACCACATGTAGTCATCTATAACAATGGGACATAGATTCTAGATTCACTTAAGGCAAGTAATATGGTATTGAATGGATAGTAGTAGCCATAATGAATGAAAGAGTCCATTAGAATTTGAATACAGGGTATCTACATTTACATTTACCTATTACCTATTATGTATTATCTAATGCTAACGATCAAAGCATGTAACAAACAAAATATTTTGGGAATAAAAGATGAGCGGATGTGTCTGGATTCCAGTAGATTTTGAAGGAATAAGAAAGTCACTTTCTGCAGATGAAAAACCTTCTCGAGTCTTGCTATATGACCAGTATCCAAAATGCAGTTGAAAGTTTGGCCGTTCCATAGCCTGCATGGTCTAAGACTCTGAAGAACTGAGGAGGTGTCACAACATGAAAACAAATTTGAAAAGACACCACAGTGCCAATTATCATGGAGACGCTCAAAAATAATTAATGTGAGTCATTAACTTTGACTTTATGTTTAATTGTAGCTCAGTTCCAATGGTGACATTCAAATAATTAACCTGAGTCATGTTTGTTTTGTTGAATGAAATATGGTCTAAAAATACTGAACACTTCAAATGTAGTTTGAAGAACTTAGCTAAGGACATTCTCAATTAATTAAGATGAAAAAATTTAAAGCATTCAATGTTAAAAGATCCATTTTACCCCTTTATTTGGAAATTTCCTCTGAAGCTTTGACCTCTTATGAGAATCAAATCATTCTGGACAGAAGGAAGACTACAAGCAGGGTGCACTATATTTCATTTTACAAACACCCTGGGAATCCTTCTTTTTGAAACGTGTAAAAAGATAAGTTCTGTAATCATGTACAACTCAGGCTATTCAAGAATTGAGCAAAGACTTTTTTTCCATATTTAGTGTCATACCAAAGAGCTTGTTTCTGTCTGCTGCTGCTTTCTGCTAGTTTCAGAAGTCATATCTATGCCTTTATTCTCTAACCCTATTGAGCTGTAATATTTCTGAAATATTTAAATGTATTCAGTTCAAATAACTGTCTCAGTGGGTCAATCGTGGTTTAGCCAACACTCCTTGCGATTATGGCTGCTACAGTAAGAAAAGAATATCTCTGTGGAATGCTTGCATGCGGGAACGGTGCCATAAAATGTTAACTGTGTAATCAGGTTTTAAATCAAGCACTAATTATGAGAAAAGAAAGAAAAAGAAAAAGGAAATAGGAAGTCAGAGGAAGTCGAGAATGTGGCTGATGAGGTTTAATGTGGGTTAGGCTTGGAGTTTAAACCAGAGTGGGTCAGTAGACCTACTTTTATTGGTTCAAAACAGAAAATGTGTAAGTGATGAAATGCTTGAACAGCAAAGTGTGGGCACAGATAGACCATCAGTTCTATATTTATAATGGAATCACAACTATGTACGTTTCTGCTGGTGCAGTTTTCCCCTTGGCACAGTGGATTTCACACATACTGCAACTGAATCTTTTGAGGTGATATTTTTGTTTGTTTGTTTGTTCCTGCTTTGCAAAATAAGGTTGCAAAGAAATTTCCTTTGAAAATAACTTTATGACCATGATGCAACTCCTTGCAAAGTTTCAATGATGTCATATTTGAGTTGAACTCATCCATCTACCAAAAAGGTCTCAGCTTGGTGTCATGTAAACGGATAACTAAATGAGCACGTAAAGCTATATACAATAATCTTAACAGAAACCTACAGAAACTATATAAGAAATTTGATCCCGTATGGACAAGATGCTAGTATATTTTCAAAATTTTGTTTAAAATAGAAAGAAAAAAGCATGTTGCATCTATACTACAATTGTACTACATAAAAAAGTCTTCATTTTCATTCTGACCAGAATATACAAACAAAATACGTGTAATGGGTATTTATTCATACTTAATTGGTCTGTAAAGTTAACATTGTTGTAAGTCTTGAGGCATAATTAGGAGTTTATGAGAAACACTGTAGGCAGAATCGGCAGTGAATTTAGGCCAGACGTAATCAAAGCCTCGCTGTCTCTCGAGTCACGTAATAAGGTCAAGGACAATGATGTTTACAGTTGTCTCCGGTTATGTGTATAATAAACATTTAAAAATCATCATTGCATTACATTCAGAATAAATAAATGTAATGAATTTAATGTAATGTATTAAACAGAACCTGTTTAAAAGATCATAATGTAGTAGGAATCCTTTTGACAAATGTATTATTCCCTAATGCTGGCTCTAAATTAAGTATTTAAAGGCCTAACGGCCTAGCGGCGTTGATGTATATGATACATATATTCTACATATGAATGTTGGAAAATACAAGCAAGTGAGCGCAGCAGCTATGTTTGGGGATCAAACCGTGGCTGTCTGGCCCCCGGTGTTTTCTTATGTCTGTCTCACTGGCAGAGAAGTTGAAAGGTCAGCCTGGGCTTTGTCATTAACATGCTCTCTGAGCTGCGAGAAACCAGCTCTGGTGCCTCAACAAGGTTAACCGCAGATAATGCGCAGTCACTTTGCCTTGAACCCCAAAATAATAAGTATGCCAATCAGCTACTGCCGCTTTCAGAGCCTCATGCTCCTTCGGCATGTCTCCCGGGGGGGAGATGCTCAAGGTCGTTTGGGGGATGGGCAAGCGGTCAAGGTCACATGGAGCCCAGTAGTGCCCTTTGGAACACTTGGTAAATCAGTCTGACATCTGAACCAGGTATGAATGTGTGATGATGAAGTATGTGTATGGGACATGGGTTTGTGTGTGTGTGTGTGTGTGTGTGTCTGTGTGTCTGTGTGTGTATGTGTTGTGGAGGGTTGGGGTGTGAATGCACATGCAGGGGTTATTTTTCAATACAATGAGAGTAATCAATTTTTTTCCTGTTGGTGGCTGAGTGGAGACTTTTTATTCAAAATAAAGAAGAAAAACATTATACAGTAATAACAACATAATAGTTCGCATATCACATTTGTGCAAACAAACTGCAGTAGAATAGCTTATGATTGCTCTTCAGTTTTTTTGCATAATTCTTGGCAAGAATTTCCATTCACAAACTGACCTGAAACATAAGCAATATTGCATATATGCACAAGAAAATGTCTTCTCCTCTGTGTTTTGCTGTTTCCATTCCTGCAAAGAAGGCTGATAAGTGGAAACTGATAAGCCAGGTGTCCTTGAGGAAGTGTTAAACAGGGTAGACGATCAATAAAACATCCTGAATGTGAAAGAAAAAGATCATGTTCTGAGATCAGCCTGCAGCGGAGGTCCTTGAAAATCAATTGGAAAAGATTTCCTACAACATCATTAAAACTTATTTTAAAGACTGCACGCGAACAAACAAAAAGTTATTGCAACATGCTGAAAATTGAACCCAAGTGCAGGAAAATGTTAGAGGAAAGAACTTCTAAGGAAGAACACAGTACTCTCTGAAAGTAAACTGAAAATGTTTTGTAACATCCTGCTAGGTCTTTGAAAACGGCAATTAAAGGTAATATAATAAAAAATATCCTCCATTGAATTATTGTATTTGATTTTGAGCACTTTATGAAGTAATCTCTTGTTTAATTAGTTTTGTTTTGTTTTTGTGATTGTAAAAATTATGTCACACAGGATGATAAACATTGTTAGAACAATCCCCTTTTAGTCAGGTAACTTTCTGACATGTTATTTCATACATGTAAACTCCCTCCTTATACAGATATTTAACTGAGCAAAGAAAGTACTAGCTAGCTAGATCTCTGGATCTTATAGGGTCTTTAGTCAGTACTTGCTCTCAACATTGCAATTCATGTTCTACTGAAATCAGTCTGTCTATCTCTCTCTCTCTCACTCTTTTTATCTCTCCTTTAAAGTGGTTTACATGAATTCTACATTATTATTATTATTAGGTGCCCAAAATATCAGCATGGGATTACAATATTAACTGAAAAAAGTTATTCACAACAGTAAGATTTGCCTTATTTACTCAGTTTATTATTTATTTATTTATTTATTTATTACCATAAATTGCATAAGGCAGTAAGGCTTACCTTGTCAGTAACACAGAACAAGCTGTTCTACAGTAAGGAAAAAAAATGGAGAGGAGGAATGTGCATGAGACAGCCATCGGCCCAGTTTTCCCTAAATGAGACCGTTTTACAAATAGGCCATGCTTTGCAGAGTGCTGCCTGGTTACAAGCCTCGCAATGACCTGCCTTTTATCATCTTTGAGTGGTAGGCATGTTTGACACTCTTTCTGCAGTTTAGTTACTTCACTTTGCACAATTTCAGGACGCTGTGCATTTAAAGTTTATTTTTGTCTCTTCTTGCTTTTTTTCTGTCTCAGTTTTTTTTTTTCCCACACACATATCTGCATTGTGTCATGGTGTTTTGGAAAAACAATTTCTATGTGTTTGCCACATTTATGACTATAAGGGTGTAAAAAGGCAAATATTGCTCTTTAATCCAATGGTGTGATTACAGAATTCTCAAGTCAAGTCCAAGTGCCATGCATCAGTAAACTTCAGTCTTAATATTGTAGCTTGCTAACTACTATTTTTCCCATTACATCTTACTTAGGTAGTTTTAACTAACTCCATTGCCATTTAAAAATAGCTAGCTAATCGCCTAGGTTGCCTGATTTATATGTTATATTCTTTACAGGAAGTCAAATTTACTATGTACATTAGCCACATAGTAGTAGTTACAGGCTACTGATATTTAGCAAAAAAAAAAATGAGAAGAATACCTCAAACATGCGGTGGAGCAGTGGTGCAGTGAATAGTTGCATTAAAGCTTTGACTTCCTTTGTTCAAATCTTGCTTGTGTTTTTCACCTACTGTTAACACATGAAACCAAACCAAAACATTCTATCAGCTGTCTCATTGACAGTTTGCCACTTGAAGAAAACGTCAGGCTTTGAGACCAGGTTAACAAAAAATTAGTAGTCTGGTATTGTAGACATTACTACACTACATTACTGTCCCTTGGTTTTCTTCCATGTGTCCATGTGTCCAACACCCTGGCCAATAATGATCTACAAGTGTGAGAAGGCTCCACTTCTCGCTTAGCTTGACTGCTGTTTTCCCCAGATTATTCCCCTCCTTCCCCCAGGATATTGGCCCTTCCTTGTCTGCTGGTCATGGGCATCAGCTGGCCCCTGACCTCAGCTGTTGTGTGGACAGAGATGTTCACAATAGGAGCTGGTGCCCCAAAAGGTCAAGTCAGTACCCCAGAGCTTTGTACAAGTCGATGTGCATGCCCTTTGAAAGTGTTTAGTTCGCTGATTTACATGTCTTTTTTTCCTCCAAATCCATTTGTACTCAACTTAGAATTAATTAATCTGTATCTGCATTGATTAGAATTTGCATTCTGGAAGTAATGTATTAGCTAACAAGTGATGGTTTTCTTGCAACAAGTAAAACATTTTCATTGGATTTAATTAAATGAAAACTACTCAAGCTTGATTGATGCTGGTCTGATTCATTTTCAGTTGCTAAGGTGAGGCAATGTGTTGAATGCTTTAGCACCGCCTTGGTGCTGTATTCACAGAAAACAATCATGCAGTGCATGGTGGAATATGATATTTGTTGAAACTGAACAGCAAACAGGTATATTTGCTACTGTGCTTAGATTGCTATTCTCTATCGCTCTGTTTCTCAAACACATACACGCACACATGCACGCACACACACACACACACTCACTCAGAGACTGATTTCTGTGTAGACTTAGCCTGGAGAGATGGAGGAGAAAAAAAAAAAAAACAAAGAGATGAAAGACTAGTTCCTTGGATCGTGTCAGTGACAAATACTGCGCTCTCTTCAGTTTGCCCTTGGAGGAAGGAAGTGTGAGAGGGAGGAGCAGGTAAATCAAAGGGGGTCTGCAGGATTTCCTAAACTAAAGGAGCCGTTTGAAGCTGCGCGTAATTCACCACACGGGCGACATTATGTCCAATATCCAAAGGGGGGATCTGTAAACCTGTCAGCCGGCGAATGAATTCCGTTCCTGTTGTAATCTCATTTGCCTTCGGTGCCAATGATGCATCAAACACGGGCAGCCAGTTCTGCAGTGGAATGCCGCTGCCATTGCCGGGACTATGGAGTAAATCCTACCTGTCCCACGCCACCCGCTCCATCACACACCGTGAGAAGCCATTAACCGCCACTGTTTTAAAGGACCGATGGAGTACTTATCTTTATTTCGCAAACGAATCATGAAATCATTTATGAGTGGGGATAGGACGTTACCACCAGATGTGTTTGCATACCTAGCGGTATATATGACAGAGCAAACAAATACATAAACAGTAAGTAAGTAAATAAATAAATACATGAATAAATTAAATAAAAAAAAAACTACACATGAGCTTCAGAGGGCACAAGCTCAATGCACACTTTTGCTTCCTGTCACACTCTCTGCAGAATGAGTGGAGTAACCAGTCATCAATTTTTAAATTTATATTCTGGCTCTTGTTTTCTCCAAATCATGACTACCTCCTGAAAAAGCTCCTCTTACCCCAGATAAGATAAGTGGAGTAGGAAATCTCTGAAGTGTCCTGGCCCTGGTACTTTATTGTTTTGTTTGGGTGTCTCCATAACTCTTTTTGTTTTCATGAGACTTGGGGAAAAAAATGAAAAATGAGGCCCCACTCTTCAGAGCTGTAAAACCCGAGGCCTGATGTATTAATGGCGCACAGAACACAATAGGGCTATTAAAGTGTTGTTATAAGTGTTATTTAGCCAGAATAATAAATTCCTGTTCCATGGCACTCTGCATCCCATGCAAAAATGAAATATATTGTAATATATTAGGAAATATGTTGTTCAACCCAAGAATGCATTACAAATACATTTAAAATATGGGATAATTAATGGGATAAGTGTCCATAACATTCTTAAAGATGAATAAAATAAAACAAATATATATATGTCACTGTTATTTTGTTGTGTGTATGCCAGTTTCAACAGTGCATATCGTAACCATATGTGTCATTTGAGTGACAGGTATGGCTGCTGCAGTATATTTATTGGTTTTTCAAGTGAGCTGCCAGGAATTTAGCTGATACCACAGACATAGAAACAGTAATATTTTTATTATTAGCAGTAGAAGTAGTGTTAAACCATTTCTTTCTCCATCCAATAAGCTTGCCCTTCATGGATGGTATGACCAGGCATGAAAAGGACCTGTTTCGCATCATGAGAAACTGAAAATACAAGCAACAAGGCATCTGCAAACTAATGATGTTTTCATTGGTTTCATCAGCATAATATTTGTGTGACCGTTGAGTAACCAGTATGATGTCCAAGTCAATGTTCAATATGTATATAGCAATATAGTAAAATAACTTAGTAAAGTAAAAAACTCACCCCTGACAGAGGTTCCACACATATGTGTAGAGAAACAGAAATGAATGAAACATAAGCATACAGTAGTCGTTGAAAATTATTATTATTTTTTTTTTTACATAGAGCCAAGCCAAGGTCAAAGAAGAATCAGTTAACACACAAATGCACTCAGGTTACATAATAACCTTGAAGGGGGGTTGGGGGACATCAAATAATTTAAACACCAAAATGCTTTGGCTTTGAACATGTTACATTCCAAAAATGAGTAGTAACATTATTGATTATAGTACTTACAGTATTGACTAAAACTGTAACGTGAAGTATTTACTCTCTGCATGACTAACTCTGTTGCTCATAAGATAAAGATAAGATTAAGATGCTTAACTATGGATTAAAGGAGAGTTTGACACGTTAGCACTTGCCTCAGCTGGGTGAAGTAGGTGAATTTTGTCAGTATCTTTTGCCTACAAGACTACATTGATTAATTAATCAATTCTTCTGCCTAATTATCGAACATTTTCTTTACTTCAGTCTACCGCTTGCCTTGAGTTTGCTTTGGATCTTCAGTTTCCAGCCCTTGCGCACACCAGGACCCCAGCTGTTTCTTCTGGCTGTGGGGTTCAGACTCGCCCTGGTGAGAGCTCTGTTCATGCCATGCCCTCCTGGTGCGCAGCCAAAGTTATCTGATGCTATCCTGCTAGAGCCGCAGAGATTATTGTGTCTTTGCTTACCGCCCGTCTGCACCTTTCTGCTTCCTTCACTCACACTTATTGGCACTGGCTGCACAAACCTCTTTGCAGGTCTCAGGCCCCGGGGCAATTGGCCAAAGCAGCAAGGATAGCTTGCAGCTTCGCTTCCAGCTTCCCCCCCCACATGTCCCTGCCACTTTCAGCTTGATGGAACTTTCTTGTGTAATGTGAAATAAACCTCTGACCTGGTTTCAGCTATGCTGTTGATTCCTCTCCCACCCCTGGATCTTTATTACCTTGTCTCCAGCCCTCAGAAAACTGTCATTAACAGCCCCCTTTAGCCCTCAAGACTCACAGTGATTTGAGCACTGTGAGGTTACTCTATCCTAAACACTGTCAGAAGTTCCCTGCAACACCTCTGTGGTGTGAGTGAGCAATTAAATCAGAATGTATGTATAGTGTAAATGAATGTAAATTGGAATGCACCTTCTGTTTTCACATACACACAAACTTCACACATGAAGTGAAGGTGAAGGTGGTGGTCTTGCTGTTACAGTATGCACCACAAGGATGATTTTCCCTGCATTAAAATTTCAGTTTCATCTGCCATTTAAGGGACCGGTTCAAACTTTAGACACACATGTGTAAACTAGTTTATGTGCTTCCAAGAAAAGTACTGTTACCACTGGTTGAACTTGAGTTGCATAAGTTTCCACGTGGGGCAGCGTTTGGCCAAAATGAGTCCGTTTTGCTCAAAAGAAGGGTGAGCGAGTCTCAGTTTCCAAAATGGCCGCATTATCACTTGACACTTGTTGCTTTTCTCTCTGCAATGAGTACATGCAAAGTTTGATAAAGTAGTTCAGCACATTGGCACACTACTGTTGTTTGGTTTATTTATGTGTGCAGTAATGGCTAATGACTAATGTGAGAAAACTTTAAATCAAGTATTTTGTTGTTTTTCCTGTTTTTTTTTTATAATAATTTCAAAAATTATTCTGAGCTCTTTAACTTTTGTAATTTTATGCAAAAGTATTAAACATTAATATTTGAAAAAGCTTATTTCAGTTCTGGAACTGCATTATTTTCTCTGAAGTGTCTCCTCTGAAGTTTTCATAATTTGAGTTGTGAAAATGCTGCAACTGCATTCTGCAATGAAGACTAATAAATGCATTGGCCACCAGGTTCTGGATAGGGAGCTGTGTTTTTCCAGGGCAATTTATACTTTTTCATAGTGCACAACTTTGTACTAAGAGACATAGAGATGCTTAAATCGAGGCTAAATCCCAAAAACCTACAAACACTTAAATAAAGTGTAACAAAAAAGCTCAGGGAACCCAAGTCTGAATTGGCCCCATAAGCCCTTGCTCCACGTCTCTGAATTGCTCACTTTCCATAGTCTTTGCCGTTTTCTTCTATGAAAATTCAATATGATCCTGCTTTTCCAGTTTTTGTTTGTTTTAGATTGTTTGTATGGTGTACATTTTCATTTCTGCACCCACAAACAGAGTCAGACGCTTTATACTGTCTGCTCAGCTTGCATTTTCACGACAAATCTGCTTGGCATTGGCCGGAGATTTATTGATCACAAGGCAGTTGCTTTTGATTTTTCAGATTCCCATCCCCTTCCTCAAGGCAAGTAATCCATCTCATCCGGATACCTAACACTGTGAAACCCTTCCGCCCTTGCAGATTTTAGTCACACTCCTTTAATTGGTGCTGATGTATTTACCACTGAGGAACCTGTTTCCCTTTGCAACAGACTGCTGTGGGCCAGGCTTCATCACCTTTCCCCCTCCCTAAATCACACGTTATTTCTTTCCTTGTTCTTCACCTTGGCTTGCCCCTGAACTGCAGGCTGGGAAAACTCTCGGGTATCGGCTTGAACCCCGAAGCGGAGAGACACATTTAGCTGCCCACATCAAGGCTTATGAAAAGAAAAAAAAACACCGCCTTCATTGTGAAAATGTTGTCTAGGCTGCTCGATCCCCTGTAATTCTGACATTATTAATTCTGGGGTAAGGATAACCCTAGAGTCCTCTTCACAGCCATAACTATGTTGTTGCGGCCAACTGATAACCTTCCTCTCACTGACTCCTCAGATGTCCGGAATGAATTCCCTGGCTTTTTTCCAAAACAAAATCGACTCAATTCATCAAAAGGTGGAAGAGTCGCACTCCACTGCTGTCGGTCAATGTCTGTACGATGCTCTCTCTCCCTGCTGCACCTCACTGCTGCTTTTGTGTCTACATCAATGAACTGGTCTGCACTTCTAGGGCTTCAACTTGTCTCCTTGAAATTATTCCCAGCTCTGTAGTTAAATATTGTATCCCTGCCCTGACTTTCCCTCATTGTTAAGATTTTGAACCTGTACTTCACTTCTTGCACTGATAATTCCAGAACTGAAAATGACAGCAATCACAGCAGTTATTGCAAATGGATCCTGATAAAAAATATAACATCGGATCTATTTCTAATGCCCTTTTCCTGCCAGTCAGCAACCTGTGTTGACCTGTCAGATTTGTTTCTTTATTAGAACTAACAGTGTGGTATAATGGTGTCATCCATAAGCCCTGACAATCAAGTTTCACAGATACTGCACTTTTTTTTTGGTCAAATAAATTGGTGTGCTTTGGGACAAGCCTTTGCATCTCTGATATAGGACAATAATGTATAATGAGATGGCAATTCCTCTCTCCCTCAGATGTGACACTGCCTCTGTTTGCAAAGGTGTTCCCCAGGGCTCTCTTCTTGACCCTCTACTGTTTGTAATTTCTTAGTTCATGAATGGCTTTGGATTTCATTTATATGTTAATGGAACCCAGATATATGTTCTCACTAAATGTACTTGTCTACCTTCTGTATTGAAGTTTCTTTTTTCATATAAAACTTTGTGTGCAGCATAAACCTTGAGAAGACAATTGAGCAGAGACTAAAGTTACGTTAATGGCTCAAAAAAATGCATTAAGAATTTGTATTTTTCTCTTGCTTGTTTTTCTGTGAACTGAGTACTCCTTAACTCCCATGTCAAAACCTTTAGCAAGACTGCCTCAGAACCATCGGCCGACTGAGACCGCTCCTGTCAATTGGACATGCTGAAACCCTCGTTTGCGCCTTTGTTACCTCTCAGATGAATTACTGCAAGTGGATTTTCAGTGGTCTCCCATCCAGAGTCCTTGACAGATTACAATGCGATCAAAATTCAGCTGCCAGGGTCCTCTCTGAAAGAATGGGACTGCATACCTCTAACTCCACCCTGCTGTAATTTACATTGGCAGCCTGTAGAAAATCCTTCTTTTCACCTGCAAAGTGATTAATGGTCTTCTTCAGCAACCTACTCAATAGTTACCGGCCCTTTTGTTTTCTCCACTCCTCTTTTACCTACCCACCCTCTGTTCTCAAATCCACGCCACAGTTTGTGTGCAACCATGCTTTTTCCACCATGACTACCATTCTCTGGAGTTCACTCCACCCAACACTTTTGTGACTTTTTTGACAACAATAACAACAATAATAAGATGATGATGAAGATTCATCATCATAATCAACACCATAACTATTTCAAACAAGTGGCTTGTTATTCTTAATTTTTTACGAGGTTTTCTTGTTTTCTTTATTACCATGTTCAACAACCTTAGCATACATAAAATCAGTCTGATTGTTATCATGATTGGTACTCATGTTTTCTTTATTATTTGAACAAAAGCCATCTTTAAGTTTTCTGTTTCAACTGGAAAGGTCCTGAAGCCATTTGAGCATGCTCCCAGAGCATCATTTCATATGATATGATACAGTAGAACTCCTCAGAGCAGCAGTGTGGTTTTATTAAAACGTAATCGTCGAGGGAAATAACAGGCCATGAAACAGTTGGTACAGTGCTGCCTATAAGCTGCTGAAAACGCGGGCGCAGAACGCCACGTAACCCTGCTGACTCCAGAGGCTCTTTGTAGTCTTCTGCTTCCGTTCGCTAATCCACCCCTCTCATTACAATAACTGCTGGTGATCTCCCCGCCTGCCTTTTGAACTTAATTAAAGATGAAAGATTTGATGACTGAGTTGATCTCCTTATCAGTGCTCAGCCACTGGATTTGGCACAAGTGAGACACTTATTTCAATTAATTTATTTATATTGTCAGCTGTTGTGGGTAGTTTTTTTGTCATATTATGGGGTGGCTTTGTGGCTGTTAACAAATGAAATGTGTGCACCATATTTTATCCAAAGTTTAATGATTAAAAATCAAAGCACAATCACTTAAACAGTACAATATACTCACTAATTGAGGTTTTGGCACACAGAACAATTTACTTTTGTTGGATTAACGAGCACAATTCTGAACATATTTTGGATGAAAATGAATTGATTTGTCTAGTAATTTTTTTGTTCAACAGCCACGAATAGCCATATCAAATATTGATTTGCCAAATTGCTTTAAAAATAATGGTGCTGGTTTGGAATACTATCCGTTTTTACGGTATTCTGCATAGTTGTTGACTGAACACTTGAACTGCAGAATCCCATAAAGCTGTAAGTGCCCTTATATAAAAACACTCGATACGGTGGATTTTCATCTCAGAAAAAAAGAGGGGCCAGCACTTACCGGTTTGCGTTAAAGTGATAAATCTTGTCACAGTGAAAACATTACCTGTTCTGCGAAGCCACCAAGAGCCTTAGATAGCATGCTCTACCTCTGTAGCAGTCTTTACAGCAGTCAGTAATGGTCACTTCCTCCCATAAACGTTCATTGTTCAACTAAAAGCCTTTCTCCAATTGTTTGTGCCCTCTATGATAGGACTCTGAGAGGTGTTGCATCATTGTTTAATGGTACTCGGTCACATTCCGATCTTAGCCACTTGGATTGCTTTTGAAAACCATAACCGCCCTCTATTCAAAGCCAGTGAGAATGTGATGTTGTTGTCTTTTTTAGAGCTGTTTGCTTACACTTAATTATTGTTTTCCACTTGAAGTCCTACATATCTTTGAAGCTATGACAACACTCATTTCATTCACATTTAGGAACAAAAACAGCAAGGGATCATATATCATTTTCATCACATTTTTTGCATTTTAAATTATACCAGCCAGAAAAAAAGTAATTGTGTCAGTTAGGAAAAAAAGGCAATGTTACAACACAACAGCAATAGGAATAATAATACTTTGAATGTATAGACATTCTTACCAAAACTCTGTCTTTCTTTTTTGCAATAAGATTTCAGTGAGGATCCCAGGGTTATTCTCTGGCTCCTGCTTGAGCATAGATCTCCCACATGACAATGAGTAATCAAAGGCTTTACATTTGCTTATCTCGCTCTTTCTTTTGCGACACGCAGACGTCAGATGCTCTGATGCTTTGAGATGCCATCGTACTGGCAGCTGTGTCTTCCCCATATCTGTACTGTGCCACATGGGTGAACAAAGCCCCAAAGCCCCCCTCACCCTCATCTTCCTACAATTGCACATAAATTACAGAGGTTGTTTAGCTAACGAAGAGATGATGCAAACGCACAGCAATTAACATGTGGTCAGTCCTTCAAAAAAAAAAAACAAAAAGACTGCCAATTTTAGTGCAAGTCAAACCGTCATAAGCCGATCCGCATAATTAACCGGGGGGTTCTCACTCCATAACAACAGGCAGTCTAATTGAAGAGGTGTGAATGCTCAATTTCAGGATGCATGCAGCCAGTGCAGATGTAAACTGATGCTTCACACAGATATTGTCACATCTAACACAGGCAACATGGTGTTTACCCTTTTGGTGTCAACTCAACATCCACTCTGCCAAACAAAGTCAAATGAGATTAACTCTCTTGCGGTAATATAAGGACATTACCACAGCTGGAAATTATTACATTGACACATGGCCCAATTTAACACTTGAAACACGTTTGAGTTGTCCTCTACATGGGATCTGGAGAGTTAGTCATAATGGCCCCTTCTGATTACAATGCTGCAACAAGCCCACAAATATTTAAAATGTGAATGCATGCGTATTATATCACAATAAAAATAAATCATTTTGACATATTGTGTCAAACAACATGCAACAATATTATTAAATCGCCTAGGGGCCAGTTCAGCCTTGAGCTACGAGAATGTAAACCCTGCTAATGTACTTCTAAGGAGATTTGTGTGACGCTGTTACTAGTAAGCTAATTCTGACGTGGGCCACTTAAGACCCTAGGTAGGAGATCTGCGTTTGGGGCATGGTAGGCCAGAATTAGGTGGTTTTGCCTGAAAGGAGGGTGCGTCTCATTATTTTCCAAGATATGTTAATTCTGACTTGATGCTTAAGTCTGTTTTCTCTCTGCAACCTGTACATGCTCAAAAAGGTCAGATATGTTGGTCAGCACAGCGGTGATCTTGTGTGACCACAATTTTGTTGTTGAAACACAGAAAAGCAAGGTTCATTTTGACATATACTGACGTCTACTTTAAATCTGAATTCCATTTGATAATACCACCAAATTACCACAGAAGTAGCACAGCATAATATTCTCTCTGAGCGATGAAACTTCAGTGAGGCAGACTGCAAGACACTTTTGTTAATGAGTGTTCGACTCAGCTGGTGTGATAAATTAGTCTGGCAGCCCTAAAAAGGCTCAGTGATCATACACACATGGGCACATGTACCTAAATACCTGCGGATATGGACCGCTGTCACATGGTGTTCTGTAAGAACCAATTGCCGTGTGCTCTGAAGGTACTACATGTTCCTGATGTTAGTGAGTTGGCAGTGAAACTCTCAGGTTTCCTCTGAAAACATTGACTAGCTAACTACTGAACACAAAAGGAGATGATATTGTTATTCCCCCATTGCACTATAACATTCTAATTTGAAAGGGGAGATGATGTCTTTCAGACATCTGTTTTATCAGCAACACTCCCTATGGTTTAACTGGTACCTAGCTCCAGGCAGCGCACAGTACTGTGAAACAGCTCTCACAGAATGGTCAGACAGTATCTCTGACTACTTTGCCACCTAGATGCCTCGCTTGCAAGAGGTCTGGGGAGCAAAATATCACAACCCTCTCTCTGTGGCAATGGCAAAGGCGATGGAAACCCACAGCATGCAGAGGGTGAGGGTGAGGCACAGACGAATTCCCAGGCTTCGTTTGTATGGTGTGGGTTGAAAAAAGTACTTTTGGTTGGAGAAAGCGGTGATTTATGATGCTGTTTCTTTTCCGAAAACTGGGCAGCCGCTTAAATCCACACTGCGACCCCAGTTATGATGAAAATATCCACTGGTCCTGCCACACAGTCATTCCAGCAAGGGCTGAGGCACATTGTGGAATCTCACAACCATGAGTGCTAGTCCCAAAAAGTGGAGGCAATATTTTATGCAGCTAGTAGATTACTCAGTGGTTCACCAACACTCTCCTACTTATGTGTGCCTTCTCTCATTAAGCTGTAGACACAAACTACACCATGTCCTAGAAGCATTTAAATGTTCGCACCTATATTTACAATAAAACCATAGCTGTGAAGGAAGCATGGGGTTTACCCTTCTGAGAAGAGAACCACCTATAGTGAAACTGCAAAAAGAGGCTAACTAACCAAGTCATAGTTTTCTACCCAACTGGCTGCCTTTTTAAGGTACAACAGGTTCACTGACAATAGCAGTGGCCAAATTGGGCAGCCTTTGTTTGTGGGTAACAAGCCTGAGCAATGATTCTCACCATTGTTTTACTTCCCTATCAATTTAATGGACCAGATGAAGATTTCAAGAGGAGATATTTTTTAACACGTATAGCAAGAGCTTGCTTTCTGCCTTTGAGACAGAGACAGGAAGAACGAGGTGATTGCATTAAACTCAATGTATTATGTAGTACTTGCATGCCTTACTTATTATGACATTTCCCAAAAGAGCACAGCTCAATGTCACTGTAGTTGAAGAGTTACCAGGTTAGACGTTGCTCCAAAAGTGCAATGAGAATACTGTGGGGAAAATGCTTCAGAGAGCATATGCCTCTGTGAAGTGGACCAGCAAAATGAATGCAAGCTAAATTGAACTGTAAACATAGCAGGAGCAGTGACTCGTGTTCTTGTTTCTTTTACCAAAGATTCCTCCCTCTTGCCTTTTCTAATTAATAGGTAAAGGTCACCCGAACAGGTGAGAGGCACCACTAGGGTACATGATCCAAAATGGTCTCATGAACTTAATCTATTAATTTCATTTATGCATTATATTCATATGGAGAGACAAACTATGACTAATTTTATAGATCATCATAATCTCTGGCTCAAGTCTATCTGCATTCATTATTGCTTAGATCCATTAACTGTTTCCCGTTTTTCTCTGGAGCCAGCTTCATCTCACAACAATCCTGTTCTTTTAAAACTCAAAAGGCTGGAAAGTTCAAGTGATAAATGACTGGATTATTCCTTTTGACTCCTAACCCTCATGTTCCCCAATGAACAGTCTTTCTTTCTTTTGCACACCACAGAAGGACACAATCCACCCAATGTCTCTGCCAGATTTAACATGAGGAAGAACCACAAATGATTTGAAATGTTTTATGACAAAAAACAGGGGTAGACAAAATAATGGAAATACCAAATGAATAAGGACATTCTGAAGTGACTAAGTGACAGGAGTCTACATGTGTTTCATTATTACTCCTATTACTAATTACCAATATGTGTCTGTTATAAATGGTGAATTAACACTTATATGTCAGTTTCTAAAGCAACATCCAAAAAGGATTGAAGGCCAATGTTCCAAGGCAAAAAGCAGAAGAATATACAATTTGGCAATTTACATAAATATGCCAAGGGGGGGAAAAAACAAAACAAACAAAAAAATCCATTGAATGGTTGGGAATTGTCATTCACGTTTTTGTATTCAACAAGCATGTTTCTAATAAAACTGTATAAAATAAAAACAAAATACATTTCCTTCATTTTTGAAATTTGCATAATTTAACTCCCATATAAATTTTGGATGGTCTTACTTACAGCTGAATATTACCATTTAGTAGATTATACAATTTTTTTATTTTAGGATTCCCCAATTTAACGTTTTGCTGTGTTGAAGATCTCCTGATGATGCGCTAGATGAACGATCCATACCTGAATGACGGCTGGTCCTAGAGGCATTCTAAACCAGCTCTCATTCTGGCAAACTACCTGTCACGCCACGAACCCCGATCTCATTTACGAGAAGAGGTGATCATCACAAACTCAGTGCTTTCCACTTGGATAAAACCGGACAGTTATCTTCTAACTAAACATTTGAACAAAACAATGAGGCTTCATTTTTTTGCGGATGCAGGTACACTCTTACGGTAGGCGAATGCTTCTCAGCAGTTTCCTTGCTGCCATGACAACGCTGTGTAAATCTGTGGTACAGGGAGAGAGTGAGAGAAGGCTACTATACGAATTGCAAGTGCTCACATTGTACAGACTGAGACGAGAAAGCAAGGCACTCAGAACACTTCTCACTGTTCTTCAGTTCCTTCCTTCCACTCAGACCACCTTCGCACTGCGAAATAGCCTAAGCAACCAAGGAGTCCGTACCTAACATCTACTTATTCCTAACATTTTTTTTCTCAAATTAAGAAAACTTTGCTCACTCTCACGGGATAATTAATGTATAGGTCCAATTAACAAGGCGAAAACCCCGGTCAGCAGGCAGCCGGCATCGATTTAGCCGAGATTAGTTATTTTTGGATTTATTATGCTTCGCCTTTTGAAGCTGCTGTACTGTACGTTTTCTTGAAGTCAACGTCATGTCTGAATAAATGGATTTAGTTTTTAAGTCTCCATCCTCTTTACTCTTCCTTCTTCAAATATTATTTTGAAAGCGAGACTCCGAACTTATGAGCGACTTCTCAAAATATTTTTGCTCTCTAATTTAGTAATCGGAGAGACTGTAAAGATAAATAACTTTACATCAAGGAGTTGTCATCACAGCAATGCAAGCCAAGCGCCAGGACCGACGCAGTTGATGCAAACCACACGTGTGCAAGGCAAAAGAGATATACTCAATTAAACTTTTTTAAAACAAATACTTTACCTGGAATGAACATCTGAATAAAGACAAATTGATTTAAAAAAAACTAAAAAAAAAATCTCCTGAAGTGTTGGAACAGCTTTTTTTTTCCCTGTATTGATCTAAAGGAATTGCTCGGGTATCCCGACCTTTGGGAAGGATTAATCGTCTGAAGATGGATGTTTGTGGTCACTTTGCCGTGTCTTGGAGGTGCACAGTGGTTCTGTTGCTCAGGCTGCTGTTTCTTCTACCTGCAGGATTACCGGTCCGCAGCCAAGGGGAATCTCAGTCGGACAACACAGTGATGGACAACATTACCGTCAGGCAAGGGGAAACTGTGGTCCTAAGGTAAGACACGGGTATATCCCTTACTGTATGTGTCGCGGTCAATTCGTGGTGCTGTTTTTGTGTTCTTTTCAAACTCTCCTCCGATAACATAATTTGACATATATTACTGTCAGAATTTCTTTATGAACTGCTATCTGTTCAGTTAAACATTTGGCAACCAGTTAAAGGGTTAGGCTGCAGAATTTTCTGATAGAGGATGAACAGTCGTCGTGTTTACCTTCGCAGTGGGTATCACAATTACCTACAAGCGTTTTCTTACGGATGGCAAAAGGAGTAACAGTTTATTTGGCAGTCAATACCTTCCTTACCTGTAAGCATGCTCTGAAGAAGGTTAACTCTAATGCATTATGCCGCGCAACTAACGTCTTATCTGGTAGTAGGAGGTTTGGATAATGATCTGTCATTACATTATGTTGTACAAAATAGCAAAGTAGAATTAACATTAAGAAAAAAACAAAAAACAAAACTGTATAGTATAGTCATTTCCAAATGTTGTAATTACATCTACACTTAAAAAAATAATACATTTGAAAATGATACTTGTTGTTTCAAGTCTGCATTTCATTTGTTTGGAAGGTTGCAGATAACAAACCAAAAAAAAAAAAAAAAAAACATAAAATAAATTAAATTACTTCATTCCTGGATGAGAGATGCTATTCAGTTAAGAGGATTATCTGTCATGGAAGAACAGCCACAGACTAAACTTCTACCTAATATGTGTCAAAGACAGCATCATTACACTACTATATTCATATTTAATGGGCAGGAAAGCAAAGTATGACAGCTCAGCCCCTGTCTGAAGGAGCTAGCATGTATCTGAATATTTAACAGGGCCCCTGGCAGACCAATATTAAGATTGTATGATTTGGTGAGTCTGTTGGGCATGCTACTAAATATTAGATTAATTTCAGTTCTTGAAGAGTTCGTAATTCTTGTAGGTTTACTAACTGAACTCAAATCTTGTGATTTCTTTGACCTCTTTTCTGTTTGTATTATGAAATATGATCATTATTGTAGTAATTTAAAAAGATGAGCATACATTAAGAATGAAGTTGAAATCAAAAGTGCTGTGTTTATCAACTATGTATGTTTTTATTGATTTCATTAACAATGGTGAGAGGTTGTTTTTGGGGCCCCATGATCAAACCAGTTGACTTTTTGGGGGTGGTGGGAATATCTAGTATAATCTAGCACATCATAGTGACAATGTAATACATGGAAATAGCCTTCAGTATTATGAAGTATCGCTGTTATTGAACTCAATTTAATGCACATCTATTGCTCGGAACACCCATCGCCTTTTTTTCTAAAGGTGGTTGGTAAGTAGATAGTAGGTGAAATAAAGCAGCCAGTCATGAAAGGAACATGCAAAGTGGTGCCACAAATCTCTCAGGAGGAACCTCCCTGGAGGCAGGGCTCCAAGCAGTTGCTGAAACCGCAGTGTGGTCTGCTGTTTGTTAAAGGTTCGGTTCATATCCGTTCCACTCAGTGCTAAAGAGTGCTCTACCTTTAATATCCATCAGCACTGAAAGTTGAGGTTCACACCATGCAGTTGAGTGACCAGTAGATTAGAAGTTTATTTAAAATATCCAACTGTAACCACTCTGTAGGGACTTTGTTTGCCTGGGCCTAGATATAGCCTTACCTCTATGGATTACTCAGTGTGAAGCAGAATATTTAGGCTGTCTAACAACTTCATCTGAAGCAAATGTGGACAGACCCTCAGATAGAGAGAAAAGAAAGCAGCAAGTTTAATTCCTTACTAGCAGCTGAAGTATTTGGTCCTTCAAGGATCCTTCATGGTTCAGAAAAAAAGCAAGGAGAGGCACCCACACGCTGTTTAAATGCTCCCAAGTGATATATGTAACCAGCTCAGTGAAATCAGGCTTTCCACAAGGTTGACCCATTTTCACTTTTTTGCATTTTATTAAAGTACAGATTCAGAGCTTCAAAATGATGTCTCATGCAGTGAAACCGGGTGAATAGAGGAAGTTATGCTGCTCTAATTGTTGATAAACTTGCAAACCCAGTTATACGAAAATGGCCTTCAAAGTTATTTTGCAACAAAATTTCATACTTGACCATCAAAGCTCCTTAACAACCCTGAGTTTAAATAAATAGCAGTTACACCAAATTAAACAAACTGCATTCTGGCATTATGAACTACTTGTTCCATGTTGAATGCAATGTAATGATTTATTTTTTTTGCTATTTAAAAATCCATTTTCATAATTTGAAATGGAAAAGCAGTTATTCTCAAATCCCAAGTTGTATGTAGTTAGCCTTTTCTGTATACTTATGTAGCTTTATCCTCTCAACATAACTTGAGGAGATAAGCAATTAGGCAATTATTACCAAACACTAACAGCACTTAACTACACATTGTACCATAACAATCATTAAGATACATTCATACAATTTGACCAGCTATACAAAGAAGTTCTGAATCACAATATTGAACCTGTAAATACTTTTACATGTATGATAAAGACATTCAAAGCTAAAAGGCACTAGGTTTACATATGAACCTAGCTTAGCAGTAGACTTAGGCAACCTATGATAGGTGAATTGTTAGGTGAAAGTACAACAAAAGCTATACTAGCTAGTTAGCTAGTGAACTTATAACAAATATTAGTACCAAATAAAACCAGTTTTATGTTGAATAACTGTACATGTGTAAACTCTTGCTTTTATATGAATAGGTTACAATTGCAAAACATTTTACTCAAATATATTTTGGATTTGTTGCTCCTTGCATTGCTGGTTATGATATAAATATCCTTCTTTATGAGTCCACACCAAATATGTGTATATACACATAAAAAAGCATGTGGCAAAGTGGTGGAATTGATGTAAAAAAGGTTCAGGTCTTCCTGGTTCCTGAGCAAAGGATTGAGACTGACTGCCTTACTGAGTTAGCTTTTTTCATATTTTGAGGTTATACATAAGCTACTCACCTATAAATGCAAATGAACAACGTAAAGAACACAAATAAAGAGCAATGTCAACTTTGATGTGATGCTTGCGCCAAAATGTTTTCACACTATAGTTGCTAATGACCGCTAGTGACAAAAGCCCATTTTTAGATAGCAGGTCACATATATAAACAGCACAACCTACATGGTCTTCAAGTGGACACAGCTGTAGGGACTGATATCAAGGGATTTACCATGGCCTAATCGTAAAATGGGTTCACAAAAGGTAATATTTTTTCAGAGCTGAAAAATAATTCTGGTGGCAAGCATGTATTTTGCAGGGTTAAACTAACTAATAATAATATTTACTAATTATAGCTCAATGGCTATGAAATCTTGATGGACAAAATCAGCAAATGTTTCGGGAAATATTTTATTAAATTTTTAACTCTTCTCTAGCATGTGAAAGTTGAAACCCCATATCTCCTTTTTGCCTGTGAATATGGACTCTTCAGAAGTTTGACAGTGGAGATATCACATAACATTAGCAGTCAAGGATCCATATGAGAATGATTAATGATTACCATAACTGTGAAAACAGTAAGAGTTGCACTACTAATCTATATTGTTATGCATATGACTTGACTAGGATGCCTTAAAATTATTAATGTCAGGTCTGAAATTACAATGTGAACCAATGAAAGACTAATATTTCATTAGTACTAGTAATGAATCTCCCGTGCGCTACTGATCAAATCTTGCATTGAATGTCAGTTTGTGCACTTGAAATGTTGCATTCAATCCACTTCATAATTTTTGGAATTTTGTTTAAGGCTCAAAAAAAAATCCTGGGGTGTACAGATAATCAGTGAGACCTCTCTCATCTCATGTGTAATTGTCAATGGCCCTTACTGAGTACAGTGGCTGAATACTTCTTTCTGCACCAAAATATATTTATAAGTTGCCAAAAGGTGTTCTTCCCTGTGAAATATTATTCTTTTTAAATAAAATATTTGTAAGCTCTTAGGATTTTTATGGAAAGTGAACAAACACCTGGCTGTATAAGAAACAGCAAACTACATACTAACTTTTGGTTCAACTAAAGAAACATTCGAAGTGCTTTGAGTTATTGATCTCAGTAGTTGGGTTGCTCATTGTTGACCCCGGCCTTTGGGAAGCACCACCCTTTGTAAACAGAACCTTGTATCTGCCCAGCCACAGCTAGGGGCACTGGGAGTGCACTGCTAAACTCCCGAGTCAAACATGGTCGAAAATTGAAAGGAGTTGAAGTGCTGAGGCCATAACAAGAGCTGCACTCACAGAGCCGAATTGCGTTACAATTCTCCATCTTTTCAAGCATGTCCGTGTTTTTGGGAAGCCTCACTTGCTACACTCCATACACTGTATGCTCTGTATAAAAAAAGAACGGGTGGGCGAAGGGGGAGAGCTGACGCAATATGTCTGTCTTGGTACAAACACTGTGTCCAATTAAATCAAAATTCTTTTTTTTTATCAATGCAGAGGTTCATTTCCTGCATTTTTACACAAATCTGTTGCCAAGAGCAACCACGGTTACCATAATGGAATAAAGCTGAGTTTAAAAAAAGAAAGAAAAATACCAATTACCAGATGCCTAATTGCTTAGTTACAGACTTAATAATTACCTGTATGGACAAGTGAGAGCAGGTATTTACAGTCATTGTGTCAGGGACAATAATTAATTATTGTATGCAAATCAAGACAGTTTCGTTTCAGAGTATTTCCCTTTAAGTTCACTCAATGTGAAGTATAGTGCATTATGAATGTAGATCGTCAAGGGTTTACATGTTAGCACTTACTGTTCAGAGGTATTCTTGCATTTTTCTTTACTATTTAAGACAGTACGATGCTCAAACTGTCATAAGGGTGTAATGGCTATTGTGTTGTAATTTCATTCATGATTCATTTTTTCCTCATCTGTTTCAGATGCCCTGTTATTCATGCTAAATGATCTGCGCTTGTTCAGGAAAAAGCCGGTCATTCAGAGAGCTTTGTTTTTGTTAATCTGTAAGATCCTCCAATACTATATCAAACTCTTAGCATCTTGAAGTCCACATGGAAGAGCCTGAAATTGCACTTAATGATTAGACTATTATGTGTATCATATATTTTAGCACCCCTCAGAGTACGGAGTCAGCTTATTTTTAATGCACTCTTTATGCACTACACTTTTGGAATAGCCATGCATCCTTTAGGGAACATTTTGACCTGGCAACACTGTGGTACTTCTTGCCAGTTTTGCAAGAGGATATGACACAGGTTACTAAATAGTAATGGATTAATTTATGTTTTGGAGTAGGAGGGAGTACATGGGGCAGAACATCACCAAGATTGAAACACAAGTCCAACGTAGCTAATCTAACAATGTGCCTTTGCTGAAATGTTTAAGGAAGTATTTTTGTTCATTGTGCAATTCATATAGTGTCATATGTATATATGTCATATATATGTCATAACCTCTGGAAATGTGGTAAGTTTGGAGACCCTCCTGCAATGTATCCTGACATTGCAGGAGGGCTGCGATCTGTAATGAAATAAGTGTATACTGGCTCCAGTGCTGGTCCTTTGTGCTGGAGAGGAAGCTTATGATGACTGATTACGATGACTGATTTATGAAAAAAAAAAAAAAACTCCACACTAGCCTAGCACTTAATTTTGTATCTTACCGACCTCTTGTAATACCTAACTATAACTACTCTTAGCATAGTGATACAGTTATTTGTAAATCGCTCTGAGTAAGAGCGTCTGCTAAATGATGTAATATAATGTAATGTAATGACTGAAATTCACATCGGTAAGAAGGCTGGTTCCTAATGAACCTGACCATTGTAATGCTTCTGAAAACTTTTGAGGGAGTCAGTGATATTTTTAAGAAAAAAAAAAATGAATTAATTGTGGAAAGACACTCAAGTAAAGCTACTCTTATTTTAACATAAATAATCCTGTAAAGAGATGGAATGAGCAAAACTTTTCCTCAGTCTGCTACGTTATTATGCTGTTCTTGTAGTTGTTTTCTGTGAGGCAGTTTTTTGTAGATGATTTTTTAGCACATGGTAGACTGATCATTTATTTTGTGTTTTAGTGGCTGGAGAGGCAGTATATGGATTAACGTGTACCTTTTAATTCCCCTATGGATTGTTGCTGATATTGTAATCGTATGTTGTAATTTGTACACCTGCTGTTGCTTGTTTAATTTTGACTTTGGGGAACAATAAAGTCCATGCTGCTCTATTCTCTATTTTTGCAAGCAGATGCTGTTTTTCTTTGGTAAATAAATATTGATTGAGGTGTACCATCTGAAGCAAGTTTTGATCAGAAATGCACTGTGAATCCAAATGTGTCAGTCTGACAGAGCCTTGGTCTGTTTTTATAAGATATTAATTTTGTGCACTTTAAGTAAAGGTGTACACTATAATGGACATTTATAAAGAGGAAAAAGTAGTCATTTTTCCTGTCCTGCTATATCAATATTTAGATGAGACAGCATTTAGCATAGTGTCTAGAACATTTGACTGTATAAATAGATATTAGGTCAAAATTCAGTGTGTGCTGTACTCTTCCAGAGTAAGGGGATAGATTTAGCGAAAGGTTTACATGTATATGGAAATATGATTCTATTCAATTTATATGTAAATAAATCATGCCTAATGAAGCCACATGACTAACATAGAATTTGCTCTAACATGTTCTTGGAAGTGAGTTATTATAAAGCATAATTAATGTGTTTGTAACACATTCATAATGCATTATAAAGAATTTTATATACTTCAGAACATTCAACATATGTATTTTTGTATCTTTCAAACATTATAATGCAAAACAAATCACTTCTGATGCATAATGAATATGTTATGAATGCATTAATTAGGTTAGATAACATTTTATGCTTACAAACTTCAAATAAGTGTTACTCAATTTTCTAAATAAGCAGGATATATTGTTTACTTTCTATGTGTTACTCTCATGATTTTCATCAAGCAGTCAGTACATATTACCAATATGTAACATAATCTCCTTATTGGCTAGGCCAATATTAACATACCTACTGTATTAACATACGTACTGGCATTGTATCATGGTATCTGTTTATATCCTTGGTAAAGTGTAACATAGGAATTTAACAGAGAAAATGGCATGAAAGTTTTATAGAGCATTCACAGTTCTTATTTGTATATCAGAATTCCACTGAGATGGCTTTATGATCCATGCAATGTAAGCCATCAAAGTAACACATAAAGGGAGGAACGCGAAGGTCACCCCTTTCCAATTTGACGCGCTCAAGACCAGTTATAGTAGAAGGCAAATAGGTCAAATTATAAATACCACCAAAGCAATAAATAATCCAAACAGCCGGCCTGCTTCTTAGACGCCTTCGGAGTGAGGAGGATGGGGAGGCAAGATCTGTTGCCCAGATGCAAGATACAGCAGGAGAGACACAAAATACAGCAGTTTATTTAAAGGTTAATGCCCAGACACATACTGGGTGGTTAGGATCCCAACCACCACACCTGTGCCTATGTTGTAGTCAGAAAAGTGAGACATTTGAGTCAGTGGTCACATATTTCCAATAACTTTATGCGTTAATACCACCAAATATATGCTCTAATTCCACCTTTATCGTGTGTGTGTGTGTGTGTGTGTAAGAAGTATTCAAAACAAAACAGTACTCTTATGGAAATCGGTTTGAAAAACAAGATGCATACACTCTACACACTCACAGACACACTTTTAGCTTAAGGTGTAAGGTTAAGGACTGCACGTCCGTCCACAGTATAAAGAATGAACACACCACCTTGTATCACCACTCTCAGACTCCCTGTGATTGGTTAGGCCCCCATGAGCTGGTTGGATGACATTATTGGAGTAGCACCTATCCTCCAATGAGCACCAGCATCACTGTGTGGCACTGTGTGACTTGTCGTGTGAAAATTTGCCATTGTCTGTGTATTAGTATTGGATTATTTTCAACTCACTTAAGCACTCCTGCACAAGTGCAGAGATTGATGTGGTGAGATAAGCTTAATGTACAATTGGCAATTGCACAAACAGGGTTTCAGAAAGGGGGAAAAGGTATAAAAAAAAAAAAGATGGTGCAGCTGCCAACTAGCTGACATCAGTAGTGTAAAAGAAAGAAAGAAAGAAAAAAAGAACTAGCCCCTGGTTACTTTCCAGCAGCTGAATAACTGGGGAAAAGGAGTTGCAAAAAGCACATTATTCATCCTACAGAGCTCTTAGCATCCACATCAATCCTGGCACATCACCCTGACCTTTATAGAGATTTACATATACAGTTCATGTATTACATATACATATATTGCATTGCATTGAAACTGGCAAAGCTGAAATTGTCTTTCTGTTTTATCTATGGGTTTATATAAGAAACAGAGAAATTTACTGTATTAAAGTTTGTGTTTCATCATTGCTGGTGCTACAACTGATTCTTGAGAATTGGGAGCAGCCTTTTTTTTTTAGCTTACTGGGCTATTGTCACCATCACGACCCTCACAAAACACTAACTTCAAACTGAGCAGATATATTACTTACACTACTACTACTACTACTACTACTACTACTACTACTACGCTACTGCAGGTTAGAATAGCACCTCTATATTATTAATATTAAATCTAGCATATCAGTAGAAATACTTAAACTTTTAGTCCAATGTTAAGTGTGAACGCATAAGGCACAAAGATACAATTGTATGAAAAGTATCTATTAACTGGTACATGCATGGAATTATTTGGGGTTATTTGTCCATGTTCGTGGCATGTTACAATGTGAGGTTTTAAATGCTGTGTTGTAGGTGTCATAAATATGTGGCATACTACCTTTCTTACATGTTCTAACAGCAACCTTGTAGAAGGCAGTGTTAATGACCAAGACTGTGTATTATTGGAAGAACAGACAGTTGAAAATAGAACATCTTGTTCCAACTAGTTTGTGAATCAGACATACAGAGGGAATAACAATAACAAAACATACCTTTTTTTCCTAAATATTCTTTTATTTTAAGAGTTTTCATTCGCTTAGAAAGGGTTGATTAGTGATGTCACATATTATTCTTAATATAGCTACTAAAATAAATTGTGTGCACATGCATTTGTTTGTGTGTGTGTGTGTGTGTGTGTGAATCTGTGTGTGAATTTCATGGAGAAAGCTCAACTGTTGCAAACTTTTACAAAGTAACCCCATTCATGACACAGAATAGGAATGTAGATGTTAAACCTCAGGAAGCAAACGCAACCCCTAGCACCTGTATGTGCAACTTGCATTGAGTTTCAAAAGTAAACAAGCTACAAAAGCTAAGCATACGGCTAAGACAGCTCCACCAGCTGTGGCAAAGAAGCTGTCAGCCTGAGTGTCACCTCATGCCTGCGTACCGGCTCGTTTCTCGGCAACGTATGGTTCAAACTGTGGCATGAAGGGCCTCGTAAATCAAAACTCTGTTTGTTGCAAAGGCTTAACTGCCAAGTAGTGTGGGGGGAAGTGGAGGAAATATAAACATAAGTGGAAAAAACAGCGCTCAAAGGGGGTATGCAAACATGCAATCAAAAAAGGGGAGAGCCACCATATAAACAAACACTGCTAGTGCATTGGCTCACTGAGTTTTGCTGAGTACTCACTAAGTTTTGAGAGGTTTAGAATAAGGCAATGTTAAGCTATTTAAAAAAAAAAAAACTGGTATCCAGTTTCCTGTAAAAACAAAAAACAAAAAAACAAAGTGTGTGTTATTTTATTGTTCCATCACTACAGTAGTAATTTATTATATTTGTATTTATGTTTTAATTTATTTTTTCTCCTGGACCCTTGAATGAATGCTCATTATAGAACACAATGCTGAGCCATCAATGACAGGTGTTTCCAATGAGTCCGCCTTGAGATGACAAGTGTAATTAAATCAGCTCTGTCAGATGAATTCACAGGAAAGCCTGCAGGAAAAAGTAAAACAGCCTGCATGTGTGCATGTATTATTATTCTTATTATTCTTATTATTATTCTTCTTATTATTATTATTATTATCATCATCATTATTGAGGATCCCAGATTTTCACTTAACTATGCAGTTGCAGTGTTCATTTTAAAATCAGTTTCAGATTTATAAAATTATCTTTTCTTTACTTTAACTAGGAGCTGTAGGCAGTAGCTTGCAGAATGGACATGCAAGGGACATGATGCAGGGGGAGCCCCAAAGTGTGGGGTCCCTGAAGCACTGTTATACCCAGGGGTGTTGTTAGCACCAGGCCAAGGGGGTTATCCCTGAATCTTTTCTGAAGAGTCTTGAATCTTCTGATGGAAAACAAATAACATGCACACCAATAACACTGTGCAATTCAGAGCCATGAGCAGCTGGGCTTTGAAATGTAGCTACAAGGTCACCACAATGCTTCTCTACTGAGTGCAGAAAATCAGCATCAAAGAGGGATGGTATTTGTTTTTTTTTTTTTTTTTTTTCCTTAAATACTGCTAACTATCTAACACTGTGTTGTTCATGTTTGCGGTTACTACCAAAATCACAGAGCATGGACTTGTGTTTGGAGTCGTGAATGTGTTCAGATCTTATCTATCGCCACAGTTAATGCAATGAGAGAAAGTGATTTTTATGGGGCACTCTGTTATTGTTACCTTTAGTGCATGGGTTGAAAGTGAAATTAACCTATCATAACTGTGTATAGTCAGCTAACAGCCAATTAACGTGCTTAGAAAAACTAAAAGTTCAGCTTGCAAAGGGCCCTCTCCCAAAATTTGCAGGGGGATGGCTCTAGAGTCAGGAAAATACCTAGGATCTGTGGAATAAGATCTTTACCTTTATTTTAATGAGGAGCTCTAGAGTGAGGAAAACACCCCTTACTTTAACTAAGGACAAAAAGGTGAAGTGGGCTTTTCCTGACCATCAGTTTTATACTTTCGAGGCTTCAGTGTGTTTCAGTGCAGATTGTACTGCACTTTCCCTTGACCTGCTTGAAGTGGCCACTGTACACCAAAGCAGTGCAATTGCATTTAGATGTTTGGATGTGGTATGCCCTATAAATGTGTCACAGAGGTCAAATATTGAGTAATGGATTCTCCCCTGACTTAAGGGTTAAAAAAAATCACTAAAGGAAAAAAAAAAGAAACACAGCATGAGGCAAGCTTTTACTTACTAGGAAGAAACAATACACATAATTAGCACCTTTTGTGTAACAACTAGTGTCTAAATATCTATAGTAACCAAATACTTACATGGCTGTGTCCTATATATTTCACCGTTTGAGATAAAGTTAGAATTTTTGGCATTCTGCCCCATGATGAGTACATGTGTGAAGTAACCAAATGTAGCTGAAGTATTGTAGCATGCATACAATGAGGGTGCTGAGGAGCCTTAGCAGGGCATAGATTCTCTGTCTTTCGTGGCTTTTGTCAGCATTAAACTAAAATATTAAAGCATTTTATGTTAATGAATATGTAAGTATTGGTACAGAAGGTGTTGAGAACAAACAACATTGAAGTGCCTCGATAGCAGTCCATTTTGAAGGACATTCTGAAGAACTAGATTATCGTCAAAACTGAAGTGGGATTAATTCCGAACATGGTTTGGGTTGCCACGTAAACCAAGGAATAAGTCAAATCTTTAACGTTATGGATTCATGTTTTATCAATTTTAGGAGGTGAGTTTTATCTGTGCTTAAGTTTGGAGGGAAGGGTTGGTCAATATTACACCAGGACTGTATTTATGTCCACATTGCTGTTTCAGCACAGTGTGAAATGACTTACAATTTGATGACAGGGGCCTTCTGTCTGTATAGATGGCGCATATCTGTTTTTTTTTTTATTTATCACCAGACATGTGCTAATGTGTGAATCATGGTTTTAAAAAAAATCACCAGAAAAGCTGAAATTCATGTACATGGATATTATGCAGCCATTCCCATATTTTGCACATCATTCACCCTGTTCCAAGGCTGCATTTACAGTAAAGAAGAATACTTTTATGAAAAAGGATGTTTTGTTCTATCTCTCTAGTGATATATTAAAGCACAATGGAGATCCTGTGGAATATCATAAATATTGGCACGGTTAGGCTGTTTTCCGGTGGGCACAGCAAGAAGCTTTAGTACACTCAATATTTCCAATATTCATGACATACCACGGGTTTGTGTGGCATGTGGATTTTATGAAATGGATCCCCAGTTGGCTGAAGTTAAGGTTAGCTACTTACCTAAGTATAGAGTAAGAAGAGAGCCCAAATTTAAAAATAACTTTTATTGAGTACATAAAAAATCATTCCCATAATAAAAGCAGTTACCTAGCTTGTTGGGATACTACTATAGTGACATTCCTGCCAATGTCTAACAGTGCCCTTGATGTGCCTAGCAGAAGTAGCAAGCTAGCCAGTGAATGAGCTAGCTAAATGTTGACTAGCATTTTACAGTCTTTTTATTACTGTAGATACAGTGACTGGTGTAGAGGATGGACAGACCTGAATAGTAATGAACGACAATAGCAATATTATATACAGAAACATATATCGTATAAACATCCATCATAGATGACTGATGTGCAAAGGTGAAAAAAATTAGGGTGCTATATAAAAGTGCACCATTGAATTCTTTTTCACCTGAAGCTGCACTTTCCTGTAACTTTTATTCCAGAGGCAAAATGGACATTCATGCATTTTCCTTAATTGACACTCTCCTAATGTTGCCATCTGAAAGCAAATATAGGATGGACATTGTTGTAATGAATGACTGGGATATTAAGCGACATGCCTTCTTAATGTGTGAGAAAATGACCACTGAAGTCAGTGAGCTGTATAAAAAAAGGGGCTTTCAAGACTCAATTACGTATATGGGTGGTCACTGTTGCTGAATCCACTTATAATTCGATTTGGCACGTCTTTACAGAGGTGAGTTTTTCCACTGCTCTTCCTGCAGGGAACAGAGATGGAGACTGGAGACAGTGAGAGGGAGAGAGCGTGGTTTGGACACAGCTGTGCGAAAGCTATTTTTACCCTGCGGTCAGGGGTCAGTGGCTTTGCTCTTCCAGCCTGTGGTCTTGGTGGTTTCCGTGAGGCTCACCAACAACCCTGGCATGAAATCTTGACAGCTACACTCCACAGTCCCCAGGGAGTGGACATGACACTACTTGACCATGGAAACCAGCTCATCTTCCTGTAAAGAATCCATGAAAATCTCATGATGTTAAAACACAGATCATCTTTTGCATCAAGTCGCAGGAAGTAAACTATACAGTCTATATTATATCCAGTTGACAGAGGCCTAAGTTATCCATGCTTGTGTTATTTTCTGCTGTGGATCTGTTGATGAAAATGCATCAAGACTGTGCTGCTTTCAGATGGTAGACTTCATTTTAATGCTGAATGGGATTAAATGTTGTGAGTTTTGAAAGCAAGCCAAGGCCCTAGCTAATAAGAGTTCTGTGTGTCCCCCATGGCAAGGCATAATATTAATGAGTTCTTAGACAATGGTTGTCCTCTGTGTGTTTGCCCTAAGACAATTGGACACTTATGCAAAGGTGAGAAGGATTTTATTTATAGAGCGGATTTATTTGGCTCAACCACAAATAATAGCATTTCAGTTGGCTGACAACAATGTTGCCTCTCAGGTTAAATTGCATGTTTTTTTTTAAATTAATTTATTATGAGTCATTCACCCGAAATAAATGTATACACTGTAATATCCCCAGTTTTGATGGAGAAAATAAGTCAACCGTACGCCATAACCGTGGAACATGGAGTTTGGTGGAGCGTGTGCACAGTAAGCCGTTTGGCCTGCACTTATCAGGAGGTTTTTGTTTGTCAGGACAATGTCCTTCCTCCAGGGATCAGTGTGGAGGGATTCTCAGCACAGTTTGGGGAAGGCTTTCCAGTGCGCTGTCTGTGGTTTCTTCTCTAATCTGTCGCTGTCTTTTTTTGTCAATCCCTGACATTCAGAGGATTAAGAGGGCTATTTTGAGAGTGGCCATTGTTCCCTCAGTGTGATTAGTCAAACACGGGGGATTAGGACGGGTAAGTCAAGTAATAAAATTGACCTTTTTTGCAAGAAGAAGAGTTTATTTAAACAATTAAGTTAATGCAAAATTACAGTATTGCAATATGTTTTTTTCAGTGGTCTCAGTGTTCCAATCTCTCAGTTTCAGGGGTGTTGTTGTTCTAAAGTGCAACATTAAGAGATGCTAGTTTCCCAAATTGTGATTTTTTTTGGAAAAAAAAATCTGATTTTCATGGACTCCAGTGTTTCAACCTGTGGTTTTTGAGAGATGTTGTTGTTCCACACTGTGATAGAAAGGGATCCCAGTTTTCCACCTAGGGGATATGAAGCTGGGACTTTTGTCAAGGGTACAATGGCAGTGCCCCTGTGAATCTAATCACCTACATAAGGGTTATAAAGCCTGCTCTTTTACCACCACAATGCAATTTCAGGAATTTTTTGGGATGAAAATCTTTGTAAAAACAAATAATGGTGAGACTTTCTCCACTGCGCAACATGCTACATGTTAAAAGCAAAACAACATGTTATGGTATTTTGTGATTCCTAAGGTGCTACAAGTACACGCACAAAACACATAGGCTGTAGTAAGAAAATTATTCATTGTTAAGGCTCTGTTGTGTCTCAATGCAGAAGCATTTAATCAAGACTGACACACCTAAGGAGCTCTAAGTGAAGGTAGATACAATGACAATTTAAAAACAATATTGAGTTTCAAGATTTATAAGGAATAAGGGCTGCTTGCTGATTTAAGCTTTAATTAACATGCATGTAGCAGAATAGATTGAGTAAATTAATCTACTCACAGTATTCTATATGACACTCCTACACCACTTGGGCTGTAAGCTGAGGTTTCATGTGAAATGCTGAAAAAATTCCATTTCACTCAGCAGCGCCAAGTTTATGGAGAATTACTTCCAATTGCAAATTGCCATTGTGCCTGGTTAAGTGAACCCTTGCAGCTTTCCCGAACAAATTGGGCCCTTACACTCCTCGTGTACTGACATCTTTTGAAGTCTCCGGGAAAATGAGTTTTGACAAGCTATAAATCAATCAAGGATTACCACTTCACAGATCCCCACAAGGCAGCAGGAAAAAACAGGTTTTCTGAAGATGGTGTTATGGCAATGTTCTTTTAATTAGGAAGGTCTCCATGAGATGTGCAGCCTGTGCCACAGTGTGTTAGCTTTTGATTAAGGTGCGCTTTTGTAGTTCTATTCCATCATGAGGCAGAGGGGGTGCTGGATCCTATCATTCAAAAGCACATTATGGAACTTAAGTAACAGAGATACACTGTACGGCGCACATCAACAGTGTTAAAATAGAGAGCTTTCTTAGTGCGCCATTACTGGAAAAGTGTACCTCCAGAAAAAATCATTATTCTTTCGTTTATTGTGAACTGTAATCATAATTATTTATTTTTTTTAGCTGCTTTGAAAACAGCCGTGACATATTTTATTCTTCATGTTTAAAGGTACTCTTAAATACATTTAGTTTCCCAGAGTTTTATAACTTTGGGTGTTTGATCTCAAATGCATGAACATCTGCTGGTGCATTCAATGTATAATTTTAATTAATCATGTTAGAGTGGTGTAGTAGTGTGTATTGTAATTATTCTAAAAAGGCGTGAGTGTAGTTACATGACCACACAGTTCTGTATAAGCAATTTACTTTATAACAAATTTTATTTTATTTCTGACCTAATATAATCTTTAATTCAGCTTCAAAGTAAAACACATGAAAAGATGAAGGCACTTCATAAACTCTGTTATTTATGTAGGAAAAAATATATTGATCTGTCATGGAGGGATCAATACTGAATGCTACCATAATGCATTACTACCTTAATGCATTTTAGTGTAAAAGGTAGGGTATTCCTTAGTGTTGGCCCATATGAACTAAATGACATATATATGCATTTCTCCCTGCAATCTGTGATATATTCTCTCTGTTCTTCTGACACATGAATTACCAGTTTATTCTCAAGTTGTTTAAAAAGTATACTTGGTGTTTTTTTAAGTATCACAAAAATAATATTTAATGTCTGAGACTCAAACTGAAAGTGGAGTTTCAGACACTGAGTGATTATCCTTGCCACAAGGGCATTGCATTTGGTTTGGTCAGCCTGTCTGTTTATTCGCAGTTGCTGTTGAATCAAAAGGATAATCCAGAGAGACAACATCCTGTATCAATCATTTTGCAGTGGAGGTGCTCTGCTGTATCTCTGTATGGTCACTGGAAGTCGCTCAGAAAAAAAAAAAAAAAAAAAGTTTGTTCTGTTCACTGCTGTTCAGCCAGCCAGCCTTTACATGTTTCATGATCAAAGTGTGGACTGGAGTGTAACTTTTTGTTCCTTGTTTGCTCCACTTGAGGATTCTGTGTTTCACCTCTTGTCCTTGACTGCTCGGGCTGTATTTAAATATTCAGGAGAACTCTGTTTTTGAGGCAGGATTAGGTCTGCGTCGTGTCTCATTAGTCCTTCCTGCTGTTGAAAAAATGGAATTTCTCCCAGTTTTCTTGACACCTGGAATTCAGTGTGTCGCTTTGTGGAAAGTTTTAAAGAGGTAAACTGTCTGGTTTTCAGGTGCTGGAGGGTGTGCTGGATTTATTTTGGATTCTTTTTTTGAATGTGCAGATGGCATGAAGGCCACGAGTAGGTTCACACAAAATGTGGTGTTACTTTGACATTCTCTAGTTGTTGTGACTGTGTGTCTGTGATTGTGTGTGCGTGTGTGTGTGCATACCCCCCTTATTTAACTGATAACATGTTATCTCTGCCTTCTTCCCATGCAGTGTCTCTCACAGTAAGCACCTGCTCTTGATAAGTCAGCTGGCGGGCATAAGAAACACATTTCATGGCTTTGTCTTTGAGTGGAGATTTAAATGTTTTGCAGTTCTCAAGAGTACAGCCAATAAATCTCTCTCCACTGGTTACCAAGATCTACAGTAGCGCTCTTCACCGTGGTGTACATTTCTAATAATGATGAATGTCACGCGCACTGCTCAGTACTCTTTCTTTTTACCTATGTTGCACCAGGTGCCGTGCTGTTAAATCACACGTCATGTCTCTCTGAATGTGTGGAATGTCTGTGTAGGCACAGGTTTCTCTTTGTTTCCTTGATGCCTTGTTTATGCTTCCTGAATACAGCTTCCATTTCACACAGACAAATTGTCCTGGAGTTTGTTCTCAGTAACTTGTGCTTGTAATCCCTACTTGCAGTGTAGGGATATTGTTTGACTTTTTTGACCTCTACAGTTTAAAGCTTCCTGCACTGCCCCACCCAGTCTCTATGGAGATGAATAACAGACTCCTCTGAATTGTGACATTTCTGTTTTGAAAATATGATATCAATAAAATTTGATTGGGTTATCAATTATGTAGAGTGCAATGTTTAAAATAAAGGAATGCCTCTGGTTATGTGATTATTAAGACATGTACAGTGAGTTAAATGTAATTACTGCTGACATAGTGGATATATTCCTGTTTTGTTACAAAAGATGATGTTATATATATGACTGCTGACTCTTCAACATAGAGACTATCAGTATTATTGGGTAGGTAGCTATCAATCCATTTTCTGTTGGATTGTTATTGGTTATTTATATAATGTCAAACTTGTTAGATGTTAGCAGTGTGTCAGACACAGCTAGCTGATCATTCATATTGATCTTGATTTATAATTATCAGCTCTGAGACAGTAGGCATGAATACATGCAGTGCAACTGTAAACATAACTGGTGCATTGATATAATTGTAGTTTGTATTAATGTAACTGACTAGCGACATGTGCGTTGGTAATTCAAGTCTGCTATTTCAGTATGTGCTTTTTTCATGAAATAGAAAAATTCTCAAAAAATATTAAAATACTAAATGTAGATGTCAGACCAATTCCTAGCAATTCATGTAAGATAAATTACAGACACTCTAACCAATGCATTCAGTGTAAGCAGTCAACACCTCTGCCCTCACCAAGAGATGACACACTATCCAATACTAGGCAGTAATGATGTTTACTGTGAGCTAACTGAAATTCCTCATAGAAAAGCCTGCTATTGCACTCATTTCCCCTCCATGGTTGATGTGGCACTGTTTTTCTCTTCATGTGCCATTCCACTGGGCTGTTTTTGGCTTGGCTGTCAGATTGCTTTGCCACTGCCCTGAACACAGGATCCACAAAGTGCCAGCTCAGCTGGAGGTGCTTGCAGGCAACAGATCAATCCTCCTCACGCATCCTGGCTCCAGATACTTCTCGGATCTGGAAGGACATAAAGGGACTACATTAAACATTATTCGCCTGGATGCAAACTTGCAGCACTGGGGAAATACAGTGCCACATATTGCAGTGAACAACACGCCTGCCCTCATCTAAGTCTGTTTTTTGGCTTAAGATGTGGGGTGTTACAGCACGCTATAGATAAGAGTAATAGACATATCTGAACTCATCAGAAGAAGATAGTTAAATGTGTCAAAATACTATAGACTTTCTGAAAGGTAAGCGGAGTAAGGTCGTTTATAGTCATCTGAAACATCAAAGAGAATAGTTCTTCCAACATTAATTTAGACTCAATTATGGATTCCAAAAGGCATCTCTTGTTTTTCCCATGAAACACGGTCAATGTTGTCATGGAAATAATTGGTTTTGAGTCAAAATTATTTATCAGTATCAGAACAAAGTGACACCAAATGTTGTTTCATTGTTTGACAGTTTCTGTGGTCTTTTCAGCAAAAAGCAAAAATATGCTAGCGCAAACTACACTTGATAGATAAGCAGTGAGGCATTCCCGTTTTCTTGAGTTTGCATAATAAAATTGATTAATTTATTCATTTCCGTATAAAGGTTTTTAGGGAAAATAGAGCAGGCAACTACTAAGGCAGCTGCATGTTTGTCAGGGAAAAATACACCAAATCTGGAGGCTGAACAAAATTCTCCAAGGTAATTAAAGACAAAAGGGTAGTTTTCACAGTGTTTCCCTGCCTTGGCAATTGTGGTCCTTTTCCCTACCAGTTAACCCCCTGTGTCAGTTATAGTTACTGGGTTTTTTATCCTTTTGCATTTTGCAGGACCTTATCACTTGCCCCAGTGATGAGCTCAGCATGTCCAGTGCATCCAATTTCAGACTTATTAAAGAGGGAATAGAAAGTGCAATGAAAAATCAAAGGGTAAAATGATCATTTGCAGACATGGCCAGCTGTGAAATTAAAACAGAGCAGGGGCCACTAAAACTGTCCCGAGTGATTATTTACACGCAATAATATATAGCTCTGTTTATTTGTTTGTACCCAGCCAGGAGATCTAGAGAAATTTCTCCGCAGAGACACAATTCCCGTTGAAGGAATCAATCCTTAAAAAGGTCCTCTTCATTTTTTTTAAAGCTGCCCTTTAACATGATTGTTAGAATTTAGGCCTCGGTTGGCACCACGCAGTTACACGTACGTTTGAGAAGCAATCAAAAGGTAGCAGCAATTCTGCAGGTTTTTTCTCACCAATAATACCCAGGGTATCGCTTTGTAGGAGTGAACAAACCAATCAGCCTCTCAGCCAGGAATTATTCTTGACTGATCTCTTGATTGCAGCGTTGATGGTTGGCTGATCGTGGAGAGTTTAGGGGGCTTCAACAGTCTGTTCTTTTGCATTAGCTGTACAAATAGGCCCACCTGTCTCCTGTTGTTCAGCTCTCACTGTAACGCATGGTCATTACACTCAAACTGGTACTGCAAAAGTGACATTAACAGTATGTATTGGTTGGTTAAGGAGAACATCAAGGAAACCACTAATGAACACATTGATGTATTAATCGCTGTACTTCTGATGTCTGCTCAGTACGCCAAAATAATAAATACAACCTTTTCACAACTTATTGCTGTGTTTTATTACAAATTAACATGCACTTTGCTTCCCTGTGAGCTGATTGCGTTCCTCGTGGGAATCCTCATTTTGTGGAAAACTAGATGTCTTATCTGATAATGATGTTTTCCACACCCTCTAAATGTTGTATGAAATGCAGCCATCACAAGCTTTTGAAGTTGAAAGCACAGCAATAAAAAATGTTTATTTCTAACATAAATATTATAAATTCACAAATGTTCTGTTAATGGTATGCTATGGCAATGTATTCCTGATAATATTACAATTTTCTGCCTGTTGAAATGAGCACTTTGAGCTTAATTGTCATTTACATTTAGTGGGTTCTTTTCATTTTCATTACTTCAGCCTACAGTGTGAAAATATGGGGCCAATCTACAATAAATTAGCTTGACGGTAGAAGAAAGACTGTAATTTAACTGAAATAACAGCTTTAATATGTCACTTTCAAGTGTCGGAATCTTGCATTTAAAGACGATCATTAAAAAGAAAGAAAAGTATTAAGGGTTGCATACACAGTCTATGCTTTACGGACCTGGCATTTAAAAAGATTTGTAATATTAAACTGATTTATTCGCAGCTGCTTTGGCATTGATGGTATATGATTTTATCTGTGTATGCCCTGGAGCTTTCCACAGGTGTGTTTAATAATACAATGCAATTTCTGGCTGATTACATCCACCATCGAAGGAAAAAAAAAAATCTTCCTCCGGCAGTTTCGATTGTATTGAATAACAATTTTCATTGTAGCAAGTGAGTTATTACAATGCAGAGAATGTTCCACAGGCTCTAATGAAGATCTCAAAGCCGTGGACCCATGTAAAAATGTGAGGCTGAGCTAATGACATGCTAATATGGACACCAAAAATCATCTTGAATGTCGATAACACATTTATTTTGTGTAATTATCATTTTCCCTATTGTGCATATATTCCTACATCAGATATCATCCTGAGAAGTATCAAGGAGCACACCTGTTATATATCACCAATATACACACAGACAAATAGAGTGTCCCACTCTCAATGCCTTGGCCTAATCAAAAATCACTCCCCAGTCATTGATCAAAATCAAGCAGGCCATTAAATTGTGTGTGTAAAGCTCCATGATCTTTTACACTTACAGGAAAGTCGGCATCTTGTGCAGCTACAGGAAAGTCTGCATCTCATACAGGTGCTGTTTGTCTGACATGAGCATGGCAGCATGCCAGAGACGATAACGGCTAATACGAGAACCAGAATGCGCAGCATCAAAGATTAACAGAACCCGGAGGCAGTGATTTATTTAAGCTTTTAATACGTTTCCTGTCTGGCCCCTTCGAGTTGCCCGCAGTGTCCCCGTGCAAAACAGTGCTTAACAGATCTTTTTCTCCTTCTCTCTGTTTCCCCAATGTAGCATGAGTGGCAGGTGCATACAGAGCTGGGGACACCTTATTAGGTGTGCAGTCGGCTTTCCGTGCACGTCTTACCCAGCGTGATCTACCTGGCTTATACATTAACATGAGCCATTAATATGTTGATTGAAGCAATTCAGGTTCAAGTACCTGGCTCAGGGGTTCAACAGCAGTGTCACATGTGAGGTTTGAACACGCTCCATGTTGGTTACCAGTCTTGCACATCGCTGTGCGCGAGACACTGGGTGACAACAGTAGGCCAAATCACACAAGGCTGCAAGATGTTGCCAATATTTGTAGTAGTTTTGCAGTTTTGAATGAGAGTCTTCATTATTTGGGGGTTGTCTGAGGAAAGCTAGACTTGTTAGAGTTTTAAGAGCTTCTCAGTATGAATTGACGCATGTAGTAAAAAATAAATAAATAAATAAAAATATATATATAATAAATCTATGTGTGGCGTTCATTGCCACTGCCAGGAAACCTGAAAAAGGCTTAGAATTATGATAATGAGGACAGGAGTGTTAAGGCCTGGGGCTTGTTTAGACCAAAGGTTGGCGCTGTGCTAAGTTTCTGTCTACAAAAATATTTACAATTGACTTGTCTTAAAATACAGTGTTTGTCATACAAACTGTATTATTCAAAATATTGGACAATATTTGTTTTCATAAAATGTATTATTCAGCATTTTACCCAGTGCAGTGGTTATAAGCCTTAGCCACCCATTAATAGAATTTTATTTAGATTTTAAGTTTATATTAAAATCCTAAATTTATTGTTCTATGGTTCTGATTCACTAAGTTACATTTACTCATCAGTTCGATTTACTCATCTTCCACATTGGGGCAGCAAGCCACACAGGATTCTTCAGTAGACACTAAAGGGGGGACAGTGCTGTTCTTCCTCTGAAGTAAGCTATCATACTGTAATCTCTGTATTTGGCCTACTCTTAATTACTACCATGCAACATTCATCACTGTAGTTATCCCACACTGAATTAGTACTACAATATGCAAAATCCAAGCAGTGTGTATTTTCCTAGATAAGGGAATCTGCTGCCATAGATTTAAATGTCTATATCATTGATACTTACACGTTGGGACCGTATCTATATTTTCCAATTACAGAGGGTATCTGGATTCCTTCTGAGTAATTTTATCCGTTTTGTGGACCATTCGACATTAAGTACCAGAATTGCAATGGTCCGATAATATTGCTGTGTGATTTTGATGTTAAAAACATTTCAAAAATAAAGAAAGATTTGTTTTAAATGTGAAAATGCAGACAATTTGTGGTATTTGATATATTATGCAACATCGAGGCTGTTTTGAGAAAGGAGCATTTCAGGATTTCTTTCTCAACGCTGCTTCAAAGAATGGCTAAGTCTCTATTCTGCATTAATGGCTGGTTATGATACAAATTCAACTGAAACATATGCGTGTTTAAATTAGATTCTAGCTTGCATAGATACATAAAATATGATCTCTTTCTACATCCTGCTAATCTACAAGTACAATGAGAGTTTGATTATGTAAAGGCTGTTAAGATTTATGTATCATGAAAGAAATCAGGGATTGGCTGGAGGGTGTTAACGCTCAAAGCTCACTGACAAAAATGATATTGCTTCCTGATATTAAGTGAACTAAGTGATCTCAGTCTTCCTTTGCACATTATGTTGAAATATTAGGACAAAGAACTCTTATAGAAAATAACATCAGTTTCTCTCACATGTGGGATCCTCCCTGTGTCTGAAATGCAGCAGTTATTCTGTACGTCCCCCTCTTTCTATTACTGAAAACTACACTTTAGTCCCTGTGATCGAATTAGAGTCAGTCAGCTGCATAGAGTACAGAGGATGTGTAAGCCACACTAAAAGTACAACAAAAATGCAGTCATTAAAAAAACGAGAGAGAAGGGAGAGATTTGATGTTGGGGGGCTACAGGGATGACTGGATCAATATCGCAACAAAAAAATGGACAGAATGACACCATCAGAAAGGTCAATTCCGATAAAAAAGAGGCCCAAACAGTCTCACAATGTTCGCCATGTACTACCAGCTGCTCCGCATCGGCTACGCTTCAAAAATGTAATGAACCTGCTAATGAAGGAGACCCTGAATCCTACCCGAGGCAAGTATTTAAAGACTTCCCGAGATTGGTGTGACAATGACAGCCTGATACTGGGAAAGGGTTGCTGAGGTCTGATTGACCTGACAGAGTGCTACTTTCCTTTTCAGAAATTGCAGATGGGAATTATGAATAAGAGTCATGTCCAGTGTTTCTTTGCTCACTTTAAAATGTCAATGCCGTCATCCCAGAATTGGCAGGGGTGAGGAAAAAAAAATGCAAATCAAAGCTGGCATAAGCTGTAAACTGAAAAGTGACAGTCCTGTCATCCTAAAATTGGCAAAAAAAACTGCAAAACAAAGTTGTGATAAGCCGTAACATAAATACTGTAATCCCTTTGCTTGCACGCCTCCACGATTGTTGGACACACACTGGAAATACTAGCGGACTATGATAAACAAGGATTAGTGAAGAAAGAATTAGCGTCCAAACAGGTGGTATTAAAAACCTGGTATCCCATGAGTTCACACGACGTAAATGCAACATTTACTATGATAAATACCATAATGTTGACAAAGTGGTTACTACTCCGCATACTGAGGACATAGACATGCATAGGTTACTTACACCTGGAGAGACACTCTGGTGATAGAATGTACCTGGAAAGTGAAATTTGTCTTCAGGCCTTTGCTACTCAATGTGAAGGGTGTCTTTTTCAATACAAGATGATTTGATGGCCTGAATAGTTCAAGGTACTTTGTGAAGGGACTTGATTGCAGGTGACCACACATGATATCATAAATTAGTGGTTATGACTATAAACTCATAAAATCTAGACCCTGGGTTATGTGGTCATGTGACAATTGAAAGTCTGAAGGGCGATGTTGATGAAATTCAGTCAGTGGGCTGAAAAATAAAAGCAAATCTGTATAACACATAGACATGGACTCAAGGTTTAAAAAATCTTTTTGAGAGAACATTTCAAGCATAACAGCAAATCTCTCTTATTCATGATGACACACAAAAAAGCCAATTTATTCAGTAAATAGGGACAGTTCAAGAGTTAGGCATATAATTGGATAGCATATTTTGTTCGTTCGGTCACACCAACATTTTGATTCTGGCTCAAAAAACTTTAGGTAAATTTAATGTGACACTTTGAAATTGAGAATATATACCAGTACCAATGATATTTATATTGACCAATATGATATATATTATTTACATTGGAAGCTGATGAGCTGCCAAGTCAAGATGCTCTGGGAACAGTGCATCTTGAAAAGCACAGGTATGAGTATACAAACATGCAAGCACATATCTCTCTCTTTCTCTCACACACACACACACACACACACACACACACACACACACACACACGGATGCACACATCCAGTCCTCTAGCTTTCTGCCTTCCCATGTAAATAATGAAATAAATGGCGTGATTTGAAAGAATGATGATCTTGTGGGAATGAACTCCCTTTGATTCTGGAATACTCCACTACTAATCATGTCTGTAATAAAACCATTTTCCTTCTCAGATGATGAAAGGGCCACATTTCTGAAAGGGCAGAAAAGAAGTACTGTCTGTCTCGGGTCAGAAATATTGTGCATAATGAAAGCCTATTGCTTTTAACTTAATTGTATTTTATACTGCTGGAGACAGAAAAAATCTCAACCTTTCTGCCTCTGTCCTTTCTCTTTCACAGATAGAATAATGACATCTGTCCCGTCCCTGGCTGAACCTCTCCCACAATGCTCAATCAGTGTGTCAATCTCTGGTCTTAAATCAGTGTGTTTCATCATCGGTGAATGGCGGCCGGCGGAGTGATCGATGAATGACTTCATTCCATTCCATAACTTTGAAAGAAGAATGACATTCCATCTGTGTGCACTGAGGGCCATAATGGTTTAGTATCATTTCATCTGATAAGTTCAATAGGTGGAGGGAAAAAAAAATATGGAACAGGCCATATAATGTTGTTAAAAGCCATTGTAATTTCAGCACGCCATAGTGAAAGAGATCCCGTGCTCCTGGGTGAACAGAAACACAAGGACATTGTGTCCTGATGACGTGATTCTCTTAATAAAAGCTTCATGTGATTTTACATGATTAGGTGAACATGTCAGGGCTCAGGCAGGGACTCGGGCGCAGACAGGGAGGGAGGATGCACAAAGGGTTTATTAAGTCCAAATCCAAATCCAGAAAACGAGGTCAAAACAGGCGAAGTCAAAAACTAGGAAAAACACAGCAAACCATACCAAAAAACAGATCCGAAAATCACGGTCAAGAAAAACAGGCAAGGTCAACAAAGCTGGCAGGCAGAGCAGGGAAACAGCTGGTAACGTAACAGAAAACGGAGACAAACTGGCAGCAAGACAGAGACAAGCAGGGTAGATATAGGGCTAGGCTGATGAGGAAATGGGATGCAGGTGAGCAGGCAGGCAGGTGGAGGCGATCAGGTAATCAGGCGGGCGGGGACAGGGTGGAGAGCGGGGCAGGGCTGGAACACAAGGAAAACAGTAAACAAAAGCACATGGACAGGGAAACAAAAACAAACCAGCTAAGATGCTGCAGTACTGACAGAACACATTTCACTCACTAAAATTATAAAACCTTGGACACAACAGCTACTTCGCTACTTGGAGTTGCACATGGACCCTTAAGTTTTTAGGCAATCTGATTTTTTCCTATGGACACATCTGACATATCGGTGCACTGCAGTGTTCAAAAAGGTGCATGAAACATGAAATAGTATTCCAACAGTAAACAGTATTTGTAGTGAGAGAATTAGACCGGATAATCAGAGGGTTGCAAGTTGAAATTCTAGTTAGTACACTACTGTTGTACACTTGAGTTAGGTATTAGGTATTTTAGTATACACAGTAATGTGTTCAGCTCTGTGAATGGGTAATATATTTATTTAATCCTATATAACTTGCCTAGCATCAAATATGTAATTCAGCCTGTCTGCACTGAAGTAGGATGCCGTCAATGCTATGGCCACAGTAGAATTTTGGATTAAAGAAGGCTGTTGAGCACAGGTAAAGAGGTTTAAGGGATTACAAGGAGTCGTGCATGCACTGACAAGCTTTGAACAAACAAACCAATGTCAGGTCTGCTCTTCACATCTCTAAATTCTCTGAGCAGTTTTATGCAATTAACAATTACCGTCATGTATTTATTGATTATACATTACCCCCAATGGTTATGCATTGTAAAATGCGAGAGCAAATCATGACCATAAGTGGAAAATAATATTGCTGATTTTTGATTTTTGGTTCTTGTCTCAGAGCACCTGGCTTTGGGCATGCATGTGTGCGACATTGTTGGCCTTGAATGTAATTCCACCCGCGGAAATAATCATAAAATAAAAATTATCAAATAAAAATATTTTCCACAGGGAAACTATATTAATGTTGCCAATGACTCTAAATTTTATAGCCATGTGTCCCTTCAATACATGAAGGTCAGTAAAAAGAAAGGAGAGGAGGACGTTACTGTGTGAGTGGTCCTCTTATATGTGGTTTTTAATTAGGCGTCAGGGTTGCACAGTTTTTTTTTTCTTTCTTCTGCAATGATTTAATCAACCAGAGCCATCATGCAAATTACTTTTCCCTGAGAAAAAGTCTGTATTAATTGGCTTCGGATAGATCTATTCACTTTAGAAACCCATACAGATAAGTGCTTGGCTGTGGCCTCCTTCACATACACATATTTACTTTATAGCAGCGTGTGGGTGGGTTTGTCCTGAGGTGTCCATGCGTCTGTCCTTTCACTAGATTTGCTCACCTGCCACAGAGCACCCCAGTCTCTCCTCAGACAGGGAATGCAAATCGATGAACAGCTAAGGTCAGATGCGACCATATGGAGCGATTATCTGACAGTATTGATTATGGGATTCTCTGATTCGAGTGGCATATGGTGTTATCAGCAGCAAGGTGCCAGCTTGTCTCCAGGACATTGCTGCATGCCATCACCAAGGTAGCAAGCACAAAAAACAGGGAGGGGTCATATCCGACTGCTAGATACTGAACACAAAACCCCAGGCATCCAAGACATTTGTGTCCAACATATAGTGTTTGTATGCTTGATAATAATTAAGCAAATCAAAATTAATCACTGGAAACATTATCATAATGGCAATGGCAAATAGGGCATATTGAATGAATGTAACAAAGGGGACAAAACAAACCTTTTTCTAATAGTAGCTGCAGGCTTAAAAATTCTGACCATTACATTTGTTGTGATGTCACACAACAGTTCATCATAACATGCCTTTGAAAGGACGTCTACAGTCTAAAATCTTGCTCCACCGTGATTGGCTCACACTTGGCTGTATGCTGGGGATTTGGCAGTTCTTGAGGTTGACTTGGTCAATCGCTAGCATTAGGAAGTCCTGCAGGTAGGAACAGGAGTATGAAATGCTAAAACTGAGGTTAAGCAAGTTTGGCATGTTTCAGTGGATTTTGATACTTCCTAACTGCACAGCAAGATTTCTTTGCTTCCACATTCTAGAATTTCTCCAGGCAATCAGTTAAAGTTTGATTTAGTACAGCTGTGGCACAGAGATTCCACAAAAACGGTATGAGACAGAGCACATGCAACATTTAGAGCCTAGAAAAGAAAGGTTCAAATACACTTTTCTAACAGGGCAGAGGTCACCACAAGCGGTTGTATTTAAAGCAGTGACTCCATCGCGAGTCATCGTGTCCAGGGTGATTCACCCACTTGTGTGTGTGTGTGTGCCAATACCGTGGCCTAATACACATTAACACTTCCTGTCTCGGCCTGACACTTTCATTCATCACTTTCAGCTGTGCTGTGATCGCAGTGGCCAGCCTCCTTAATCCTCGGCAACAGGAGGCCTGCTTTTATAGTGTGAGACTTTCGCTGATCAATTAGGTGTACAGGCATGTCTGCTGATTCCACTCTTTGTGATTAGAGGAAAGCCATCGCGCAATGCCGTTTTGCTAATACCTCCCGTCTCCCTTTCCAACTCTTCCATTATCCCCGGCTGATTAGGAGATGGAGGGAGTGAAACAATGAATTACATTCTGGGTCACAAACAGACCTGACGTGAAATACTCAGCTGAATGTTTTAACCGAGGAACCACAATGACTAGCACTGCAAATAAAATTGGATTTCCTCATATTTCAGTGTGGACATTTATGTCCTCTTTTCTATTCCAGCTGCATGGGATCAGCAATGCTCCTGCAAATCTGGCCAACTGAAATATAGATCTGGATCCATGCACTGTAAGAATGAATGTGCTTTTACAAAAGTTTAACCATCCATTTTGGAAAAAAAAAGGTTGTCAGAGAATCGTATAATAGCTTCATACCCCCTGGGATTAAAATCTGAAAGCTACTAGTATAAGTCATCATTGTGGCACAGCGACACCCACAAGTGGTTTAAGTTATTTTCAAACAGAAACCATACTGTGCTGTAGAATAAATTGTTGGCAATAAACATATTTTCTTAAAATAATACAGTACGTTTGAATAGGAATTTGTGAGAGCTCCAGTACACGATTCTCCTTCAGTCCCTCCCTACTCACCAGGAGAAATACTTTAAGGATATGCCCACTGCGGAGGAAAGGAAGTCAGCCTGGCAGGAATATAAGAAAGATGAGCGCAATGATTTATGACCCCTTTAAAAACCAACACAGAATTTCACAGAGGATATTATCACCCAGAATCATTTTTTCATTTGCTACAGTGTCACTTTTAAAAGCAAAACAAGTTTTTGTAAAGTAAGCAGTGCTTGTATGGAGGGAAAAAAATGTGTCTCTCAGATTTAACACACTGGAAATGCACCTTGTCATCTTTTGAAACGTTTCTATTCCCTTGTACTGTAAGTGCAGGATCAAAGCACTCGTCAGTCAGCTACAGCACAGTAGGTATGCAGACAGAGTGTGTTGGCTCTCAGATATAGGAGAATGCACTTTCTTGCCTAGCCTTTTTTGGACCAAAAGGGCATTCAATCCAAATGGTATTCTCATTTGAATCCAATTTACAAACAGCTGTTTAAGGAGCTATTATTGTACATCGTTTTGTAGCTCATCATCATGACTTGTCTGGAACTAGCAAAATAATACTGAGTAAGAATCTAAAAAATGAAATGCTTCCTTCCATTTATCTCTTAAAGGAGTAGACCATTTGTTTTTCTTTCAATATTAGAAATATATGAACTGAAATAAAAGTAAAACCATTAATAATAAAATTGTGACACTACATCAACACCTGCAATAGCTGAAGGAGGACCATCCAAGCATATGTGTCAGTTGTATCAAAGCCACACCCCCATCCCACCTGTGTTGCTCCAGTGGTAGTGGCCATTTGGACAGGTAACTAAGCCACTGTGGAGGAAGGCAAGCAAAACTTCAGGTACTCTTCTAAGAGGGAAGTTCTCTGACATGTTTCTCCTCTTACCTGCTTATGAAAGGTGATATACCTGTGGACAGTCGACACCTTTATCAATTTGTCATGGATTCATCTTGCCATAATAGAGTACCTATTAGAATTCAGCATTACCAGAAAGGATCTATTTAGGGAAATTTGCCCGGAAGAGGTTCAGTCTTGATGGACAGCCTGACATTTTCATTCAGAATCTGACAGCCAAAGCTAAACAGAGAAATAAAGTCTTTTATATCTGCTGAAAAAAGCATATTCCTGGCATGAAATTGCATGCTTTTTCCCCTCAAGTATCACCTGAATGGCCTTAATTGCCAACTTATTGCCTTAAGAATTATTATGAAAGATGTCCATCCTATCCCTAGTGGGTAGTTGTTGACCCACAACAGATGTGGCTTAAATCGTTCAAAAGGAACTTTCACTTACAGGTATTATTTTTAAAGACTGTGACCCTCCTGTTTAAGTGTACCACCATTTGCAGATTTTTTTTTTTCCAAAAGGCACTGGGTAGATAATTGGTTGTAAGCCTTTCTGTCTGCAACAGCAGTAGAGCATAATTTACACTTTTATAACCACTCTGTGTAGGTGGAGGTTGATTTCTATGGCATTAGTGCCTGCGCATAGATTTAAATCCTTTCTCTCCCAGCTCTTAAATGCTGAGGCCTTCATATTGGAACACATTTGTGATTGACACAGGAACACAAGGCTGATAATTTAAAGTTGACCAGACACTCTAATTATTCATTCTTCTGGCCGACAAAAATCCTGTAAAGATTCAGGGTTTCGCATTAGTTCTGCATTATGGTCGAGCACTTCCATCCTGTCAGTGTTTTTCACCGGTAAAGTGTTTAGTGCTCTTTGCTTCCCTGAGCATTAAAGTGTGGTTTGTGTAGTTAGCCAGTTTAAATGTAACTTCCATTTCATTTTAGCAGCAGCACTAAACGGAATACACCAATTTTCAGTATCTTTTTTTTTTTTAAGAGAGCACACTTTTAGCTTCTGTACACCCTCACATGGTGATTTTAAGGAGAATTAAAAAAGTGGTAGAGTGACTAAGCGAGGTCAGCTAACTGTGTCCAATGGCTTCAACGATTACCTCAAGCCGGGGCATTGAAAGACCTCTGCAATCAATCCCCAGAGTGCTGGGAAGCGCCTTCTTGTTTTCCCATGGTCTGCAGGAAAGTCTGATAGATGGGTGCACGGTGACTGGGTGCGAGGCGGTCGGGCGTGGACTGCGGGCAGACCCTGGCCTCCCGCAGCCAGCCTGTGATCGATGAAGGGGAAATGATGCCTGATTTACAGGACCACAGGCCCGGAGAGGCCCAGCCGGCAGGTTATCCTCTCCTTCCTCCTGCCTCCCCTTTGCTGACCAGAGGATGACAGAGGCTTGACTTAGAAACATCTTATGAAGGGCCATGCACACATTCACACCCTTGAGACTTAGTTCTGCCCTTTTAGAACTGTTTGATTTTTTATCTTTTTCTGATGCCTCTGACCGATAAATTCAAACATTGTTGCAGTTTATCTGAAAGCCTAGGAAATCTATATTGTGTTACACCTACAGACACCTGTACATGTATAACAGTATATTACATATGAGAAGTCAGTGTGTTTTAGTAGTGCACAGCCCCTGAGAACCTATCAAGTCCAAACTTCTCACCACACCAGTCAAACTGTGACCCATCCAGTTCTCAGGTTCAGTCTTACCAGCCCTCACAGAGGGTGTCATTTCTAAAAGCGTAGCCTCATTAAAGCCTTGACTCTCCAAAATACAAGTTAATTTACACCAAGCACTAACCCAGTGACATGCTGAGCCTGGCTTCATCTCTGGGAAGAGGCGCTGCAGATGAAGTTGGTCACGCCTCTTTTGCCAGGCAAATCCAAATGATTGCCTTAATTGTGATTAATTGCAGGATGGTGTTTTTAATTTTTTTATGCCTTTATTTTTAGATTTCCATCTCCTCTGCTCTGCTCCATTTTGGTGTTAACAAGGTGACTTTCACGCTATCATTTTGTGTAATTAAAACACAATTACAAGTTGATCCTGTGTAAACAGATGTTTCTACATTTGCTACTGATGATTAGCACTTAGGTCTCTGAAAAAAAATAAAAAAGCTGGAAACTGTTAGAAGGGGAGTTATTAAGCTGTCATCAGCTGAATGATGTGCTCGGTGTCCCTCTAAACCAGTGTTTCTCAACGCTGCTCCTCGCGGCACCCAGTCCTGCATATCTTCTATCTATCCTTGCTCTACCTACCTGACTGAACTCATTAGTGGCACATTTTATTAGCTGAGCACACCTGATTTAATCAAGCAGCAAGGATAGATAGAAGCTATGCAGGACAGGGTGCCGCGAGGAGCAGGGTTGAGAAACACTGCTCTAAACCATGTCTATTCTTCAGTTGGTTTAGTTTTAACAAAATTGCCCATTCACTGTTTTACATTGTGGGTTTCTGCAGTTTAAATGTACTCAAAATTTTGTTTTATTATATGCACTTGGCTGCTCCTATACCACCTCACACAGACCCAAAGGCATGGGCATACCTTATATACCATATAGCATACTGTATATCATATATATGTTGATGCTTATATGGGTTGGCATGAGTTGTGTGTTTATTCCTCACATACACGCATACAAGTAATGTATATTTTGTATTTCTCACTTTTCTGTGTGAAACCATTAACTTTAATACTGCTGACCTTTTAGATTGATGCCATTAACTTTGGAGGGAGAAAGGGGGGTCATATTCACAGTAGATTGACTCAGGTTCAGAGAGTGCATTGTGCAGAGAGAGCCAGTCCACTCTGGGGATATCATGATGTCACAACAGTGACAGAGGTTCTAACGGTAGTGCAGTACAGATACGAGTTAAAGGACATCCTCTATCCTCTTGGAAAGTATACAGCATATATGGTACTAGAAAATTAGCCAATGTAAGCCCTGCAGCAATTCCTGTCCTTGTAGGACAAAGTGTTTCACTATCATGCCAACTGGTTTGTTTGATCTACTTGTGTGCTCATTTTTGACGCAACGCCTACCAGTTAATATCCTGTTCTTTTAGTCAGGGTTTTCTGCCTAACTGCCCTTGACTCCAGCCCAATTCACAGCCCAACAGCCAACTCCCATAATGCATGGCCAGAACTGGGTCACATCAGAAAGTGACAGTAGCACCAGAACGTGGCAGTCACACCAGAATGTGAAGATGACACCAGTGTGTAATGAGCATCCCGCTCCAAGCTGGTTCCTTTCACTCCCTCCCCTGGCGGCCATCTTCTCAGGCCGGTGACTCTTACAGAGAATACAGTGGTGAGCCAGTGATGTCACAATGGATCCGCTCTCCTATTTGTCAGCCTCGTGTTCCAAGTCCCCAGTGTGCAGTTTGAGGAGGACAAGCACACGCCGACCCTGCCGTGCACTCACTGTAACCGCCAACAAGCAGAGACTCTGATTGGGTGCTGATAATACACAGCAGCTGGATGCTTTCAGCCGGAAACTCAGGAGGGTTCAGTGTCCCAGCCTGTTACTGTTACCATTACACAAGGCCTGTGATCTGAAAGGGGCAGGTCCTTCCTGCACTGGTTTATATCTTGTGATTTCTTAGGGGCAATATGACCATGACATCACTAATTTAGTATGTGGATCACCATTTGAATGCTTGTTATTTAAAAGAAAAATCCAGAATTGTGTCTTTCTCATCAAAATGCATGAAGGAGGGCCCAAGGAACCCATATAAACAAGATAATTAATTTATATTTATATGCTTGACAGTTACTGAATGTAGATCTCTGTGTAGTGAGTCCTTATTTACACACAGTGAACTGTAGTTTCATACATTGCTTGAGGGAAAAATGCAGGAGTGGATTATTTGAATATTTAATATCAGAGGGAATCAGAGAATACTCAGACATCAACTTAATTGAAGTGAACATCTCTATCATTTTCATTATAACCTTTACTGTTTACTGCATATTAATGACCCTAAAGAGAGATTTCAAGTACCAGTACTGTGTGTTTATTGACATTGCTTTTTTCAATACACTCACATTTAGAAAACAAATTGAGTGAGCAAAGTGGTTACATGGATGGTTGCACTAATACAGTGCAAAGCTGGTCTCACACTTGCACGGAAACAGCGCAGAGGTCGTGGCGCGGAGGTGCAGTTTCGTGACAAAATGTTTGTGATGCAGCACAACGTGGAGAATTTCCACCATGTTAGATGTGATTTTCTTCTATTTGGGTATTCATTTAGGACACACACAGGAGGTCTTTCAGTGCTGTGGAACAAAATGTATGCTTCTTAGCCTGATTCACTCTCCGAGGGCTGGGAGATCACCATAGTAACTGCCGTGCGAGTCCTGTTGGACTCATTATGATGCTGAAGTATGAAAGGGTAATGTAGTCTGACAGCATGAACTGGACAGAGTTAGGGTCTGAGTACAGCTAAGACAACTGAAGGTCACATACCAAAATCTTAATCATCTTCTGTTAAAATTCAGAGCATTATACTTTGAGATCCAGAGATGTGTACTTCCATTGATCAAGTACTGCCTAGAACTGGCAAGATCTGTGAACAGCACTTTTTATATTTGCTCTGTGTCAGTGTTCTTTATCAACATTAACTGAACAGTAGGATGAGTTGCTGTTTTTTTTTTTCCAGTGTTGACGTCAGAATTGACTGCAGTTTGGGTCAGATCCAGATTATATTTAATGGGTATGAATAGGTGAGTAATGGTGACATCCCTATGACGTGATGATGAGGCTGATATTAGCAGCACTATTCACACATTCATTTACTTACATGCAGCAGGTATGAATAAAGAATGAGCTATACAAGCCACTCTGAACATTTTCAAAATGGCTTGTACAGCTCCCATACAGTACCAGTCAAAAGTTTGGACACACTTTCATTTCATCATTTTTACCTTTTCCACATTTTAGAATAATAGAAAAGACATTAAATAAAAAATAAAAAAAAACTATGAACAGAAAAAATCTATGGAATAACACAAATTGAATTATGCAGTGACCAAAAAATAAATCAAAATCAAAACAAATCTTATATTTTAGATTCTTCAAGGTACCAAAAAAATTTTTAAAAATACTTTTTTTGGAAAGAAATTAATACATAGGCATCAACTTCACTATTTATATTTATATTTCAAACATTTAAGCATAAGTTTTCAGATCAAAATGTCTTTGAATGTTTCTCATCATCTTAATCAGGTGTGTCAAAACGTTTGACTCATACTGTAGATTTCTACATATTGTATTGAAGGAAGTGTACAACCATAGTGATTTGAACCTGCTAACCTCTGGTAGCAAATCCAGTTACAAAACTGCTGTGCCTCAGCAATGTCCCGCCTCTTGCTTAAACATGACTCGTCACCTTAGAGCACAGCACTCATTAAAGAGAGATTAAAGGAAGAGAAATTCCTTCTGGTTAGACAAGAGCACAGCACATTTGGTACTGTATTTCTGTACTGTAATTTGGCACTGAGCTGTCTCCTAATGAAAAATAAATGGAACTCTGAGATCAATGGGGTAGCCTGAGAGATCCCGTTCTCAAATAGACTGGTGGTTACAAGGTATGGTGTCGTGGCTCATGACTTTCAGAGAGAAACTAATTTCAGAGAAATCCATGGATAAACAGGTATTCTTTTTTCCATTGCTCTTAGATACATTAGTAGTTTCACAGTTCACCTCAGTAAAACAGATAATGGATAACCTCTGTTGCACGAACAGCAAAAGCTCCAAGAGTTTTTGTCTTTGTGAATGCAGATTAGTTCGTCAACGGTGTGACACTGAAAAAACTGCTGCATTGCAGCCTGAGCAACAGCATTAGTGCTCTTAGGCCTATTAGCTTCCCTATCTCATCTTGTCAGTATGGAACATCTCATATGTTATCAAAATAAATAAATGCATATAGAAAATGGTAATGAAAAAGAAAAAAAAAATGAAACAATTGTGCCATTAACTTGGATTTAAATTCTATTTTCTTTGACCACACAAAATCAAACTTGTCACCCCCAGCCACCCCCACCTTCCCCCACTGTATGGCAAATGCGTGCTCCCTGTACTGTACCAGCCTTGACCCCAATGAGCGAACAGTCTTGTAAGTTGAATCAAAAGAGGTAATATTATTTAAATGAGCAAAAAACGAGAGGGAAGCTTTGATCCTCCTTCTTTTCAATGCTGTACTAAGGCAAGAATTGCTTTGGAATGCTTCAAAACTAGCTTTCTGCTGCAGTGTTGTGTTGGTGGTAATGAGAGTTCAAGCTGCAGTACATAAATTAAAAACCTATTAGCTTACTGTCAGTTTTGTGTCTAAAAAGGAAATAGTGACCCTTAATGAGGACGCATTCACAAGGTATATTATATATATATATGTGTGTGTGTGTGTGATTGTGTGCGTGTGTGTATGTGTGGTGGTGTTTGTGTGTGTGCGCAAGTGTGCGTGTGCTGGTGTTTGTGCGTGTGTGTGTGTGTGTGTGTGTGTGCGTGTGTGTGTATGTGTGCTGGTGTTTGTGCGTGTGTGTGTGTGTGTGTGTGCGTGTGTGTGTATGTGTGCTGGTGTTTGAGTGTGTGCGCAAGTGTGCGTGTGCGTGTGTATGTGTGCTGGTGTTTGAGTGTGGGATATGTATTATTCATTAAACCGCATTATTGGTTACACAGCGATGGATGGTGTTGATCGAATACCTGGGTACTAACATTGCTTGTGTGAATTCCCCAGCACCTCAGGCCATTTCAGAATGTCCAGCAAATAATTAATGATGCCTTTATCTCTGAAAAAAGGCACCTGTTTCAACAGATGGGACTCCACTCCATGTGTACCTTGACACGATGACGAACAAAGCAATGTGTTTCATATGGCCATATTGACGAAGAGATGGCTGGTGTAATTGCCTTCATTCGATATTTCCCAGCGGTGCTTATAGAATACACCTGTGCAGATGTTGGCACAGGTCAGAGGGGCTTGTGGAGCCACTCCAAAGCAGACTGGCTGTTGCTTCAGGCATACCCATCTCAAAGACTACAGTTGCTTGGTCCCCCCTGTACTTGAAGATAAACTGATAGCAGTCTTTGAATTTAATGATTTGCATTAGATCGCATGCAGAGTTATTTACATTTTGTATTCACAACACTTCATATATTATACATTTTACACATTGTGCATATACAGCATTACTCTTGCTGATGTCTAAAGTGGTTACACTTAAGCCAGAAAGGTTTTTTTTTTCCATGTTTTGTGTAACAACTCCCACATTGCAACCATGGGGCTCTATTCTGTCTTAGCACAATTAGCCCATTCATTTCCTGTATGGTATTTTTCATAATGTAAGCGACTCATGACTGTGTGTAAGAGTGGAAATCAAGGCGTACTTGATTCAATAAAGCACAAAAGGGTGCTGTGGTTAGGGTCAATACAGACCTATATCTCCCATGGATATAGCTGAGGGGTACAATTAGGGGATTCTGCGCTTGCGTTCTGAGTGTACTGAAACTACTGGGTGGGCAAATTTCTCTGCGTCTCTGCTATCTTCCCACACTGACACACGGAAATTACGCAGGTCGTCTTTTTCCAGACTGTTCTGAAACTGTATAAAATGCAACAAAGTGCCGCTGAACACTGGCTACCATTCAGCTGTGTCCTTATGTGACACGTATTTTTTTTTTTTTTTTTACTGATGGCAGCAGTTTGAAGTGAGAGCGTGCATCTGTTGACCTCAAGGAATAAAAAATAAATAAAGAGGAGAAGGTCGGTCAAAACTCAGGAACAATGTTCTCTTTGTTCACTGATGGTCAGAGACGTACAGATAATCGATGCAGTTCAGTCCAGTGAAGCTCATCTCTCCCCTCTCTCTTCACGGGATGCCTGTCAGGGGGAACAGAGATGTATTGACCAGTTGTGTTATTTTTAAAGCTCTGGCCGGTGTCACGATGAGGTATCTCTACTTCCAGCCTCCGTTACGCCCAGTGGTCCTGACGTTGCTTGGTTAATCACAGCAGTATCAGTGAATGGGTTTTCTAAAGAGCACCCAATGCATGGAGTGTGCATCTCCCTTAAAGCAAGAGACAACAGGAAGATAAATGTGTGCAACTCTCTCTCTCTCACACACACACACACACACACATGCACCCAATCACTCAACACACTGAGTAATATTTGGGCAGACATTTGAATCAATTAACTTTTTAACTTTCTGTAGATGTCAAAGACTGCCAAGTTTGCGATGGAAACCAGAACTTGGCAAACAGACTATAAGGTCAGGCCTTGACAAATTAGTAATGAGCCAGTTCATTAACTAATGCCACTATTAATCCAGACCTGCATCTCCTTAAAATGCCACACATGCAGCAATTAGCGAGAAGTAATGTCACCAAAATTAACGATATCTCTGCTGAAAAACAAAAAGGCAAAGGCAGGCCACTCATGTTACTTTTTGTGACTAGCAAATCTGTGCTCAGCATCTTCTGCTGCTGCAGTCCTGTTAGCTGTTTTTTTTTTTTTTTTTTTTTTGCCTGCATGCTCATTAATGCTGTTTTGTGAGATGACAACAAAAATGGCTCTCTTTTCTTTTACCTCCTTTCATAATGTCAGTTTCAATGTCAGAACTGTCAAAAACATACACAGTTAATGTTCAGTCAGTCGGTGCTATTGTTTTCAGTTGCATTTGCGAGTTTGAGATTGCTTTGGGATTAGGCTGTCACTGATAAATTAATTGTTTTCTGTGACTCAATTTTTTTTTTCTTTTTTTTTCCCATGGACAAAATACAATGGTGAATAACGACCTTCCCCGGGGGGGGGGGGGGCTCTTTTATTGTGTTTTTAGTTCAGAACTGATGCTCTCAGAGCAGGTTTCCATCTTTCCAAGCATTTGAATCCTCCAAACTAACCTGCAGAATTTCCCTGCTCTCATGAAGTATGGTCCTATCTGTTGTCCATTCCTGTGTTAGTGAATAAGGGTAACTCTGAAGGCCATGTCTTTCATTATAAAATAGGTATAAAATAGACTGCAAGGAAAATGTGTGTGGAGTCATATCTGCTCAATCCATTGGCTGTTTTCACTTTTACTCAGTATACTTCACCTTGCGCACAATGCAATGTAGTAAGTACGTATTAGCGGACAGACGGAGCCTGAGTAATTAGGCAGGCCTAACTCACCTTTAGTGTGTTGAATGAATCTGAAAAGAAACACTTAAACATATATGTGTATAAAAAAACATGAGGCAAAACCTCTGTTCTACATTCTTTGCTACCTGCAAAAATGAATTTGAAGAAGGCGTTAACTTTGAGATGGCAATGAAAGATGACTGTAATTAAAAACCAATGGGGAAAAAAAGGGTGACTGTTGTGCTGACTTGGTGGTCAGAACGCCTGTATCAACAGCAGAATCCCATCAGAACGAGTTTTACAGCTACTGTCCCACAAAATAAAAAATGGCAAAAACATTGCCTGGAAACAAGGTGGCCTATTCTGTTTTTTTCCAGTCGGCATGGACAATATGAACCGCTTTATCGTTCTGACACCGTAAATGATCGATGATGACGAGGATGAAGAAGACCACAGTGAAGACGAATGGCAGTAATTTGTTGGGCTTATCTTATTTTAGCGCCGCTGTTCCCGAAAGGCTGTAGCAAAGCCCCTTACGGATCCCCTGCCTTATCTAAAAAAAAAAAAAAAAAAAAAAACTGATAAAATTGTCCCCATTCGTTCCCCGAAGAGAACCTCCCTCAGGTCCACATGGAGATTCTCCAAACTTATCAAGGTCTTATCGAGTATTGTGGGTTTGTGAAAATGTATCTGTGTTATGTTTAAATGGCCTCTATATAAATGACTGCTTTACAACTGAAAAAAAAAAGTTGTGTTTGAGCTATAAAAAGTCCAATACTAAACAAGGTGAAAAGAGAGATAGATAAATCTCAATGCCCTCCATAGGGAGACAGTTCTGTGTAGCCAGTGAAAGAGGAAACGTTTTGTCTGATTAATAGAGGAAAAAGATTCATGGGGCACTTTGGGAAAGAAGAAAGAAAACTGCTCTCACATGTGTAGTTCTCAGACAGCAGGCAGGGCCAGTTGTAGAATTAATCCTATTTTGAATGTTCAGTTACTGTTGCCATGTCAACAGTGACCTCCAAAAGCAGACATAATAAAAAAACAAAACAAAGAATGAAATGAGTCAACAGTCTGAAATAAAACTAAAATAAAAGTAAAATCTGAATTATTCCATGGAGGTATCAATTTTGCAGAAATTAAACACCTTGCATTTGTTTCGCCTTTCTAAAAAAGGTTTAAACATGTTGGCCAAGATAGTGTATGACAGTGACTCTAAACCTTTTTGGCTGCCCTACACCTTGTATAAAACTTTGTTACATCTCAAGTACCCTCAAAGCAGACCGAACAGATGGAAAATATTTCTAAAAGGTTTTTTTTTTTCCATAGCCCATGATAAGGACATCAAACATTTGGAGTACAGTCAGCATAAACATGAATATTATTGCAAAAATGAAATAAAAAGGAAAAAATCCATTTGCAGTTCAGTGTCAGAGTTCGGTGGGAAACTTGACCCTGTCTTCCACTGATGAGCTGCGCCATCCTCTGGGGGAGTGCTGCAACTGCACTTTTTTTACAAGCTGAGTTTGCTTCCTGCGTTTGGTCTTAATGTGGGTCATTGCTGAATATGAGGCATCACAGCAGTAAATCCAAAAGGTAACAGTTGGTGCAATGCATGTTTTCCCAAGTCAGGGTGCTCCTTCTGAGTGACACACGGAACTAAAATTCCGGCTCTTGGGTAGTTCTTTAAAGTAAGCATTATCATATACACATGTTATTATAGAGTTATTAACAGGGGATGCTTGTTTGTTTTATACTAATAAGGAAATAGTCTCAGTATAACTAGCCAGCTCATTAAACCTGTAACTTTATGCAAGATACATATTTCGCCATGCATTAACATTGTTTAATATCAGTGGCGGACCATGCCCTCTCACCGTGGGCCTTCAATTCCCGAAATCTGCCCCCACACCCCCCCTTCCCCAACCACGCGCAAGCATCCCCGCTGAAAACAAAAACAAAACAGCCAAACTGCCACCTCAGCAGGCTACTCGTACATTCCCAACTGTACTGGGTTTCACTAGAATGATAGCTATGGCATAAAGCTACAGCAAAGTTACAAAAAGTCACTCTGAAGAGATTTAAAACCAAGACTCACTCATTTGATACTAGATATAGCATATTTTAGCGAGGCTAAAATTAATTAGAGTTGGACTCTGTGCTAGCTGTTAGCCATTTGAAGCGATCGTAATTAGCCTGTGTAAGCGATTGTAATTAGCCTGTGTAAAACTAGCTCAGAGAAATTTCGCTGAGAAGCTTGAAATTCACAGAAACAGAGTTCATATCAAGAATTCCAGTTACGACCAATATCTAACTCTGTGCTAGCTGTTAGCCATTTGAAGCGATTGTAATTAGCCTCAATAAAATGCCTTGTGAATCCTTTGCCTGGTTGCTGGAGTCCCAACTTTGCTTTTGGTCTCCCCCTGTTAACAATTTCAAGCTTCTCAGCGAAATTTCTCCGAGTAAATGGTACACTTAAACTACTGACAAAATCAGTTTCCGTTGCCGTCTCTACAACATCTCCATCAGCCATTTTTTTAATTACGGTAACCTGTTAGCTAACGGCTTCACTTTAGCCTGCACAAGCCTCTGATTGGTGAATAAAAACATGATCACAGGGTCCACTACAGAATATCCAGCATACCCCGTACACTTAGCTTACACAGATCACAAATAATAATAAATAAATAAATAAATAACTCCATTTGGTACCTTCCTGCTGCAACATCATTGAATAAGTTAATAAATGTCACAAGGAAAATGACATGATTTTCTTTTTGTGAGAGAGTGGGGAGTTATACACGCGGAGCACTGTCTTCGGCATGTATTAACTTGGTTCATGGCCGCAGTACCTCAAGCTGTTTTGTGTTCAAACTAATGAAAATCCCAGAGAGGCTTTCAGATTTCAAATTGTATTGTCAGGGTTCTACATTATGAGTTACTGAAGTTAGCAAAAGATAGTTGGCCAACTGTAATTCTCCTGTGGCTTATATTCTGAAGAACCACCATACTATCAACTGATGTGGGACAGGGGCGGGGGCAGCGTCCTCATTACCATGCAAACCAAAATTAATCACATGAAATAGATCATCACCAAACCAAGACTGTAAAACTATGAACAAATGATACAAATACTGCTGGATTATTGCCTTATTCCAGAAGACCAAAGCTTCAGAGCATGCCTTTCTCAGTGGCCAGGCTGGTAGGCCTGAGCCTGCTGTTTACCTGGCTTTCATCATCTAAACGCTCCAGATGGAAGGCTACAGTTTGCTCTCAGGCACTTTGTTCCCTGTGTAGGATGTGAGTTCTGTCTGGTTATTAACTAAAGCACCAGCCCCTATACCTTTGTACTGCTGTAGGCCCGTGGTCTGCGGAGGACAAAGAACTGAGAGCATCCAACTGTATACAAGTATCGCATGAGATGATAGCACAAAACTACCCAACGGCATGAGACAGTAGCAAAAGGCTATTCAATAGCATAAGAGTATGACATCAGACAACAGCACAACACAGTTCAATAGCGGTGTCATAGCAAGAGTATCGCATATGACAATAGCAAGACTATTCATTAGCGTACGTGAACCATGAGACGTTAGCACAAGGCAATTGTCATGCAATACTCTTATGCTATTGAGTGTAACATAGGACTGTTCAATAGCCTGTTCAGTGAATGGCTGCAGGCTGAGGAAATTGTGTGATGGCAGCTAACAGATATAGCACATAAATAATTTTAACAATAAAGAGACAAATTTGATTTATTCTGATCAGAACAAAGAGAAAAAGACATCAGTTGAAACTTAAGGCCAGCTGCCTGCCTAACCTGTTACTAGCTCAAGCGCCACAAGCCACTTACGCTATTGAGTTTAAGCAAATGATACAGTCTTTCAATTCTTACACAATATTTGTTTTTTACCAACATCAAGGACTGCCAAACTCAGGAATTTGTATAAAACTTGCTTGATCTAATTTCTCAAAGTACATAGAAGTTAGACTGAATCTGGGCCTAACTGTCTGCATTGAATGAGTGTGAGATATCAGTACATCTGTATGGCAGTCAAGTATATGACAGTCATCCATTTCAGGGGAAAGGAGAAAAGAAAACTGACAAAGCCCTGAACAGAGCACAGATAAATGATGTAGCTCTTTTCTCAAGTGATGCTTTAAAAGCCTAGTTAAAAATGTGGGTTTCCTCAATGCTTTTAAAACTGGCCCCAGGATTTGTTAAGGTTACTGTCGTAGACAGTGTTCATTTCTCTGCCTGCATGCTGTGGAAAGTCTTGAGAGTTTCATTAATTAGACATTCTGCAAGAGAGTGTGAGTCCTTATGATTGCAAAGGGATAATGAGTCCATGCTGTGTTAATGCCAATCATTTTATCACGGGAACTTCATTCCAACCATTTTGCTTGGTTTTGAGAGTTTGCTTTGCAATTATAGTGTATCATCCTTCAAGCTTCTCATAAGCACACGTCACATGTTTATTTATTTATTAAATGTAATGAGGAATAGAGACAATTTCATCAGCACATTTTTTTAGAGTACCTCTACTTTTCACTGTCTTCACATTTCCAAATTATGTTTTTGTTGTGTTTCGTTCATCCTCATGTACCAGTCATCCATTTGAGCAGCGTGGCCGTGTATCCACAGTACTTGCGTGAAAATGTATTTATTTTTTATTAAATGTTGTTTTTATTTCTGTCCGTGTTTCGTTTCAGGTGTTCACAGGGCAATTCGGTGACGCACACGGCCTGGCTGAACCGGTCCAGCATCCTGTACGCAGGGGAAGACAAGTGGTCCGTGGATCCCAGAGTGAGCCTGGTGGCTTTCAGCCAGGAGGAGTTCACCATAAAGATCGAGAACGTGGACGTATCTGACGAGGGCCAGTACATATGTGCTGTTCAGACCCGCAGCCGGCCCAGAACGACATCCGTGCACATCATCGTCCAGGGTAACGTACACTTAACTTACAGCTTTGCAGCTGTCGCACTGCTACTGAAGTCCTCTTGCCTGTCCTTGACTACTGCAGGAGCTGTTTGCATTTGTGTGATTACTTCAAAAACAGATATGCTGCAATATGGAATGCTCTCTATACATAGTTCACCATGTTTAACTTAATTTTGCTGTACAATAACCAATAAATAAACCGACAAAAAGAAGCAATAGGAAAATGGAGGCAAAACTGATCATTTGTGTTGTTAAGAAAGTTGTTTAATGAAAGATATGGTTTTCAAAGACACATTTTTAAATTCATTCTGATTACTCACTACCTCACTACCCGGCTTTTAGAAAAATGAGGAAATAACCAGGCAATAACCTTGAAAAAGTTACTGCTTCACAAAAATCAACATTATCGTCAAGGTTAACATGAATATCATTCCTGCACTGCATTTGCTTTCAAAATACAGTAAGCCTTCCAGGTTATTAGCCTATTCATTGGTTCTCCTGTTCGTAGGTATTTCAGATATTTGAGATCATATTTGAGACAGAACTCAATACAGGGTATGGATTAAGCAGTCATTTTCTGTGTTCTGGCATGCATGTATTATTATTTTTTTTACAAATTACAGTTTATTTCTGCTTGGATATTATCTGTCAGACATGGTAACATGAGTGAGCCAGGTATGGATTTCTGGTATAGCCTCCTGTGAAATCCAGGAGTTTGAGCCGTATGTTTTAATGAAGTGGGTAATAGTATTAGAAAGGGATCTAACATTACAACACCTTTGAGAAATTTTTTTTCTTAATGAGTAATGAGCGGAATTCTGTTCAAAGTGACTGATGGGGATGTCAAACCAGTGCACTGGTGCATTGAATGAAAATGGAGAGGGCTGAACATACAGAGGCTTCTTCTGGGAGCTTGTATGGCCAACCTGTGATTAAATTACAACAGCAGGGAGGGGGAGAAAAAAAGATTCAAAGGCATAACACCTAAATGCACATCACATGCATAATGCATCTGCGAAGAGATCCAAGTGTGTAAATTACTGTTGTTCTCCAAGATTCAATAATCTGCCTCCTCTGTTCCAGTTGGAGATGGCCTATATATTCATTCTGCTGGCTTCAGTGGTTCCTCAGCGTGATTAATTGTTATTCATCCCAGATGGCACTTCAACTACATTTTTGATGTAGAGTGCCGCTACACAGGAGTATTAAACTTTTGATCACTGAGGATCTTTACAATGACTATCAGTAAATAAATAAATAAATAAATTCATTTAATACATTAATTAAAATATCCAGATGTCCCCCTGAAAGGCTACTTGCAGGAGCACTCCCTATGCATGGTTGGTCCATTTATCATCACTAAAATATTTAATTGAAGGCAATTGTGAGCCCTGTGCTTTACCACGTTTGAGCATCTAGCCTACAGAAGATTTATTTTCATCTGAACAAGGGGTTCCTCTGTACTGTCCTCCTATATCAAACTAATACTACATACTACAGGAGACAAACGATCACTTAATCAGTCTAAGTTTGTTTTGGCTCTCAGATGGTCAGAAAAACCAGCCAGCGCTGTTCTTTGCGAACACTTTTGCGGTCTGCTTTGTGAATGCTGTCTGCTGCACAGTATTGTCTGCACATTCAGAGTCTTTTACTTCCCTCCCCCTGCCAGTACAAAAGAACATAAATACCAGTACATATCAAGAGATTATAATCTGCACTGACACTGGTCAACACACAAAACACTGAATCTAAAAAAAGACTTCATACATAGCAAAGACTAGCTGAGGAAATGAACAGCTTCTGCTGAACAGTCTCTCTCCTCCCACTGAAACACCACTGCTGTTACACGCCTGTACTTAAAGCAGTTATCCATTTCATTTCATTAAATTATCTGATGTTTTAGCACATGTCAAACTCTCTCCACAAATCCATTACTTCAGTTAGAATTTGTAGTAAAGGCTAATACATTTTGAAAGTTAAATGATGAGGGTTCCCAAATATATCATGGAATAAACAATTAGTTTTAAAATTCTCAGTGCATCGTTAATAAAATAAATAGATAGACACGGCTATATCTTTGCAGGTATAACCATTCACTGGCAGCAAAGTTTATCGGGTTATTATTTAATGGACCATATTTGCAAAATAATCACCATTTCTGTTCTTTTTACTTGTGAGTCCAGCTCCTCTGCTACCGGACCACAGTGTTACTCCCCACCCAACACACACTGACATGTAATGGTCTGTGCTTTGGCATCTTTCTGCTCTTAGCAAAACTGGTCAACAACAGATTGGCCCTTTAGCACAGGCTGACAAAAGCTGCCCTGTTGCCTTGGCAACGCAAAATTCGGAAAGAAGGGTTTGAGGGAGCTTTGGGACACTTAACACGAAGGTCAGCCGTATATTGTTTGAACTTCGTCGTATTTCCGAAACGACTGCATGGGCATTTCACAAATGGGACAGTTTGAGGGCACTTCTGTAGCCTGTAGCATGCTTCTATCCATTCTGAAAAAGTTCTCTAATGAAAAGTACAGGTCCTTGCATAACCTGGTGCAGTGTATGGGTAAATCAGTACTCATTTGGTGGAGAGAAAAAAATACACTTGGGGGGTCTGTTTTATTACTTTTGGAAGAATGCAAAGAATGGGAATGCTTAATGCATGACTTTTGAAACTTGAAAAGATTTGTAATGATGTGTCAAATTAAAGCACATCTCTTCTTATTGTCATTATAATTCAGCCCTTAGGAGGCTGTTCAAACATTTCTATTATTCTTAACATTTAACAGACCTGGTCTTAATCTTTCCAAAATATGGTCTTCCCTTTCGCTGACAGTGTCCAGGGTGATCGTGCTTCAAAGCGAATGAAAATTTTATGATCATTTTTATTGCATTTGAAAGATTTCACATAAGTGGTAAGCTCAAGCCCGAGGAATGTCCAGACAGGAGCTTAATTGTCAGCGCAGTGGCGCGGAAATAAAGGTCTGAACAGATCGAGAAGGGGTAATTAACTGCTCTGATGATGTAGGCCAGTACATCCAATCATCTGGCCATTGAACACTACAGTGAAGTCTGGAAGAATTACAGATCAGACATTGTCTAGTGCTTCCCTCTGCTGCTGACCAGTCAGCATCAGTCTTGTTTCTTACAGCACAATTCAAATTGTTTAAAACATTTTTTTTTTTTTAACTTTGAATGGAAGTGAGAGTTCCTTTCATAGGGAAGATGACATCGTGCGAGGTGTCAGTGAGAAGAGTAGAAAATGGCAGGGTAGAGCTGAAACATCAGTAAGTCATTGCTGATGGTGATCATTCTGAGCGGAGCCGATGCAGGCTGCACAAATGACCTCACCTCTCCAGCTGTATATACCAACAGCCCTGCCCTTCTTCAACCCCCATACACTCCAGGCAGAACTTTCCCATAAGTGCTGCCCTAGGACCAGTTGTGCTGCTTAGCTGATAATGGTTAAGGTTAGAATTGCAGTTAGAGAACCTGATGCTAGATCAGCACTCATGGGCTACTTACGCCTCTAACTCCCCACACACACTTAACAACTGTTTTCCCACCTCCCCCTCTGTTGCTAGGCGAAGAACCGAAGATGATCAAAAAGGCCACTCCTCCTGTTTCTGTTTACTCACAGTAATAGCGCAAAGCCACTTAATCGTCGGCTACTGACGAGCCAGCAGACACCCGTGTGGTGAGAGCTCCACTGCTCTGCCCATGATAGTCTTTGATGTCTCTCCTTCAACTGAACATTTACACCCACTGTTTCATCTTTTTTCACCATCTTATCCCCTCATGCATTGTCCCTTAGATCTTCATGGAATGTGATACCTACCTTACACACAGAGAGTGGGGAGGGAGTGAAAGCTTCAGGGTTTGAAATATGGAGTGCGTTTTCAAGTCCCTCGGGTCTTTAGTATCTGACTAGGGAAACTCAGGAAGCGGGATTAAGTCATACATTTGTGTCCAGTGGGGTCCAATGCATCTGTAACGTGTAATAAATGAAAGCTGTGTGAAGTTTGTGATTCATTGTATGCACAGAGAGTGACCTCATCTCTCCCGTCCTCCTGAGAACCGTTTCCATGGAGAGTGGCGGAGCTATTTAAATGTTCCTGTGCATTAACGTTTCCTGAAAAAAAAAAAAGGAGTGGGACCTGGTGAGATTAATCTGCCGTACAAATTGAAGATCACTTCATTAATGGGCTCCTGCTCTTTTCCTGAGCAGGACTGAACTTTGAGGGCTTTGGAGCTGTAATCAAATTGAGCAAAGGCTTGGGGCTGGCTGCTGTTGTACTGAAGTCGTGCGCAGGGGAAGAGGGGGGTTTACAGTGATTTGGGATGGCAGAGGTGGTGGTGTTGACCCGTCAGATCTATTTTTGTAAGAGCAGTTTGAACGGCAACATCCCCCTCTGAGGTTAGCAAATAGCACACATGCCTGATAAATGGAAGTCGTTCCAGCCAAAATATTGTAGCACTTGTCCGCACACTGTGGATTTGTTTGTGTGGAGGGGATTACGTGGACTGTAGATGGTTGTGAGGGGTGCTTTAAAAGATAAAGATAAAAAAAAAACATAAAAATGTCAGCCATTTTGTTTGTTTGTTTTTCCTTTTTATCCTGGGTTTGTTTGAAAAAGACTAATAATGTGATAATTAGTTCTGCCATTTGCATACGAGTAATAACAATAAAAGGAAGGGACTAAAAATGATATTTGTACTGTGATGGCAGAACAGGGATATAACTAAACCATAAAAAGTAAGGGAAAAAAGACCATGAGAAAGGACCGCTGGGCCACACTGCAATTTACGATAGCGATCCAACAGCATTTTGTGTGTGAGAAGGTGAGATTGACCTGGTATCACTGCACCATAAGAGTATTACAGGACCCTAGTGTTAACCTTACAATGTGTCACAAGGACACGTACTTTGAAAAGTTATAAAATAAAGCTGGAAATGAGAAAAGCTAGTAGATGCTCACAGAAGGTGGTAAAATACATGCCATTGAACAATGACTCGACAATGACTTCAAAAAGAGCAGTACACTAAAAATATAAAGGACAGGAAACAACTACTGTTGAACTTTTGTAAGTGATCCCAATTCAAAAGAGAATATGCTCAGCAAAGCTTATCGAGGTTGGACAGCAGGGGAGGAGAACTGAATGACTTCTTGGCAAAGAAAATCAAGCCTCTTTGAGGAAAAAAAATATCTTCCTACCCATAAGATAGAATTGATAAAAAATGATTTAGAACAAGGAACATACTCTTTTCTGCTCTGTCCCAAACCTCTGTTTCTCCCAAATTCATATTAGCAGAGTAGATTATAGGCGGTAGACAATAACAAATTGTAATGATGTGCTGAAGTAATGGAGTAATTAAGATATGATACCTAACGGCTATCACAATCTGTGTTGCAAACTGCAGGGGATTCATTTTCTGAGTTTATTGAAAATGCTGGCGCGAATCATGCAAGATTAAAATGGCCTTAATGCCACCACCGAGGAATGTTTGCATTTAATAATTCCGCTTACTGTTTCGTAATGAAAGGTTCTAATGTTTCTTGACATTCCCAGGTGGGTCTCATATAGAGAAAACATAATCAAAATGCAGATTGTGTTAATTCATTTGGCCATTGTTGTGTGTGTGTGTGTGTTTTCACACTGAATTCAGAAAGAACTCTTAATCTATAGATGGTCTCACCTGAAATCCTAACCTAATTCAATGTCATCAGCCTTTACTCAAGTGCTGCATGGGCATCTTTTCAGGTGAACAACAGCAACAGATTTGTGTGCATTTGTTTTTTTTTCTTTCTTTCTGTCTTTCTTTTCTTTGTCTTCACATTTCTAGTGAAAAAAATTCTTACTTTTTGATGTAATAATAACAATAGTAACCAACCAACCATTGTAATACGAACATAACGAATATGTCTGCTATTTCTATGACTCCATTTTACTCCTGCAATGTATTCAATACATAAACAGGAATAAGAACCACAGGACATTGTCAGCTTTGTGATCCTCTTTTTTATTGTTCACTTTTAAACCATTAAAAGAAAAACAAACTTTTGAAATCTTGGCTGTGTAAGGCTGTACAAAGATGTGTGTGTGTGTATGTGACATATAAACTAAAGGAAGCGATCTGTGCTCCTAGTTTTTAGTCAGTATATTTACCAAACCAGAAGTTTTTATATGTCATACAGCATTTTTCCTTTATAACATGCCAAAAATGAATTTATATCTACATGATTAAGTACACATTATGCCTCACAGGAGTATGTATTGCATATTAAGGGTCTTTCAAATGACTAAGGCTTAATTATTTGTACTAAACAAGCATATAGAGTGCTGTGCCATTTAGGTAGACCACATGAGGTATGCATAATACTGAGGTACGTCTCACACTCATGTTTTCAGTCCCATCATGAGATCAAGGGAGGTGAAATGTCAAGGCGGGACGTCATTTTTCACAAAAATTAGTTATCAACATTTCATTTGCCCTGCGTTTCCTGCTAGCAATGCTCTGTCCGGCAGCAATTTCACAGGGACTGTTATGTCTGTCTGGCAAATCACGTTCCACTGAGCCAATCATGTTATACACATAAGCAGCAGAGTGCACACAAAACCCAGAGTGTAACAGAAGCACTGCTTGGTTCTTCTTGAGTGTTTAGTCCATCATGTTTACATTTTCATACTCCAGTAAAGGGGATAATATGAGGGACATGTGGCTTTGTGTTATCACATGGAATTATAAGGGCATTATTTTGGGCAAATATAGGTACAATTTGTGGGGAAAGAACATCACCCTGCTTTGTATTGAGCAGTCACGGTAATCATCAGTAAACGGAGATCTCCATCCTCGCTGCATCTCGGCTGTATATCACACCTCCACCTCCTAACTGGCCCACTTGTTTGCTTCAAGGTGGCAGGTACCTCTCCGCACATCTGCTCCCACCGTCAGGCTGGAATAGCTTGAACCGTGACCTGTCACAGAACACAACATTGTGCCAGTTCTCCTGTGGCCAGGTCCTAGTTTGTCTGAATGCCCAGGCAAAATGCTTTGCCTTACACTGGTTATTCAGCAGCCAGCCCCCAGGTGATTGGTGGGCCAAGATGCTTTCATCCAAGAAGTGCTGTCTTACTGCATGGGAGCTGATATGGCACTGCCTTTTTTGAGCCAAATTTGATTTTTGAATAATTCCTTACACACACACACACACACACAAACACACGCACGCACACCCCTCCTGCTGAGGGGAACTTGATTTCCTAGGGTAAAATTCATACCATATTGATACAGCATGAAGAACAAAAATTGGACCCGGTACATTTTTCATTAACTTTGATAGCTGTTTTGTACATCGAAGAGCCCCATCTGTACATCTGTACTGTCCAGTTCTTTCTTAGTCAATTTTTTTTTTTTTTTTTTTTTTTCCTGCTCGGTCTGTATGATGTTCTTGTTTAGAACAAAAAAGTAGCACAAATAACTTCCTGTGTTTTTTAATGCCTTTCAGAAAATAATTTTCCTCATAAAAGGAGAATGTAACTAAAAATGTCAAGATCCCTGTTATAGGAGGCTTTTTGATACAAGGTTTTCTACTCAGAACACATGCTTTTGTTTGCATTTATTCAAAAGTACAACCTTTTACATTCAGCCAGTGAGTGGCTTAGTTATTATTATTGAGGTTACAAGACTTCAAGGCAAATCATCAGCCCTTATGCAACTGAAAAAGTACAATTTCTAATCTGGAATTTTCCGGTTATTTCTAGTCTGGCAACCCTGGCTTCATCCTTACAGTTAGTCTAAACAACCACTTATAATGCACTTATTAATGCTTTATTAGGCATTTGGAAAGGCATGGTATAATAATGTGTTACTGTGTTACAGACATGGGAATCAGAGTATGTATGTTCTGCTGCCGTTAATAATAAACAAATGTAAATTAAAGTATGAAACTCGGTAGAGGCTTCCTGTTTCTCTAGGGTATATAATAGGAAATAACACAGAAGAAATCCATTAGCAGCATGGATTATCAAGGGTAGGGTCAGAGATTTCTCCAGAAAATGCAAACAAATGGTCATTTGCTTCCACAAATTGTGAGATGGTTATAATATAATACACAATAATGTAGAATCCTTTATTAAGGAATTACTAATTAAGGTGAGTGGTACTGTGGAAACCCCTCAAGGAAGAGGATACGTGTGTCTTGCATTCACAAGTTGTAAGTCAAGTGGTTTGCGAGTGTTGTATCATGTTTCCTATTGTTCAATCAGCTGTATGAATGAATATGAAGGGCACTTTTATCATCCGTTCATTTCCATCACATTGGAAAGCAGTCTGATGCAGCTTTTGCTATAGTATTGTTTGGGAGAGAAGAAAAACCTCATTATCAATTATGTCTGGATCAAGGAAGCCAAGCTCACTTCATACAAAATTACCGTTTCCCACCAGCTGAGATTTTAGTTTGAATCTAGACAGCAGCAGCATATAGTGCAAATGATTAAAATTCAATATTACAGCCTGTTGACTTAGAAACCCTTTGAACCCTCAAAATCCCCATTCAGTGGCAAGGAAAAGGCAGAAATCTATTAAAATTCAATTTAACATGGTTTATCTTGCATGGAGGTCTGAGGATTTCAGCAGCAGTAAAACACACAGGCAGATCTCTTTATTGGCTGGGTGACAGACTTCCACAGTGAAAAATCTCCATTTGCTTTCAAAGGAGATATGAGCATTATGCAGCAAAATCAGAAATAGGACTGACTAGAGAACAGCGTGGGAGCAAAGTAACACAACTGTTATGAAGGCCTGAGTTTCGTATATTGAAAATCAACTGAACAAACTCAATACACTGTATTCCAGACATGAGAGACAAGCCAACTAACAGATGCACTCGACAGATCAATAGTGATGCAGAGAACTATATGTGAATGTTGAGCAGATGCAGCTATACACGAGCAAATTGTTGCAGAAATTGACATAGCATAGGTTAAAGCGATACGCATGTCAGTGGAGGAGAGGAACCGGATACATGGAACATGATGATATAAGGAGGAGGAGGAGAAGGAATGAAACAGTCACAGAACTGTAGATACTGGATGAATGGCGAAACATGCTCTGTGTTGCAAGCCCAGTGCACACACAGGACAAGCCCACGTGACCAGGTCTGCCGAGTTAGTAATATTTATATTACCTGCAGGGGAGCCTGTGGCTGTTTATAATGTGTTTAATGTCAGGGTCAGGATGAGACAAAATGGAAAAAGACAGAAGCAGAGGTTGTATGTATAAGAACCGTAAGGCTATGGGTAACTCTGTAATCTGAGGGCTTTTGTGAATGGAACTCAATTGCATCAACAGAGTACAATACCAGCAAGAGTACAATTCCATTCTGGGAAATTATCGATTAACTTCGATTGACACAAAAATGAAAGACTTACTGATAATTTCCCTTCAAATCACCCCCAGCCATCACACATACTGTAGGTCTACACTTACATATCTCTGTGTAAAATGTGTTAGGAGGTATAACAGTAAGAAGTAGGCATTGCCACCCAAAGTTTCTTGATTAAATTCCCAGGTGGGCATAACCACTGTTGTACCCATAGGAAGGCTACTTTACCTGCCTTTATTCAGAAGAATATCCAGCTGTTTAAATAGATAATATACATCCTATAATTTCACATAAGTCACTGGAATCTGGTAAGTAAATGTACTGTAATGTAACAGTAGGTGAAAAACATGAAAAAATGCAAGTTATTCAAGACATACTAGGAATATACTATTGTGGAGGAAACCCATGTCACAATGCTGAACACATGCTAATTAGCGTATGCGTACATTAAGGGGCATTGCCAAGGTGATGCCTGCTCTCCATCCCCTGAATACGAAGATGTCATTCATTGTTCTTGTCTTCTTTGTGGTAAACTACAGAATTCCTCCCGAATGCCAAGGTGACAACAAAGACATGAACTTGCAAGACGTTAATTGAAAGTGTAATTTAATTTTTCAAATTCAATAGTAGGTAACTAGGCTTTACAGCAGAGGAAAATGACAGAGGTTTACAGAACTGAGGGGTACAAACAGGAAGAGAGAGACAGACAGACTACAACAATGACACAGACAAGATCAAGTAAAGCGTGGAGATAGACATCAAAACACTGAGATCACTTAATGAAACCAACAGAGACATTACTGAATGAAACCAACACAGAGATCAGTCAGTCAAAACATCACAGACATTACTGAATGAAACCAACATAGAGATCACTGAGTGAAACCAACACAGAGATGAATCAAAACACAGTGATCACTGGATCAAAACAACACACGGATTAGTGAATCAAACAACACAGAGATCAGTGAATCAAAATAGCACAGAGATTACTGGGTAATACAGCACAGTTGCATTGCAGTTCTCAATCTCTGTGTACATTCATTATCTTACGTAATGTGATACTTTTAACATCCACAACACAGCCTTGCACATTTTTAAAATCTTGCTCACACTTGCAGTTTATGGCACTCTCACCTCCACCTGTGTCATCTTGTCAAATATACATTTTGCTGAAAAAAAAAGTCCCAACCCTGCCCACAGCAATAGATTCAAATCCCACTGCAGCAAAAATGTCAGCATCATTCGCTATTCCTACCCACATCAAAGCAACACAATGCTGATAGGGCAGGTAGAATTCAACATTTATTTTCATCACCAACACTTGCCTTTCAGATGCGATTACTTCCTAATCACGATCCTGGCATATTCACATTGAATGCACCTGAACCTGCATCTAATTTCTGAAGCATTTCAGCCAGACCTCTTTATTTATTGTTGCAGTGTCTTCATCCGTACGCATTCGGTTGCAGATAAGACTTCTTTAGATTTCTTTCAATGAGGGTTTACAGGAGGGTAAAACAAGTGTTGTCAAGGGATTATAAAGCCATCATCTGATTTAATTTATATTCATAATTCAAACCAATACAGGAAGGGAGGATAAACTCTGAGTTAACAAAAGTACTTCAGCACTTTCTGAACCAGCTAGTTTGCGTCTTGAGTAACCATTCTATTCGGCTCACTTTAACGTTAATGGAACATTTTGTGTTTAAAAAAACTGTAAAAAAGTATGTACTGTATTTCTATCAGGAGATAAAGAGCCTAGAAGGAAAGGTGGAAGGGAAAGGAGGTGGATGAAGGGACACAACTGGACTTCATTTTCTTTTGGATGTTCATATCAATTTTGCCCAGGAATGCTCTGTGCTGCCAGCTTCCTCTCAGACTGGAACAGAGTCCTGTGCATTTGCACAGATATTTGGTCGGATCTCTCAGGTCCTATTGCAGGACTCAACTCCTAGGCTTGCTGTTTTGCAATACTGTGTGCGGTTTTAGGAAACTCCACACTGTCTGTAGCCAAATTAAAACCCATCTGGCAATCACACCTCATGCCATCAAGTCTAAACCTGGGAGCATCTGTGGCTTGAGGTGTAATGAATAGCTTATAGACAGTGACAGATGGGCCAGATATACCAAATTCTGTACATTTTAATCAGTGTCTGGGTCAGAGTACTTATATTAATATTACACCTGGTTGTAACATTATTTTTCAAACATGCTGCAGAGGTAAGCACACCCTGTTCATACACACCTTATAGTAGGTTTTCTTTTTTTGTTCATAAGCAACTGAAGTTTTGATTTCATCTGGGCCTCTATGCCACATATGGAAGGAAAAAAAAAATCAACAGAGCACAGCAGATGCAATTGAATTTGGATTAGAAATCAACTTAACATTTCAAGCACATACTCTATTAGCTTTTAATTGAACCATTTGCTTGTAAATTTGCATCTGCAGCTCTAATGTACAACTGCAGTTTTAAATTATTTCATAAAGCCAAGATCTTAATTTTCCTCTGCTTGTTGTCTTTACTGCAGTGTTGAATGCGTTTTAAGTGGTATAATTGTCAACATGTATGTGTGTATAGTATTAATGCATTTTGAAGGACTTGCAACTAGGAGGCTATTCATCTTGTATAATATGGTCAAACATTCTGAAATAAATCACATGGAAATGCTCCAATGGCTTCAGACAGTTTGTAAAAAAGATGATTTAATTTGAAGGCTCTTCCTATACCTATTGTGCCCTTATGCTGGACTTCTGTCTTGCTAAGTTAATCTAATTATGAGGGTAAATAGCATTGATCAGGCACTGTATCCAAAGGAAGCTATGAATAACTATTTTAAGCATCTGCTGTATATACACACATCCCATCTGTTATGCACAATAAGGCTGCAAACACTTCACACATTGTCATTCCACCCAACTGCCAGATGAAAGGTATATCTGAAAAATCTATATTTACATTCAGTATTTTTCTTTTGTTGCTTTTTTTGTTATACTTAGTTGTAATGCAAATGATTAACTGTGTAATATAAATATGCAATGGAGATTTTCAAACCAGTTATACATTATAAAAAAAGCTCTGTGCTTGAAAGCAATTCTGTATTTGCTTGACAGGGAAATCCTACCAAGGAAGAAACAAAGATATATTTAAGGATGAGAAATGAGGACTGAATGAATGTTGTGGGACGGCACTCAGTTGTCTGTTGGTTCCTTTTAAAAAGGGTGTGATGTTTCCCGTTGGCCGGCAGAACCAGCAGAAATGCGTGTTCTGGATTCGGCGGAGGCCTGTTCCGGTGGGGCACTGATGTGTCCGGTTGGATTATTTCTCCTATAAATTCTGCCCGTGGCGCTGATCCGTAGGGTGATATCAGTTGACTGGCGGACAGGACGCGAGGGAGACAGATGATGCTGTCGACTCTGAAACCCAGGGTCAACAGACAGACAATGTGCAGATTTTCTATGCAGAGGTGGCCAGGAGTGCTATCTATTCAGCTGACAGACCGACAGGCACACACACACACACACACACGCTTCTCTCTCTCTTGCTCTCACATATGCGCACAAGCATACACACACACACACCTCTCTTTCTCTTGTTCTCTCTCAACCACACACACACACACAATTCTCTCTCTTGCTCTCACATATGCAAACACACACACACACACACACACACACACACACACACACACACACACACACACACACAAATATATGCACTTCTATCTTACTCTGTGTCACCCACACACAAACACACACAGACAATCACTCTCACACACGCACACACAGATTTCGGAGTAGTCCATACTGAGTAGTGATTACTTCTGAATGATCTCAAACCAGCTTCCCATGAGGCATGAGTATTCAGAGCAGGAAAGCGAGGCAGAGAGCAGGGGCATCAGGCTGGCAGCCAGTGACCCAGTTTCTCCAAAGCTTGACTCCGTTACAGACTGGCCACCCCATGGAGAGTGCAGCCCTGTTAGCCTCTGTGAGCCTTGCACTGACCAGACCCTTTTTCATGCTTTCGTAGTGGCAGGCTTTGTAGACAGTCTCGTTTCAGTTTATCTTCACCAATTTGCACAGATTCAAGAGGTGGCAAGGTTAACATCAGAGATAATGCCATTTATTAGAAGTACACTTTCTTATAATATTAGGTGATTTGGCATTGTTCATAGCGATGGATAATACATACATCGGTTTCTGTGAAATTGTAGGAGAGGCAAGCATGGAAGAACACAGAGGGAGTCATAAATATACTTAGGAAATATTTATGCAATTTTATATATGCATTTTTACAATAACTGACTAGGATTATGGAGGGCTGCTTACCACAACATTAGTGAATGAAGTGTCCTGTGTTTATATGCATACACACGTGTGTTTGTGTGTGTTCAGGTACATAGATAAAACCCATCTTAAAGGGATGGTTACCCATTACTGTTGTTTTCCTGTTATGTGTGCTAAGGGCTTGGCTTTTCCCTGCCCGCAGAAATACTCTATTCCAAGTCCATTTTCTCCTCCTCAGCGATGCAGAATAAGTAAGTCTCTCCTCTGAGAAAAATAGTGTTCGGCGTGGCAGTGGAGAGGTGAGGCGAAATGATACTGGGCCTGTCGCCGGGAGCTCGGGATTGGTGAAAGCGTGTGGAGCCGTGCTTTCTCCGCTCCTGCACCCGTGCTGCTGCATCGCCACAAAAGCCACCGACAGACCTCTGCGTCCCAGCGATACGCCGCGTATTCCCCGGACCGCGGAATGAGATGTCCGGAAAAAGCGAGGCACATAAAACAACCTCTTTCCGCTCCCCGTAGCTGTCAGCGGCGGAATGGAATTGGTGTGGAAGTGCGTTTGGGTACCATTCAAAATGTGTTATCCATCCTCTAATTTCTATTACTTTGCGGAAAGGCGCTATCAGTCAAGAGGTAATGAGATACACAAATTAAAACTTGCTAAGTGGATACTAGAGGCAGTGAAGACAGTAAAACTGTACCGAGAAAAAGATAAAAGCTTAGTTGCTCAAGAGAGCATTTTTATTGCACAATCGATTTAGTACTTTGACAGTGGGAATAAGGCCTCTTAACATCCTGCTTTTATTCATCGTTGGTGCTCAAAGTAAAACCATTTTGTCGACAGAAAGAGATGGAGCATTTTGTTGGCTGGCTCTGGTAACTACTATTATCTGCAGTGGCAGTTCTGTGGTTGAATGTAATGGCTCTCTCCGTGAGACAGTGGGCTTGACTATGGTTAACACTGTGCATCCACTGCAGAAAGAAAAACTGCAGCTGAAAAAAATGCAGCCACAACAAATGTAGTGGAACGTGTAGAAAGACACATTTTTCAACAGAGAATTTCTGCTTGAATTTTGGCTGTGGGATGCAGGTTGATTTACTTGGGTCTCTTTCAACTTCTGCACCTAAAAAAGTTAACAATGTGGCCTCAAAACTGCAGAGGTGTGTCTACATTTTCAGTGTGCAATACAGTAGCCCAGGGGTACAGCTGAGGTGTAAAAGCAGGGACGTACCCAGACTGACTCACATTGAAAATCAGTGACATAAAAACAAATGTACACTGGAGAGGGGAAGTATATTTTGAAAATTAGAAAAAATATCAGCATAAGGGTGATAACCAAACCCATACCCCTGTATTCATTAAACATTACTCCTCAATGTAGATTTTAAAGGAAATGTCAATGTTACCCACATGGCACGATTTCTATCATTTGTTTTGATGATTACTGAACTTACCAAACAATGGTTGTGGGAAAAAATGTATCACATGCCTTTGTTTGCTCAATTGGCATTTGTCCTCAAATTTAGCTATGATTGACATAAGATGCATGCTTTGAAATGGGTGACAGATAAAATCTGGGTGTTTCTGATGACTGGGGCCCAAAGTATTACATTCCACAGTGAAGACTAGAGTACTTCATGTTTTCTAGAGACTGTGAAAAACATCCCGGTACCTAAAAAAAAGTTGACACAATAAGTTCCAACAACAAGCTAGTGTAGATCAAGAAGAGAATTTCCTGCTGAAACTTATAATGGAGTGGCCATGGATAGATGATGGTTTCTGTATATGTGCTCACAATGTTGCAACTTATTTTTATGTCTGCAATCAAATAGAGGAAAAAAAAATCTAATTCATACTTCTGCCAATTTGACTGACAACAACCCCTGATGTTGTTTTTATACCATTGTATTGCCAAGGCACCAATTTGTCTTCTATTTTTTTCTCATTTTTAGTGTCTCCAAAAATAATAAATCTGACAAAGAACATAACTGTGAATGAAGGCTCCAATGTTACCCTGTTGTGTTCTGCGAATGGAAAGCCAGAACCCTCAGTCTCCTGGAGACTTCTGTCACCAACCGGTAAGGACAATCTCTTCTGTGTATTCTCTCCTTGTTTGTTTGTTTGTTCGTCCTTTTGCTACATTCATATTAGTTTGTCTTTTTTAAGTCTGCCGGCATAGATTCTTGAGACTGTAGGTATGCTGAGAGTAACATTGCCATAAAAAAACAAATTTGGGCATATAGCAAAAGAGGTTCTATGGTTCTGTGAGACTGTTTGATTAACTTTTTGCTAATAAAGGGTTAAAATCCCTTACAGACATCCGACTTTGACATCCTTGAAAAAGAATAGAAAGTGCCATACAAACGTACCTCATTACCATCATTTTTGATTTTGTTTCTTAAGTAGACTGACGCATTCAATTACGAGCCTGTTACTTGCATCAGTGGAGATGAGAGGCACACCATAAATGTCATCGTTGGTCATTACTGGTCTCGGAATATGTCACGTTCGCTGATGCTGTCATGTCTGCTGAGAAGCTTACAAGGCCAGCATGGTGCTGGGTTTGTCCTCGCAAAGTGAGGGGACACGTACCATAATGCTATTGGTGATGTTGTTTCTTTTTTTTTTTTCATTATGCTGCTTTTGTCCCTCTATCTGTTTGTGTGTGCTCTGATTGGCCAGCACGACACGCTCCCCGCTGAAAGGGGGGTTTTTAAAATGCAACATTTCGGGCGCCATGTCTCCCCGCGGCCGGCGCGCTGTGACTCTCCTTTTGTGTCATTACAAGGATCTCGGGATTGAAATGTTAATTTGACAAGGATGTGACTGCCCTGTTTTCAGAAGATAAGTGGAAGGGGCTTTGATGGTCTCCCATTGTCACGCGTAGAAGAGGAGCGACCCCCTCCTCCACGCCCCCGCAGCATGCCGAAAGTGTACAGCCCCGTCAGTAACGAGCAACCGTCGCTCACCTTGACGCGCAGAATCCGGCAGCTCCTAACTTTCATTTCAAAGCATATGCAAAACCGCGCGCGCGCCTTGTTTAACACGATTTCATGAAAGCTATTGAAATGCCTTTGATTGTGGAGCTCCTTTTGTGTATTATTTATTTTATGCTGATAGCTCATTGCATGTGAATTTTCAACTTGTTTGCGCAAATGTTTTTTTTTTTTTTTCTTGACTGAAGAAGAATATGCAGCTGATGCTAGGGAAGATGGAGGTAATGACTGTGAAATCAGACTGAGAATGTGCTAACGCTGCTGCTCTAAACTGCAGGCAGTGCTAGCTTCTGTTAGCATCTGGCTGAGTGAAGTTATGCCCCTGCAAAGATCTCAGAAAGGGGCTTTGACTGATTTTGTTGGCAGCTCTGAAAACCTCTGAATGAATCAATTGAGGGTGACAGCAAACACACTGACATCATTATGGACATTTATGTCCCTTTTCAAATGTATTATTTTAAATAAATCATTTTCCAAAAATTCATTACGGACATTGATATTGACTGAAACTTACATAGCATTACATTAGTGAATACAATCTCTTATACATTTACAGAAACAGTGCAAGTTAACCTCCTTGCCCACAGACAACAGTTGGAAAGAGAATTACAATCGTTACAGTACATTGTAGTTGTCACACCCGCTCCCAGTCAGCTAGCTCAGCCACGCCCCGCTCAGCAAGCTCAGCCACGTCCCGCTCAGCCTGGCTCCACCACACCTGTGGGTCATTCTAATCAAGCCCTGCCTTTATAAGGACTCGGTTTTGTTACCTCGTTGTGAGGTATTGACTCTTTGTTCTTTACTGAGCCTGCTCTCTGTTACTCAACTGTGTTGTTCACTGTGTTTTTGACCTCTCGCCTGTTTTTTGGACCTTGCTTGTTGTGATTTTGGATTCTGGTTTTTTGCTTCTCTGATTCCCGTTGACGACCTGTTTTGTCCCTGACCACGCCTTTTGGATTCTGGCATTAAACTGTTAATCGCTCTTGGATCCCAGTCTGTTTCATTACAGTAGTGATTTATGATGTCCTTACGTTTTACAGTTTAAGGCCACCAAATATTATTCTCTAAGAAAATATCAATATTTAACCTTAAATACCTAATTGGCACTTGAGGAGGAGAAAAAAAGCATTTCCAGTAAGTTGAAATTTTATCATCGTGGAACAGCGTTTGGGTCAGAGCGCGATCCTCAGCACAGGTTCAGCTCTCTTTACAAGCTGTGAAATCTGGCCGCTCTCACAGTGTGAGGAGGAAGTGCTCCAACCTGATTGGAGAGGGATAGCAGATAGAATGACTGTTCCCTGCAGTCAGACTTCATGTTCTATGCACAAAAATGTTATGAGACCTTGCTAAATGAATTATTGAAAAGAACAGAAAATGTTCAGTTCTGTACTGTAGGTAAACCCACACTGTGGCAAGTTTCACATTTGCCCATTGTCCCATCTTTCCTATATGTTTATTTCATTTATTAAACTTATTGCAAGCCCCTAGGCCAGGACACTTTTGCTGATGCTGCAAAGACTATTCTCAGAAGCCCAGACTCTTTAACTCCTTATTTATACGTCCTCAAAGCACAGCTTTCACAGGGAACATAAACTCATGTTGTCATCACCATACAATATGAAGGGTACATGAAAGCTCAAACACAGATTCAATCTTTACCATCACATTCTTTTATCATAAACCATAACATGTACCCTTCTAAAATATCAATATCATCAACTACTGCCCTTATTTATTGACACTCTTTGTATTCTGTATTACAGCAGTATCCTAATAAGCTGTCTGAAGTCAAACTTGTATATTTTCCCTTCTTTTTACTGCGAACACAGAAGACACAAACATTTAATGTAGTTGGCTAACCTTAAAAAAAAAAAAAAAAAAAGAGAGAGGGAAACATCTAACCTTCCAATGTTCTCTGTAGCTTTTGTAAGCTTTTGCAAATCCAGTATTACATGTGCACAGCAATAATGTGAAAGGAAGTACTATGTAACCAAGAACTATGCATATAAATTCAGACCACGTAATAATGAGGAGTCCTAACAATGAATTCCAAATATCATAAATATTATAAATTCTGTCTTATGGTAAGAAACATAGAAAGCTTAAAAACATATAAAACCATTGCAATTGTGTTTTTTTCTGTGCTCACTCAGTTTGTGTTGGACTGGAAAAAATAGGTCAGGGATGAAAGCAATGCTTTGATCTGCATTTTCTATGAAAAGCACAGAACTGCTTTTCAAAAAAAAAAAAGAAGAACATTTTCCCTGTTGACACTGAGTTTAGAGGTTATTGACATACTGTTGTGTGACATTTTAAAAAAGAACTGTTCACTACTTTGGTGTATCTATGTTATGACATAATATCTATACTGAAATATACTATCAGTGCATTAATGTTTAAACTACTGTTGTCTCAACAAAATCCTAGCCTTTGTAAATTATCTGGGGCAAGATAATGTCATTGAGACTTTCATACACTAACTAAATTAACATTAGAGGATAACGGAGTCATTCTGCAAGGACTTGGAAAAGCATATTTATTTGTAATGAAAATGATCTTGCACAGTTATGTGGTTCATTGACTGTGTCTTGAACTGGAAGTCTGCTGTAAGAGACGGTCAAGTGGTGTGGGTGGCAGCACTTTCCTCTCAGGGACAAAATGTTCAAGTTTTTTTTCCAAGGAAGCCAGCCACTGCCCTTTAGCTTATCTGCCTAGTATAGATAAAAATAGTATATTTTAGTATATTGGATAGATATAGAAATATCAGCTGATTTTTTCATAGAAATTACAGGGCAAAGGTAAAGAGGTAATATCAACTGTTGAATTTCAAGCTTGGTGGACGTTATTTGGTTGAGCTGGCATCAGTGTCTCGTAGTAGTAAAGATCAGAACTCGTAACCGAAAGGTTTCTGGTTTGATTCCCTGTGGGGGCACTGCTGTTGTTCCCATGGGCAGGGTATTTAACTTACAATGGCCACAGTAATCACCCAGCTGTATCAGTGGGGAATATGTAAGAATGGTAACCCAAGTTGCTCTAGATAAGAGCATCTACGATCAACCACATGTTTTAAAGAAATGTATCATATTAATACCATATTATATCAACAAGAGATATAATAGCTTAAAGAATCAATCATTTTTGTGAAATGTGTCTCTAATTTGACTACAGTTGATGCAGTAGAATGTTTAGGAACTTAACATCTGACATACATTGTTGTTCAATGTAGAAATTTGTAACACATAATGCTGTATGTTTTGTTCAGAGATAAAATAAAATCTATGAAATGGTCCCATCTACACATAAAGCGTACATTTAAACTTAGTGCAAAAAATTTAAAAAGTCATCATCTGTTAAAACTAATGTGTACAATTGTCTATAGTTACAACAGATAAAATGGCTTAAGAATTAATTTAACTTCTTAGTAAGTATTATAACTTGTTTTTTTTTCCTTTTTCCTCACATTTCGGAGAAAAACAAGTACCTGTCTGTGGAGTTTTAATGGACCTTCTCTGTTAGTTGAGAGCGGCTTCCTGAGTCTATTAGCAGTTTGTTGATACCATTCGGCTTGAGCCAAATGATAATTGCTCATTTTCAAGTGATTGAAATTGAAATTCAAGGAGGCCCATGCAGCCAGAGGCAACAGCACCTTCTGTCTGGAAATTAGGAGGTGCCTGTTTTCAATCAGATGGCAGCAGGGGTCCACATGACTAAATTAAAAAAGGGGGTTTTAAAGGATATAGGTATTATAAAGTTATTACAGTTTTCCAGAAAGAAAGTACTTATGATCTCTTCACATGGAGTCTTTGACACATTATAGTGTTGGGTGGTAATATACCAGTATTGATATCAGCAAAAGTTGCTTTGAGTCAATGCTCTGCTGTAGAAGTGCAAGGCTCGTGTCACAGATGGTTGAAGAGACACCATGACACCCAGCATTTGTGCAGTTGTTGTTGAAATTACTTTAATTGGGCCCAAAGTAATAAAGGGCCATGACAGCGGCATGGCATTTGCCTACTAATTAGGTCTCAGGAGGCTGGCAGAATAGAATGGGGTCTAAGTACATTATGGCTTTTGGATCTATGGGAGAAAACTGTATGAGCGATTATATACCTGGATTAGAACCAAGGGAGTCAGTGTTTTGTGTCTGAAGGGTTTGTAGATGACCCATCATTGTGTCAAAATGTTATGCTGCTTCATTTTTTGCCTGCAATTTAAATTTACCAGAATAGCTGTTCTGTCTCCCTGTCTCTCTGTCTCTCTCTCTCTCACACACACACACACACACACATACACACACACACTCACTCACTCAAAACATTTAACAGGCCTTAATTGACATTTATTAACGGGTCCATGCTTTATTCATTATTTTATTGTCACAGAGGCTTGAATGCAAATTGTGTGAAAATGATGTGCAGAGCTTAATAATCAGAAGATGTGTTGATTAAACAAACAGTGGGGGGGGGGGAGGGTACAGGCTATAATTATGAAGACACACCTGCTAATTGGCTCCAGCTCTACTCGAGTGGGTGATAATGCAGCACTGGGCGCTAGCTGGTTACAGAGCATCGAATACAAGTGTATGAACCAGCGGTTAGTGAAGTGTGCTTGAGCTCATAATACCCCTGATTTTTTTAAAAAGGTAATTTACATTAGGCAAGCATTTGCACAAATTTGTGTAGAAAGTCACCGCGGACGTTTACACTGTCTAGCCACGCACCGGACACCAGGGGGAGCTCTCTGCTTCTGCCAGGTTAATGGATATGATCAGGTGGATTGACCCTGTAAAGTGCTGAAAATGTTTACCTGGTGGTCGTTTTTTGGATCACTGGACACATGTATTTATATGTACAGCTTATAGATGTTTTAAATATACTTTATGAATAATCAGTGATACTGTACATCCTGAGCTTCATAATATCAAGTAACTGACATGCATATTCAGACAATAATAGTACATAGTGCATAATATCGCAAGAGGTCTCAACTAATCAAGCTGTTGATGATCAGGTGTCCTTGTTTGCATCTCGTGTCCCGAGGTGTTTATTATTCAAGCTGGTGCCATCTCCAGATGAAACAGCATCGTGACCTGTGTGCTCAGGTAAATTGCTTCCACCTTAAAACGATTACGGCAATTAGGAAAGACAAAGAGCTCCTTTCTTCTTTTGATATCAAGTGCGGCCTGTCTGCACGAATACTTGATTGATTTAGTCGTATAAAGGCAGCCTAGTCGTCATGGCGACAGCAGCAGTCTCACACGGGAGCTTGGTCCCTTGGGCACAGGGCTCATGTAGTCAAAGGAAGATTTGTTATTACCATTTGATCTCTTGAAATTCTTATGTCTTGACATGCTTTTTCAATATTTATCCATTTATATTTCCAGTGTTTCAAAGGATACTATACATATCACAATGTCACTCACATACATGCAACACACAAGTGTGATAAGAAGGATTTGGGGCTCGGTTTTGCTGCATCTGCTGTAAGCCTACAGCTGGAAAACGCAAAGACGATCAGACTAGTGGCTGCGCAGTGGGCCTACAGAAGATGCTACTTACATAGGGTTGACTGTGTCACAGTCAGACCGATATGATCAAGCGTGGGTCTTAATACATTGTTAACATTAGAGCTAACAAGAGCTCAAACATTCAATAAAACCAACTTTCTGGATAATTGGAGAATAAGCAGTCTTAGCAATGCCAGGGTAAAATGAAAATATTTTTAGTCAGAACCAATTGTTTTGTGGAACTAAACCTTTTTTTCCAGACAGTGGTGTGAGTTTAAGCTGCGTTTGTGCATATTTTTGTGAACGGATGTAAAGGAGAAGAGATGATTCATAAACGTATGATGTAGGAAGCTGCATATTGTGGCATGGCTGTTACAATTTGTCTGCAGATAACTTTAAAAAGGAGCAAACGCACAGTACTGTGTTGCACTGTGCACTGTGTAATACTGTCACTTTCTCTGTCAGGTGCTGGCACAAAGGGGACTGGCAGGCCATCCCAAAACAAGTGATGAGTTTTCAAAGCTTGTGATAGTAAAAAAATATATATATATATGCTCAAGATATAGAGCAATGCATTTTGAAAGACCTTCCAAAAGATGTGAAAGTGTGAAAGTGCTCTGTTGGCTCTTTTATCTGAGTAAACAAAATGTCGGCAAATAAGGAAAAGATACTCAACAGGTTATCCAGTGAAAGCACAATGTAATAAAAGCAAAACCTTCATGACGCATTTCAAATAAGAGACCTGATATATTTCTGAAAGTCCGCTGTTGAGTCATGGCTCTCATTGAAGATATGTTTTTTGTGGACAGTGATTCAGATCAAAGCTGCGTCCTGTTTCTGGCTTTCCACACTCTGCAGGGGAAAAATGACAGTTTGCCTCTCTCTTGAACCAAGCCGTATAACCCTTTGACCCTGCGCATCATTAGTGCACTGATGCCTCCAACTTCAGAGACTGAGAAACCTCTTCATTTGTTCAGGGGTCTACAATCGCAAAAGGAATAAAGGTTGCTACATGTGGACAACTGCCATTCAAACTGGAGGAGTGACGAGACTTAAAAAGCTGCAGTCTTTGCCCCGGGAGGCATAAGTTACCTAATTGGTCAGTTTCTCTTGGTGTTACTGGCCTTATTGGCCACTGATCATGACTGACAGTGAAAGTCCCGATGAGCTTGGATCCTGTGTCTCACATTTCACTCACACCTATTTGGTCCTGTGTTTGTATGTAGCAGGTGTTCACACTGAGCTTAACGGCCCATTATTTTTGTTATTTATTTTACAAGGCACCAGTAATGGACAGTAGTTATTTTGATGGTATTGGGTACTGTGGTACTGAACTGGTATCATATCTGTTGTACATTGTGACATCCATGGTGACAGATCCGGATATTAACTTGTGTGTCTCTCTCTTGCTCACACACAAACATGGAATTTACGTATCTATCACTTTCGTAGTTAACATCATCCATTTACACAGCTGGCAATACTAAGGCAATTCCGGTTAACCTCCCTGCTCCTTACCACTACACCACACTGCACACACACACACACACACACACACACACACACACACACACACCTAAGCTATAGTTGAAATATCTTGTAATTGGGCTGCCTCAGAGCTGACTTTTCCCCCCTCTGAAACACGTGGAGGCTTTCTTGACTCCAATGAAACGGCTCTTCGTGTTAAAGAGTTAATAGTCCAAATCTGTGTGTTTGAGACATGAAGGTCCTGGGGGGTCCTCTGTAGACTCTCTCTGTCAGGGCGAGCAGAGCCCGTGCATGATACCTCTCATTAGCGACTCCTCCCAGGTGTGGTCCCTTTGTCCACAATCGCCAGACCGAAACAGCGCGCATTTTATTACTGTCAGCAGGAACATCTGGGGCTGTTGTATGAAAAGCCAAGTGTGTCCTGCGGTTTCTCTCACGGTGACTGCAAATAGGACGCGAGTCCCCATAAATCCTTCTCCCAGCACCCTGTCCCTGCCCAAACTGTCAGAATAGCGAGTTTAAAAAAAAAAAAAAACGACTAAATACTTTTTAGCTCATTTCACCTGAAAGCCTGAGAGAAATCTAGAAGTTTTAAAGTAAAGTGCTTCTGGTTGAAAGAGCAGCTCCACTCGTGGAAATGCAGTTTTTTTTTTTGCAAGAAGAGTGTGAAGAGTGTAGAATCTGTTAGCACATTAATTTGACTCATCGTGGTGGGGAGCAAAACATAATTTTGCTACACAAAGTAACAAAGCAGTAATTAGGAGTGTTTTTAATGAATAATAAATCACTGAGTTTTGCTCACGCGGGTGGCAGTGTAGTATAGTGGTAATGAGCAGGACTCATAACCAAAAGGTTGCCGGTTTGATTCCCCACTGGAGCACTGCTGTTGTACCTTTGGGCAAGGTACTTAACCCACAACTGCATCTGTAAATATCCAGCTATATAAACAGCTAACATGTAAAAAACTGTAACCTATGCAAGTTGCTCTGGATAAATGCAAATAATGTAATGTAAATAGAAATTCCTTTTCAGGGTATCCAGTAGAACATGTAACTGTTTGGAATGAGAATAAGTGAACTGTCAAGATACAAACTTTAAAAGACGTACACCAGCACCTAATTGAAAAATAAAGTAATTAATACATTACCACTAATTATCTTCAGAAATAAGAAGTGAAAAACAGGTAAAAACAGGTTTTTTTGCTGTGGTTATGTTGTTACCATTTTCTGATTATACTACTGTATGCAAAATTAAATAGGTACTGGTACCTGTTGCTGACCATTGATTAATTCAGTGCAATGTCAACATGAATTTCCTTCCTTAGTGCTATACTATATTTGAACGTTAATATTTTATAGTTACAGGTCCGCAGCAGGTGTGTTTTTCTAAGCTCTTAACAGCACTCTGAATATGTAAAGGAACAATTTAGTCCTCTTTTAAGTGTACATTTTAACCTATTTATGAGTTTAGAAAAAAAATAATACCAAAACAAGTTTCAGCTGGAACAAGTACAGCATGCTTTCAGGAAAAAAGTACATTCTGATGGTTGCATGGCAACTGGCAGAGTGATGTGACATGAATGTAAGCTGGTGAAAGTGATGTCCATGTCTGTATATCTGTATTTTTCCATCAAAGCCTTGGGGAGTAATGCCCCCTTGCTTTTCAGCCCAGGGTCCCGTCTCAGAGGATGAATACCTGGAAATCACAGCCATCTCCAGGCAGAGGGCCGGAACGTATGAGTGTACCGCAGCGAACGAGGTGTCCACCGATGTGCAAACCACGGAGCTCATAGTCAACTGTAAGCTGCTGCTTGGCTAGAGATGCAGTTCTATAGCAATTGATGTGGGTTTACTGCATGTTTATCCACATTGACAAATATTATTAGAATAGTGATGTACACATTGACGTCATTGATGTTGACGTGCATAACTCCTTCAGCACCAGGCTTAAACACATTTCCTTGCAAACCTTTTTTTTTTTTTTAACTTGAGCTGTTTATTTCTGTCATAACCAGTACAGTTAGGGTTACCATTTTGAGGTTTCCATAGTAATATGACAGAGTCAATGCAATTAAGACTAATTGTGTTTCAGAGATGCCTCTACTGTCAAGACTGAACTTTCATGTCAACGAGATTTGGAATTATTTTGGCCAGTGGCTTTTTGTACATTTTAACTTTTGTTGCCTAGCATAAAAGCAGGGGGAGAGGTTTCAGAATCAAATTCTGAACCTCCATTTTCAAGTAGACCGGGTGCTGATTATTCCATGTGTTGTGCCGACAATATGTGTGCAGATGCTCCCACTGTGTCGGAAGGTAAAGATGTGGGCGTCGCCCTGGGCCAGAGAGCGGTGCTTCAGTGTGAGGCCGAAGCAGAGCCTGCAGCACAGATTGACTGGTACAAAGAGGACAAAAGGTAAGTTCTCCTACGTCCACACCTTCTCCTCTCTCATGCAGACTTGGGTAATAGGTAAGCCAGCCAGAGTCCATTCTGTTGTGATGTGTAACCTGATTGCAAACATTTGAAAGTTGAATAAAGTGGGGGGGGGCTCAGTTCACAGAGCCAATTAAAATGCATGGGGTTGTGCTGGTCCTGTGATGATCAAGTATTCGCATTAAGATTTGTATAACTCGTTTGTATAACTCGTCAGTGCTGATGTGTGACACACCTCATAGCGGCCCCTTCAAACCCATCAGTCAGGGGTGTCCTTTCCCGGTCCTGGAGATCCACCATCCACTGACATTGAAGTTCCCGTTCTATCACTGGTTCTGCTTCGTTATTTAGATCTCGTCTCGTAATATTAAAAATAATTATCAAGAGCTGAAGAGGAGACCGAGGATCTCCATCGCTGTACAAGTGACCCAGTTTCTTCGCCACATGTATTTCACAGGATCTCCAGTGACTTTGATGGCATTGAGATTGAGAGCACCAGTGAGTTCTCAAAGCTGACACTTTTCAACGTCTCGGAGGAAGATTACGGCAACTACACTTGTGTTGCTATCAATAAGCTTGGCAGCGCAAATACAAGTATTATTGTCTATGGTGAGTAAAGATTCTATGCACATTTCAACATAGCTGGATGAAAATGTTATTTTCCTCCATAAGCTTCACTAAATTGTCATTGAAAAATTCTACATTACATAAACTTTGTATTACCAAAGGGCTTAAAGAGTATTCCATTTTAAAGCATATGTTTTAAAAAAATATTGAACAACACACAGTGGACATATTTTATAAGGAAATTCAGTCTCCGTGTTTTGTGCTTTGCCCTTAACTTTTAATAACAGGCCTGTATTTAAATGCACATTATGTGGTTATATGGGGAAAAAAAACCTGAGTGAAAGTGATTGGATGTCTGCATTAAGTATCTGGAATTCAGCTTTATAGGCATTGTCTCCCAACAAACAGGGCTGGACGTTTCACTGATCTGTCTTTGATTTCAAAAAGTACTAAAGGAACAAAACAATTCACTTCAATATGGTGGTGCCTGAAGGTAAATAGTCACTCCTGCTATGGTCATTGTGCTTCCCCTATGCATAGTACAAACAAAGTCTGCTTCGTTCCTCTGTGTCAGCTCAACTAAAAGGTGATATCCTATAAGCTGAAACCACTGAGAGCTTGCTCTGCCTGTGGTGGCTTTGTCAATGGTATCCACCTGTGTGCATTATTACTAAGAGTTAATGAACTATTTCTGAGTGGAAGCAGAAAAATGTAGTTTTACAATTGACTTCCATGAAGTCTTAGACAGATAGTTGTACAAGGTCAATATGTCTGGCAGAGACAATGGCTTTTAGATGCTTTTGCAATGGCAGGAGAATAATATGCAAGTAAAAAGAAAACAAATGTTTCTGTTACACTAACAAAATGTAATTATCCCTCACCATAATGTTAAAGCATTTCCTTTCATTTCAAACTGTGATAAACTTTCAAATGTTTCAGAAGTAACAAAAAGAAGCAGAGATTTTAAGAATATTTTCAGCTTCAGTTTAAGAACCAGTCACGAAACACAAGGTCTGAATTTCTCCCTTAGCTATTCTTCTCTTAAGTGTAGATTTTAAGAATATTTTCAACTTAAATTTAAGGACAAATCACAAAGCACAAGCTTTGAATTTCTACCTTAGTCATGCAGCCCTTAAGGTTGTTCAGAAAGCAGTGGTGTCAATAATTTTGCTTTTTTTATGCTTGTTATTTCATTTCATTTTGCTTTGTTCTTTTCACTCTGCTGGTTTAGAGGTAATTGAGCCCACCAGCTCAACACTATTGCAAGGTTAGTACTGTGCATGAATCTGTTGTGTGTCACTCTGCTCACCCTTACGCATGCACGCATGAGAAACCTTGCCATTTTCACAGTGAACATAAAGTGACGGTCACAAAGCAGGCCTTAGGCTCTGAAAATCAGAATTGATTTCACAAAGCAGAACATTGTTTCTTTCTCTGAAAATGAGAAAAGAGATAATCTTCAGATTACTTCGCACAAATGCCAAGGCTCCATTGCAGCAGTTAGCCAGATGGTTACAGATTCAAATCCCCACAAACGGGCAATGATGTACCATTGACCAAGGTACTTAACTTGAATTGCTACAGGGGATATTATGATGGGCCTGGATCAGTGCATATGGTGAGCAAACACAGCTTAAATGATTTGTCACAAAACTAGATGTCATAGTTTTAAAAAGCATAAATGGCTTAAAATGGCAACTATTATATTGACTGTGCTGAACTAGTTCAATTTAGGATGCATGAGGCATATCGATAATATATCCAGAAATGTAAAAGTTATTATTGCTGGTAGCTCTTCTGAAATTCAGAAGCCATCAAACGTGCACCGTGTCCTGCCATCATCTCCATAAGTGATACAGCATATCTCTGTGAAAGTTGCACATGTTTATAAATGTTGCTTTTACTCACTGTCTTCTTATTTTCCCCCACAATTTTACCATCATAGATCATGTTCTGGCCTCATTGTGCTTGTTTGTGTTTGTATCTGCATGCAAGTAATTGCTCTGAAGCCTTCTTCACTCATGCCAACATGTCTGACTATGTAATGCTCTCTCTGTGGCATTGTGTACATCCGTAGAAGTAGTTTTTTTATGTCATTGTTATTTTTCTTGTTTTTTTTTTTAATTCTATTTTTTTAAACTGGAAATGGATCTGAAGCTGTACATGGAAACAGTGCTGAGTCATCATGTAATTATGGAAAACAGTCACTTTAATCATCCTTGATAATAACTGGAATATCAGGCCAAATTGGTTTTCTGGGGCTTTCTAAACATAATAAACCACAAATGAGCTTTTTTTCTTTGTTCTTTTTTTCTGTAGTATAATTTGTACGTTTTGAATTCAGCTTTGCAAGTGTTAATTACATGGAAGATTTCAAATTAACAGAAAAAACAGGTTGTCTTAATAAAATGCATCTTCTCTTGAGGTTAATTACTTCAATTCTGATTGTGAGAAACCAGTATTATTTCAATTATCCCTTTTGCAGGGTTTAGCATAATCTGCTATGTTAATAATTAGATAGCTCTCTTGAATGGAACCCAGGGTGCAGTTGGGGATATGCAGGGGAAATTAGAAGCTATTGCATTATTGCCGTCAAAGTTAAACCTTGGTAAGACTCTTGATGTTGAGTCTTTTATAATCATAGGACAATGCACTCTGAAAATGAAGTGACTCCACTTGACCATACAATTAAAAAAAAAAACAGTGTGAGAAAAAAGAAAGAACACTGTGTTCTTACTCTTGTAATGATTTGCTTTATTTAACTAGGTCCTTTCAAGGAATGTTGTGAGACGTGCTGTCACTATCAAATATGATAAAACATAAATAAGTCAGGATGGGTATACATGGGTTGGTGAATACATTCATGCTATATATGAAGACAATATGTTGGATCTGACAGCAGAAATCATGTTACTTGAACATCCATTTGTGGAATTTGCTTGGCATCAATCAACCCATGTAATGTGTAGTCCGGAATGCAGTATGTCCAATTAAGCCTGCAAGTAATAAATTATATTAAGAATCAAAGACAGACGTGCATTGCTGTTCTTCCATTAGTCGTAAATGAGACATACGCGAGCTATATATTGGCTTGTTATACCATAAATGAATACGGAGAAAGAGGAGTGAGCAGTGATGGCCTAAACCTGTAGTAATTCTCACGCGTATTAAGCATGCTCGTGAGGCTTTGTCCATGACGGAACATTAGCAGGCTGATGTTCTACATACAGTTATTAGTGTCTGTAGGTGACTGTCAAAAGACAGCACACAGTCATTGGTTGACATAAAATAAGTACAGCCACCTCCCCGTAACTGCATCTGATAATTTGCATTTCTCAGTTTTACCACAGGACATGCAGATGTTCTAATTTTGTTTTTTTTTTTTTGCACTGGCTTTCCTGATTCTTGTTATATGCATACTCTGGTTAAGTGCACAGTATCGCAATAGTACCAGTACCAAGCACATGCAACACATAGGAGTTGGTAATAGCTTCTCATATTCCCTCTGCAAATGATTGCTGCATAAGCCCTGACTAAGGCCTGTGATGCTCTAAGGTCAGCATACCTATTTTTGAGGTGCTTCATAAACAAATCCTCTGTGTGCCTCAGATTAGCTCCTAATGCATAATGAATCCTGTTAAAAGTTCCCCCCCTGTGTTTCACTGCAGGCCTACACTATGGGGAACTTCTCTCCACCGCTAAAATTGCTATAGCAGCCAGAGTGTTTGTGCAAGGCCAATTAGCCCCCGTAAAGCACACCACAATTACGGCTGATCTCTGCATATTACTCTCACGGATTTATCCTACAGAAAGATAACAATGCGAAACAGTTCGCCGAGGAACATCAGCGCGGAGAGCACAAAACAGCTGCTCCGGCGTCTCAAGTGTGACCGCAAAACTGCTGCCACTTATGTTTTAATTTCTGCTTTCATTGGAACAAACTGTATTAGAATATAAAAATGGTATTATTCTTTCACTGCCTGTAACCATGGCCAAAAAAAGATATGGTCACGTCTCCACTCTGTTGTCAAATACATTGGAAGTTGCCTCATTTTAACTCCAGAGTGGCAAGAAGCATGAGCAGCTCATTTGAGTGTGGTTATTCTTCCAGCCCATTTAGAAACAGTATGTGTGACAATTTAGTGTGTGATGTTTTACATCCAGTCTATTATGTAAAATCAGTGACTTCTTCAATGCAATCTCTTTTTTAGAAAAGACAACTCCTCTTTTAGCCATGGCTTCTACAAATTATGCAGTACCGGAAGGTTTGTTGTAATTAGAATAATACATTTATTACTCGGAACTAATTAAAATAATAAAGATGGGAAAAAAAAGGGAAAAAGGAACACTAACCGATAGAAATTAACAATACTGATCCTGATATCAATGGTGTTGATATTGAGCTCAAGAGACATATTATGAACAAATGTAGATATAGCTTGGAGAGCTGTTGTTGGGGGTGAGTACACAACCAGGTTATCTGTTGAGGGTAGATTTTAGGAAGATATTGGGTACAGTTATGCTTATCTGAAGCTCCAAGTTTAGTATCACTTTATCCATCCACTGCATAGGATGGATAATTCAATCAACCACAAATGCACAATTCTTTTATTTATGAGACACTCTTTGAAATTTTTACAGTATATCCATGGCTACCTTTGTAGTAGATTGAACATCCCCTTAAGACGCGCCAGCGAGCCAGCAGAGCCTAACTGTGGTGGTCATGTGCGTGTTCGCTGTCCTCGGCAGGGCCTGGAGCAGTGCAGGATGGGAACAGCGGCACCATGGGAACGCACACCTCAACCTGTCTACTTCCTGTCATCTGTGTCCAGCTCCTTCTCAGGTTTTGATACAAAATTCTGTTCTTCTGAGGGGCAGCTGGATGTTTGTGTGTGCGTTTTTCCCTCTCTCCTCACTTCTGGCACCACAGACTGATGCATACTTTGTGCATGGGGGGTGCCATCTCCTTTAATTTCCAAACTAAAAAAAAGTTTTTTTTGGGGGGGTGGGATTTTGGGAGGGGATGGGGGTACATCATAAGGGTTAAGGTTCAAACTTATGCTACACGATGTGTTGCTGTAAACCAATGCCTGTTCTTTTTCTGGTCTCAAAGCTGTGACCATCTTTCAGTTCTGGTCATTGTTTTCTTATTGCTTTTGAGACAAAACAATGACAATGATCATGGGATTTATTCAGTCCTCCCACTTTGTGATTGCACATTTTCTTTGACATAATTTATGCAAGTGTATTCTTCTTATTGTATCGTTATTTTTCACAGTCAGTGTAATGGACATAAAAAAGCTACATAAGCAACAAAAAGGGAAAATGTTTAAATTCATTAGTTAAAGAAGGACACATCACAACATGGCAGGACTGAATAAATGCTTATTCTTGTTTGGTAACTACAGAACAGTGTAATAGTTTGGAAGAAAAATGTATCTGACTTTCAGAATTGTCAGAAGTCAGAATTGTTCCTCTGCAATGTACATGGTGATATTTTTAAGTGGTGTGTGCTATGCTATATTTCTGTTTAGTACTTTTGATTATATATTTTCAGAGAGGCATTCATAAGAGGTACTGTAGCCATTTTGAGGAAATTTCAGATAACCTTTCAGCTCTAATTCAGTTATGCTTCATAATTTTTGAAGAAATGTCTGAAGGCATTTTTTATGAAGTAAGCTTAAATCTCTCAAAGCAGGAAGTGTAGGAAGCGGGTTTGTGTAGACAGAATGTGTCACACAGTCTGACTGAATTATATGCAATTATGTACAGTAATTGAGCAACATTCATTTTTCAATAATCTTGGGCTTATTCAAACACTGACAGTGACAGCCGGACTGTTTTAAAAGACGGCTTTGATTGCATTTCTAGCTTTGGAATGTTCTGTTTAAAAGCTTTTGAGTTTTGGGTTTGCACACTGTGGGATTTGAGTTCAGCACATCGAAAGTGGCTGTTTGGAAGATTTTATTCCTTTTCTTGCCAGCAAGAGACATGATAAAACTTCTGGATCTTAATCATAAGACAACATTTTTTTTGATATTTCTCCAAAATGGATTCAGTGACCTCCAAAATTACATTAATGGTATTAGTACTAAATCTGTTTATTTTCCAATTGAAGGAAGAGGATTTTGCCCAATTTTGATCCAGGCCATAACTGGCAGAACAAACCATGAAAACAGAAGGTAACACTTAGTGAATTAAAAATAAATAAATAAACAAACAAATTAATTTCCTTGATAAACTGGATTAGAACTATCTTCACTTTTTTTGACAAAGGCTGTCTAATACAGACAATTTGTTTTAATGTGATAAATGTTGAAGTTAACACTTTTCTGGGTGTCAGAGCTGGAAGCGCGATGGTGAAGAGTTGCTCCTTGAACTAACAATGCTGGTGACTCAGGGCTTTCTAATCATCATCTACAGTAGCTCACTGGCAGGCAGCAGCAGCAACAGCATGCATATTAACTTCCTCAGTAAGAGCCCAAAGAACTATTGCAAGTTAACTGTATAGGTTTTTTTGTTATTATGGGTACAAACTATTAAAATCCATTTATACCAAGTGAGTATGCACAGCATAACAGCAAAAGCAAACAAACCACAACAGCAAAACATCAGCCAATGGGATGGTACAGTTAGAATTCTATTGGCAATAAAACTGACAGATTAATTTCCTGGCAGATCTCAAGATCACAATCACCATCGTTCTTTATCAAGGGAAGTTATTTATTTCAGAAGATTGACTTTGCCATTGTAGTTGCATTGCTAGGACCTGTGGAACACACAGAATAGTTCATACTCCTCTGACCCGATTGTATTTCCATATGTTCTCCCACAAAAGTGTTAACACACAACTGTGAGTGGCATTTCATTTATATCAGGATATGCATATTATTATTGTGGTTAGGTTAAGAAGCAACGTGAGCCTCACTGGCTTATGAATGCAAAATTACAATAGGATGCCTTCATAAACACGCAGAAAGGAGTGAACCTACTCATTTGGACAACTTCAGTTAATATTTGCTGTGTTCACTGGATATTAAATTTTAAACTGTTATTATATTCCACAGCATTTTACTACAACATGAAAAGACAGAGATAAACAGCTTCTGTTGACTGCAGATTATCTGTGTGTAGTGTGCTGGTGAATGGCAGTTCTTTCATATACATGCACATGTATGTGCCACAATGCAATAACACCTTGTTCAATACAGCACATCTTAGGACTGGGCGTAACTACAGAAGCAACCAAGAAATTAAGGGAGTGGTACATTTATCCATTCAGTTGTTCTTCTTTTGTGAATTTCGGCAACCTCTTTGTTCATAACATTGTTGAAACCATTACAGAAGTAGTACAAACTGTATTTAACTATTTAATATCAAATCCAGGCCTCAGAAAATATAATCCAAATGGATCAGAATCCCAGGGGAATGGTAATCACTGCTGATTACAGATTTATTTGATATATGGAAAAAAATAATTCCTAAATGTGCAACTGAATTTTGTCATTTTCTAATTTCACGTTTCCTTAATAATTCTTTGAAAAAGTGGTTCTAAAATGTCAGTATACTTTTGTGCTACCATGACACAACACTAAAGGTGTGCATATTGTATAAAGTCAACTTGTACCATGTATTAATATCAATGAGCAATTCTGCTTCACTGATATTGTTGTCAGCTGCAACTTCTCACCATTCTATACATGTAAAATAGAAAATTATGTTCTCTGTCAGACTGCAATGGGGGAAACTATCAGAAGGAGAAAACCTAGAGATCTCAACTCAATTGTATGTTGTGTATATCTTTTGGTTAACATCTTTATGGTTATTTCGTTAGAGTGTCCTTACTGATCGGGGTGTTTTGGTCATGCTAATCAGAATATGAGATATGAAGTGGGCAAAATTTTGCAGTTGCTCTCAAATCATGCGCTTTAAAGTGGCATTGTCTTCAACAGGTTAAATACAGTGTTTGGGTTAGATTCAATAAAAGTTTCCAAACCTTTTTTTTTTTTTGTAACAGGGCATTTATAAACAACACAGACACTTTAAAAGTTTGCAGCATGATTTAAGACTTTAATGTCACTAAAGTCATTAAAGGGTGAATTTAATTACCATGGCAACTGGTGGCAATCAAGACTGTGTTGCAGCTACTCATTAGTATTGCTTGTAATGTGTTGGCTGACTGTTGTAAATGCATTCAACATCAACAGAATCTGGTGACCTGCCAGTTCGCTGTGATGTCAGCTGTCAAGAGATTTTTTTTTTTTTCCTCCCTGTCCCTGCATCATCTCGTCTTAGGCCCTGTCCACAGGTACACGGGTATTTTTTAAAACATAGCTTTTTTTATGCGTTTTGGCCTTTCGTCCACACGTGAACGGCATTTTATGTCACTGAAAACGGACCTTTTGCAAAACGCCTTCCAGGGTGAAGATTTTCAGAAACTCCGTTTTCAGTGTTGACGTGTAGACAGGGAAAACTGAGTTTTTGGCTTGTTACGCCAGAGTGTGTGCCATTATCTGCTTTGTTTACATGATTTTGTGCAATGGCGGACGTGTTTTTGCGTTTTCATGTGGACAGAGTTTTTTTTAAAAAACAGTGCTCGTGTGGACAGGATTTTTTTTTAAGAACGAAGGAGGGAAACCCCTGTTTTAAAAAATACCCGTGTACATGTGGACATGGCCTTAGATTCGGCTCTGATCAACTTTCTGTTCAGTTGTTGGATCTCGCCCTGCGCCCAGATTGGTGGGACCCCCGTTTCTCCTTCTCTCTGCATGGGAACACGTTCACAGTTTTCTCCTCACTGCGATTGGTTGCGACACTAGGGACCAGTGTGTTCTGTTCGACTCCCTGTAAATGTAAAGGATTGTTGGTTCGTATGTATTTTCTTCATGAAGATTGTGTTAATATATAAAACTGACAAAATAAAATGTTGTATCTTAATAGGATGGGTTGGCAATATTTGTTTGAATTGATGATATTATTTTATGTATGTTACCAACATATAGTATGTTCATAATGTTCATAATGTACAATAAACGGGGCACCACCCAATCTTGAAGTAATGTGTTATCTGCAGAAGCACAAAGCCATGAGACCCTCTAGGTGTTTGTGATTTTCAATCATACAGAGAAGCGACTCTAGTTATTCCATGAATTAATTCAGTTTCTTTAAAAAAGCAGATGGGAAAGTTAAGGTCAAAATATAGTAAAATGTAATCTAGTAAAGAGACTAGGCGAAAAAAACGTCTAATTTTACATGATGCCTGTATGCAATGGGGTATTGTGATGTGTTTACCAGTTAAAAACAAAACAGACAACAAAAATGGTAGACCTTAATGACTGAAGTCATTCATATATTGAAAATCAGACACAGTATAGTTAATTTTCAGAAAGACTTCCTTTGAAATGTCAAATTATAAAGCATTACATTGCTGGAATAATGCATTAATGGCTTCCTCATGCAGGCGTATTTGTAATGCTTTATAGCATTTGATGGAATATTTGTAAATTACTTTGTGTACCATATATAGTTGTCTATATTCCTAATGTCTTATGATAACCCACATAATACATGATTACAATCGACATAATGCATTAAGATAGTAATATATAATGCACTATACTCTACATAGTTATATTGACTGGTGGCTATACACAATAACCAGGGGAGCTGGGGAAATGGAGTCTTATGAATATTCAAAGTGATGTCGCTGTACCTTTGAGATTTTATAACAAGCTCATAAAATGCCTGTAAACAACACGTGTTGGTTCAAGGACAGTAATCTCAGGGGCTATAAGATTAGAATAATGTAAAACATTATGGATTGTTACCACATTTTATAATTTATTTTTGTATGCCACAATCACAATAACAGCATAGAAGCTTTAAGAAAGCCTCATTATACATTGCTGCGTTATTTTAGACAAGCAAGGTCACAATGAAGCAGTTATCGCTGGATTCACAATTCACAGCCTTTCATACAATGTGGTTCACATTCAGTGTTGCATTCAACAGCTGTCCCTGGGAGCAAATACACACATTTTTCATGTTAAGCCATTTTCCATTGTATTCTGTGTAGTGGTGAACAGGATGTAGAAGTGGAGAAATGGTTCTCTACAGAGATGCAAGAGTTGTTCAAGGTTGACGTATGAAGTTTGAGGTCATCAGCATGGGCGTGTTATACTGTTACCTGTGACAGCGTTTGTCCCATGAATGCAAGGAGTAGTGCTTTATGCCAGTCCTTTTGAAACTGTTTTGAGATTTATGATATTCAGTAAAACTTCATGGTGCAGTGCCACTTGCAACATAGACTTTTAATATGAGTTACAATGCTTTTAAGCATCACAACACTTTATCATCATAAACCCCAAAGCTGGTGTGGCTGAATTCTCAAGATGATTTCTCATGTATGAATTTTACTGACATAATTCATATTGGGGGAAAAAAATAAAACTAAATGATATGGCCGTAAATCCTTTTTTGCACTTGTGTAGAGCTCTGTTACACCAATATTAACGCAAATTAAATTATATTTGCTGAATGTAGCATCCGATTGATCCAGAGATTGTGTGTGAGCAAATTACATTAAAGCAAATATTACAGGCTCATATAATTCAACTACCTTGATGCATTGTGCGTTTCACAATTAATCAACACATTTTTCCTCCCAAGAGCTGCTTTTCTTGAGCAACATCTGGGCCTAGGGGAAGCAAGATGAATTTGAAAGCTCTCTGCAATTTGAATTGAATCAGCAATGAATCAAATCAACACACTGATTAGCATTCCTTAGCACAATCCCTTTCCTACAATGGGTGCTTTTTCTGGTTGACTGTTTAGGAGATAAGATTGAGGATTAAGTTGATATTTTAAGTACCCATCTCCACATAATGTCTAACTCTCTAGTGTTGGCATTTCAGGAACCTAACAGAGTAGTACATAAGGTATGTGCAAACGACTAGACTTGATTTTTTCCAGAGATGTTCCTCCCCCTCCCCAACTCTGGAATTAGGTAAATTAAGATCTAAAATTAATAAAATTAAATTTCAAAAATAAATGAATAAAAAAACACAGTAATAATGAAAACATACGTCAAGTTTCAGTAGTTACCCAAGAGCTTTAAAGAAAAAGCAAAAAAATCAAATTTATCATTCAAACCAAGAGAAAGTGTGACTTTTAAAGAGAAAATCCAAATGTTTCTTGATGCAGCAAGCTCCTCAGTATATCACCGCCTCTCATTGATTTGCCAATTGCTTCGATGCCAATCACTTTTAGAGAAGCAGGGTTATTCCCATGTACTGCATTACAGTGTTTGGAAATGGGATAATCCTCATTGCCTATTCTGATTGCATATTAGTGTTCTGACATTCTATCTTGTAGCCTGTGCTTTGCTCTCCTGATATAGAATCTGCCTCAAGGACACTCCAGGTAGAAAAACCGAGAATGTTGTAATGCAATTAATAAAACAGTTGATATTTTTGATCAGTGACATCGTAGAGGAGTTTTTTGGTAGTGATTGGTGGGGCCCTTTTGAATCTCACACCTGGAGGATCTTTAAACAACTCCTTGAATGTAAATGCATGCCTTCTGCGCCCAAAAATAACACCATGGCTATAACTGACATTACAACATTTGGTATTATCTATAATTCTTGTCTTCTGATACACTTCTGAGTTGGTGGGAAAACTGGTCATTTTGAGCGCTGCAACAGATCATTCTCTGCAGATTTAAATGTGTCTCGTGGCAAACGAAATAGGAGCTGAAAAGGAGTGTAATTGTAGAGTAATATAATGGTGCACTGACAATGCTGAAATACAGCAAGAGCCGCCGTGTGTCTGAGGATCATTTTAATACCCTGGTATTTATGCTTATACTGTATTGGATTTCTTTGTGCAACAAATTGTTGTTGAGGTGAAAATTGCCCTTGTCTCGCATATAAGAAACCTGTTCATTTTGAGAGAAATATGAAAGGATTAAAGGATTGAGGGATTAAGAGGAAAGGAACATACCCCATTTGCAATCATCATACCAGCCATTTAAGGATCACATTGTATTAAACCACTAATAGGTCAGTATCCCACCTCTTTCAGTGCTATGTGAGATACTGAGGAAAAAAGCATTCCTTTGAGAGGCTGCCGTTCCATCCTCTTCTTGTGTTATCTTACTAATAACCTGATGACCCAATGCAATACATGCCCTGCTATCAGAATGCAGACAATTCAAATGCAAGTCTAAAGCTTGAACATTCAGAAGTGTAAGGAAGACCTTGGTTTATCTAATCAGCAGTCAGAATGGATTTTTGCTCCTTGTGGCAGTCACTGTGTCATGGTCTCCACAACCCAGTCATTTCTCCTTTTTTTTTTATATAAGCAAGGCTGTTATTACCTCTCCAGAAAGACACAGAGAGTGATGTATTGACCCCAGTACAGCATTTCTCCAAGCACTTTTTGAAATTGTCAAGTCTATGATCTTTTCACATGCATCAGAGGGGACACAAATCCACTCATCACAGTATTTACCTCCCGACAAGCCCGTCTCGCGGCTCTCCGCGGCGTCTTATCTGTCACGCCGACCGCCCGCCGCCCGCCGCCATTGATTTCCCCGACCTCCGAGGCTCTGCCGCTGACCCCCCAGTGCTGCGGCTGTCCGGCACCGCCGCCCGCTCAAACTCCGAGGGGGTGGGGGGGTGATGATTTCAGACTCACAGAACCCGCCGCTTCCGCTCTGACCGGTTTGCATTTCCATGGAAACGAGGGACAAGGGCCTCCGTTCTTAATAAGGTGGAGTTGTGGGTTTTTTTTTTTTTTTTGCCCTTTGGCTTTTTTTTTTCCTCGCTCCAACATCAGCACAGAGTTTTAATTGCGCGTAGCACCAAACTGCACTTTCTAATTGCCATTCCATCCTCATGCACTGCAGTAATGATGTCATTAAACCTGCTGCCAGACTACAGTACACCTGCTGATTCTGAGAGTCAGTCTTTACCTCATGCCCTGGCATACATATATACATCGTGTGTATATACTGCACACACACACACACACACACACACCCACACACACACACACACACATATACACAGATATATGTATATGTATATATTCTATATATATATATATTCTTGTCTGGTGATGAAAGATAAAACAGTCATAGCATCTGCTTAGATGGGTTAGCTGATATCCTTACTTTGTCTTCATGCCACTTTCTACATTACACTGATGACTGCCAACCGCCACAACATCTGATCAGTTTACCACTGTGAAATTTCTGATTGCGAATGGAGCCCTGTGTTGTTAAATCACGGCTTGCCATCAGTGTAATTGCCTCACACCTCCGTGGGTCTGTGGTAATGTTCACTGCAGCTCAGGAAATATTCCGAGAGGGATCCACAGTCTGCCTCATGCTGTTCCTCATGAAGTTCCAGCAGATATATTATTCATGCAAACATCTGCTTCTTGCCATGAAAAAAAGGAAACTAGTGCTAAACAGAGGACATTTCAAGTAAATGTGTAAAAGTATACTAGAAACTGCACTGTGAATAGTGGAAAAGTTAGATCCTGGATATTCAATGTACAGTGGTATATAAAACAAACAGGTTTCAAACAATCTTTGATAACTCTTTAGGAATTATTAAGCAAAGTTCTTGTTGTAAAAAAGTAACAATGACAAGTGTTTTTGTAATTAACATTACTACAAAAATATGTACTTGTGTGTGCATGAGCTTCAACGGTGAAGTTTCCTGTTCCCTATCCTATCTCTTTCTCTATAAATTTTCCTGATGGTCTGTCTAGCATGGTTTTTATCCCTTTGATTGGTTACTTTACTCACCATTGGGTATTTGCATCTTTCCACTGTATGTAGTGTAGCGTCTGCCAAATGTCCTAAATGTAAATGTAAAAATGTAAATGTAGTGCAACTTCATACATATTTTCAATACGTATATGTTTTGATTGGAAAATTATGTTCAGGGGTGCAAGTGATGGGATTAATTACCACTTGATCAATCTTACTTAATTGTTGTGAAAAACAAATAATGCATTTTCCTGGCATTTTCCACTTGGACTTGCATCTGGAAACCCTTTGCACTTTGATATTAATTAAGGATTCTTGGAAAATGATCACCTGTCTTCATGGAATTCAAAGATACATACTGAAAAAACTTGCAGTTTCAGTTATTAAAAAAACAGGCTATGGAGGCAGTTCCACCTGCAGAGTTCTGACCTCTGATCTCCAAAATTTCATCCATCACAAAGGTAGTCTCTGGAACTCTAAGTAACAGAATAGCCAAAATATGCCATAATGTGTTTCACCTGAGATCACAGTAGGACTTGTTAAAAGTGGAAACCTTCAAATACTCACAGCTGCTTAAACCCTATTTAACATTCCACAGGATAAGACAGATTTGTATCTTCTCTCCAGTGATGTGGAAAAAAGCATTTGCCTACCTCCTTTGCTGTTGAAAACTTGAATGTTATACCTTCCCACAAAAGACTACAAGTATGTACTTTTTCATTTTTTTTTTTTACACAAAGCCCATTCATGCTGCAGTTCCTCTCTGACTGCTTTGCTTTATCCCATGGCAGCAGACAAGGCTGCCCCTTATTGTCGCTCCTATTCACAATAGCTATTGAAACGTCGGCGCAGATAAGACGGTCTCAAAATATCTGCGGTAACAACACGGAAGAAATAACAATCTTACAGGCTGAGCTTGTTTACTGATGACCTACTTCTCCGTTTAACCAGTGAAGGCACTCCAGGACCACCTCTTTTGGGTATGCTTTCTGAATACTCAGGACTTTCTGGCTGCAAAATAAATGCAGCTACACTGGAAATGTTGGCAACAAAATATTGACAACTGAGAGACAGCTCTAGGTACATCTAAATCATTTTACTGGAACCCATAAAATATCGGATGTTTGAGCTGGAATTAAATAACTGTAATGACAGTTTTTCACCACTGCTTGAAATTTAAAACATTGGCTTCTAATAATGACCCCAATTTAAAATAATCATCTTCTAATCTGATTGATTTGGCTCCCAATTTGCCCTATTGCCCTCCTTCCCCCCCACCCTCCTTTACTGAATTTGTCCCAATATGGATGGGTATTTAGATGGCTAATTGCTGCAAAGGGCAGGTCCCAGGACAAATCCATTGAGCTAGTGAGAGAGCTAAGGAGCAGATCCTTTGGTGTGGTCTTCTCTGGGGTTCTGCCAGCCTCGTGTGCTGGCCCAGGGAGGCGTGATGATGAATGGTCATTTTATGTGACAAAACTGGTACTGAAAAGAGGGATTTAGGTTTATGGGGCGCATGGGCTTGTGTTTTGGAACAGGTGGGACTTGGACGAGCAAGGATGGGTTGCACTTAAAACCAGAGGGGCACAGACACATTGAGAGAAGGTGCTTTGAGTAAGTGAGCAGTATTTAAAGTGGGGACCTGGGAGGCAGAGAGCTTACAAATGGCTATATGCAGTGAAGCGCTGAGTGCCTCAAGGATACTCACATTCACAATGAGGACATCTCATTTAAAGGTCAGTCTGCATTTTATTGGTATATTTTAAACAAGGCTCTACCCCCATCCCCCTCTGAAAATAAATAAATAAGTAAATTCAGTGAAACATTTCAACAAGATCAATGATGAACATTGATCTCCCTGTTTAGTGTTTTAAGAAATTACAAAAACTCTCATCTCCAATTAGGCTTATGGCATTAGAGGATCAGCTGAATGTCCAAACAAATCCGTTGCCTCCGTTTTTTCTTGCATCTTCTTCAGCCTTGCTTTCCTGTCACCTGTGAAACCTCCTGTATATACGTCCAACACACGTTTTTTTTTTGATGATCATCAATTCTGCAAGCTTCCTCCTTGTTTGTTACCCACACTAGGTCAAGCAGAGATAAAAGGGGAGGTGACACTCATTTAATGCTTTCAAAAGTGTGTGAAGGACCTTGAGAGGACTGACAAAGGTCTGAAAGCACATGAAACCGAAACGTGAACCCAACCTGACCCATGCACTTGAATGCCCAAACCAAAGACAATAAGGCTTGTGAGCATGCCGAAGAATATCACCCTTGATTCAGCTTCTAGACATACACAAGGTTCCTTTTTGTAGGGGTATTTGTATGCCTGGACTGACTTTAAATGAAAAACAAAACACACAAAAAAGTCAAAATTACTGCAATGCTCAAACTTTTCCTTGATGTTGTATCCATGCTAGAGTACCAGTGGGGAAACAAAACAAACAAACAAAAAAAACTGGCAATAGTCCCAATAATCAACACAAAGTGAATAAATAATTTAGAGACTGAAGTTTTTTTGGAATATTCCCCTTCTGTATGTATACAGTGTATGATACCAAAACTATCTTATACTTTGCTCATGTTGCTAAAGATGCTACATTGATTAGACGGTTGGAAACATGGCTGTTGTGTGCTTGGTTTAACACACACACACACGGTGTTTAACTTGTTTAACATGATGCAAATCAGGCAGAAATCCTTCAAGCAGAAAATTTTAGAAGTCTGGGGAAGGTCATCATAGCTCATTTGAAGGTTTTATAATTTGGACATCCAGGTTCATGTTTAATAAAATGCCACCACACACGTGGTTCTTACAGTTCTGCAGTCTCCATGGCCTCATTTAGTGACGCACTCTCATCTGCTGTGCAGTCTCAGTAAGCAAGAGTACCGTGCCCCTCAAAGTAATGCTTCATTTTTCAGCTTTGTAATGTTGCTGCCCTACAATAACATGGCCCACTAATCACAGCCATTTTCTAAATTACTTTTCTGGCACAGAGACTATTGCGCCATTCCCAACTTGTAGGTAATCATCAGAAAAGTTGATTATCAGGTGGCAAATGAGTGGAAAGGATCATGGTATGCAAATATCTCATAATATCCCAGCTGTTGGGTTATTTTGTCCTTTAGCCTTTCATTTTTGAGGACTCTCATTGCTTCCTGCATGATAAAAATGTGTGCATTCCCAGTACACAAACTCAATTACCTTCAACGCCTTCAACAAACAGGCAGGCAATACAGCAACCGTGATCCACGCGTATGAATCGCACCCGGCGTCCTCGCCCAGGGATTACCCTTTGGGAAAACACACCGCAGGCTTGATTGGAAAATCAGTAGAGACGTCACTCAAATATTAGTCCCTGAGCGAACTGACCATTATGAAAAGACCTAGTGTAGCCTGGACCACCCAGTCCCACTCCTGAGGAACAGCGCCCTGAGACAATGCAATCAACATCTTAACAGCCCCGTGTCCGTCCACGAGCGGCAACCTGTTATTGCTCCATGCTGATGGCCAGCTGTCATTCTCCGATCAGTGAGGAGAAGGCGTGGAGCTGAGGGGCACTTGAAAAGGTCAGAAAAATCGCAGTTGCTGCAGAGGCCGAGGGGTGCCTAAACGGTGAACTAGTAACAAGGGAAGTTACCAGAATCCCACCGGGCATGCTGCTGCTGAATTCTTCAGCAAGGTACTTAACCCGAGATTCCTTCATTATAACATTCATAAACTTTTGACCTGTAAAGTGTAAGCTATGCAAGATGTTCTGAATGAGGAAATGAGCAAATGCATAATAGCACGTGTGACATGACCAAAGCACCCAGGAAATGTGTATTTGATAGATTCTGAGACACAAGGTCATTTTTGCTCCTGCCCTAGAACTGAAGCTTTCGTTTTGATAACTGAACTGTCTGTGTTCGGAAAGAAATCTCAACTTCAAAAATGATTAAGCTCCATTAATTTGTTATCTTTGACAGTATATCTAAATCTGTGCGCTTAATTCTGATTTATAAATGTAAGCAAGTGTAAAATTTTTACTTATTTACGTGTTTTGTGTACTTTAAATGGCCTGTGGTGTTCATGATTAAGAAAATATACAGTAATATAAATGTTTATATTATAAACATTAAGGACACTGTGCATCGCAGCTGGAGTCTGGGATTAAATACAAAGGTCAAGGACTATAATGGTAAGACAATAATAACACGGTAGAATGAGTATTCACTTGGATGAGATTTCCTCTTCATTGCTATGCATAAGAAGGTGCTGCATTCAAAACACGGGAGGTGTTTCAGTTCCAGTGTTTTCTTTGTGGCCCAGAAGGCCCTTCTCTGACCTTAAACAAAGGCCTGACAGAGGTGTGGGGAGTGAGAGCACGGTCACCTCATTAATCATGTATCTGTTTGTCCTCTAAAGACAAACTCCTACCAAAGCGCCACAGCCTTGCCCTAGCTTTTCACTGCCTCCCTGGCTGCTATTGTACATACATTAAGCATTAGAAAAGGTAAATGCCATACCAGCTGGCATTCATTATTGTGCAAAAAAAAAAAAATCACAGGAATTCCTGTAAATCACAGGAAATTCACTGATGTGTTGAATGCAATGCATGCATTCAAATCTAAGAAAACTGATTTAATTTTCTGCAAACCACTTTATGTTCACAGCATCCTTATTTTGCATTGCCAAAGAAACTGAGTGTGCTGGATAATTTGGAGAGAGTACATTTACGTTTTGTCACTTAGCAGATGCACTTATCCAGAGCGATGTGCAAGATGCGAGTACATTTAACGTTACATTCAAATTTCTGACATCCGGCAGACGCTCTTACCCAGAGTGACTCCCGAAGTCAAGCACAAAGTGCATCCAACAAAATGGCACGAAATGTTCCACAAACAAGGACACCACCACCCACACAAGAGCAGGCGTCAGTGCCGAACACAAGGCCGCGATCACAAGTGCGCACCCGGTCCAACATGCAAGCCCAACACAATATGGAAGGACTGTACCATTCCAACACAACACCAACACAAACCCTTAAGTAAAACTTCTACATATAATGGGTGGGATTAGATGCATGTTAAGTCAACTAACAGTCACAATGTGGTATAGTGATGTTACAGAACCTCCCCCAGTGGCCTCCCTTGATAGACTCCCTTGTCTTTGTAAGATGAGTTAGTGAGAGAGTAGTGGGAAAAATGATCCCTTTATTTAAAAGTACTGCACTGTGTCCTTGCTTTCGGTGTACTTAAACAATTGACATTCTCCCACCCAGCGAAGTATAAAAGACAAGAGATGGTGGTGATTTGATAGTGATACATTTGATCCACCACTGAATTCTCCTAGGCATGCTGCTGCTGAAGCTTTAGGGGAATTAAACTACTTTGTTATGTCCCTACTCCTTTCTGAGATTATGAGTTAACAACAGATTTGTTTTACTTTATAAGGAGAATCTTGGTCTTGTGAGTTAGGTAAAGTTAAATGTAAGTCAGTTTTTTTTCAGGCATTATATGTAGTATAATTATATGTAACACGTCCTTTGACCCCATCCATGAACCACCCCCGCTCCACCCCTGCAATGTCGTCAAGATCACCATGGATTTTTGTGGGAGGAAAGTAGCCGTGAAAATGTATGCATCAGGATTTTAAGTGTTACTCAGGCTGCAAATCTTTTCCATAATGCATCAATCCTCCATTTGCCTCACAGAGAAAAATGCTGCCTCTGGCTTAATGACATATATGCACACTCTGACAATCATGTATCATTGTGAACACAGTTTGTTTTAAATTATGGATTGAGGTAGTGCATGGTACTTACTATCATCATCCTCACACAGCTGCTGTCTCACCTGTATAAAGGAAAGACCATTTTATTCCACCATAGCTGCATGTGCATGGTAAAGACAGCCTAAGACATGAGAAGACTGCTGTATGTACTAGAGCAGCGTTTCCCAACCCACTCCTGGAGGACCCTTTGTCCTGCATATTTTAGATCTCTCTCTGCTCGAGCACAGCTGATTCAAATGATCAGTTTGTTATTAAGCAGCTCCAGGAGTTCATAACGAGTTTATCATTTGAGTTAGCTGTGTTGGAGCAGGGAGAGATCTAAAACATGTAGGACAAGGGGTCCTCCAGGAGAGGGTTGGGAAACACTGTACTAGAGTACCAGTCAAAAGTTTGTACACACTTCTTTCTTTATTGTTACTATTTTCCACATTTTAGAATAATAGTGAAACCATCGAATCTATCAAATAACACAAACGGAATTATGTAGTGTTAAAAATAAATCAAAACTTCTTCATCTTATATTTTAGATTCTTCAAGAATATCCAAAAATATTTATTAAAAAAAAGTTTTTTTGGAAAGAAATTTAAGCATTGTTAAGCATAAGTCTTGTTTGCCATTATGTTACTCAGGTGTGTCCTGAAATTTGGACTAGTACTGTATGTGTACTAAAATGCATAGGGAATGTATTTCACTGCACGATTAACATTAACATCTGAAAGATAACAAGCCCGCCATTGGCTGTTTTTCAAACAACGGGTAACAAAAAGGAACACCCACGAGACAGCTAACACACATCGTGTGCCTCACGGCCCCGGGATGGAAGGCTGTCCTGTCCAGGGAGTTTATTTCCAGATGATGCTGACACAAACTCTGACCCAGACACCCATTCAGGCTTGGGTGCAGCTTCAATCAGTATTAATAAGACTGAAAACCTCAGTCCATTCCCCAGGCTTCATAAATGTCCAACAAGGAGCAACACAGCAGGGGGAAGGTGGACCCCTTTAATGTGTCAATTGAAGAATTAAAAAAAACGGTTTCTGAAAGCATCTCTGCTCCGATCTAGCAGAAAACGCAGAACCTTCATCTCTCCCGGCACAGATGGTGCTCGGTTTCATTTTAAATCAACCGCACAGCATGAGTGGGACTCTCTCCTCCTCTGAGCAGCTCAAGACGAGGCTGTGAAGCAAAGTTTAGCAGGGCATCCCAAAATATTTTCACTGCAGGATAAATGCTAAGTCATGTGGATGAGTAATGTGATTGAGGAGAGCGGGTAGACTTCTGAGGGAAAATAATTAAGTGTGAAATTTTCTTTTTCAACAGCAATCATCAGCACTTACATAGCTTTGGGTTCTCAGGCAAATGTCGAGCCTTATAAGGCTCTAAACATGACATCCTTCAGTAAGTTTATCCTCATATTCTTTGCAGTGGATTTGATATGAGATGTGGGTAACCGTGTTATAGCAACCCCCCCAATGCACAAGTGCCTCTCAGACCCAGATTTAAACATACTCCTGTGCAGTTTCAGTGCACTTTCGCAAATGATTTTTTGTTAATAAAATGTGTAATAAAAAGGACGATTAAAAAAAATCACATTTCTCAAATTACTAAAAGTTTAGGATAAACCACACTCTTGAGTCATACTTTCTTGGGAAAGTTTGCCTTTCTAAAAGGTTTGTTTTTCTTTGAAAAAACTGTACTAAGCTGCCCTAAAGTCAGTTTGCAGGCTCACTCCATAAAATTATGTGTTTCCATTCTTACCCTGAGACCAGTGGTAAGGTCACATGTCTTCAACCTTTACCAGTAAATTTCCTGGTAGCCCACATTCATTTAAATCATAAACAGTGCAACCGTTTTCCACAATTTGCCTGTAAACAAAAACAATGTTTAGCTTCTGCAGGCTGTTAATGCAGTGTCACATTATGGATCTGTAATCATGTTGAGTCTTGAAATCCTTGACAAGCTGAACAAGCTCATACAGAAGATATTCATGTGCAGAAACGAATGTAATGTTCTTTTATCAAAGATACAAGTATATGATCATTTATTAGTTGCGGTGTGTGGGATTTCCATTTATGATGCTGAATTTTTCTTTGGTTAATAGAAATGACATGCAGATAAATGTGATATGATGAAGCTATGTCAGAGATGTCACGTGACTCCATCGCTGTGAACATGACACAGCTGCAAAGTTAAGATGCGAAAGTGCAGTACAAACTTTACATTGTTCTGCTGTCCTTCGTGGAATGGTAGGAATGACAAGGATGCTATTGGCACATCACTGATGCAATAAAAGATGGATTATCATTAAGGAAAATAAAGAAAACAATCCATTTTATTACACTGCACAGTTACAACCATCTCTTACTTATTTCCAAATAGAAAATATACAATTATGCAGTTAGCATGCACAAAATCATTAGTACTGTGTGTTCATTCTGGTAGCCGCTAAGAAAAGTCATGAAACATTACATTTTATTGTTTAATTGGTCTACACAGCCTTACCAGAATAGAAAGACATAAAACATACATGTTGATGCCCCATTCATATAGATATCATCAAGCAAATTAACCAATGAGATTGACCTGGTGATGGAGAAGAAATAACTAGCCAGTCACAGCTCACTAAACATCCACGATTATCTTAGCCAGGGCAGTCCAGCAGCTTTTATTGTAGTTATGTATATACTGTGTTTGAAAACCCAGGACTAACGATTCTCCACCATAGCTAATCTATTTGGTTTAATGAGCTGGTGGAGAACCCCGGCGAACTGATGTCTTTCACTCTCTGAGGTCAGGAATTGGCCTACCGTGATCTAATGTAACTGCTATCTGTTTGTCTAAGTTCCTTTATAAGAGAGGTGGAGTGCCATCAATTTTGGTGCTGATTCTAAAGCAGAACTGAACTTTTAAGTGAACATATTTTTAACACCTCCTTAATGTGGCAAAACAAGAGTTTTATGTGGCTTTCACACATTTCTAAAATTATAACATTTAAAATCATGCCCAACAAAATATCGAACTTTTTAAAATCAATTGCGCTTGACAGTTTTATTCAATTTTGCAATACTGTTCTTTATCCTTGCAATACAAATGACACCATTCACATATTGGTTCATTGTTAAAAGCACAGCAGTCAGAACTATAATTTTATTTAATGCTTACTGTGTGCATGCTAAGCTTAAGAAATAAATCTCACTGCAGTGGTAGATTACTAATAATCATGTTTACTGGTACACTTGTTGTTTTCAGAGCTGGTAGATGAACAATGTCCGTAGATAACCAGACAGCATATCCAGCTCTCATCGGAATTTGTTTGAGACCTCTGAAGATTGTCATGCACTGAAATCAACTCATAATTTTAGTGCGCACCCAAAACTTATATGTAAAGTTCATGAAATTTTAGGTTTTGAAAGTCAAATATCAGTGTCGTAACTGAAACTGACACAAAAGCAGACACAGGGTAGTGCTGAAACTATAATTCTCATTTTGTGTATAATATATTTAATAAAATGGATTCAAAATATATTAGCGGTCAGGAAAAATAAAAAATAAAAAAGGATTTCGGACTATGGTGTTAAAAAAATGAAAGATAAATAACAAATGAAAATAAAAATTTTGGAATAGAATTTAAACATCCACAATACAAAAACAAACTATAATCTTTATTTACATTAATTTTTTTCTTGTTTACAGTTTATGTATCACTCGTAACACTTGTTTAGTATGCAGGAGGTCACTAATTGCATACTCTTTACTCTTGTTTTTGTTTATAATCCAAGTGTGGGATACTGCTAGCATGTTACAGAAAAATAAAAACAGACCTGCATATTCTATTGTTGGCACATAAACTACTGTATATTAAGCAATTACTCATAAACTGGATGTTTAACATTAATTATAAAGGTGACAGGTCAAATTATACATGTACATTACAATATTTTATAAACTGTACAGTATGCATTTTTATAGTCACACAATAAAGACTTGTCAGATTATGCAACTGAAGAAAATGCATGAGAAGAGGCTTTGTCGTGCAATATTAAGTAATGATAATTAAATGGGTATGATATTGTTGCATATATCAAAAGGAGATATGCAGAAATACACACAGAAATCATAAATAATGTGTAATTTATCCCATTTTACAGTTTATTCTTGGATGGATATGCATTCAATTCTTGTGAATATTCCCATGAAAATATTTATCTTCTTGTGAAATAACATCTTTTTTTCTGTCTTCATGGTAACTTAACTTCGTAAGCAGAGAGTAATAATGATAACTTTGTGCAAGGTGTATATTGCACCTCCTGCAAATCCCAATGGAGTATACCGTGGTGCTACAATGTGGGTGCAAGAATGAAACAAGCCCAGTTGAAGTAGTCTTTATTGGCATGAGGGGATATTGTCCTTTAAATACACTGATGCTTACTGTACAATATATAGGTAATCGGAATAGTGTGTATTTTCATGTATCAAAAAAAAACAAAACAAAACAAAACATACTCAGCTACGGAGGGGAAATTACAACAAGGTATATTGATCTCAACCATGCTATACTACTTCTTTAGTATCTTGTTTTGCTCTTTTTATATATCTACCACTGTAAGGTGTATTGTGACCACTTTTTATTTTGACTGGGAAACTGTTAATTGAACTGGGAAGTTCTTTGCCTAGATGTCACTTGTGACTACACTGTAAGCAATTTTTATCTTACATATGACTTTTGAGTTTGGTATGTTACAGTTCAGTAAAAATAATTTTGAAATGACTTCATTTTAGCTCGGAGATGGGTAAAATACTTAACAAATGTGTCACGTTCCAATCTGTTTCAACCACCGACACTTTCAAGAACTGACAACATGAAAACCACAGCACAGTAATCTTGCAATTGTTTGTTTGTTTTGTACATCAGCATTAAAACATGACATTACCATTATAATTACATATTTTATTTATTACTCAGGTTTTAACAGAAACGGCAAGTGTGATCTGTAATCTGGAGCCATCAGCTCTTTGGGGTGATGGTGTGCATCACTTGCATTTGACAGACACCCTGCAGCCTAGGTATGGAGGGAAGTGCAATCCCAAGGTATCTGGCTTCATATCAGCCTCCACGCTCCACAAACCAGCCTAGTCTCTCCTCCGAGCTTTCATGTGTCAGTATTTTCCGATATTAGATGTCTTTTGGGAAAGAGGCCAAAATCAAAAAATCAAGGTGTGATTATGTTCTGGTAAGGCTCTGTAAGTCTGATCCACTGTACCGCTGAAAGACTCCAATTCATGTCAAATAAAGGAAAGATGCAAGAGGTTCCTAAAGATACAGCCCGTCGCTGTTTAGTGTCAATTCCTTCCCAGAGGTGACAAACCCCATTTTGCCCCGTGTCTTATAATACTGTGCAAAAGAAAACAGAGGTCCCAAAAGTGGAGGAAGAGGACATTTTAGAGAGGCAAGAACACTTCAGTCAAATACAGGCACTAGACCCTTATCAGACACTTCCATACACTGTATATACAAAATATGAACACACAAAAAGCTACCATTAGACTGACATTACATTCCAGACATGTCTCATTTCATCGTCTGTCTTCTTCATGGTACAGTACATAGCATTTAGACTATCAAGAATGAGCAATCCAAGAATGTCTCATCAACAAGCCGTGATTACTACAGAGCAGTATTTCTGTTAGGTCAAAGGGCAAACACCAAAAACGTTTTTTTCTTGAATACTCTTTTGAATGAACACACTTCAGAAAGCACACACTGAGCCCTGTATCAATTCCACGGCATGCACGTTTGTTGCGAAAGCTGTATTAGTTAGCTACCAGTCGTGCCCACACTCATAGGCTGCCCTGCACACCCACAAGGAAACTACATCTCTGATTAATGTCCCTCTCTGATCAAAACATTCTGTCTCTCTCTGTTGGTTTGAAATGTTTTTTTTTTTTTTGTTCTCACTAACAATTTTCACATGTCACATAATTTATGAAAAAAATAAATTACATGAGCTGTATTTTCCTAATGGTACAACTGATGGAAGTAATAATCCCTAGTAATAATTCTAAGTCTTACCGACATCGCTTAATATTTCTGAAGCCCACAATCTTTGGATCACCTTAAACAACAGAACATATTTGCAAGTAAACTCTATTTTTGTGTTGTTTTTGATATGTACTATTCAGCCGCACCCCCTGGCAGACTTCAAAGTGACTCCAAACAACTTGGTTTGAAGATCATACTTTTTTTCTTTTTTTCTTTTTTTTTTTTGTACAATTCATCATGGACTCTACATGTACCTACCCATTTTGGATACTGGAATATGTTTTTGTTGAACTAGATTGACATCATTTATATTTTTTTTTTCTTGTTCAGATACATACAACCATCAATGAAAAACAAAAACAAAACAAAACAGCAGTTTTCATTCTTGACAGGGTGAAGTTCATTGTTAACTGTTTTTTTTTTTCCTTTTTTCTGTATTTTTGAAACGTTATTTTACAGAGCTAGAACAGGACAGGATAAGCCATTGAGCCCGATATATACTTTCATACTGCAATAAACAATTATTAATCGCCATAAAAGAAATTGTATGTTACAGATCCCTTTTTTAACACAAGAAAGGTTGGAGAAACGCTCTGTAATGTTGTCATCTAAAACCTGTCACACCAATCCCTCCCCCACCCCTCCCCCTCCCATTCCCTCCTCCCAGCCACCCCCACTCCCTCCCTCCCTCCCTCCCTCCCTCCCTCCCTCCCTCTGCTCTGTTAAAAAAAAAAAAAAAAAAAAACTCGAACGCTCTGTGTTGTTGGTTTTCCTGTTCTGGGACGAAACAGAAAGTCTGTTGTGCTGTGATGCTGAGGGGTAGCTGGGCCGCGGACACAGCTGCATCAAAACTTGAAAAGGTACAGCAATGTTACAGTCCAGAGGAGCAGCAGGGACTGTGGTGACAGGGATGCCCTGTTCACATCATGGACAGCACCTGGCCCTGCAATAAGTCCAGAAGGGAACACCATTAAACCACAGATATTCTATTTATTACCGCCAGATAATTAGCTCCTGTGTTCCATCCGTCCTTTGTCTACAGAACTTTTGGTGCTTTGCTAGCAAAGCATGCTCTGTTTTAGACCACGCCCCTTCAAGAATGTTCAGATGAGGCCAATCAGAACCCTTATAACTTCAACAATGGCAGACAAAAGAACTTTCAGTTTCAGAGCTGAATATGTGGTCATAATAAAGAGAATGTCTGTGGGTAATCCTTACAGAAATGCATCTGATAGCAAGGATCCCAAGATGATGAGGGTAATTGCTTGACAAGTGAAAAGAGAGACAGAACAGAACACAGTGATCACCAAGCTAAATGAAAATGTTGCATGTTGAAAAAGTGTGTGATGGCGAGGCACAGTGTGGTTAAATTCAATCTAGTTAGCACAGGCAAACAGAATGTTCCGCATCAAACTAGAATTAGAACTTGTTATGTCACTCCTGTTAATATTCCCGATAAAAACATACATAAAGAAAACTTTTGATGGGTCTCTGCAACAATATTGCTTGCTGGATTGCGATCAAGTTTTGATTGGCTTTGAATCAAATGCAATTATATTTGTCAAGGGTTCATTTAACAACATTTGACATGCATTCCATTAGAAGCCAACTCAATGTTATCATTTCCATTAGATGGAGTCAGCCCTAATTATGTACATTTGTTGCTAAGTTACTTGTCGCCATGGTGCGATGACAATTGAATTGAGATTTCCTAGCATTTCCTTTCGTTTCCAAAATTGCAACGGGACTTTTTTTTTCCTTCCCTCGGATTGCACTGATGTATTGTGTGAATGTTACGTAGGGGAAGATTCAAATTCTTTGAATATGTTTGTCACAACAGACTACAAAAAACTGCAGCATTTACAAGATATACCAGGTACCCCACTGGCACAGTTTTACACTCTCAGACAACAAAGACAGCTGAAGATGTTTCCTCTCTCTATTCTGGGGAGGTGATGAGTGCTTCCCTCCTGGCCATTAAGATTCATTAAGAAGAATCACAAATAATCCTCCTGGCTAATATGCATACTGCACGGCCATTATTTCCATAAATAAATTGTACCTTTATTCTGAGCGATTTCCCACATAATCAACACTCTCAGAATAGGAGACCTCATAAACAACATGTCATAGCTGAGGCTGTTGCGCAATATGTTTGACATGAAGTGCTATTGGATGAATGCTTCATGTAACACTCAGATACTTGCTCTCTTTAAAGCTCTCAGTTTAAACTGACATTATGGTTTTAACATCATTACAAACCTCTTTTTTTCAGAGCTTTCTTTATCCAATATATATGGCATATCAAGCAGTTATACACCAATGCTTTTCAACTTCCTCCACAAAATTTTAAATGAATGTCAAGTTTGAAATCAGATGTATGCATTGAAGGGTGACTGCAAGATAAACTGCAGATCCTTTTTTTTTTAAAGGAACATCTCGCTGAGACTCCATCAAAATCCTGAACTGTTTCTGAAAGCATCATTTTTGGTTCATTCATACTCAGCAGTCATCAGCCATTTTACTCACTGAGCAAGATGGAGAAATTGAGAGGCTCAGACCAGTGAATGAATGAAGCTCAAGCAGCAGCAAATAAATAACTCCCTGCTGTTCCCTCACTGATGCTGTCTGATGCTAACTGTACATTAATTCATTCTCACAGACAGCTTGCTGAATGTGATTTGGATGCTTTCACAGAGTCAGATGTTCTGTGAAAAGCATAATGCCATTTCTACACAGCAAATGTATAACCTTTTCTCTTAGCACATTATCTTGCATTTTTATCCAGTGGGGCTAGCCTTTTAGCTAGTTATACGTGAATGAAAGAGCAATCAGCGAACTAGCTTATGTTAGCAAGCTAATCTAACAAAACTAACGTCAGCTAGCTCAAGTGAAACAAAACTTTCCACAACTTTTTATGCTGCATACAAATGTGAAGTAATCTATATTTACATAGTGAGCTAGGTGCTTTAAAATTCTTTGGTATCTCTATTTGCCAAGCTAGAGTCTAGCTAGAAGAATTTTTCCCACTTACATTAGTTGGATCACATTGCAAAGCCCTTCTGTATTGTAAAGAGTCACACTGCATTCTTCTTCTCCCATGGATGCATTGACCAACTTTTAGACCAACAATTTAGACCAACTTTAATGGTATACATGTTAAAGAACCTACCAGAGCAACAGCATCTTGATGTAAATGAATTGACACTCCTCAGATTATCACATTGAACTGAATTACTTAAGCAATGCATACTGGCAATGCACAAATATAATCAAAGTAGAATAGAAGTTATTTTTCTATCATTTCCCTGAAATCACATGCAGGTGCATGTGCAGCATGTTGTTAATACACATTGTTCAAGATAAATGATTCTATTAATTAATGATTAATTGAATACATGTATTGAAGTTTTCGTTTTTTTTTTTTTTTATATGGAAATTGTCATTTTAGTGTCGATTTTCAAGTCTGAAGAATTTTGCAGAAAGGTCATTTCTCCAGTCACAGATTTTGCATTATGCATTGTGGATTTTGGGGATTTTTTTTCTGCACCAAACCAAATGCTCTCATAAAGCATTATCATAATAGTGGATTACACACAGAGGCAGATGCCAGTATAACATTTGGCCCGACTGAAACGGTTTCTTACCATACAATATTATGCTTGCGTTTGTGTGTCCCATGGTGTTCAGTGCCACGCAGGTGTAGTTCCCATAATCCTCTTCAGACACATTGAAGAAGACAAGCTTGGATTGTTTACCTTTGGTTTCAATTTTTACTCCGTTAAGCCCATTGAGGAGCCTGCAAAGACAAGTCAAACGCTCAAACATGCCCAAATGCTCACTGCGGGCTGCCATGGATACCCATTGAGACTAATATTTGACAGCTTAAACTGCCTTCACTGCTCCTAAACTAGCACGAAAAATGCAAACTGACTAAAGTTATTACTTTCATCTCCAGAGTGCCGTATCCTTGTCAAATAGAACAATACTGAGGACAGCACTCAATGTCCAACAAAATGAAATGTTCCCTCAAAATGTGAGAAACAAAACACACCTGTGTAAGAGCCAGCTGCTGAAATCTAGTTAAACTGCATGACATCTGCTCTGGGAGTGTAGCATGTCAATCATTTGAGGGAGTCATTTTAGCCCATCCATGTCTTTTACTTTGAAACAATGATTATTTTTGCCTCCATGGGGTTAAAGATAATCCCAGTACATGTTCAGATTCAAAAAAGAGGATTTGTCTTTAACTGTGTGACTCAACGGTGTCAACTACTTCAAAAAAAAAAAAAAAAAAGGGATGGCAAAGGCAATCCCAAAATGAATGGCACTGATTTTTCTTGGGATCCACTTTGCTGTATGGGAATTCACTCCTTTTGCCATTTTTTAATTCTCTTTCTATTCTACAAATTTGGCCTTTCTTTTTCATGGGTGCCTTTTGGAGATTCACTTCTCTTCCACTGCACATCTCTTTGCCATCAATTGATTACTTTGTTTAAACACAGACAGACCTCTAAAATTTTACCAGTAAGAAATTCTCATCAGAACGCAAACCCTGAATGGCATTTCCAAGGCTGCACAGAGAAGGTTAGAGTATAGTTACTCTGTCATTGAAAAGGGCAAGCAGCAAACACTGCCTGTTGTGTACAGTATGGCTATACTGTACATGGTGTGACAATCTGTACTGGGCTCAGATTAGGGGTCTAATCTTTTGGGCAGGGAGGGCCCACTCCTGCAGGGAGGGTTCACTTCTGCTCCACTCCACCAAGGGGAACTATGAGTGTGCTGTGAGAAGGCAGTGCAGGCAGTGGGTCCAGTCATGTAAACAGAGAGAGCCACAAACGTTGGAGCGACTTGACAATAGCATTTAATAGGCGCAAGACAGCTACACCACCCAGTACAAGCTGTCCACCATTTCATTGTCCCACACACACAGCCTGCACAACCCAAGAAACTCAAATCGTCATGTGTTGTGTAATATGTCTTTCTTGTTAAAACAGGTACAACCAGGCAATAATAAAGTTCTTTTCAGGTCTGCTTCCTCATTGAATGCATAAAAATTTCTTTCAAATGTAAAAGTGTTTGCAATAAAAGCCTCCTCACCCACTGTTAATAACCATTTTTCTTCTCCATTGACATGACCCACCCACCCATCACACAGAAGAGGCTAAGCTGTGGTTGGTACTGGCCCTTTAATTAATAATAATAACACCTCTAAATCATTAAGCTGACAAGGGCCTTCATAATGCAGCAAAGACCCAAGGATAGCTTTTCACACACCTCCCCCCCGAAACCTGACCCTCCCCTGAAGTCTGCCCATAAATGGACATTTACTTGCCTGCGGTCCTCTTTGTACCACTCAAAGTCTGCCACGGGGACGGCCGATGCCTCACACTGCAGAATTCCCTTCTGCCCGACCGGCGCTCCTGTACTCCTCGCATTCAGAATGTAGGGCGGATCTGTCGACATACAGAGGCTCAGAGAGGCTCATGCAGTGAGCAACTTCAACGACTTGCAGCAAAGCAGTGCAGTGCTTGGTGCTGTCTAAATAACCAAGACAACTATGAGAGTCACTAGTGTTAAACTTCATACTGCAGCATCCCAAGGGACAGAGACAAAGATTTTCACAGAGGCCAGAATGTGTTTTTTTTTTTTTTCAAAGTAGTGACTGGGGAGTGAGGCTTCATGAAATCCATGATAGGTGGAGAAACCATGTTTTGGCTTGAATGATCCAGAGCAAAGACTGCTATGCATGGAATAACTCTGTTGGTTCAGATTCGTGTGTCATTGATAGCATATATACAGTACCAGCCAAAAGTTCATTCAGATTAAGATCATTGGAAACGTGCTCAAAGATATTTTGATCTAAAGACGTGTGTTTAAATGCTTGAAATTTGTTTCTTAGACAAAAAAAATGAATAGTGGTTTTGATACTTATGTATGAATTTCTTTCCATTTTTTTATTTCAAAAAATATTTTTTGGATACATGGATCTAAAATATAAGATAGTTTTGATTTGTTTAACACTGTTCTGATCACTGCATAATTCCATGTGTGTTATTTCATAGTTCTGATGTCTTTACTATTATTCTAAAATGTGGAAAATAGTAAAAATAAAGAAAAAACCCTTTTATCAGTAGGTGTGTCCAAACTTTTGACTGTTACTGTAGTTCCACTTGCTTCGCGGGTTCTTAAAACCTTACTCTACCATCCCCAGCTCAACAGTCTAGACCCTGCAGTGAAGTCTCATCAACTGACTGTAGCCACAGTTCTATTACTGGCTTGAACGACCAAAAGCAAAAACTGCTATGCACAGAATAACTCTATTGGTTCAGAGTAGTGAGTCATTGATAGCATACATAGTTCCACTTGCTTCAGGGGTTCTGAAAGCCTTATTCTACCATCCCCAGCTCCAAGGCGTAAACCCATCAGTGAGGCCACAACAGCTGACTGCAGCCATCGTAATGCACCAGCCAGACCCACAGGCTGGGATATCACAGTGCAGTGCCCTGGTTTGGACACTAATTTGAACGAGGCAGAACCAACGGCGGCGCTGTTTTTCGGCTTGCTTACAGTTAACAGTGACCTGCACGGTCCTCACGTCCGGGGCGGCCACGTCGTTGTTGGAGCTGCACTCGTACACGCCGGACTGCTCTTTGGTGATCCCTGTTATCTCCACATACTCCCCTTCGCTCATCACTTTGTGGCCTGTAACAGACGGCAGGAAGGAGGCAAAGCCAAGATTATTCACAGAGTAAAGATGCGTACTCCCGCAGCTCCACGTGACAAAGAGTCACCCGTTTCACAGATGAACGGCTCTCTGAAACAGCCTGCTAATCCCTCTGATGTGTGATCCATGCGTAACACTGTATGAGAGATCAATTGAAGAGGCTTCTTTTAAATTAAACCATGATTGACAGCACGATGCATGCTAAATATTACAGAAAAGGGCATGAAGAGAGAATACTTCAAACAACTGTCACTTCATTAATCTCCTGCATTTAAGGCAGAAGCCTTTCAATCAATGGATTACATTCAAACTGTTAAACACTTTACACTAAAACAGACTTGTATATACTGTATTTTTAAGTGACTCCTGTTAACAGAACATCACTGGAGTCACAGATGTGACACCACAGCAGCACAATGAAGCAAAGTTTTGACAAACACAATAGCATGAATGGGAGTAGTGTAGCATAGCGAGGAGCAGGGCTCGTAACGAAAAGGTTGCTGGTTCGATTCCTCGCTAGGGCACTGCTGTTGTACCCTTGGGCATTTACTTAACCCACGATTGCCTCAGCAAATATCCAGCTGTATAAATGGATAACATTTATATAAAAACTGTAAGCTACTGTATGTAAGTTGCTCTGGATAAGAGTGTCTGCTAAATAGCAATAATGTTATGTAAAGAGGTACTGAAATCAAGAATGTTTTTCCTTTCATCATTTTGACTATTAAATTATTCAATATGATAAATGATTTAAATTATGCCCAATGCATTCGGGCAGACTTGCTAATTATCTGATTTTCTTTTTTTTTGTACAGGCTAATCAACCAATTATCCTAATGTTACAGATTGACTTTCATTAATGAAATTTATTGTGTGTACGTACAGTAATGGTCCATAGGCCAGGCCTGATTTGATAATGGGGAAATTTCTATACCAATATTGTTTTGATATCTTACAAATGATTAATATCCATGTGTATTTATATTCAAACAGCCATGTGAACATGACATATAATTTCTAAGTCAAACTCAATCCCCTGTCCAAGATGAAGGCCTAATTATGACACATCCTATGCCAGCATGAGTATCTGTTCACAGTGACACCTAGCTTTCAAAGGGAGTGTCTTCAAAATCTGTGGCATAAGCGATCGAACAAGCTTTAATGCAGAAGAAAAGGTGCAGGAAGTTTAATTCAAAAGCCTCTTTTCAATTTAATTTTTTATATCTGCAGTCTGGGCAGAAAATGCTCTCTATCCATTGTATGTATGAGATTCTGAAGTTAATGACAAGGAGTGAATGCTCACCTCCTCAGGTGCGGGAGGTGAGCTACAAATAGGCAAGAGAGAGAACAGGTTAAGGGAAATTATGGAAAAAAGCAAAGTTCCTTTCTGACACTATTTGTGACTCACCGACTACGAATGTTGAGGTGAGAATTCGCACCTTGTCATTAACATCACAAGCCAAAGGAGACTTTGGGTTCTCATCTTTGAGCACAGCCTAAACTGAGTTGCTGGAGCCAGGCAGACACAGAAGCTCTCAGAGAGTTTACACGCAGTGCAATCTGGGGAAAAATGAGACATATGTCTCCAGTCATGGTGCTTCTAATACACTGTCACATGGGGCACGCATAGCAGGAAAACCTCAGACAGGATCTTAAAATATGACAGCCAAGTCACAACCACTATATGAATACTTGTGTGATATTTATGAATTTTTTATGTTACCTTGAACTTTCACGCTAACTCCTTCTTTCTTTCAAGATATTATTTATATTTTATTTTACATGTTATTCAGTGGACTGCACAAAGTCTTATTAAAAATGTCATGTCACCATGGCTTAAAGTTTAGATAGCAAGGTCAAGGCTTCTGACAACAGTCACTCTTTTACTCACCTTTTCCAAGGCTTTGCATTTTAAAGAAGTGCTAAATGTCTGGCAGAAGCTTAAACTACACATGAACTCAGGGTAAAACTCCTGGGTCGCCCAAGGACACGGCGAACGCCAGGTTCATATAAATGCACAGTGCTATGGTATGGTGATGAAGAGCAGGGCTTACAACCCAAAGGTTTCCAGTTTGATTCCCTGGTGGGGGCAGATGTACCCTTGGGCAAGGCACTTAACCCACACTGCTGCTCTAAATATACAGCTGTATAAATGGATAACATGTAAAAATGTATAAGGCCATCTGCTGGGAGACTGTAATGTAATATATGCAAAGCCCACCCTGCACAATAAAAGACCACCCCCATTTTTGGCTGCCCTTGTTCTTTTTTCAAGTTGTGACTCATGTATAATGTGTTCAATAATTGATAAGGACCTGCAGAAGTTAACTGCTTTTACAAACAGGCGCACACACACACACACACACACACGCCAAAATGAAATATATTGTAATACATTGATATACATGTTGTTCAGCCCCCAAATATATTGCAAATTTATTTAAAATATATTAATGCATAACAGACATATAGTGCAGTATACCAAAGGCCACGCAGCAAGCAGAGGAGACGAGAGCTTCAGATATGGACTTATATTATTTATTTCCTCAGCAGAATAGTAGGATTCACCTCCTATCAGGACCTCTATGAAACATTCAGCAACATTGTGTGTATGGGACTCAGCCCCAAAGTGGATCCTGTCTACTTAAAATAAGTGTGTTTTGAGAAAATATATTTATAAAACATGCTTTTGCTTTCTTAACACCGTATTTTAATGTATTTGTTCAAAAGAAATACTGACTCTCCACTTGCATTTTTCTTCTTCCTCTTCTTCTTATTGTTATTAATAACTGAGGAGGCCAACACATGTATATTACATGTAAATCATTTAAATGACGGGCTGAAAAAGCAGTAGCTCTCTTGGTAACATACAGAATGAATAAGGGCTGTTTACAGCGTTGTTTGATCCGAGGGCTTGCTATATTCCTTTGAAGCCTGCAGCAGCCCCACTTGGTGGAGTCTGAGTCAGAGATGGTGTATTTGATTTTTATGACCACCCAGAGAGAATGGCTGTCTCCTCCCTCCCTCTCTTGGAAAAAAGGGGAAAGATAAATAGGTTGAGTAGGATTTGAATTATTCAGAGTCTGAATAACTTGTCACGGCTGTGTTGCAAACCTTGTCAATACATCACCTTGAGAGGATTTCTCTGAAGTGTACATTCAGAAGAGATGGGCCCATGCTGTCATTGTTTGCACACTTAAACCATGTTCCTGAACATTTCTTTATTCTTTTTCAGAACAGCAAACAACACCGCGTGCATGAATGTACACATGCAGAATTGCTGCATCCAATCTTTCAGTAGCTTATTCTTGTGACTTCCTGCTTGACAGTATGCCAAAACACAATCCTTCAGATGTTTACACTTATTTCAGTAATCTTTCACATACCTATGTTGTATACAAACTCTTGAAAAAACATTTCATTTTTCTTTTCCCACAAAAAAAAAAATCAAAGCAAAGCAAACAGCTAATGCTAAGTCCTTAGGTATTTAATGGACACAATCAGGCCACAGATTTGGTTTGAAAATGACTGCACACGCTTTAATCATGCACCTGTCACTCTTAATGAAATATCACATTTGCAAACCTCAACTCCAGTTGCTTGCCATTGCCAATCAAAATTATGACGTTAAATACATGATGGAAAAACACGCTATCTAAAGAGGATCCCTCTAAAGAGCTGGAACAAACTTGGACTTTCAACATGACATGACATGTTACATTCACATCATATTTACATGAGTTAGGAAAGAGTTAAGAAAAGCACTGCATCATATTCATGAAGTTGGATTTCATTTCACTTGGATAATGGGTAGCTTGTGAATAAATATGAGACCATCAGTTTTAGAGTGTGAGGATATTTAGAAATAAAGTGATATACCCACCAAATGTCTGTGTAATAACTGTTTCAGCTACCTATCATGTAGTATTAATTGTTTTCTGCCTGTATAAATGGGCCTGGAAAGTGTAATCCCCAGGTCTTATGAGCTGAGTCTACATAGAAAACAATAACCTCATGAGCAGGGCCTCAATAAACAAGCTGTTCTCAGCATCGCCGCCACGCTTTTATCTGCCACTGGTAAGAGGTGAGTTTCCACTTTGGCACCTCTCAAGCTAATCTCTTTCATTGACTCTGACGCAAGGCAGGGCAAGCTGGCGTGCAGGAGTTACAGTCCTTTAGTGAGAGCCCCGCTTTTCTTCAGCATATCAAAACCAGTCATGGGAAATTAAGTCAGTCCCTTTACTTCACACTGTTAGACCAAAGCTGTGCTTTCCAGGATCATTCTCAACTGAGTCCTACTTTATCTTTCTATCACCTACAAATGTAAGGTGTACAAAACAAATAAATAAATATATAAATAAATAAATACATTTGTTTTTCATATATTTCATCATGATACCAATATTCCAATGTCATGTGTTTTGACACAGGTGCAAGTGACAGAAGTACAACTACAGTTGTTACACATTCACTCCTAAAGCTATCACAATAGTACTACACTGGGCTAAAGTCAAGTTAATGTAAAGTGCTTCTTAAATAAACTTTGCAGCCTAACAGTCCTTGCTATCCAGGAGGGATTTGGCTCAATTTCAATTCACTATATCTAAGGATACTTATGGTAGTGCAGTCATAATTCATGAGTCACACTCAAAATATTAGCATAACCAAACTGCTTTCTTAAATATGTATAAATGTCGGGGGGAAATGACAACAGATAGCAAATATCCACTGAGGTTTCTGAATTCAAAAAATCCTGCAGTTGTTGCTCTCACAGAAACTGTTCTCTCATTAATTAGTTATCACATCATATGTCAATGTTCTAATTCCCTTTAATTTTATTTCCCACTCTAGGGCAAGGAATGGAAAACATAGACTTTTTTTTTTCAATTTAATAAAATATGATTAAAAAGGGTTTCATTTGTAGGGGGTCGGGGGTGGGGGAGGAGGGATGTGAAATCTGAACAGCTCTCGAACAAACACAAGACAATGGTTGTTATCAGGCATTCAGGGAGCTGTAGGCGGTAGGGTCAAATTTTTTTATTAAATTCCAGCGGTGCTGTAAAAACGATTGATTGGCTGAAAGACAGAGGGGTTGGAAGTTGACTCTTTCCGCGGCTGAGATCTTAAAAAGAGAGAAACTCAATCCTGGGGACTTGAGATTAGGCAGGCCCGGTGATGAATGAGCAGAGCGAGCGTCTTGGCAGAGTTACCCACTGCTGGGCGGGAAGGCCTGGCCCATGCGATATGGCCCTCCCGACCTATCAGCGCGGTCAGTGGTCCCGGCTGGAGATCCAGGCCTCCGACAGCTCACTGCATCACCCGGGGAAACGGAGCGGAACACATTCACCGTCACAGTAAAAACCTAACTTACGACAAACACAGTCATAATTACAGAAATTAAGCTGAAACGAGATGTACCGGCAACTAGATCTAAGAGGCTTTTAACCATGGTGTGGAAAATACCGACAGGAGCCCGCTACACCTAATGCTGAAGTCATGAGCCGTTTATTACATTAGCAGAATGATCTGCTGTGCTACCCCTCAACACGCATAGCACAGCCATATCTGACTCTTTCTCTGAATAACAGTGCACACATGACCCCAGGCTAAGTGTGAACTAAGTGAACTAAGTGTGTAGCACACATCTTAATTTATCACAGCTTAATGGACAGCATATTGATCTTTTGAAACAAACACTATGGATTAGAATCACCCGCACAAACGAACCCTGGTTATTGAGAAATTGCATAACCATATTACATTGCGTGTGACATTTTCTACATCAAAATGTTATGCATTGGTACCCCTCTTCACATAACTAATGTTTGCAGATTTCTAGTTCCACATCACATTATGTTATGCAGATTTCTGGGAGGAGTCTCAGGCAGGGGGATAAGGTGGAAGTTCCTTCCATGTATCACTTTGTAAATCCCCTAGTTTAGCATCATTACCTTATGCCAAACGCACATGACAGTGCATAACTTATTCCTGCTGCCAGGTTTATCGTGTTGATAATGTGCAGACCTTTCACAGCACAGCAGCACTCCCTCTTGATCCTGATATTAATATCATCATTTCTGTTATGAATGCAGTGCTGATCTTCCCTTCTGCTTTCGTGCCGCACCTGACTCTACAACGCAGCCAAGTGTTACATAAGCCAACACTTTATGTCACTTACAGAGGTCTCTATGGCCATTTGGTGGAGACGTGGAAGAACTATATAGAACTATATGAGTATAGCATAGTCTGAAGCGCTGCTGTGACTGACATTCAGATACATATAGAATGATGCCATCACCATTTTAGTGACTGACAGACAGACACACGCATGCATGCTCTTCAGTATATTGAGGGGACATGGTCTGAGTACCTAAATGGAGACTATACTGCATTTGATGTACTTTGTTATACATTTTCTCAGGATATGTGGGGAAGGTATGCCAATTACCTCCTTGCTTATTATATGCAGAAGGGATCAAGTGAAGTGCATATCCGAAGGTGACGTGACTTGATGGCTGATTTCATTGGGTCCTTCCAGAACCTTGAAGACCAGGTAAACTCTCAGATTTGCACTGGCAGGGGACAGCCATTCTCAGCCAGGAACAGAAACAGGAAGTGCCCAAGTTTGATTGTTCCGAGCAACTTCACAAAAATAATTTTTCCTCCGAAATCTCTTTTTTAAAATAAGGAGGTGTCAGTGCTCCGCCCCCCTGGCTGTGTGTTTGTGTTCTTCCCCTGTCCATGTGCTTTTGTTTTTCCTTGTGTTCCGGCCCTGCCCCGCTCTCCGCCCTGTCTCCGCCCACCTGATCATCTTCGCCCGCCTGCCTGCACACCTGCTTCCCATCACCTCATCAGCCCTACCCTATATTTACCCTGCTTTTCTCTGTCTTGTGGCCAGTTCGTCTCAGTATCCTGTTTCGTCCTTGCCTTCTGTTACTCGGTTTTTCCACGGTCTTCTGTCTCCCGCCCAGAGTCTCTGTGTTTGCCCGCTGTTCTGTCACGTGAGTTCTGTTAGTCTGTTTTCTGTTTTCGTCCTGTCTTTGTGTATCCCTGTTTGTGCGAGTCTGCTCCCGCCTGCTGTTCTGCCTCCGCTCCCTGTTGCCGGCCTGCCCGGTTCTGCCCCTGTCCAGACCCTGTTTCCCGCCTGCTCAGCCCCGGTCCAGCCTGCCGTTCTGCTTCGGCTGCCTGGGTTGCCCGTGGTTCTGCCCCAGCTCCCTGTTGCCGGTCTCCCTGGTTCTGCCCCTTCCCAGACTTCACTCCCCGCTTCTCGTCTGCCCTGCTCCGGACCTGCCTGCCCAGTTTGTGACCCCTGCCTGGCCTTCGGATCTCGTCTCTGCCTGCCGCTCTGTTTTGGTTGCCCCGCTGCCTGCCTGCCCGTTGCCGACCCTCGCCTGTCCAGACCACGTGCTTGCTCTGTTTGTTTTTTGGACTGACTTCCCTGGTTTTGACCCTGCCTGTCTTTTACCCTGTCCTCGTCTGCTCCTGTTTTGGGGCTCTAATAAAGCCACTCTGCCACTCACCTCCGGGTCTGCGTGTGAGTCCTCACCCCGCATCCCTGACAGGAGGACTGCACTCACATTCCCAGTGCTATTAATCCAAGAGAAATAGGACACCATCAGGAAACATATGGTCACACCCAGTTGTGTCAACCAATTATAACAACATTTAATAACAGCATACTCATGAGAGAGCACGACCAAAAATGTCATAATGTACCTCGCTTATGTACACCAACTATAACTGATCGATTCAGCTTTAAGCAATTAAATGGAAAGAATATCATTAAAATGTTACGCCTAACATTTTCCTTTTTGGGTTTGCTCCTGGTGTTGCAGGTTTAGTGCCTAGGTGGAGTACTGCTGGTTTCACCCCTATAAAAGATGACCTGAATAGCTTCTGAATTACTTTAAGTTATGGGATTTCATACACTCACCTCTGTCTCCTTGCAATTCTTTCCTAAATTTTTATATATCAACCACATAAACCCATGGAAAGTTGTGCGCCTCTGTTACTGCTATGCACATCCAGACATTGGCCACTTAATCGCCTATGTGAAAGATTTATGGAATTGGGGTGGAATTTTCCCAAAATGAGCATGTGATCCTTGAGGGTGTGAGGGTGAGTCTCATTTTCTGAGATATGTGCACTCTGACTTAAGTCTGTTTTCTCTCCGCAACCCTTCCATGCAGGAAAAGATGAATAAGTCATGCACCGCAGTGGCCAACAACATTGTTGGTAACTAGACAAAGTCCAGTGATAATTAATATACATTGACATATCTGACATATATTGAATATTATATCTGAATAAACTCACTCCATTTGATAACCCTGCATAATTAGTCTTTCTGTGAAAAGTTTACTCGCTTTAAACATGGCATAATATTCTCATTTGAAACTTGGAGGACACATTCATCAATGCATGTTCAATTCTGTCGGCATGATAAATGAATTTGGCTACCCAAATGTGCTCATTGGTCATACATGCGCACATACATTTACAGATAACTACCAAAATAAAGGAAACACTTGAGTAACTAAGGGATACAAAGTATATTAAAAGCAGGTGCTTCAACAAAGGAGTGGTTCCTGAGTTAATTAAGCAATTGACATGCCATCATGCTTAGGGTCATGTGTAAAAATGCTAAGTAGGCCCAGATGCCTATGATTTTGGCTACCATGGCCAAAGGAAGAGATCTCAAATTTTCTGAGACAAGTTATTCTTGGGGCATGTTTGACAGGTGCTTCAGCTTCAGAAGACTGCTCACCTTGCTAATGTTCATATATTGCAATTGTTACGGCTGGTTTGCTTCCGTCGTATTATTGAGCTAATGTCACCTGATGAATGATGTGAGAAAAGAAGACTTTCTACTAAGCACCCTGTGGTGTTTTCCTTTTATTAAAGTGAAATATTTTTACTGACATTTTTAATTTACGTATCCAAAAGCCTCATCTCGCCTGCCATATTTTCTTGGAAGTATCTACTCAGCTTTCATCCTTAAAGCGTCTTGTGACTGTGATCTGCGATAAGGCCTAATAACTCTGCAAGAAAATCTATCCGCCACCAGGCTCTGGGCAGGAAGATGTGGTTTTCCAGGGCAATTTACATTTATTCACACTGCACAACTTTGTACCACACATTTTAAGAGATATGTGGGTGCATTAGTCAAGTCTGAATCTCAAAAACTTACAAATACGCAAGTGAGATATGAATCTTAATTCTTAAAATTCTGAATTTTTAATCCATACATAAGACACAAAGCTTTTTTTCAAGCCTGGCCTAAGACTGCCTTGAGCATGATAATTTTGCATGACCATTGCTTGATGATATGAGGAAATTACATTGCAAATACAGTCAATAGTGAAATAAACTGCCCCAAATCAATGTCTGTCTGGCATTACCCAGCATTCAATAAAACAAATTTCAGAAGCAATCAGAGGGTGTCTGAATAACAAAAAGACACAGCATTTTTTTACTGCTGCGGTTCAGTATCCACATTGTCATTACAGCATCCCTACAGATAATTATTAAAGGTCAACACATTATGAGCTGAGGTGATAGTTATCACAGGCCCATCCTAAATCTTCAGGACTGGAGAATTGGAGATGCAGAATATTGATGGCAGCTCTATGCATGTGAACAAAAATTAAACCCAATTACCAACAAACATTACAATGGTTTAGTGACTCCATTTCAAAAATGAATATGCTTATGTCTTTTTCTTGGCACAAACTAATTGCTTTGCAAACTAATTGTGTTTGAACAGAGTTCAGCTTTTTCATATTCTTAATGCAATTTTATTGAGAAATTACAGGAAATGTCACACACTGGCAGAGAGTTGATTGATTTACACAGAGAAACTGAAAGAAGTGGAAATACAATCAATTCTGCAAACGCGGTTGTAAAGTCAGACCTTCATTTCATTCCTCTCTGAAACATTTCAGTGACTTGATATTATTTATAGCACAACATAATAGTCTAATATGACAAAATACGAAGGAAGAAACATTCAGATTCCCCAGAAACACAAAACTACATTCAGATGCAAATCAATGACAGGAATAGATTTCATCTGCACGGAAGAGGGTGTCCACATTCATTCTCACGCTGAATGATTACCATTATTCTAATAAAACGGGGTATCAAATTTGTTCATGCTTTCATTCAAAGGCAATTGTGCAATTTAATGCAATCACTTTCAAGCCATCCTAATTTTGCCTCAAACAACAACCTGGAGGACGAGCACAACGGAGCTCAGCATCTGAGAATTTCCCCCTCGTAATGAGGAAAAAAAACGCTAAATAAAAGCGGTTAATGTGAGCGTTGCGTGGATTACCTCCGAGGCCCGACCGACGCCGTGCAGCACTGATTTTGTGTATGGAGATTGGAAATGCGGGGGAAAAAAAAAGAAAATAAACATCAACACTGGACCCAAAGCAATTACATCCAATGGACCCCGTAACAAGCCAATAATCTGGCTGTTATTACAGGCCTGCCTATCCATGGACAGATCTGGGGAAGAGATGATTAGAATGGAACGAGAGTGAGTGTGGGGTGTGGGGGGGCATGAGGAGAAATACATAAATAATAGAGCCGTTTCCTCTGTTTGGAGCCCAGGAGATAAGCCACAGCTGTTACATTATCAAGATAAGGATGTACACTTCAGCAAACAGCAGCTCTCAGTGTAACTCCTTGGTGTGAAACAGGTGTGCTTAACAGAGGTGACTGAAAAAACAGATGGGAGGATGTACCTGTTATTTGTCCAGGTGCATTCTTTGGTGTTTGGGAGTCAAAAATGAATTTAAAAAGTATTATTTAAGGTTTTATTAAAATATGTATTTCTACATGTATGTCACTGTCAAACATACTGTATATACACAGTATCAGTGCATTTAGCTCAGAGGCTAATATTCATCTGAACAGGTCAGAACAACAACAATACTAATATATTTTTCAATAAGTTTATAGTTATAAGTTTTCAGTGATTTGTATTGACATGCATGGCTACAAGTGTGACTCCTGAAAACAAGACTGTAGTAAGCTAACTGTAAACCAGAGTAATCTTCTGTTCCTGTTATAGTGGGATGTATGGATTGCAGTTATTTCCTGTTTATGTAATGCTTTATTATCCGTAAGTAAATTCAATGCTTCACAACACTTTACGTAGCTCAAACGTGACATCACACATGCCATTTGAATTAACGATATCCTTATCAAAATTCCAGCATACATACTTATAAATCATTTATAAAGGTGTTATGCTGTGGTAATGACATCCTATATATGCTTCATGAAGGCTTCAGACCTATGTAGGCCTACCTTGTGTAACCCTACTAACTTTATCATGCACTAAAGTGTACAAAACTATGCATCTCATTCAGTCAAACTCTATAGTAGTTGACATCATGAACTACAGTCTTTGATACAGTCTGCAACATCCCCCCACTATACATAGCACTAAAACATCATAAACCATATTCTTAGATGCTCCTAACTCCCATTAAATGCAAGAGCCATGTGAATGAAGCATTGCCAACTCAAGTATTACCTCAATGGCCTATCATTAATTTCAGTTGAAGTCTCATTAATGCCATTTTGTGAAACTTGGATGACTCCATCTCCACTTGGCTGCCCTTTTCTTGATTAATAGCTTTGATAAATAAAACCAGTTTATAGCATTGGACCCGTTGTTAAGTGCAATGATTTAACTTCCTTTACTGCATGATGCCATCTGTCTTTTTAAAAGCTGAGGCAGTCAACTGCTGTACTCCTTACTGAATCATTGCTGTACCCATGCTATTGTACATACATTTTCCAACACCTGTGTGGGTGCTGTATAGTTTCACTATGTGTGATCTATTAATATTTGTGTAAAGACTACACAATCAAAAAAACAACACTTTTCCTCCAACAGTAATTGCCCTGTATCTGTACTGCTCTAATCAGTGTCTAAGAAATATCCAAACTGCTGTAGTCAGTGTTTAAGAAGTGTCTGCTCTGCTGTATCTAAGGTCGTCCAATCATGGTTGCATCCTCAGTATTCTTGACCTATAGAGGCTGTAAACTGTGGTTGCCATGGAAATATCCCTGGGTAAAGGATAAATGAACAAAAAGGAAGGCAGAATTTTCCTGCCTGGCTCGCCTTTACGTTGTTTACAATGAAATCTGTTTGCTAACAGACTGATGTATGAGGCCTATGTAAATCAGATCTTGCAGAACATGACGTTACAATGCAATACATTGAAAATATAACCCTAGTTAAACTACAGAGGGATGAAATGAGAAAAAAAGAGACAAAACCGAAGCAGCAATAGCAAATGGGTATAGCCAGTCTGGTGAAAGCTTTTTTGTATTATATATCATTTGAATTACTTTTTATTCTGCTTATTTGTATAGTTTTTACTTCATTTGAATTTCTTTTTGCAGGTTGGTATACCTGTCAATCATTGCTCTGGGGCCAGCAGAGATGACACCCACTTCCCCATATAAATCTCCCTCTGTCTGTACTGAAAATCAATAAATCATACTTAAAAAGGAAAAGGCAGCGGAGAGAACTTGAACACTGTGCAAAGCTCCTCTAGCAACAGCTGCCATATTGGGTTTGGAAAGTTTGCACAGGAGCGCTCCGTTAATTGCCTTGGCTGGAAGCTCATCCCGGTTTTGTGTGATTGATATAAAAATACCCCCTCTCACTAAAAAGACACACACTCTTCACCGCAGTCTTCACCACATACTGCGGGGCTGTGAGTGGCAGCTTCTGTTCTGCTCGTGCGATCGATCCCTCCAGCAACAAAGAGTAACAAGGACTCTGCTCCCTGATATAAAGTGAGTCTGGCACCAGCAGCCAAGGACTGAGGGAGGGTGGCTCCCCCATACTCTCAGGGGCAGATTCACTGAGTGCTGATCCAGTTATCAAAGGATAAATGGGCTGGAATCGGCAAAGGCTGGACAACGAGCTCAGGAAAAAAAAAAAAAAAAAACCCAAAGAGCCATGTAAAACAATGCGGTTCTGAACGGTGGACGAGAAAGACATGCAGAAGCAGGTCTGGGATAGATGCAAACAGTGCTGCAGCAGTTCATGCTTTGTATGTTTTATTTATTTATTTATTTTTGCTCCATAAATTGTTTTAAAAACATACAAACTTTTATGAATGATTGTTAGAAGGCAGAAGGTTTAATTGTAATTTCCATGCTCTCTCTATACATACACATATACCCACATACATATTCAAAGCATGCTTAATACATTTGTGAATTTTAATCTGTCAAGCCTGCAATTATGGAAACAGTGTCAGGAAAACAAAACAAAACAATAAAAAAAACTTGTATATAAAAAAAAAAACACTCTGCTCCATTTGATTGGCGAAGACTGATGTATGCCTCACACTGTATGTTGTAATTCAAAGCATGACTCGACACTCAAAGACGACGCGTGTTTTCCACTCGAACAAAAATACTCTTAACCATCTGCGCATCCCAGAAGCACTTGGGAACGTCTCCGCTGAGCCTGTGTTTATCTGCACTCTCACCGCAGCTGCTGCATCGCGCCAAACGTACAGGATCCACCCCTCCCCAACACATGATGAATGAACTCCCATTAAGGGAAAGGGACTGGGTAACAGGTTTACATAGCATAATCAATGTCTTTATTTTACCTTTGTGATCCTGGGACTGGCGGAGACAAGAGGAGAGGCCAGAGGTGCGCTGTTTTACACCGAAGCGTCGCCGTACCTGTGCAGCGCTAACTTCAAACCCTCAAAATGGCCGCTCCCAGTGGTCACCGAAGTTATTCACAACAACCGGCATTTACCTCCGAGGCATAAGGTTCACGCCCTATATTGTGTGGACGTCTTTCATTTCACAAGCTCAAGCCTTGAGGGTGAACTTTAACTCTCACACAATACAGTACTCCCTTTACAACAGGAGAATGGAAAAAGGGGGGGGGATTGGGTGGAATGTCAGACAGATTTTTTTAGTGCAGCACACAGAAAAGACATCTTTTTGAAAAACAGCAGAAATATCAGTCGCCGCTCACATTTTCAACATGGGATGACGCTGTATATAAACATTATTTGCAGGGTCCTTGGAGAAACAAGAAATGCAGCATTTAAAAAAAAGAGAATAGACTACTTCATATTGAACAATCTTAACTCTTCTTCCATGCATTTAAACAGTGTTTGAAATGTACAAAAACTGCTGAAAAGACACATAGGGTGGTATTCATACACATTATAGTGTTTTTTGGAGAAAAAGGGACAGTCATCTTTCAGTGTGGTTACTTTAATATCTCATCACAGTTGTACCCTTACCATAATATCGTTCTTTTTTGTACTGTAGACTCAATGGGGGATTTCCTAAATCTAAAAAAAAAAAGTGGTAAAAAGCATGCAGCATATTGTGATGGTGATGAAACCACCTTGTCACTGCCTTTTTTGTTTATGGAGAACCGGAACCTGATAAAAGATCTGTCACCCCTTCCTATATATCAAAACCTGGTGGTTACAAGCTTAACAAGAAAGCCCATCTATACATTGGCATTTCAAAAGCTAAATCACTGTGTGTGTGTGTGTCTATGCATATATACAGTTGTGTGATGCCTTCAAACAAACATAATGTATCCTGTAATCCTTTGGGGACACAGCACAGTAAATACTAAACACCAAAAAAAACATATCCAAAGGGTTTACTTTTCTTGGTACATTGTCACGAGTGCAGACACCAAGCTTCTTGTTTCTCTTATTTCTCTGTCCCTGTGAAATGTCTTTGTCAGCTCCATGGAAGTGAAAGCCCTTGACAGCCAATCCCCAGCACTGTCTCCCTTAGCCTCGCAGAATGTCCTGCTACAATTGAGACTGTCCCACTTAGCCTGACATTGGCAATATCAGCTGTGCCCGTCATACAGCCGGCCCACCCCAAAAGACTGAGAGCATCCCAGAGCTTCCTTGCCTGTTTCTCTGAACCCCCACCCCGGCCCCCGCCCATCCCATCTGGGTGCTAACTGTACTAATGAAAAGGAAAGAAAATGATTCTTCCACGAGGGATTTGACCAGCCCTACAGCCAAAAACCAGACCACCATAGATGCTGCCTAAGAAATCCACGGATCTGCTGGGGAGGATGGGGAAGGCTCCCAATGTCTGGTTAACATTTCATTGCATTTATTTATTTATTGGAAGCTGACAGTCCAGCAAGGCGTATTTAGCCTTTTCTTTTCAGAAGAAAAAAAAAAAAGACCAAATTCTGGTAGCCCTTTTGTAGGGTTCCTAAATAACATTCCTTTTAAAAAGGAAGAACAGTGTCATCCTTCAAATAGCAAATCTCCATCAGTCCATGAATACAGACAGCTAAAAGTCAGTATTTCAGTACAAAGAGGTGCTGCGTGATGTCAAACTTGTACTTTTTTTTTGAAAAGAGATATGTGTCTTTTATTTACTAGAGCTTGCTACTTCTTAAAAGTGAGCCTTCAGTACGCTTGTCAGATTAGGATGTGTTTCAAAATGGCACGTTTCCCTGTCAAACCTCATTCTGGGTTTTTCCGGCATCTGCTCCTGGCTTATCTCAGGAGCCCTCTGCCATAATCTGTGACAGCAGAACGAGTGGTTGATGCACTGTTGGGACCTCACGTGGTTGAAGGTTACCAGTGTGTGCTAAAATATTAGCTAAAAATGAGTATGTGGCTCTGTGGGCACTCTGAAGTATTGTCCCATAACACTGTGTCTAAAACCCCCTGACCATTGGGCTGTGTACACTGGCCATTCTGTCATTATTTTCAGTATAAATCTAATTTATGCTGTGCAATCTGACACTATTTAAAAAAAGTTTCCATACGAGAAAACAGCGTGAGCTGACAGCTGTGATACACAGCATCAGCAGAAATCTCTTGCCAATCTCAGCCTCGCTGCAGAAACCTCTCCCTGCCCATCCCTGCAGTTTAATCTGTAAAGAATAGGGTCTCACTTTACATATTTAGCTTTGGCTCCTGAGTGTTATGTTACTGCTCCACCATCTGTCTGAAGAACTCCTCACAAAGGATCAAACCCCCTTCCGTCCCGAGAGCTCGTTACTGAGATCACTGCTGTGAGTCATTCTGGGACTTTGGAACCTTTTTGGTAGCCCCTACATTTAATGACTTAAATTTAGCTGACTCAGCAATTTTTTTCCCTCTGTTTCAGCATTATGTTCCCCTAGCACTTTGGGTGTTATACCTGATTTTTACCTGCACTGCAGTTTGCCTATTGACTGTAATTAACTTTTAATGCACACTCTCACACACACACACACACACACACACACACATTTTTTTTCAATGTAATTTCTATCATACATTTGTGGATGTTAATGTTTACATTTCAAATAACCACAGAGCCCATTTGCCAATAGCTCACTGAAGACTGTGATGGCCGGTGCTATTTTACCCTTGAACATATGTATCCGTCTTCTTTTGGATTCTTCTATTGGTATTTGCATGCCATTAGCCAGCGTGTTGGTTGGGAAATAATAATCTCTCAATTAGCAGAAGCTATAGCTGAGAACTCCCAAGAACACCCCTTTAGGAATAAAAAGCACTACCTAAAATGTACCTCTCAAATCTCCATGTGTATACTTCATGGCCAAGCTATAATCCACTTTTTTGAATGTATAGTTGAAGCCAGACTTTAAAGGGTTCAGCTCACTGAATCCCATATTACACACACAGAGTAAGAACAGATCACAGACTCTCCCAACCTCTAGAGTATTTCAAAAAGCAGAGTTTGCTATTTGAATATGAAGATACAGGTAGAAAAACCTCTCATTCCATTTATATAGCAGCAGTACTGTGTAGTGGTAAGGAGCAGGGCTGTTGTTGCTGGTTAGATTCCCAGGTGCACTGCTGATGTACCCTTGGGCAAGGCACAGAACTACTTTCCTCAGTAAATAACCAGCTGTATGAATGGATAGCAGGGGAAAAATGCAAGCTATATAAGTCACTCCGGATAAGAGCATCTCCTAAGCTAGTTGAATATCATAGTGCAAATGTTCAATATTTACACCCATTATAAAACATCTGAAAAAAACATGTTTGCCTCAAACTATGTTCCATTTATTGTAGGTAAGAGTGAAAGGGCCCAAAGCATGTTTATTTGGCTAACATTAAAACTGTCTAAAGTAGTTAGGATATACATCTCACAGCTCCTGGAAGAACAGGTACAACAGATCTGCACTGATTGTATGCTTTGGAGAATGCTTAACAGTGTGAACAAAGAGACTGAGATGCTATGCACAATGTCAAAATCATATTCAGACGTCACTGTAGTGAAGGAGATATCAAAATCCAAAATATGAAATACAGTACATGTGTCCTCATGCAAAGATGACATTTTGTTTTGTGAGGTCTGCTGCACAAGAGATTAACAGTACATTTTGATTTCTGATGGGATCATCAACAGCAATCATGTTCGACAATTTTGGATTTCAAATTTGAGCAGGAATGCAAGGCCTTGGTAATGATGGAGTAGTTTGATATGCTTTGCAAAAGATTTGTTGGACAGACAAAATTTAACACGCTATGCGGAAAAACTATCTTTTTAACTCTGACTAAGTACTAAAGATGTAAAGATACAAAAGGTAATAATAACATGTGGGCCATTTGTCATAACATTCACAAATCACCTCTGTAATAACATGTATAGTGTTACCTTTGTGTTTTCTGGAAAAAAAATGTATTATGTGTGAACATCTGACATTTCATCTGATGCTACTAATATTAATTATATTGCAGTATAACAGCATAACAAAAAAAGTAGTTATCTACTTGTAAGATTACTGCACATTGAAGCGTGTACACATGCTACAATTTCATCCCTGATTTAGCCCTTTTAATTACTCTTTCAAGTTTTAATTGCCCTTTCACCACAATTCTTAGAGACGTTCTGTATGTGCTCAGTAATATCACACCTTGGCTCAACAGCAATAATCAGTCATCCATGAATCTTACAAGTCGCAAATCAATATCCAGCAGCCTTGATATTTTTGCCAATTCCTGTGCTGTGAGAGACTGTTTACAGTCAGTGAAAAATCACCAAACACAATAATGTAACATGCTAAAAAAAGCCTTTTTCTGAAAGCTATTTGTGTTCCCAGTAGAACTGCAGCAAAGAGCTGCTGAGAACCTTGGAATATGAGAGATAAAATGCAAAAGAGGGAGTGCCAAGTTGAAAAAAAAAATACATGCATGGGCAACATATCAAATTTATTAAAGTGACACTTAATTGCAAAATAAATAAAGGTTAAATTCATTTACAGCTTAGCAGGGCACAGTTTAGCAGGGCTCAAAATGACAAACACCACACCTTCTCTGGGGTAGAGAACTTTCCTGCTAATTCCTGCCACTTTAATTTTACCCTCTCTGCCATTATGAGCTACAGGTCAGGTTTCAGTTGTTGGTGTTGTGGAGTTCTGAGGCTGAAACACACAATGCTTTGATTCTGCCCAGTCCCCATTATAATATGTGTCAGGTAAAATCTTTTAGGTTTGACATATGTTAAAGTGTGTATCTATGATGAACATGATGGACTGTGTATGTTCTGTGACTTCAACAGGCTAATAATCTAATATCTAAAGAGGCTGGTTCATCCTTTGATGTACAGTGCAACTCATACAGTCTCTGCTAATAGGATACCTCAGGGGTCAGAATGTCTTACAGACTCCTCTGAAGGTTATGTTGGAAGCAATAGGCAAGAAAAGAGATGCTTTCATCTTTATTGTTTTTTTTTAAATGTGAATTCATATCTAGTCTAGGGAAAAGCAGTCTCTGTTTTTCAGTTTCAACCATCAAATAATTTTATTTTCTCCCACAGCGTCTCTCAGATTTCTGTATGTGCTGCCATATTAAAATTCCCCTCTTTTTTATTATATTCCTGAAATCTCATTGTGTTCGACCCAGCTGAACCCTGTTTCCAACACTCGGTTCACTACTCATCAAGTCAATTAAATTAACATTTTTGACTGACGACTGATTGCGAAAAAAAAAAAAAAAAAACGCCAATAAAAATTATTCTTGCGCATCACTGTCATTTTCGCAAAGCGGTGTTCAAATCCCCCTGCCTCAACTCTGCTCAGTAACAGGTCACCATAGTTATCCCATTCCCTGACATCTATCAGCATACAGAGTCCCCTGGTCCCATTCCTATCTCTTTCCTGATGTGTTAAAAAAATAAAACCCTGTGGAAAACTACAACAAATCACATTCTGTCCATCTTCATTCCAGCCAAGTCAACATCCAGGCATTTCCAGTATAATTACAGAGTGGCTTTGATTGCTTACTGCCAATCAATTATTCTAATTTAATTTCTTAGCCGAGCAGGTCCGGGAGTGATTACTGATTTATTGGCTGTCTGTCTGGAGACACTGTTTGGGGTTTTGTCTGAGTGGCAGACGCAGACAAAGGTTGAACCCCCAGAGTCGCCAGAGCCTGTCAAACAGAAGAAACACGAGAGCAGTCCCACCACGTGCTTTTGTACTGAAGTGTGAATGTTTGAACCAAACCTTGGCAGCACTTCTGAGAGCTTATAATATCAATGTATACATGTTCAAATTTGGACAAAAGGCAGCACTGGAGGTGGGGTATTCTCTGAAATGGAATAGCTTCAGTAAATACGAGGTTTATGTATGGCATAAAATGTAGTCACCATACAGCAATAATTACAGATAAACATGTTTTTCTCCCTTGACTTTAAAAGCAGTACACGAACACATAAAGCAGCTAACACAAACTGCCATCTGCTTCATTTAATTGAAACTGAAAGGGGAAAGGCGGGAGATTGTAGGAATTTAAGAAAAGCACTGAACACGCTGTCCTTAAGGCTGTGTATGTTGTAATACGCCTTAATTGACAGTTCAGATTTTTAAAAACCACACATGTAACTAGATAAATCATTACAATGCAGAGTAAATCACAGAGTGAGGGTTCAAATCAAAGTTTTTTAGTGAGTATTTGAAGAGTGAGCGGCCATGGCAGTCATTGATGGAGCAGGTGAGTGCCACACGAGTGTAAAACTGTTAGCTTTTGACAAATGGAAGAGAACAGTGCTACATAAGCTTTTACCCCAGACAATAAAAAAAAATAAATAGGAATAAAACAATTTTTTTTTAATATCTGCAGTGCCTGCCTGCACATTGGAGCAGGGGATTTCCTCAGAGCTGATGCTGAGCATGAGATGTCATCATTTTTTACAACTGTGTAATTATATGGTTCAATCTCATGTTCCACCGCAGCTTCAATTTCCCCACTGAAATAAATGAAGTACTGGCAAGTGCATGACTGTTGAAGCAAGAACCGAACTGATAGAATATCTTTGCCCCTGCTCTCTTTGTCTCTGATATTCCTTTTTTACGCAGCTTCCATTTTAACTCACTGAGCTAAAACCAAAGTCTTTGTTTTGGAAACCCTTCCAATTTGATGAAAATAATAAATATTGAGAGTATGATTATCATCTGGTTAGATAGATTTTCTTCTGTTAAAATCAAAGCTGTGACATCTTTAGAAATTACATTTGACTTTGAAATTTTCACAATAGCACTGCTGCTGCTACTACCACTCATCACAATAATAATCAATTCCAAAATTTTACAGCAAGGCACTGCAGCCGTTACATGACATTGGTATTAGTTCAGCACTTGAGCCCATTTAAAACTGTACTCTACCATCTGTCTGCACTATCTATGACAGAGGCGGTTTTGAAGGTAGACTGTGACACAGTCCCTGGCCAGAGAATCAAAAGGTTAAACGAACAGCTCAAATGCACGGCGAAGCGGTTAACCTTCACCCAGGTAGAGCTCATCTTTCAGCCAATCCCAGACAACAGGGCCGTATCAGGATCAGTGCTCCAGGTTTTAGCGTCACTCTGCCCACACAAATTTGCCTCAGATCCCTAATCGCACCGAATCCGCCGGGGGTTTCTGTAACAGACGCTAAAGCCGCACTGGATCAACGCAGGCAGCATATATTCGCAGCAATTTCTGCTCGGCTCAGTAAACACTTGAAGTCAGCAGCTTGATTTCCTTGCCTGTTTTTCTGCCTTCATTTTTATTTCATTTTTTGGGCCTTGAGGAGGAGGGCCACCAACAGAGTTCAAAGCACACTATCCCTCAGGTTGAAAAAGCACTCTAGGACAGTACATTTGCATTGTCCAGAAGCAGTCTTGTGATAAGCAAAAATACTACCAGGTTAATGAATCTCACATGATGAAGAAACCAGCCCATTTACAAGTAATTTTGCAAATACTTCCCCAGTAATAATAACCATAATAATAAATTCTTAAACACAAAGTTTTCTCAACATGCATTCTTAAATTATACTTAAGCATGTCAACATGGTGAATGTAGTTCTTAATGTAATTTAATAGATTTACCCATATTGGCACAACTTATGCAAATTTTCAGAGAGTCTTAAACTAAAAATATACTGTGACAGGACCAGAGGTGAGGCGCGGTTGTGCAATAAAATGATGGACCAATAACAATGTAATAACAAAAGGACCATAGGGTTTTTATTTTGACTGGTATGCACTGCCCACAGCAATAGCACAATACAAAAAAAGAAAGTAAAAAAAAAAAAAAAAGGAAAACAAATCCTAACTCCATTTGGAGCCTGCCTGCTCCTTCCTCAGTCCCTCTCTATGACTGGCCAGCTAAGCTGGTTGCCAGGGCAGCAAATAAATCTAAGTCAGCAGGCAAGAGCGTAGTCAAAACACAATCCAGGATCAAACACCAATGCAGTTTCCTCATACGAAATTATTTGGTACACAGGTTCAATTGCCAGCTCAGTCAAAACCCTACCCACTCTCTCCATGCTTTTCCCTCAACAGTGCTTCACCCCCATTGAGAGATTGGGGAGCCTTAAATAAGCCAAGAGAGAGATCATGGGCAACAGGTGTGTGGCCACGGGCTGGCTGGAAGATGTGGCCTGGCTCCAGTCTGCCAGGGAATGGAGCCACTCTGCAGGCACATAGTGCCCTTCCACAACTGCTCCCCCTGGTCCCATTACTATTACATTTTCCCCTTTTTTCTATATTGGGCCTGTTTCAGTTTGACAACCTCTGCTCTGGCGCTGAGAGATAGGTTAATTCAATCTTCTGATACACATGCATGCCATCGATAACTACTTTTCCTTTTTTTTTTTTTTTTGCATGCCAACCAGCACACTACAGCGGAGTGGTCACTCATTAGAGGATAGGCACTATACTGCTGATGTCATCCAAGCAACTCTCAGGCGCCTGACGAATTGCTGGGTGCCTGAGAACAGTGAGACAAAGGGAGCCCAGCCGACCTACCGACCCCTAAACCGGCGGAACGAAGCCAATTTGCTCGGTCACCGTGTGCTCCGGGGCTTCATCAGCTAATGACATGGCTGGGATCGCACCCAGGCCGGAAAGAGCTCAGCTTGTGGTCAAGGTGATCACCCTCAACCAACAAGCTACTTGGGTGCCCCAGTAAAAAGTTTTCAACAGAACAACTTTTTCCTTTTTAACTTGATTATAATCGTATGCCCCTTCACCTGTGATGGTTGTTGAGATGGTATTTATCAGATGGTGGAATGTAGATTACTGAAAGCTCTTGACTGAGAGACTTATGTGTCATTTCAAGCAAGTTATATGCAAGCCACCTTTGAGAGGAACACATGCCTGCACAAACACAGGCTTGGTTTCTCGACAGAATTATGATTGCGCTGTGATTTAAACTTGTTTTCCATGAAAGCAAAATATTTTTTTCCCAGCCCGCTCTTATCTGGCATCTTCAAAGTGAAGGAATAAAATGCCATCAGCTCTTAAGGCGAAGATTCTTTTCTTGCCTTAATTAGAGTGAAATGCCAATTAACCACATGTACAGCTTAACTGAGTTTTTTTCCCCCCTCATTTGCACAGTGACTTCTAAATGAATCAGCCGAGCAATGTCCCTCTCAAACCCTGTGTTTTTCACAGATAGGACAGAGTCAGGTATTGGGCTCCAGTCATTTGAACTGAAGCCTTTCAAAAGCAGCCTCAACATTATTCAGAGTAGTTTGTTTTTGACATGTCATTAATCATCATTGACATGCCCGTTATTTAATTTGGTTTTGGACAAAGCTGTTATTTGATTGGTGGGTGGACAAACACACCTGCCAGAGTTCTGAGTCTTAAAGCAGGCCTGCATTTATAGGGACATGGGGAATTTGAAATGCCATGTCTAGACACTGACAAATACCACCACCAAACACACCCTACTGCTCACCTATCTGTGCTAATGGCTCAAAAGAGAAATATTTCAACACATGTATCAATACCCTCATTAAAGGATTTTTAATATCAATGAACTTTTTGGGGCTAATGATAAGTTTCGGCAATAGATAAAGCAACTTCTCTGGAGTTCTATAGAGATGACACACTGTTCCCAGGTGGTCTGTCCTAGGAAGAAAATAATCACTTGCCATTTCTACCTGATCTTGTCTTGACAGTCAGACATCACAATTCTCTCTCTCTCTCTCTATACATATATACACATATATGAAAGGAAAATCTTGAAACTATGTCTTGTGCTTTAAGGGCAACAGAAAATAGGAGACAGAAAACATCTTTAAAACTGCCCTTCTTATGTCCTGAGGGGTGAAAAGCTTCAAGATTCCAAGATTTCCTTCATTGTCATTCTATCATGCACTTGCGTGCAATCAAGAATGAAATACCGTTTCTCCTATACCACGGTGTACATAAGTAAGAAAGAGAATTAAAAAAGAATTAAAACAACATATCTATATACAATACACACACTACACATACACAGTATGAGCCATGTGTTTTGTACAGTTGAATATAAAAAACTGTAAAGGGTTCTGAAGCAGAGGAAAAGGTACAATTCATGCACTGTTTAATACGAGTGCATTGCATTGATTGGATTTTGTCAATATTTCTTATGCAAACAAACTCAAGCACTCTGTGAATATGGATTTGAATATGAAACATGAAAGACACCCCATCTATTGTGTTTAGCATGGTGGGATTTATTAATTTCTTTTACACATAAAGCAAAGTTCAGAAAAGTCTTGAAGGTTCTTGTGATGATTTTGATAGGCACCATTTGCCCCAGGCTTCTGGAGACATTATAATGGCATATTATTTATTTATGTCTTAAATAAAGCAGACCAAACACATCACACACTTTGAAAGAAAACTGTTTAAACCTATCTATACGGAAATTAAATGCAACCAGACAAAAACAGATTTTCATAAATCTAGGCATTAAATTAACTTGCTTGCAGTGAAATGCAAAGGCTGGCCCTGAAATTCTGGAGGGGATTCTTTCTCAGCGCAAAAAAAGTTCCTAGAGCTGGATCCTCACGAAACGCAGCCGCACTCAAAGGCAGAGAACACAGCTCGCTTTTTGCTGTAGGCCTACTCAGGCGTTTCAGCGGCACGGACATTAGGTAAATAACGGGGTAATCTAGTTGTCAGTTTGCATTCTTTAAGCGTATTATGAAATATATGTGGTGTGATCATAGCTACGGGACATCCTCAAATGCACATCCCATGATTTATGGTTAATGTAAATACTGTGGCTGTTATTCAACCATGGAGAGACCAAACTTGGGTTTAAAACCTTGAAATTAACCTTTTCACACATATTGAAATGAAGACGGCCGAGTTGATTTGCAGTGGGTGCGCAAATTGCAAATCTGTGAAATGGAAATATCCACTTTCTGTGGGCACACCACGTAAATTCAGACTGCAATATTTGCGGTTAGGGTTAGGGTTAGGGTTAGTGGAATGCAGCCCCTCTCCAATATTAGACACAGTGGCTCAGAGATATTTGAGTACCCACAAAGACAATATAAAGACTGTGACAGCTGAGATGTTTTACATTAAAAGCATTTAAAACATTAACATTAAATGTGTTACTCATTTACTTAAAAAAGCTTGTGGAAATAGGTCCAGATAATGACTTAGAAGAGTAATATCAGCACTTAATCAAGGCCACTGATCTCAGTGAATTGGCTCACTCTGCACAATATATACACATACACATATCTATTTATCCAAGCTCGAGAAAGCAAACACTGCAAAAAAAGAGCAAGAAAGAGACATTGAGAGATAGAGTTACGATGATAAAGAGTGGTTGTGCAGATATGAAATATCTTCACCGTATCAATCCCCATCTTTAACTGTATGCAGTTAAAAAGGTGTGAAGTGAGTGGCTGTCACATTTTAATGGCATCAGACTGCTCTTCCTTTTACCTTTAGTCCTTGGGTAGACTTATCTACAGTGACTTGCACAGTAGGTTGTAACAGTACATTTTTTTTTTTAATAAACTGACAAAAAATAATAATAGATGATTAAAAAAAAACATTCTTGATTTCATTGTTTAAATTACAGTTTATATTTCATAAATGTCATCACCTACCCATCTACCTTCTTTTTTTTTTCTTTCTGAACAGACAGAGCAAAGGAGGGCGCACAGAGACCTGGTCTGATATATGGAAATCTACCTTTTTCATTTACCTGGAAAATCTGAATCGATTGAAATATGTCTGTGGTGCATAAGTCGGGTCTCGCATCCGCGGCATTGATTTGCCAGCACCGGCAGACGATGGATGCTTCGCTAAGTGGAATCTAGGGCGTCTAATTAGACAAGCTGCCAAGCGTGACGGTCAAAGGGAAATGGCAACTTCGGCAATTGTTCAACCCCGGTAAACAAACAACGCTGAAAACTAATCCCGCCACGATGAGTACGTTCCACAAACACAGTGGGAAATGCAACGCTAATTTAGACTCGCGTCTCTTTAAAGGACCGCGTGGCGAGGTTGAGTGGTCAGAGCAAATGAGACGACACGGTGTTCAAAGAAGAAAACTGGTGAGCAAAGTGTTGTGTTAGCTAGCTCATAGAGACACTGTAAAAATGTAATAATAAACCAATGTGAAATAAACGCACTTAAAGTAGGAAGCGTTGGATTGCTTTCTGTTTGTTTCAAGGACAAAACACGCTCTCCACCTCTGAAAGCTATTGGGCAATTGTCATTTCTGTGCTGACAACACACAGCTATATGTATCAGAGAAGTCTTGTGAAGAGCTCCAGACATGAAGCATGCCTTTAAAGCACAAAACGTCAGATAAGATCAACTGTTATGTTTCTAACGACAGTTCCTGATAGAGATCTTTCTTTTGAAACCCATACATACAGACATTTCAAAAATGGCAGTTCTGAACAGCACAATATTGTGAAAATTATGCAAAAAAGAAATATAAGGGGAAAAAAACTAGTACACAATTATTACATCTAGATTAGACAACTATAACACACTTGTCTTAGGATGCTGAAATGACACTTGCATCTTGTTTGAATTGCTGGCAGTAGCACCTTGAGGAGAAAAATTGACTACATAACTGGAACTCTATATAACTTTTAAACTCTTGCACCTTATTTATAAGTCATTAAACGGACGTGTGCCTGTTTACCTGCAGGATCTGTTAATCCCCTACAGAACTCTCACTTCACAAATCAATTGCTTTCTGGTGTTTCCAGAAATAGAAAAAGTATATAATCTGGTAGCACAGGCTTTTCACAGAGCTCCTCCATTATGGAACCTCTTCCCAAATTATGTGCGAGCACAATTTCAATTTTTAAGTCTAATTGAACAGCTCTCCTTACAGTCTTAAAGTCAGATCGGGTGCAGAGGGGGGAAGAGCAACTCCTCACACAGGACATTTCTTGTCCTTGCTGCCACCTCATTTTCTGCCCTGAATGGGACGAGACAGTCTCGGATCGCCTCCGCGGCCGTTTCGTCTGCGGCCTTCTTTGCTGAGGCAACACCGTGTCACACTGCCCCGTTGCACACTGCATCCAAATTGCCATCCCGTTCAAGCTACTACCCTCTGTTCACCTCGCTCTTCCTACATTTGCCTCCCCTGGCGGTCGAGCAACGATTACTCCTGCAGCCAAAACCGCCCCAGCCGATTTGCATTCATCTGCCTCAACGGGGCAAGATGCCTGGACTACTGCTGTACTGTCGAACCCGTGACATCCCCGCCCCGGCTACTGTGGGATGGATGGTCCCGCCCATCGTCTGTCTGCGCCCACCGTGCCGACCCCCTGTCCGCCACGCCGTCTCTGCGCTCAAACTGCGGCACAGAGCTGCTGCATTTTTCATGCCGTTCCGCTGTTAACACTTCCCCCGTTTCTCCAGAGGAAGGAGCCTCTCAACCACCTTTTCCTGGGTCAAGGAGTCATTTAATTTTAACGGGAGACCACTGTAATCCATAGCTCTAATAGTTCAGCATTGTATCCACTGAGGGCATCTATTCATGGGGATCGTGCCAAGGGAAATTAAGGACTTTTCTTTATTTCTGTTCCAATTGCTACACTTGTTTAGATCACAACATACTCGTAGCCAGTACAATTAATTTGCACAGTCAACAAAGAAACAAATAAATAAATGTATATGTTTGTCATAACTCTACACATTTAGTATCTTGCTTACCTATTTCCAATTTTGCATGAATGTCATACAGGTAAATGGCATTGTAAACAGTGCCCAAACAAGATATTTCATGTATCTTGAGACACATCACTTTCAGAGGAACAACTCCAGTAGGATTCATTCAATATTTCCTTCTACATGCAACATGGACAGTATTGAGCAATCAGGATCAACTCCCACAGAAGTGAAAGCATGGTTCAGTGGCGAAGCTGGTGTACAGTATACTATATGTTGCCCATATGAATGTCAAGCCCTAACACACTTTGACTGTAAGTGCATGTTAAGCATTTCTCTGATCAGGCAGATATTTTATTTGCATTCAGGCTAATTATGGTAACACCCCAAAATGAATTTGCTTTTCCATAGAGACAGTAATTTTGCATTGCACATCAGTTCAATTTCAGCTGCTTTGACCCTTGTGATTGGGTTCCCCCTGCAAACATTGATCCTGTTGTTCTGTTATTTGACTACACAGGAAACCCCCCATCTTAATGTCATGATTTCAGCTGAACTTTGCCAATGGCCTACTTGCCTCATTAATTAAGATGTGTGACCTTTACAAAAACAATGACTAATCAATAGTGGCTTGGGCCTCACCAGAACTCTAATTAAGAACATAAACAATTACAATGATGAGAACTGAGTCCATCAGCCCATCTTGACTCACCTTTTGCCCATATTGCAGGGTGGATCTCTCCATGATCCAAGCACTGCTGAATTTGTTCAAACATGGCACATCTGTTCATTCATTTCAAAATTGTCTGTGAAAATACCTTCTTATTCTGTTGAAATCATAAATGCATCGCGCATCATCGTAAGATCGATAAGTCCTGGCACAACTGCCATACACAGTGTAACTGTGGTACTATAATAGTTGATATTTTTTGTGATAAAAGATGGAGGTATTCAAGGACATAGTCAGCATCTCAGTGACCTCAGAGGGGAGCTAAATACTTAATGAAGACAGAAAAAACAGTTGTTCCTGAAACTAGATACAGTCCCTGCAGGGTGGGAGTCCCCCTTCCCTCTCCCTGTGTGAGCCTGATGTGTCTCAACTGCATCTCTACCTTATCTCCTTACTCGGAGCCTGAGACTCATATTGTACAGCACACAGTGCCCTCTAATTTTAGTCCTCAAAGAGCTTTTTTCCTCCACTACAAGCGGGCCTATTATCCTCATGGCAAATCATTTTCCAGGATTGATTTTTTTTTTCTCTCTGTAACTCCTTGAATAAAACCAACAAAACACAGACAATTAGAGAGACAAAAGCAAACAGCCAGGAATTAGTAAAGAAAGTGACAACCACAAAATAAACTGTTTATAGGGGAAGTGCTAAAAATAGCATATAAAATGCGAAAACTACAGCCGAATCATTCAAAATCCAAAGTGCCCTTCACTTCAGCTTCCCGTATGACCAGTGCTTTATTACTGCTTTTTAAGTGGCACGTCAAAATCAGAATCTTTTTTTTTTTAACAAAATAATGAGTTCAAAAAAGTAGAAAGAGCATAGGCTTGAGAGTGAGAACACAAGAGCTCCATCTGCTCTTTTCTGTTTCTCCGCTCAGAATTAGCTGCAGTTTTCTTTCTTTTCCTTTCTTTTTCCTACTTTACTGGGTCTCTCCAAAGAGGGCTTCGGCAAATGCAATATTTGTCCCCCACTGCACCCTCCAATAGCTCTGACTCAAAAAAAAAACAAGATACAATTTCCTAAAAAAAGAGTCTTTTATTTCCTTTCACTCTCCTCAGAGTGAAGTGTTCACTTTGCTGTCAGACAGACGAGGAGAAGTGGGGGCCGTAAAAATAGAATCCTAACTCACAGTCATCTCGTGTTCCTTATAATCACAGTGATAAAGCCAAACACTGTGGCTTTCGGTGCAAGGAAGGAGCTTTCCCACAATTAATCTCGCGACTTAATCATTTTAACACAGTGCAAGGAAGCGTGACTGCATGAGAGTGTCCCAATTTGTGCTATGTACAGTAATCAGTGATTTTCATCACATTTTCAGACATTCTCTTTGTTCAAAGCTCTGGCTTCACAATGATCAGCTAATTGAATAGCTTATCTATTTTATTTAAAGAAACATCAACAACAAGCAAAAATATTTAAACAACAAAGACAAAACTGTCCATATCCAGGCTGTTCTACGGCATTAAGGGAAGGAGGCCCCAAAGCTCTCAGTCATGACCTGAATGATAACATACAGACATGCAGCTGGGTTTTCTTCCTCTTGTGAAACATCCAACATCCTACTGAGAAAATGAAAAGTAGGCCTTTTTGTATTAAAGGTTACGTCTGTGTCTCGACAGGCACTTATAATCTTTCACCCAGAGGCAGAGGAAGAAAAATATGAGCCCCGAGGAGTTTTAGACCACGTCACTGGGAAAAAAAAAAAAACGGATGCTTTGGTCGACTTTTAGAGCTCGTATGAAAAATTCATTAATGACCTAATTAAGAATTTAATCTTTCAAGTTAGTCTGAAGCCCAGGAGAGTGCAAGGATCCTGATGCAATTCTGATACCTGCGTGAACCCGAATCCCGTGTACACACGCCTGCGTTCCTGGCACCCTGTCATCTCACATTTACAAGCAAAGCAGTGGCGGCAGAATGGAAGGACGGTGTCATAGTGCACCCATTTCAATGCACAAAGGAACAGCGTTTTGTTCTGAGTTCCGTCATTAAGCCCGATGATGGGATGTGATGCAGGCATGGAACTGCATGATGGCGAGCCCTGATGCTCCCTTGCCCTGCGGTTGAGCTTTTGTCGTTCCTGAAACCCAGGGGAAGTGTGGGGGGATGCTGAAAGGGTAAACCAGCGGAGGAATGGAGCGTCATTCTATCCATCCTCTAACAAACCACAGGAGACGAGCGCTCAGATACAATCTGACCGCACTAAGGCCCGTCTTTAAGTTTACGTCACTGATTTCAGATAATGCTTTTGTGTTTTTAGACTTGCATTTGATGAAAATAATGAAAAGCTATATGATTTTGTAAGAAAATACTTGCATGACTAAAGTGGCCACAATCAATTTTGTGCGCTTTTTTCAGTCAGTGTGTTCACGAAGATAGTTGCGTCGTTTTCTCCATAAAGGTGCCAAAGCACACAGCAAGTTTGTAAAATGGACTTGTGGGAGACAGAAAATGTGAATGGGAGGAGCATTCATGCAAGAACTAGGTTTTAAAAACATAAAAAAACAAACCATGAGTATGAGTATGGTAAGTAAACAAGGAAGACCCCTGGATTTTTCAAGAGAGTAGGGCTGTTTCTTAGGAATAATAATAATGATAATGATAATACTAATAATAAACATAATTCATATTGTCTCATTACAGAACATTCATTGAAAATTAAGCATGTGCAGTGAGGCATATGAAAAGGACGTGCAATGATGAATTAGCCACATTTATAATGCAAGGTAGGAGAAAGGTAAGCCTCATTCTGAATAACTTCAGATGACACATTATTAAGCCATAGTGCAGAGGTTTTTTTTGTGTGCTGACACTCAACCCTTAACTGGGGATCCCTCCCCTTCCTATCTGAGCAGAGAATCCCCTGGTGAACTAATCACGTCAGGCAGAATAACACTCCACTTTACCCCTACCCCACCCCACCCTGCACCTCACCAGAGCAAACTGCCGCAGACAGCAGCTTCCTCTCTCCTTTTTATTATTAATGATCAAAGTTCAAGTTTAATTAGCCGAGTTGTTGATGATTTATGATTGCGGTGCACAAAAACCATTTGGCAGAACATTCTCTCCTCTCTTTCCCCGCGCCTGAAAAAAACCGGGCTTTGACTTTGCTGGAAGGATGGTCACACCTCTCGCAAGATAAGATAGCCGCTTGACCCCCTTTCCTCTCAGTGCTCTGAGGGCCTCTCGTGATGAGAATCATGGCTTGGGCAACAGGAAGTAAGGTACACAGAAACAGGAAGTAAGTCTGAGTGACTTATTTACTCACACTGGTGAACACAGTAATATACAGCAGCATATGCAGTATAAAGTATCAAAAAACAACAATAAAAATCACATGTAATATTGCTGATCAATTGTTGGTTTTTGCTTGAAGAGATTCTATTCATAATTTCTCTCCTCGTTTCAAATTCTCTTCATGAGGAATTTTGTGAGTCAGTGAACTCCCATCTTCAATGTTAAGACATCAGAAACACCTTGTGTTAGGAGGCTACATTATTCATTTCCTTTGCAGGCGCCCTAAGGCGAATCGCACAGTCCACATTTTTACATATTATCTATTGATGGAGCTGGAAATTTACTAAAACTATAAGGGCGACCTTAGTTCAGTTACCTGAGAACCATGCTTAGAAGTACAGAAAACTGGGAAGTGTGTAATATCTATATGCTATGAAAAAATAGGAATATTGGAATAAAAGAAAAGAAAAAATATATGCCGGCTTTTTAATCATTGATCTGGACTTGCCCTGCTGTGTTTCTGATGCAGTATTTCTAAAGAGTGTTAACTGTAAGTAGTTCTGAGTTTTTGACGCCGTATAAAAACTATATTGTTGTGTTTATTACACAAAGAAGTTGAAAAACGTCTATAATAAACACACAAAACAGCAAGTAAATGCCCTGGAGTGAATTAGTCTGAGAAAGGAAATCAATACACATATGAAAGCAGCACTTTATTAAATGTGTGCAGTTTGGCAGTCTGTGAGCAGTATGCCTATCAGCACTCATTTTCCTCCCCACGGGTCTATTCTCGCCATATTGAGCACTGTAAATTTAGGGGCAACTTCAAATATCAAAGGCACCTGTTTCTGTACGCTATGCGGGGGAAAAAAAAAACAGCTTGCTTTGCTTGCAACTGTGGCCCTCGTTCATTGATATACTGCTGTTACACGCGGGGCATTCCAGTGCAAACCGATCATCGATTCACTCTGCTGGACTAATTTCTTATAAAAATGCCCGGAGATGTCTGCATTGGTGAGATGCAGTTGCAGTGTGAATTCTGACTAACAAACTATTCATATACTACAGGAGGTCTAAGCTGAAACTTTTGGCCCCTCCCACCCAGTTGTGGGAATATGGTGTAGCATTAAATATGATAATTAGCAGTGAAAATTGTGAATATAAATGTTGACCTTTGTTTACATCTATGAATTTAATGTTGTGCTTCGTATCAGTTGAGAAAAAGGGGTGCACTTTACACTGTGAATTTTTAATCTTGTGGGTGAGATGATTATTTTATCCTTTCCAGAACCAGGACTGAAAATCATTTATAAAAAACAGTGTATCCTCTTGTGTGAGTGGATATGGGCCTCACACCACAGAAGGGTCACATTTTTAGATTATGAGCAAAATTCAGATTCAAGTACGGAAATGGAATGACTCATATATTATTTTAGGTTGCTCCTAAAAGCATTATCATGCATAATTCTCCACACTCCCCTCTTTCTCAGTAACTCTCTATGAAGTTATTTTGTTGATATATTTGCCCTTTGAACAGGTTACAAGTTACAAAGTTACAAGCTAAGAGCATAATTACATGGACTTTATGGCTTTTTCATTCAGTTTGTTTTATTCAAACCGAAAACAAGCTCCTACACACCTTACATTATAAAATTACATCAGAAAATGTCCATTAATCATAAAATGCTTGCTTAGATAGACTGTAGGGGAATTGAAGCAGAGGTTGCCATGCTTTTAATAAATCATTAAAATGAAATAAAATAATCATTATTTTGTGGTTTTGTGGCAATGGTGCTTACTGCATATTTGTATCGAAACTATATTCATTTGACCTTTTGTATTCAAATCTTCATTTTAATATATTTTCTTTTCTTTTGATGTCCATGTGTCTATCTGACTGATTATAAAGGAAATGTTTTCCACTATAGTATACAGACCTACTTGTTTTAAGTCACAATTCACTATGTTCATGTCTTTCAGTGTCAGGGGTGTTTTGAGAGACATGAAGCATCAATGCGATCGTAGCATCGATAAGCAAATGGGAGGAGAGCATGCAAGATGGTTGCTACTTTTTTGCACCAGAGGATGCTGTAAAACTTTTTTTGCACTAGAGGATTCTTGCTCACAAACAAGAAATGAGCTACTTAGTACAATAATAAGCTCCCCCCACCAACCCCACAGTATCACATCAATGATCCAGTCCTGCAGGTTCCAGGAACCAATCACTGCTCACTACCTACACAACCCAGCTGTTGGCATAGGCCCATGTAGTGTTCTGTCTGAACTACTGCAATTCCCTGCTAGCTGGCCTTCCAGCTTGTGCCATCAGACCACTCATTCAAAACATGAGGACTGTACAAAATCTATTTATCTATTTTGTTTAATAAAAGGCCTCCAGGATGACTTCTGTGCCTTTTCCATACAACGCATCAAGTTAAACATTTGGCTATTCACTGAAGCTTTCTCTAGGGTGCCACACCGGTGCCTGACCTGGGTATCATACCATAAATTTTTGGACTACAGGCTCAGGCCCCTAACCACTACGCCACACTGATTTCCCATTGCAGTTAAACTCCCACCCTCCTGTTCCTGACTTCATCCCAAATTCAGACCATCAACAGACCCAACGTCCCTGCATTCCACTCTTGCTACCTCTGGTCTTCAGGTAATTCCTCCCTGCCCTGACCAGACACCTCAAACTTTTATTACTGCACCATGAGTACTGCAGTGAGCTACTTGGAACCATCAGAACTGCAGAATGCCTTTATGAGTCTTTATTATAAACTTTATGTGTCCCATCCAAGTCACAAATGCTGAAAAGTGCCAGGGTATAAGACAATTTCTCTATGAAAGCAATATATCGCCACTGGAAAAAAGTATACATAATATGGCCAGCACCTTCTGACTGCTGCCCAAAAGTTCAAATTTCACACATAAAATAAAGACATGCATTTACATTGCAGGAAAACCTTAGCATAGGCCGGACCCTTTCCTTCACTCTATATTTGAAGTTTCACATCAAGGCATTGAAATGCCAAACAGCATGAGGGAGTACTGTATCTTTCCTATTAATGTAATACACCACAGTTGACAAATTACCCTCCAAATGCAAACTGAACATAAAGCAAGTGCAAAATTAGATAATTTCACAGATGTTGATATTTCATCCTGCCAAGTCTGTTTACGCTTACACCCAGGAAAAAAGGTATTAGATAATCCTAAAATTAAGTACCTTAGACTCAGCTAAACGCATACAGGCACCTTGACGGGAAAACACACATGCACAGACACTAACACATCCACACGCATTCATACACACACACAAACATGTCTACATGTTCAACGTGTTTGCTGTTGTACTTGCCAATGCTTATACACTAGTAGTGTGAACTGTGTACAGTCCATACCCCCTTCAACATCTAACCAACCCTCCGCCCACCCTCCCACCCCCCCATCTCCCAACGCATTCATCATCATTCCACAGACAGCGAGTGCCATCACACAACAATGTGCTCATTGACAGAAATATCACAGAAAACATCATGCTGCTTGTGTCCGGGGGAATAATAGCCTGATTGCCACTCATCAAGAGACCTGCCAAGCCATGCCATGGGGCTGTCAATCATGCCATCGCAGAGCAAAATTACAGGGCACGGATCTGCAGCTCCCTCACCAAGCAAAGGAGCCCAAATTGACAATAAGCCGTGACAATCAAAACCCAGTCGGTCGCACTGCAAAGCCGAACAGGAAAATTGCGCTGATTCCATTGAGTTTTTTGACACAAATGATATGCTCGCACTTGATGAGGTGGTATTCTTTTATTTTTTAAGACATGTTTACTTTGGAACAAAACAGAAAATGTTCACAAAAATAAATAAGTAATGAAATATATACTTTGGTGACTTTGCAGGAGGTGATGAGCCTTTTTGTAGAAAATGTCACATCCAGGGTGCTGATGTTAACCACCAGAGAGACATACATTTAATTAAGAGTTTTTTTAATCAGAATACATATTCAAAAGTACACGTTTTTTGGTACAGTGATGTTAGAATAACGTTTTTATACTCCAAACCATTTGGCCATTTGCCATTTCCCCACCTTCCATGGCAGGTAAGGGAAGAAATATCACACCTGTTTGTAAGCGCTTAGCAGGTATGTTTCAAATGATCAGGGGATGGTGTCAGTGATTGGGGAATGGTTTTTCATAGGGATTGTTTATTTATAGTCCTACGTATGTGCTTTTGAGGAGAAGCAAAATTGTTTTGCTAAATTTTCCAAATTGGGAAAGCCAAGTTGGTAATATGTATTGTACCGAAAATACAAAATTACAGGGAGGGATCAACTGATCCTGTAATTATACTGAAATGCCTACTTTTATCACAGCAGAAGGAGGCCAAACCCAAACCCACGTACTATTCATTCATCCTGGCTTCCTTCAGGGAAGGGACAGGCACTGAAACAAGGTCCCACTAGAGCTTTTTTCAGAGCATATTGTGAATAGGTTTACCACCTGTCACACATGGAATCACCAGCCAGTCCTGCTCAAACCCCCCCTTCTCATGGGATGCGCTCCTGTCCGAGCCACTTAACATTATAGCTGTGCAAGAGCTATCAAACTCAGTGTAAACAAACACACGCCTACTCAAGATCAGGGCAGGCCACGCCCATACTGAAAACGAGCAAAGAAAAAGAAGTTGGAGGGAGTATTTAACTGCTATTTAATTAAATTTGCACAGAAATGTTGACAATGTATGAACGTTCAGCAATTACCTGCCTTTCTCAAAATGACACTGACAAGCAGTCAAATTCAATTAAAAACACATAAAGGGCCAAGCTGGTAAAACATGGCTGGGTGGCACTGTGTGTTTTTTATCAATCTGGCAATGCTGGCCTCCTCCATATCGTCCTAAATGTCACAAATGTATTACTTAATAATGCATAATGCAGTTTTTATTACCTTATTTTGCACTTATACCCAGGTTGTATTATAACCTGTTCCTGAAATAGGAAAGAAAAAGCACATATGAACAGTGGTAGAATGGAGTGCTGTCAGAAGAGGTAAATTAGCTAATGGAAGCAGGCAATATGGGCCTTTATGTCAGAAAGGAGCAGAACCTTTGTCATAGATGTACATGCATGCCTTCCACTGGAAAATTAAGTGTCTGGGGTTCTCACAGTAGAATCTGTGCAAGTGCTAGCATTTCAATCAAAGAGAAAGAAAAATGAAAAGGCAGTGTAGACATGTAATGAACAGATAATGCAAATGTATGGCTCAGATGTTTCATACAAGCTGAGGATACTTCATCATTCACTGTATGAAAAAACAAATCAAGAACTTGAAGACAAATGTGTCTTATAGTAGTGTAATCCAGTCTTATGCATGGTGTTGGGTGACTCTTGACATGTTACATTACCCATCTGTAACATCTGCTAAATGATGTAATGTAATGTAATGTAATGCATCTAAAAAAGCTGCATCTTCCCCTCCATTGCCTGTAAAACACCTTGGAATGGATTTTTCTTACTGTTCTGTTATTAATGGGCAATTATAACTGTCTGACAAATATGGTAATTATTTGTTAAAATAAGACACACTACATTTCTTTTCCTTTTTTGCAGTGTTCACATTTTCATTGTGTTCCTAATTAAAAATAAACACTACTGTATGTATTAAGTGTGCCCCTCCCCCATCCCCTACCATGCAAATACAAGCAAAATTCATTAATACACAGTGATGTCTCTTTGGATACTGTAAAATACTTAAAATATTTACATTTTAACTCCATTTTAAACTTGTACATATACACATGTATACACACATCTGTTGACAGAATTATCACCTCACTGAGATGGAAGCATATTTTTCATGCAAGTGAAACGCTTTTCCCAGTCTGCTCTTATCTGACATCTTCAAAGTGACAGAATAAAATGCCGCAAGTTCTTAAGGCGAAGATCCTTTCTTTGCCTTTAATTAGAGTGAAATGCCAATTAACCACATTCATAACATAATTGAGTGTTTTTTGGTCCCCCCATTTGCACGCTGAAGTTTAATGAATCAGCCAAGTGATGTCTTTCTCAAACCCTGTTTTTTTTCACAGATAGGACAGACTGAGGCATTGGGCAGTCGTCTGAATACAAGACTTTCAATAACAATCCAAAAACTGTTCAGTGAATTTTCTTTTGACAGGTCATTAGCTAGCTATTTGACAGCACTGTCATTCGATTGGAGGATGGACACCTATACCTGCCAGAGCTCCGGGTCCAAAGTAGGCCTGTGTTTAACAGGGACATGGGGAATTTGAAATGCCATGTCTAGACACTGACAAATACCACCACCAAACACACCCTACTGCTCACCTATCTGTGCTAATGGCTCAAATGAGAAATATTTCAACACATGTATTAATGCATTCATTAATGTCCAAAAGATTCGTATCACTTTTATACTGCATGTGATGTGTGTGTATGTGTTGGGGGGATGCTTGTGAATACGTGTGTTCATATTATTAATAGCAATATTAAACATCATTATTAAGAGAAAGAAAAAAGAGGATGTAGTAGGTTTGAGCAGAAGCAGGAGAACTGTTACCATGCTCAAAAACAGCAAAAAAATGTATGTGATTGATGTCAGAAATTTAGTAGACACAGAAAGGAGTGAATTTTCATATTATCAGGGTTTTCCTGTCTGCCAATAAAGCATAACTGTATTGGCACTTGAGTTTGCTTTTTATGTAATTCAGACACTCCTGGCACTTACTCCAACCTTAAGTCCATCCTACAGGGATTGCCCCACCATTAGTGAGATGTTTATTCAGGCATGATCAAAGCATCAGAGTGGTCAATTTTTTTTTTCTTTCCTTTACACTCTCAGAAGTATTGCTTAAATCCTAAATGACATTGTGTCTACATTCTGAGCCCCCTGTTCACTTTACCAGCCTCCTTCTCAGTTCTTTCATTCTCAGAATTGTATATTACATGTCTCTGTTTGTATATGTCTGGAATGCATGTTCTTTGGACTGTCACTAACAATTCATTAGCAGGTTTGCAAAATAACTTCGAAAATGGGTCCCTGTGGGTACTGTTTGCCCACTGTCACTTTTCTACTGTCTTTCTACTGCTTGGCTATTGTCAGATTCTCTGCATCTTGTTTGTGTAGCAGAGTGTAAAAAAAAGAGTGAATAATTGTCATTCTCTCCATCAATCCTCAAACCAGTGAGTCACATGGTGGAATAGTTTAATTGGTACTCGTTAATTCAACTGTGGTGGTTACAGAGCCACCTGGTGAACCATCAGCAGAATGCAAGTTAACAAGGAACGAGAAAACTCAAGACAAAAAGTGTATATGTTTATATATGTGGGAAAAAATCCAGAATATTCAGAAAGGCTCCTGGGGCAGACAAGTCTCTATTTAAAAAACCTTGATAATATTAGAAAAGCTCTCCGGAGATCTACAACGCCTTTAGCATGGGAGCCGAACCGGCAGTCTGACTGGCCCCCTCAGACTAACGAACTACATGCCAATACTCACAGCTCTAAGCATGAACTCCTCAAATCCAATTTATTCTCTAATCCAACGCACATGAAAAAAAATGAACTCAGTGTCTGAGAATGCAGCGCTCCCAAGACAAACAATCCACATGCCAATTCTCACTGCTCTAAGAGCGTGCTCGTCAAATCCAATTTATATTCTCAAATCCCGCCAGCTTTGTACCCTCCGGCTTTGTCTCAACAATGATTGTAAAGGTCAGCCATTGGGTTATGGACTTTGTGACCCTCCCATTATTTCCTATTGATTGGGCTTTTTCAGCCCGGCTCTTGGGTTATTTTCTACAGACGTCTCCTTAGTATGAACACAATGCACACTGTGAATCCAAGTCCAGCATTGAGAAAGACAGCCAAGGTATTGTCTTACCTCTGTTTAAATGGTGCTTCCATATGATGGTGGGCTCCGGTCTTCCAATGGCCAGACACATCAGAGTGACATTGCTGCCCTCGTTGACGGTGATGTCGGTGGAGACATTTACGATCCTGGCTGGAACTACACAGAAAAAAAAACCATCTACATCAATACTATACTTTAGATGATGATGGACAAAAACACCTGGACAATGTCCTGAGTGGAACGGCGGGTGTTTGTTTCATCATGGACATTGTGATTGTATCGACTGACACATACTGCCAAGCATCACCTGAAACATAGATCTTTCCAGAAAGAACTGAACCATCACTGAACATTGAACAGACTACAACATTTCACATCTCAAATTAACTTGCAACCAAGGATACATGTTCATATAGTTTAGTTTCTTTTCAAAAATGAGGGAAACCACAAACATTAAGTTTATGTATGATGATTATGAGGGGGTGTTAACTACATTTATATTGACATTTATTCATTTGGCAGACGTGTTTATCCAAAGTGTATGTGTGTGCATGTGTGTGCACCTACCTGGCCTACCTCTAAGTCATTGCTTGCAACTTGAAAATTCACTAAAACCTAGTTCCACCAGAAATTGTTTCGGCTTTGAGACTCAAAATGTTTTGTTTCATTGAGTATTTTGATTAATACTCAAGTGCAGTACTGTACCATCAACCCATTTATTATTACATAAATGTATGGGTGATATTCAATGGTGTTATGATTGGCTACCTGCAGCTCTGGTCAAATACACAGTGAAAACCAAAAGCCAAACGAAAATGCGGAGTTTCAAGAATTCCCTTAATTAGGTTAGTTAACTTCCGCCATAAATTAGTTATCTTCCATTTATTGCAGTTATCTTCCACCAAATCAGTAACAGGACATATGGGAAGAGAACAGACTGGACTTTGTGAAGACTTCCTCTTGTCTTGTTCAGGTCACACAGAGATGTTAAGCATTTTCTAGTCTACATTTGCACCACAAAACCAAGGGTGGGCATGTGTGTGCATTTTAACTATGCTTGTTTAATCCAAGGCAAATCAACACAAAACCCCTCCCTCAACATTACAGCTGTGCCTGTGTATCTAGGACTTCAAGCTTCTCTCCAAGGATATGAAGACACCACGTGTCTCTGTAACAGGGAAATAATGAGATGCTTGTCCTCATTGCTCGTTTGGTGATGTCCAAGTAATTCAAATTTGTTTCACCAAGAAAGCTGATCACAGCATTTGAATTTCAGGAAATTCAGAACTGCTGGCGCTGTCTGTCTGTTCAGTGTAACACAGCATGAGAGTGGGATGGTGGGATAATTGATTTAAAACAGAGTAGGGTGAGATTCTTTTGGAGTTTTTTGTTTTGTTTTGCTTGAATCAAAGGACAGCCTCTTGAGCTATGTGAGTCGTACTGATTTATAATGAATCATTTGTTTTGTAACTATAATGAGTCAGCCCAGATTCAAGCTTGTGCAGAGCAGGAGTGATTAACTCAAGCTTATGTAAACATCTAAGTCATGCCACTCTGGTAAAGTATGTACCCCATTCCAGAAACCTTGCACAGAAAAATGAAACACGTCATTAATTTCAGTGTGACCCAATATGTCTGACATGCAATATTCCACTGAGCTGTAATAATAAAAATGACAATGTCTTTACCCTTTTTAAAAAACCGTCACATTTTATCAAGTCATCAAAACAATGATGATTCAATTGCCACCGAGAATAAACAAAGCATATTGTGTAATAATGAAACAACTGTATTATTTTTGGCATTCAAAGTAAGGACCAGTACCAGAGTTACTCTCAGAGTAAGAAAATCATTAATGCAACATGCAACACTTGACATGGTTACTGTAGCTAAAATATCCTTTAATTATTCTGTGGTGCTGAGAGATGAATGCCATAGAGATATTGCAACAGCTAAAGCTATTGAACAGACGCACTCAAACACCACCTGTTTCCTGTAAGGTCATTCAGGTTAGAACGGCTTGCAGGCAGCTACTGATGCTGTCTGGCAGCTCTGACACAAGAGCGATGGACATGCTCAGATCCTGGGAAAAGGCGAGAGAGTCTTTTACAGCTACGCATCTCAGCGTGAGGGTTTATTGTGTGCCTGAGAGGTGACTCCCAACAGAGGAGCAGGACACAGCAGTGCAACTGACCAGCAGAGAAAAGAGCAAGGCTGAGTGACAGCACAGTAATAACCTTTAAAAATATTAAGCCATTAAAAACGTGATCCCGGCTCAAATGTGTACTAAAAATGACATCTAGATCTATTTTTTTCTATAATGTATTGACATTATCTTAGACAAAGGCAAAATGAGCAGCCAGGATGGGCTGTATGACATTTTCCTGTCAGCGTGCAGCATCTCTGAGTTGATCTGCAAACTACCCCCGGCTGTGTCCAGATTTAAGTTAAATCTAAAAACCTACCTCGATAGGATTCTATCTGCTTTCACCTACCTTCACCTACCTAAAAACATCTTCTTTACCGCCATATTGTCAGAGTGCCACAAAATGCCCTTCTCATTATCACTCTCATGTGTGAATGTTAAACCTGCTTGAATGAGTGAGCATTCTGTATATAGCACCATAACACCTTCCATTTCACAGGACAATAATAGAATATAGTTGCTTGCAAAACCACTTCCACGATGTTAATATTTAATAACCACCGAACATGGACAGAATCTTCAATGCACACTGAGGATATTGGATCCTTCCCTTTAAATTCCAGCCATTTTGATCTGGTTGGTCAATCTGCATGAAATGCATTCCGTTCTGTTTGTTTGCAGGCACCAGGATAGAAGCAGGCGCTGTGCAGTTTCACTAATATTCGTTTCACATGGATAGGTCAGTTTAATCATTGGTGTAGCTCATCTATGAGCCCGTGCTGATGATAAGAGGATCAGTGGACCTACGTAGCACTTGAACTTATGAGCATATGCAAGCATTATGACCGTTTCGGAACATATGGGTTTGAATATTAATTTGAAGCTTCTCTTTAAAATCACACACTTTCAAACTTTCACATTGAAAATATCAGGATACATCTTGAACTACCTACTTCAAAAGAAGTATATAGTCCTACACTTTAACCTCAGCACTCAAGCTTGAATAAAAATGGAATTTAATGACATTGTAAAAACGTAAAGGAATATTCAATTATCGTTTCACCTTTTGCCATGCACTCATAGCAAGAAGCTGTTTCATTCACTGAGAATCCTCCAGTATACAATGCTTAAAAACGTTCCCAAAGGAAACGCAATTTTGAAAAATACTGCATAGTGGCTGATTTGCTCTATGCTGTGGGTTAATAATCAATGTCATATGGTCAAGCACACTGTTTTTATTGAAACAAAGTGGAAAATAAATACACTTTGAACTCATACTTTTTACTTCACTTTGGATACGAGCTTCTGATGTCAACAACAAAAGATTTATGCAAATGTGAATTGCCAGATGTATAACTGTGTAACATGGCCTGTAAGACATTTAAGTATTTTTCTCTATTTTACTGCGTACAACATGAATTACAACCCCACATAAATCATTGCCTGCTTAATATCACACACTCACTCTGCATCACAGAATAACTTATTTAAGTGTTATTAGGGACATGCATTACTTTTTTTCCCATTTGTGTCTTTCAAATTTATGAGTTAGATGGTCAGTGCAATTAAAGTAAAGCATTTGAGAGCAAAATGTATGAGGAACAAATGTAACACACAACAAACCGCACTTCAGTTAAACGCCAGTGGCAAAGCAATCAGCCTCTCATTTCCCCTGAAACCAATAGCAGAGCCAGAGACAGGTGGCAGACAGCAATGCATCCTATCCAAATTGCTTATCACAAATAACTCTGCTTATCACAAATAACACTGTATCAGACAACAACAGAGAAATACAGGCTCAGAAAAGAGGGTATCGGGTTCATTTTAGAGTTGACAAGGTGACATTTTAGAGGTGATAACATTCCAAAGTGCCCCTATCTGCAATTTCACTATTAACGCTGTGAGCCTTGAACTTGATAACTGACTGAATCTCTGAACCTCTCTAATAAGGGCATAAATCCAACATCTGTTCCTTCATCAAAACAAGCTTGCTTTTTACCCTGAAGCATTTGGGTTTGAGCCTCAGTGACCGCAAATGGTCAATTAGCTTCCTGCATGTCCAGCGCTTTATTATTATTTGGTTATTCCATTCATGATGTGAACACCCAGAGAGGGAATCACACTGAAATCATTACATTACATTACTGTCATTTAGCAGACGCTGTTATCCAAAGCAAATTACATAAGTTACTATTTTACCCATTTATACAGCTGAATATTTACTGAGGCTACTGTGGGTTAAATACTTTGCCCAAGGGTAAAACAGCAATGAACCAGCAGGGAATCAAACCAGCAACTTTTCAGTTACAAGCCTTGCTTCTTACCATTATGCTACATGTGGCCATATATTGGCAGTGTCACATTATAGATTTTTGAAGCTCTGAATGCTGTTATTGTGATTCAGATCCTAAAATCCTAACTACATCTGCAAGAGCGATGACTCTCATACCTTGAGAGTGGCATTCTGAGCCAGGATGTATGCCACAGATAAATACCTCAAAGTTATTATAATAAGGTTTTTAAGGTATAAAATGGTATAATAATTTTTCTGAGTTTTCTCTCTCGCTGTGTTTTTGAAGGGGAAAAAAAAAACAAAAAAAAAAACAATTGCAAGCATTGGATACAGTATGCCGGGAAAACATTACAAAGAGTTACTAACGCATTCAAAAACTGTTATGTTACTGACAATGGAGTGTAATAATGCATGAACAAACTGTAAAAAGGAAAGAGAAAAAGTTTTCCACAGCGAGGGAGCCGGCTGCTCTTGAGACGACTTGTGAATGTCATAGAATGTCAGTCGGTCCCTCCGCGGCCTCACATGGGCCCTCTGGCTGAGAACTAACTAGCCTTCGACAATGATATATCATTGCATCGTCACATGCCTGCGCATAGATTTATTGGTTGCATTTATTATAATTGCTCGCCTGTTACCGTACCTTCGGGGGGAGAATTTGGTAAATAAGCTGTTTGTGTGAAACACGGGTGGAAATCACAGCTTACCTCTCCCTGACACTACACCACATCGAACGCAAAACAGGCGCTTCCATTTACGCCCAAGAAAGTGGGGCAGAGCTAACCGCCTTCACCTTATTACCAGCAGGAAGACAGCCAGTCACCATGGCGTGTGTTTGAATAATTGCATTTCCTTCACAAGCTATGCCAATTTTAAAAAGCTGACTCTCACAGTTGGTGACTTTTATACAGACGGGGGGAAAAAAAAACCTTTTTGAAACTTGGCTTTGAATTGCCTTTTGTTCCCTTCTTTCTGTTTTAGGTGGCTTGGGCTTCACTGGAAAAGTAGCAATTGCATTTTTGAAAAGCAGCATGGACAGAATCACTTTAATTAATAGTATTAATTATCCCCAGCACATTTTAAAATATATTTAAATACAAAGTCAACATTTTTTCCACTGAGAATGCATAAAAAAAATGTATGCACCAAAACTGTCTTTCTTTTCCTCAGTGTTTGTCAGCTCAGTGGGGGCCGTATCCTGAAGACGAGGGCAAATAAGGCCTCCTTTCAGCTGCATTGCATGAGATTGAGAGTGAGGCTTGATGTGTTTATTGTCTACCTTTACATATATAATCCCACTTCAGATTTTCAACTTTTTTTTGAAAATGTCACATAAAAAAAAATAAGATTGAATTGCGGAGAAACAAGATCAGGAATAAAAACGTTTCTTGGGGTTCTCACACCTCTAGAAATTATATTTCAAAAGAACAAATGAAATTTGACTGACATGTCCCTGTGCTTTTTCTTGTTGATGCGGGAAGTGTTTCTAGGTTATATACACACGCGCTTACACACACACACACAGAAGCTGTGAATGTTATCATGGTCCCACCTTCTGTTCTTAGGATCCATTTATATCTGTTTCTAAACTGATTTCAGTCCTCTACAGGGCTACACACTGCCTGTAGGGATCTTAAAATGGGATTGGGGGCCAGACAGCACAGCTATTTTAGCTCCAGTGCTAAGATACAACATGAACAAAAAACATACTCAATCATACAGAGAACAAAGCCATCCTCTCCTCTTCACAGAGGACAAAATACCTCTATCATTACTGTGATGCATTAAAGATTGGTAGAAATTAGGATATGGTAGCCTCCACAATCATTACCCTTTGTACAATATAAGCCTTTGTGGGTTATGAGGGGTCACCTTAAAAAAAGGTAAACAGAGATGCTGCCTTTTCAAAAACTAAGACTCCATGCCTTTGCCTTTCAAAAGGCAGGATTCAGGCTTTAATTCCACTGTATCAGCAACATTTAAGCATGGGCAACAAAGGTGGAACCCCAGTAATGAAGCAGGTCCTAATGTGTTAAAAAGGCTGATCTTCCCGGGGTCTGTTCTCCCGTTTTTGCACTCTTAGTGCCTCTGAATATTTCAAATGCCTCATTACTCGCATTCTGGATACGGCGGGTAGCTGCTCCGCCGTCCCGTAATGAGTCCCTCAGCTTATTGGAGATATTTTTCTGTGTGGAAGGACTGAAGGAGTGGAGGAACTGGGGTGGGGGTGGGGGGTATGAGTCTAATCTGAAAAACACAGTCACACATGATTACACTTGAGGAAACAGAATAAGACTAATCCAGAATTCCATTTACAGAGGTTTATAAGGAAATTGAAATACCCTTCCACCCCCACCCCCCACCACCACAGCCTGCACACCCCCCCCAACCCACAAACACACACGCACACACACCCTTCTTGGAGGACATTAAGCATTCTTTCAGTCTAAAGAAAAACGTCTGAAGTAGCTCTATAATCTAGTCATAAATACATCCCGCTCCAAACACTGGCGGAGACCACAGGCCCAGTGCTCACTGTGGTTCTGATCAATGCTCTGCTGTTAAGTGTAGCCCTCCTTATGCAGGCCTAAACGCTAAAACTCCATAGGTTTAAAGGCAACAGAAAACTGGAAATGCCCTCAAGAGCACAAGCCGCCCATGTGGTGTGTAAAACAGGCCCTTGACATTAAGGGCACTTGCGGGCACTTCCTCCCCTCCATGTTGGAGTGAAATTAGCCATTTAGCCAGATACATTAGCCAAACTTATGGTTACCGTCCTCCACAATCAACTACAATACTGTTCTCTGAAACACCATCCCCTTATGGATAAGTGTCAACTGCCTCCTATGCATTGTTTGTATTACAGTCACTGTGTTATAAGGCTGCATATGGAAAAATATTCTCTGTCAGCCTCTCAATTTTTCACTGATGTCAGAGACGCTTCACCAAAAGATCCAGATTCATGCAACAGATCAATCTGTCATTCATGCCTGTTTTCTATGCTGAATAAGATAAGATGATAAGATAAGATAGCACTTTATTGATCCCCAGGCAGGGAAATTTGGGATCTGAATCTGAATACTCAGATTATGATCACAAAACAAGCAACCCAAAATTTTAAACCCACATTATGTTTGCACTTATAAACAAATTAGGACCAGATACTGTAATATCAGGTGCATATGACACAGCTAGACTAAAGCCCCTTGTTCACTATTGCTAAAAATAAGATTTGCATTGTGTTGTCTTTCCACTGTGTATCCTGTGCTCACAAAGCCAAGGTTTTAACAGGCTCAATAGTATCTGCATCTGCTGATGTGTTTTCCATTCTGTTTAAAAGTATTGGAGCTAATGATCCGAGGCTTAAAGATAGCCCTGCTATTAAACAGGGTGTGATAAAATGGCTTTGTTACATTGTATCGAACACAGCACTGGCAATGGCTGCTCAATGGATAATGAGATTGCTTTTGTGTCACCAAAGTGCGCAGCAGTGTTTTAGCTCGGTAAATGAGTTCAGAAGAACTACAGCACAGGCCTGGCTGTGGATGGAGATTTTTGTTCCAAGCACTGTTTCTCCTCAGGTTATTGAAATAATGTTTTTAAGTTGCTTCCATGATTTTGAGTTGGAAAATAGATTGATTTAGACAGATATTAGTTTAAAAAAATAAAAATAAATTCAAGAAAATAAAAATTATTATATGTAATCTAAAATGAATAGTGTTGTTGTGGACGAGCAGAATTGTTTGAACATGCAGATTAATAGGTTGCACTTGTTATTTATCATTTGTCCTTCCGATCTGTCATGCCAACATGTTCACAGAATCTGGTTGCATAACAAAGATGTTATGCTCAGTTTTCCTTTTAGGAATAATCAGTCCTCAGTAGATATACCAAAAATATAATATCACTTTATTATAATGACGAAAGCAGGTTAGAGTTATTGAGAAAGTGACAGACTACTGTGTGAAAGACAGCTATCTGGTTCTGTCCAGTGGTGTTGCTCTGAAGTAGAGTAGTCACTAACAGAGGAAAAAAAAAAAAAAAAAACAGATATTGTATTATGACCAGATATTCAGCTCATATGCTCTTTCAATCCTCCGTCTAGGAGTTACATTTGGTAACATGATGTTTCAATGTCATCTGTGTTCCCATGATGGCTACGGATGCTCTATTTTAGATCTTACCCTTTCAAGAAAGTTTGTAACAAGCCAGCAAATCAGAACACTTGAAACTTCATCAATGGCAGAAACAGAACATTCAAGGTGAAGTGCTGTTAGATTCTTTGAAGGCTTTCATATCTTTAGTGTCCTTTTCCCTCCTTCATCCCCCATTTTCTATTCTCATGCTGTTAATCATTTTGTACTATCTCTAAAATACTTGTTCACGCAGTTGGTGTTTTTCCCAAATATATGTGTATATTTGAACATTTATTCTTCAAATATTAATAACACTTGGCTACACTTGACTCGCTGATTAACATTATATGAGGAATAACTTACATAATATTCTATATGCAGTATTAATGTACCAACTTTTCATTTTTACTAACATATTTATGAAAAGCATGCATTAAAAGAGACTAGAGAAAATATTTGATACATTGCATATCTATCCCTGAGTTTTTATGAATGCAATGCCAGGCAGGGAATACAAGACACAAATCAAAGGCACAAGGCCAGGTCTGACACACACCCATCTCTGACTGTACCCAGCTCCTCACCCCCTGACTCTGTTGGCCTCTACTTTGATTTGTCTCCAAACTCTTCACTTTCCACAGGAAGGTGATTAGGTTCAGTAACCAGGTGTATACACTGTCAGCATTTCTGACTCCAGAGTAATTCCCTCTATCGATAAATCTGTTAAACATAACTACTTTCTAAAGACACTGCCAGAGATCACCTTAGAGAAAACTGCAGTTTGGAACAAACCCCAGCAAACATAGGGAGACCAAACAACAGATTCTTACAAATCCCGGCACTACACACTTCATGGCGTGTGTTTTCTCACATAAACCACATAGAGAGCTTTACTTTTACCAAAGAGGGTGAATTTATCCATATTATTACCATGAAATTTTGCGATCAGCAATGCAACTCTTGCCCCTCTGACCTCATACAGACTTAAGGCATTATAACATTTTTACTGGATCCCTTTGACCTCTTTAACCTTTGACCAAACAGACAAACAGACAGACAGACATACTGAGCAAAATGCAACATCATTGGGTTGGGGGTAATAAAGACAAGCATTAATTCCCCTTATGTATTAATCTGTATGCTGCCCTTCAATCTAAATATACAACGCAACCCACTAATATTGTTTTAGAATGCAAAATCCATATGCTCTGAAAAATGTTTCAAACATGATACAGTTCAATGGCTACTAAAAAGATTAGGAAGTGCAGAAATGCATGTGAAATGAGACAATTAAATTAAATTGTGAAATTTCTTGCATTGACATCTTCATGTCCAATTACTACGTGCTGGATTCAGTGATGCTTAGATGACTGCACAGGACAGTTTTCGAATCATTTTATTTATTTCTTATGTAATGCTGTTTGTTCTACTTTCTACAGATACTCTAAGGGGAGAATTCTTGGCCCACATCACGAGAAAGGCTGGCCATTATATTTACGGTAATTAAAATTCATCTCCATAATATACAAGTCTTCACCCTGACCTCCTGCCCCCCCCCACTGTTCTGAGATCAGTGCCTGCTCACAACCCTGACTTTCTGACAAGGTGACAGCAGAGGGGCCTTGGGCACTAACCTCTACTGTTCATGGCCCACTGCTCAGCATCACACCCCCAGGAAAAACATTAAAAAGGCTTCCCTTTTTTATAGCCAGAGAATGAGGCTGAGAAACACGGCAGGCATGCTATCCAAAGTGATTTCAGAAAACTACCTAGTCTTTAGGATGCTATATGGCATTGTGAGGGTTCGGGTTCAGAAGCAGATAAGTGCCAATATGCTGATGTTACTGTAAATTGGAAATGTCAATGTAAAATATATTTAATGTTTTGATATGTCTTAGGTTATGTATCTGCATATTATGTTACAGTATCTCACACTATAACTTTAAAGGACAAAAGTAAGATTACACCTTGATGTATTTATAGACAGTGACGGTGTTTGCAATCTTTATTTAAACTATGATATTAAGACCATGTGCTGAACAATATGTTCATATTTATTTCTTTAAACATACTGACATCTTTGTGTATCTTAAATTACCAATATAATATTTGAATTAGATTATTTTCTATTCTATTTCTAATCCAATGGACAAATATCTCAGAGAGACACACAACTGCATTCTTAAATTATAAATAAGAATCACCAGAAATATATTTTTAGTTCTGCCCTATAAACCTGGATGGACTCTGCCTATTCTTAAGTGCCCCAAATATCCTCTGAAACCAACTAAAACACATCCTTTCACACTGTACCTTGATTCCAATTACTCGTCCTACTCCAAGCACGAAAATTCGATAGCACTCACCCCAAATGAACCCAAAGTGCAATTGAAATACGATGTGATATGATTATGATATTATTATGCAAGATAACACTATTATTATGGGTCACTGTTTGACACCATGTGACTACTAAGATAATATGGCTCATTTTCAGGCTCTTTGTGCATGTTAGCACGCTTATGTCCTAAAGATAATGACTGCACACTACACCACACCACACACACAACTGAATATTGTATGTTGTATTAAAAAGCTGAACGATTCAGTGTGCCTTTGAGCTTTGTGCAACTGAACAGAATTACCACATACCTTCATTCTAAAACTATATTGAACACAGCTGGATAAGAAATCATAGCACCACTGTAGCCATATCCACCCATATATTCTACTGTTTTTTAGCTTCTGTGGACACATCTTCCTTTTAAAAGCCAAAAGAGCCATACTAACACATTGAAATTCCTACATCTACAGCCCGCAATGCTGAAGTGACCTTTATTTGTCTTCCTGGCGTGTTGGCCTGGTTAAAATAATGCCTTGTTTGCTCAGCTGAAGATAACCGGCCTGGCAGCAAAACTACAGGTTTCAAGTTTCCATCTGGGATCTGTTGCCTTTCCTCTGGTTTATGAGTCCTATCAGATTACTGCTGATCAATGGGGAAGAATGATGCATCTGAGTATAATGTTTGATGTGATGTGGGGATGGGGTCTTTGCGACGGTGTGGTGTTTCAGCTGACATAATCCTCATGCAAAATGCATTGATGGTTAATACAGCGCATATCAGCCATGTCATGTTCACAAAGGTGGGGGTGAAGGAAGCAGTGTGGTGTTGTCCAATTTCGCGTCGCACCAGCTGAAAACAGCCCTACACCCCCACTTCCACAAACACACAACATCTTTGCCATTTCATATGCAATACGATCACCCTGCAGGTTTACGGTGAACCTCCCCTTTCAGTTTTAATTATGCTTTACCTGTTTATTGAGGATGACCCAGGAAAAGGACACACATTGATTTTTTTAACTTAATTTTCATGGGAAATTGTATGGTTCATTAGTGAGATACAACAGCCTTTTAAATTAAGGGCATTAAATGAGGCTAGGGAAAAGGAGAGCAGGGGAGATGCAGAGTCACTGTTTAAAGATGGATTTTACCAGGAGATTTAAAAGGGGAACAGGGACCATGCCATTCAGATGCTGGAATGCACTACTTTCAACCACAGGAGGCCTTGGAAACAACAAAAAATTAAATTAATTCAAATTAATAAGCGAAGTCAAATAAGCATAGGGGAATTTCACAGGCGATGGTGATACGAGTGGACAATTTGGAGCGTATGAAAAAGTAACCCAGACATGGGGGCACAGGAACAGTTAGGACTAGCTGGCTTTTATATTTAAATTTACATTTACATTTATTCATTTGGCAGAAGCTTTTATCTGAAGTGAGGCAGCGTAGAGCACAAAAAAAAAAAAAAAACATAAGGAGGCAAAAAAACATATTAGAAGCGCTGACCAGGTGTCAATGGTTGGCAAGACAAGGTATAAACTAACTGGTAGAGATAACAAGTGTGTTAAACCATTAGATTACCTTTTTTTGTAACAGTTTAATAAGAAACACTTTTGAAACATGAGTAACTCCTTTAGGTGGTAGTGTTTCAGGTGCTCAGGTGAGAGTGGAAGAACTGTGTCTTCAGATGTTTCTTGAAGACAGAGAGGGACTCGGCAGAACGGACGAAGTGTGGATTTATATTTCCAATATGAAACGGACATAACAACTATGACAACTAAACATTTCTAAGAAATATAATTAATTAGAAATGGTAAAAAAAAGAAAAGTTGATATTTTACCGAAAAAATGACTAGGAACAGTAAAAAAATATTAAAATAAATAAATAAATAAATAATTTATATTTTTACCAAACTACAATATAGCAGGATTCATTGGATGGCTTTCTGTATGATTATACAGCATGATAAAATTGCCCATTAGCAAACCAATAATTTGGAATAACAGCGTATGTGTAGATGGCTTATAATGGTGTATAATTGCAGCTCTGAAAGAGATCAGATAACAGTTAACAGACTATTAGATGACAACAGAAATCAGATTCCAGTGCACATACCAGAAAAGGGTGGTTTATGGCTCTGAACAAATTATTGGTTAAAAACAAATATTGAGCCACCTGCACACAAGCAGCTGAATAATACATATGGCTGACAGCATGAGTGCTGGCAACTGCCTTTCAAATATAATTTATGGATGTAGCATGTCTACACAAATATTGGATATTGGATATTTAAATGTCACTCGAGGTTCACACTTTATCAGATCAGAGCTTGCATTGCATGCATACCAGTTAAATGTTTCAGTCATACTTTACATTTAAGTGGCTCTACACCACTGCAGTTACACTGTCACTAACATTTACACTGTAGTAACTCGGTCACAGCATGTCATCACACTCTTGTTACTTATTTCTAATTTGTAACTAACCCTAATAATAGCAATTACACTGCAATTAATATGTAATAGCAGGCTATTACGCTCTAGTCATGTAGTAACTACACTGGTATAACATCCTGACAGAATCTTTGAGCTATAAATTTAAATATTGTTCCATCAAAAAATCACATCTCAGATTTCAGGGGTAAGCCAGTGGTAAGTCCTAAAATGAGCCTGGAAATCATTTAGCAGCTACAAAATGCTAACAGAACACAAGAGTTAAAGGAGCATTGTGAAACAAGCAAAGAAGAGAGACGAACAAGAGAAGATTTATGTTCAGGCTTAATATGGACAGCCAGGATGGGGAGGATGTTGTGCAATATATTAGCTCCTAGAAGCCAAGTGCTGCAAATTGTGGCCATGTAATCTTAACTCTCTCTCTGCTGAATATGTCTATTATTTTGCCATGTAGAAACTTCCTGCATGGTTTTTCCATGTACAGCAGACATGGGTCACTTTCAAAGCATTAAATATTTTATCTGTAAACACGAAATCGACTTTGCAATAGCGGTGCAAAGTCTGCCTATATTTTTGCATCACCAGTGGTCCATTTAATTCAAAAAGAACTCCAATCGACTTCTGTTCAATATCACGGTCATATCAGGACATAGAAACATTTCCTTCTTTCATCATGTACTAGAACATGGTGTTCAATCAGATGTCAGTAAAAAACAGGATTGTTTATGATGAAAATGTAATCTGCACCTGTTTATAGCTGCAATGTATTCATATGTGTCTGTCTCAGCTTAGCTGACAATAGAGATGATATAATTGTATTATTATTGAAAGCAGTTTTTCTTTTTATTGGTAATATAACATGAACTGATTCATTATTACATCTGTTTAATTATAATCAGATAAAAGCTACAGTTATGTCTAGTTGTTTTGTGTTGATTTCTTCTCATTTTTATGTACATCTATTGTGATCTATAGTTGTTTTGCATTGATTTCATATGTGTTTTTATATAAATAGTTATTTATTGTTTACAGTGTGCAAAAATAAATAAAAGACGTCACTTTCCTCCAATTTCACCTAATGTTCACCTCACACTGCATTTGTATTTTACATACAAAACATTGGAATGTCCCTCTGATACAGGATTTATATGTATATACAATCCAGGAAATCTATAGTTCAGTCTCTGTAGAGATACCTGAGTTCCCACATTTAGGAGGGCAGAACAAATAGTCTAAAGTGACCTCTATGCTTTGAAGGATGGGGATAAATTTTACAAGAATAGAGTGGTCAGTATTGAAAAGGGATAAAAGAGCAGGGGGTAATAAGAGAAAGGATTTGGAAAAGATGGTGGAAGGGTGATGCTTCCACACACAGCAATCAGAGAAGAAACTTCAACATGATAAGCTGTGAAAAGAGAAGTAACTGGAGAACAAGTTGTAGGTGGAGTGAAGAAATACAAGGGGGACCTGAACATAGCCTTGGGGTAAGCCTGTAGCGAAATACTACGGGGTACTGACACGTGATCAGTCTTGAAGATTCCCTGGTCAGGCAGAGAAGAAATATGAATGAAATTATCCACAAAATCAACAGCAGCAGAGGGATGAAAAATGTGGAGGAAACACAGAGGAAAGAGAAGTTGCATGTAGACCTTCACTTACGGATAAATGTTTTACAACAAATGTGAAATCAAGATTGCAGAGGAATAGCATCATATTTGATATAATGATGTAAGTGGAACAAGAAAGACAGGCCATATGCATGGGTAAACACAATGAATAAAAAATCAAGGCCACTTACAGAACTAAAGCATATAGTGTAGCATTAAAAGAATAAAATCAACCCAAAGCCAGTGGAACATGTGCTTTGGCAGAAAACAAACTGGTGTGGTATCACATCAGAAAGATAATAACTAGGAAATGAAAAAAACAAAAGCTAACGACCTGCCCTCTTTGTTGTAGGAATAACTAAAGGCATTTATGACTCATGACAAATAAGTTATTTATACACCATCCGGTGCCAGTCTGAGAGAGAGAAATGTGTTAACCACACTGTTGTTGAGGCTTGTCATGCCTCTAAACGTGGCATGAAATATTCACATCAGCCATTATTATCTGGAGGCTGGGCAATTGCTAGGCTTTTGCATCTGTGGAGTAGGGTGACTTTCACAGATTGACCAGCATACTCTATTTCCTGCAGTGGTACTCTGGGGCTTCACCTCTGAGGGGGAAAAAAAAACACATATGAGAAGCAGACATCTCTGCAACTGACTTCAAACTAGGCCATAGCAAGCTTTGGTGCATCGCATGGAAGAAGATTCCAGCTTTATAAGTGACTTACATGTGGTCTGGACATTTTGTCTCTTTTTACACTCCTGTTGTTGTTTAGGGGTCAAGGGCTTGGCTGTTACCGACAATGCACAGTTTCTGGCTATAATAATACTGCAAGCTTCAAAGATGTGTCTACTTTGAGGCATCCAATATCAGTAATGATTAAACTGATTGTTTGATGTAAAATGGGAAACATAAATTTACTACAAAAGTAATGAATAATTCACTACCTTAGCTCATTAGTGAATGACCAAAAATTCATAGGCTAATGATGGATTGATTGACAAAGAGGGGATAAGTGATATTTCTGGAAGCATGTTAAAAAGGAAAGAAAAAAGATTAAACTAAAGGCATTCTCATAGATACATTATTTAATTAACATAATAAAAAAAGAAAAAAATATGAAAATAGGCACCATTCTGTCCATGTGGTGACATACATAAGCCTTTCTTTGTGATCATCTAATCAGGACATCACCGCCATCTTGACCGAAATTGGCCTGATTATTCTCTTTCATTCATTATTGTCTTTCCGCTTGTTTTTGGGTGTTTGGAGATTGAACATACGCATTTAAACCCTGTAGTCCTGTCTCTAAGTCCCCCATGGAAGATACAAATGATAAATTCATCATGTGACATTGATTCTACAATCAAAAAATATTTCTACCACATTGCTCAAGAGTGCCAATTTATACAAGGATGAGAAACATAAAAATATGCATACAAATAAAATTAAATACATATATAATAATAATAAAAATCACTGACTGAGTATAGAACTATTTCCTGCCAATCATGAAATTAAAATACCATGCTACAGTATTCATATGTATTACAACTGTATCCATTATGCAATAGACAAGGTACTTGGTCTCAATGAATTGACTTAATTCAGAAGTTAACTGTGAGGTGGAATTAATTTCCATGAATGAGCCCTCTTCTCCATGAATAGGAATTCAACATGCAAGGATGGAATTAGAATTGGGCAAATAAAACTAATGTAAATTTAGAAGAACTAATGTGCAGTATTAGCGCTGTAGCTTAATCAGAGCCGACACTTGTATAATCACATGCAAGCCGCAGTGTGGGAAGCTCTGATACCAATATCAGTGACATTGAGGAAGAGATGACTTATCCGGCTTCTGTGAATGATGCTGGAAATTCAGCTCCACCCTCCCCCACTTTTATTTGGATTCAAAACACATTTATATTCCTACTCAGCTGTTGCGTGATACATTTCGAGATAATCCCAGTTCTCAGTGGTGAAAGCAGTTTTTTTTCCTGTGGAAAATATGGCTTTCACATGCACGCATGTGACTAGACCAGATGCTGTATGTGCGTAGAAGGAACAGAACTCACACGCATTTCAGACATGAACAGAGAGTCATCCTGACCCGAGGCCATGGTGTTACTAACGAATGAGCCATGTCTGCCTGCTTGCTTTGCCCTGTCATTGACGATGAATGGATATTTAAGATGGGATCTGCCAGGATTCACTAATAATAACAGCACCTACTCCTGCATGTATTCCAAACTCCAGATAAGTGGGTCTTTGTAGCTCAATTTTAATCCAGATTGACATTACAGAATAGGGCGGGTTTTTCTCATTTTACTCCAAAATAAAGTGACATCGCTATGTAGCCAGCAAGCTAGTTTGCATCACTTGTGCAGCTGTTTACTGTGCACCAGCTACTAATAGTCAACCACACTTAGTAGTCACACACACTTGTAGCTCCAGCTTGTGACCATACTGTGTATGAACAGGATCAGAAAGGGGCTACACATGACTGGATGTAGGTTCTATATGAATGTTGCCTATGTGTAACATTATTATTATTATTATTATTATTATTATTATTGGCATTTAGCAGACGCTATTATCCAGAGCAACTTACATCAGTTACAGTTTTCTACAATGTCATCCATTTATACAGTTGGATATTTACATCTTCTCAAGGAGTCAAGGAGTACCTTGTACAATGAGATGGACTCTGGAGGATTTGGGCTTCTTGTTGGTGAGGACGGAGCACACGTACGGTCCCTCGTCATGCACGTCCACGTTCTGGATCTTTATGCTGTACTCGGTGACGGCCGTGTTGTTGAGCAGGATGACGCGGGGGTCTAAGGACCACTTGTCACGCCCGGCGAACAATATGGTGGTCCGGTTCAGCCAAGCCACCCGCGACACTTTGTTGTCCGTGATGCATCTGCAAAGAGAACGGAGAGGGAGTCAAAGGGAGTCACAAGAACACACGTGTGAGGCGTTTCCAGTGAGGCAGTGACCAGCCGCGCTCAGAATTTCTGCTTCATTCCAGATGAAGAGACAGTTTACAGACAGGGGACAGGCTGTGCCCTTCGGTGCATAAGTGTGCTTCTCTCCAGAGAGAAATTGGGAGTGTCAGTTGTAATAAACTGCACTTCCTTTTGGGAAGGATGCAACGCAGCGTACATTCAATTTCCACTTCCTCTACTGTAACAAAAACACTGCTTTCAGGTAATTGTGGTGCCGTTAACATTAAAGATGAAAGATTCTGATTGGCAATTAATTATGCTTAAGTTGACAGTAGGTTGCTTGGTTACTTGGTTTTTGTCACCTCTTACAAGTTTTAAAAATAAGTTTTAAAAAGTGTGCTTTGTATTCCAGACAGAGGCTGGGTTATTGTCCCCATGTCTAGTCTTCAATCAAATGGACTTGCAAAGAGGAATATTACAATATTCCCTAATACCATTGTCACTTTGTGTGAATACAAATCAGACACAGATAAAGCACTGAATGCATAACAGAAAAAGAGACAAACGGTACAATAAAATGAGAAAAGCAACGCAAATCAAAGTAAAACGAGGACCGGCGTATTGACAAAATGGGCATTATTAAAATTAAATAAATGACCCTTCAGCTTTTTGTTTAGTAAAGAATATGGGGAGCATTTGTCATTACAAAGAGCAGCATCTCTAATGACCACATCTCCATATCATGGCAAACCACTTTGCAGAACTGAGTGGCAGCATTTACATGATGTTCATTAGTACTATTATTTTCAGTTTTGGGTCTTTTTTCTTTTTTTTCCCAGTATGCTGTTTTATGTGTTTGTTTTATGTATATGCAACATGTTAAGGTGACAGTTAGAATCATAATCCTTTCCAAAAGACCCTGTATAGTGCTGACTTTGATTTTCAACAAGGCGTGCGTATTAAAACACATCGTGTGTCATTTCTAGTGCTTTGAAAGTGAAATGATGGCCTCTGGTTTGCTAACTGCACTCCGCAGTCAGGGCAGTATGAAACTGAATCTGTGCTAACTGAAACCGGGGGGCGTGAAAAGATAACTGGAGCAAATGGAAGCCTAATGAATCAGCAAAGCTGCGTATTGCAGGCTGCGTCTCCAGCTACAGCATTAATACCCTGGCAGTCAGCGGGATGCATGCTTTAAAAGCAATGAATCAGCCAGGTCGTTTGGCTACACCTTCCCGAGGCCTGGTTGCTAACGCTCACAGGCAGGTGCTTTTGAATGTTAACGTTACACGTGTAAAAATGGCCGCGGCATTCATAGCTTCAGTCAACTTTTTCGTCCCATTCTTCACCCTAACTCTCTGCTGTCTGTTAGTATGCCATAATTTCTCCTTCATAGACAAAACATTATTGATCCTTTGTTAGGATTCTTTGAACTGCTCTCATAGTGTCATTCTTGGAACTCAATAACTCTGATGCAAGGAAAAAAAGCATTTTGTTTGCAGTGTAGTGTCAGACTCACTCGCATCAGAATGATGCAGTCATATGCACTTTTTTTTTTTTTTTTTACCTTACTTTAATTTCATACTGTAGAAAATATTCTCACACCTTGTGAGAACTTATACAAATTAATTCAACATTAGTTCACAGTTAGGCAGTATACCTACATGATTTTTTCTCCAATACAAACTTATTATTTTTTTTGCTAATTCATATTAATAATTGATCACCGCTGCTTGTGAGGATCACAGATGATTTGGGCAGACATGTTTCCCTCAAAACCAAATAGAAGGAACAAAAATACACTGAAGCCATTAATTATTCATGCAGTACATTTATTCAGGAGCAAGGTCAGAAATGTAGAAGTGCTGTGCAGACTTCATTATGTTGTGTTATTAGGCTTGCTGGATTGCAGGAAGTGAAATTAGGCAAAATAGCATAAATCACTTGCTCCACAGTTTTATTTCTGGTTGCAAAGTCTATTTTTATATTTATATATATTTTCTGCCTACACCAACCAACAGACATAATAATAAAATTGCTGCAACAAGCTAATTAAAATGATTGCTAAACATTGCATGCTGATTGCATGCAAAATATCCAACTACAGACCATTTGTGTGCTCCCATTGGTTAATTTTACACATGGGAGTATCAGACATTCTGAAACACTGAACTGTATATTATAAAGAAGTCAACAATATCTAAACTAAGGGATATGGCAAGTAATGAATGATGACAAAATGTAAAGATAAACTGAGGTGTTCTTCCTTTTCCTCTGCCCTGATAGCCTCCTTTTTCAGATGCATCCTGACTATTGGCTTTTTCACTGTCTGCCGACTGGTTATTGGCCTTTTTCTGACTTTACTGACTTTGTCCGGCATTCTTTAGAATAAGAGCTATGACCCTGGTCCATCAAAACAGTTTTTACCAACTGAACCACTCCTCTGAAACAGCTGCCCAATCAGGGCTGACAGTTATTTAGCATCCTTCTCATTATGTTCCTTTCTCACAGCCTTAGAATCATAGACAAAATCTTGTAAAAATCTTGTCCCTTGGATGACCTCCTAATTATAGAATGGGAAGTGCAGTGACGTGATGCATTGGCTCATTCTGGCTCCTTATTGGCTCAATCGGTCAAGGCATGTTCTAAGCACAGGCTGGGCTCTACAGCTCAAGACAGTGCAAGTTCGACTCTGGGCTGTGTCATTAGATGGCAATAACCCGGGTCTCAGCATCAGCAGAAAATAGCTGGCTCAGTTCCACCGGGACTGGGTTGGTAACGTCAGCAAAGGCTGCCCTTTCTTGCACTGCTCCACACCACCCTCTAGGGACCCATTAGGTAATGACTTTCTTATGATGAGTTCTTAAGATGATGTCATAGAGGGTTGAGCCTATCCTTTGTTCAGTCCGTACCCTCCTGCGGTGCACTGTAGGATTTTTAGTGCAAAAAATAGCCACTAGCTTTGAATGAGCGTATTAGAGGACATCAGTCATTGTCCTTCAGCGTTCCTGTGTGAGTGCCTAAGATGTTTTGGTGAGGCAAATGTAATGTGTATATAATTGGTGATTCAAAAGTGGTGGTGAATAAAAAGGAGGAAAAAAAGTAAAGTCTGTAAACTAAAAGTAAAATATCCAAAGACTGTAATCCCTGCCAAACTGGCACAGCATGGCTGCAGGAAATTAACCCAGAGGATTAATACTGGCCACAGTGTCACTGAACGAACAACTCTGGCTGGCCTCGGAAAATCACTGGAAAAATCTCCCGGGTTGGTTAAAGCACTCCACAATGCACTCAAGGTTGACTGACAGCTCTCCACATTCCGGAAGCTTCTTTGGACATCACAGCTGGCAAGACAGTGGGGCACCCCATTCAAGTTCATCAGTAACAGCAACTTTGATCTTAAAAGCTCTTAGCATCCATTTATTTTTTTGGAGGGTAGATGCAAATGTATGGCATTTTCCTAACCAGGATGGACCTGATTAAAGCAGTACTTTATCAGAAGAACTTTGACCTTCAAAAGGACTTCCACTAAAGTCATTCATGAACTCATCTAACCAAGGGAGCAGTGCCAGATCTGATACACAAAGGTTGTGAAACATCTGAAGTCAGGACAACACATCCCCAGTCCTTTTACTCACTGTAAACCAAAGTTACCCATGTAGAAAAAATGAGGATGGAAAATTTGGCATTCACTCTGACATCACAATATATCACAGCTGTATTAGTTACCTCCGAGTATTCACCCCTAATATATAACATCATGCTCAAGATGGAACCATCGGCTTGCAATTTGGAGGAATTAATATTAAAAGTATCTACACGGATAATCACTGTATTACATGTAAAGCTAATTTGACTAGCTTTGATAGAGCTGCATTGTGTGGACATCATCTTGCATAGGGAGCAATTACTTAGAGTAGCGGTGTCATTACACAGATACCCCTGGCAAGAACTGTGATTTTATGAGACTGATTAAATATTAATCTGTAATAAAAATATGACTTGTGTGACTGAACAATTAAAAGAAACCACAGTCCTTCATAATAACCACAGACAATAGTCATACTTTGAACCATTGTCAAATTGACTGCCTGGACTGTAAGCAGGGTTTATCTTCATTACCCTTTTTTTCTCTTCTTTATCATTGATATTACTCAGTTATAAGCACCATATCTGTATCAGTCCATGAAGCTGCATTTTTATAATGTGGATTTGTGTTATGTCTGAATAGATTCCAAAAAAAAATGCAGGCTCCGCTCGGTAATTGTTCTAAGTTGATGTCAAAATTATACCTATTCCCCCTACCCACTTTTGCCATATTGTCTGTAAGAAGTCAATTTAGGTATTGCTTTTCTTCCCGGCTGCACTGCCGCATGTGTTTCCTTCTTTCAAGGTGACAGCCAGTCTCTTTATGAATTCAGCCTCTGTCATGGTCCTTAAAAAAATACAGCTTTCACATTTTTCTGAAGTTCAATACTTCTCTTGAATCTCCAAAGATTGGAACTTCTAACTGAATTGGTGATTTGGGGTACCAAGTGGGAATACTAGACATGTTGTCTTGAGAGCTACTGGCCAGAGCATTAATACGGTGGGGACTACATTTTCAAATGGCTTTTTGGACTGAGGCAATGCTAGCATGTTTTATCCTGTATACATCTGCTTTCAGTTTTTTTTTTTCCTTCTCTCTGCTGTCTCTTCTCCTCTCAAAGGAAACACTTTGTCACTCACTGTCCAAGATGTTTTATAGAGCTCACATAGATCAGTGTTTCTCAATCCCCGTCCTGGAGGGATGTCATTTACTCTGGTTTTATTTGCAATTAATTAGTGTTGATTGAGCTGTTTCTTGACTGCTGATCTGGATTACACTCCTCTTGGTAATTTTCTGCTACACGGCATGCCAGTTGTGGAAGATATATGCAGTTGGCGATGTGCTTTTCCCTTCTAACTAAATACCTAACTCACTTTCTTCAATTTGTGCCTCTTCAGTAAGCAGTATATTACATTCAAGGTGTTTGATTGCAATGAATTACTTGTTGTATTGATTACTTGTTAAAGGGCCTAGAATAATTGCATATTTAATTCAGCTCAATAGACTGAGGCTGCTGCCCAGATTGTTAGATGCTAAAAAGAGATCACCTTTACTTTTATCTGTAAAAACTTCCTTCCTTGAAAATCTCTCTCATGATAAACTTACAGGAGACAACAGTTTGGTGATAGCAAAACCACATCACACCTGCCTGAGAAACACTGGCTTAAAAGCATCACACTCTCCCAAGTCCCAAGAAGTGTCCAATTTCGGATGAAGATGCAACAGCACTATAAACACCATGTTTCTTGATGCTATTACCCTGTCAAAGACTGGAAAAAACCCCCACCAAAAAGGATAATTGCAATCAAGAGGGCTTCCTGCAAAATGTAAGAAAGACAATAACCCCAGAATCTAAGGCAATGTGCCTGCAAGCCTGGATTCAAACTCCCAATGCCAAACACAACATTTCAGAAGGTCCCTCCAGAAGGAGAGAGCTGAGAATTGTATGGATTGACAAAGGACTGACAGGTCCCGAGCCAACTTTATTTCTTATTTTAAGCTACTCATTGACAAGCTCGAGGTGGAGGACAGGCCAGGTGTGAATCATGCCCCAAGGCCTGGATCAGATCAAAGAGGCTGGATCACTGCAGGTCTGGGGTTGCCAGGTAATATGCTGCATCCGTGGAGATAAAACATCAGTTAACATAACAACCAGCACAGAAATAAGGTCAGCATATTTGGCTCACCTCAGGTGTACCCACAACAGGACACATAACTGGTTTGTCAATTACACTGATGTTTTGGCTTCTTTAAATCGCCAGTACAAATGCAAACAGATAGACACACACCTTGGTACCTTGGTAGATATGGAGACATGGCCACTGATGGAAAAACAGGTTAAGAGTGTCTCACCAATTGTTTACTTTTTCTCCTAAATTGTAGTGAAGGAGATCACCCCTATTATTTTAGTGTTTTTTTTCCATCGTGAGGATTCAGTTGGCTCAGTAAAACATTGTTACTTAGGACATCATTATTCTAGTGACTCCTGCTCAGACAAGACTCATGACTCTGCTACACAAATGCCACGGGAAATGTATTTAGATCTAGCACTATTTAGATGTATCAAATTATGTAATGCATCATTTTCTAGGGATCTGATTTTTTTGCTGGTAAAAGGGAATTTATTTTTTTTTATATTTACATATTTTGACATTGCCAATAATTTTGTATTATTTGCTAATAGCTAGGTTCTGTATTGCTGTTCACCTCTACCGTGCTCCCTAACCTTATGAATGTTAACTATAACTCCAGGTTGGGATCTTTTTCTGATTGGTTCAGTGAAGCATCAGTTTCCTTACAAAGGCACTTATATGGCTCAAACAGAAATTAAATGAGTGGCTGACTGTTTCCCAAATTCCCTTGCTCCTCTCCCTCCCCCTTATTTTATATTTGGAGGAAAGTGTGTCAGCCACAGAGGGAGACAGCAATGCAGGGGGAGGGATGATCGTTTCTGTAACACATTGCCATGTTGTTTTTATTCTCTATTATTCTTTTTAAATTTTTTTCTTTAATTTTAAATGCTACAGATTTCCTGGTTTACTTTTGGAAATAACTGTGAATCAGGACAAACATCTATGTATCCATTCATACTTAAATGATAGATAAACTCACACATAAGTAACTGTCATGTAGTCAAATTGCTGTCATACTGTTTTAACACTGTAATATGATAAACAATGCCATCCCTTCTAAACTAACAAAAATTCTGAAAGAAAGAAAAGAATTTCGCATCACACAGTTTGCAAATGGTATTAAAAATGATAGATATTATTGTTATTTGGAACTTGTTCTCTTCTTTACATATCCAAGTTGTTGTTAGTTAATGGCTGTCTCTAATTTGGATACTTTATTTTTATCTTCATCTTTTTTACCCAACATTTTGATTTAAACTCTTAACAAGCTACTTGTCCTTGGTGAGGAATTCAACTGTACAATGACATCACCCATTGATCTGTCATCTGAGAAATCCATTAGCCCTACTATGCGTGCTGACCTTGTACATGCTTCCTTGGAAAACAGGTGTGATGTACGGCATTTCTGAAACCCCTACTAAAGCCATTAGACGTGACACTAATCATTATTTTCACACATTCACAAGCCAACTGTCATACTTTACTTATTAAGATAAAAGAAAACGCCTCCCTTTCTTACTGACCACTGCCAAGAGAAGACCATTTACTTCTTACCATCCTCCATCATTGCTGAAACACGCCATATCACAACACCCCCCGCCCGCATCCTTTACAGCTCTCAGATCTTCACACCCACGTAGGCTCTTCTATTAAAGAGAACTAACCACAGACTTCCTGACTCCATCTGTGATACATTGAGTCGTACCACTGTGCGGCCCCATATTCTTTTTTTTTTTTAGAGGTTTCAATTTCCGAGTCCACTGGAGCAGCAGCGTGTTCATCTTTCCTGTCATCAGAACCCCTTATCATAAATGTACAGTGAGCTAATTAGCAAAGTTATTTCACCTTCCGGGTGCTGTCCCATGCTGAAGGGGCGACAGTGAGATCACAAGATCCACCTGCTTCTTCTCTTTACCTCTTACTCTGTGTCTATCCACTCATCTTTTACAGTATGCGTTACTATATGGTGTAATACAACACAATAATACCTACGATATAGTCATTGTATAAGAAAACATCAACCCAGCGTCTGTTTAAATAGGCCAGTTGTATAAAGAAATACAGCATGGGGCGCAAACCCTTGATAAGGAAGTTTGTGAAGCCTGAGATATGATAACCACCCGCTGCGGCTCTTCACCCATTCTGACGTGCACAGCGGGCGATATCAGAGATCTGATTATCAGCCGAAGCTTCATTCAAATAATGGGTGTTTCTAATTAATCCAAGATTAATTACAGCGATTCTGACGATGGCTCTGTGCTGAATCCCGCTCCACACGGGCTTTAGGACACAATAACAGTACAATACAGACACAGCTATTACTAGCAATCACACGGTAGCAACAGCAGAGCTCAAACCTGAGACACCATTATTGCTGACATTAACATCAATCAAGCGCATGTAGACTGAAACCATTGAAAAGCTGAGTCTGAACTTAAGAGGTTGATGGAGCACATTCACAAATGTCTGCTCACAGCATATTTTTCATTTCATGGTGACAAGCATATCATTCCCTCTTTTTGGCACCCCTAAAAAATCCCATACCAGTGATGACAAAGTGAGCTTTTCGAGCATTGATCCTTTATGGGTTTGTCAGCTAGGAACTAGTACAATGCATTTTGGGCAAGTGGCCTTTTATTTCAGCGTAATGTGAATTAGTCAAACTTGGCTACAATTAGGCCTAAGAGTTTGTCAGACTTTGTGCATAAGCCTTCATTCAGTCTCAGAGTGTTTTAATTTAATTCATGTAATAGATGACATTATCATTGTGAATGGGTGGCAGTGTAGCGTAGAGGTAAGGAGCAGTGCCTGTAGCCAAAAAGTTGCTGGTTCAGTTCCTCACTGTGGCACTGCTGCTGTACCCATGGGCAAGGTACTCAACCCAGAATTGCTTCAGTAAATATCCAGCTGTATGAATGGATAACATGTTCCAAAAATGTAACCACTGCAAGTCTGGATAAGAGCATCTGCCAAATGCCAGTAATTTTAATGAACGAAGCAAAATTCAAACTGGCAGAATTTGGCAGAAGGGTCCCAAGGACAAAAACTGTAATCAGTCCAAATCTAAAGCTATCATTTAATGTCTGTCCACATAAGTATTAATCCACAGGCACTTTGGTAGTGTCCTCATTAAGGTACATGTGGTGAAATGATAACATGACTTAGTTTCTCACATTTAAACCAGCACTCTAAAAAACCTACAGGCATATTGCAACATCAACCAAATTCTGAAAATGTGTCATGTGACCTATTTTAAATAAGTAGCCTACTGAAAGAGTCTCAACACACACAAAGTTAAGTATTAAGAAATGCATCTAGCAATGCAGGTTAGTTTAAAAATGAATCCCATTTCCCTGATAAAACATTTATTTGATGGGGGCATACAGAGTAATGCATTTTGTATTTCTTACAGCATTGCTAAATATGTGTCACAATTAGTGTAGCGCATTCATTTAAACTTCACTGGCCTAAGTAGGTCATGGCAAAGAGTTGCATAGCCACGGTTCAGACTGGATTCTGGCTGTGAGAACAGCATGAATTCTCCATTGAGCTATTTTATGCTCCCCTATTTCCGATGCAAATTTTAGTTTAATTTAAACCAAACATATACTACCCATGTACATTGCAAGAGAGTTTTTCTTTTCAAAAAGTACAACTTATTCCGCATTTTATTCTTTCAAAACAAACAGAACAACTCAGAAAGGCTCAATTCTGAAATTCAGGTAATTACACTCAGGGCAATGTGTTTTGTAATTGTAAAGTACTGGACTTCAGAATAACAGGTCATAAAGCACACTCTGTTTTACTCTTGAGAGACATAAAGTAGACATAAAGTACTTGACCTTCACAACACCAGTATTAGAGAGTCACAGAAAATTACAGAACATGTAAAAGTTGTGATGTTCGCACTGTAGGTTGCTCTGAATGAGGTCTGCAAAGCAAAGGGACAAAGTGACAACACACTCAACTGTACTGCTGTGCCCATCATCAAGGCCTCCACTCACAGTGCACTGAAAGACCCATGGACATTTCCAATGACATCACAGTTACAAGTACAGTTATTGAGGATAAAAAATTGTATAGACAGCATCGAACTAGATGAGTATAAAATGTACGCTGTAAATGGGTCAATACAAATAGTGAAGTCACACATATTAAAATAGAGGTATCCTACAAGCAATGTGTACTCTGAACAGAAAAGTTACAGTTGTTTCATTTAGTTTAATTTAACACACAGTATATTACAGCAACTTCTGAGAAACAATCTGTTTATATGTAATTCATTTATGTCTCACAGAAGGGTTGGGATAATAGTCACTGAAAACCAGGAATCAAATTGTGATTGAATACAACTGGCAAATATCATAATGAAATAACATAATTTTCATACAATTTTTGCCTTATAAGGCCTGTGCATTATAATGTTGATCTGTCATTGCATACAGTGAATTCCCATCAGCTCATATACTGGCTGTGATTATAAGAAGGGTTGTGGTAGAAAGAGAATTTAATACTGGAGACCAGCAAGGTGCTCTTGAGGTAAAAATGTGTCTACAGCATGGTAGAGGAAGCAGTGATCAATGGAGAAAAAGATCCTCTAATGAAACCTGCTTACCTTCCGCGGCAAGGCTTGCTGGAAGATACCTGCATATCTGCCACAAACAGAGTGTTGGAGAGGGGGTTTTTTCAAGACCACAGGGAATTTCTCAGCTTAAAGCGGAGAGCGTAGACGTGCTGGTGTTTTCTCAAAAATCTACCGTACAGCAGCATAACCTTCAGAGAGCAGTGGGGTGAAGCCAAGCGTGAGTGTTCAATGATAGTTCTGTTGTTGATGAGGTATACAGGTGAAAAGGAGTACTTCATGCTGGAAATAAGTTGGACTTACATGTGGGCCCAGGAATAAAGAATAAATGAAAACATAAGGGGAGGAACTGTTATGTTTTAACAGAAGAATACATTCTAAATTGCTGACCTGTACATGTATTTATCAATCTGTTGAGTACATGATAAGCTTTTTAAAGGTCATTTGTTGGACATTTTATAAACCCACATGCAGTTGTCTGTTTAAAACTGAATTGTGCACCAGTGCTGTACAGTTGTGCACCAGTGCTGCACCAGTGCTGTACTTTTTGTTAATTGATTGCCTTTTGTGATTTCAATATTACAGTCTAATGTAATTATGAAATTACAGTCTGACCATTTATTAAATCCATGTTTAAAGACACTAAATCAGAACAGGCATAAGAGATACTCAACCATTCATTTAAAAGTGATTGGCAATGCATGTCCTATCCTTGAGTCCATTCATTAAATGAAAGCCGAATTGAATTTCATGCCTTCTTTAATGGCTTTCAACTGCATTTACTCTTTATTTCTGCTTCATTCCTTTTCAAGGTATTGACGGTAAGGTAACCAAACATTATTCATATACTGTGTTGTAATTTTTTTCTTCCAAAAAGTTTTAATCAATATCAGCAAACATCTGCACTAATTAGTCACACTTCATCACAATTTTGCACACTGAGTGCCTTTTGTCCCAGAATGAAGCTTTTTTTTTTCTAGGGACCCCAGCTAACAAATTAATCATGTCTCAATCCATGCTACAAAGGGGTCCACCATTCCTTGGTGTACAGTTTGTGCTCTTCCAGCAATAAAAAAAAAAAAAAAGAAGGATCCACACGCGTCAAATGATCAATGAGCCCAATTCCAACATGGACGCCTGGAGAAAGTTAAGAGCACAACGTTACACTGACTGATAACGTTGGGGAAAAGGACAGAACACAGAAGAATGCCTTTAATCAGTGCATGTGGCTCTGGCATATTAAGGGGTGAGCTCCTTCAGATGAGGGATGAGTGTCTGCCCTCTGTTTCGCTCAGAAAGAGAGAGCTGGGAGACACACAGGGCTCTGAAGCCTCTGCTTAACAGGTGGCGGTGATTGCCGGTCATCAGGAGCTGACAGGTGTCCAGGTTCCATGGGAGATGAAAGAGATGGCCAGGCTGTGGTCATTGGTGGATTAACGGCCATTACTACTCGACTGCACTGTATGTTAGAAACTCTGGTTGCTTCTTGAGAGAGCAGAGCCATAATTAAGCCTGTGTGATATCCCCAAACAGATATAAACTGCTGCAAAGTGTAGGGTAAAGGCCCCTGGTTTCCAAACCTGCACTACAGGGCAAGGACTTATTATGAAATTCACCATGTACCAGCGCAATTCTGAGCATATCGACACTATTGCTAATGTTTATTGCACTTCAATTATTTCACGAAAAAGGAATAATTACAGCAACTGCAGAGCACCCTACTTATCCATTGCAAACAAATACGTAAGCAATCATATTTCTGACTAAGGAGTCACTGGTATAGGTGATGCTGCTGAAAGGGAAGATAGGAAAATATTTTCTCTGCTTCAGAGATGTACATCATTTTGACAGAGGTAAATACAAGGGGAAAAAAATCATAATATGAGCAGTGGACAACTAGTCTAGGACAACAGTAAATCACCTGTCAAAATAAGCACGACTTTGAAAGGACTTCAATATCTACATAAATTTTTAGATCAAAAAGGTTTTCTTTATATGTTATCTTGTCTAACTATGAAATTGGTAACTGACATATAGAAGACATGTGGGAGTAGACTTTCCATTTGTAAGCTGGTAAAAAAAAAGTGCATGCTTGTATGTAATTTACAGCTTGACTCAAAGACTCAGCAATTCTAGGCAACCCTGAATCATAGCCCTGGTCTGTGGAATAATTCAGGCATAGAGTCCTCTTGCTGCTGTTCATTTGATAGAGAACAAACACCATATTCAATGGCCATATTGTGGAGGACACTGCAGGCCAGCGTCATTTTGCACACCTTCTCTGCTGTGTACAAAAGCATTCTGCTGTGTTCAAACACATCCACCAGCCTTTGAGTACACTGACAGTGTGCTCCATCACGGCGCGACTCAGCGTATGTGGCTGTATGCAACCTTCTCTGATATCTGTTGGTTGACCAGCAGTGTCACAGCACATAACTATGTTGAAAGAAGCATAGCACTGATGAAGGCCAATTGAATGAAAAATTTACACTTCACCCTTTGCGCTTGGGCACTTCTCTTGCCTTTACCTTATTTCCTTTGGTGGGGTTTTTAGTCCAAGGTTATAATGGTGTGCAGGTTTACTTTCATACCTTTGTTTGTCTCCCTAAACTGACATACCCATTATAAATACCAAGTTCAATGTTTATTTTTAAGTGCAGAAGCAAATACTTTTCAGCATGTAACCCACCTACAGTAAAGACAGATTCACAATTATAGTTTGGCAAATAACTCAATTACATTATAAGCCTGCTGATTAGATTAGTTGCTCCGTATATTTATTTGTTTATTGCAAATTGAAATGCATCTTCATGTGTTTGCACTGTGAAAGGTCATTTTGTTCATAAATGAATTTGATACTTGTACATTTTTTTTCGGAATGGCAAAAAAACATTAATTGCTCCAACATGTTTGCTTACATATGTAGTACAAGTGCAGTTGTAAATATTGTTCATAAGAACAATTTCCAACTAAGAACAAACTGTGTGTCAGATTGGTTGTACATACACTATACACATACACCGATGAGCTAAAACATTATGACCACCAGCCTAATATGCTGTTGGTCCTCCGTGTGCTGCCAAAACAGCGCCGACCTGCCAAGGCATGGACTCTACAAGACCCCTGAAGGTGTCCTGTGGTATCTGGAACCAAAACATTAGCCGCAGATGCTTCAAGTCCTGTAAGTTGCGAGGTGAAGCCACCTTGGATCAGACTTGTCGGTCCAGCACATCCCACAGATGCTCAATGGGATTGAGATCTGGAGAATTTGGAGGCCAGGGCAACACCTTGAACACTTCATCATGTTCCTCAAACCATTACCAAACAATGTGTGCAGTGTGGCAGTGCACATTATCCTGCTGAAAGAGGCCACTGCCATCAAGGAATACCATTGCCATGAAGGGGTATACCTGGTCTGCAATGATGTTAAGGTAGGTGGCACGTGTGAAATTGACGTCCACATGAATGGCCGGACTCAGGGTTTCCCAGCAGAACATTGCCTGGAGCATCACACTCCCTGCACCGGCTTGTTGTCTTCCCACAGTGCACCCTGGTGCCATCAGTTCCCCAATGGTGGACAGTAAACGGTGCACACGTACATGGCCATCCACATGTTCTAAAAGAAAACGGGACTCATCAGACCAGGCGACCTTCTTCCACTGCTCCAAGGTCCAGTTCCGACGATCGCGTGCCCATTGTAGGCGCTTTCGATAGTGGACAGGGGTGATCATGGGCACTCTGACCGGTCTGTGGCTGCGCAGCCCCATTCGCAGCAGGGTCCGATGTACTGTGTGTTGTGACACATTCCTTCCATAACCATCATTAAAATTTTCTGTGACTTGTGCCACAGTAGACCTTCTGTCGGTTCAGACCAGACGGGATAGCCTTCATTGCCCTCGCGCATCGATGAGCCTTGGGCGCCCAACACCCTGTCGCCGTGTGTCCCTCCTCGGACCACTGTCGGTAGGTACTCCCCACTGCTGACCGGGAGCACCCCACAAGCCTTGCCATTTCAGAGATGCTCTGACCCAGTCGTCTGGCCATAACAATTTGGCCTTTGTCAAAGTTGCTCAGGTCTTTACTCCTGCCCGTTTCTCCTGCGTCCAACACGTTGACTATGAGAACTGATTGCTCGCTTACCATCTAATCTATCCAGACCTTGACATGTGCCCTTGTTTGGAGATGATCAACGTTATTCGGTTCACCTGTGAGTGGTCATAATGTTTTGGCTCATCAGTGTATAATCGTTTGTGTGCATGGTGAGTGAACTGGCCCAGTGTCCATTTTTAAACACAGTAAAGTAGCACCATCACCTCCAATTGTCTGTGTAACTACAATGTGCAGTAGTGCTGCTACCTGCAAATGTATAAAATAAAAATCCATTGTGGGAAACATTAACATGGAGACTGATACGGGCCAATACTAAAACATGAAGAAAAATGTCAAATAGTACTTGCAAATGGCTATTAATTTGTGATGTTCTCATTTGCATTGCTTTTAATGTGGTTGACTTGAGCCAAAATTAAAAAGCGTACAGAAAGTTGAAAAAAATAAATTGCAAATGGACATGCTTTTGACTGCTGATGAGCACTCTCTCAGATTACTTTCCTTTCTGATTATTCTCATAGCTTTTTTTTTTAGTTGGGATAATTTGTTGTGGTGAATTGCCAAGCTTTTCATTACACCTCAATTCATTTGTCAGTATATGTGTCAATCACTGCCATGGAGCGGGCACAGACTTGGCATCCAGTTTAATGAGGGCGGGCCATAGCTGTTGGTAGTGTCAGCCTCCCGCTGTTAATATGCAGCCAGTTTAGTGGGAAGGAAAGCAGCCACTGCAAAAGAAACCCTGGTCCTGCTTCTTTGGCTTTCTTGTCATGTTTACTTTTTTTTTTTTTTTAACAGAGCTGTTTGTGAAAAGGACAGCTGTGGCTGGTTGCTGATAGGCTGTTTCACACCTTCAAGAGAGTGAAGACACGGACTGCGTGGTGTTTGGGTTGGACATCTTATAGTACATGGTGTTAATCACACTTGAGGAACTCAGATACATGGGCAGTGGGATTCACGCATAGTTTAAAAATGTATGGCTGTACGTGTGTATGGGGGGGTGGTCGGTCCCTGTGTGTAATGTCAGTAGTCTGAAGAGACTAGTGGCATTTGCATGGTGAGGAGTAGTACTGACCTAAAACAGGATACATTCAACATTTATCCTTAACTTTGACTCACAATTAAGTTTTTTCCACAAACACAGTTGCGAAAGTTCAGAAATCACCCAAAATGAGTGACAAAAATTTTTATTGAAAAAAAAAGACAGACAGTTGCATTTATTTGTAAATTAAAGTTAAGGGCAAATTCTGATTATAATATCCCAGGGCTAGTAAGGACAGAACACAGGAGCCCTGATGAGTTTTCTGAACAAATTTTGTAAAGTGCACAACAATGCATAATTAAATAAAAGTGCACTCATCAGTTACAGCAAAAATAAATTGTGGATGTTTTTATTAAATATGCGGGCTTTGCTTAATCCCATGTTTTTATTGCATTTAGATTAATCATACTGAGTGTTTCAGTGAATTAATTATACTGAGTGTTTCAAATCGGGAATCCTGTATAAACATGCAAACACTTTCACTAGATTTTGGAAAATGTGCGCAACTACATAATCATATCATGTTTGGCATTTTGTTGCAAAAAAAGAGAAGAAAGTAAGAAATCAAAAAGGAGCAGCATTTGCATTTGCAATTATTGCTCACTTATGATTGATTGTACAGTTTCTTATTCCTTATTGAGTAGCACTCATGAGATCAGTGCCAGGACAGTAACGAAATGAAGGTGCACTCAGGTTAAGGTGTTTCATGCATCTTATTCACAGGGCAACATTGGGGTGTTTGAGACATCTCATATTCATACTGTATTATTTAATGAGGTATCAGACTAAAGAACACCAAATTAAACATCACAAGCACATGATTTGGACAAGGATAAAAAAAAATACACAAAATGAATAGGGTGATACATTCATTTTGTATATTTACCGGAGGCCTTTTGGTGGTCTTTTCATGTGCACATGGAAATTTCTCATAGCAATTTCTCATTTTGAACACTTTTCACTTTGAACACTTGAATGCCTTTGATTTTGTGAACAATTTTCTGTTGGGTTTTACACAAATTACCTGGGAATACAGTGGCTGAGACAAAAGGCAGCAACATATAACACATCACTAGATACTCGTGAAGCTGCACACATTGTTTCTCTACAATGGTAATGTTACAAGGACATTTTAATGTGAAATACAAAAGACTTCTGAGGACTTCATTACCACTGAATGCATAATACTGACATAACTCTAACACTTTCAAAAAAATGGCAATTTCTAGTTGTTACACATCTCAATATTCCAGGCAAAAATGTCTATGAAGATGTTTTTAAACATTAAACCCAATTAGATTCATGGGAACACAAAAAATAGAAGCCCCATGCTGTAAACTTAGTGAAGTATGAATGAATGAAGTATGAATATTCAAATTACGCCAAAGGCAGTTAATACCAAATCCACAGTTTTCAATACTGAGAATGATGCAACCGAGAGCAGACATTTTTTGGGCAACTCCAAAGACGCAAAAAAAGCATTTGAGCTGAACTGAAAACAAACTTCTGACAGTTGCTCCATCTTAACACGTCCACAGCTACGAATCCTTTAAACATACTCCACGAACAAAGGATATGAGACTTAAACGAGAATGTCGATAGAAGAAAATGGAGGAGACGCATTAGATAGCGTTTTGCAGTTACAGCAGTTTGAGTGTCCTAGATACTTTGTTGTTCTAATGATCCTGGTATTCTTGCCAGGAATTATTATTTTGTTATCCAATGTATTTGCAACCTTAAAAGCTTTTCATTTGCAGCCCTCCTTTGAGGGGATCGACCCAGATTTCAAGAGTTGCTGCTTTCTCTGTTCATTGAGTAACATGCCCCTATCTGTCTGGAGGCCAAACTTCAAAAAGAATGGGATTTTTTTTAATGAAATTTTCGCCATGGGGATATTCAGTAAACAGTGCAAAAATGCACTGAGAAAGGTTCGGTTGAAGCTGAACTTTACATAAAAATGTATCACCAAATATACACTTACCATGTCCAAAAAGTATAAAGACATGAAGGTTTAATATTGGTATATACATCATAGTCTATACAACACTACATCTGTAGTAGGTGTACTAGTGGGACTAGTACAAGCCAAGCAGAAAAAAGTTTATTTGCACAACACTGAAACACAACATTTTCAGTTTTAAATTAGATTTACATTTCACCACTTAGCAGATGCTCTTAAATATAAGTGTTTACAACAGCATATGTAGAACACGGCGGACCGCTTGTCAATCCATCACATGGTGCTTTAGTTACTGGGGCCACTATGGGAGTACAACAATAAACTTCAGCGAGTACAATAACAAGCAAAAACCTGTAATGCAAGGAATACAAATGAAAATGACAGATTTTACTTGTGATTAGGTAATGGGATTTAGTAATAGGCAAAGCATCGAAGGTTCATCCCTGTGTCTGTGATTTCACTGCCCTGAGATTTTCCTCCATGTATCTGTGTTATATGGTATGCGCTCCTGTTGAACCTGTTCTACATTTGTGGCCCTATTGAGCACTTACACTGACATTAGCTATAACTATTCATTTTAATCATTTAAAATCTCACCACATTGGGATGCCAGACACTTGCCGACAGTCCACGCCCCAAATACCCTTTGCCATGAAACAAAGGTAAATGAGACGACATAGCACAGGCTAACATGAATGAACAGATATGAATGAACAAAACCTGCTTAGTGAGCTCCCAAGGAGCTCTATCATATCACCATCCCATGACAGCCCGCAGTGGCAGAGCAAAATGCCCTCATTCCGGCAGGGTCAGGGGTGGGTGAGTCAGCCAGGATCACTCTGTCTCACCGATCTCAGGCACCCTGTGACTCGACAGGTGTCTGCAAGTTGCTCAGCTGCCCACTCTGCAGTGGTGCACTGTGTGATTTTCAGTGCAAAAAAATAGCCACTGGGTGCGTGTGAGTGCGTTTGTCTCGCCTCAGAGATCCTGCACGTGTGCAGAGACTGTTGAGGTGAAAAGTGCTGCACAACTGGTGAATCCAAATGATGGCTGCATACAGAAGGGACCAGGTTAAAAAAATAAAGCTAAGTTGTTTTCATAATGTGTATATATACTGTATATATATTATATTCATATCTGCAAGGATGCAATTCTTTGAAATGCCCGTGTTTCAAGATACGCCCTCAGAGTTACTGCGGAGTTTCTTTTTGCCGTCGGAGCCTAACTCTGCATCTCATTTGCATTGATGGAGAGGCGCGACACACAGCTGATGGGTGAATACCCGGACACTGATGGGACTTCAACCTGCGTGGAAGCTCCTGCTGGGTGAACAAAATGCCTCTTTGAGACCGCGGCCAACTTCTCTGCCCCTCTGCCAACCCCCCACCGCAGTCACAAGGCGGCCAGTTTCCTCTCCGCGGCCCCTCGCTCCATTGAATATTACGCTCTTATCAAATCATTTCCGCCATTCTGCTTCTACCTTGCTCAACACTTTTTTTTTTTTCTTTCTTTCTCTTTTTTTCCAGATGAATTTGGAACCTAATTGTAGCCTCCAGCCCTGCATGTAAAGAACATGATGGACCATCTGGCCTCAGTACAGACTTTAATTGTTGCTTTCACATTAATGATACTTCTACAATTATTCATCAGGAATCATTGTGGACACGTCGACATTGGAGTGGAACACCTTCAGAGTGCACATATTTTCCGGGCTGTTAAATGACATTTTTTGCAGGGCTGCCATGCATATGTTTAATTATGTAAGCAAATTCTGTAGAACATTAATACAGGGATATTACAATGATTATATATTTGTTAGAAAAACACTTATCAAGGCCAATTTAAATATCACTGGCAGACACAGGGGTAGAGAACACTTCAACAAGGAAAATACTATTTAAATTATATTGCCAAACACAGGCAAAGCAGTCAGCATTATGATGCTAAAGTAGCTTCACTACTACCTGTAATGGCCACGAAACAAAATTAAATGATATAAAATATAGTCAAAGTTTTGAGTCAAACTGTACGGAGCTATCCATGCTGACAGCACCCAAGTGCACTTTAAATGGGTCTTCAGAAAATTCTGAGAGGCGCTAGTTGCCCAGCTTTGAAGGCTGAAGAGACCTCACTCCAAATTCAGGTTCAAAAGCCTCAAAGATTTGCATAACAGCATGCCATCATAAAGTAACATGAATTTCATGTCAAAATGGCCATTGTTAGGAGGAATATGGCATATGTGAACATATTCCTTCATATTAGTGTGTCCTAAGGAAACTTTATGTAAGCATGACATGTCTGACACCATACCCACCTATAAAATTGATATGTGTGAAGTTTTTATATGATGTCATTTTCTAGCCCCATTCTGTGACAGCCCTAAGCAGAGTGTTAGTGAAATTCTATTATCAGGAAGCCTTGCGGCAGTTTAAAACACTACACACAAGTCATTATTATTGTAAATGTTTCTTCTCGTGTGGAACACTGTGGCCTTAAACTGCAAAAAAAAAAAAAAACACAGACATGGAGCTGCACCTACAAAAGTAATGCAGATACATTGCGCTTGCAGTTCCTACAAAACAAATGGCAATGGGGCCTCCATTCATCAACGTCTGTCATATAGTGGGAACCAACCAAGAAACTAGCATGACTGACAATGCATTCTTTACTGTGCCTATAAAGACAGAAAATGATATACATGAGAGATTAAAATGAGAAATGAGTCAGACATGAGCCGGCGGACAACCAGTTATTTTTCTCCAAGGGCTGTATTGATACAACTCCTATTGAAGTTAATAAGACATTTGATCTTCGACGACTTTCATAACATGCACGTAACTTATTTTTTTCCCTTTTTTTTCCCAAAGGTAACCTTGTGTAGAAGTACTGAGTTTTCATTACCTTCTGCAAAACAGTAATGATGCATGGAAATGCATTCAAACTGCAAGGGGAAAAAAGGCAGAAGAATATTAATGGCATCTGAATAAGTGCAAATCCGACCACAAAAACCCTCCTTAATAAGTGTTGCCTCAGGGGCACCTGAGGTATTTGGTTGGACCTGGCAAACATAAATCAGCCTTTAAGGGCTATTACCTTGGTGTGAGCCTGGTAGGTCCAGCTAAACACCCTCCCTGAGGTTCATTTTAAAATACTCCCTGAATATTTTCACAGAATTTAAAACAAAGTTTCAAGATTGACTTACAATAAAATATTAAATTACAACTTTAAAATGAGGCTCAAGGTAGGAAAGAGTCCCTGTGTATGATTTAAAGATGTCCAGTACATTTTGCTACATTGGTTTTGAAACGTAGGCAACAACATTACGGATATTTTAAGTGATACCCATTCACTTTTAGCTTATTGTCTTATTTATTTTGCTTCAGAACCTGCAAACAGATGCTTTCGGGCTTTTCACAGTCATGTGTATTCTTGGAATGATGACGCATTCGTGACCCTCCTACTATTGTTATACTCTGTTTCTTCTACTGATTTTGTAGACATCTTGGCCTGTTTTATCACTGTGCACAAATTACGCACCAAAATAGCATGCTAAAAATGTGGAGCATATCAGCTTGATTCCCCTATACCAATGTAATGCTTTGTATGCAGCTGCCCTCAAGGCAGATGGTCTTTTCTAGGATTCTTGACAGTGGGCGTTACAAGCAATGACTAAGTGTCAGTTTGAATGTACACACAAAGCTGTATGCACCACCGATGAATACCTCATCCTTACCTCATTATGCCGATTCATTACTAAGTAGCTTATTACAGTGGCAAACGTTTATAAAAAAATGCATTCCTTACGGTATGTGTATCGCTAACAGTTATGTGTGTCCGTAATCCGTATTTCAGTGTAATTGCTTTATGAATGCGTTTCTTTTTTATTATTTGTGTTTGTCATGAATTAGCTAAGGCTGTAAGCTGATTACATTCGCCTCAGCTCGAGCGAGATGTTGAGGGGAAAGCTTTCTCTACATGTCATGGACAGCTTGTCTTTTGTTTCCTCACCCCTACAAAACAGCACATTGAAAGGTCCTTATACAGCGCTGGAGTTTACCGTGTCAGTGCTTTTTTTTTCCATCATCCTGTTCTGTTACATTTTACAGCGGAAATGAGAGACTGAGAGACCCAATTTCTTGCTCCAGTACTTCAGGGGTTCATAAATCATTTAGGCACTGGTGAAGTTGTGTCTGGAGAGTAATTACTATTCTCACTGAAGGTGTGTATGATGTGGAACTCAAAAGATAACAACAACAACAGCGCTGTTCAGTGGACATTCAAGTGCTCCTCCTCTGAATTCATGTAAAAAAGGTACGAACAGTTCAAACACTTAATCTGTATCACTTGCCTTATTTTTCGTATGTCAGCACAGGGTGACTGACAGGTTCATTCGGAATGAGGAATGGTGCTTGAGCTTGCAAGTTTAGGAGGAAAAAGAATTGCATTCTTGCGGAATCTGGAAGCTTCCTATTGTACCACATGATTCCATTCTTAGCGTGTGCCTCTTACACACAATGTGGTGTGTGAACTCTGTGACTGTAAAGAGGTCATCGCTGTGGAATTGTGGGTAAGTATGCCAAAGGAAGTGAGGACTGCATGTGCACTGTCCTGTCCTACATCTACGCACCCACGCAAATTGCACTCACACTCGGGTGATCTGTAATTAGCATACTTCATACTGGGATAATTAACGTAAGCGAGCTTTGACACGGCACCACTCTCTACTATATACAAGTCAGTCATCTCTAATTAGACCTCAGCTGTCCAAACCAATGGACAGCATAAAATGCTGTCAGCATCACACATGAAATACAACACTGGATTTAAAAAAATACAAAAAAAAAAAAAAAAAAAAACAACCAAATAAACAACCAAAAAAATCTAAGAAAATTACTCCTCTGTGCAAATGAAACTGCAGTTTAGAGCAGAGTCCAGCTGAGCTATCGAGCTAGATCACAAGAAGAAGAGCTGCAGGGGGTGAGGGTGAGGGGGGAGAGGGGTTTTTCCGCATCTATTTAAACACCATTTTGTCTTAAGTTTTCTGACATTTTCCAGGTTAGACCCAGCAAATTCTCTATTCTGTCAGCGATTCTCCATAACAGACATAAAATCCAAGCCTGTAATGAGATATGCGTTTGCGATTGGTGTCAGAGTTTAAGTAAATATTTTGAACCGATCACAGATGAATGGCATATTTCTGTGTGCGGCTGCAAACTTTTCAATCCCACCTTCATAGACATGGTCGGCATTCATTAAATTGCATCAATCTTTCATAAACCACAAAGACACAAGCATTGCACCTCCATTTCTTGCTCAACTAGAATTAAAAAATGGATTTATCATCACCTTCATCAATATGATCATCACCCTCATCTACATCATCATCATCAGCCAGACGGGTTAATGAGCAAAACTTCTCAAAGTCATTTCATCACTCTGGCGCAATCAATGCAACATATAATTTATATGCAACATATAATTGCTGAGGTGCATTCAGTTGTTGTCTTTACACAAAGAGCATGTTAAACAGTTTTCATGTGCTGATGTCAAGCAAGTATATTAATTAATCCAGTCTGCGCCAAAACAAAACATATGTAACTTGATTTCTGAAGATATTGATTGTAACGTATAGCTGCAGGATTCTCGAAGTACAAGGCTTTCATACTACATTATTCATGTCCTGAGTGGATACATTTACCTGCTGAGTCTTATAATCTATACATGAGTTCTGGCCTGTATATGTCAGTATAACAGCCCCACAAGTCCAGCACATAATTTCTTACTACTTCCTTTGGTTTGGCAGGCCATTTCATGAAAGGTGAAGATTGAGGGGTGCGTGAAAGGTAACTACGGCAACAGGGAAGTCTTGAAGGCCTGGCTAAGCTATAGTTTGCAAGCGTGTGAACTGTTCAAAATTCAGTTATATCCATTTTAAACCTGCAGGGGAGTGACACGAGGCTGCACGAGCAAAACCAAGCTATATCTGTTGAACTGAAGTGACCGAGGCCAATGTGTGGACTCGGGGTGAAACAGTACATCAGTATACCGCCATATTAAAGCATAAAACCATAATATCACAAGTCAAATGGTATACCATGATATATAATGACATCAAACAACCAAGTTTTAGCATAAATGTGATATTTTTGACACATTCATAATAAAACTAAGACACTGGACCAAGTGGACCAAGACCTTGTTTCTCCACACTCAGTATCACCTCTTGAAACATAGCTACACTAGTTTCATTTGTCACTACTACGCAAGTGTACTTGACAATTCCCAGGCGATGCCTCACAATTTCAGCCCTCACATGTGTTCTGAAAGTGGTAGCATCTCTACATACTTAACACCCAGTGATAAAATGTCCAAGGACTGTCATGATCTCTGACTAAATACAACCCCACAGTAAATGGATCAGTTCACCTGTGTGTCTTTGGCTTTAAAAAGAAGGACAGGCTTGTGGTATGAAATGGATTTCCAATCTGCAGGCAATGTTGAATAAACATCATTGCTGAAGGAGGAAATATATTGAACCAAGCTCAACACCTCTGTGTATCATCCTTCAAGTTATGTCAGTATAGGCTAAGTAAGCTATGTTGCACATTTGCTAACTTGCAAGTGAGATATAATTTTAAGCAACAACATCGTTTAAAAATTTCCCACAGTTAATGTAATCATGGAAGGTTGTCAATATAAGAGAGTTAATTTGCAGCACAAAGATGATTAGCTTGCTTGCAACATTACTTTTGCTATACAAAGTGATGTGAACTTTTTTGGCTTTTACAAATTATGTAAAGTCATGTGCATGAGGATATGTTGAGTAGCTCGGCGAGTAAAACATTTGCTATGCCCGCAAGCTAAGTAGGATCCCAGCCATGTCATCAGCTGACAGTTACACAGTATAAAACCAGACTAAATACAGACAAATACAACAAACTGACATTTTGAGTGACTGTTTTCTTTAAAAAAGTGTCATGTTATAAAAATGTGGTACATTGATAATTATGAAATGTTTTGTACAATTATTATACCATGAAAATCTCAAACTGTTTCCCCCTAGTATGGGAAGGTGCTAGATTTAGTGGCTAAGTGTATGACCATTCGAGTGACTAATTGAAATATGAATTTCAGTGCTTGGGCCAGGAGAATTAAATATTTGACTGAATAGAACAATGCATGTATTGACAACAGACTTACAAATATGATATAACATTACATGATATGATATATGACATTTTCCATATGTTATCACATGCAAATAAACCAAGCATGCAGCATTTTCCTCTGCACCTATATCACATACTACAATGATAATCTCGACATCAATCAACAACTGATGCCCAGTTAAAAAATAATCCAAGGTTATATTGATCAAGTAGGTCCTACCAGCCACCCACTCACTGCAATTGCGAATGTGACCAGTGTCTCCAGGGTACAAAATGTGCCACCAAAGTGCCCCTCTGGGCATTCTTCTGATGAGCAGGAGCTGCCTGTCTCTTTCAGACAGGGCCCTGAAACCTGTCAGCCGAGGGCACTGAAAACACCTTGTGAACCCCCCCCCCCTTTTCTAAGCCTGTAAGGTGCACCACCTAGTGGCTGCTGTCAACGCCTTAGCGAAGTGAACCCCTGGTGTAGGTTGGAACGAGATGCTGGCCATTGTATTACACCTTACAGAGCAGCGAATGTTGGGGGGCGGAGCTGGGGGGAGGGCATTTCCCCTGTATAATCACAGGTTTTCCAGTACTCTCTTTCATTCTGAGATCCCCTGATCATTACGAGTCCATTCCTGTTTCAAAAGGACAACATGCAGTCAACTCTGTTCTCACTGACCTGCAATTTATCCAATTATTGCAATTATCTTGAACCCAGTATGCTTTACCAATACGGTCCCCACGAAGCAGGCAATTACCCTCTCAGTGGCAGTGTAAAAACATCCAGATGGGTTGCTTTGGCACTAGTGCATGTTTACTACAGGTACAAGTCTTTTTGTTCCTTATTCTTTCTCCCTCATATGAGTCATTTAATATGTCTTCAACCTTTTCTTTCTTAAAAAAAAAAAAAAAAAAAAAAACTTATATACCTAGAATCTTTTGAATACAAAAACAAAACAATGAATGATTAACACCCTGTAAAGTGAAATTAACTGCAAATATGTGCACAGATGGATCCCCCTCTGTTCAAATCAACAAGGTTTTGAATGCATTGCTCCTGGCGATAATTACCTGCCCCTTCCCTCTCTCTCAGTGAGGTGGACAGTTTGTCTTCAAAGTCCAGTTCAGCTAAATGACTTGGAAGAAATTTCTTCGTTTTTCTTCCCCAGCAACAAATCAAGACATACAGAACAATAATTATTATTAGATGACGGATTTATTAGTTTTTTCCTTCCACTGTTCAGTTTTGACCAAAGAGTCTGTATTTCAACCTTGCATCTCTGATGCATATGGGCAAACGTGTTGCTAATGTCAAGATGCAGTGGTGGTTATTTGTGATTATTGCCTAAAACAGTGAATTGCGTCATTGTGGAATATACATTTATAAAGTACAGTGTGGGGGGCCCCATTATACTATGAAAAATTAACATGCCGTAAGAATGGCAGTCAACTTCACTGCTGTTGAAATTACCTCTATCTAAACCATTTTTGGAGCCCCAGACCCCCCCAAAAAAGCACCAATTCTGTTGAACTAAAGCCTAAAGCAAAGTCTAAAAACAGAGGTGGACCTCAGACAACCTTCAGGCTGAGAACACTCAGACAGCCAGTGGTGGGGCTCTGGAAGGTTAGCCTCTCGTGGGTGTGCTGTATTCACTAGCAGTAGCTGCAGAAACTGCACGCACCGAGGAAAACAGTCCATCCTGTCTTTTATTTATTTACATTCTGACTAAGCAACACCTGGCATGTATGAGGAAGTAATGAAACAAATTATAGTCTACATTTGGTAAATTGATACCATTAGCATTTACATTTGATATACAGGAGTGTTAGTATGCTACTGTCGGAGTTCATTTCAGCCTCACAGACTGCTGAAGGTAAGCACATGCAAATAAGCCAGTAAATGATATGTGAACACGTACATTTACAAAGTAAAAATAATAGACAGTTGCAGGGCTAGTCTTTACCCTTTTGCGAGTCATATCCTGTAACTGGGTTTTGCAGAAACAGCCGCTGATCCTTACGTGATCCTGATTGGCTGAGAACAAGCACAAAGCATGATGTGAACCACCCAAGATCAGTGAATTTGTGTTTATCTGTAGGAAACACAGGCATAGTGAGATGTTTTATTCTCGACATGAAACAGGGCAGAAATAAAAATACCAGCATTTTAAGATAGATATCGTTTTGTTTCGAGTTCCCCTTTAGCCATCAATAAATGCTCAGTGAATAACTACAAACAATCCATTTGTTTTTGATTTTCTTATTGTTTAACATATCCCTTTATGCCTGCCAAGGAGCAGACTGAACAGACTGAACTACTTCTCATCTCTTGTGACTGCCCAGGTGCAAAGAATAGGTGACCTCAAGGCAATGTTAGGCTATGTTTGGCACTTCAAAGGTAAAATTATCACTTAATTAATGACACGGAGCCCAGACACCTTGCCTTCTCAGAGCGGAAAGTGACAGAGGCAGTGGGGCAGATATCTCAGTTCTATTGTTTTATTATCATTCTTTTTATCATTTCAACATCTTTCATTTTATGTTTTAAAAATAGTCACCCAGTGCGTAAAAAATGTATAATGCTGCATTATTACAGCCCATGTACAGTAACTGGAGGTTTTTGCTGGATTAACAAAAAAAAAAAAAAACATTCCACAACATCCCCTGCAATCACCTACAACTTTCTACTGGCTATGCAATTGTCCAGGTTTCTTTTCTGTCAGACTGTTTAGTGATAAAAATGAAGGTATGAGAGTTTCTATGGCCACATTATGCTGTCACTGCATGTGATATTAGGGCAAGACCCAGGGTTGATCTGATAGGCTACTGAGTGTACTCCCACCCCGCACGGTAGAAATCTGCCAGCCACAGGATATCACACCACACTGGGAAATCGCTCAGAAGGGGAAAAAAAGCATTTTGGTGTCAGCAAAGGTGGTATCAGACTACTAATTTTGAAACCTTTTGGTGTAGAAGGCCCTGTAAGAGAGAACCCTATTCATTTTGATCCGTCAGCACCCTGATAATTGCCTGTGATATTAGTTCTGCCACCAGCAGGTAGAGTGAGTGAAGGATACATGATTATATGTAAGTCTAAAAAAATAACCCTTTTTAAGAAAAAAAAAAGGTATGCGTGGATTTGCATGAAACTGTTAAATGACTGCCCATGGGATATGGATGAAATTCTTTCATTTTGTATCTTTCAAGACGACTGTTAAATTTGGAGTGTTCCTTTGGTTTGCAACTTGATAAAACTTTTGTATTTAGAGTATGCAACATGTTGAACTGTGTGTCTATAAGTATTGTAAAGAACGATACCAAAAGTGGACTTGTATGAATAATTAAACTTGGACCATAAAACTGATATTTTTAATAAGTGTATATTACCAGTTCCCAGTCATGTTCCCAATTTGCATAAATCCTGCTAAGTCTACACAGTATACAAAAAAGACTGCAATACCCTGCAAGATACTAACCTGTAGCAGTGGACCTTTAAAGTCTCTCTCACATCCACTCTCATCTGAGTCCTCCCCATCACTCCCTGCCAAATGCTCAAAAGATTAGGAGGATCTGAAATGCCAAATTTCACCTTCTGAGTACTTTAACAAGTGAGTTAATCTCGCCAATCTGTCACTTTCAAGCTTCTGTGAATTTTGTCAGTAGATATAAAAAAATAAAATGTCAGCAAGGACTTTAAAAAGGGGAGTTCAGTCTAACTACCATTATGCATTGTTAAAGCATAGGCAATTTTTTTTTTTTAAGCAAAGGGCACTGAGTTTTGGATGAAAAAAGTGTTCACGAAAGCAAGTAATCTAAAGCACCAAAAAAACTGAAATCAAGATTCTGAAGCAGAAAATCCTCCAGCACAAGAAAAGCTGAAATTGTGTGTTGTTTCTTCTTAAAAAAAAAAAAAAAAAAAAACTCCAAATTCAGTATCACAAGCTTTACAGTACACAGCAGTCAGACTTGAAGTTCAGAAAAATTATTTTGTTGTATCTGAAATAACAAAACAAAGCTTTTCTTTTTCCTCAGGCCTTGAGATGGCTGTTCCTTTCAGTCAGAGCTGTCACTTTCAGTGAACAGAAGTCGCCTTTGTGTCACTCTCTTCCTTACATTCAAGGAATGATTTAAAGAAAACCTTTTTTGAAAAACAGTCATAAATTCTTACGTTTGTTAACCCAAGCCAAGGGCGAAGCGTCTTAAGGTTTGGACTGAATGCTCCCAGCACACATTCTGTCTAATTCTGAAAATGTGAATGAAATGTCTTCAAATGTCTCCTTCGAATGTGCAACTTTCAAAACTATATAGGGCAAGAATCCTAACTACGTTATCATGGATGCATTGATCATTTGTAGGGATGCAATGTTCAAAAACATCTATTAAGTGAATGTTTGACTTATCAACGTTCCCCTGACCTGCCTAACCAGCACATAGACATGGTGGAAATGACCTCACATTGCAATCTGCACAAAAACTCCACCAGTTGCGAAAGCTTTGTGGCAGCACAGATGTATCAGCATACGGGGAAATAAAACTGGCTACGACATTTCAGAAATGGGCATATCTAATTCAACTTACAAAGCTGTTTTTTTTTTTTTTTTTTTTTTTTTAATGAATGACGTCTGTCTGAAAACCGAAACGGGTGGGGTAACATTTGAAAATGGTGATACAAAAAGCACAAATTCAGTCATAGCCATTTACAAACGTATCAGTGCAGTTTATTTATTTATTTGTTTATTTTGTGGTGAGAAGCCAAAGATTTCTGAGAGAGCCCAGAGCTGCAGCACAGCTGAACATAAGGTACAGTGTTGGTATAAGAAACAGCAAGACAACTTACTGGCACTGCTTCTTTTCTTAACTGCAATCCAATTTGCAGTCTGTTTCCTATGCGCCCATGGCAGTGGCACTTGAAGCTCAGAACAATCCTTTTGTTGCAGTATATTCAATAGCAATACATTTCAGTGCTTTGCTATTTAATGAAAACTTAAGACTTTTGAACTTTTTTCATCAGTGCTACCAATGTCAATGCACAAACAGTGCTTTTGTGCTGATTTCCCCAAAAGCCTGTTTTCACAGGTCAGTGTGCTTTCCCCTGCTTTTTCCAAAACAGTTTCATGCAGTGAGATTTTGAGCTGTGTTAGAAGCTGCAAGAATATCCATGCTTATTGCTTCATTACTAAACAATGTCACAAAAGGTCCTGTTGATGCATCTCATGACATCTGGCAAGTTTGGAAAGAGAATGCTTGAGTGGTCTGTCCTGATTATTCCCAAACAATAGACGTCTTGTGTGCATTGCAGAACAGCTTGCTGTTGAGAAGACAATCACAAACCTAGAAAACACCACCCATGGGGGTCATGGGGGCCAGTTTGCAGAACTTCTGCAGTGTAAAAAGGGAAATATGTGTGGATTGATAGCTACTGCCTTGCCATTTTCAGAGAGAACTATCCCCTGGAATCAATAAAAGGTAATTTTCAGGGAAAGGTCTATTACAAAAATATTAATACATATATATACATATACACACACACACACACACACACACACACACACATTTTTTTTTTATTGAACTGCACCTGACATGGCAGTTTCACTTGAAAGGGGAAAGTGAAAATCATAACATGTGAGCCAAGCATTTCTATCCCCTCAGGTCAGTCTGCTGATTAGCAAGTTTATTTCAGTTTAGACTTAAGCTTCACTTTCAAAGACTTAGCTGAAGTGTTAAAATAATACTTTTTTTGAGCCAAAAAGAAAAGAAAACACATTGTTTTATCATCTTTTCATCTGCTACCTAATTAGCAAGGACTGTGATTTTCAACAGCAGGGGGTTTGTCATTTCAATTTGTCTTTTTTTCTACGAAAACACTGCATTTACATGGTTCCAGAAAATATTATTTACCACAGCTGATAATGAAACAAAACTGTGGTTAGTTATGACAAAAAGTATCACTGCCTTAGATTACTCACTGAAAAATGCTTTATACTTACATTGAACTGAACCTCCCTTTAATTCCCCAGCAGATAACTGATCTGTATGAGGATGTACTCTACATAATTATTATTTATGTCTTTTTACAGGTTGTAGGGTTAACTGTAACACAACCCATCTGCATTGCCATTATTTTATTCTATTTAAAACATAGTTATACTATAAAACATTTCTCCTTAAATATCTTCTACATCAAGTGTTAAGTCATATATACCTTAGGGTCATTTCAAACATCATGCCCCATATATGTATTTTGGGAGGGGGATGACAGAAATATGGGGACTACATTGTAATATGTTGATGTTTCTATCATCATATCAAGATGTACTCCTCACTACTGGTCAAGTGGTTTTTGAGCAGCATTGCAGAAGCACTGTGAAAGGGCTGTGAGTGTGGTTTGACATGTTGAGAGAGCCACCCTCGTGTCATGCGTTACGTTCGAGATTGGTCATACTCAAATGATTTTTGAGTATGCTGTTTGAGTATAAAAGAGAAAAAAACCCTTTTGATGCTGCCCAAGAACACTTCAAGACACTTCTATGCAACAGGTTGTTCAAGAGAAAATGTTCTGCAGTGTTCCTCCCACTGAACTCACAATATTTTTTGATCTAATGTGTCTGAAAAACACAATAATCACCAGCATTCATTAACATCATCTACAGGACATTCAGGGAATTCTTTGATATTAACAACAAAGGGCTACTTCTTCACTCCTTAATGGCAATAACATATATATTTTTTGCATTTTTATATATCCCGGTATCTTCACATTGTATTAAATATTTATGAATGTAATTTTTTATGGGTCCTACATCTTGTTGTAACCATGTGCCATGTATTCTATGACCTCATTACCATAATGCTCAATGACTCTGCTGACATCACTGACAGCCTCCACTAGCCACAACTGTTTGTTATATAACAGATTTTTTTTTTCTTTCTATGAAATGTCACTGGGGTTAAACATCACACTGGGGAAAACATCACATATAGAAACCAGGTGACTATTTAGGCTACTCACTTCACCAGTGCTCCTGACATTTAAAATAATGTTTTACTGTAGTTACAGGTACTCACAATGTTTGACACACATTAATAATATGTTTTATTTAGTATATTTGTTTCCTAACAATCACAAGGACAACATGAAGCCACCTTTGGCCCTTTAGATGGGTAGCTGAATAGCTTTATTTTGTACCATCAGTGTCCACACATGTATAGAACTGGTACGCTCAACATGACTACCATGCTTAACATCAGTACTTGACATCAAGCTCTACAAAATAAGCACTCCATCCGATGAGAGGCACCAAACTACAAATTACATTGTGACCTCTTCGACAATGACAACATGCCACTGTCCTGTCCTTGTCCTTGGCAGTTTGGGGAAAAAGTCTGTCCTATTTCTAGGTGAAGTTAAATAATGAACAAGTATTTTGGTTTTATTTGCTTCCTTGGGAACAGACATCACCAAACAAAAAATGTAAGTGATTTTGGAATAGTTCATGTACAGCTTGTTGATTTTGCTACACTATGCTGTAATATGCTATCGTAGGATGGCAATTACATGCTCCTAGGGCCAGAGGGCAGTAGTGAGCGTGATCCAAAGAGTCCTACACTGAAATGTTAGCTACAAGGTTACTTATTAATGGATGAAAAAAAGGAGAAATGTATGGTATGTCATATGCTGCTCATGCAAGCATCACTCATATTGACAGACAGTAACAAATAGACCCAATCTAAAGGTCACACTATCTTTGACAAAGACTGTCACACAGAAGCGTGTGGGAAAGGCTTTTCAGAATAACTTGCTTCTCGAATGCTGCAGGAGCGGAGTTTACATTTATGAATTTCCATTTACGTTTAAGAGCCATCTGTCAGATACACATGATGGAGTCAAGCAATTGATGATTGGCCTTCCTTTCCTATAGTGAAGTCACAGGGTGCAAATGTAATAGCTTTTAGACAGCTCGCATGTAGATGACTGAATGGAAACCCTTCCAGAATTCACATTTTTGCTGTACAGCCCCAGACTGATTATCGTTTGTTTTTACCATCTGTCATAGCAACTTAAACTAGAATGGACAAACCTTTTTATTGTAATTACAGCACCACCTTTTCTGACCTGTGATTAATACACACATTTCAAGCACAGTTATCGAATGAAAGGACAGTCTGTCCAATTCAACACTAAACAATCAACTGATGAAAAAATAAAAATTAAAGGTATGCAAGGTGACACTCCTGTGAACTGTCAAGGCTCCTGGCTTAAAGCATGTCTCACACAATATACTTGGGTATGTCGCAAAGCAATAGTAATTCGTTGACAGCTATGGGTGAATTAATTTTGCATTATGTCAGTGATTCTGAACCTGAGATGCTTTAGTCTAAACAAATTATAAAAGAAGGTAAATATCTAAGATCTTTTTTTTTTTTTTTTTTTTTTTTTTTCATGCGCAGAATGCTAACATTGAAATCAGCAAGCATCAAAACAGACCGACATTTTCTCTTTCAAAACTGGATGTGTGGGCATGTCAAATTCCACTCAAAGCCGACAGAACAGCTCTGACGTGCAGTGATATGGAAAGTTAATAGTATGTTTTAACTGAATCTTTGCATGCATATAAAATACAAAAGGTGGTACACATCTGAGTGTTTTCATACATGTTCCATTTTAATATTATGCATTATTCTATTCATTTGGGCGTGGGAAAGACATTGGTATGAAACATAACTGCTCCTCATGCTTGGTACAAAATTCACACGTTTAGGGATTCCCAATGCAGATTAAAGTGAACGCCACGTCTCAGGGATCAATTCCTCAGTAAAACACGAGGACTGGTGTTGTTCCTAAGGGCAATGACACAATCAACCAGTCGGCCTAAGCCGGGGTCTTAAAATTGATTTTGTGCTATATTCCTAGAGCAGGTAGTAGCAGCAGGAAGACTTGCGCTTCAGTCCTATTCTTTCATTACCAGGGCTTAGCGGACTGGACAGGGGATTTATGCAGTGGACTCGGGGACACTACAGCATATAAATTAGGATTGGCATCTCCAAATCCTGCATAGCCAGATATTCATACTGAGTGTGACACAGATTAAAGTGTGCACCTTTGGTGTTGGTGGGACTCCATCATGCGGTTTTGATATTGAAGGTGTCAAATGCTATAATCAAATCTCCCATTTTTCTCAAGTGGCTGACCATCAAACCTGCTAGTGTAGTTTTAGACACGTCTTTGATCTGAGAACTGATGGCAAATGTTATAAAAAGTAAGGATGATCCCATGTTACATAGCAAAAACAGATGACAATATGTGGTAATAGATTACTTAGGGTGGCAACATTCTACTCATTCTACTTTCTACTAAGAAACTCAAGTTGCTAATTCATAAATGCCACTCTGTTATTTATAAATGGGCTATCTGTCTGTACTGTAAAACTAGCAAGCACAACACTGAAAAGTTGAACTATGTCTATGAGTTTTACCTACTTCAGAAATGTTAAACTTCCCCACTTAAAAAATATATAATAAATAAATTAATAAAATAATTCATTAATAAAATGAAAAGAAACATTTTGAAAAAGCTAGGTCACCCCATTCGTCATTATTGTTGAAATGAGCGCCACGGGTGTGGCTGCACTTCAGAATTACTGTGAGGAAGCTAAAAATACTGGCAGAACATTTTCAGACACAAGAGAGGAAAGTCTGTGGGGGAAAGGAGAAAAGTCCAAAGTCTTTCTTTGAAAAAAAAGGAAGTGACTTGTAAGCAATTTAGTAAGAGTATTTTCACTGGTCCTTGAAATAGTGTTTCTAAGTTGTGAGACCCTTCACCAACTTGGGGTGTATACCTCTAGCTTAACAATGATACAATACAATATTGATATCTAAGCAATGGTACACGGGAATAAATACTGTATATATACTGTATATTGTGTTATCTGCAACAGCCAAGAAATTCTTCAAAAGCATGGCCCCAGAGGGAGGTACTGCTTGCTTTAAGGTGTGTGTGTGAGTTTGTGTGTGTGTGTGTGTGTGTGTGTGTGTGTGTGTGTGTGTGTGTATCGAATACAAATCACACAGAGAGGTTTTGCCTCTTTGAGATAAAGAGTCGCTACAGAGACAATGACCACTTCTTTAGAAGGGAAAACAACCAGAGATGTGTCTCTGCATTCGGTAACGGCACATCAGGAGAAGAGGCAACAGATAAATCAGCCAGCCAGTTAAAGAGCTAAGGCTGTGGAGTGGGAGAAGGATGATTCAGCCCTCAAAGGGTTAAAAAAAGAAGATAAAACACGACCAAATGCAACTCTGCCTTCGGTGTCAACTTGACCCCCAGGTGATAGATGACCCATTAACTCTCAGCGCCCTGTTAAAGCTGTCTCACACACACACACACACACACACACACACACGTCTCCTATCATATCAGGATATTATTTCTCTCAGCCCAGACCCACAAGGCCTAACAGGAAGCATCTGACATTCCACTCCACCTGATGTCTATCAGCCATTGGTGCTGGACATCTGAAATGTCTATAATCCCTTTTAAAATCTGAAAGATATCAAATACAGAATTTCACACACAGTTGGACTGTTCTGGTTAAAAAAAAATAAATTATAATTCTAAAAATAACTTTGTGGGCCATTGCTTAGTTCTGTGTTAAAGTGCTATTGCCAAATGTTGCTGTTGGATCTTGTAAGGAGTTTTAGCAGCTAAGAAGTCAATGTCATAGTCCGTACGCTTAGTCATTAGTTGTTCATACATTTGAGATTTACAAAATTAGTACTTCCCTAAGAAATATTTCAGAGACATCACAGAAAGTCAATGTTCCATACACCTTAGGAGAATTCATCAAAGTCCTGCTCCTGTAACATCCCGATGCAATGTGCCTACAACAACATCACAACGTATAATTACACAATCCAAATATCGGATGATTCAGTGGCTGGTTACCATTGTTCCACATTGCATAACCGTCTATCCGCAGCCAAGCAGCACATTAATAACTTGGAATCATCTCTGCATCTCTGCATACAAGCACAGCCACAACAGACGTGGTGCAATGTGAGAGGACGAAACTGAATGACACTGATAGGGTGGTATTTTTGGGGTGCACTTCAGGAACGGAAGTTTCCCTTTGACAGGCGCAGTATTACTCTGGGAGTCTGCAGCAGAGAAACCAAACACCACACCCACTGGAAAAGGATAATAAGTCACTCCGGCCTGTAGGCACTTCCTGTCGTGTCATGTGATGAGGGGTGACATCCCTCCAGTATTAGTGACGTAAGAGGAAAAAAAAACAGAAAGAAGCATATGAATATTCAAAAAAAAAAAAAACCTATGCACATAGAACCTTGGAATTTGGACAGCAGTTACAGCTGGAAGGTGCTGAAAATGATATTTTAACATCATATAGAATTCTGTCACAAGCTGCCATATTGATGCTAGCCTCATTTACCAGCCGTGAGTCAGGCTTGCCTTTTTCAGCCAGACTTTCATCCATCTGGTGACACTCATGAGCTTAACTGAGATGCGTACGGACAGGAATCAGGGAGGGGTGCTGCTTGTCGCTGCACCCACTCGTCCCACACGAAATGAGAGGTGCTTGCCGCGTGCCCATCCGAGTGGGCGGAAAACCAGCTGATTTTGATTGCTCAGGCTCTGCGCATACATTATCTCACTTTAGAACACGGTCGTCACAGGGCGCGTCGTCAGGCCTGACACGCGGGCGGAAAGCCAGGCTACATCGGTGTGATACTCCTCCGCACCGACGCATATGCTCATGCAAATTTATCCCAAATGAGAGCTCCGAGGTAACCTGAACAGGGACCCCTGCTTCAGTGGAGAATTATTAGCTGGCTCGCTTGCAATATCCTGTTTGTTTTGTGCAATTTATGTCCTTCCGTGTGGATGTAACTCAGCCATTACCGTAGTCTTCAAGGGGCGGCTGTGAACACACTGCAGCATAACTGGAAGGCCTAAATGCTCTTATTTCTCTCTGACAGGCAGTTTATTATGTCCTTGAGCGCATGTAATTTATGTCCACTTTTGGGAGAAATCTAGGTCCTACAGCATGGGTACATTTTCCTTTTACTAATGAACTGGGTAAAAAGACCAGCAGGAAAATAAAGAAAATACCCACAAGCAGACAATAAGGCAGCAGCTCAGTTTGTTCCTGTATGAATATGCCTTGAATGTGAAAGAATTAAACACAAAGTCTGCTCTACGCACATCTACATGGACGAGCCAACACTATCAAATAGTATTTTGAACAATTGATACTGAGTGAATATTCAATCTGAATCTTCATTAAAAAAAAAAAAAAAAAAAAAAAAAACAAAACTATCTAATCCAAAATACAGGAACACATTTGGTGAACACTGAAAGCTAGTATTGGTCCCAAAAAATCTGGAGTGCATCCCAAGTTGAGATGTAACTTTTTGTCACCGATAGCTATCATGTGTGCGCGTGCCTTCAAACAAATAAGGAAGTAATTTATAACCTGCATTTGCCACAAAACCCATATTGCACTAGTCTGCAATAAAACGACTGTATGGCGCTTCTCACTCCATGACCCCACCACGCACTGGTAACCGACCAAACAAATAATTGCTTATGGCCTTAGAGAATCCTCTATCTTGCCTTCACAATTTATTTGAATCAAAAATAATCAAATCATTACCAATACGACCACTTCCCCATAATGAATGCCCTCGATACGATGAAGGCCATCTGCCAATATCGGCATCCCGGAAAAACGCTAAGAAATATTGAAATGTCGCTTTAAATCATCGCTTCGCTCCGCAAGAGGAACGTCCCTCTGGACTCTCACATATATCACCATAAATAAGAAGCCGGTCTGCCAGGAAGGCTGGCGAGGGGCAGGAAAATGCTTCATCTCCTGTTTGTGTGAAGAGGACAGAGTACCAACTCACAATTAATTACAGAAAAGCTATCCTTCACAAGCTAGATCTTGAAATTAACTCATTTTGTTTCCACTGAAGTCATTTTTTTGTGCAGAAAAATCATCATGCAAACATTTAATCAAAATAACAGTTACAACAACGAAACAAACAGAAAATATCTCCAGGTATACACTCACAACAGTGGTAAAACTGCTATCGTTTAGCGACGTGTTGCCATTGTTCAACATGTGCCGTACAACTGTGGAATTGGTATCAATAATGATAACGTTATCAAAACCGACCCTATTGCTTTTCTTCTCGTCATTTAGGACTGTTTATAAACCACAATAAAAGAGATAAGCAAAGTCAGAAATCATCTGAAATCATTGTAAGTTTGATGATTTTATCATCATCAGTGTACCATCATGAAAACTTGGTTCCACGTCCCTGTTAACAAATTGGCTTGGTTGGTGATGTAGCATTGATTTGTCTTGTTCCAGTGTTCCCACTGACTCATGATGAGCCTACTCTTGTTACTGACAAAAGCCGATTAAGCCTGAATGAATGGGCCGCCGGAGGTAGCGGAGTTTGGCGGTGCAATGTGTGTCCATGTTTCAAAGAGGCCGAGCAAGGGGAAGTCAGTAGAGTGGAATACCTGCGAATTTAGAGCACAGTGAAGGACTCTTTTTCCTCTGCAGGACTGCAGATTTTCATACTTTTACTGCAATGCCAGTTTTTTTTTTTGCTCAGCTGCGAACTGTCTGATGAACACGGGTATTTTCAGCCTTACTGCGGGGGTCAGGAGAGGTGCGGAGAGAGGGACTCATTTAGCCAGTTAAACAGGCGGATAATTAGAATGGGCAGATTTGTAAAGCCAGTTTGAAAATGTGCAAAAGACACGGGAACCCCCTAACGCTTTGGAATGAGTGGCATGGGACCTCACAGACCACAGCGGGTCATGACCTCATCTCATCCAAAAGACATATCTCAAACTTTGTGAATGATGATGAATCAAGATGGAATGACAGCCGATATGCTGCTGCTATCCTAGCTATTCAACTACCTACTGAAAATTCAACTCATGCACAAGAGCCACTTATCCTCAGTGATGTCTATCTATATTTCTAACTATCATCTTTAAAACAAAAAAGCCACAGCTCATGTCAATGTGTAATCTGACACTTTAAAGTAATTTCCATGCAATAACTGTTTCTGGCGTGCCAGCACTACACTGCTGAAAGCACCACTTCTCTTTGACTTCCTCATCTTTATTCAATCTATAGCCTGCAGCTAACAACTGAAATAGAGTTATTTTCTGTGATTGTTTAATGAAAGAAAGCAATAGCTAATTGACTAAGTGGCCCATCTAGATGGGTGGCAGATTTTAAATCAGGGCATTAAATGGGACCAAACATTATGGAATGCTAGCCACATTTTACTGCAATGCCTTGGATGCATAATATGTGTGACTGGGACAAACAGAAGCTCTTTGTTGTTCCAAAGGATACTTAGATCTTTCAAACTTTTCAAACATGGGAACCAAACATAATCCCAAAAGCCTTTGTAATCACATTTTTTATCCTTGCCTTGTGTGAAAACAGCATGGATTCTTCTGATTGACACACCTGATTGAAACATATGCCTGACTGAAAGGTTCAATGGTAAAAAAAAAAAAAATACCCTTCAAAATATGTATGGCAGATCACCATGAATATGCACAGTCATCATATGAAGAATGATGGCCTCTTACTCTCTATGACCAGGTATCAATCATCCCTTTGACAGCAAGAACAGCACTGTACAGATTCAGCAGTAAATGAAGTACAGGTGTATAAAAGTTAAAGTATAAGCAAGAGACACAGTGGATCTTCTCCACCCCACAATCTGTGGATCATCAGTTTCAGATGTTAATTGCTGACAATGCTGCCGTTTGTTTCAGCTTAGTTTCATTCCAGGTTTGCTTAATTCTCAGATCTATCAAAGAGAGAGTGGATCAAAAGCTGCAAAAAACCCCAAAAACTAAGTTTTACTTTTAGTTGTCCATTAGGGAACATATTTTCAGTGTTAGTCCATTTGCAGTTTTTCATCCCCTCGAGAGAAAATGAATGATACACATGGTGCTTTATTACATGTAGGCCTAATTGGACACTGTTCCATTAAGACACTTCTCTATCAACAAACCAGCACAGCTTTAACATCTCATTACTTCTAATACTATCACTCTCGACAATTGTACCTGTTGGCAAACGGCAATTTCTCGTCCTTTTCCACCCATTTCATCTTATATCTGCTAGCAATTGCATATTTCAGTGCAAAATATGAATGAAGCAGTTTTATAAAGGAATGCATTGAGTCTGCCCACTGTCACGCATATTGTGACACTCTCCCTGACGAGCATGCAAAGGTCTCCTCATTGAAGGCTTAATAGTTTCCTCAGTCCTTGAGTGGTAACACGCCGCTCTGCTGTCAGGCTGAATCTCATCAGCCATGTGTCCATTAAGCTAACTGCACATAAAGGCGCCCAGAGTTACATGCATTCAGCATGTCTCCTCTCTGCCAGCAGCGGTCACCGATCACACTCTCGAGAGGTTAATGTGAACTTCACCCGTTCCCATTGAAGCCTTTCCCACGCCTCCTCCACACTGACTCGAGAGTCGACTCCAGTAAAACGGAAGCCCCTGGACATCTATATTAAAGTCTTGTAAAGTATTAATATATCTCTATTATGTATGTGCCGTACAACTATATATTTATTGTTCTCTTTTTCTTACCTTCACTTCACAATAGCAGCATTAAAAGGCAATAACTGCATACATTAGAAAATAAAATCATATCAATTGGTCATGTGTCAATAAGGCATTTCAATTTTATTCATTTTATTTCAATATGGCAACAGCAGTCCTACAAAACTACAGCAAGATACTTCCAAACCCACAACTGGTTCAGTAAATAACCAGCTGTATGAACTGATAAAATTGGAAGTCACTCTGTACAAGAGCATCTGCTAAATGGCAAGAATGTAATATAAGATAATGTAATGTACTTAACTGGTATATGCTGATATGGATTTGGAGGAAAAAAAAACAAGTGAAACACTGCTATATCATTAAGTGCGAGGGAAAAAAAGTCCAATAAAACCACAAATCAACAAAAAAGCACACATATCAGAGAGCATGCAGCTGCATTGACTGGCTGGCATATATTAAAGTGTTATGTGAATGCATTTTTTATGTGTTGTATTTATATCAGTGACATTGATCAAGCACTTGTCTGCAGTTGGACTGAGGGGTGAATGTTAAGTGCTAATGTAATGCAGCTACCCAAAGGGAGTTTACTTTATTGATAATACGTACAAGAAAAGATACAAAGTGTATCAAGTAGGGGCATTTTAGGCCAATAACTTCCGATGAATCATGGATCAAGAGTTCTGTGCATTCAACGCTTTAACTACACAACAGAATCCCTGGCAGCAGCCTTGCCTGCTGGCTGTCAGTGCCACTGATTTATCTTCAAATATTCCAGTGCCATTACAACCTTTATCCAAAGCCAGATGGTATAACAAAGACCTGCTACTTTCACAAATATCATTTTAGCTTTTCGCCATGTGGAGCCCTGTTTTCTTGGAGAGGCCTTTTAAAAAAGCCTGCCTCTTATTACTCGGCACAGTCAGCGCGATCAAATTCAAGTGACATCAGTCGTCAGTGTTTAAACCAACAGAGCGCAATGTTTCAACACAAGAAGTCCACAGCCCAAATCAAAGCGAACTTAAATATACTGTTCCATTTTCGCTTCATAATGAACATCCGTGCAGAGAGAAATATTTCTGTAATGTTCCATGAAGATGATGCCAAACAGATGTTGTCATGGTGTTTATGTGAGAGACAGACAATAAAGCCCTGGCTGTTAACCAGATACACTCTCAGCCAGTAACGGCTGCCGCCTTTGCCCTCCATCTCTTGTTTGTGAGGTCTGATAGGAAAGGCCAAACGGTAAATGACATGAGATATGTGACAGTCCCTTTCCTCACCGGGGGGAAGTGGAAACCAAATAACAAAGAAAAATATTCCTGTCACGGCACGGCGTCTGCCACAAGGACAAAGAACACTCAGGACTGTTGCACCTGGATGAAATAAATCTAGATTCTGGTATTTAAGGAGCTGGTAAGCAAGTACAGATTGATATTACCATTTTTTGTTAGTTAAGTGAAGTTCAGTTCCCGTATTTGCATACCCATAGCAAAATCATGTTTTTAATCATATTTTGTTTATCACAGATTTATGTATTGTTATCCTAACAGATTTAAGATAATCCCTATGAGCAGATCAATTTATGTAATTGAAACAGTTGTATTACAGTTTCTTTCTTAATTTATTTAATATGCTGCCTTTTCTGATTTTCAACTCATTTTACAGAAATTGTAGGATGATGCAATATAAGATTGTAATTAGACAGTATAACAACACAGTATTTCAATTTAATTTTAAAGAATTTTAGATGTATTTGTTCCGACAATTTTGAAAGCAATTTTTTGTATGTAACGTTACCAAACACCAAATAGCCGTATTCTTTGTAATCAATCCAGAGGAGACCATCAATATTGCTTACACATATTCTCATGCAGATAATACAGTACATGCAGAATATGTTTGAGATATTCAGCAGAATCTGAACTATACACTGTACTGATCTATTTCTGTGTTGTTTCATCGATCTTGCTTGCCATCAGGCATGGCAGTTTGCATTTCAGCTGAGCTTGTGTTTCAGACGTCATGCTTCCTGCACATTCTGCACAGATTCACCGATCTCTACATCATCTGGATGACTCATCTCATTCTCCGTGCCCACTACATCAGCCAGTCCACGCAGCCAGCGAATCAGCACGTAATTCTGTGCAGCGGGATGCCCTTGAACACAATCCAAGTATCACGGGAAGCTCAACTGCTGCTGACATTAGAGGATCTTCAAGTTTAAAAGACTTTGGTACAATCTACACGCGCCCGTTTTACGGAAGAGTGAGGAACATGTCGTGTGTGTGCTCTCTAATTGGAGCGCTGACTTTGTTAAATGTACGTTTTGACTTCTTCATGACTTGGTAGGGCAAATGTTTTGCAGTGTTTGTCATTGCGAAAGCGCACTCAACCTGGGTCAAACACCAGTGTCTCCCTTCAAGCAGAGCACACCTACGGCTAAGGTGGGGCAGAATGACACCCTACGCTAAGGTGAGTCAGAGAAACACCTACGCTAGGGTGACTCGGAGGAGAAGTGACTTGTGTTGTTGCTAGTAGTAAAGACACTAAAAAGTAGTACCCATCTTAGTGTCAGTGTGCACTATGACATAAAAAATTGCCCAATATCTGCAAAGCCAGTTGTCCATTTAAATCATAACAGCTAAAAAATAGAGAAATCCATTAAATTGGATGCAAAGATGTTATTCTTGCTACTGTAGGAATACCTGTCTTAGGTTATTCTGGTGATTCACCAATATTGGGTATTCACTCTTACCATTGTTATCATCATCATGAACAACATCATCATTATCACCATTCAGATGAGTCTGACTAAATGCTTGATCCTATGACAGGTCATATGCATTTCAGTGGGACACACCCTTTTCCCACCTAAATAATGTATAAACAGCAAGCAGAATATTCATCAAAGCAGCTGTCCACAAAGCGAGATGAATACATTCAAGAACCATTTGATGACTTCCCTCCTTGTGGGATCTGACAGCCATTTCTTCAAAAGCTTTGTTTGGCAAACCACACTCTTCTGATGATTCTTAATGTCATCGTAAATGACAGCTCGCCAAAGTACACACACTTTGATGATGCAAGCAACTCCCTTTGAAATTTCTGGATAAAGTCTTATGCAAAGTATTGTTTATGGTAATTACCATTACAATATATTGTTTAAAATGTTGTATACTTCATCATTAGCAAACCACTAATACATAATTTATATCTACCATCTGTATTTGATCATGTAAACAATTTATTCTATTGTTTTGAGTTGTCCATCACTGTCAGCAAAACTGTTCATTTAAAGGACAGTTTTAATGGACATCAAATAGCTCATCAAATGTATGACGGTGTGACACACACTTGGGGATTATTATTCGATTAATAGATAGAAATCTTACAAAACTCTAAAACTATAGGTGGGATATTGATTTCATATTTTTCATATTGACATTAATTTATCAGACATCTCAGCTGGAGGACAGGCTGAATAAGGCCCTGCACATGCAACAGGTGAGTGGTCATATTTCTGACATGCCTGCAGGACAGCACCGAGTACAGTGTCTGATGTCTGATGAGTTCGCTGACCATGATTCAGTCAGGCAGAATAAACAGAAGCCTTGGCATGAGGCATACTTCCCCTCTATGTCTATTCCTGACCACTTTTGAACAGATTTATTATAATTCTTTATTCATCAAATGCATAAGAGGACAAATCAGTAATTAGCTATTTAGTGCCATCAGCCATTGGACATATAAATGAGGACAAATAAGCACACATAGTTAGAGATGTGGTAGCATATAAACAGTGAATAAAGACAGGAATCTGTTTTAGAAGTGAAAATTAGTACACTAGGCCAGTCAAATACTTCCAACACAACTGACATAACACTGGGATGACGTGCATGCAACTCGACCAAAATTCAAGGCTCCACCATCAAAGGTGTTACTTCTTTGGCTTCAAATCAATATGCATGCTTGTTTAAAATGTCCTATCCTCTCCTATTCTGTTTGAAACAAAGCATAAATATTTCAGCTGATATACAGTGACATACAGCATAACGCCAGCATCTCTCTTTGTCAGTGACTTTTTGATCACCGCTGCACTGAGAAGTCATTAAATCTGGAGGAAGAAGATAAATTTAGCTGAGAACAGCCTTCTGTGACTCATTCTCCACTGATTTCCCCCCTCCACCCCGCTGTCCCTGAGATACTTTGTCAGCATATAAATCTAATACAGTTCTCATAATTCCCATACTGTACACCAACAATGCAAGTATGTTATCAACATAATGTGCATGTGCAGTATTCAACTTTTCGCTTGGACTGCACAGCGCACCTTTCACAAAGGCAATGTCCTCCATTCACAATGTCGGTGTAGCTATCCCCTGAAATGCCGTCAATGCCATTACAACATCTCATCCATCATTAACACACGTAACACCCCCTGGCCTAGAAAATGTAATTCCGCCCACAACCACGATACTAAGCCTCCAAAGCTCCCAGCCACCAATTCCACCACACATGCATTCACACATTCATCGTTTCTAAATGTACAGGAATGTTTGAACTCGAAGCATCTGACTCATGATGGCAAAGTCTATGTTCTAACAACCCGTTCTCACTTAATTTTGTGTTTTCTTCCGCTGTGACCTCACTACCTGAGAAACCGTGGAAACAGGAATCAGTGCTGAAAGCCTCCTTTTTCAGAATAATCAGACCTGCCTAATAAGCACAAAAGCTTGTGACAGCATCAGTTCATCTGAGGTTTGGCACACGCATCAGCTATGGTATGGGAGCACTGGTCTCAACTCCTGGCCTTTGGCTGTTTCCAGCCATAACAAACATGGCCACAAAAATTAATTTTTGCGTAACTTCTCAGACCAGTGCTTTATCGGGCTCAAATTTCACACACTTATTGGTGCGTATATAAGCATAAAAAATACCCTTCCTTGACCGCAATTACAGGTTGCACCTGATGGTGACTAAATGCATTATTTACATATGTCAATCACTTCTCAGAGCACTTTATCTCAAACCTGAAGCTAAATAAGGGTATACCCCTGGGACAGAAGTCCTTTTGTGTGGGCACTACAACCTAACTACCTGATGTGAAACAATTTGAGAGAATAAGGTGATTTCACTGCCTGGTGATTCTTTGGTGTTAATGTGAGGATAAATTTCTATTTTTATCAGGCAGGTGTGAAAAACAGAAAGCTGAAGGCAGTTTTGAATAGTTGGAATAATGGAAGTATTCTGCTTTACTCCTCCTGTTACTACTGGTCAATGACAGACAGAAAATTCAGTTTTTTTTTTCCTTTCTTCTTTTTCTCACATACCTGACTATTTGCCTGTGTTTGTGCTTCTTGTAGATTCTACCACAGGTATGCAGAAAAATTAATTTACCTTTAATTACAACAATGTTTGCAGTATGTGGAAGGTTGCCAAGCACAATTAAGTCTGAGATGGTTTCATAATCTGAATTTCGCCACACGCTCCATTTGCATCTTATCATTGTTCACTAATCAACTCTGGGAAAATATATATATATATATATATCTACCCCTGAACTTTAATATTTCTCTAATGAGCCCTCTAAGGTTGAGCTAGACACCGGGTGTGATATTAATTTCTCCCTTTGATTAAATGAATATATTGGTTATATAAGAAACATGTTGAAAGAAACAATCAACGCTCGTGCTTCCTCTTGTGTCTCTACCTAGCGTGTACCCTCATCTGAATTACCTCTGACCTGATTTCTGCCAGTTTAATTCCATGCAAACACATTGCACATTAATGCCACCAGTATCTTCTGTATACAACACTCTGGGTAAAAGTGTCTGCTAATGAATGTAATGTACAACTCAGCTACTCTGTCAACAACTGGGAAACGATTGCAGACACCTTCTATCCATTGAAACTCCTTATTAGCATGTTTCTACAAAAGTTTCCAGTTACCAAAAAAAAAAAAAAAATCAATTTCATTTCAGCATCAATGCGATTGTACCATAGCCAGCTGAGTATTTCTCTCTGAGCAGACAGGAATTTCCTTAGGGTATCTGAATGGATTAGCATATTTTATCAGTGCTAATGAATTTAATACCAGCATGTTAAATACTAAATAATGCATACCATTTCCATATGAGGCAGCTCATTTCTCATTTCCATTCAAAGCTGACTTATTGTCTAGACCTATGTAACAGACTTCACCTCCAAAAATGTGTGTGTGCATGTTTTTGTGTGTGTGTGTGTGTGTGTGTGTGTGTGTGTGTGTGTGTGTGTGTGTGTGTGTGTGAACACTGGTGCATATATAATGGTAGGCTCTTGCAGCACACTGTATCCTGTCATCCAGATTCACATAATAAATCATATCGGCCAAATTCTAATTTCTTAGAATTCATCAGAATTTAACCTGATTTCCCTTAGCTCATGAATAAATAAATAAAAAAATAATATTTGGCAAATACAGCGTGATGCCATGGTGGCCAAAAGTTGTTAAATTTGTCTTTAAAAGTTCGGCCCAGCTTCAGGTGTCCCTACAACTACCCCCTGACATTTACTTTTCACATTGCCTCGCATGACTGGAGACACTGTTCAGGAGGGTGATATGGAGCATCAAAATTTCTCAGGGCTCCCACAGTGTATCAAATTGCCTTTCACAAAAAAAAAGACACTCTAACGTCTAAACTGCTGGCACCTACACTGTCAGACTGTGACAGTCACAGCCTTCGATATCTCTTCTGTACCTGCTTCTCTGTTTGGGAAAAGGCCTTTCATGTAAAACTATTACACATTCTCTGTTCTGTACACTCATGTATGTGATCAAACAGACTTTACCAAACTTTGGAAGATTTCAAATAAAAGTTTATATGCTTGGGTGGATTCTGTTGGACTGACGTGAGATACTTCTGCCTCTGGGACTGTGCTTCTTCAGAACATGGGCTCACGATAAAACGTTCATTCCACTGGCTAAGTGAAGCAGGGAAAAAAAAAGTGAAAGTAAACAACCGGTTCTTTGTGGAAACAGAAACAAGCCATTTTGTGTGACTTTCTCAGCTTAATGTGCCACAGAGGCAAAAAGGAAGGAGAAAACAGTTTGGAGATGAGCAGAATGCCAATGGTGTGGTTCCCAAACATCCATTCACAGAGTAACACAGAACGTTGTCCCTGCTGTCAGAAACCTGCCACCATCAGCCTCATCAAAAGCTTTGGACGGAAACAACAACACTGCCATGATAAGACTGATTATAGCCACCTTTGTTTGAAGGGAATGGTGGTGGTGGTGGTGGTGGTGTGTGTGTATGTGTGTGTCTGTGTGTGTGTGTGTGTGTGTGTTTGTATCTGTGTGTAACTGTGTGTGTGTGTGTGTATCTGTGTGTAACTGTGTGTGTGTGTGTGTGTGTGTGTGTGTGTGTGTGTGTGTGTGTAGGGAACAGAGTTTGCCCTTTTGTTGCAGTTTAAGCCGTTTTATGATTAAGTCATCAAAAGCCAACCAAATACAGCTGCACAGCAGTGCTTTCATGTGTGGGAAGACATTTTAAATCTTTGAAGCTTGAAGCTTGTCCACCGTTGATAATATGTGTTATCATTAGGCCAGTGCAGTGTGGGTAAGAGAAGGCACAAACATGATGTCAGGATGCATTCAGAGAAATGCCAGCAGCAGAAAACCTCATTTGCACTTCTCTACTGTTTGCCATCTTGTAAAAAAATGTATAGTATATCACTGGCTATTCATGTTACTAGTTACGGTTTCTTCTTTCTTCTTTTACATCCTTATCTATAGTGAGACAAAGCTGACTGACACACAGCACATTAAAATGATTTAAAAGCTCCCCTGACAGAGCACCAAAACCAGTCTGCGCATACCCAGAATGTACATGTCAAATCCAGTGTGCAGGGCATTGGAGACACCCATTTACAATCACACAAGCATTGACTATGCAGCTGAAGACCAGACAAAATTACATTTTCAGATGTCGCTGAGAATATCTCTGCAGTCTGATAGATGCAGACATGCCCTCAAATACCCTTTACCAACAGCACAATATGAACATTACCTTATTCCCAAAATCCTTTCTTAGGGGCAAATTGAGGCCTGACTACCATATGCCAGAATTGAACTGTAATCATTTTAAATATGTAGCTAAAGGCTTGATGGAAGAAGTTAATTGCTAATCCAAAGGCAAAGGGAATTGCTTTCAAAACTTACTCGTTGCTTTTTGTCCTAAAATTCGTTTAAACATGCTCACCTTATTGCATTCAACTTCAACATACCTATGGACTCTAATGACCCTGTCTGAAAGAAACTCATTTGAAAATGTAAATGAATGGCCAATTAAGTGGCATAATATTATGAAAAGCCAACTAGCCCATAAACTTCCATACAAGATTATATGAATCTGCATTAGGTCAGTGTAGTATTTATAGAATACACATGTCTCCCTGGGTAAAACATAATTGAATATAGATTGCCTCACTATACAATGAGTACTGAAACATAAATCCACAATGAGATTAAAATGCCTTCACAGAGGGTTTGAAAATGTTTTTACAACAGACCCAAGCCTACTACCTTCTGCTTAATACACCCATCTGTCCATCTGTATAGGAATGCAGTAACAATACCTCACCACTAGGGGCCAAGGCTGAATCACTTGTTTAAAGATCTACATTTCAAAGCATGTTGAAAATGCTGCTTCCGTTCTCACTTGTATGTGTGACCAAAATATGCATAAAGTACAAAACAGAATGAGACATTTGCAATGTAAATGAGGTTAAATGCTGTGCTGCTCTTATAGCATTTGCTGTAATTACATGTGCAGTAACATTCCCTTTGAATTTGCCTCTCTCTATTGTGCACGTTTTCACTTTATTCTGATTTCATGTCTGACTCTTGCACTGCTGTGTAAATTTAGGTCTTCAATTCCTTCCCCTATTCAAAGTCTGCAGCTGGTCTTTTATCAAACTTAAAACAATCTTGATAAATATTTGATCATTTTATTCATTCCAGTCAGTATAAAATTATCTCTACTTCAAATCTGAAATTAGTCATGTTTGTGAAAACACACATTTATAATGCTGAGTAAGTTTATATGAATTAAACAGGTTTCCACACAAACAAACATGCAGTCATTTACACATGTATTCACACAGATGAATACACAGAGAAGTAATTTTTAAAACACCTTTGAAATCAATTTATTTCAGTCTAATTCCTAGTGCACATATAGATGTTCAAATTCTTTTTTCAGGGGCAGTCATTTTGAGTTGAGGCAATTAAACTGCATACATTTACATTTCATTGTTAATTAGCCATGACATTTCCATGACATTCACTGGAAATATCCATGACAAGAGCATAGGATTAACATGAAATTAACTTTCTACTAAGGGGTGTACAATCAAATCTATAAAATAATAATTGGATTCAATGCTTCCAACAGAAATTTGTATATAAAGATGAGAATATACACACGCACACACACAGAATGAAAACAGTGGGGGATTCTTCTTAAAGTGCCATATCAGTTTCACAAGCATTCTGTACTTCAGTATTAATACTGTCCAGATAACTTTCACATTTTTCCTCAGTTTCAATCATGAATCAACAGAACATATCAAAACAAAATAAGGTCATTTTGTCATTTTGGGAATCACAACCTGTCACCAAGGCAACTAAATCACTTAGCTCATCAAAGGTATCACAAAAAAAAAAAAACTCATTCTGGCCAAAGAAGAAACTGACCAAAATTCATTTGGTCCAATGGTTTATAAATCAACCAGCCAACCTGTTATTATCAGCATGGCTGTGCAGCTAAAATGTTAAAGCTGATGGGGGATCAATACTGGTAAGGAGCAGGGCTCATAACCAAAAGCTTGCCAGTTTGATTCCCAGCTGGGATACTGTTGTTTTACCATTGCACAAGGCACTAAACCCACAATTGCCTCAGTCAAATAACCAGCTGTATAAATGGACAAAATTGTAACCCATGTAAGTTGCTCTGGATAAGAATGCCTGCTAAATGACAATAATGTAATGTAATGATTGCAGGAGAAAAGCATTGTCAGCAATTGGCTAGCTTTAAGTTGTTAGTGACCAACTTCACTCAATGTTTTCCCTTCTTCATGTAGAGACACGATTCTTCCATAAGAGGATATACACATCTGTACATAGTAGACACCTCCAGCATGACTGAGATGGTAAAAGAGAGACAAAATCTCTTTACAGCCGGGGACATCTCGTATTGTGCCAGCGCATTAACCTGAGGGCATTACGTTCACGTTACAGCTGTAGATATGAAAACCTCTCAACATCAACGTACTTCAGCCTGACCCTGGCGTACTGACCACCTCGGGGTTAAATATCAACCCCTCAGGCAGGATCAGGCAGCATGTCACAGGGGACCCAAAAGCTCTCATTAACCAACGGCTCCAGCTCCTGCAAGCTGATCCTAGCTGTGTCTCCAACCAAATCATGTGATTATCCCTCAACTCTGTCAAGCTCGATGGCACCCCCTTTCATATACAAGGATTTAAACACTCATTTCTTATAATAAATACTACTAGAGAGTGTGTGTGTGTGTGTGTGTGTGTGTGTGTGTGTGTGTGTGTGTGTGTGTGTGTGTGTGTGTGTGTGTGTGGGGGGGGGTTCTCAACTGTGGTCAAGGCACATTTTGTGGACTTATGCTGTGATCAGGGTTTCCAGACGCATCAGAAGAGTTACGTAACCCTTCAAAGTAACACTGGTTTTCAATGTTGTGCTACATTACAGTCGCAGCTACATCTCCACGCATATTGTACTGTTAGCAGTTCACCGTGATGGTGATTTATAATATTTGCATATTAACAAGAAGCAAGTATAGCATATTATCACATGTACCACTGTATTGGTGGAGATCAATTAAGCTGCTGGTGACTCTGAAATTGCCTTTCCCAGCAGCATGTGATATCAGTAAGCCCTGTTGTGTTTTAGAGTGGTTGTAAAACTCAAAGGAAGAAAATTAAATCAATGAAGTGAATCGCCGCAATGAGAATGAGAAGGGGGAGCTGGGCACGAACCTCAACCCAACAGCAAGACAGACGAAACTCACACTGGTTATCAGGATAATTTCACCAGTTATTCTGGATGTGATTCACCCCCTCATGATTGAAACAGGCATAATTAGGGATAAGCAGAGGGAGCCAACATCAGTGGGACATGCCATTTGATGAGAAGGAGTTGGGCTTCAGAGAGAGGCGGTGAGCAGCAAGCAGGGCTACTGCCAGGGGTAATTTCGCAATTTGCTCCATCCGCGCTTTTTATTACATGATTGGGTTAATTATTCGGCTAAAAATGAATGCGGCGCGACCATGTGCTGGAGGTAGACAGTGTGTCACCCATTCAGACTGAATCACCTGCTTCAGTTTAGCAGAATAATTCCTCCAATTATGGGACTAAGAGCTCAGATGGAACACAGACCAGACTCATCTCTGACATCACAGTGCCAGGGCTGCCTACCCCCGTACTACAGGGTGGTATGCAGCAAGAAAATAAGGAATGGTCCCCCTGCATCTGACTGGTTGCAAGCAATTATTAACCATTCAGCATCCAATCCAGTGCACGTAGCTTTAGGTATGCAGGGAGGGGAGTTGTTCCACCTTTGTGCATGGAACTCCCAATCAGACACTACATAATTGTATTTCATGAGCATTTGACATGGGACACAATGAAGCATCCAGGTGAGACCTTCCTATTATTGCAAGTGCATCTCTAACAATTCTAGTCCTCTTTAATTGATTTAATTCATTCTATCAGGATGCACACGACTGCTTAAATGTTTAGAGGTTTATAGATTAGGCAAAATATAATATGCAGAATATCACTCATCTAAAACTCTCTTTTGCAAGAGAACCATGCTAAGGAATGGAGCAAGGAAAGAAAATCATCCAAAAAACATCACAGAAGATCACACAGAAACTCAACAGGGAAATCTTGCTTTATGTGTGACAAACCCTCTGTGAATTACATTAAAGAAAATATACTGTTGAGAATATCAAGCCTGAGATGGTTTGATTGCACTGTGTATGAAAAGAATACTTACCATGACAAATACACAACATGAAGCTTAATGTTTGGTTGTAAGGTATGGCCATTTTGGGGTTTCTTCGATCCATAACGCTTCCAGAACGTACTCTGTGGATCACCTACCCTACTTCTGTTCTTGTTGATGGCATCACAATTGACTGTTGACATTGCATCAAAAAATTTAACAATTTTCTTTTTTTTTCAAGTCTAATGGAAATCATCTGTGTTTCAAAAGCTGACAGCTCTAAAGCTAACAGCTCATGGACAAAGTGCTTATAATGGTACACTTGATCTTAATACTGCCCCAGATCTACAGATACAAAGCAGATGATTGTACTTAACATAGGCAGTGTGAGAGTATTTGCTTTTCTTTGAAAAGCTGCTTCTTGTTTCTGAGCATGTGTTTGGACCAGACGTTTATCCCGGGAAAACGAATTACTTCTTGAGTCCAAGTGAGCATAGTGGCCAGCATCAGGGTTTGCCTGAAGATGACTTACAATGAGCAGATGTTGCAGGAATGGTGGAAAATATGGTAAGCCACCTTCTACCACTCTGCACAACAGCTGGCTCAGTAAACAGGTCGATATTTTGCCGTTTAGCAACATTTTGTCAAGTTTTAGCAACAACCTCAGATGGCACAATTGTATAACTGAAGGCTTGCAAGTGTTAGACTGTCGGTTAGGATAATATATTTCCACTTGAGAGCACAAGGCTAGCCTCCTCCATTAAAACATTAGCAGCGTCTGTAGTGGTGGGTGGGTGTCTGGCTCTCTGTACATCCAATCAGCACTGATTAAAGCCGTCTCTACATTAGAAGCAGAGTAATCAGACTCCAGAGGTCCGATTTCACTGCTTCCAGGCTGAACTTACACAGCGGGGGAATAGACCCTGGCTGCTGGAGTATAAGACTGACTGAGAGATATACACACGTGTGCAGCGTCAAGTTCAGAGTTCAGAAACTGGAGTTTGTGATGTAGAAACAATGTATTTTAAGTAATTAGGTAGCTGATTTTCATAGATGATTGCATCGGATACGCTCATTTCCATTCAGTTAGGTCATAGAATATTTATGACAAAAAAGAATCTATGTGTGGATATTTCCCTTACTACCATTGTTTAACTGCATCTGTGTGCACTGTGTAGGAACTTATTTTGACTCTGATTATTAATGATTAATAATCTGACAAGTGATTATTAAAGGAAATCTATATGCTGCAAACCTTTGACAACTGGATTTTAATCCTGATTCAAATGTGCTCTCACCCTTGCACCCAGGAAGAGAAACATAACTTCTGTTTATGGCTCCATGTCCTTATAAAAATCCTTAAGGACAGAGCAATTTACTATATATAAATAAATAATATATATATTTTTTCCCTTTCAATTTACTGTAAAATTCTATAGTAAATTTTGCCAGGACCTTTAGACCTTTTCTGAGAGTGTGCTCGCTTACTGGATAACACCCTTTTAAAAGAAGCCATCATAATAGATTGTGCTGTAGAGAGGAGAGTCCAGTATATTCTACAGTTAACCCCCAATCTGACCCCCTTCCAGCATGACAGAGGAAGAATTAGGCCATAAACTGAACAATCCTTTCACTCCACTGAAGTCATTCTGCCCATGTGATGTACTGTGAAAGGCACTTTTCCAAATTAGCACACGTGCAAAGATGACAGCCATCCAAACACCTTTTGATTGGTGGAGATCTGCATGAAAGCATCACTGAACACTCACAAATGTGTCCAGAAAGATCTCACGATATTATCCAGCTCTTTATACAGGATAGAGATCTGGATGAATGTAATCCATCGATACAGATAAGATTAGTCTGCTTTAGCCATTTACCTCCACTGCAAACAGCAACAGACATTTTTTGCTCCCCAAGGAGTGGCTCAGACAGTTTAGGTGCTTGCTCCAAGAACAGACAGAGCCGAGGAGCCCGGGTTCGAATCCAGCCATTTCATCCGCCAGGAACCCACAATAGCAGAACGGACTGGCTTTGTTCCATCAGAGCAGGGATTAGCATGTAGGCCAGGGTTCCCTCAGCACCCTGTGACATGTTTTGGAACCAATGAGTTGTCCCTGCCCTCAGCTTCCTAGTGCATTGTGGGATCTGTAGTTTCAAAAATGCTATGGCATGCATGTGCAGAGGGAATGCTTTCACCCTGCACTGTGCTACTGCACAAGTTCAGAGCTCTCTGCTGTGAGATGAGCCTAACTTACAACTGCCAGTCACAATAAATCAGATGTGAAAGGGGGAAAATGCAATAATAAAAAGTTTGTATCTCTCAATTCTGAAGATTAAGGACTAAACAATTGATTTTCCTTCATCTTGAGAACTGAAAGCAAAAAAAAAAAAAAATGAAGTAAAAAATTATACATTCTACCTAATTAAATGCATCTTGTAAGAAACTGAGCTTTAATATACAAGTATGGCTAATACATACGTTGGTAACCATCAAAGTCTAAACATTAATATGCTATCTGTCTTTCAGTTTGGGTGTAATCACTGACAAAAGTACAGGTAGAACCACCCAAAATGAATAAACTGCACTGTTTACTATTCACTTTGCTTGGCTCCTATGCAAACAGAAGGTCTCTGAACGTATATACCCATTTGCAATCTTCTCTTTCAGTCTCTCCAGGAGAGAAATTGTTTTTTTTTTTTTTTTTTTTAATGAACGAGGGGGGAAATGAACTTTGTTTGCCGGGGTACCGTTCCACCTTCGTTTGCTGCCTCTTCTCCACCACCCTGAATGTTAATTCTGTCTTTGTGCTGCATTACTCACTGAGAGATGTGACAGAGGACATAGCTCTCCCTCCTAATTGCGGTTAGCGCTGCAGCCGGCTTTAACAGTACGGCAGACATGTTCCAGGAGACCTGCTATTATTGTCTGACCTTCATAGACTTTGCTCCCACCTCTGCTCCCCAGACATGACACATTTACAGGCGACTTTTTATCAGGCTCATTTAAAGCTTCTATTCTCATAGCAGAAGGCGCAGCCATTTCTGTGCGCAGAAAGCTTGCATTTTTTGTTTGTTTTTCCCCACAGAGTTTTGATGGAGGTGCTTTATTTTCAGAGTCCCATGTGGTAATTTTCCAAAGAGTCAGAGTTAATCCTAAAAAGGACTTAGTGTTTGTCTCCAAGGGAAATGCATTTGGAGCCTTCTTTTCTGTCACTGGTTTAGAAGACCTGTATTGCATCCTGTTCAGTTACAGGTAGATTAACACACAATGGCTAATATCTCAGGGAGGTATTTTCCTCAGGAAATCATATGAACAGCTGGACTCAACTAACATTTGTTCCTAACTTTCACTCACAGTTAAATGCACGTTTTTTTTTCTTTTTTTTTCATTTACTGTGTTTATAACAGTAGAACTGACATTTATTATGTCTCAAACTTAAGGATAAATGTCAACTGAACCCAGGGAAAATTGTCAAGTCTGTTGATTCTGATAAAAAAATACAGATCATGTAATAAAATATTCACACTTAAATATCTGAGCTGTCCATGGACAAATCAGACCAGAGACTTTGGCATGAGCATAGCTCAGCTCAGAATGTTGCTTAATTGTGTGCCCATGGCCAAGGCAGGACTGCATGAAACAAGTCTCATTGCTATTAGCACGTCTGTACCTCCCCCAGCAGAAAGAAAGGTGTAGCACCCGAGGGGGTGTTTATCAAAGTTGTTACACTTTATCAAATAACTGTCATATCATGACAGTATGTGTCTACTATTACTTTCACCAACACATTACTGTATGACTGTTTTATGAAGCGTTCTATGAAGCGTTTACTATCCTTTCCTTTTGAGTTGTGCTTTGGCTTGTATTTTCGGTTTGGAGACGACTGACTGGCTTCCGCAAATGGAATGGGACAGAAAAGAGAATGCATCATCTCTCCCATTCCTTGCACACAGCATGCTGATTTGCAGGTGTTTGGTTTTAAAATCGATGAGTTTAAGTCAATGATTGTGCACAACAAACTTAAAGTTACACAAGATGTTTTCATTGCTTTATGTAATAAATAAATGTTTGTTTTACTCTCTAAAAATGTTCACAAAAATGTCAACAGTTTAACTGTGTGCATTATAATAGTTTCAGTTATTTATGACAGCTGTTTAAAACATGTCAAATGTTTACAGCTCAAATGAGAGGTGTAAATTTATAAAGTTATTAAGAATATTCATTGTAAATTACATGCTCATTTTACAGTGTGTTTTGACAAATGAGCAATTTATCTTACTGCAGAGAAAATCAAAACCAGAATGTCTATGCAGTCAAAAGGAAAACATTAAAAGTCCACAGTCTAATTTGCTATATACTGCTGTTACAGGAATACAATGCATTACAGTGCATTTGTAATAAAATGAATGCATATATACAGAAAAAGGAAAAATCTGCAGTGTTGCTCTTCCCATAGCATCTGGGAAATATATGGATCCAAACCTCTCAGAAACAGAGAAACAGAACAAAAAATGTTCATTTATTTATTATGCACATGAAAAGATTTACATCTGCTCTAGTTGCTGTCTGAAGTGCACAGTATTGTACTTTATATATTTCCATACCATAATTTGGACCAAGCTCTGATTAATTGAGTTCATAAACTGAAAGTCAAGACTCCTAGAAAGTATACGGGTGCCACTCCATAACTTAATTCATTCAATTCTCCCTCTCCACACTACGTTCAAACACACAATGATGGCAAAAGCCACAAAAGATAGGAAAATCATGAAATTACCTCATCATCATAAGTTTTATGATGCAAGTTGCAAGTTTTTGTAGCACACTGACTTGATACATGCTATGATACTTAAGCTACATACACACCACTGGGTATGATTACTAGTGCTATTACATGTACAAATTGATTATGATTATTGCTACGTACTGCATATCACTGACACTGTTTGTGTGTGTCTGTGTGTGTGTTTGTGTGCCCACAGAATATGATTGACAGAGTAGGGAAAGAAGTGGATCTCCCTGCTATCTCTGAGAAAGTTTAACAGGCAAGGTTAGCAATGCTATCTTGGCATTCAGCCATGAATTCCTGCAAATTTCAGAGCTTGGATGTCACTCCTTTCCACATGGGTTCTTTTCTGTGATAGAAAATAAATGGAAGCACAACTTCTACTACAACTGCCATGACCATTTAACAATATCCGAGTAATAAGTCGCTCACAAACGAAGTGTCGCTACCACATTAAATTGTGTGGCAGCACAGAAATAATGCAGGGGTTTATCCAGAAATATATTGCAGATGCAGGTTGCACATGCAGGTTGCTGACGAAAAAAAAAAACCCTTTGTAAACAACTACCAAGCTTAACCCCATCATGACTTTGCAAAGGGTGAAAAGAAAGCATTTCACATATGTGCAGGCAGTAAACAGTACGCTAACTGAAAATGATCTGGACTCCAGACAATTTGATTGTCCGGGGACACCAATTTCCCCCGTTTAATAACTGGGGTCTCTTGTGATAGCATATCTCACTTTAAATTGATTGACCTCCGGTTCTACTACTGAGGAAGGCAGAGCCAATTTGAGATTGGGAATTTTCACATGGGTATCACAAATTTGTAGGGACAGCGTATGGAATAGACATTTGATAACTGGATTCTGGAAGAGGGGTTGTGGGAGTGAATACCAGATGAGACACTGGATTTGCCCCTGAAAGGCTTCAGCACAATGCAGGAGTTGGTTGAGTGCCATCATAACAACTTGGATATTGTAATTAAAATATAGGAGCAATGTATTGATGTTGACATAGGTTTCACCAACCTGTGTTGCTTTGATCTGGCATTTTTGAAAAATGCACCATAATTACTTTTTTTTTTTTTTTTCAATTTACAAATAAAATGGTCCTTTCAAAGAATTAGTAAAAGGGTCTTTAGACAAGGTTGACAACAGGAATTTGAGACTTCAAACGAGACCTTGAGTGATAGAAAACACATTCATTTACAGCATTCCTTATGAAAGGTACAGTTGATAAAAGCATGCAGTCAATGGAAGTGTATACAGGTGATGGGAGAGAGTGATCAGGATACTTAAATTGTTCTTAAACCTTTCTACAAAGGCGTGCAAATCAAAGCCCCGCGGACTCAACTTAAGCAAAATCAATGTCACTAAAGTGTGACTCACTTTGTCCCAGATATGCAATGACGCACAACTACAAGCAATCTGTGTTCCCTTTTTTTAAAAAAACATTGCCTGGAACTTTATCTTTAGTTGAACTTCTTTAGCTAATTTGCATAACTGCATTGCCAGTCAGTTAGTCAGGCTCTTTGAAACATGCATTCCTGTTGTGTCCTTACACAGTGAAAGAACGCAGCATCTAAACTGTCTAGCACAGGCACAAAAAGGATCATAAATCATGAAGGTGCATTTGAACTCATTTTCTGAGTTACTAGCACCTTAACAACGAATCAGGCCTGGTGTGAACTGATCCTAACCCTAGCCCTGCGATGAAATCCAAAAAACACTATACTACACTGCTACTGATGGTGAACTGTTACAGGTGATTGGCTATGGCATAACAAGAAGAGGCTGAATGCAATAATACAAGTTCATGCCAAACAGCAGGGCATGGATGCAGCCATAAAAAAAACCTAACTCTAGGCTTTTGGGAGTGGGATCGGTCTGGGAGTGTTGTGAGCCTGGTCTGACACTGTTGCTTGTTTAAATTGCGATGGAAGTCACTCTGGATAAGAGCTTCTGCTAAATGCATGTAATGTAATGTAATGTAATGTAACTCTTAACACTGAGTCATTATATTGCATTATCGTCATTTAGCAGATGCTCTTATCCAGAGCGACATACATAGATCGAACCAACCTGTCGGTTACAAGCCCAGCTCCTTACCTCTATGTTACACTGCTGCCCACTACAGAGTGCTGTGATTTCACGTCTTAACTTTAAAAGTGCACAGACCCACGGAGTAAATCCACAATCACTTAAGCCCTTCGGATGCAGGACGTCCCTAAAAGACCTGGCAAAAAAGCAAGCCTGATTGCACAGTTCAATGTGCTGCACACGACAACAAATGAGAATCAATCTGCAACAATGCAAACCAATGACACATGATGATGTGAAAATATGAAAAGAATGAACTTTTAAACCTGACCTACAGTAATGATACTGCAGACATGATTGGAGTAATCAATGATAGCATCAAAGAACTGCTCACTCTTCACTGATGACATTTTGTCATGAATTGTTGAGTTTTGAACTCTTCTGGAAGAAAAACTAAAAAAGAAATTCACAAATCTAGTAATAATGGGAGCACAGGGCAAGGTTAACACAAGGCTGACACACACAGGCACATCAACACAACTGCAAGTCCCACAATGCACCACAGTGAAGTGGGCACCAATTGGAGGATAGATGCTACTCCATTGATGTTACCTGAGCAAATCGCAGGCACCTGATCAGTCACATGGTGCAGATAGCAGTGTCATGAGGGGTCCTTATTCAATCCACCCACATCTATCCCCTGGCATGAATCAAGCCAATTTGTTCTGCCACTGTGGGTTTCCTGTCCCTGTCAGAAGATGACATAGTAGGTTTTGAATACAGGCCATGGCGAATACAGCTTATGTTTGGAAAAGAGAGTCTGAGCCTCTTAGGAACTGTAATGAACATTTTCTTGTCTCCCCACTTTTTTTCCCTTCACTGCTCCAAGTTTCATAATCCCCTCAAAGTTGTTGAAAAAGTGCTCAAGTAAAACAGGTCGGTCAAAATGAAGTGACTACCGTTAAAATCAGAGACAATTCTGCGAATCTGCACTGTGACACAACTGTAATTTTCTGGTTTCAGCCCCTTTGCCAGGATTGTCTCCCGAAGACTATAAGCACGGGACCTGATGGTTCTGCTGTCAACCTTAAGAAGGAGGGGAGGAGAAGCAGCTCCAGATGTTAAAGGAGGCAGGGAAACACACCGTCTTCACACACAGCATCCTTCACAGGCAGTGGCAGCTCCCAAAGTACCAAAGTACAACCAGATAGAAAGAAAATGATCCTGTACCTGTATTCTCTGGTTTTGTTTCACTAAGCACAATGCAGTGCTGTGAGTACGAGCTCCTTTTTTCTCAATTGCATCTATTGTGATTGTTACTGCACACTTCACATGAAATGCTAAAGTGAGAAGGGTTAACAGTTTCTATGAGTTAAAATGATCTCTGATTAAACAATTTAATACAACCCAATCTATAATCATTATGTATCGATTTAATTAGTATTGTTTATAATCAACTTATTTCATCGGTACTGCAGACATATACCGCATTGACAGTAGACAAAATCAAGTAACAAGAGATGTAGGTGTGCATAGATGTAGATAAGATAAACATATAAAAAAGATGGAGATATTTTTTTTCCATTTCTTTTTTCTTAATTTCAAACAAGTAGATCATGGAAGACAGCAAACTCCCTATACTCCTCCATTTCCTAGATGACCTATTCTCTGCAGTCAGAAAGTTCCGTATTATTCTCCAGTGAAATAATGTGGTCCTTCCCTAGGATCCCTTTACATCACATAGTCAGCACAATCCTACACTCTAGTTTGTTTCTAGTGATGGGAGAGTGAGGGTTCTTGAACCCCAAAATGGCTGGGTCCATATGTATCACTGACACTTTGATGTGCACCAGACTACACAAAGACTTTTGATTACACACCACATGATAGCTCCATCCATGATGGGGTTTGCAAAGCCAGACTCTGCCTAAGCTATTTGTTTCCTTTTTTTCCAGATTCTTCTCATGCAGCATTAACAAACGACATCTATGCAGGACTATCTTTAACAAGCTGTCAGCAGAACGGAGAACCTGATACTGATCATCGAGGCAACGGCAACCAAAAATATGCATGGCGGAAAACTGGCACCTTTTCAAGCTTCGTTGCGGAACCTGAGATTTTTTCTTAGAGCTGAAACAGAAATATGACACACCAGTCTTCCAGTATCAGGTAACTATTTTTAACCTTTTGCTGAATTCCCTTTCTGTTTTGCATATTTACCAACAAGGTTACTGATATTTATGACCACATCCACGTGATGTCAGCTGGTGTGTTGTGTCACTGTAAGTATGAAAGAATAAAGCACCTTTGTGGAAAGTATCTTTATGGAGAAGGATCGTCAAGGTGAGTGATTTCTTAGTGAGAATAAATCTCCCTTTGCTCTAAAGTGCTTTCAGATTCATGAAGAGAACAACAGATTCATGAAAGGAAATTTCGCTGGTACCCTTAACTTTTAGAGGTTGGGTGGGCTCTGTGTTACCAGGTGAAAAAGCTTATCTCAAGGACTGTCAACACCCCCGAATCAGATTCAGTACAGACACAAGCACAGCAGCAGGTAGCATATGACAAAACCCAGAAATCAGACAAATGGCCTCAAGACCAGCCCAGAGTCCAGGAAGGTCCTGAACTCCATCACTGTATCTCCTCACCTTCTCTCGGCACAAACTGTCAGTTTCAGCCTTTAACTCAGCCCAACACAGCAGCAGCTAAAATGATGAATAGCGGTGACCGGGGCAGTGTGACAGGTTTTTCAGCAAAGCTCACGTCCACTTGGGAGTCAGAGGTGTACTGAAGTGGAGTCTTCCATCCTCATGAGCTGATTTCATCAAATGCGCCAGTGTGTTCTGGCAGTAGTCCCTTATTGCACTACCACTATTGACAGCTCAGACATCATTCTACCCAAAAAGCACCTTCACTAAGTGTCAGTAAATTCCACAGTTATTTATAATAGCAGCCCTCCCCAAAACAGCAGGAATTTGTGTATTTTAATGCATGTCTGCTCTGCCGCTAACAAACGGGAGGGTGCACAACCGCACGTGACAATAATGAAATGAATGAATGATGCTATCTAACACACATCGTAACGATGGTCTCCTTGTTACTCCATGACAGTTTTCAGAGTCGTTTGTCGAACACCGGCAAGGTTACGTCCCAGATGGTGAAGTCGCAAAGCTCCACCAAGAAACTGGTGACAGAGAGAGATCAGACTTTCAGAAGGGATTTGACCATCGTTCAAAATGACACGAAGGGCTAGGGGTCGCCTCTGCCGAATATATCACCAGGGTACACCTGGATACATGAAAAAGGGACCTTGAGTTGTACTCATTGCAGATTTTCTAAAATATTTCTCTTTTTTCCATTGGGGAAATCTAGGACACTTGTAGAGAAACTGAATTCTAATGTATGTAAATGCTTCATAAAACCGTTTTATCAATACATGACACCATTTCTGCTGCAGAAACCGATGATAAATGTGTACAAATAGAAAAATAAATATTTACACAGACTAAAACTTGCTACTCGCTAGACTAATGGGGAAAACTACAGTGCATTTTTATGCAATTAAGGCTCCAGTTTGTGTTTGATGGTGACCTTTGAGTGTGGCATCTGTTTTATCTATTTCATCAGAGGTCAAAGCAGTGGCCGTAGCCTTATGAAAGTGTGATAATGTTCTATCACTTAGACAAGCAATAAATGTATTGCAATTAAGTGTCTTGGCCCCAATTATTTTTAACAACAATGTGGTTTAAACTGAAATTTGAGCTAGAAATATAAGCAAGTTTTTCTATATGTTCTCCACTTTTTCTGGGTTTGCTTTTTTGTCTATCATTGGACTCTACAAGAAAACATTTAAGCAGATATCATATTACAATGAATCTGAATCTAGGCCTCAGTGTAAAATACACAAAAACATATTGCATTTTTTTACAATTACTGTACATGCCACATATAAATACAATTCTTACATATAATAAGTGAGAGTAAAGTATACAGCATACACTTACATAAATGAACAGTATATCCCATATGCAGTGGAGCCAAGCAGCTTCATATGAGATTCCTCCTAGCAAGAGTGTGATTGGTTCCCATAGCTGTGATGTTACCTTCTCGCAAGAACATAATTGGCTCTCTTAGCTCATTGCTATTCTATATGTGGCTGCAGTTGGGAACCCATCGGAGACCTATATCCATTAAGTATGTGAATGGGGATATTGTTGCCACCACATAAATTTACAGTAGGCAAACACAGGGTGAGTAATGAGAGCAGTACTGTATTTTCCTCTGCTGAAATAACCTGATTTCCCTCAGGTCAGGCCATAAGGGAGGGCGCTGTGTCAGTCTGCTTCATCCACCACTCCTTCCCTGAGGAGTGGGAAGGTATCACTGTGATTCTAACAGGTGACCGGGACTCTGAAGTCAGCTTAGTGACGCAGCATTGTCGTCACGGTCAGCCATCAATCCAAGATGAAGAAAAACACAAGAAAAAAACACATACAAAAAAGAAAAAAAAACAAAGTCTCTGCAGCTTCATTTCACAGGTGGTAGGCACATTTGTGAGTCACCAATACGAGGATATCTGCTAAATAAAGACATTTTAAAGAAAAAATGACAATAAAATAAAACTATGAAAATATTCAACAAGCTAATTACAACCAATCTATCCCTGAGCAAATTGTACCTTTTGTGAAACTACTGCTGGAAATCAATGTTTAAATGTAAAATGGGCAGGGAACTGATGTTGTTGGCATGTCTTGGTGATCAATTTCAGAGAAGACACATAAACAGATCAATATCAAAACATGTAAGGATTTAATTAATAATGCACATACATTTCTCAGCTTGATAATCAATTGCTTCAAAATATCTGTCAAAATAATTGATTTGTCAGCAAGAGCCAAAGACAACATTATCAAATTGCACTCAAGGCAAAAACTAAGATAAGAAGATTATGTTTTACTTAACAATAGTTTAAATATCTGTTGAACATTGTCTTGATATTTCAAAACTATGTTATTCTAAGATATACTGCAAGTGGAATTAATTATGACTGTTTGCTCATGTACACTGCATACACTGTATCATCATGTCATTATGATCCTAACAATTGGTTGTATCAAGCTCAGAGTTATACATACCTTATACTGTACATAGAGTGTATCAGTTGCAAGAAAAGCTCATTAATTTTGAAAGTATTTATAATAAATAAGTAAGAGAGACTGAAGCATTACAGCAAATGAGCTTTCATCATTCTGCTAGGCATTAACATTCTGAGGGGAGAAACACGCAGGGATTCTTGGTAGCATCTGTTTCCCGATGTGTGAAGCCCGTCCTATAAGCTGTCGTCTGAAAACGGCTTCGGTGCCTCTCGCTAATTTGGACGCGCATCCTTCCCAATTACGCCGAGCAGAAATATGGTAATTGGACAACTGCGTAGCCTGGTCTCAATTAGTACAGAGGGGCACTGGACGGCCAGAGCAGCTCCTCCTCCTCCGCATCCATCCTCTCTCCTTTATGGTTCCTCTGCCTGCCACTTCTGATGCCTCCACGCCGCAATCAAGCCATCCATGGCCACTCGCGCACAATTCATTAAGCCGAGGTGAGACTGCGTACACGACCTGAAATAAGCCGTTTGGTTCATTTGTGCTATCATTACTTGTAACTAAGCGAATGAGTATGCTAATTAAAGCCTAATGGACACTATGCCTTTGACCCCATCCCCCCGAATCACCACCTACCCCCGTGAGGGCTTTGTGCCCTCTCTGTGTGAGCTCTCTGGATATTACTGGGAGGGGGAGGGGGAGGGGGGGTCACTGCCAGCTCTGTGGGTGTTTATTGCTGTGTCGTGGGTTTCCATGCCAGCTGAGGGATTCAGACCAGGTTCAGTAGGCAATAACACTGAAAATATCAACTGCACACATTTGTCTTTGTATGCTGGCAGCCAGTGAGCTGTTATGTGGCACTTTTTGGGTCAGAGTGTTTTAAGGTGTTTTTTTTAATGTGTGTATTAATACTGCTGGCTGATGTAAAAAGGCTCACATGTGGCTCAGTCAGTGAAACCATGTGATCAAAGTACAGACTGAGCTCTACGGAACGGGTATAACACCTGCCATGTTATCAGCTGACTGACCAGGAAGCCCACGGAGGTGGACAAAATTGGCTTCGCTCTGCCGGATTAGAGATGAGTTTATGGGCAAGGTTTCTTCGACTCACTGCTCTCAGGTACCCTGCGACTCTAAAAGTAGCTATTAGTGATCTGACATGTTGTCAGGGGAGACAAGCCTATCCTCCAATCGGCAGTTGCTTCACTGTGATGCATTGTGGGAAAATATCACTGTAGCTATGTCTCCCAGAGGTTGTCACGAGGAGATGAGCCTAATATGCAATTGGCATATTTAAAAAAGGGCACAAAAGGGGAAGCATAATAAATACTATGCATTTTTGCTTTGGCTATTTCTACATAGTTTTGAGCAATTTCACATGACCAGATATGATTCTTGATCAACTTTCTTTCAACTGAATACTAGCATTGCTATAGTAGTCCTAATGCTGAAGTTATGGTCATTATCTCATACACAGGAGTGGTCACATAGTAGTGTAGGTACAGCTCTGTTGACTTATTTAGAGTAAAAATGTGTTTACCTGCAACAATAGTTCTATGTTTCCTTGTACTTTGAAGCTCTACCACTGGTTGTGTTAGACTAGTTTCCTGATTATTTGTACTCTGCAGTTCCCAATGCTCTGTAACTCACCATGAAAAGAGGTCATCAGCCACATTAGTCAGTCAATCAAAAAAAAAAAAAGAACCCCTGAACCAGGTCCCAACCTTAAGAACCACAAACACTCCTCATGCAAATAGCCTCAACATAGGTTTTTGGAATCACCAAAAACACAGACACAGCAGGTCTACATAAATCATAAAATCAACAGGTCTACAGAAATCATAAAATTATAGATTTCCTACAAAGTGCATTTACCCTCACAAAAAACTGTCCAATGTGTTTCAAATGAATGCAGCATACTTTGAATTCTTCAGACTTTTTGCACTTTAATTCCTTTTCTCTTTCTGTGCCATTTTGGCAATATGGAATAAAAGTTTATGAAAAGAGGCATTTTACTGGTAATATTCTGTAAACTGTCCAACTCTACATATGGCAGTGGAATTAGAAAACATATTTTCATTTTCTACTGTCTTGCTTTATCAAGCAAAACAAGAACCTTTTGGCTTGGGAAAAAAAAAAAAACATTCACATTCCATTAACTCTGACAGCCCTGAGATGTTATTTTTGGGACATTTTCGTGACCTGTTGCAGGCGAATGCAAACTTGCATATTAGGCCACTGCTTGTCATGACAGCTCTCAGATACCTCTCGAAAAAAAGTGGAAAAAAAGATATCAATATGAATGTCAGTGTCTTTGTTTAATAAAAAAGCGATGCTAATAAACATATTGTAATCATTTAAATATCTAGCTGCCTTGGTACTGGATACAGGGCAGATAAACAAAAGGCTTGGATGAATGAATAATGCAGTTTGACAAAGCTAGAAACACTGTTTGGTTATCTAAGACACTTTGCACAGCCTTCAAAATTCTTTACGGGATCAGAAAGCAAGTCCAGTCTCTCCCCACCTCTTCAAATCGGTTCACATGAAAAGATTGCCCAGAATTCCCCTGGGCTATTTGCAGCACTCATGAGCTTGCTCTCATGGTTATGCACAGTATCCTAAAGCCTGGGGAAACAAAGAACTGTGACACGAAAAACAACTGGGGGAGCGCAACTGTCTGGAGGTCACACACCCTGTCTCTTTTAATAACTCACTATCCATGATCCAGTCACAATTAGCAGGAAAAAATGGCTGAAACGCCACCAGCAGGTTACAGCATCAGTTCAACCTACAGTGATCAGCACCAGGCTAAAGATAGTGGAGACCCTTCTCAGTCTTCACTGTGGCAGTCAAATGCCCTTGGTAAAGTGAATAATAATATATTTACCCCTGGATTCAGTCAACAGTTGCCCTTTACTCTGACTCACCATTAAGTACAGGATTTTGTTCACTAATTAATTTAACCTTATTTTCTTCTGTTTCATCTTCACAGATACTTTTCAGTGAGCTTGGTGACCAGATAAATGAATGAAAAACTAATGACACTGCATTGGAATGAATTATCACATGGTTTAACCATTGGTTGGTCATAGTAAATCTAGTCTGAATTCCATTTTTCAAAAGTCATATACTGTATATTCAATCAGATTCAACATAAGTATAGTAGCTGGTTCAGTATAAATTAAATCTAAAATGAAATAACTCAGTGGCAATAAATTACAGATGTTTTTTTGTACTAAATATTCTTATACAAGTGATTGCAATGGCTCATTTAGAAAAAGATTACAATGAAGCAAATCAATTGTATTTACAAAGTGATACATTTTTTTCCTAATATGTTTTTAAATCCTTTCCACATTTCCATTTCTATTTTCATCCAAATTAATGAGATAAAAAAATATTAATCTCACACTTTAATGGAATTGGACAGATGCCCTTACATTCTATGTCTTCCATCAATAAATTTTGCAGAAATAATTTACTGTGGCAACACATAAATATGCATGCCCCCTGCCAGTTCAATGTGCAGTGCAATCTTCAATCATGCTGGGGGCACCCAGCTCGTCTCTGAGTTTTGTGCATAGAATGAATAAAGTGGCGAAATGGCTGTCATTGCTGCCGTTGCACTTGTGTCCGACAGCATCAAGTGAAGAATCTATATCTGTTCCGAACAATATCCAATGTACCCATTTAAAATGTCCACAATCAATGAGACGATCATATCCCAGTTATAGGACACTTCCAACTTGCCCAGATTCAGCTGTACTTTGATGTCAAACTTTTGTTTTCTTTTTCTTCTTTTATTTATTTATTTTATTTATTTTGGGGGGGTTGATGTACATACAAGGGCTATGTTGTGGTATGGTACAGAACCAGGTCATGTGAAATCATACATGCTCATTGTAAAACTGGAGTGGCAAATCTGAATGTATCTATTCACATATGCCATTCAACAGTGCAGCAAAAATAGCTTGGGCTTTCTGCTTTGTTACATTTTTTTGTGAGAGACATGACAGAAGAGAAAAAAGAAAGAAAAAGAAAGAAAAAGTGTTAGCTTGCTTTGGGAAAAGGAGCAGGCTGCTGCTATATCTTCAGCACCTGTCAGCAGCACACACACACAAGCATTTGCATTTTTTTTTTCTCTTTAATGTCCACACTTTCATTTGTATACATGCTAGCTCTCACACTGACAACTGTACTGTAAGTAGTACGGCCTGGTTTTGGAATCAGCTACGCCAGCAAAAATGTAACAAAAATTAAAGCCACCATCTTGAATAGCAACAAGGTAGGTTCCACCTGGATATAGATAATGAAACTTTGTCACAAGTGTTCAGATGAACAATGTGTCTCATAACCTACATCAATACTACTACTAATACAACTTATATTCAATACCACAGCTACAAGCTGAAAAGAAGTTGCATAAAAGGCTTACGTTAAAAAGCAGTTAAGAGGGCCGCAACCCTGAATGACTCTTATAACGAACATGAAAAGGGCTTTGTGGTTAAATTATTAATATGGGATAAATTATACTCCTGTATACATGACAAAGGAAGATACAGTACCATGCATAACATATAAAGCACTACTTCTACCTCTGCGTTTTTACTTTTTTTACCACCATTGTTTGCTTTCTCTCCATGTTTGTGTGGCATTTAATAACTGTTCTGTTCACTAAATGTTTCTGTGAATGTCACACAAAAGCCCCTTCTGTCCTCAAACACAGATAAACAGTAGTGACATAAACATGCCTTCACAGGGTACATAGGTGTGTTCTGATTTGGTTTGGAATAGGACTGTGACATTTTTTGAAACCACTAAATGATTTGCATTTAGTCAGTTGGCAGATGCTCTTTTCCAGGGAGACTTACAAAGATAAATAGGTTAACTTTTATGTCAAAGCTGTTTTTGGGGAGATATATAAAACTATTTTCTTGTAAACTGGGACAGAAGCTACTGTCAATTAGGAGGTATTGTCCTCAGGAGGCCTAAACCAGTAAAACATGACATCAGAGAGATATAAATATACTCTTAACAGATGGGCTTGTGCTAAAACAAGTTTGTAAAATGTAGACAGCTAGTTAAGTAAGTTTCTGGCAGATTTTCCCTTTCTTTGTTTTATTTTTTCTTGAAGAAGTCAATCTGCATCTCAATCATCCATGAAATCAGACATTCTGAGAATGACAGTAAAATCTTAAGAACTACTGAGTGAAATCTGACTAATGTGGCTCTTAAGAATAGACAATGTCCTCTACATGAATATATATTTGTGTATACATTTGAGTGTGTGTGCTTACGTGCATGTTAATGTTTTTCTCTGGATTCCACTACTCATCTCTGGGCCTGGTGTGTCACCAGTGAGATTTATCTTAATATTTCCTAGAGTAAAACAATGTATTATTTATATGTATTACCCTTTAAAGTGCATACAGTTTATTATCAGTTGCTATTTTTTTATTATCATTATGCTAACTGAACTAATTATTATTTATTATTATTATTATTATTATTATTATTATAAATTCCTTTTCTGGTGTGGTGTTGAGGTGAACAAGGTCTCTGCTTCGGTCAGCCAGTATTTATGTGTGTCTAAGGTACTCCAGCGACTGGGATGGAAACTCGCATAGCACAAACTGAAAATTGCAGTGTTTACAACAGAGGTTTTAGACTGCAGCACTGTGGCCCATCAACACAAAAATTGCCTCATATAATTTCATATTGCAAAGGAGGACAGTCGGGTACGATAAATTCATGGCACTGCGAGCAAACAGTTTCAGCTTAACATAGTTACTCATGGGAAAGATGCAAAATAACACTGCTTGCACAGAGAGTGCTCGTCATGAAGTGAGGCTTGCAAATACATTGAAAACATTAAGATGTCTTAGAATAAATATCCCATTACTGAATATGAGTTAGCATTATTTTTATTAAAACTTGAATAGAACCCTACTCAACTTCTGCTGGTAAAATACAGCAGTTTTTCCTCTGGCCCTGCAGGGGGGTGCTCCCTCGGCCAAAAAAAAAGCTTAGCTGCACAGCCTGCCTAATTTGCAGCTTTAGGGCTTTGATCTTTAGTCCTTTTGACCCTGTTCGTAAATGTTGCACACATATTCCCTCCTTCTGTTACCTCCTCCTCACCCTTCAGTCTTAGACGCGCTTCCTCCTACTCCTGCCTCCTTGGTAGCCGAGGACTTGAAAGGCCTAATTACAAGTTCGATTTTTTACACATTACATGGTGGCTTGACTCTCGGGTTTGTCAGCAGTTTGAAAAAAATTTCCCATAAATCACTTGGTAAATATAAATATATATTTATATCTGGAGAGTGAAACTCCATTAATAGGATCAGTGGAGAAACAAGATTATTTTATAACGTTGGCAGGGTTGTGCGTTTCTCACTCTCCAAACCTTGTTTTCAATGTTAAAACACGAGATTTAAGCGGGAAGCAGGGTAATGAACTAGCAGTGTGAAAATTAAAGTCGTACCAAAGTTTTTACTTTAATTCCAACAAAAGTACACAATGTTTGGTCAGATTTGTGAGTGCAGCAGGTCTCAACCCATTACTGAAGTAGCATGCTTTGCATAGCTAGTCATCAGACAAATCCTTGAAACATGCATTAACAAGACAGCAAGATAAATGATCAGGTGATTGGATAGTCCTCTTTAAAGTCAAAACATTATTAGTTCAACAGGTGTTAGCTAGAAAGCTAGCACCATGGGCTTGCTAAGTATGTTTTGTGTACCTTTGTGGATTTTTGTCCTCCCTTTTCTTCTTTTTTATTCACTATCTATGGTCCTACTACCCAGGCACAATTAATATCAGGTAAACTTGGCTTTTTGACAAGCGGTTCAATCAGCAATTAACTACTATCCATCTCAAAAACATCCTATAACTTCCCTAAATGTCCTCCAACTGATTGATATTCATCGCAAAGTTACATTTACTGTAGCTAAATTTAATGTGTCTCTATTTGTTAAATGTGAGCAGAAAATGGTGACTTCAAGGGATTAGCAAACATGAATGGTGATATGCCAATGATACAGATGAACAAATGATCCAATGTACACGCTGTAATTTTATTTATGACTGTGGGAGACCCTAATATGGTTGTAACTGTCTGTGTTGGATGGATATGGAGTGGGCTAGCTAATGTAGCAGGACCACTTCCTGCCCATCCCACTGTGTGTATGTGTGTGTGTGTGTGTGTGTGTGTGTGTTTCACAAAGTTTCATAATTTGAAAATTGTGCATGTTGACCCTAGAAAGTGTTTTCTCTATATAGTAAACACCAATGGCAGCAATATCTCATACCATCATATGTACAAAAGTATATGACCCTTTCTAACTACAGGAGTTAAAGACTACTCAGCACTGCTCCCAGTCAAATTGGTGTTTCCACAGATCTCTTACGTGGCATAAATTTAATAGCACAACATTTCTGGCTTCAACAAAGTACAGTATGTAACCATACTCTTGCAAAAATAATGTAATGTGTTCCCATATGAATTGCACAAAGTTTGCCTGGAGCACTGAGTGTACAACCTCAGTCTGCCCAACCTCAGTGCTATTAGCTGAAATATTTTGCTGGGTCTTTCTTTTGTGAAGAGTAAAATATCTACATTATGATTTGATGTGAAGAACTCCTATACTCTAAAATAATGTTTGGAAATCATCTGTCTAAAATCCCACTTACGGTGGGCAAACTCACTGTGGCCATTGCAAAGATCCAATTTGACAGTGTGAATTAGGCCTCCAATTCCATTCTATAGACTGATCCCATAAATATATTCACCCACTGCCAGTTGTAATATTCTTCAAAAGCGTTAATCCTGGAAAAGCCTGTATACAGTACTTAACTCCAGCAGTATTCTTTTCACAACAAGCGGAGTAGTATATTACATTAAGAGACTCTCCAAGGCAAGGTCCCAGAACACCAAAGCAAGTTTAAGAATTACAGACAATTTGTATTGTAATGAGAGCCATCCTTTTTGTTGACGGATGGATTGAAACATCTAATTTCCAAATTGTGGAGGATTTGGAGTGAAACTAAGAGCAGAGCATAAACAACTGGAAGTGTTGCTTAAACACTTGTCTAAGCATGTCCGATTAACTCACATTTTGGCCGTTGTTAAGTTGGGCGTACCATGGGCATACAAGCACCCTCCGCTCTCAAAGCTAAACAGACCAGAGCTGTATTCACCAAAAAAATTGCAAAGGATAGAAAGGAAGTTGCAAACCCTAATCCAATTTCTGGTCCCAGTGAGTGGTTCCTGTTCTGCTGTCAGTCTCTGCTGGAAAAACTCAGGTTTCCACATGTGGCAGAGTTCTTTCTACTTTAGAACCGACAGGTTCAGCTGGTGTTTCGCCAATTCCCCTTTGGCTCTCTACTTACTTCAGGAAATAAAGACTGAAATCTCCTCTCTCTATGTGTTCTCCAAGAAAGAGGTTTTCAGTGTCGAAAGGCAGTGAGAATCTGTGATGTCAGAATTTAAAATATACTAGCCGCATTGAAGAGTGGAGTCGGCCCTTCTCAGAAGCGGAGTTGTGGCATGCCAATTATCGTTGATTCAAGCCATGCACCAGATTGTAGAACTGTTTCATATTTCAAGTTAAAAGTGTATCTAGTTAGAGTGATTCTAACTAGACAGAATGAGAAGGAATTCACAGAACAGAACATTGCACTGCAAAAAAAAAAGTTTATGAAAAAAATCAATGTTTCTTTTTATAGGACAAGGTCTAAGTGACTGTGTAATCCATTCATTCTTGACATTAAAACAACAAAAACAACAACTATAGGAACAAACAACAGTATAACATCCCACATATATACCTAAATAGATAAATTCCATTTGCATAAAAAAATCAAGGGACCAATTCTGCAATCACAATGGATGTTGTGCTCTGAATTGTTGTTGCTTTGATGAAACTAACATGTTCAGTGCTGTGAAATGGTCCTCTTCCTGAATCCTCTTCCGAATGGAAATGGTCGTCATCATCTTTGCAGAAGAGACACTCTCCTGTGTGGTAAATTTACTGTGACACAAATTGTTCTTAATAGCATAATTACACACCCTGTATTTGTTCATACTTTTCCAGCTGCCTCAAACCGAGCCAGAAAGGGCAACATCAGAAGCAGTCAGCTTAGGATGTTATTTTAGCTCTGGTGCCGTTTGAGGAGGTTCAACCACTCATTCATGTTTCATCCGCAAATGACATTTCCTCACCAAAGATTAAGTCTGGCTTTCAGCCCACATACTTTGATCAAAATTAGACATGGTCCTACAATTATCCTCCATACCACTACCATTACCAACAACACAAAACCATAATGACTTCTTTAAATATATTCTTGACAGTTATGTTTCATTAATACCATACATTACAGTATTTACCTCCTGCTAGTTCAGGATTTACACATGATAATTATTCTCCAGCTACTGAATGGGCACACTTCGTATTTGTAATACATGAACGTTGGAGTACATTCTGATATTCTGAATACCTCTCACCATTCAGCATCTGAATTAAAAGGCAAAACTGACACTGACAGTGCTGAGCATTCATTTGTGTGGGCTTTCTGAGTGACAGGTAGTTGGACAAAACAAATTGGAAACAAAGCAGCCAGCTGTGGACTACAGAGAAAGTGGAAACGCATTGTGTATGGTTGTTCACGGGGTTCCTGGAGTCAGCTTTGAATTCATGCTGAAACTGTTTTAAAATAAATAAGGAACACCTGATCAGGCAGTCCTCACACTGGTCCACTTTACACATTCTGTTACTCAGAGAGCCAGAGCGTTTCAAGCTGTTTCCCACTGGTCCTTAAGAGGAAGGATTCAGACAATCTGAAGTGCCTGATATGTAAGTGGAAGCAGAGAACAGCATTAATTTCATAACCATCCTGAACCTGTGTTCAATGGTCTTCCAGGTGAACTGCATAATTTATCTGAGCGTCACCTCTTAGAATCGAACTCCTTTGTACTTGATTGCACCTGTGCTATCATTTTATTTCAGGTACAATGCAAAAAACAACTGGTTTGAGTTAACATTGACCACTGAGCTGTTATAATTTATAATTAACAATCTTGAATACATTGCCAAGTCTGATAATTAGGGAAAAAAACATCAGATGTAATGATTTATCTAATGACGTTTCATAAAAACAATAATTATTTTCCTGTGTCCTGCACAAGAGAGAGATCTACTTCACTTTAACCTGAATCTCTTAAGTCAGTGTAAAACCCGGAGCAGGAAACTTTGATGTTATCTTCCATACAGACAAGTTGAAAACTACATTAAGAATGGATCCAAGGCCTTTTTCAGTTAAGAAGTATATCTACAATTAGATCTTTATTCTGACATTTAAAGACACTGATAAAGTCATCCATGCATTTAGGTCCTCATGATTGGACTACCGAGATGCTCTGAGTTTAAATGACCATTCATCCTGCCTGCAGCTGGTACAGAATTCTGCAGCCAGACTTTTAACTACATCTAACAAGAGGACACATACCATGCCCTCCTTGTACCAGCTACTGGTTGGTTTCAGAATTGGTTGTATTGATTATGTTTAAGGGATTACATGGTCTAACCCCTGAATATACCTTTGAGATACCAATTCCGTACTGTATGTATCACAGTAGTCTCTCAGCTGCACAGGTAAGCGTTTATTTGATGTTTCTACAAGTATGACCTGACTTAAAACAATGTGTGAAGTAGTGTTCTCTGTGTGGGCCCTACGTATGTAGACGATGCAATGCTTTCCCTTACAACATCATGGCAGCACAGATTGTGTCAACTTTTAAGAGTTTTTTGATATTAAAATATGATTTTTTTTTTCAGCTGAATCTACTTTTTTCCATTAGTTTCCACAACTGAGCAAGTGCATTTTTGTGTAAGTGTATGAAAAGCCTTGCATAAATGGATTATTATTCACTTATCTTTGCATTTTAATTACTACACTGTGACATTTTGTTTTCAGAACAGTGAGAACACAAGCTAGTGTTGGGGGTGGATATTCACGCAATGAAGAACATGAGATGGCTGTCACTGAAATGGTTACACCAAGAAATGATATTCAAAGGAATACCAAAAGCAGATAATAACATGTTCCGAGGCACTGATTCAATCAGAGCAGAGACAACTGGGAGGATTTTGAAAGCGCACCAAATATCAATGATACAAATCTACCTTCTGCCTTTTGAAAGAGGTTTCAGAAGAGTGAATGTTCATTAGTCATACGTACTGCCCTGTGATAATACTGTGGCCATGCAGTATAAGGTGAGGGTAACAGTTCTGTGAAAGCTAAAAGCAAACAGTGACCCTGTGTTGTGAATGTATTATTATTATTATTATTATTATTATTATTATTATCATCATTAAGGGTCAGTATTTCTGGGCATCATTGGACAGTGCAGGAGCTCATGTCTTTGGGCAGTGTCATTGGGTTTGGTACAAGACAACACGTGACGTAATCCCTTTACAGCCTGAGGTCCATCTCTGTTCTCCTTTGTCATTGCTTGGAGGGGCTGCACTTGCATACAACACCGAGTGCAGAAACCAGATGCATCAGATTTGCTGCTGCTTGGAACAGTGTTTTTCCAGCGTTTTCAGCATGCAGAGACTAGGGTTTGCAGGTTGACCACAATGTTTAATGATGCTCATGTTCCGCTATTCCCCTAAACCTAAACGGAGGGGGACTCTTTTAAACCCAGGGATAGAGCGTTGATGAATCTCTTCCTTACAATTTAACCATCCTGCTCCAACCAATGCAACCAATGAGTCATCTGCAGATACTGTAGCAGGCCAATGGATAAAAAAAAAATCAAGATTTTATATATAAATGCGCAATTCATTTACACTCAGTGGAATTCTAAGTTTGTTGCATTATTTACTATTTGTAATCAGTATTTCAGTATGATGGTTTTTAATTTACTCAAAGATCATATTTCTGTAAAATATTGAACTTGTAACTGTTTTGTAAACTGTAAATGTTTTGTTTTAGTGAGGCTCTATACTGGGAATGGCCACTAACAAAATTTCACACCATGATTTGGGTTTCATCAAGTACATGTATTGCACTGATAAACTGGATGATGTTAAATAATTTATGTGGGAGAAACTGTAAGTAGCTGCACTGAAGCTGCACTTTTAACCCATTTTGTTAAGACTTAAAATTACAACTTTTCCTTGGCTTCAAGTAATTCATGATATTTTGTATGAAGTAAACAAACAACAAAAAAGCATAAAACACTCACTTGAAGCAAATATTCAAAATGAGGCCAAGCTGCATTGCATTGCACTACTTTAAACTCCAAAACTGACTTAATAATTTCGATGTAAATATTCTGAGAGTGTGGAAATGATTCCGATAAGCAGGGCTGTGGTGGAGCTCTAAATCCCGAGACTCCTTCCAGAGCACAGAACCTTTCAGACACCATTCCGTGAGATTACACAGATTGGTCTTTCCTCTGCAGAGGACACTGCCTAGGGAATTCCAGTGTCTGAAGGGGCAATTGAACTCAGGGATTATAAGCACATTAAAAAAAAGCCTTATTATCAAAGCTTTTTGCATTGAGGCATTTATGCTAAATGTATCTCATGCTTCATGCACTAAGATAAATAAATCTAAACTCCCCTGGCACGTATATTAAATTAGGTCAGCTCATACAATAAAAGTTTGCAGAGTTTTAGTCCCTGCTCTGAAATAATAAGATAAGACAAGGATTATTTAGAAGCATTTTGTCTCTGTACAGTGACCAAAAAAACTACTGCATCCCCCAAGATGAGTATTTCTAACAAAATATATTAAGTTTTGTACGTTTTAATGTTAGATAATGCTGCTTAACTGTATACTTTGATACTCTCTTTTTACCAGTGGAATGACAGGTATTCATTCTCTTTTGTAATGTCTCCATTGCTGCACCACCAAACCAAGTTTAATTATGCTGTTGACCAAAGTTGGAGATACAAGACACTTCAGCACCCTAGGCTATATTGAAGACAGGGTTTGATTTTTGCTTTTTGAACTCATATTTAAGTCTAGATGCGTGCAAGCTTTGAAGAGTGCATGATTATGAAGGCACTCGTACTTAGTTTACACAGAAATCTTCACTTTATTAATATACTAATACACTTGAGAAAATGAAGATGTGCATTGTTTGCCTAACATTTAAACAACCGCAAACCCATGGCACTTTCCATTGTGGGCAAAACATCCCATTTTGACATGTTTGCAAGCGTTATAGAAATTGTTGTGCAACAAATTTGGATATTATTTACTTCAAAGTGAAATTAATTTAAATATTTAAACGTTTTATTAAAATAAAAAATGATAACATTTAAAAAATGAATTTAAAAGAGTTCCTGGGGTTTAAAAACATCTTCAGCGCATCTATATTACATGGCAAACATGGAGGATGCATTTAGTTCTCAATTACCATCTGTCTGCTGTATACCATGCACTGCTTGATCAAAGTGGGACTGAATTGCTGTCAGGTTACATAATGTCAATGGTTGAAAAGTGCTTTTTTGTCAGGTTGCCATGTGTGTCAACGGGAATCTAACAGTTTGACGCAAACAAGTGTAAACAACTGCACTTTGCCAAACCTCTGTGTAAAGGAAGTGCTGGAGGAAATGAATAATGCATATCTCTGCAACCCAGGGTTCTTAAGCACCTACTGCTCCATCTGGCTTGGGTTCATACTGCTACTGTACTGTGTGGCCTCATTTCAATCGTGCTAGCATGGATGAGACCACAGCCTTCTCATGAGAATGTATGAGACATCTGCCCCTTCACTTAGGCTGTGGGGCTCAGCAATAGTATATGTCTGAGATGATTTCACTAGACACAAAGGAGGAACTCTGTCTTTGTTACAGTAGCCAAAAAGCGTTCCAAATGCTGGTCTTTCTGTGGTGGTACTGTAAGTCTCTCCCGGCCACATGAGGACACAGACATACTGATCTGATCAAACTCTTTATAATGATATTCTAAAGCTGATCTTTAAAGACAAGAACACGCCACTTCACTAATTTGTGCTTACTGCTTCTCAGCTAACTTGAGTATCTGTACTTTTATTGAGCTTTGTCTTGAATTAACCCAGAGTCCCTGACTCCACTCCGGATCTCAGCATGCATTCAATGCAGTTACAGTGCAACTTAGTGTGTGAAAGTAATTAGTCAGTGGGAGTTTTACTCTAATTTACTTTTACTGACTACTTGTGCCTGCTGATTCTCTAGTTCACAGAAATGAACTAGAAATACCCTTTGTGGTACACCTTATTTGCCCCTTTTAATAAAAGTAGAATACAAATGAGTTATTTTATTGCTTATTTTATATTCTACCTTTAATAAAATTAGACTCTAAAATAGATAAACCCAAATATTGATATACATTCTTTCAGGTGGTTTTTACAAAAAACAGAGTTGGTGCAAACTAAGTATTTGATTAAACTGGAATTTGTATGTTATTATTGGCAAGTTACCTTTTCAACAAATCTGGATTAAGAGGATATGTAATTTGACCAACTAAAACTGAAGCCCCATCAAACATACCTCGTCATATTAAACTGCAATGCTGAAAATGCTGTCCCTATAGAATGGCTGACTTTTCTTAGCCATGTAGCTAAACACTCTAATTTAACAGTTTTGTTCACATTCCTGTTTCCCTTGGTCAGTGATTAGCTAATGGTCTACCTCATAGCTAATTTCGGCCTCACTTGTAAGTTGCTTTGGATAATAGTGGCTGCCAAATGAATAAATGTGAATGTAAATGTGGTCTCTGTGTTCTGCATTGTTTTCTTTTTGGTCACTGCAGTTCAGTATTTACTAGTAGATTAAAATATTGTTTTTTGTTGTGCTATGGTATTTTTATCAATCACATTATAACATGAAAATGTTTATTTTATGTATAGGATACATCACATACCTTGACATGGAGGGAGAGTGTGGAGAGGGCCAGAGGAGATGACGTCCTCAAATCAATTAATGTTCTTTCCTACTTATATGTTGAAAAGATAGATACTGCTAACCAGTGAAAGAAAAAAAAAAAAAAATGATGCTACCATCTATAAAACAGAAGCAGTGATTGCTGGCAAGTATGCAGCACCCTGGCACACAAGATGGACAGGCAATTGACAAACTTTCAGGGTAAAGTAAGGGATAAGCAGTAAGAACAGCAGAGAATCAAGCTCAGGTCAGGTTTTAGAGGGTTTACTTGACAGGTATGGACATGGATTCTCCACATATGACCTCAGGACCAACACAGCTGTCAGTCTGGGTGGCATGTTAGCTCAGGCCTGAACCAGTTGTGCAATCATTCCAAATCTTAAAGACATCACTGCTCTATTGGTCCAGAACTCAAGGTTTGAGCCCCACCCGGTCATAGCAATTTGCCCTTCACCTCTGGGAGCTATCCAACGACAAGTATTTTATCACCATTTGAACTGGGCAAAAAAAGCTTTCCATTTTAACAAATCCAAAGGATGTCTTTTACATGTAGCAAGCAGATTAGTTTAAGATGTTGCTAAATATGTGTGTGACTCATGCTTTGCAAAGGAAGACATCATCAGAACAATGGACCATTTATGGAACATAATGTGACCATGCTGTTTGAAGTGTCATTGTTTGGCCAGAACCTGACCAAATGTGAACCAAAGGAGGTCACATGGACAATTTGGCTATGCTGCATAACATATTATCAAACTATTCAACCACTCCTGTGAGTTACAACAAAATTTCTCTCTATAAAGACTGAGAAAACTAGAAAAAAAGAAAATGTCAATCATGACCATGTAATTGTCAGATTTAAATACTTAAATATACAGAGAACGGGGGATGGGGACTGTTTGTCGTCATTGGCCAGTTGTCAGTCTATATATTAAAAATGAATTCTTCCTCAAAGGCATCCCAAAGAGCAATACATTGACAGATAGTCACTAATGAAAAAGATCATTTTCAATTTTAGGTGGAGCATTTGACAGTTTGACACCTGCATGCACTCTTGACACATCATGGCCAGCAGCAGAAGGCAGGAACTGTGCACAGCACTAGACTGTCAACCACATAACTTCACCACTCTCCAGAGGACTAGTTATGCTAGCCATGCTGTCAGAGGCTCGGTAAGTCATCTCTCTTCCAGTGTAATCCCTACGAGCACAGACAGGTAACAGCTGTAACAGTACAGGATGCTGATGTCAAAGTACAAAACATCCCTCAAAATGTTGCAGCCTCCCATGGGTTTGATAAGAAATATGACATACCTCGACCGCTATTTATGACACAGCAGGAAAACAGCAGACGTTTTATATATAGTTATTCAACCACAACTCGTTAACCTGCCCATGAATGATTAAAATATTTTTAATGGACAAACATATTTGCTCCCAGAGAGAGTATCTTCCTTTAAAACCCCCCCAGACAGTGGGGATGGATTGTTAGGTCATTGTAAATGCCTCCTTATTACAAAAAGTCCCACCGCAATGCATTTGAACAAGACGTTTGATCAAAATTTGGACAGACACCACTCGCCAAACAACATAGGCCACATATTGAGACACTGCTAATTGGTTTAAGCCTCAATATCCAGCCCAAAGGTTTTGATTTACTGTCATTTCCTGGCTGAAAATGCAAAATGTGACTCAAGCTGATATGACGTCAGGCACTGTGACTGTAAAAAGTGTTTGTTCATGCAACAATACTGAATAGCCACTCTGACTAAATTGACCAATCACAGCAGTCTGTCCCTTCCACAGAGCAGTGGCACTTTGCTGGAACAAGATAAATTCACGGGCATTTCTTGAGCATCACTTTGCCTTCACTTACACAAGTCAAACATTAACAATGAGAGGAACAGTGCAGAGAGCAGCTGACAGATATTTGGTTATTTTTTATTAGCCTGTTATATTAGCTATATATTGAGAAAGGCATGCATGAAGATAGTGTTAGTTCAGCTGATGCATTTGACAGTTCTTTTTTAAAGCAGACTCACTAATTGTGTGAGCATAATTAGCATTTCTATAACTCATAATCATTATTATTCACAAATCCAAATTCATAGTTCAGAATCCTACTCATCACAGCTTGCTCAGGTAAAAGATGATGAACCTTTAATAACATATCAATTATTATTACTGGTATTATCTCAATCATGATGCTGGTGCTAAAGGGTTACCATTTGTTCCAATGCTAGCTAGGCTGGATGCCTAGCTAGCTGCAACTTAATACTGAATATATCTAGATATCTAATTCTATCTGGTTATAAACCAGACACTGAGACCTTTTGCTAAACACAGCTCATCCTCACAGTTAAACAATTAGCAGGCCTACTTAAAACCAAGCATACCTTGTAATTCTACAACTTGCTTTTGAAAGACTACGAACATCACTGCTAACAATAATATTACACGTTGTCAGCTCCACTTCATCACAAGGCAAAAAGTCTGACTGGAGGTAATAACTGGAAGTATTAGTACCATTTATCACAAATATGGTGGTCTTCAGTGCAGTCAGTGTTTCACAGTAATGGAACAGTGTCAGTTTACTCAGAAAAGCCTTCTGAAACCAGTCAAGCAGTCAAGAATATCTTCTTAATATAACATTAAATAATTCCCCATGCTTTGTACTCATTAAGCTCGGCATCTCAGCTGCTTGCATTCTGGTGATAATAAAAAAAAAAAAAATCCTCTCCTGGTAATGAATATAATTATCATTTGCATTAAGTTCATGCTTCCTTTCTGATGAGTGCAAAAAGCCCTCTGCTGGTTTCCCCACACGCTCATCCGCTACATGCAGAGTCAATTTGTGGACTTATGCAAGGGCATTGCATGCTGTTATCCAAAAAAATGAAGAGCTGGGAACAAGGTGCGTTTTAAATTCTGAGGAAGACACTCGGTAAATGAGGCAGGGAAGATGTTTTCAAAGGGAAATTTAAAAAAAAAAAATGATTGAAACGATACCGCACAAAGACAAAACAATTGAGCAGACACAGCCGTTTCCTACGACGATGTTGCGATGCATAACCACGTTCCATTTGACTGAAAGTGTTTTTTTCCCCCCTCAACAGTGGCGCTGACCAACAGCTGTCATGACGAGGTGACCACAAGCCCCCCCTTTATTTCTGCAGAAAGGATCCTGCTGTGTTTGGTGTTTCGCAAAACAAGACTGGGGTGCAACATACCATCTACTTTCCCACAGCTCCCCAGAGACTGAATAAACACTTTGTCCAAAACGCACACTTCTCAAAAGTCTACCATCGTCCGTGTGAGTGCGCCGGAACGTGTGTGTGCGCGCGTGCCAGACAGCTGTTTCCAGGAGGAATCTGTAAATACCAGCCTATGGTGCATGCATAATTTCACCTAACAGTGCAATCATCATTCCTTGGAGTATGCCAGCGGACACGTTTACATCATACAGAGACTGCCACTCTGAACAGAACACAAAGCATGCGTTAAACATACGGGTCTTATTCTTACATCTCACACCAAACCATGCCACGGACCCCCACCTCATACTGAAAGGCTTTTTAAGCAGCATAGCTAACGCATTAACAACGCTACGAGACGTTTCGTAAAGATTTAGTCTGCAATGAACTTGAGCAGTTTCATATGGGATTTCTGTCTCCACGAATCACGCAGTAAGCATTTCCACCGAATTAAAAGAACACGAGCAAGACATGTACACTGTTTCTCCACTTTCTTCGATGCAGTAAGGACACAGACTAAAACTCCAAGCTGTCATAATAAAGTCATGATAAAGTCATCTACTTCTTGTATATAAAACTGAACAACAACATCGCCTTTTTAAAATTTTCATTCCACACACGTTTTATGAATGTCTATAACTATACGGATATTCAAAAGCTGTCTAACATGTTCAGCTGGCGGGCAAAACGCAACACAACAGAGTAATGGCACACATAGACTCAATTTAAGGCAACCTACTTCAAGACAGCGCTCTCCCCTTGTCTGACGGTGACGTTGTCCATGGGTTTTGAAAAAGACGATTCTCCACTCCGAGCGGGCACTCCTGCAGGTATAAGAAACAGCAGTCTTAGGGCCATCGCTACGAGGCATTTCCAGGACACCGCGAAATGACCACAAACCCCCATCTTCAGTCGCTATGCCACTTCCACGAAAACTCAATTAAAATACTCCTTTTTTCCCGAGTGAGAGTAAAAGTTAATGTGCTTTAAAAAATAACTCGAGAAGTTGTTCAGTTGACGGTGGTGTTCCTCCTATAGTTGTTGCGTCAAACAAATTGCATTAAAATATGTCGCCTGTCAAAAATGGTAAATTCCAGTAGAAATTATGAGCCCCCGTTTAAGCTTATTTTTCAGTAAATACGTCCATATGCTAAAATAAAACACAACACGAAGAAAAACGCAGGACAGAGCGCTTTCGGCAGGACGAAGCGGTTGTCTCCTCTGATCTGCAAATGTTATTTGTAATAACCCAAGGAATAGCTCGCAGATGCATGCAAGTCTTCACATGCGTACTTTCCAGTTGAAGACCCGTGTCGTCACATAAAATCGGAGAAATATATGTTAATGGCAGCGACGCCACTTTTCTTGTGTTTTAAGAATAGTTCCGAACGATTTCTTTATCAGCTGGTGAAACCAGAGCGAGTAAAAAAAAAAGCAATCGCTGTTATATGTGTAGGCTTTTGCTGCGTGCGCAGAGTGGCAGTATACAGCACAGCACTGGCTCGCGCAGGTTTTGAGACAGACCCGCTGCTCTCCGCATCCTCAGCTCCCCAGCTGTTCCTCCCGCTCCAAACATCACCGAAACGCCTGTCACGGGCAGTAACAGGCACACACAATATAGAGGCTGTCGTGTGTGTGCTTGTGGGTGTTTGTGTTGTGCTGTAGCTGTAGCTGTTATGCTGTTATTAAACGGCAGTTTTGTGCGTGAGATTTATATATATTTTTATATATAAATATGTGTGTGAAATAATACATGTGATAACCTCACATGTACGCAATACATGGCATAATACAGCAGCACGATATGGATAGTTTATTATTTTTCTTCCTTTGGAAACTTTGGCTGACACTACCCTTGAAAATGATGTTGTATTGTTATGATGTTTGAATAAATCTATATCAGTTTAGGCATTCATGTACCACGAGGGTCAGTGTTACATAGCTCCAAAAATAATTATTTTCAGACATAATCCGAGACTCATATTCTAAAGAGATGTCAGATACAGAGTTTTGCCGGGTGCATTCAAATGTATGTACAAATGTATGTACATACAATGTATGTACAAAATCTCCTCAGCTCCAGACAAATTGTCTACAGGCATTTATATTGTAATGGAACATGCAAGGAAACTGAAATCCAAATAGGAAAAAAAAAAAAAAAGCATACAAAGTTCAAAGTTATGCTAGTGAGGTTGCTGGAACAACTGAACACTGAACAGTTATTAACTAATAATTTTGAGCAGCAGGCAACTTACTGAAAAGCTAGGAATGTACTTATGATGTGCACAATGAATTCTTTGTGACATATTGTGAGTTTACTCAATATATTCACAGCCTGAATATTCACAGGTTGTTACCATGTTGTGAAGTACGCCTTAGCCTTTAACTAAAGAAAGAAATGTTAAAACAGAGCTTTTTTTATGTGTGCTATTACAGTTCACTACCCAGGGCCCTACTGTTTGAAATATTGTATTGTTATTCACCAGCTTAAGATCACAAAGTGGTAACATTAATATTGCATATGATGTTTGATTTATGATAATAAATAATCCAAACTATATGTATTTGCTTACATTATGATGATGGGATTCAAGAAAGCATCTCAATGAGCAGTGCTTACAAAGACTGAAGATTTCTATCATAACCATAATAACATGTATAATTTAGTGAATACCACTAAGCTCAGCAGAGTCAGGCTGATGAAACGGATCTGAAAAATGGAGTCAGACTGAACTTCCAGGTACAGCACTTCCTAGTAGTCCAGTCATGATGTTTACATACAATGCAGTGAAGCCCACTTTAGCTAACCCATATACTTTTTCTTTACGAAAGGCAAGAAACAGAAAGCTTTCCAGTTCCAGTTTATTTAGATGGACATTTAATAATGTAATAAAAACTTCAGTTGTCTAAAGGTTGGAAAAAAACAATCATATACAATGTCCTTAAATAAAGAAACCAATATAAAGCTCAGGTCATCTAATCCTAGGGGAAGGCAAGGTAATATCACCTGAATTAATGATGCTTAAAGCTAATTTATTTCTTAATTACAGCAAGGGATGTCATTCCAATTATCTGGGGATAGGAAAGGAATTTACAGGTACATGTTCAAGGTTCAGGCCCTTGAAAGAGGCAGGTAAACATGATAAGAATGTAAATCTACAGACCGTGTAATTTCTACCATCCTCCCAACCTTCAAGGCTTTGTTACTTATGAGGGGCATATTTATGGCCTGCTATTGATTTCCAGCACTGTGTGGACTGGCATTTTTCTATCAAGGATGGAAATGTTTTCTGCACTTTGCTGCACATTGCTGAACTTGGCGAGTTATGAGTGTGAGCTGCAGACATTTCAAGACAGCAAACACTAAACACACACCACCATTTCTGCTGTGAAAAGTACATTCCATCCCACACACTTGTTTTACCCTATTGCCTTACCTTTTCCCTTTTCCCTAGGTACAGGTATATAAATATTCTACATACAGACTTGTCCAGTGCTGAATGTCAGGAATTTACACTATATCGTGTTCATGAAACCATTTTTCTTTTTTTCCCCCCAATGAAATATAAGGTGCTGTTAAAGTTTGCATGAGGTAACACAGGTGAGGCAGGTATGGGGTCTCACAGCTCAGTGTCACATGAGGGATCTCTTCTCTTTTTTTTTTTCTGTGATGACAGCGTCAGCAGGTCCCAGCAGTGGTGTGATGTGCGAGCTCCACGCCTGCTCTCATTTCTGTCTGACGCTCCCCATGATGATGTGATTTACTAACAAGACACAAAGGGAGAACAGCTCATCTTTCTAAAGCAGCTCAGCAATGCAACTCTGGTGTCTGGATGCTGGGATATGTCTCTGACTGCATGCCTGCTTTTGGTGTTTGGGAATATACGGCGCATGTCCATGCTTTACTCTGGCTACTAACTAGTTAGCTAACTAACTGTTGATTGGTTCATTTGGAAAAATCATCAAGAAATGGCACAGAGCAGTCCATAATTATTTCATGTGTCACTGGAAAACTGTAGGGCTGTGTGTCTGAAGATTGAAAAGCTGCATCAATTAACAGTTATAATTAATATTGTTTAAAAGAGAAACATCAGTTCACACCTGAGATTTTAGATGATTGCATCTTACCAAAAAACTAGATAAAGACTAGATAAATAAGGAAGACAGAAGTGATAAAAACACTAACATATGCAGACACAATAGCTGTAAAACCAGTCATGTCTGCATATCATGAATAATTAAAAGCCTGCCCAGACCTATTATCCCCTTTGTAAACAATGCATGGTAGAGAAGAAGAATTAAAGGAAAAAAAATCTATATTTTCTCAAACACTTAATGATAATGATGGTATATCTCAAGAGCCCAGCTGAAATGCACAACTGACAGTGGAGCATCGGTCTACACGTATGCAGTGGCTTCCCACTTTGCACACAGAGGGGCAGTTTTTTCAGGAGTCCTGTGGGCAAACAGGGATGACGGACGACTGTTTTTGCAACAGCGATCCCTCTTTTCACAGCAGGTAATCTGAGGGAAAGTGTGACAACGTGCTCCTGGCTCGGCTGGAGATCATTTCCAGCCTGCAGCCGGAGGCATTTTCTCAGTCGCGGGCAGGTTGACCCATTACGCAACGCTGGAGGCGGGCAGCACAACCCACAAACGTGCTGCCGTCTCTCCGCCGCGCTCCTTTGGCCCCTGCGCCTTTGATGGTTTTTGATTCTATCGGAGGTCCAGCCGAGAGGAGGCTCCCGCCGGAGAGTGTCACGGACACCGCGGTCTCTGCCCTGCCCCCTTCTGTCACAATAGCCTATGGCGGCGGAAATAAAAAAAATTAAATTCGCCGTCTCTCTCTCTCTCTCTCTCGAGCTCTGCCATGGAGGTAGGCGAGAGGGCTCGGGTAAACGAGGTGGAGGATCCGGCATCCGATGCTCGTTTATAATCGCACACCATTAGAAGCGTGACACCAGCTTTGTTTGATTAATCCAGCGCTGCTAGATAACGTAACCCAAGGGAAGATTAAGCAGGCGCTACTCTTACTCTCTCTCTGGGCTGAGACAATCGGCCTTCCTTGGAAATAAGCAAAAAAAAAAACAAAAAACGTGGCTTTGAAGAATTTAGACGAATGAATTCTTCTCACACATTATCTCCCAGCGTGCCATTGTTATTTGGCGGCTCAACGAAATTGGCTGACATAACAAAAACCTAACATACATTCAGTATAATTGGATAGGCTATTAATAGTGGCGCATTATAAAAATGTAATACCCGGTTTTAGCCCAGAGTATCACCTGACTCGCGCGTGTCCGCAGGAACACATGGTTTTATTGTGAAATGACAGGAAGTTAAAAAAGGACGTCATAGCAGAACTGGAAGGAATGTAATCTGACCCCTGGCTAAGGCAAAATGTAATGGGCAAATATTCACAAGCTTTAAAACATAACTGCACTCAGACAGCCATCTACTTCTGATGGCTGGTCTGACTCCAGCTGCATGCAAGGATAATGTCAGTCTCAGTCTCCCTCTGTTTCATGGTCTTCATTTTGACTCATGGCTAAAGTGTTTGACTGATTTGACAAAGCAATGAGTGAAAGAAAAGAATGACCAAACTGCAATCCACAACTTAAGTAATTGCAATTTGTTTGTCATTCTGAAGACATATCAACACCAATGGTAGAGGATGGATTATAACATTTTTACAGTGAAAAATGAAGAGTAACTTCCATTTTTTACCTGCCTGTAATGGAGGCAAACTGTGCTGGAAGTCACTCTGGATAAGAGTGTCTGCTAAATGCATGTAATGTAATGCAAACACCACAGCTGTAGCAGTGTAACCTGGTAAAGCTGGAGTCCTTCAGTGTAAAGCAGGTCTCCAGGATCCTGGGTATGAATCAGAAATCATTTATTCACTTGAGCAGTTTTGGTGTGTAAAGTGTTTGCCACTCTGTGAGTTGCCATAGTAATATGTTGTGTGCAGAGCCAAAAGTTATCCCCCTTTGGCCCTCCAATAATAATGTACAAATCAATGCTAAACATGGTCTTAGTCTTAGACTCAGTGTGAGGATTAAAAAAAAAAAAAACTCTTCAAATGACTATATAATTTTAACTGCAATTTGAGTTATTATTAGAAATAACACAAAAATAAATTTTGTCATAAATAACCCCCTGAGTGCCTTGTAGTGTCCATACGTCTGCTTCCGTTCATGTTGATAACATGCTTGTTTACATCATGTCACACCAGCTATCTGTCTGGTCTCCCTGAGGACAAACAAAGGAGTGAGCCGGAAGGATATGTCTTATGTGGCATCCAGTCACTCATGATGATTTGATAACACAAGATTGCCTTCACAATAACCTTTAAATCCCAGCAGTCAAGAGGCTCTGGAGATAAGCATATAAATAAATTATCACAGAGTCTGATTATTCACTGACCGCCCAGTGACAAGCTGCCTTCTCTTACTCCCACCAGCATGTTCATAAGCTTCATATGCTCACAGCTTTCTGCATTCCCCCCCCATAAACCATTGTCATGGTTTCTGCATCGGTAAACAGGTAAATTGAGTCCGACGTATATCAAGCAATATGTATTATTCATTGATTTTATAGATATGTGAAATCTAATCTCTATTTGTGTACATAAATCCGTTTTCGCCCAAGGGTCTGTGCAATTTCAAACAGGATTTTCTTTAAGATCTCAGAGCACCGGAGAGTGGTAATTGAAGCTTACCATTTTGAATTCATGTTGTTCAAGGAATTAAAAAGATGCTTTTGGATGTCACTTGCAGTGAGGTAAAAGCTATTTAAACTGAACACTTTCTGAATTCCCACCAAAAAAAAAAAAAAACTGCATGACTGAAACCAATCTCTTGAGATACTGTCAGCAAAATCAACCACATGCACCGACAGCCACAGTGGTCTTAGATTGAACAGAGACAGCCTTCATGTTCAAAGTCTCTTTTTAAAGCTAATGCATTATTTCAGACAGTCAACCCTGACAATATTTTAGTTAAATGAAAAGACATCTGGTTAGCAGACACATTCTGTAATGAAAAGACATCCTTGAGGAACAGGTAGTAACTGTAGATCCCAGAGCAGATTACATGATCCATTAAAAGTACCTGCCACTAGCTTCTGACCTCCAGCACATCACAGCTCTCAATCTCAGCAAAGCTTTTTCTCAGTGCCAGTCTCCATGATCTCTCTACCCAGCCCAGTAGTTTCAATATTGCATTTCCTTTTCAACATTTTTATACGTCCTTTGTGCACTTAACTCCCACTGACCACATCAGCACTAATATTGGGCCTCATTGAATAAAACATGTAGACACGTTTTGTTTTACGGCCCAATTTACACCATTTTGCACAGTTGATGAATGCACTGCTACCCATCAATTAAGTATTTTTTTAAAAATACAAATAGACTGTAAGCATGCATTTATCAGCTAATGAACCAATAATTTAAGTGCTTGAAATGATGTATTATATTTGTTGTATTAAAAATACACTTTTCATATGTTCAAATTTGCTTATTTTACGTTATAAAAGAAATCTTTATACTTAAATACAATTTAGTCACTGAAAAAAGTGGTATACAACAAAACTGAAATCTCATCACCTATTTATTTGCTCTCTTTTTATGAACTGTATTCAAAAATGAGTTATACTTAATTCATCAGCATCAGTAACATGCATCTAGTTTACTTACAGCATAACCAGGTCTTCGTAGCACCCTAACATGTTCGACCTGTTCACCTGGCCTCAAACGCAAATGTTTTGCTTCAGTTCAGACCCGGACAGTTATTTTTTTTCCCCCACAGATCAAAAGTCCTTTTATTTTCTCTTTCTCTGTCACTGAAGATTTATGCGCCACGATGCCACAGCATTTGAGGAACCATATTTCCACCCCCACCCCCCCTTTGATTGACCTTTTGCCAATGAAAGTCGTGGAATCTGCGAGATGAATTCAGTCGTCCTTATCACTTTCCGCACTGGCATTTCCTTTAATAAGAGCTAAGCCGAGCATGGCGCGGTGGTTCAGCCTCTGCTGGTTTGCCGGCCCATCCTCGGTGAAATCTGGGGGATTCTCTCAAAGTCAAGCCAAAAAAAAAAAAAAACGCAGAAGAGAAATATACTAAAGCAGCACGTTTGCAGTGCTCATTAAAGGTCACATTCATAAGTGCAATATGTCATTCCATCCCTCTCACCTTGCAGCCAAAGTTCAGTTTTTATGGCGTCACGTTGAACTGTGCCCCAGCTTGTAACCACAAGGGGACAAGTTTGAAGCCCTGATGGCATTTAGCGCCAGTCCCTTTGATTAAGGTATTAATCTGTTTTTTCTGAGTAAATATCTACCGCTAAAGGGTAAAGTTAAAATCCTTCATTTTCCCTTGAAGAAGATAACCACTTAGTGGTAAACAACTGTTTGGTAGGGTAATGTAATCTACATAACCATACAGAAGGGTATTATACATAATCACAGATACTAACATTGCCTTGCTTTTTGATTTTCTTGCTTCACTGAAACAATATACAAAACAAATTCATAAATACGTGTTATTTTGCAATATGACTCAATACATTTAGAGTCAAAGTACAAAAGGTTGTGGATATCATTGCAGTACAAAGAACAAAGAAAGAACAGTAGAAAGAAATACCAGATGCAAGCCAATGGAGCTAAACAAGATTGCATGAATAGAGACCAAGAGAGAGGAGGTTTCAAACTTGTTTTGAATAGCCATTACACAATCACACAACAAACAAAAAATAAACATATTTCTGTACTTTCAATACATTATATTTGTGTACATTTAACAATTTAAACTTATTCAGGTTGCTAGAACTCTTCTGTCAACATGTTGTTTAAGCAGTCAATCACAGACCAGTCCCACGTGAGGAATGCGTGGAGCATTAGACTGAGAGAGATAACATCCACAAAAACCTGTTAGAGAGAAGGGGTTAAATCTGACACTTTTCCCCCGATTTCTTAAATGGTCCTTCATTGGTCTCACACCTCTGAAAAATGAGGACTACATCATCTGCTACTAAGAATACACTGATTTTTCTTTCTGTATTATAATTGAAAACAATTTTTATTTGAATGAGGCAGTCAGATGTTCAGTGCCAACGTTAATTACAATCCTTTTGTCGAAAAGCTTCATAACAAAGGCGTCCAAAATTTTCTTGTCAAACAGGAAATGGAAATTCCTAGCTTAGAAATGGAAGTTCTCTAGCTTAGAAATGCATAACATTATTTAATTCTGCTCATCAAGGATGACTTACGTAACACATATTTTGCTTAAAATCCACTTATGTAGATGAATATGTAATTGCAGCTCAGGGCCATGTTCTCCATCTGAGATTCAAACTAGCAACCTTTTAGTTACTGTATAACGCCTACTTTTCTCATCTCCCCCAGACCCACCATCAGCTGTGGTGCAGTGGCTGCAGGGGTACATTATATTGCATTGCATTACATTACATGACATGCATTTAGCAGATGCTCCTACAAAGACAGACTTCCAGTGCAACAGAACATAAGTGTATCCATTCAAGTTAAATGAGCAACAGTGTCAGACCAGGCCAACAACACTCACAGACCAGTGAGTGTGAGCATAACACTATTCAAGCCCTACCACAAGTTGCCTAGTCAGGTTGCACAAGTTAACAGAAGGCAAGTATACTAAAATACATCAGTCACTAGAACATAGAATCCAACATACATACATAATACTACACGTAAAATAAACATCAAATCATCAGTTCATTGGTCCTTTTTTACCCTTCATACCAAAGATTGTGAGAGCTCAACCCCTAAACTATTACATACTGAAATTTTCAGAGGACTTGAAGTCTTGCCAGTTCTCACGAATAACACCTGTGCTGTCAAAACAAAGAAATAGTGACAGTCTAGCACAATGGTGTGACAAAAATGGTCTCATCCTGAATGTCAAGACGACGTGAAGATTATCTTTGAACCCAGGTCAGCTGCAGGCAGAAGTCCTATCACCGTTAACACCATTAAATGCGAGAGTAGAGCCAGTGGTCTCTTCTGTCCTGTGTTTTGTGTTTGTCAATCTGCTCTGTCCTGGATCGAACATGTCGGCTACATCAGCAGCACTTGGAATTTCTTCACAGACTAAGATTATTTAATGCAAGAAGCTGAACCATGTATCTGTTTTTCTGAGCCACCATTAAAGTGTTCTTTAGTACTGCATAACAACATGGTATAACAGTGTATCAGTGTGATCAAAATCTCGACTATTCCACCTACTGAGAATGGCATCGAAAATCAATGGATCACCTGTGGAGAACAAGAGCAATTTAAAGAACATGAACAGGATGGCCCTGAAGACTTCCCCTAACTCTGACCATGTTTGCTACTCAAAATAGGAACTTTTACCATCAAACGGATCACAATTATGAACTCAAAATGTAAATGTGAGTATAAAAAAAAAAATCACTTGCTCAGTTTTGCCCGTTCAGTTAAACAACTCAACTATGGAGGACTTCCAAGACTTGGTTAAGTAGCTGGACCTTGCAGATGCATGTGCATGCTAACAACCTACTTCCTGATTTCCACATGAACATAACTCAGGTGCTAAAACCGCTTTCTACCCTCTGTGTTTTGATCTGTTTATTTCAAATGTGCATTTTACTCAGTTAATGAAATGCCAACATCAGCTGCATCTGATCTAGTTCACCGAAGTTGTAATGACGGCACAGTTTCATTATGTCAAGTTTTTTCATTACCTATTTTATATTCTTTTAATTAAACGCGCCCTGTCTTGTATGTCTTTTAATGAGCAACTTGTAAGACACATATACCATTTTCCGTGCAAGCAGACAATAAAACATTATCTTATTATATTTTTCCTGTGCCACTGCATCACACTTCCACACTGCCAATAAATGGGAGAGACCAGTGCGACACTGACCAATAAGGCCACGTTGCTTTTAAGAGCTATGCCGCGGATGCGGTTCCCTTGGAGATACAGGCTCAGTGATAACAGCAAATTCTCTACACCCCTGTGTGTTTTCCCTCTTTCAGTTTTTGCTGCCAACATCAGTGGAAGTAACAAAGTCACAGCTTTGCAGCCAGCTCTGGCACAGACATGTGAAATTGCATCTGGTGTTGCTGGTGTTTTTCAGTATTACTCCTTATTGTATGCCTTGCAAAGGAAAAAGTAGCTGTTTACACCTGTGTGTGTACTTTGTGCTGTGGCAACACCCTTCCAACACCCTACCATTCCTTGTTAGAGTTGGTGCCCATAATTATTACAATAATAGCACTTGTTTCAAATGTCAAGAATGTGAAAAAAAGCAACTTATCAAATGTCTCTATAGATTACCCAACATGCCAGTGACGTCACTACGTACTCTTTTCAGGCTGTCGGTAATTATGTGTAAATAGATTTGAAAAGAAAGCTATACAGCACTCACGTTAACGTCTAGCTCCAAAAGTGATCTTTATTAAAGATAAGGGAATGTCTCTGAAGATTGACACCTTTGAGATAATGTGTCACATCTCTTTATTAAAGAGGTCTATGGAACACGGCATTAGCGTTCTGGTGTGACATTCTGCAAATTCCTCCAGTAGTTACACCTTTAAGGTTCAGCTTGTCAAAAAATCAGATCAGCGCTAGAATGTCACACCTGCCAATCTCCAGTGAGAGAAGACCTTATTTCTCAGCTTTTTAAACCTGTATAGATCAGTAGTACCCCTTTTGGACATCCGACTGTTCTCACTTAGACCACTAGTGATCATTACCGTGATCATTTTTGTGTTTATACTATATTTTCACTTTTTTTTCATCATTGCCACTGTCAAAGCAGGGCTGATGCATTTTAATGAAAGAAAAAAAAATCATACAAGCTGACAGCTGCATGTGGAACAATTTCTCCAGTCTCTTCACCCTGAGAATGCATGCATCTCCCTCTCCCTCTCTCTCCCTCTCCCTCTCCCTCTCCCTCTCCCTCTCTCTCTCCCTCTCTCCCTCTCTCTCTCTCTCTCTCTCTCTCTCTCAGAGGTTCTGCAGTACTCAATGACAGGTGCTTTGTGTATTGAAGCCAAGTCGCCTGTGATGATTAGATTATCTCTGTGCTCACAGCATTTCTAGCAAGCTTGTTGTCTGGGGACATTCATTACTTTAACAAGTTCGGTATAACGGTTAGACAGAGATGTTTAGGGGTGGAGTACTGTCAAGACATGGAGGGACATATGCATGCTCATTGCTTACAGTATCCGCTATTTTAAAGTTTGCTTTGAGTTTTTCTCAGGAGGAGCTAGGTTATTGCTTTTTGTTTGTTTTTTACACACATTCTACAAGACTATCATTTCACCAAAGCTGAACATTGTAGCGGTGTACAAGTGGTGTTTAGCTAACCTGTGACATCCAGTACAGTACTATATTCTAACTTGCTGTTGCTGGAAGTATACTGGAAGTATATGCAAGTATATGTTTGTCCCATTCATTCCAAACTTGATTTGATGCCTCCAAAACAGTAAGGAAATAGAAGCTTACATCAGCATGGCCCATGACAGCCATAGAAAAATAGTGAAAATTCATGTTCTACTGAATTTCCTGAATAACTGCACTATAAACACATTAAGTGCAAGTGCTCCACTGTTCTGACTGACGTATGCTAAGCTCCATACAACTATGGGAGGCATTGATTTTTGTTGCTTAAATGTGACGCGACTGAGATTAAATGTTTAAGAACAGAAAATAAAAGGGTTTCCTGGGACCTGCTGTAGCTTCAGCAAACAATTCAGGTTAAGATGAGGAATTGTCCTTCTTAATGACAATGCTGTCACCGCTGGGACTGTCAGTGGCATTAAAATCAATGACAAAACAAAACAGAGGCACAGACCAGTGGTCCCAACTCTAACAATCTGGACCGGAAGGACATGGGTTTAAATCTCACAATGCTGCAATCAGATCATCTACTGCTTCATCACATCATTTTACTGCAATCATTCAAGAGCTGCACTGGGCACAGACTCTGGCTAAACACATAAATCATATTTTAAGAACTCATCTTCATCTCAGAAAATCATTTTCAGTCTCCATCTTTGCCTTCGGCCTTCCTCTGTCTACATTCCTGCCAGACATTGTCAAATTGGTATTAAAGTGAACTTCAGTGGATGTGCTCAATGCAGTGGAATAGTTATTAAAGAAACAGGGCGGTTGATTTTAGAGGAGATGACGATGAAGATAAAGATAGATAGCTGAATTAGCTTCACTGCTCCAGTCCACTCACTGACAAAGACTGATGGTCCGTCGCTGTGGCTAGGCTAAACTATGAGAGATTTCTAATCCCAGGCCTCTGAGAATGCAGAATGCGTCCTGATCAGTGTGGCATCAATCACCAGTTTTGTTGTGCAAAGGAAGTCTCAAGTTAATGATATGAGGCAAATATAAGAGACTGATGGTAAAGGAAGAGAGCTTCTTAACTTTTTCTAAAAATTTTAAAATGCACAAAGGGACACAACTGTGTTCTAGTTTGTACAGCTGAGAATGAACTGTCATAGGCTGTGACATTCAAAAAAAAAAAAAACTAACTGAATGTGAGTGTAAAACAAGTCCGTCTGATTGTGTATTGATGAGCACTTTGCACTTATAAGCAGGAATACCTGTACTGTTCTCTAGTTAGCCTTTGCAAACAAATCATACAGCTAAGTAGCTATGTCACAAAACTATCAAGTTGATTATCCACATACCCCATGTGCAGTTAATTCAGATGAAATACCAATCTAATTTACTGGTTAGACATGTCTTCCTTGGTAGCAAAAGGCCTGAGATTAGCTGTTAGGTTTCACTTGCTATTTGTGGTAAGTAAAAGCAGATGTAATTCCAGGGTATTTTTAGATTACTTTGGTTGTAAATATTATGATTTGAACAATCAATCCGAAATGAATTCATTGTTATCCACAACCAGGAATCTGTTTGTGGTTGTTAATTCACTTCATTCACCCTGTCACTGAAGATGTTTCAGAGAGACACCATTGTTTCAGAGTGATGCTGGATTGTTCAGTTAACAGCCCAGTACAGAGCGCAGCATTTGAGAAAACGTGAGATGTAAACTGAGAGTCACAAATAAGCCGAATGTGCACCACTGGGCCAGTGTGTACCATCATGTGTGGCACTGTCATCGATCATTTGCCCTGTGACTGTCACAGCTTATTAACCAGGTTTACTGGGGCAATGCCAGCAGGTGTTGGTCCAGCGTCAAGGGAAACCTGTCTCCGGAGAGCCCTCTCGCTCCTTACTCTGGACAGTGTTTGTTTTCAACCCAGCCATCCTCCCACCACCGTTCATTTAGCTGTCAATCAAACTGGATGCTTACTGCTCTGCTGTAACCGGTCACAGTGGCTGTACGCGTTAATGATCGTAACATTTATGGCAAGTGTCAAAGCACCAACGATACCTTTAAGGTTGACGTTGATTATGTTCTTTAATGATATCCTGTTATCGACTGATCTGCTTGACACACGGATTAGCCTGAGCTTTGTCTTGTTTTCCCCATTAGCATAATGAATTAGACCCACCATCCCATGGAAGAAAAGATTGATTAATCAGTGCATCATTGGCATACTATTATTACTTCATGTGAGACGATACCTCTGTGATAGTTACTTACACCTCTGTAAGATTAAGCCCCCTTCCTTTGAACATGCCATGTCCTTGACAGAGTAATTCAGGAAGCAGATTACCCTTAGTGGATATGGTATTGTCTCTCCACTTGAATCATGATTAAGCATGTTAATGGCCAGGACAGAGTAACAGGTTTGTTGATGCAGCTTATGGAGACTATCATGGGAATTTGTGACAGTACATTTGTAACAGGGATTTTAAGTGACTTATTGCTTAGTGCTTAGCATCAAAGAATCTGTATATATAACTCCTGTGTTAATGTCCTGTGTTTATTAGGTGAGACTAATCAAATGAAAGTATCTTGACAATATCAATGTCATGGTATCTCTGCTTGAGCCCTTTGCAGCTAAGATAAAAAAAATGAAAAAAAGTGAAAATAAGATGAAGAATATTGCCCTACCATTACCATTAAAACTGAATGCAGCATTTCAACAGTTACAAACTGTGGATTCTCAATAGAAACGTTATCCTTTCTTGGTGAATGCAGCCACCAGTTTACGCTTTTCTGCTCTTCCATCTGTATTCCTTTATAAACGTTGCCAGACCTCACAACAGCTTGTTTCACCATAGATTTGTATGTTAGTCTTTTCTGAGCAGCAGAGAGGATTTTAGCATTCACACCCGCCCATCATTTTCTTAGGTTTAGGTCATTCATTGATTATCCCTGACCAGTGACCCCCATGAGCAAACTGGGATGGTGTGAAAAAAAAACTTTCCTGTGCAAGCAAAAATATAACACAGGTCAGCTCAGACAAGGATACGGAGCTATCTGGCCTTGTGCGCACGATTACCACTTCACCATTAAGCAGTCCAATCAGAGCACACTTCATAGGGAAGACGAAGGCCTGAAAAATCACTGAACTCTGAATGTAACCCCGCTGACCCGAGAGAGACATCGAGCCGCTTGTAAAGGAGAGTCACCTTAGGGCGCAGGAATCGGGTTGTTTTCGCTTGTAACTCTTAGAATGAGAAATGATTTGTTTATGTATTAATTTATTTATTTATTTAGGTCTGAAAGCGCACACTCTTATTAACCCCTCGGTGATTCACCTTCTCCCACTCAAAGCAGCGTCTAAGATCTGAACTCGCTGATGCAAGCTCAAGGCTCGGTTCACTTTTTTGCACTAAGAAGAATACCAGTCCCTTCTGCAAGTACCCAAGATTCATCCAAGACGTTCATTCATCTGACTGAGCCAGTGCTTCAATAAAAATAAGCATTGATATTCCAGTGATATTTAAAAAAAAAAAAAAAAAAATCATTCAATAATTTACTCAATGCATGCAATTTTGTTAATATGGCCACTGGTTTCAATATGGCATACTGTACCCCTTATGACTACAGCTGCATGTTTAAACACGTGCATTATGAACCAGGTTGAGTTTGTTTTATGAATTATAAAATCTGTTCAGCACACAGCAATACCATATGAAACATTACTAAATTGCTAAATGTACACTTAGGCTATAACATTTAACACAGAAGGGTTAGAAACTCAATGTACCTAATGTTCTGTTTATGAGCTTTCCTATTAGCTAGCTTTGTAGAGCTAAACAATGGGTCTCATTAAACCTTTAATTTTCTGCTACTCGATAAAATGTATTTTTGGTTCATTATAAAGGCCATGCTGGTGATGAATGAGGACTTGACTAATAGAGCTTGTAATATTCTGTTTTTTTCCTCTGATGCAGCTAACAATATAAGGAGTAAGCTTACCTAGCAGATAAGTAAAAAAAAACAACTTTTCAGAGTTACTCTATTTTCTCATTCTGGAAAACAGAGACTTATCATTCTGACCAAATCAAACACAATATACGAGTACCCTAATTAATGTAAAACCTGTTGTGACATGAAATGAGCTTTTAAAATAGTGCCTTTAAAACAAACAATATATTGCTTGCGAAAAGACAAACTCCAGCTAAATTTAAATGGGAGTGAAATTCTATTGCATCATGGATGTGATTTTGCTTGTACTTGCAGACTTGCACTTTGTGCTTGAGTGATTCGCTCCTGCGGTGTCTGGTACCGCGGTAATATTTTAGCTCAGTTTTTAAAATGACTTTTCCCCTGTAAGTGGCTCTGAGGTTTGGGCGGCCTGAAAAGTGGTAAGTGAATTGATGAAATGAGATTTGTCCATTTATGGTGTGCCTGTGGCCTTGGATATTTGAAAAGAATAAAAAACAAACACGTAAGGAAGAAATGAGAATGTCTCTTGACCAGAACAGTATTTATCTTGCAAGGTGTCAAAGACAGTTTTATGTGTGCTCCTTTCTTGGATTGCACCTCACAACTAGTCACAGCGTCTTTCATTGATGGTGTAATGGCGATAATGAGCAGAAAATGCAAAAAAAGGAATCTAATCCAATTCCTTTGTGTTCTGGGTGTTATCCATCTAAATATCAGCATATAGCCATTTTCACAGGCTTGTGCTGTTACTGATTTTACAGTCATTTTTAACTACAGCACACACTTTCATTCAATTTCATTCTTATAACATGGGTGTTTCTGAAAAACTGACATTCATGAATGCCACAAATGGAAAACACCAAAGTAAGAACAGTCACTGTTCAGAGGATTTGTCAAATGCCTTATTGATGCCTTGTGTGCTATTTAGAACTGAAGACTAACACTGCTCTCACTCTGGGGCAGCCATTCAATAATAATGGTGGGTGAGTGAAACTACTTGTTCTGAGGACTGCTGCAGGGACAGCTAAATGTTTTGAGTTACAATAATCTGTCAACTTTAAAAGTGAAACTTTGCTTCAGTTTCACTAGTACAGTATTACTGCAATACACCCCTTTTTTTCTTTATAATAATACATACAAATAATTCCCCTGAATTTCGACTTGTTTAATTGTATGTGCACAGAAATTGTTAGAGTTGTTGGGGAAATAACATTAAATTCATTACACTTATACAGGGAGAAATTTCTACCGTTGGACAAATTAATGTGGGTGAATCCCATCTTGAGGTGAGATTGTGTGGTGTACATGACTCTGGCTGCATGAGAATGTTGTAGGCCCTGTGATTTATTTTCTGCAATTTAAACACAGATGGCTTCATACTGTAATACAATGGGTGATAAAGAAAAGGGCAGGTGTAAAAGAGAAGGAATGTTCAGTGTGCATTAAAATGGGAAAAAATATGGCAAAAGGCTACAGAAACACTTCCAATGAATTCACAGAGACTGTGACCCACATACTGTAAGAACAATGAGGTACCTCCCAAATTAATTTTGTATGTGCTCTATATGCGTCTCTATTGCGCATGTGTGTGTACGCGCATATGTGTATACCGGTGTGTGTCTGTGTCTGTGTGTAAATGTGTAAGTGTGTGTGCCTTTGTGTGTGTGTGTGTGTGCGTGTGTGTGTGTGCGCGCACACACACGTGTGTGATAGTAGCTCTGTGCCATCCACTTCAGAAAGTGGAGTTCTGTGCCCGGTTTGCACTCCACTAATCTAAATCTGACCTCTGTGGACTTGATGCTTGATTGAGCTGTTAACGTGTCTTTATCCACTGGTTGATCTGATGTGCTTTTTTTCCCCTCCCCAATCAGCCTGTCTGTCTCTTCCCAGGAAACTCACCTCCTGCTAAAACACATACATGAAAGGCACCTTGTTCGTCTATTTATAAGGCAGTCAGCTCCACCTTATCTAATATGCAAACATCCTCACGTTTGCAGAGTACAGCCAATACCTGACTGATTTAAATGACTGCCCTTTTGTTTATGGAAGAATAATGTGATTCAGAGCATGGAATATTTGAAAAATAAATCTTAATGTTGTTCTTCAGGCCTGCTGTTTGTTGATAGATGCTAGATTACAAGACTAAGTGTTATACAATATGAGCAGTATTGACCTGGACTGATGGATGTATGATTGCAGAAAGCTCATTTTCATACACAACATGTTCCCTCCATCATGAGAAAAGTGCAGATGTCTATGGTGTGGTCAACACCTCTTAAAAAGCAAATCTAACAACACTGTTAATCTGATTAAAACATGATATCCCCCTAGAGGCCCCACACTCTCCAACAAATGAGAATGTACGTGTCCATGCAGTCTTACCAATTAGTTCATAGTAGAAGCTTTGCAACAGCAGTCTCCCTGTCTGGTCAGGGCTTTCACAGTCTAGCCTTCCACTAACAGCAGGGCTTTCTATGTTCCATAGTGATATGAACATCGTTACATCACTCTGTACTGAAGCTGAGCGCACCCCACCTTTATCATGCACTAAATCGCGCATTTTCATGTGTTCCCGTATTTTAATAATTTATGTGTGACTAGCAAGTCAATTCAAGTGACTCCATACTTCCATGTATGTGCATACAATATATTTTTCCACCCAATCATTGCAAGTCTGTTACCTCGCCATCACATTTGTTTGGTCATTTTCAGTCGTTTCTGAATGTAACTAAGAATACAATTGAGTAGCAAAGATGGATAAAAGCGTCTGTAAATGTAAATGTAAGTTTACTATCAGCGGAAAGGCAATTCAGAGCATTTATGCATGTGTCTTAATTTTGTGTGTGTGTCATTGTGCCTGCATAGGTATGTGCCATTTAGCTAGCTAGCAAAATTGCAGTATGAATATTATTCAAACAGCGGCCTGTGTTTAAAAGAAATAACAGAAATGATAACTCGTCATGACTTGCAGATACAGACGTTCTAAAGGAGGGATAGGGGGCCGTACAAATAATTCTTGAGTGCTGCAGTTTGTGTGCTTTTTCAGTGTCATTTGGATATGGAATGCTTTAGATGCAAAAGATAAGATGGTTGATTACTGTACAACAGTTTCATTAGCCAGTAGGATTTGCAGACATCTTCTGATCTCTATTATTGGTTTACTTTGTTTGATGCAGCTCTGCTGTTGCAGGCGTATACTGACAATACTGACCACATGAACACTGTGGCACTTTTGTAAACAAAACTCATTATCTTAGGAAGCCTTCGCATGATTGCCTGTTCCTCTCTATGACCCCTACACCACATTAGCTTCTTTACATGCTCGTATGAACATGGTTGTATCACTCATTCTGACATCATTAGATCAAATGTATGCATCAGAGTGGAGGTGTCTCATTACACTATAAACACTCAGTTTATAAAAAAATACTCCAAGATGTCTTACCACCTGACTGTACTGTATGTCTGCAATGATGTCTGTAATGACAGCAAATACCAACAAATTACACTATATTGCAATATATTAAAAATCTGTGATGTATATAATTAAACAAATGCCATTTCAAATTCCATGCATTGTGAGAGAAACAACCTCACAATCTAACAGTGATACAACCTCTCCAATGCATTGGAAGCAGGGGCTCAACATCACCACATTCACTAATGTAATTCATATTGATTAATTTGACTGATGCGTAATCCATTTCAGCATCCAAGGACAGAACAGCAGCCATGAAATGAAATTGATGCCTGTACATGGAGATTCTCTGCATAAGGAGTTTTGGGTGTGAGAACCTGTATTTGCATTATAGGTCAGTGATTAAGACACTGGGCCTTGGACTTTGGCCAAGCTTTGACTTTTCAATTTCCTTTCTCTATATCCGTTTTGAGGAAAGATACAAGAAAACAACTGCAAAACAAGAAAACTTACAAAACAAACATTTTGTTTGTTCTGATAATACTACAGAGAGATGTTTTCATGCATGCAGGATATTTTTGAGACATCACTGACAGCGTTTTATTCCGTTTATTCACTAGTGATCAGACCAGTATTTTGCAGTAGGTTATAAATGCCACATATAAGCCCTCCATGTTGTTTTCTGTCTTCCCAGCCACTTGATGATGGTGAAGTTCTTTTTGAATGACAGCATGCCTTCCCAGCATGAGCTAAATGCTGTTTGACTTGCGTTGATCTCAATCTTGCCAGTGTCAGCAGAGAAATGATTTAATGTGATGGAACTGTGAGATTCAAGCTTTAGACAAAAAAAAAAAAAAAAAAAAGATTCAAGTGATCATTTGCAGAGGTTGTTGTTTTACATCCAGATGACACGAGCCTTGGATGGGATGATTGCAGATAAAAGTAGCTGTCAAGTCATTGTCACAGGTAGCGTGGATTTCAGAATCCTTGCCTTGACAGTCTTTGGAGGAACTCTCAGATAAGATTGTCAAGTCAAATATGAGCCTTTGTATCATGCAACTAGAACAAGGTGGCACTTACTTGCTATGTGACATACAGTGATAATAGTGCACTGCCTAATCTCTGTGTGCATCATTTCACCTGAACCCCCATCCCCCCTCCAAGAGTTTCGAAAGGCAGGTCAAAAGGACGCAAACATTTCTCCAACATCAAGGAAAGTGAGGCTCATTCTATGACTTGGATTCACAGGCTGTAGCGGAGCGAGCGGGGGGCAGAGAGTGTGGCTGCCCTGGGCCCACGGTTCTTCCAGCTACAAAGGGGCCCACCTTGGCCCCAATCTGCCTGACTGAACATGCATTTTTGTTGTTTAGTTGAATGTTTTGAATAAAGTTTGTTTGTGTGTCTTGATTGCGGCAAAAAAATAAAAAGTCAGCCTGAGGGTGTAATGGTTTCAACTGACCCCTACAGCTAAGTTTCTCACCGTGATATTTATTTTGAATGAGCAGAGACACAATAGAGTTACATAAAACTTTATTCGCTGTCCAGTATCCTTGTGTAAGTGTACAAACAGAAACATTACGCCCTCTGTTCAAGTCCCAAAGTAGGAACTAGGCAATCACCGGCTATCTTGTTTTATTTCCCATTGCCGTCACTGCTGACGGAGCCGCAGTATTTAAAAATGGTCTCACGCAATGAGGTGTGCTGAAATAGTACACCTCATTGTACTCCGCATTTCTCTCCATTCCGCCCTTCCGCCTCCGTAAGTTTCCCCTCGGATCTGTCTTGCATCTCCATACAGCCTATAATAGGCTGTATAAGGGCCCACTACAGGTCCTCGCCCCCTCTGCAATGAGCTATCGGCTCCACCCCTGTTCACAGGGATTCAGAGTTGCAGATCACTTGCTGAGCACAAGTCATTTTTTTCCCTAAAAATTTTTTCCCAGTAAATTTCCCCTTAAATATGAGGTGCTGTAGCTGTAGCAAGCTGATTCAAAGCTGTAAATGTAGCATTTATCCTATTTGCCTGGCATGAAATGGAAGACTGATATAAAGGGAATGGAGCTTTCTCAGGTCATACAAATCCAGTTGTACTGAATGTGAATTGCTTTTACAGATGTTTGCTACATCTAAGAGAAACAGCATTAATGAGTGTTCTGAAATTTACTTTCATGTCTTTAAAATGCACTAAATTGCCTTTTTGATTTCAGCTACACACAATACAGTCACAATTTCAACTTATTCTGGCATCTCTTATTGGCACCACCCAGACTAACATAACGACCTGCCAGCCCCAAGTATAGGGAATGATGAGGGTTTCTATTGATATAATTGTGTGGTCACACATAAATCTTAAAGATACTCAAATTACAGGTATTGCATTTCTCTGGATAGCCATGTTTGCCATGTAAAAGCACACATCACTGCAATTTGGCTATAAACTGCAACACAGCAAAGAACAAATTATATAGCATGAATTGATCAGTAGCACTGTTTTATCACAATGGTTAAGATCTATAGATGAAATTATGCGTTACGCGTTATGCGATGTCTTTATGCAAGAACTCTAATGTGATTTCTACTGTGACTGATAGTGTTATTGAAGAGTAGCACTTAGGTTATATTCTTGAAGTTATATTATTATTGAGGGTTACTGAGGTAAATATCAATGATTTCAGTAAAGAAAAGGACACATTGTACTCTCCTTCTTGTGACCCTCACACAGGCTTTCATTTATGTTCTTGAACAAGACAAATACATACTCCTCCAGCCACATATTTATAGTTGTCAGTTGCTATTGGAGAGTCCATAGCTCTGCGAATTCATTCACTAGGTCAGTGCTGGACATTTTATACAGAACATGGCATTCATTTAGTCATGTATATAGCATGTATTGTAATAGCATGCATGCATCAACCACACATTGCCTAATATTGCCCATACTAAGACTGTCTGAATGTCTGTCTGAGGGAGAACTGATGTTTGGCTGATAAAAAGAAATAAAATAATTGCTAAAATTAATTGTAGTAGAACTAACCGCATATCAGCCAGGCTGATATTTGCATTTTTTCACCATATCGGTAACAGCAGGTAATTCTCAGGGAGCATGTCTCAAAGTATAAAATTATTAATAGAAAGTAAGACTGACAGTGACTATGGATATGCTTTGTGGCAGCACCAGTGATTGCACTGGGTGTGCGAATCTAGCCAGATGTTGAACATGACTGACAAATCAATTTTAGGATCAAAACTTAACTTTAGCATTGAAGACTAAATTACTGAAAATGTTCCGGATTATGAAAACATGGATTAGATATGTTCAAGTTTAATTTAATTTTTGATCTGATCCAGTCTGCAGTTCATGTACACTGTATTTGTTTTATGAAAGAACATTGCTATTAAAGATGTTCATTTAAGTTCAGCTATTTTTCATATGTGTATACCCAATGCATAAAAAGGTGTACACTGCTAAGGGATGGTTAAATGCAGCATTTGAAGTAAACACAAGGATCAGTGAGACTTAAATTTTAAATATTAAATTGTGTATGATGACGAAATAAATAATAATAATAATTAGGGAAAAAATCATATTGGCCTGTCTGTCTTCCTGCTACCTAAAACAGCAGTATCATTATTGGCCTTAAAAAAAAACAAAATTGTTTGACGTGAGAGACTTGTGACTCACAGTTTGAAACATGCATTCTGCAACTGCAAAGCGCTTTGTGAAATGCAAGCAGTTCATGTTTTTTGCCAGCTATTTTGCAGATCACAGTCCCAGAACTGCTCTCACATCCATTGTGGTTAAATGCACTGCTTCTGTGAATTGTTCTTCTGTTTTGAAAAAGTTAAGTTGACAAGAATAGAACTCTAGGATTCACATATTCATTTACAGTTTTGTTTTCTTTTTGAGTCCTCGCAAGAGCTCGCTACCATAATCCTTGAGGGAAGCAAGTAGTAAACGTGCCTGAAATAATAAACTCAGATTTTTCTGCAACCAAGATGCGTTCTTCCTTTTAATATTCTTTTGCTGAGTGCAACAGCGCTGCACAGCCTGTGAAACCCGCCACAATGGATTTGTTCACATGCAGAACTACATTTACAAATGCTGGGCTCCTGTGGATATGGAGATGACTGACGACCTTCAGATAAAAGACAGGACAGAACCTTGCTTTTACTTTCATTGTTAAGTTACTACTTTTTTACATGAATGCAGTGAAGGCAGTGTAATTGTGCAAAACACTGACACTAGACTTGCAGTGTAAGTAAAAAGATTACATAAAAAAACTGCAAAACTCTGAACAATGTTGGCTATAGCCCTGCAGTAAAACATTATTACTCATGTCAAAATAATACATTGCTGGAATTGCTCAACATAATTAAAACTCTGATATGAAGATCGTGCTAGTCAAGCACACAAAATAGTTTCACTTTCTAGGAGACTACATAACTGCACAAAGGAGAGCTCACTGATGTGCAGGAATGGTGCTGATGAGGGTATTGAAATAATATCCAGACTTTCAGCGAGAAGGGAAAAGATGGGGATGCATCTTGCCTCAGTGGCACTAAGTGCGCATTTGTCTATCCGTCAATAGTGTAAATGATAATGCAGATCTGTGACCTAATGGTCTGTGAGTACAAATGGGTTTGCACCAGGCTGGATGAATAATAGACAGAACCGGTGAACTGATGCTGCTCCAGGTTTTCTTCTCTTGCAGACACATTTGTTTCTCTTGTTTATAAATACCCATAGTCACTGGCGCAGACTCCTTCAGATGTCCTGAGATTAATATGCGCCCTCTCCCTCAAACGATCGAACTGGAGATGATGACAAATGTCACTCTGGAGAGGAAACACGGCCCCCCTCATCTTTCACTGTCACAGCGTCGGCCAGGAGCAGCTAAAGGTCTGAACGGTGCGGGAAGGATGTATTCCGGTTTTGTGCAGGATCATCTTTTGCATCACAGTGCAGACCAATCCCGGTTTTTTCTTCCTTCCACAATAGAGCTGTTGAACTCTCCTCTCTAAATGTCACTGAAGGCTGTACTTGATGTGACCTTTGAAGGCGCGCAGCCTTCTCCTCCACTTGTGACGGAGGTCTGTCTGCTGCAGGATTCGAACCCTGGCCTTAGCAGTCCGCATGGCACAACAAAAGACACAATTACCTCTATGAGCGCAAGTCCAAGGTCCCCAGTCCAGGGATCCCATCACACCACTCTTATGGACACAGGAGGTGAAACCTTTTTCTGTAGCAGTGCTCTGTGATAAGCTGTCATGCTGGTTATTTCCGCTACACACATCCCTACAGACTCTCAAACACGGTAAAAACCCCAGACCCGAGGGTAGGCAGAGAGAGAACGTGCCCCGCTCAAAAATGATTCATTTAAGGAGGAGTGAGACAACAAAAGCAATGTTGCCGTGCAGCTTGTGGAATGTTCTTATGTTGCCATGGAGATTCTGTGAGGGCACTCCAGTTTGTTATTTATTGATCCAGGTTTATTGAGGTTTTTCAATGCAAATCAGACAAAAAAGTTGGATGGAGGCTGAGTACTGATCATTGGTTACATGCATATCAACAAGGTAAATCAGTGAGTTTAGTGTAACAAGCAATCCCCTTAAAATGTCTTAAACGATTGCTTGGTTGGTCAGGCGGAAGATATTATGCTTCAGACATCTTGATTAAAAACTGCAGGAACCTTGTTAGTTTTGCGCTATCAAGGCTAGCTAATCAGATTGAAGTCATGCATACATTTGCAATAATAAATGCTAAATTAAAATAGTGCAAATACATTGCTCACAGTTCATGGCCAGGACAAAAACTGAAGTTGCAAACAAAGGTTTGATGGAGAAAGATTTATAGACAGTCCCTATGCACTGTCCCATCCCAAAGTATAAAAGCCTCACTCACCACTTCAGGTGAGATATTCACAGCAACCCTCCTCCACCCCCCATCTCCTCCTTATTTCTGTTCCCTGTTTATGATGTATAAATGGGGGATAAACAACTTTGTCCTATGACAAGCTGCAACCCCTTCCTTGGACTCCAAGCCAAATACCAATACCCCTATACCCTTATCAACATCAACACGTCTTGTACTAAAATTCATACCTACTGAATGCTATTGAAATATTTATTCTGATGCTTCACTTATCTGTAAAGGTAGACTGGACTTTCATCTCACTTGCAAAACAATTAAAAAAACACATTTTTGGATTTATACATGTGTGTACATTTTTTACACTTATGTATTAGGACCAGATAACAAAACTGTTGCCATAAATCAATTGATCCATTCACCTTGCACTATAAGTATTTCTGACATAGTAACATAATTTGTGGTTAAAATCGTAACCTATGTAAGTCGCTCTAAACAATAATGTAATGTACTGTACTGGTCAACTGCAAGCCCAGCACGAAGCACATAGTCATGCATTCTACCACTTCATTTGTGCAATGCACCATAACCTGAATCTGAGCCCGAGGTATTCAGGACACTAATGTGAATTTCAGCAGCTGAGTAGGGAAGAATCCTTATGTAAACACATAATGTCATGCCTTTTTGTGATAGAACAATGCATAACCCTGCTTTTCATTACTGCAAAATTATAAAAAAAAAAATAAGCTGTGATATAATAAGCTGTGATGAACCTGTTTTCTGTAATTTCAAGGTCCCCTTTTGGTTACAGCAGATCTAGAATATCTTACAATACTATCTCCACAGTACTATTCCACTACTATAAATAGCTGAAATAAGAAAAGTACTTTTGTGACACACACATTGAATATGGAATAAGATCACTTGTCAAAGTCTGGAATTTTTTCATATTGCACTCTTCAGTTTTGGCTGAGGTATTCCAGGCACAAAGTATCTCATGGAATTAGGTACGGCCATGGTATTCAAACGATCCTCTCAGAGGTAATGGTTTTCTTAGCTGGGCAGTCAAGGATTATTTCTGAAAGCTAAACCAAGGCTTGCACTGACCGACTGTTGTAAAGGTGCATGCTGTGATCTATTAAAGACTTTCAATTGTTTATTAGAGCTTTCAGGCAGCACAAATGGAAATGGTGATTGTTTTTATAGTGTTCAATTCTGAGTTTTTTCCCCCCATTTTGTATATTTTAAGCTTTCTTAAGCTTATTATAAAATTTTCTTTAAATACTTGATTTATTCCTGGGACAATTGACAAGTTTTATTCAGTATTCTCAGATTTTAACACATTCTTTGAAGTAACTTTTAGCAATCATACTGTAGCTTTAGATGCAGAGGTTTCTGACTGTGTGAATACAGTAAACCTTCTGGTATAGGAAACCTTGCTGTGTCACGAACTGACAAGCTATATGCTTTAAAGGGATACTAAAACTACAGTCAAATTTTAAGATGATACATTATGTCAGACTAGAGAGTGCATTGGACAGCATTGCAGAACAACACACAAATAGACCATATCTATTTCAGCAATGAAGTCATCTTAAACCAGGTAAAGATTTTAAAATTATCAGATTGTCAGATAGTGGCACTGACCATGACTCATGCATTGCATTACCAACAACTTTTTTCCCCATTGCCATGAGTCATTTTTCTTATCCATTGGCCACAATCGATGATATAAAGAAAAAAAAAAAGACTGAAAGACTGCCTGTATGAATTAATGTTCAGCAAGACAATAATGTGTAGTTTGAACTCCTGCCTTGTATTCACAAACCCAACAATTTTACAAGTAGTATTGACTATATTACTTACGTAATATTGACTTAAGCTTAATATTGACTAACTATTGACTTAAGCTTAATGGCAGTTCATTTCCCTTGACTACTGAACTTTAAATGCAACATCCACTAACACTTAGCTTATCAGCCCCGTTTCCATCCGCAGTGTAATGTCAATATAAATCCCTGAACATTGCCCACATTTTTGCTAGAAATTTGTTGCGTGTGACCAGTTCTTTAATCCTCTTATCATGTGCTGGCATGCTACAACAGCTATCAGTGCTTCCGGCTCTTCTACATGCAAATGTTCTCTTTCCAAACTCTAAGTTTGGTCCTGTATTTAGATATTAATGCTGGGAGACATTTTTAGCAATTTGGTTGGAGAAAACTTTATACCTTCCATTAACATGAGTATTCTAAGTTTTTTTCTTCCTCATTTCTACTTTGGTCTTCAGATGTTTTTTCTTTTTTTTTTTAACCAAGAAACTGTGAATCATCCACAGGTTTTACAGATTTACAGATAAGACATAAGCTGGTGGGCTACCATGCTGCAGATGTTGCTAGATCTTTCTTAAAAAAAACAAAAACATTTAAGCCTGTGAGCACATGGCTACATGCATTAATTGAATTATCTAATTGCAAGGGTTTGGGATGGAGCAAAAGCCAAAGTCGCTATCTCTGGGAAGGCATAATTATTATACCAACTGTTGGGGCATACATTTCTTTGTTACATGTATATTAATGTATTATAACACCTCTGTACATTGTCTTCAGCCTATTGCTGCCCTGCAAGTGATAACACTGTTCCAAGACTGTTTGTCTCCACGTCAGTCAGTAAGAATAGAGGAACCCACTTGAGGCCGAAGCCCTGTTTTAAGTCAAGGATATTCTGTGAGGTAAACAGATAAATTGACTCTGTCCCTGAAGATACTGTGAGAGAATTGACCTTGTGTACCGACTAAGGTTTAAATGGGTGCCTGGAGTCCGTCTCTTTCAATCTTTCTCCTGAGGGAAATCAAAACCTCACTAATGATTTCTCTCAAGTAATATTAGTGTGAGACAAACATTTCCAGGGTCCTATGAGTTTTGTCAATAGTGTGTCTGTCTGCTCTCCCAGATGTGCAATGAACCACTAAGGGATTCTCATAGTTTTAAATGTACATCTCTGAGGTTTTCACCATACAATATCAGGCAAGGAAGGAAATTCAAAGCTTCAGACTGTATGAATTGTAGCTACCAATACACTGAACTGAGATAGTTGATATAAATGCATCTTTAGATGCATTTATAACTACTTGAAACTGGTTACAAACATGTGATGCATTTACAATCACAAACACTCAAAACAGATATTTGAACTCCTGAATTCACAGTATTTTAGCTAACTAAATGTCAGAAAACTGGCATTCACCTCAAAAATTGCCACTTTCAGTAATGAAATTAATGAAATGCAGCTGTTGATCCAAAGAAAATTCAGAGCCTTTGAACATTAACAATGTTAATGGATATGATAAGAAGGATGTGTAGTCCGTTAGCTTGAATTCCTTTCCTCTCTGCCTTATTCCCCACAAAAAAGAGTGATAAGACTGAAATTCTTAACGATTCTACCAGAACTAAAACTTCAGAGGATCTCTAATTTCTTGGTTTTTGTAGAAATAATGACGACCCCTGAGACATCATTCATGTCATACAGGGCTACATATCAGTAAACCATAAGAAAATATCTTTGAAATCTCTGTTTTCATTGAATGAATGATACTTAATTTTCCACCTCATATCCACAGGCATTCAAAAAGCTGACATCAATCAAGAATTTTTACACATCCCATTTCACTGTGATAGGGCCATCTGTGATTGTATCAGTAGCTCATTTCATTCCTAAAATGGACCTCAGAAAACCAGATTTTTACATCGTAGTATTTTTTGTGGGGTGCGTTATGGGTTAAGCATGCAGTGAAACACTTCCAGATTAATATGAAAATGTTTTATAACTTGTGGACCTGATGTTTAAATTTAATGTTGTGTGCTGCATGATCGCTTCGAGTTCTGGCTCCAGCCATGTCTAATTACAGCTTCTGAGAAAAGATTCAATGAATATTCCAACGTTCATCCAATTTCATCTGTTCCCTTAGAACCCTGTCTTCATCCTAAAAAAGGACTTCCAAATGTGAAAAAAGGCCAAGGGAAACATTGTGGAAATCATAATTGCCAATTTTAAGCATCTCAAAACTTATTTTAAATATCACCACTAACTCACTGTAAATTTATGTGATTGTAAGGTTTCACTTGCTCTAAATACTCATATGGAAATCTCAACTGAATGCACAATGTCTTCTTTGTGTTATCTACTGTATGTATCTTGTGTCACAATCTGAGAAAATTCAAAATTTTGCTGCATGTATTTCTGCCCCTTAGATCTGATTGCACAGCCAGTGGCTTACCATTTCCTGATTAAATATATGCCTTAGACTCCCACAGGGTCTTGCCTATGCAAAGCAAAGTTTTATCAGAAGTTGTGCTTTATTCTGAGTGATAGTTTATCCTTGTTTTTTGTTGTTTTTCTTTTCTCTCGTTCCTGTTTTAGTATGCAATTATAGATTGTGCATCCAAAACAAACATATGATGTCGGCTTTCACTGTCGTTCACTCACATAATCATTGTCCTCTCTCGTATCCAGGGCAACTTACACTGCATAGCTCTCTTTCCTAGTTTGTATGTGTGCAGTATTACCCATCCATACCTCTAGTTATTTACTGAGTCAATTCAATTCCCATCTGAACAATAAAATAGCAAGGCAAAACTCAGCAATCAAACCTGTAACCTCTACGTCAGGTTCATTGCATGTTCATTTATTGTTATATTTGTCATTTTATGTATCTGTGGTGCAAATGTATCATACTTCCATCAAACCTGTTTTTTCCTCTGTATTGGAGTATGACTTTGCACTTAATCAAAATACTTGTGTTCTCAGCATAGTTTTGCTTGCCGGTCATTGTAAAAATTCAGTTTTCTAGCACTTCAATGCCAGTTAAAATGTTTATTCTGTTACCTAACAGAGCTGAAGTAGGCTACATCTGATCTTTCATGCTTGATCTGAGTGATACAGAGGTGATGCCCACTGCAAACACTTCACAAGAGGCCAGGAAGTGTCCTCAGTTCACTGGAGATGGCTGACCAAAATATCTGCATGAAGTGAAGGTTTTCTCTCAAAGGCTTGAATTTTCTGCTTCTGCTGCGTTGCACCACCTGTGCATCATGGCTACATAAGCGGATGAGCTCAGAGGCCTTTGAAGATTTTAAGATGGATCAATGCCTATTTAGCTATTCTGTTTCAAAACCCTGCAACAGCAAGACTAGTCCTCTACATCACAAGCAGTATTAAGACATGTCTTTACAAGCATGAACACGCACTGTGATCGCAATGCAAGCAGATCTGAAGGCACATATTCCCTGGAATAAAAAGTACCATTCCTTTTTTCTACTTGATGTTAAAGGTGGGTATACCATAGTGCCATATCAAGATCTGATTTTTTTTAAATGAATGCATTAACCACTCCAGTTTAAAAGGAGCACCAAAGGTATTTTTACAGCAAACTGTAGGCTTCAACATTATTTATGTTGGTTGAGTCTGACTCCTGAGAAATCAGGAGTTGATTCCCACAGAAAATGAAAGATTCTTTTGTATGAGCAGAACCCAAAATACTGCAGGATTTAAAAAAGGCAGTGGCCAAGACAACTTAATGCTCTCCATCCATGAGGAGTGCAGAAACAGGGGACAGAGCAGGCAGGGTGAGAGAGGTATCACAGGTGACAGCTAATATCACTACAGAGAACATGGAGACAGATGGGGGTCTTACACTGGTTCTTATGGGGATGTGCAGTGACCGTGCTTTTTCAGATGAGAGAGAGGGGTTATCAGAGGTCATCACAGTTATGGACCGGATTGTTCTGTTTTTGCATTTGTTTTAAGTAATTTATATGGAATTAAATACTGTTTAATATTGTTTTTTTTTGTTCATACTAAAAATAAGTAAATTACTGGCAGAGATCTGTCTTGTTATTTGCCCTGTTATTTATTTTATAGTTGTGGGTTTCCTCACCAGGCCATTGAGCTGTCATTGCCTCCATACTTGGAAGCTCATTTTTCGCTGTTGACACAGCTGAAATCGCCAGGGAGGCATAACCTGAACGGAAGCCATTTATCAGCTGATTTTTGTCATGTCTTCATGATGCCATATAGTGCAGACCATAAAGATGCTTTTAACTTCCTATTATACACATTTCTCACAACATGAACAGATTCACGTTTCTGAAGTAATTTTCCTTAAATAAATCACTTGCATTGGACAAAATTCATAACACCTTCATCAAATAATGGCTGTAAACATAAACCTGTAAATAAGTGGCATACGGCTTTGAATCATGTAATGATAAGCTTTATGACACGGATGGCTATCATATGCTGCATGTTCCATGAAATCCAATTGTAACAAGTTGGGTATACAGTAGGCTTCCAAGAGGACTCAATCATTAAAGTCACTCAAAGGCAGAGGCAGAAGCCCACGTAGACCAGACATACACCTGTACGTGCAAAGCCATGCCAGAAGCTGACTGTGACTGGGAGTTCAGAGCAGTAGATTATATTTGGCATTGCCTGACAGGATAGGGTGGGCCCACTCTGGTTAGCCTTCATCAAACCATCGTACATGTTGAATGTTAAAAAGGGGATTAATAATTATTCACAATGATTAATAATAATAATAATAATAATAATAATAATAATAATAAATACATATCTTTATATATGTGTGTGTGTGCATGTGTGTGTGTGCATGTGTGTGTTCTTTTTTAAAAAGGTTATTGAGTTATTCTGATTTGTAAAGTGGTGTGGATAGCATGACTAAAGTCATGTTGCACAGTCAAATGTACAAGGAATGAGAAATACAGCTATGAATTGGAGTGGCAACGCAGATCTTACAGTAGACCTTGAGGTATTATCAACTGTCTTTCTTCTCAGCTTACAAATGAGATTTCTTAAAGACTTCAGGACATAAAGACTAATAGCCCAGATTTAGGGCAGGCATAAAGGGAAGTGCTGAAGTCGTGTGAGATGAATTACTGAGTGATCAGCGTGGAAGGACTACACTGTGGATGTGAAACAGACACAATCAGATTCCCAGTGAAAGAGGGGGTCTTAAGGACCCCCCCCCACTCCGACTCCCTCTCTCAGCCGCAAATAGCAGTGGGACAAGTCAAGATTATAATGGCCTGAAAGAGAATCCCTGAAACAACCTGATCTCCACAGCCTTATCTTCTGACAACTTCTGCTGCTGTGTAGGCATGCTCAGCCGAAGACAGCTCTGTGTCTGATGGAGAGATAAGGAGGGCTCGTGCAGAGCGCAGTGTATGCGTGCGTTCTGAGCAGTTAGCGCAAAACTGCACTAGCGCCCGTGCTTTACCGTGGATGGTGTTGTTCATAAAAAGCCTTCAAATCGCTTGCAGGAAAATAAGATTTAGATTTACACAACAACAGCAGCCTGTTGGTTTGCGTGTTACTGACAGCTTACATCGCAGTGAATGCAGATTATTAAGATTGTTACTATGTGAGTGGCTGCTCCTGATTTGTTTAAGAAGATGTAAAGTTTGCAGAAATAGAACTGCATGTGGATTGTTTCATAGGGCATCTCGCATTGTGGAGGTAACAGAAGAGACTTGAATTGTTTGCTTCAATCATAAATCTTTTCTCTTTTTCAGTCCTTTCTCCTATAAATACACCAGCACACAGACCCATGTGCCTACACGCTTACATCCAATGGCAACTTTAAGGGCAGAACTGAAATTAACCTGTGGAAAACAAGAGCTGTCATCTCATTCTCTCCTCTTGTGTGCTTCTCATTTCAGCTCAGCCAAAATTTAAGATTTTTAATATAGAGGATGTGTGCACACGTACACACACACACACACACCTCCTCTGGGATATGGTGGTGTTGCCGGTCACATTGGTCATTAAGCCTAAGAGTAATGGGCTTTAATTCCAGACAGAACACTAACAGCACCCTTGAACAATATCCCAGAAGAAAAACCTTTATGGAGAGATGGGAAGGACACAAGAGCTTCTCCAAAGCAAATAAATAACACAGTTACATTACACTGCTGTCATTGCAGTGCCCTGACACTGCAAACAGAGAGCAAACAGTTTCAGATGGTCAGGGATACTGCAGCTGTCCTCATGTTTTAGGTCATTTCTTTACAGACCATGTAATCGCATCCTTTTTTGCCTTTATAAATAAAACAGATGTAATTATATGTGCAACACATCATCACACAACTGTGGACAAAAAATAGCAGCTAGTGCATAAGGCTGAGGGTAGAAATAGATCCATTATCACACTGAATAATGTTCTCTGTTCTTTTACACCTCGAAGAAAAAATTTGCTGAGCAGAGGAAACACTAATTGCACATTTCATCGGCATTTCAAAGACAAAACGCATGAAATTCAGATCATCTTCTTTCCCATTCTGTAACAGTAGGGTGGTGTACAGTTCTAGTACTTATTTTTTATATATTATGTATTTGTACTATGTGTCTGATTTAAGTTCTTTATTGCTGAAGTTCAAATGAAGTAAAATTATCTGGGTGGATAATTTTAGACAATCCTCACACAGTCAACAAACCTGTCCTATTCACAAGTATAAAAAACAGAATACTTGCATATTTTAGCTTTTCACGGCTTATGTCCTCTGCCCCATTTCTTCCTTATTGTCTAATTCTATGATGTCCAGTGGGGGGGTCAACAAACTTGGCCCACAGCAAGGTATGACCCCTTCCTCAGACTCCACTGTACCCCTAACTATACCCCTATACCCTTATAGACAGCAACGTGTTTTATTAAAATTCATACCTACTGAATTATTTCTTATTGTCAAGAAATGTGCAATCGTACATTATGCGATACATTCAATCAACCACCATGTACTTATTCTCTCTGGTCAAAGTTTTATTTTATTCTTATTTATATTTGTTGCCACAATTTGGGACACCACTAAGCCATCTACCATGCAAATACAGAGACCACAGTTAATGACCTGCTTTTGAACTAATGCTGCCTTCTTTTATAATCAGTATTTTTTTATGTATTTGTTTTTCTGTATTTTAAATGATGAGGTAAGTTTCATATCTCATGCAGATGAGCGGGTGTGGGTGGGTGGGGAAACTGTCAGAGATCAGTTAGGGACTGCTGGGGTCACCTGAGTCCATGACCTGTTACCATTTTTAAGACTTATAATGTGTTTTTGTGAGATTGCTCCTGCCCTGTCTGACGATAACAAATCAGTCAATAAACAATTATTACTACTGCAGCGTGCCTCGCCGCCTTTATCTTTTCACCAGAGATAATGGAATCTGTAAATTTCACGGAGATTTGATGAAATGTACAAGATTTTTTTTTTTAGGAGTTCACTTTTTGAAACTAACACCGTGCTCTTTTTGTCCCCTTGTAATCCTTTGTCGCTATGTTCACTATTTTGTAAACTTTTACAGGCTTTTAACACCTCTATAATCTTTAATTATGTTATTTATGTTTTATAGCTATATTACTTAATGCTATCACTAACATCAATACCTGTCCATAGTCTATGAATGAATGATCCATTTTTATGCTCTGTCTGGAATATGATCTCCTGATTTTGCATGTCTTATCTGATATTTATAGTTTTTTGTTTGTTTGTTTTTTGTCACATTTGGTGTTGCCCAATTATCTTGCTATTTTGTTTTGTTGAATGTTTTGTCTAATTGTGTCTATACTGTATTATTGTCATTGAGGACACCCTCGAAAATGAGATGGTACATCTCAAGGGGTTATTCCTGATAAAATAAAATTTACTTAAAAGGGCAGTGATGCTTTTCTACCACATCTGCACCGCTGTGGAGCGGCAGTTTAGCGTAGTGGTAAAGAACATAGTGGTAAGGAGCAGGACTCGTAATTGAAAGGCTGTTGGTTAGATTCCTTGCTGGGACACTGCTGTTGTACCCTTGGGCAAGGTAGTTAAGCTAATTGCCTCAGTAAATATCAAGCTGTATAAATGTATAAAATTGTAATGTATGCAAGTTACTCTGGATGAGAGCATCTGTTAAGTGAAAATAATGTAATGCAATGTAATGTAATATGCCGTTTCGAAACACCATTACAGAGTACCTCAGGAACCCACCCCCCCACCTGCTCCAGCACATTGTGGGAGTGGCTAAGAGAGAGACACATGCACTGAGCAGCTAGTTTGGGTAATTACATCATTTATGTAATGAAACACACTGGGATCCAAGTGCGGTTAAGGTTTTTAACCACAAAAAGCCAGAACGTAGTCAGGGACAAAGCAGGTTGGCAACAGGAAGCAGCAGTGCAAAAACCAGATCCAGAAAAACACAAGCAAGGTCCAAAGAACAGGCAAGGTGTCAAACAGGAGAGTCCAAATGACAGACTGGCAGAGAGCAGGCTTGGTAGAGTGTTGGAAATAATACCTCACAATGAGGCAACAGAAACAGAGTCCTTATGTAGCCAGGGCTTGATTGAGGAATGAGTCACAGGTGCGCTTTATGAGTGGGTGTGGTTGAGCTGGGTTGAACTGGGCGTGGCTGAGCTGGCTGACTGGGAGCGGATGTGATAATTTTCTCTCTGCATGTGCCTCCTAATGTAAAGATTTAATGTCCTTTAGTGACAAATTAACACATTTTTAGAAATCTGAGATCTGATGAAAATGAATAAATACTACAAAGCTGATAATACTACTAATAACAGAACGACTTATTACCTTTTTATTACATGAAATTGCTATGACAATACATTATTACATATTTATAATTCAATAATTTCAGAGGGCTCCAGAAAGGAATGGTGAAACTTATGTTTGGATTTAATTTGTATTCAAATGAGATGAATATACCAACAGTTTCCTGGTTTTTTTTTTTTTTTTTTAAACTGAATCATTTGCACATAGATTTTATACATTTTGTGGACTGACCACCACATTGCCAACTCTGTGTCAACATAATTTGCATATACTGCATGTGCAAGGCAATAAATTGACTGCAGTATTTCATAAGGGCAGAATCTTATCTCAGTATAAAAACCATTATTAGAGAATCAGATAGCACATAATCACATTGCACAGAAAGTTGTCTCAATACATTAAAACTTCACATCAACATGTCACAACTCACAGTCTGCCTAACAGAAAAATCAAAGAAACCAGTGGCATATTACCTTAAACAAGGTAATTTAAATAATGAAGTTCTGACATCAGACTATCAGGTTATCAGGCAAGTAATGTAGAATCAAAATATGTATGAATAAACATGGATTATGTGAATGCAAATACTTAATATTGATATGAATGTCTGTCTGAAGGATCATATTCTTACAAGCTTAAAATTTGTCTGTACAAAGTTAGGTTGAATATATTTCTGTTGAGATTACGTGGGAGTATATCCATTCTTATTCCCTCAGTGCCTATTCTGGTAGCTCACAAACTTGGGAGCAATTTAAGTTTAGCCGATCTGCTCTAAATTGTGTGAAGAGTGAGCAAGCACTATGCACAATTGCTGGAAAGGATATCTAAATAAGAGCAATTTTACTGCAGCACAGGTTAAGGAGTAAATTTGGTTGCATGTCCTGTAAATGTGTTAACTCTAAGAGTAAATTACAATGAGGAAAAAATACACTGTACATTGAGAGTGGTTAAATTGTGCATTTTTGTTTGAAATGCATGCATGCATACTAGTCTAGTGAACAACCCAGAAAAGTTTTTTTTTTTTTTTTTTTGCCCAAATCATTCAGTATTTAACCATAAAAGCATGGCAATCATTCTTATCATGCATACAGTTTTGATGATTAATAACAGTAATATTAACCAAAACTGATTTCCTTGTTTTCAACGTGAAATTTGTGTTCTATAAAATGTTTTACGGAAAAACCTCCTCTGCAAACTTTTCCATCAGCGTGCCTCGGATGGGTCTTTGAAGAGTGTCTGTCAGGTGCGGAGACATCCGCTCCTGCACTCGCTGTCACGGCTTTTTACAGCTGATGAACTGTCAAATGGGACGGAACAGAGGGGGTATTTGCTCAGGGAGGCATGATGCCAGCAGACGGTAGGACACAGGGATGCTGAACCTCTGCACGCTTTGTGTTCACCTACACAGGTGACACGGACATGACATTTCGCCTCGGTTCCTTTACAGCTCTGTGGGAAGCAATGAGCTGTGATGTCATTTCAGCATGTATTTTTAAGCTATGTTCTATTGCATCCATATAGCTTACCTATCACATCCATCACATTGAAGAGAAAGGATCTGGGGCATATAGATCTATATTTTCAGTGTTGCCTGTCTACAGTCTGCATACAGTAATAACTGCTGTATTTTTTTTTTTTTAAGCAAACACTATTTCTTCAGTATAACAACCTATACAACTAGTGTCACAACTTGACTAGGCAGCTGGCCATACACCAATCTAAGGACTGAAAATTTTATTTTTAAGCACCACTTAGCAAGCTGGTCAATATTAGTCTCATGTCTCAGCATTACTTAACGCAGACTAATGTTGTCACAGCCTTGGTGGTATGTGCCTGTGTAGCTCTGGAATGTAAAACCTAGCTCGCCAGTTATGCAGTTGCAAATAAAGCTGGATCTCTTTACTGCTTTATGTACAACTGCATAATTAACAAGCTAAAACATTTTGTGATCAAGGAAAAGTTTGTCATAAAACTTGAAAAGTGAAGCCAAGAAAAACTCATACACTGGCTACCTTTGCTAAATAATATAGTTTGAATGTGGGTGCACTACTGAAGATTGCATGATGCTGATAAAATTATTGATACCATAATCTGTTTTGTTGGTAGAAATTAGATAATGTATTTTTGTATGATATAGATGGCATGTACTTTGCATTTTAAAAGGAATTTACGGCTCTCTTCATTTGCAGCCAGCTTTAGGGCTGTATCTAAATGTTGATCTAGGTCTTTGTCGGTATCCGGTTTAATAATTACACTCCTTTCCTGAGGGCTCCCGTACAAAATGCAATCCACCTTCCTGGAGAAGAGACTTTCCCATTGCCACGGCCATCCTGTTTTTAATTGGTTATGGTAATCTATAGCATATGCTGAGGAAAAAAAAGCATCATGACTGTATCACATCTAATTTGTATGGCTTTCAACAGCTGATGGAGTTGCATGTTCACTGCACTGGTCACTTCCATTACACCACAATCTTTTTTCCATATGGGTAAACGTAATAGACAACAGTGAACAGGACAACAGTTTGCAATACCACTGTTGTCAGGTAATATGCATCTGAAGCATTTTCTGAGTACACTGTTGCACTGTCTGAGGAAGGCCACGTAAAATAGTCAATAATAATGGAAATAATGCTGTTGTTCTGCCACCGAACTCTAAGACTTGTATATTTTCAGTTTAAACAATGCTGATGGACTTCACAGCCTCATAACAGCACTGACTAAATGCAATGGCAAGGCCAGTTAAGTACATACCATCAGCACATCTTCACAAGTGATTTGTAATGATTATAATCACAGAAGTGCAGTTGCACAACATGACGCTTTGACAGCAAATACTGTGAAAGACATCACTGATTTGTTATTTACAAGTGCTTTTATGGTTTGTATCTGGTTGAATTGATCACGCAGCATTGTATTATCAACCCAACTCTTGAGATTCTGATTTTGTGAATACTTTATATACCAAATTAATTATCATGCTGCTCTATTATGGGTTTGGAACACACTTGCCAAAATAATTGAATATGGATTAAAAATGTTATGATTACAGAAAAACAGGAATGCCTTGTGGCTTTTGCCTGTCTGATTTGTGTGCATGTCCAACTAAACACTAACGCTGGGTTAAAACTAAAAGTACTTTGTACACATTGACATTAATTTCAAGCTTGAATATATCCATTCAATTAATGTAGTAGAATTAAGAGATGATTCTTTGCTTCAGAAGGCATTCAAGGTCTGATTTAATTTCTTTTTCAGGCGGGTAGTGCAGTTAGTATGATAATATAGTCATGGTGGGAGTCCCTCTCCAGCAATAACCACTGCATAATTCAGAAAAAAAGGCTATCATTCAGTACCCAAGTAGCAAACAAGTCTGGAGCATTTTACTGGTTCTCACTGCTGGATGCAGTTTTAAAAATGTAGAAGGATGAAGGATACTGATGAGTGAGTCTGGAGATGGGTTTTGGCAGCCTCATCCTTAATCTGACTATACGCGGGAGCCTATTATCACAGTTTTAGCAGGGATGTAAAGATGAGACAGAGGAATCTCTGTTTCCAGCACCTCACCAGAATGGATTTCTTTGCTCTGTGATCAAATCAGAAAAAAGAACCACCTTGATTTAAATATATACTGCATGAAAAGATGCATAATGCATTAAAGCAATTTCGATTTCTTTTTACATGTTTTTGAAAAATGTATACTACAGTAAATACTATTATATTTCAATGCTATTCCCAGTGGATATGCTCCCCCTTAAATGCATGGAACTGTCCGTTAACTGTCCTAACTCAATGCTGGACAGCTTTAGGTCAACTTGTGGGCCATTATCAATCCAATATGGGTCTTAAATCTCATCGTTCCATAGGTCTTGGTAGGAGGGACTCCAAACCTGCCTACTCAACTATTAATAATGGAAAGTATGAAAGACATCTCTGAAATGAAAAAAGTCTGCATATCAAATCATATATCTGTTCCTGATAAGGCAAAAACCTTGTATGAGAAGCATCCATTTTATAGGGGCTTTTCAGAGGAAGAATCATTGCTTGATAATGCTATATATTGTTGCTGAATACAATTTGAATGTTATTGTATTATTCTCTCTATTATAATTCTGCTTCTCTCTCTGCAGGACTTTGTCATTGCATTTCTATGCACAAATATTACAATAGGAACAGTGCATTGCAGGTTATACTTATTGCAGAAATTCAAGTCCCTTTCCTCTGGCGTACGCCCCCCACCCTCCCAACCCCCACACACACACACACACACACACACACACACACACACACACCTCATTTGGACAATGCATTCATCCACTTTCTTCAGGGAATTGCATTAGCACGGGGGGGGACATTGTTATATGCAGATTTTAGTAAGCAAATTTAAAATAAAGAACAGAAAGAAAAGGAATTAAACAAAAAAGTGAAAGAAAGGCAAAGATGGAGAGACTCAGTGACAGACATTTCCATTCGCCGTATTATTAGCATGTCTTGAATTGAGTCTGTGGTCTATTTTGCATATATAGACACCGGCACCATTTACACCGATAATTATAGCTGGGGATAGTCCCAGAAATATGCTTTCAAGGAAAGAATACAGTGCTGTTTAGAAAGCTCACACAGTAGAAGGGATCATTAGGCCACCATTTTGTTCTTTGTTTTTTGGAACAGTAAACTGTAGCTTGCTCTTTTTTCCCTGAAATCAGTACAGATTCATGATGTAAGGAGAGAAGAGGTGCACAGTGTAATTTCTCAATTGGACATGCCCAAAATTTTTCAAAATCACACCCATGGCCTCCAGTTTGCAAAGGGACTGCATAGACCAATGGTATGTATTCTTAGATGCCTTATTATTAATATAACGCAAAGTAATATATTATTTTTTCCACTGGTGAGTTCAGTATATGGCAGGTGGGGGAAAGGAGGGTGGATGTGTGTGTGTCCTGTGGGCATACCTGTTGGGTGAATATGTTGCTATATAAAAGGCACATTTTGCATGCACTATACTATAGAATATTTTCTGAAACATTAACCCCCCTAAAATGATGTGCCTTTAAGAGATAGTGTGTTAATGGGTGAGTGAGCAAATTACTACCCTTTGGCACTCCATATGTTTCCAACACACAACTGCAAAAAAGATATAATGGCATCGTTTATATGTTAGGGATGCATAAACTAAAGACAAAGTCTGGAAACTGTAGAATGGAGTTGCTCACAATGAGTAATCCCCCCTTTGACTTAATTCTCATAATGATCTGGGCACAGGGAATTGTCATAATCATTCAGATGATGTTGCGTTGATAAAAATAGTATTGTCAATTTACATATTTAAGAATGCAAACATGAAAAATAATAATGGTTCACGATTATTCATGTTTATGAGCCAAGTGCCTGCTGATGCTCAGAGGATGAAACAGTAGCGATGGTGCGTGTCAGCTGGGTTCTGTGACATTACCAAAGAGATTTAACATTAACATAACCAAGCAGACTGCCCCCAACCCACCCACCCCACCCCAACCCTTCAGACACAAGCTGGCTGAAATTGTATGGTCAAAAAGAAACAAAAATACACTGATATCACCACAGTCTTACTTGTTGCCTAGGAGCCATTTAATGCACCTCCAAAGATAAAGATAACTGCACACCTGCATAAGCTTGTGTGGGAGATGAGGTGGGAGCTGTTGCTTGTGAATAGCTTGCTTGTCTTTCAATGTGAACACGACGCTTTGTGAGGCAGACAGCAATTGTGCAAACGTGCAATGTTCTGCAATTACAACCAAAAGCACGTTGCTCCCGGAACTTGCAGAATTTCAAAAATGAGGCCTTAGACTCTCAAGCTGTTTGGATGAAGTTAAAATCCTATTTAATGTGCAGCACATACTGTAGTTAGAATACTATCCGGCAAACAGAAGAGGGTGTATGCATTTACATTCCAATGTACTAATCCTACGGTGGAACTTTTTGGTATGATTATACCATTAATTTTTTATGGAAACCCACATGAGCATATTGACTTTCTTCTGGTTCAGGTCAAAATATGAAAACTTTCAAAACTTTCTTGTAACCTAGACCAATATGCAGTCTAACTTCAGGCAAAGCAAGTCCAGGCAATGGCCAAGATGTTGCAAATATGTTATCATTTTAAAAGAAAATAATAATAAAAAACCCAAATATTCTCAGATTTTAATAGTAATTATAATAATTAATATAATATCTGAGCTTTGGTTCAGCTTAAATTGCAGTAGAACTTACCGGATAAAGTGGGCTGAAAATGCATAAGAGAGGCAATTGAATCACTTCTCTTTGTGCCTGGTGCACTGATCCCTTCAAGGAATGTTTGCGTTTCAACAGGAAAAGGTTCTTCTTCCCTGCTTGTCTTGTTGAACACAATCTGTATCAAATTTAATGAGATTCTTTATCTGCGCCTTCTGCATGCCCCCTCAAAGCAAGGCCTCTCAGATGAGAGCACCAATGATAAAGTCTGGCTATTTAGATAGTCTTTCAACAGAATGTCAAATCTTGCTCTTTTATTCGCAACTTCATTAAATTCTTTTTTTTTTTTTTTTTACCAGACAACATAAAATTCAAGGCTGCTACTTTGGGACAGCAATAAAAATCCATCCTACAACTGGTCCTGCTTTTATGATGGTGAATGTCAGGACAGAATGACTTCTTGGCGATCACCATCATTTCTGTTCCCCACATTAGCCCATTATGGTTTCATGATTTTGTCTATGGTCTCTTAAAGATCATCTGTAAAATAGATTTTGCTTTCTTTGAGCATTCATTCATATATTTATATTTTTTACATTAAACTACCAGCTTTTAATAAAGAACTGAGCTGCTCTAGAGTTTAAAGGTTGTTTTAGCGGAACAGCACCCCTCTACTACCAAACTGGTGGAGTGAAAATTATTATTATTTATTTATTTTTGAATGAAGGAGTCTTGCTTGAGAACTAAACTGGTGATTAAGAGTTGACTTTCTAGCCACTGTCAGTCATTATGTCCATCAACACATTTGGTGTTAGTTTTATTTATTTATTTTACATATAGAGCAGTATCCCTGTGGGGGGGGTGCTGGAAATTAGAATGGCGTGATTCTGCAGCTGTTGTGTGTTTTTCTGTGGTTACTCGTAATGCATACAGCCCATGGCTGTGGGACACTATCATCATGAACAAGGTCTTCACATTGTGGGAAAGCTCATTTTTAGAATGTTTTATTTTGGGAATATATCTCAATTTCTATGGTACATTTTGCATCAGTATGCCCAGTGCGTATCTGGCACTGTTCTGTGGGGTAAAGAACCAAGCGGTGTACATTTAAAGTGTTTTTGTAAGTGATGGAAGGAAGATGCCAATACAGTGATGCATATTAGTCTTATTTGTCAGCTTTTCAGCAGTCATCTGTGGAATGATAAAAAATGCGAGACAAAGCAGCAGGAACAACAATAATGTATTTTCTCTTTCGATCAGGGCAAAGTGCCTCCTCTCAAACATGCTTGTGAAATGAGCCCAAACGTGCATTTAATGGGCGGCTAGTTTGTCCACGGCATCAATTCCTTCAATATTCTCGCGAGGAACTACTAAAAACACCATCGAATGGAAATGCATTTTCGGTCATGTCCAGGACCACCATCAATCAGCAATTCATATAGGCAGAATAGATTATTATCAAAAGTATCCCTGGTGCTCTGCTTGCAAGTTTTTGGTCTTGTCAGACAGACATCAGAGGAAGCTCATCGGTGAGCAAGTGCGAGTCATTTAGTGTTATCTGTGAACATTGTGCACTTGATATTATCTCTGCATGGGAAGCCTGGCAGTATTTAGATATCCAATAAATATTCACCTCGGCAAATATCCAGCAAACGCTCACCAGAGGAGGCAGTGAGGTGTAGCGAATAAGGAATGGGGTTTGTAACCATGATGTTGCAGTTTCAATTCCCAGATAAAAACCTGATTGGCTTCCACAAATGTCAGTCTGCGTAAACGTATACTTTGCAAAATTGGAACTATGTAAATTAATAGGGATAATGGTAACTGTCAAGCAAAAGGAATAAATAATACTTGTGTTTTTTAGATATCAAGGCAACATGAATAGCTTAAATGTTTCATATTACTAGCTATTGTCCTGAAGCAGTTCTTGTTAAATACCTTGCTAAAAGGAACAGCAGCAGCACTCCACCTGATTACAAGTGCATTTCATACATTGTTAAGCTTGAAGTAATAGTATAGTATGATTATATAGTGTATAATAATTTAATCTGAAGTCATTATCTCTTTGTTGAAAAAACAATTTCTTGGGCAATTCTTAAGAAGGGATGAAGTACACTACTTTGGTTATTTTGGTGTTACAATGAAAAACACTAGTTATTCTGAAATGCATCCAGATTTAATCATAGCTTTAAAATGCCATTTCAAGGAGAGGGAAAAGGGACACGTGGCAAAGGACATTTTTGCTGTTAATGCTGGATTAAAATACAGAAAGAAGCCCTTCAAAGGTCACATCCAAAATCACTTGTTGAAAAAGCTAAAAAGCAACATCCTTTTTGTTTTGTTGTTGTTGAAAATGCTGCAGGAGATAGTTAGGACTTTTCCAAACAAGCTACGTGACAGCAGCCAGATATCAAAATGATAGGTTACCTAATTAGAGTGAAAGTCCTATCCAATAGTGTGCGCTGTGATTGGTCAAAAAAGTTTTGAGCCCATCACTCTCTGGCTGTCTTGCTTCTAAGGGCCTTATTATCCCAGGGAAGAAAGTGAAGAATGCAGCTCAAAAAAAAAAAAAAAAAAACAAAAAAAAACTGGATGGACACAATTAGTCTGAGCACAGGAGGCAAACAGCAAAGCAGTGCAGCAGAACGCCAGACACTGCACTCCTGTGCTGCTCTTACTTTTAATACACGTGCATTAAATAAGCCATTATCCTCTCATGAGATTCCCCTAAATATGCCTGTTAATTGCACTGATTGCAATTAATCCAAATCCCTCCCTCTGTGTCATGATAGGGGTCACGGATATAATGACTCTGATATAAATGTAGCCTATCATTTTGCGGCTGGTGCAGGGGTGTCAAGCTGTGGCCGGCAAAACTGACATTGAAATCAAAACACAGCATTTATGAAACAGCAGTCCATAGAACAGTATGTTGGTAGCACTGCGTATGTTGGTAGTAGATTGGCGGTGTTAGCGTGCCCGGTGACTGAAATGCGTCTTGATCTGCCCAGATCGGGTGCCGCGCTCGGCGATGCCCCGACCCAGTTTCTCCCACCCCACACCGAGGAGGCGTGTGGGTGCGCAGATGGTGCTCCCCGCCTGTCAGTGTTTGTCAGCTCTAGTTTGGGCACGCCTCGGCCGATTCGCCATGTTCAATCGGCGGCGGTCAGAGTCAGGGCACCGTGCCTCGGAAAGCCGAATTCCTCCATCGAACTTTGACAAAGCATGACCCCGCATGGTTACCGGCTCCATAGCAACAGAGACTGCAGGCGCGAGTCAGGCCGAGGGGGACCCGAGTCTTTGACCTCACATCTGTTGATAACCATTACATTGCTGCAGAACTTGCATTCGATTACTCCGATTTATTTTTTTCCAGCGCGGGCACTTTATTAGCTACGGCAGGGATTTTTGGCTGAGGAGGAGAGCGAAAATAGTTATGTTGTTTTGTGGGATAAACAACTGCTGTCTGCAGATTGTAGATCCGTCCCAAGAGAAAGGGAAAAGTTGTTAATGTGGTATTCACTGTGCCAGCACCACTGCACAGCAGAGCTGACATTATACACCTCAGCTTCGCTTAATTAATTAGCTTGCTGAAAGCTGGTGTTTAGTTTTATATCAGAGATATGTCTCAGAATACATGGGCAATCAGTTCAACTTCAGTATGCATCTTTTTTTAATAGCTGTGCATTATCTGCCATGTGTATAATTTAAAAGAAAAGTTCCAGGGTCGAGTGACTCTAGGTCTTTGTAATTGATTGTGTCTTCCTATTAACATTTCTTTCAAAAAAAAAAAAAAAAATTAACAGCCCATAAGTCCACTCCCAGGTTTCTAACTATAGTGTATCCATTCAAGGGCAACAGATACAGCTTCTCTGTTTCTAGGTTTTTGCCAGCGTTGTGTGATCAAGAAATCACTCAAACCTACTATTCACAATCAGGCAACTTCATCTGGTGTTTCGAGATGTGTTTTTGTTGTTGATATTTATTTTTTCCCCAAAAGACAATTATTTTAATCAATATGTATACATTTCTGGATACAGCAGCAGTTGATCAAATTTTTTGTGTACTGTATATCCAAAGCAGCAAGGATTCTGACAGGGTTTAGTGGTTCAGGCCCTTATCCATTCCGAATGCAAATAAACTCTTTATTTGCCATTTTTTCTCCATATTCCTCAGTTATAATGATGTCTTGCTTTACTATAACTTTTGGTAACAGATAACAGGTTCACGAGACCATTCAAACAAAATTCAATGATAAAATATGACCCACTGCCTGTTGACCATATTATTGTTTGCAATGACAGTTCTGTGACTCCCAAAAAGCTTTTGCAACAGTTCATGAACAGGAAGGAGTGCATTTAGAGCTCTTTTTACAAGCAAAGCCCTATGTATTTGTTCCAGTCGTTGCTATTGGCTATTAAGATCCTAAGGGTTCGTCAGGCAGATAAATTCCTTGTCAGAAACAATCTGCATGCTTTGAATGAGCATTTTGAGGTCGTAGATTCAAGTGGATGTACTCTGGTTAGAAATAGCCCAGAAGGGTGTAGGTTTGGGTCCTCTGCCTGGCATTGGATTTGTACTCTTGAGGTGGGTGCTTAACCTGATTCCACCCTGCAAGTCTCTGATGGTATAAATGGATTCTGTGTAAACTGCAGGTTATGGGCGGCTGCCTTTGGAAAAGGGCGTCTGCTAAGTAAACAGATAATGTAATATAAGAGAGTGCACAGAGTGTGTTCGTGACTCCACAGATAGGCAATCCCCAGAGCTTTTACCACAACCCCAATGGCCTTTGGCTGGCCATTTATGTCAGAAAAAGATGAAATTGTAGTCAAAAGGAAACGGGCAAAAAAAAAAAAAAAAAGAAGCTGCCAAGTCAAGTTCTCTGCAACATGTCCTCATTCTTTTTGAAAGACACACAACACTTGCTCAAGGCTATGCAGAAAGTCTGATTGAGGTGGCATGTCACCGCGGAAACCAAGCGGAACAGCCTTGCACCCTCTGTGGGGGAAACACTCTCTTTCCAGCTGAGGACGGGAGGTCCAAGGCTTGTCATGCAAAATTAATCCTGGAAAGAGGCCCAGAGGATGGGGAAAATGCCCTGTGAAAGATTACTGAGCACTGGGTCAGCTCACCAATGTGGGCCGTGCGCAGTGGTGGCAGAAGATGTTTACTGCGCCCAGGCCGTGAGAGAAATCTTTTCAACATTCAGGAATAAAGCAATCATTTCCATTTACAAATAACCTGATCTACCTGAGCGCTTTCTCCTCTGTATAAAAGAGAAACACATTAGGAATTAAAAAAAATAAATAAATATTGGCATTTAGCAGACACTCTTATCCAGAGTTGCAGTGACATATGTAAAATTGTAACATATGTAAATGTTGTCGATTTATACAGCTGGATATTTACACAATTAGGCAATTGTGGGTTAAGTACCTTGCCCAAGGGTACAGCAGCAGTGCCCCAGTGGGAAACTGAACCAGCATTTAAACACTACAAGTCCATTTTTATAAACATTTCAATTGTGTATTAGTGTCATATCTAGTGTGGCAGCAATTGTAACCGAAAGGTTGTTGTTCCAATGCTGCCCTGCTGGGGCACTGCTGCTGTATGCTTGGGCAAGGTATTTACCCCAGACCTTCATGAGTAAATACCAATCTATATAAATGGATTAAACTGTAAGTCGCTCTGGATAAGAGAATCTGCTAAATGACAATAATATTATATATCTCTTGTGTATAAGTGTGCAGTATGATAACTATATGTAAATAATATAACTTATGTTTATGGCTGTGTGGTTTGTTTAGCCAGTGTGGTTCTAATGATATACAATGAATTTCCTGATGAATAATAAAATAATATGCATGTTATAAATCAAAAAGGTAATGACACCTGCTCAGAGCCCAATTAATAGCCCTCAGGCAGAACACAGTTAGAGGGTGGTAGGGCTGGTAAATATAAAATATAACAAATAAATATGAATATTAAATATAACACAATCTATTGCCTATATACAAAAGAAAAGTTATATTATATATATTTCAGAGAATGACAAAGGCAGGCATAATATAATAAAGGGAGCAGTAAGGTAAACACAATTAGAATGGCATGCTAGAGTGATAATCAGTTTGAACAAATTATTTGTCTAAAGAAGACATTCATTTTAATAAGAGTATAAGTGAAGAATGCACATAACACACAGTACATAGTCTGTGGGGGAATGAAACAAAGAAATCTAATCAGGGGTTCCTTGCAAATATAGATGCTCTGAGAGGAAAATTAGATAGGGGGTGCACAAAGACAGGATTTAACTTTACTTTCTCAGTGAAAGACCTAGAATGGACATGTCACTTAGGCAATCTTAATATCTAAAGGATTTACCCTTTTATCCTCTTTACCTCAAGTGGTTTCTGGGTTGACAATTCATATAAGTAAATTGTAGCTACATCAGACCTTAAAAAGTCAGTATCTATCACAAAAGTACAGATACCTAACGCATATTCAAACACGACTTTGAAACTTTGCACTCCATGACACCATATCCTCTCTATGGGCTTACTGTGGCAATGTTTCTGGCCATGTATGATGCTGAGCTCACTGTTACTCAGAGGCCAGATTACATGCACGTGAGAAGATGACATGCGCCAGCCTGCTCCTCCACAAAGACAGCAGCTCTCTGGTGGCCTGCTAAATACCTGGCAGTGCAAGTTACCTATTGTGTGTGCCTGGTGCAATGTGCTCACAGACCAGTGCCACTCTGCTAACACTGTGGATTTCACTGTAGCATCCTGTAGCGCTCACCTGATGCAAGGTGTCTGCAACGGAACAGCGGAAAACTTCTGTGAATTAGAGCAATGTTTGAATGAAGCGTCGTGAATCCTGTCACAGTTGGCTTTACCATGCATCACTGACAAATCGCTGGCTTGTTTGAACCAGTCAAGGACATTGCCCTCCACAGCAAAACATGACAATGTATGACTGATAACACATTATAACCACCTACACAGGGTTCACAAATCCTCACTCTCTTATCTCCCATCTTGCCCAAGAAAGAAAACAGAATTCTTATTTACCCTGGTCTGACATTTATATTGTATTGTATGTGTCCTCACAATATAACAGCATTATTTAGATGGAATCTTAACACATTTCCCATGGTTCTCCGCAAATGCATTTAAACACAACTGCATGGTGACTTGGCAGCTGCTTAGGAAAATGTTTGAGGCAACAAAAAACTTAATCTGTTTTAATCTGTCCTCTGTTGATTTTTTAAAACATGGAGCCAAAGAAAAGAGTCTGAGAATTTGTCAATAAACCTTTGTCAATAGATCTGTAATGGATACGCAGTTACAATAAACAGAAGTTGGTCTTCATTTACAGACACCTGTAGCAGCACTCCTCTGTCTGGTGATTAAATGATGCATTTACTTATTTAGTCAGTCATTCACATGACGTTAATATCGCTCATCAATTCATTTACAATTAACAATCAATATAGGGGTTCTGCGCAAACTTTAGAATGCAAACTACATTGGCAAAAACAAATCCAATCCATACTGAGAGTTAAGGATAAAGTGGCAGCAGATAAAAAGAATCTAATTACACAATGCTGATGCTGAAGTCTGGCATCACTGATGCTTGGATTATAATTATGCAAATGAAAAGAATACAGAAGAAAATAATTATTTACCCACAAGTCAATTGCACTGTGAGACATACGGTCAAGGAGCATGTTGCACATTAGCTCGAGCAGCAAAAGTTAGTTAATTACCTTGCAATTTACCATATTATAGTTTATTGATGTGACCTATTGCCATTGATTCATTAATTTTCCCCAAAAAATAAATATAAATGAAGAATAATTAATAACAAAAATAATTTCCACATTCAATGTCGTAATGTTATTGATTATAAGCTAATCAATATTCAGTGTAATTACAGGAAACTGATCAACTACAAGACAACTGCAGCTAATAAGGAGCAATGGTATATTTTAAAAAATATACCAATAAATTCAATGCAGCTATAACAACTACATTGATTGTGTCCCTGGGTACATATCCTCTCAACATCAGTAAAATGTCTTTGAAAACAGTAAAATTCAGTTATTGTTGGACGTTGCAGAAACAGGGTGCCAGAAGTGTCTTTCCAAAATCAAAGCTTGCCGGCAACAAACCATGTATGATAGCAGGTGATTCCTGCATTGTGTTTCCAAGCCAGAATGGTATGATGCACAGTTTTAGGGGAGGTCTATGAGTTTGCTTGCCTGAAGCAGCAGAACTCTGCTACACCTTTTTGCAGCACCCTGGTTAATTTCACAGAAGACAAGAGTCAGGTGGTGACACCAGGGGGCAGCGCAGAACACCCCATTGATTAAATTTAAATCTGACTGTATTTGTGTAAAAAAAAAAGTGAAAATTGCCTCTTGGTGTGCAAGTCTCGTGAGGAGGGCGAGAAACCAAACACTTAAGAGAAAGCAAGCGCTGCAGCTCTGGCTAATTACACGTGCTTATCTTTCAGTTCAAAATCCAGCCTGTCAGCGCTGCTTCCGAATATAAACCCGTTTACTGCGAGGTGTTTGAAACAGGAAACTGAAAGCGCTCCGCGTTTGGAGAAAGCCTACAAATTACAGGGCCGCGCTCCCACAGTCGGAGTAAAACAGGATAATCAGGCAGAGGCACCCGGGGAGATCCCGATATGCTGGAGCGGGGCTGTGGCGTGGAGCAGCATGACTCTATTTCAGCCCAACGTTGTGAGCAGCTGCATCTGTTCCCCCGCAGTAAAAACAACCCTTTTTTTCCACTGTGAAAAAGGCCGCAGCCAAATCACACGGTCCCACCCGGGTTAAGGCTCCGCTCGGGCACCTGTTTTAGTGAGAGGTGTCATCTGCGCGCGAGAGATACTGTACGTCTTTCAGTGACACCGCAGAGAAAGCCCTGCATGCAAACTGTCCTTTTGTGCAATTTTACCATTTTTAGCAGTTACAGCTGCAATGAAAAGAGCTATACATGAGCATCATTTACAGTAACCCACATGAATTGTATGTTGAATTCCAGGAATCAAGTATGCCTCCCTCTGCAGAAAAGATGAGAGAAAAGGCTATTTTTTCCTCCATCGGCTTTTTGTAGGGCCCTTACACAATCCTTCTGCTTTATCACACACCTTTCAACACTAAGAAACCTTGTTCCTGTCTGATAGGGGGCCAAAGGTCAAAATGGATGTGCAGAGATGATACTGAAGTCTGCTTGTCCAAGATTATTGCCCGGATGCTGCCTGCTTTGACCCCACTCTGAAGCCAAAAGAGCTTCAAAATACAAAATATCAGCTGTCATTAAATGTGGACCCAGCCCCTGTCACCTATTCTTAAACAGCAATGAATAAATAATCAGACACAGTGAGGCCCCTGCAGCAGTCCTGTACATACACTGCTCTGTTTTTATGTTTTGGGGGAAACAGACAGCTTTAATATTACCGTTATGCTATTATTTCCCAAACCCAATCCTCATACCGACTACGCAGGCCGGTTCCTCTTCTAGCCAAGCTTTTAATTAGGCCTGATTGAGCTGTTAATGGGGTTCTAATCAGGGTTTGATGTTTCAGCCGTTATCTTTTGTGATTGAAACGTGTTGTTGGTGGTTTGTTGAGCTTCTAAAAGATAATGAATGTTGTTTTTCACCATTCATCACAATTTGTTCGTTTGTGCCCTTAGTATTCCCAATTAGAATCCAGCTTAATTCACTAAGCTTAATTACTTCAATTAATTACCAGGTTCTAGGCCCTACAATATTAACAAAATATGCTGAGGAAACCCCTTTGCTTTTATCTTTTAATTAGCACCACCGCATCACCAACAACCCATTTCTATAGCAAAAGACTGCTGCAGTTTTCTGTTAAGGAGTCAAATCTTGATCGCCATTCAATTATTGGCTTAATCAAATATCTGACACAAATCTCCATCCCCACTCCAATCCCACACAAAGTGCTCACTCTGGACCCCTTCACAGCATCAGAGCACCAGCCATAGGCCAACTGCTCCAGAGGCACAATGGATCACATTACAAAGCGTACACAGCTGAACACTGAAACTCAGCTAGAGGTAAATGTAAGCTCATATCCAACATCAAATTAACATAAAATTAGTACTTTTTTTTGGGGTGGGGGGGATTCAGCAAGTGGTGAGACTCAGCAAGGAGGTGGTGTGATTTCTGCCTCTTTAAATCAGTGCCTGCTGCTTAATTTTCCGCGCGTGTCTGTCAGAGCTAGACAGCCCAGAGGCATGACTCATCAGCCAGTCAGCAGCTCTGGGGACAGCCGGCGACGCCCTTTCCGCACCTGATGCTAACGCTCGGAGAGAGGGGGGGGGCATCGCCTTGCCGAAACTACACCGTCCCCGCCTCGTCCCGCCAGGAGCGCGAGGATGAGCGGGAGATAAGTCACACTCCCCTGCAATTCTGTCACAAACATCGCCTCCGTCCCGCCGCCCAGAGAAAGCCGCTTTAAGCCTTAATTGCGTGACAATAAAGCGGTCCCGGCGAGCTGACAGCAGCGACGGCGGCGCTAAGCAGAGCGGGACTCCGCTTACATTTCTACGCCACCAGCCGCCTAACCAAGGAATCCGGCTTATTGCCGGCCCTCTGCACAGTCTGCACACACGCCTTAAGCGCTTCAAAAGCACGACCCATTTAGCAGTCTTGCTGCGCCAGAGCGTTTCTCCCAAAAAAAGAGGCAACAAAGTGGCTCGGCGGGGTTTGGCGTCTGTAATGTGTCCATCAGCCGGGGGTTCATTGTTTTGGCCCGTTCCAGCCTGAGCTCCTGGAAGAAAGCCTTTGCTCGGAATCAGCGTCCCTGAAACAGCAAAAGGTGAGGCGAACCGGTGCCAGCTCTCCTGATTCTTATTCACCGCTAAAGCAGGGCTATTACTCACCCAGACAAGCTTCTGCTCGTTTGCACCAGCAGACTCACACAATTACTGCAAGGGAAATATTCCTTCCACTTTTTCTCTTATCATAACATTGTGTGTGTGTGTGTGCAGCAGTACAGTGCTTTGCTGATATGCAATAAAAGAACAAAAGTAAATTTAAGATTTGTAACTGATTACAGTCAAATGGGCAGAAAGATGGCTGTTTTAAAGGTAAGTGTAAAAGTTTAAAAGACACAGGCAACATTTTTGTTGCAAGTGTTTATTTAACCTGTTGGTAGGGTAAAAAATGCAGCCAGTGTTTGTGTGTTTTAAGGTGGGTGGGACTGTGTGTTTGGGGGACTGTGGACAACTGGATGGGATTTTTGATGCTCCTGCTAAAATTTTGCTTAGGGCACCAATAATTCTGGGACCAGCCCTGATCGGGGTGAGTCACAGTTCCCCTGTGTCAGGCACACTCTTTGGTGTGATGAATTACATGATGTAGGAGCATCAGAAACTCTTACGGGTAGCTTAGGTAGTTTTCATTCTGCAGTTAATGATAATGGAAATTAAAATACAGCCTGTGCTACATTATAATAAATTTAATAAGAATATTTCCCTTTTGTTCCTTAACACAGTAGGTTACCTTACACACAGAAATAATAGTTTGTTACAGGAGCAAGTCAGAATGAATATAAGCAGGTTGTAATACGTGTGTGTTTACACAGTACATTGTGGCAGTCAGGCAGGCAGTTGGGGTGTGGCTGAAATGCTGCCATCTTCTGGCCATGTGTGTCAGTTCCTTTTTCTGGGGGAGTGACTGCCATCTGGGGCCAGCTAACAATCAATCACACTGGCATAAAAAGAGCCCTCTGCTTGTACTGTGAAAGCCCATGAAGCTGCAGACAAGCCAGGTTAAAGAGTTGGATTTTGGGGTCAAAGAGTAGTTTCCCTAAAGCTGAAGGTTCATTTAAAGTCTGCTACACAGTTATTTACTTATGGATTATTTTACCTGATTTAGTATTGATATTGAGTTTTTAGTTTCCTTTTAGCCTTTTGCGGTTTAATTAATGCATTTTTGTTGCTTTTACACTGCGTGGCTGACTTTTGGTTACACTTCTCCACATAACACACCGATACCCACCCTGGGATGTGTTACAACAGACACAAGGGGATATGTAGCCATGTGCAAAAAGAAACTCAGTATACACGTGTGTACAATCCTATCAGGCTTAGTAGTCACACCAGAGTCAGTGTATCCTTGGTTGAGTTACTGTGTCAGTTTTTTTTTCCCCAAATAAATGTGATTATGGCAATTCCTCTCTCATAACATCTTTAATTACAGAATCCTGCTCCTCTGAAGCCACAGGAAGTGGAACACTAAGCAAATTCCCACAGGAATGCCTATGAACAACATCATCTCCTCGACCTTCTGGCTCAGTAGGTCACTGGCAGTCATACTCTCATTGGGAATAATCCCAGGTTTTCAGTTACACCTCCTCCACATTATGCTTTAGCAAGTTTAATATCAGGTCTAATACCGGTCTCAGGCAGATAGGATCTACAGAAAACACTCACTGAAATCAATTCTGCTCTGGATGGAAATCACTGTTGTTTTTCTGAGGCTTCCAAGTCGTAGGTGGCTAAATGCTAATCTTGTTTACATCATACTTCATACTTTCTGGTTTTCAGGGTGCCAGAACTCTACCGGAGCCATCATTGATCTGTGCGAGACTCGGTATGCATTTACTAGTGGCAGTATTTAATAGGCAGAACACCACACTCTGTTTTGCGGAGGTGAGGTTTCATCCAGCGCGGTGGGAGTCATCCAGCGCTTTGGAATATTAAACGTGCTCGGCAGGCTCTGGACTTCACTCACCATTAACCCTTTTGTGAAACATTCTGCACGGCCAACTGAACGCTGCCTTGGAGCAAATATGGGGAATGGTCTGAGCATGCCCATACATTTTTGAAGTCAACACTCAAAGGCCATGGCCACAATGGATGCCCTGCATACTAGAATGAATACACGTGCTACTTTTGAGCCAAACATGGCAGCACATTTAGAATGAGTGTGCATAGACTTTAATTTTGTATTGTATTTTGATACAAAATTCAAAGTTTGTATATAATTCATTTAAGCCATAATGAACTATTTTGGGCATCCAATTATCACAGCATGCACAACTCTTAACAGTATGTAACAGTGTTGCTCAGATTTGGCACACTAACAGCTCATAGTCCATAGCTGTGAGCAAAAGGCTTTTTGTTACCATACTGTAGGCATCACGTTTTCCAGTTATATTATGTATGGCAAACATATGATAATCTTCTCAAAGAGATATCACCTGTTCAATCATTTCTGTAAATCTTGCAGAGAATCATTACTTAACCTGGCTTTGATATGCTTATGATGAACAGTCTCTCATGTGCTTTAATTTATCTTAAGATGTCAGTTGCCTAACCTTTAAACTCCACACTGACAATGGCATTACCTTCAAATCTTGCATTTAAGGTCATAACACATCATGAATTATGCTGGGAGGTTTGTGTCTTACAGCATTACAGTTTTGTATGAGAAAACCTTTAAGTGACTTTAACGAACAGCTGGAAAACAGAATCCTGTACATGCTTAACATGATTTAATGAGAAGCTCAAAATAAGCATTGCTAACGCTGACAGTCAAATTGTCACTCACAGTTCACAACAAGTTACAGAACATGTGCTTTAATTGTATGAATGGATATCTGAGATGAGCAATTCAGCAACTGTGTAGGCCCAAGCTAAGCATAATGGAGGCAGAAGCTAGGCATACTGCAGTAATTGTACTCCATATCTTTACAGCTACTCATTATATGGCGCTGACAATTGTATAAAACATGATAATGCAATATTAACTCGCCTCTGAAAAGAGGAAGATAATGGGAGCCCCTGTAAGGGTTACAGTGAAAGCTGGTGAGATGCTTTCCCTGACTATGCCCAAATCTGAACTGCATAACTGCGTTTTAAACTCCTCTTAGTGCCTGACCCTGCAGGAGAGAGACGCTGTGTACACTACAGGAGGGAGAGGAAAATAGCCCGAAGCTGCAGAGATTTTCAGCCACCTCCCCTCAGTAGAAGTAGGGCTTCAAAACGAAGATAATTTTAAGTACAGGGATGATATCAGCTCACTGAAATTGCTGCTGGAGAAGCCAGGCTCTGGTTTCCTTTCATTAGATGCACGCGGATGTGTCTCATTCATAATAATTCCCCTCGGACGATGATTGACAGGGGAATTCCTTTAATATATTAATCATATGTTCGGGTGCAGGTGAAAGCGTTGTCTTTTAGCCAGTCACCTGCGCACTTTCATTGTGTACAATCACCTGCTATCCCGACCTTTTGGATCCCTCATGCAATCATAAACAGCCTGTCATGTTCTACAGCATCTCTGATCTGCTGTAGGCATTTGGAGGACTGCGCAAGACTGAAGAAATTTTAGCACCTATACGCCTCAATATCCACGATTCCTCCATGCAGGGAGCCAGCTGAGGTGACTTCCAATTTAAAGTATGTGTAATAGCCTATATCTGTGACTGCACTGAAAGGCTGGCCCCATCTCTGCTGTCTCATGAGATGCCTATTCAAAATATGCAGTCGTTTCATTTTAAAACAGAATTATCCATTTGCTTAGATAAACTCATCTCTATGAGCATCAGAGAACATGTCAGTATGATGGATATGACTTGGCACTGACCCGGAAATCTTGATATGAGATTACCAAGTGGAATTTAAGCATTTTCCCCTTTTTCCCTAAGGCTACTTACACTCAAACATGAGGATTTACGCTTTATTCACATAGTAAGAGAGCGAAATGCATCTAAAAGATTAGAACATTTTGGCAGACAGCATGCCTGGCAAAATTTACAGTATATACTTAAACTCTAAATCTAAATTAATAATTATTATTGGTAGTAAAGAGCTCAGCTGTCTGGTTAATCTAATGATCTACCTACTGCGTTATTGGTATGTAGGTTAATATAGAACAGAAAAAGACCTAGGTGTCAGACATGTTATTGAAACCATTTGCACTGCTTGTGTTTTCAGATCAAATTTCAGGTCAGATTTCAACAGTATAGCTTACACAATAAAATAAGACAGTTCTTTTCCTCATGCTTCCTTGTGCCAAAATATGATGCTAATAATAATAACACCACAATAACTCCAGCGTAGTGTCCTCTCCCATCGTTAGAGATGAAACTCAGACGGATGATGCACACCGTTGTTTACTGGTCTATGCGATGCCCAATACATGGACACGGCTCATATTTGTCTTTGTTAGCTTTGCTGCTGACATCTCTCCTCTCCAAATCATGTAGCCTTGCAATGTGCTTTCCGATGGGGACGGAGATATTATTTAGACAGGTGCAAGTCAGGATTGAATAAGTCACCAGAGAAAACTTGAAAAAAATGGATTTCAACAGCCCACTGAAGCCAGAAAGTTTTTGCTATTATTTATTTATTGTTTTTTTATACTACCTCTCTAAATACTGACAATTGACACAAGTGCAGACCTTCAAACAGTGCTGGTAACCATGGAAACCCAAAGCGCCCCACAGTATTTTTTCCTTTTTTCCCCAGCTGTCAAGGAGGTGGAGGTTTTAATACGAGAAGATAACTGATTAAAAAAAAAAAAAAAAAAAAAAAAACAGAAAAATGTATGTGTGTGTATATATATCACACACATGTATATAAACAGGGAGCAGACAAAATACTAAAGGACTTGTATGAATGTCGATACTAATTACCAATATGTTTCTGCTATAAAGGATGTTTTGATATTTAAAGATGCGAGTTTCTAAAGCTGTAAGCAAGGCTGTAAGTATGTAACAAATTGTAAGTCTGTCACAGAAATACCCACAGAATAGGGGAACAGTGTCAAATCATGAGGGCAAACACCAAATTAAAAAGAAACTGCATCTGGAAAGAGGAACAGTGGTCACAAGTGAAAGCTTACCAACTGGGATAGACAGACACTTAAGAGGATAGTTCCTGAGAAAAAAAAAAAAAAAAAAAAGTCTCTAAAAACAGATAGGAATCTACATCTGTGACCCAGTCTCAAAAAACCTTGCTGCCTTGAGCTTCACAAAGCTGATGTTTATGGTGGGGCTGCCATTCAGCAAGAATGACTTAAAGGTCAGGTGAATGAAACATCACTATTGGGTTTATGTTTGACGTCTGGACTGGGCGATAAATAGTGCCTCCGCAATGGAGAATGAAGTGATAAATAAAACACAAGGCTTCAGTTTTACCTCAGAAGGAGACAGATGTCCTTGCGTGATGTTCTACCTGCTGGGGCCTCACCCAGGCTTCTTTTCCTAGTGCACACTGGCATGTCGGATGCCTCATGCAAACAATCTATTCTATTGTACTGTACCCCACAGATGGAAATGGGAATGAAGCTTTGTTCAGGAGTCTCCAAGGCAACCTGTTTTGGCAGCATCAGTCCAGGGCAGTGAAATTCTCCTGGAGAGGCGTGTTCTTGAGAAGGCTTGCCCTTGCTTACTCCATCCACTGATAACGTGAATGTGTAGGGGGTATCTGTGTATATATATATATATGCACAGTATATAACTAAGTCATTGTACATGTGTATGCGTGTACACACACACACACACACACACACACACACCACAGGGAGGGAGGGGAGAGAGAGAGAGAAGAATGTTTGCCATCTGCCAAGTTATGGGTGGATGGGGCATAGCATACCTCATACTTAAAGTATCAAGAGCTGCATTATTATATATTACATGTACATGTAAAACGAGTGACATGTGATGTAATAATGCTAAAATCAGTAGAGGAAAAGTTCTATGTTATCTGTTCAGATGCAACAACGCTAATGCGTTAAGATACACACAGATCCATGCAGAGATGGGGACACAGTGCTTGAGGAAATTCTGTCTGTTGGACGTGAGGTTAAACCGAGGTCCTGAATCTCTGTGGTTCTTTGAGGTTCTGTCAGCACGCACTGGAAAGAACAGAAGGTTTCCAGGTGTCCTGGCCAGATTCACCGTCAAGCATTTTTATATCTGGCCATCCAATAATCCCCATCTGATTTGTGTGAATATTTCCCCTCCCTGTCCATCTCAGCCAATGTAAGCCGAGCACAGTGTGATGTCCAGCGGTGGTTCTGCGGATGGGTCGAGGTTGAGGCGAATCCCCCCCCCCCCTTTAGAGTGAAGTGCACAGAGGTCATTGAAAAACACTACACAAATTAAATCCACTGTTATCATCACATTTTGTGCAGTCAGTCACAGATTTTATTGTTTCGTGCTTTAGGTACTGAGACGGTATTTATCCTCCTCCAACTTAATAAGAGTGCGTCCCAATGTAACCTTCACGCCACCTAGACTTCTAACCTCCAGCTAATTCCGAGCCGCTGCGGGTGACTTAAATTTCCCTTCCCTAATCCGGGCAGCCTCGAGGGTGGTCTCAGCTTGCCCTAGTTAATGTTAACATCCTCTAATCTCCATGACTTCAGCCAGCCCATTCAGGTCCCTTACTCAATTTCCTCACCGCAGTGCTGGGGATAGATTTCAATTTGTAGATACCCAGTTGTTTAAAGTGGACCGCTAGATTTTCTTCCAAGGACAAGCAATTAGTTTTGCACTAACTCACCTGAAACAAACAAAGAAAAAAAAACACATTGTTTTCCTTCTTTACCCTGGAGAGTAAGTATATCCTCAAGAATCTCTTGTTCGGGGCTGCACATCTTCTGTACTGGGAGTGCGAATGGATTTCTGCATTATCCCTAAAAGTAAAAGCTAATCTGACACTGACATCTCTTTGAAGCTAAAACGAACACAGAGGATGGATTATTCATGTTTGTATAGCCGGTGGTGAAAACATAATTGAAAGGTAAACAAAAAGAGTCCTGCTGCACCCAGAAGTGGATTGTTAAAAATGGTCAGGCATTCATATTCAGAGCCGTATCAATGTCTGTGATTGATTCAGCCACGATGAGGTCAGTGCTTTTCTGTGCTTTCACTGCTCTAAGAGGCAACTTTCAGTCCCCCACACCCACCCCCCACTTACAGGATTGGTCTTATATGACTTGTAATGAAATATGTTTTTTCCTTTGATATCTGATCCTCTCCATTATTTAAAAATATGTTTGGACATAACATGGTATTAAGTGCCAGTCCTGTCAATATCGCTCATGGGTTTAATATATATACATATTCTTACATGCATTTAAGACAATAGATGCATTAACACAAATAGGTCAGTATTTTTTTTTTTTCCATCCAAATGTCAGTGGTCCCACTTTGCCCCCTAGTGGTGCATCTGTTTCAAGCAACACTGAAGACTTTACAATTTACAACTACCAAAGTATAAGCATCATTAGAACAAAATGCACTCTTTTCAGGTATATTGCTCAAATGCAACAAGGAAAAAACATGGGTGCACTTGCAGAAAGTCTACACTGATATAAACCAATTGTCACTTATCCTCAGGGCAGCATATTTTCTTTTTTTTTGTTCACCAGATTCTCTTATCCAGGTCATCTTACATGACATATTATCCATTTACACTACTGAGTGCTTGTGGGTGTATCAAGGGTATTGCAGGCAGTGAACAAAGGTACATGCTGAACTTTAAAAATGAAACTTGCAGACTGTTACACTGCTGTACTTGCTGTGCCATTTAAATAACGTTACAGGATCAAACACAAAGGCTGCTAAATGCTGCCAAATTCTGGACAGGTGACAGCATTACAGCGCAATGCGCCAGGACCTGGCCTGCTGGCTTTGTGACATTCACCCCAGCCCTCTTCAGGATAAGTGGCAGAAATGCACAAAGCCGCCGCAGCGCTATAAAAGGCCAGGTGTCTGTACTGGAGTGCATCATTACTTCCACTCAGTTCATGTAGAACCGGCCAATTATCACGCCTTACTGCCCTGAAGGCTGAGGCAGACACTGGCATTCATTGGCCAGTTTCACCGGGAGGAGAAATCCCACTGCAGAAAACGATTACCACGGAGGAGTTCTGCGACTTCTGCCAGCAGGTTAAAAAAATAATGGGAGATATTTATGGGAGTAAGGAACACTTATCTATAATTAATGCTCAGAATCTATCAGCGCACATCTGTTCCAATTATGGAGGAGGTTTATGAACTAGTGGATCGTCAGAAAACAACATCTGTTGGAGACAGACCACTCCTCGACGAGAGCTCCCAATTCTTTAATCACGATGCAGAGGAATTCAGCCTGCTCCTTTCCTCAGCTTTACTGTCGATACACCACAGTCTCCAAACCAGAAACTACATTAACATTTTGATGATCCTTTACTTTTAATACGGACTGCATCACTGTCAAAGCCCATGGCACCAATTAAGTCTATTGGCCAAAATCTGTGCGTGTGTTACTTGTCTCTTTGGTCATTGTTATAAATAATTGCATGCATTCAATTGTTCCTTGTATTCCTTGTATTGCTAATCTCATGTGCCTTTTAATTATTTTATGTCTTGCAAACATTTACCTACCCATATGTTATTTCCAAGTAGTGCTTGGCACAAAAGGCACAACCAAAGCATAGACACTATATACAGTATCTCTTCTTTTGCTTCTCTGTTAATTGCTGTGGATTTACAAAACAGTTTTGAAACAGAAGGGGTGGGGTGGTGTGTGTGTGTGTGTGTGTGTGTGTGTGTGTGTGTGTGTGTGTGTGAGAGAAGATGCACATTAAAAACATTTCAAAAGGGTCTGAGATCTGGAGCATCACATGACAGTTCTTTGTTATAGAAAGTGTAGGTAAAGCAAGCTATTCTCAAGTGATATACATGTTTATATTTAACCCAGACAGGCCACTGCAGGCCGAAGTTTCAGCCCGCTTGCAGCATCCCCCTGACTTTATACTGCAGGTCATGTCATTTAAATCAGGTGTGAAGCAACCAGGCAATCACAGCTGTTCATTCTCACTCATGGTGACTCTCAGTGACACTGTAGTAGTAGATACTCTTGTAGCGGCAGCTTTATGAACACTTGGGTACCCTCTGAGGCAATATTCATACATAAATATTAAAAACCACAATAGTTCTCTACTGAGAGCAAGGGGCATTAAAAGGAAGCTCATCTTGGTAAAAATGAGCTCGGCACAATCACGGTGTGACCAAATGTTTCCAGGTTTGAGCCTCGGGCGGGGATCCGACTGCATTTTTACAATAGTGAACTGCGGGTCGATAAATCCTTGTTTTCTCGAGATGGCCCGTGGTGCCACTGAAAGACCTCCAGTTGTGACCAATGAGCTGGCAGAACACACATCGACCCTGCCCAGTGATGGACAGGCAGAAGCCCTGAGCATCTACGCAGACCTCAGAGGGATTAAACTGTTCAACCAAGTGGGAAGCCAGTCTGCTGAATACTTCATCACTCAACTGCCCAGCTTACCGAGTGCTTAGTGAATGTCTAAGCATGTGAACTGCCAACAGGTAGGCTGTCCAGCCATCAGGCGCACCTCACATGAAGTTCTCTGCTATCAAAATAACTGTCAGCCTGTGCTTTGTTGTCAGTTGCACTTAAGCATGAGATAATGAGTTGAAATCACACTTCACACATCTCCTAGGGTTTCAGGATACTATACAACTTTCCATGTGTACTTCCCATGGAACCATTTTGGTAAAGTATCACTTGTTTAGACCCACTCTCAAGCCTGTGTCATAATTTAATTTGCCTTTGTATGCATGTTGGAGCTGGTAATTTATGTTTTAAGCTACTTCCTAATTTCAAAGATATTGGCAAAACAAAATGTTTTGCCAACTCTCCAAATGACTTTCAGTGTATGTATGCAAGGGAATGGGCGTGTTCCCTTACTTGCTGTACATTTGTATTAATTACCACATCCTGGTGGTGGCACATCTGTACTGTCACCCAGATAAATATCCAGTAACACCAGCTGCACTTACATGTGGTGCCTTACTGCTTTCTCATGCCATTCAAACCACCTCTTCTTTTCACAGGCACCTAAGGACTCTGTGCTGTAATGAAGGTTGTTATTTTTGTGTGTAATAATATTCAGATTCCTTGAAGCAAAGGAAAATTATGCAAATCAGAACTTCCAGAACCTTCTATCCCCACAACCCACCTCTTACTGTGAGGTAGCCTCACAAATATTCAAATGGAATAAAATGTGGGTCAAGATAACAGTATGTGCATCTCTGTTGCAAGTAAAGTGCTTAGTTTGAATAGTGTGTGTTTAAGGGGTGTAACGCATTTTTCACACGGTTTTTGATGACCTCACTTCAACCCTGACCCACTAGTGAGTCCCAGCTCACAGCTGAACTAAGAGACAGATATGACATCTGGATGGGTGTGTATGCTTGATCAAAGTGGTAATCTCGGTTTACCACAGAGTTATTCTGCCTCTGGCTGAATCAGGTCAGACATGCAGGAACCTGGTGGTTTCCTCTGGTTCAGAGGATTGCACTGTACAAAAATGCACTTTCTGAAACCAGTGAAGTTGGAATGAAAAGAAAACAGATTATATATATAAAATCAGACAGGTTGGTGGGCAGACACCACTTATATGTTTTTGCAGGGGCATTTTTCAGTTTGCTAACAAAAATAAACAAAAAAAAAAAGAAAACAGAAAGAGTTGGATCCTGTTCTGAAGTAGCACAGCCAGCAATGCAAAACTGCAGCACACCCTGCTGCAATAAGCTTTTCAACAGGACATTTCCTATATGTATAGATCAATCAGCCATTTTCTTCTCTAGAAACCTGCAACAGGGCTATTATTCTTTATCCTCATTCATTTCATAATGACCAGGCTTCTCAACAAATAATTTGTCAGTTGTTTACAGAAAGAACCATCTATTTCTTTTATTTTGGAGCTTATGTGGGGCAGTGGATTGAATGCATTGCTGAATTGATGAATTTCTAACCTGAATGATGTGGGTTCAACTCCGATCAGCTCCTCAAACTGGCAGTATGAGTCAGAGCTGCATATGAGCAAGAGCTGTCTCTGTACTGACATCCCCATTTTGCATACAGTAGATTTATGCCTGCATCTATCCAGCTGCAATGAGCTTCCACTTTAAGTAAAACATTTAAGACGGGTAAGATAAGGCTTTTTCCCAAAAAATCTGCATATTTTCTAGACAAACGCAAAACATTGCATTGAAGGAAAAAAAAAGGCTCATATGAAAACACAACGTGGAGAGACTGAGCAGAGGCCCTGGAGACGATGTGGAAGAGGTCAGATTCCACTGCATTGACTGAACTGGGACAGGGACTAAAACAAAGGAGAAACATTTCAAAATATATTCATTAGTCTCAGCTGAAGACACTGGCTTTAGCCCAAAATAAATGCGTTTCATGTACAAATACAGTGAGGAAAGGGGTGGGCAGCCACCAAAATCTGAGTAGAACCAGTTTATTTCATCATGTATATGTTGTTCGATCTTGTTTTCTATATGTTATTTTTTTGCAGCATTAGCACCATACTATGGACATGAAATGAATCTCCACTCAATCTAGACCAGCCTGACGGCCTCAGAATAGAGAAGCTGCCAGTGGCTGGAGTGGTTTTTTCTCCTTCTGCTAGTGGAAGCATTTCAAAGCAGATTTTTCTCCCTCCTCTCTGAATCCAAAGCCCTGTTTATGTGATTTTGTGGGTCAGGAAATCTCTACCATAAGAGTCCCCTGGGGGTAGTGATGTTCTCCCCGTTTCCCTGTTCCCAGGTAGGGGTCCTTTCAAAGCCTCTTTTTTTAAAGAAAGCTGAGGGACTCAGAGAGGCAGGGTGCCTATGGAAACAATCCTGAACGCCACCCCCCCAACCCCTTTCAACCCCCCTGTGACAGATTGATACTCTGAAAGATCACACTGAATGCTCAATGTAGGGAGGGAATTTCAGATGCATTCATTTTTTATTATACTTTAGACTTCAGAGTGGACTGCAGTATCACCAGCTGACAAATGATAAGATATTAGTTCATTCTTTTTATTTTATTTTTTTGAAGCCCAGCATTTTTGACATGGTAGCATATTCTTTGAAAAATAAATAAATATACGTTTTATTTTCATATGTGAAAACAGCAAAATACTTCAGGCTGTAGAGAGTTAAGAAACTCAAGTGTGGTGTTTCTAAAAATACCGTCAGGAAAGAAATGGAGGGTACTGAGATATAGGAAACAGGTTTGTTCCTCAGACGGTATCTCTCTGTAAGTATTCTGTTTTGGCGGCCAGCATTTTATATTAATAAAAGCATTGTGACAGAAAGTAAATGGAGTTTGTTACTGTAGGTGACAGCGTGAGGTGACCTTATCAAACAGTCATAAACTGAAAATGGGAAACAGGAATCAAGATACCAGCGGACAAGAAGCCACAGCTGCCTCAGTCTCGGCTGAGGAACTAAAGCACTATGCTGCAATAAAAAGGTATCTGATAAAAAAAAAAAAAAAATCAGAATAAGGTTTGGGGCTGGTGTGTGGCCACCTATACTTTAGATTTAGATTTAAATCGGTTTGTCCTACACCACCATCCTCAAACAATGACTGATTCCAAGGATCGCATCTTGTTTAGAATCAAGTCTTTGCCAGAGACATGCTCATGTGTTTAAGATATTGTATGCCAAAAAAAATACACTTACTTATATTTACTCTTAAATGTAAATAGCAAAACACACCAGAATAAACAAAATAACTGTACAGTCTAATGTAGGGGTCAAGCAAAGGGCTTGATGTAGAAATTTTCTCTGACAGTTATTCCACATATTAGTGTCTGCCCAAGCACCAGGGCAAAATCTTCCACAGCTAAAATCACTAAGGAAAGACAGGCAGCCTTTTAGCACCATCCTGTCAAGCACTAAACTCTCAAGTCAATCCTGTCTAAATCATCTCTTTAGAGCCTGGCTGCTATTCTGACTTGCACACATGCGGAGTGATTACAGCAAGAGTTTTGAAAATGAGCTATTGAGTTGCATGAGTGCTGCCATGCTGCATTGGATTCTGCATTCGGGTACAAAACGCCAGAGACCACTCAAATCTGGGTGTTCCTAATTGTCCCCAGCATTTTAAGGACATTGCATTTGACTCCATATTGATTTCCAGTTTATATATGTGCTCAACAATGGAATAGATAGCAAGTAGTCGATGATCATGTGAAATATGTGTTTGAATGTAACATTAGACGAGCATTAAGCAGCGTCTTTATTGATATATAGGTGATTGCAACTACTGATAATCTTACAGAAAACATCTATAGGTGCCCCTCAGTTATGTAACATCCACATCCAAGTGCAATTCTGCTAAAGGTCTCCAACATATGGAGAACTAGGACTACATCTTCTGCATTGGGACCGAAGCACAATTTGATGTTCAACCATTTTCACAGATATGTGCATTTTTCTTTTCAAAATGGATGAAATGTCTGAAGAGCAGAACCTTTCTGTGATACAAAGTAATAGCCACTGATTGTCTTTTATATTTTACTTTTCAATGTTTTCAGGGCTTTTTTTCTAAAGGAAATGTTAAGGTGTTTCTTTAGAAATAGTTGCCACTTAAGATTTGCCTTACTGTTTAAAATTTTAACCTTACATTATGTGAATTGCCTTTCCCAGGCCTACATTTTTGTACATTCAGAACATGTCCTACAGTAAATTGGAGAGGTAGCAATTCTTTGATCAAGGTGCAAGTTGATGAGGAACTTTCTGCAGGGCTAAATTCAAGACTGGGAAGGTATGATAACACCTTGTCCTTTGATGAGATTTGCAAATGGAAAACACACTGGATGGAAGAGCAGAGTTTTTTTTCTTTGATGGAAATTGCCAGTTCACGAGCGAAAATCATTCTGGGGAAAAGTTATTTTCTCATTTTTCATTACCTTTGCAAACTATTGTGACCATGATTGTAGATTTTCAGTCAGGCCACAGACTCTGAATTCTCCCAGGGTCCACTACCAATTTAACTCAAAAGTGATGTCACCTAGTTTAAGGGGAGGAAAAAAATCCATTGAAACAAAATGACCTATGCTTTAAAATAGGATTGTAATGTTCAGTGTTGGTTGGGCCTTTATTTGGTTGAATTGACTAGCAGTCTATCCAAATTGATTTTGAACTCCCCCAGCTCAATAAAGTATCATCATTCTTTTTTTTTTTTTGGATGAGGTCAAGGTAAGTTATTCATCATGATTCCTCATGGTCTCCACCAGGTGGTGTATGCTGAGGACTGTATACACAACTTGTGATATCTTTGTGATACACAATTTATGAGTGAGTATCTGTATCTCTTTGTATATCTAAAATTGTATAGCTTCCACTCACAAATAGTTTAACTCTGAGTATTACTGCACAGGTCGAAACTGGTAATAATACTACCTTAAGAAAACCAAGTTTCCGGTGGTTTCAGCTTATTGAATGTCACCTTTTTAGGTGTTGCTGACAAAGAAAAGGAAAGATTTTCTGTCTAGAACACATGGGGAAAGCTATATGACCATAGCAATGGTAACTTTTTACTTTGTAAAAGTCTCTCTCAAACTTTGTAGTGCAAGTTACAGAACTGGAACATAGTAAATTGTCACAGTAGAAGTATCCATCCAGATAGAGGTTCCATCAACACAAAAGAGACAAAAAGCTGCAGCATTTGACAGTGTAGGAGGCAACACCACATCAAATTACAACATTAATAATTTTGTAAAAAAAAATAAAACTCAAAAAAAAAAAAAAAAAAAACACAAAAAGAAAAAAGATTTCAGTCAACCTCAAAACCGGCCTTTTTCTGTGACACAAAGAGACATGCAAAATGTCTGCTCGTTTCATCCACCGACAGCAGAGAAGCCATACTCCTAAAATATTGCTTTTAACATCAGCATCCAGCCCTGCTACCACCACTAGCGCACAGAGGTTCTAGATTATTTATAGCAACGTCAGACCCTTATTCCCAGCACAGAATATCCCGGCTCAAAGCGAGGACTGGCTACGAGGTGCAATACCCTGGAGTTGATAAAGCGCTCGTGAAGGAGTTTCGCAGCAACACACAGACAGATGAGAGTGTTTCAATCTATTGCCTGTTGCTGAGGGCAGAGTCAGTTGTTACTACTTCAATTCCAAAACTTATGAACAAGCAGAGGAATGCTGTGTACTTCCATTGCTTTGTGAGGGGTGTGGGACCCAATCTTCACTGGTAATCATTGACTTGTGTCAGGCGGCAGCAAGGGGGCAGAGGGGGGGGATATAGCTCCAAAATTGGAATCTACAAAGTTCCAGATAGAAAGGAAGCACTAATCAAAGCAGCAAAGTTGCCCCTTTTCTCTCTTTCTCATTTTGTTTCCAACATAGCATCATACTGTGTATATGCTTTTCAAACAAAATGAAGAGAATACATATATGTTCCCACCATATCATTGTTTGTTGTTTTTATCATGTAAATTTATGTAACAGGACTTACTGGTATGCATACAGAGCTGGTTCCAGTCAGTGAAATGAACATCTTGACCTGAATTAATCTCAATATTTTGAGATTTTAATTGATGTCAATGTTTTGATGAGGGGAATGTTGGAGTAAGATACTGTATATTGTGCCCTGAGCAATTTTTTTATAAAACCCTAATTATCATACATGGCTATATTCACTGGCAAAACAAAATCTATGACTCATTATTTAGTAGATTCCCATAATTCCCTCTCATTACTGATAAAATGTGCCTTTGTTTTCTTTAACTGTGTTTACTTTGCTCCAGTACATGGTAATTTGGTGAGAAGTCTTCCTGGAAAGTGCGTGATGTGTGGGTCTGGGGGCAGAACGTCCAAGCCAGCTGAGTTGAATGGCCTGTTTTCATCATTAAGCTTCAACATCACATAGCAGAGCACACACTGTACAAGGAGGGGCCCACTCTCTCTGTGTACAACCTGTAATGCGGAAGAGGCTCATTCTCGCACAGTACGAGCTGTAAAGCCGAGCAGAGGCCCATTCTCTCACAGTACGAGCTGTAACATCGAGCAGAGGCCCATTCTCCCTCAGCAGAGCAGAGGCTGTAACAGCTGTAAAGCCGAGCAGAGGCCCATTTCTCTCACAGTACGAGCTGTAAAGCCGAGCAGAGGCCCATTCTCTCGCACAGTACGAGCTGTAACATCGAGCAGAGGCCCATTCTCCCTCACAGTACGAGCTGTAACATCGAGCAGAGGCCCATTCTCTCGCACAGTACGAGCTGTAAAGCCGAGCAGAGGCCCATTCTCTCACAGTGCGAGCTGTAAAGCCAAGCAGAGGCCCATTCTCCTCACAGTACGAGCTGTAACATCGAGCAGAGGCTCATTCTCTGTGGGCATGTGCCATCATTTCTAGAAATTCATCTCAGAAAAAGAAAAAAAAAAAAAAATTAAAAGCTGGACATGTGTGTGCTCAAACACAGGGCAGGAGGACTGGGACATTATTGTAAAATATAGTACATTGAAAAAAAAAGTCTTGCTGAAAAAGAATCATCAACAGGGAATAACTTGAGAGTGATGGGTAAATGCAGTTTTGGGATAGGTACACTAGCGCACTTTTTAAACAGGGAATGGTCTCCATGGGGGATTGTAGGAATCTTAGAAATTACTGCAGTGCATCATGAAATAGAATGCCAAATTTCCTTGGGAGGAAAAAAAGTATGACAATGACAAGCAGCAATTGAGAGCATAGTGATTTGATCACAAGGACATTCTATTGTGACAATTTTTTTTGTTCAAATATTCTGATGTCATCTACCAAAAGAAAAGCCCAGCCTTCCTAATAAAAATGGTAATTACCCTGAATTGTTAATATAGATGTTAGTGCAGTTGAAGTGATTTATGACTTACTACATAAAATTCTGGTCTGCAAATTATTAGGCTCCTTGGCATCATTACACGAAGCTTAACTGTGTCTGAGTTTGCCTCATGCCAAAAGAAGTCCTTATGGCCATTATATTTACCCTCAAAAACCCTCATTTTGGCAAGATCTTTGCATCTGTGATAATGCCCTCAGAACTGTCATAAATAGAGCCCCTGAACCCCTTCTTTTAAAAGGAAATATTATATTGCCACATTCTCAGAATTTTTTTAGTTATTGATGGTTAGACAGGAAAATGTCACAAATATAACACACTATGAGGTGAGTGCTCCATATCAGGTTCTGTAAGCATTAAGAGCAGACCCTTGATAAGAATGGTCTCAGAAGTGGAGCACAGCCACAGAAAACACAAAAGTATGCGTGAAAAAGGCAATAGGGATGGCAGATCCACCTTTTAGCCTTAACTCAGGTGAAGAAAAGTTGTGCCCTCAGAATGGGTCCCTCATCCCTTCTGATCTCAGACAATAACTTTGTATCAGGAGGAGAACCTCCATAGGCCTTCATCTTTCACCACAGCCCTATACCCTACATCTTGTTTCCGAGCAGACATTTGTGCTCCTAATTAAGACACAACAGAAACTATTTTGTACTGAATTGATTTTTGATAGGCTTTGTGAGGAAGGTAGCAGATGCTTCCCACAAAAAAGAAGGAGCAAAAATTCAAAAAGAAAATAACTAACCCACAGCCACCCTCTTCAAACAAAAATGAGATTACCTCCACCCACACACCTGTATTTAACTTGCCCTTAATTAGACAGGTGAGACTCATTAAACAATGGCTGGCTTACACAGACAAAAACAGTTACACATGGAAAATTAACAATGAAACAATTAACCAATTGGAATGCAGTTGAATGAAACAAGCTCAGTTATGGTGAGGCTGAAAGTTGCCCTTAATTTGACAGGTAAGTGTCATTAACCAATGGCTGGCTTATTTGAACAAAGACAATTACACATGGACAATTAAGAATGAAAGAATTAACAAGTTGGGATGGAGCTGTTAACAACATTGATAAACAGAGGAAATAACCTGAAGCAAGCACTTTCATATTCACATACTGCCCCCTTTAAATGTGGCACACCAACTTATTTTGTATAAAGTCATAGACATGTGTATCAGATGTATTACTTCTTGAATTTTTGACTATCCAGACTTTCTTTGCATCCTTAATGCACCGCACTGTTGTTGGCAAACCAGAAAAGTACACCAGGCACATGTCAAATCCAAACAACACACGTTGTTTGATTAGAAAGAAATCATTTTAAATTACCCTGCTTGGGTAGACGACCTTGGTGGCTGCTTAAATTCCTTCTTCCACTTAAACAGTGTCACATGAATAAATCCACCCAATCAAAGGCCATAAAATGTGTGTTCTTACCTGCAAGGAGAGAAAAGAAAAATCAGTTACCCACAAGTGTCAGCTGAGTTCAGAATGGTAAATGGTATTACCAGAATTTGAAGATTTAAAACCTTTTTACTCTGTGTCTGCCTTGGAAATGACTGTATGCTTAATACTACAAACAACAGATAAAAGTTATGTTAATATTTGTACCTTGACAATATTTACCTTGATAAAAACAAGGCTGTTATTTTTGAGGTACTGCTCCTGATGTGAACAGTATACATCTGTTAAAAATTTGGCTCATTTGTATAGGATGTAAAAAGTTAACCTGAAAACAGATCCATGTTTAAAGTGTTAATTGGAAAGCATTATGAGTCTCAGACTTGCATTTGTTTTACATCAGCCAGGCAGAATATTCTCCCAGCAGATGTCACTGTTTCTCCAGGAGAATGAACTGTGAATGAAAAAATCCCACTCTCTCAGCTAAAGGAACTAATGTGTACAACCCTCAGTCATTAACTCAGTGCAAAGCAATGGATAGAGACAAGCAATTTCTGCCCCACACCAGTTTAATAACCTTTCTGTCGACACTACACCACAGAACTCTGCATGCTCAGTCGACTGTACTCTACGCCTGCAGCTTGAATCTGACACGATTCCTACAAATGTTTAGATAGAAGTTGGAGCAAACCATAGCCTTCCCTGTAATAGTCTAATCACTGGTGTTCCTCTTAACTCTAAATGACTGAATGAGAGTAAGTGGTGTCTCTGTTTAAGAGACCCCAATGCTAGGACAGAATGCACAAACACAGGGCCAAGGACATCAATATCATGGTGAATTATACCAACACTTTACTCGTATTTAGATCTTTAAAGAAACCTCAAAATATGATCAGTTTAAAAGGCATCAATTTTAAAAAGCAAAGCATCACTATTCATTTCAGAGTAAATCATTCCAGTAAGAGTGATGTAGTGTATTGTTGCACCAGTTGTATCTGGAAACATTTGCAGAATCCTAGTCCTCTGGGAATGGTATTTTGGCAGGTGTCTTTGTCTTCTCTCTGGGTTCTTAGAAACCACTTGACACACGCAAAAGAAACTGTGCACAATCACTTTTACCTGTGTTACACCTCAATTATCTATGTGTTTTAATTACTAACATCATTGATCTTTATTTTTTCTTGGTGATCCACTTCCAACCAAAGGCTGACATTTCTCAATTGAACTGAGACAACAGAGGCTGTGATTAGACAAACATATACACAGCTCACAGATACTGGAGCCTGAAGCCTGTTAATTCATGCTGCTGTGGTCATTCATCTGTCGGGGTGGGGGAAAAGAAATGGTCAGACAGGAAAATTGCCATCAAAGGGCCAGCTTGGCAACTGTGCCAAGTGGAATCCCGCCCATATTACAAGATTCTGGACAAACTCAATCAATGTCTCTGAGGCCCTCAACAGCTGACAGTGGCAATGATGCCAGCTAATTAATTTATCTATAAGTAGATTCATTACCGTAAAAGGAAGTTTGCAACAAGCCACAATACCATCATTAATAGTGTTGCCTTAAAATTCCTCGAACGCTTGAGACAAGATGGTCACTACTACTGTTTCTCGCCACTTGACTGAGTGATTTGTTGTATAATTTATGAAAATGGTTCATCTTTGCCCCAGTATTTAATCTCAAATTATTTTCTAATCAATGAAGATCAATCCATATTGATTTGAAGAGTACTTGTGCCCCATTGATAGCATGAAGTAGCGCCCAATAATGTTTTCTGAAGTGTCTCTTGTGATTCATTGTTAACTATTTTAAAACTTTTTAATTAAGTACTTACTAGGAACTGTCATAGAACAGTGGGGCATAAACATGTTCAAACCTGTAGGTTGTTAAATGCCAATAACACAGACACTTTTATTATTGCTTAAATGAATATAAACATTAGATAATTCTCTAAACTGATCACAAAACCTAAATAGATCAACAAGTGTAAAGTAGCCGTGATAAAATTGATCAAGGTTGTTTCTGGAGTTTGAACTACCTCTGAGAACAACCTCGCAAATGAGACATATGTCCTCTCTTCCCACACCATCTCCTGCTGTATATTTAGATGCCGTTCCTCATTTCACAGATTAACGACTAGATCCCTTCTTATCTATACCAACCAGAATCATCCACATCATTATATAATTTTTTTCATTGAAAAATGATGAATGACATTCTGAGGGAAATTATAAATGCAACACCCTCATCAATCAAAGCTTTTGCAGTGGCAGTGTTGTACCTTTGAAATGTTCTCTTCTGTAGGGCAACTTGACCCGATTACGGCCACAAAAATGTGCATGTTTACTGTTTCCAATTTCAAACTTGTGCTTGGGAGAAATGTATGGTCTATACCATCTTACCCAGAATACACGACGCATGCTGTATCTTCGCTGCACTCATTTATTGTTCTGCCCGAGAGTCAAGAGCTGAGGCTGACATAATAGTTGTTTCCAGGTCTAAGATGTCTGAATAGTTGCCTGATGCTGTGTCCTGACCCTGGCAGGGATCACAGACAAATGACTTCCTGTGACACATTTCATTCCCCAGTAAGAACACTGTGTTTGTCTGTGTGACGTTTCACATACTGCTCAATTCAATACTCCGTCTGTGATGGAGAAATCGCCTAGGTTTATCTTCTAAAAGGAAAAAAGTAACAATTGATAAAACATGATTCTTGAAAGTAACGGTCTTGTAGGACCAGTGGGACTTGGTAAATAGAGGGGGGAATTAATAATTAAATAAGCGAGCAGCAGATGGCAAAGCCCAGATTGTGAGGCAGTATTTGAAATGACACTTGAATTGCTCATCAATCATGTGTCGATATTATCAACAGTCAGACTCCACAAAGGCCCACTGAGGGGGTGTCAGGCGTCTCCACCAGAGCGTTGCAGGGCAGAACACACACACAGAGCTGGTCTGGAGTCAGACCCGCTATCAAACGCACTGTTCTGCCCAAAGACCTTCAGGGAGGCTGGGGAGAAAATGCTCCATCAGTTCAGCTGGAATATGAAATGCCTGGGTCAGAACAGAGGATTCGCTGGCCTCTTTATGAGGAGATAATGAGTTACCCGGCACTGAAGTGACCACACAGAGCAGCATGGCGTAACACTGAGGGGAAGCCATAACCAAATACTCTGCAAGGAACACAGGACAGTAACACACTTATCTGTGACTATGAAGACAGGACTCATTATATTTTATTTAGAGAGATGATACTTATGTATTAGTGAAAGTACACATTTAGTGACACTATACACCAAACACTGCACAGCTGGTCTAAATAATAATTATAACAGTACACAAAAGTGTTTGTGTTTGGAATGTAATAACAGAAAGAGATACCCTATGAATCGAATATGAATGCAATCCTTGCCAAAATAATAAAATAATATCTTATATTTCTTACAAAAATATGTGCTTGTACATAACACAACATTCTGTGCTTCATTTTGACTTATCCAGGAATGTTGTTGTCTGCTCAACCACTCTCCATCATTGTACTGCCTGATGTAGGACGTTGTCTTGGCAACGGCTGAGCAGCAGTTGACTGCTGTAGGTGTTGACGGTTCCCGCCGCCGCTTTTGAGCAATGCATCTCATGTAAATGGCCGTGCGCCGCCGATCACTCAAGTTCAAGATGTATGTATCTGCTGGATCAAATAAATGTCTGCCCTTTCTAACATTTCCATGACAGATGTCAGCGGCAGTGAATGGGGAGTGATGGTATCTCGCTGGAAACCAAGGGGGGGGAGTTTCTGCTGTCCACGCTCCAACACTGCCATCTGCTGGCCACCTGGAGTGATCACAGGCTTCCTGTGTGGGCATCTTATGCCAGATGTGCCTGCAGAGAGATGGTTTACTAGATATTACCTGGGATAGGCCTGTGTGCTGCTAAAGAGGGCATTGTGTTTCCCATCTGATCAGTGTAATAATGGTTGTACAAAATAGATGTACAAAACCATGTACTCCAAATTCTCTAATTCAAACAATGAAAATGTGTGGATCTTAGTGCATTTCCCTCCTGATTCTGTATGATGGATTCATAACATTAAAACTAAAAAAAGATACTTTCTTTCACAGTACTGCCATTACTAATTAGATTATGAAGACTGACATCTTCAACGAAGTATTAATCAATGGCATATTGTACCATATTTATGTTATTTATTACAGCACACTCACAAACCTGACGGCAGTGACACATCAGGTAAGAACCTTCACTGGTGACATGCTATGTTGAGATGGGTTGTGCAGAATCTAACATTCTCCTCCCTTCAACACATGGATAAGTGATTGATGATGAGATTTTCATCATTACAGTACATTATTGGCATTTAGCAGATGCTCTTATTAAGAGCAACTTACATCAGTTATAGTTTTTTTTATAATGTTATCCATTTATACAGGTGGATATTTACTGAGGCAATGGTGGGTTTAAGTACCTTTTCCCAAGGGGACAGCGGTAGTGCACCAATGGATAATTAAACTGGCAACCTTTTGGTTACAAGTTCTGCTCTTTAACCATTCTGCTACACTCTTGCCCCAAATCACATTTGCTGTAATGAGTCAAAACAAAACAAACTCAAAGCACTGACATTTTTAGTTTGCATTGTTTTTTGCTTCTTACTTCTGCTTTGATTCTGATATAAATATATACCATGCTAAAAATTGAACTGATTTAGTAAAATAAGAGGAACTGTCTTAGACAATATAACACGAGAGCTAGCCTCACAACTTTCTGACACCCCCTCTCTAAGGAATTTAATCAAGACAGATTATTCACCCTTCTGTATGCCAGGATTTAATCTAACCAAAAGGTGATTTATCGTTAACTCTGAGGAGTACTTTTTTGTCACTGTTTTTTCAGTACTTATGTGATTAGGTCAATAACTTATTAAACAGCAATTCTTCTTGTCTCTAATTTAATTACTTTCCCATGAACATATGAAAGACTAACATGCAAACATGCTGCAGAACTGGGTATTTTTAGGCATTTTTATTTTTTCCTGAGGAGAAAATAGCTGCTTACATCACATATTGCCAGAAGACAGACGGATTCTTGTTAATGTGATGATATTCTGTAGTGATTGCAAGTTGTTCTTGAAAACAGTTATACTTAAGGTGCTGTGTCTGAATATATTATGTAAATGGCCCCCTTTCATTGCACGAGTTGTAATATGACTGTAATGAAACAGACTGGGATCCAAGTGCGGTTAACAGTTTAATGCCAGAATCCAAAAGGCGTGGTCAGGGACAAAACAGGTCGTTAACGGGAATCAGAGGAGCAACAAAACCAGAATCCTAAATCACACAAGCAAGGTCCAAAAAACAGGCGAGAGGTCAAAAACACAGTAACAACAAGATGGAGTGACAAAGAGTAGGCTCAGTAATGAAACAAAGAGTCAATACCTCACAACGAGGTAACAAAACTGAATCCTTATAAAGGCAGGGCTTGATTGGAATGAACCACAGGTGTGGTGGAGCCAGGCTGAGCGGGGCATGGCTGAGCTTGCTGAGCGGGGCGTGGCTGAGCTGGCTGACTGGGAGCGGGTGTGACAATGACAATGGATTGGACTCTTATTTGTGTTTATTGCTGAAAACATCCACATATGTGACAGTTGTGACAGGTTTTGTGCTGTTGAGAGTGAAAGGTAGAAATTGTTCGGACCAGTAATCCCTGTGTGATTTCATCAAATCAATTTCACCACTTTGCAACGTGTCACCTTCCCTATCAATAAATGCGGCTACTTTGTTTTCCCGAGCCGTTGGAATAATGGCACAAACCCAAAGGATGCGGATCAGGGTTATTGTTCTGACGTTCCTCCGGAGTGTTTTTTTATAAGACGATAAGTTAAAACAATACGGTGACAACATCCTATTGAGGAGGGCATTGTTAGCATGGAAATTGTTTTCACTAAGCAAGTCAAATTGAATTAATATCATCCTCGCTTTGCGCTGTTTATCCTGTTGGGTTTGACCTTGAAAGGCGTTCTGTCGCACTCAGTAGCATCACACCAGGATACACCTGAAAAGGATTTCAGCCTCCTCCATTTATAAAAGGAGAATGCCATTCTCCTTCTCCTCTTGCTCTTGGCCTACATTTCCAATCAGTGCACCTCTTTAACCCTTTGAGACATGCGCCCAAAGTCAACTGTACCATCCTGCATGACAGTTTATCTTGAACTTCACCTAACATGTTTAAGTTATTGTTTTTTTTTCTTTTCTTTTTTTTTTTTTACACTTTTCTTTGATCTCAGCAAGTGCTGAAATCATAACATTATGTAAGTAACAGACAGTTAGCACTTAATTATGTGCATAATAAACTGCAGTGTTGAAGAATGCCTCTGGCTATCCATTTACTGTATATATCAGACTATTTAAAAAAGCAATACAGTGCATTTAAATCCCTTGCTCAAGGGTACAGCAGCAGCGTTCCATCCAGGATTTTAGTTGCAAGTGCAAACTGTCTGTTGCTTGGCTCCCGTCGGTTTGTAGGCACCTGTGGTTTCAGGTATCTGCAGAAATCTTTAGCCCAAGAGTGGCTTGGGCTTGCTTCAGTTCAAGAAAGCGGAGGACAGCTTGACACAATAGCCACTAACGTTTAAGCACAATGCCTAGGCAACAGACCTCCCTCAGCCACGGGCAGCCAATTAGCTTTAAGGTATTGTTTTCCCTGCTCTCGCTTTGTGGAGCCCATCCCTAGGACATGCACATCTATGCCCTGCTGCTCTGATCCATGCAGTCAGGAGAGCAGGGGGACCGTGGCGACCACAGCTGTCTGTCAGTTTACATCCTCAGGTGAAAATGCGTTTACTCAATAGTCAGGCCAGTAAAAGGGAATCCTTGGGACAGGGGCCTGGAGCAGATACACAGAAACTTTGATACACATCAAAATATCATTGGCATATGTTCTGCACCAGTCTAAGAAGTTAGTTGTGTGTACACAACATACAGTACCAGTCAACAGTTTGGATACACCTACTCAGAGAAGGGTGTTTCTTTATTTTTACTATTTTCCACATTTCAGAATAATAGTAGACATCAAAACTATGAAATGACCCAAGTGGAATTATGCAGTGACCAAAAAAGTGTTCTAGTCAAGAGAGATTTTATTGTCAGCTCATCCACATACAAGTATACAGTAGGGTTGAAATACAGTTAAACAAATCAAAAGTAACTTATATTTTAGATTCTTCAAAGTAGCCTTTTTTTGGAAGGAAATTCATACATACCATCAGCTTCACTATTCATAGTTGTCTAAGAAAAAATTCAAGCATTTAAGCATAAGCCTTTCGATCAAAATGTCTTTGAATGTATGTGGCAGTGTAGCATAGCAAGCAATGAGGAGGACTCTTAACTGAATGGTTGCCAGCTCAATTCCTCACTGGGGCATTGCTGCAGTACCCTTGGGCAAGGTACTTAACCCACAAGTGCCCCAGTAAATATCCAGCTGTATAAATGGAAATGCAAATGTAAAAAAAAAACAACTGTAACTGATATAAGTCACTCTGGATAAGAGTGTCTGCTAAATGCCAATAATGTAATGTAATCTCAATGAGGTGTGTTCAAACATTGGACTGTACATCCTAGCAGAACCTCAGCAGTAGTTCTTACATGCAATGAGAAGTTTCTTCTATAGAAAGAGGCTGAAGGTTAAAATAAAGGTGAAGCAATGAAATGAGGTTTTCATGCAATTGTCAGACAAGATAAAGAAAAAAAGAAAATCATTTGTTTTCCATTTGTGTGTGTGTTTCGGAGGGAAGGGGGTGGTGGTGGTGGTGGTGGTGGTGGTGGTGGTGGGGGGGGGGGGGTCGTTGAGAGACACCCCTGTAATTTTATTCTCACTTGTGCTGACATCCGCGCATTTTCTGTGGATTCATTGCAGTAATGGGGTTACGGGTGGAGACTGGCAAGACGTGCAGATATACAGTAAAAATGGCCAAAACCCCTTTTCTATAATAGAATCATATTGCTGGAGGGCAGTGTTGAATGATTCCACTCAGGCGGACACAAGTTCAGATGTAAGACTTATCCATTTCATTCATGTGCTGTTGCTTTCTCCAGGCTAAAGAAAGTAGGCAATCTAATGCATGATCACTCACTTTTGACTTCATCTGACTACACGCCCGTAACGCCTCTGGTCATGTTGGGATTGCTTGCCGCTGTGATGCTATGCTTGTCATTCAGCGTGTGTATCGTGCTTTTGTTTCTCATGGGAATATTAGACATATTCAATTATGCATGTGTTAAACAGACTGCGCAATAATTAATACTACAGGTTTTAAATACTTGATACAGAGGCCTGTGCTGCTTATTACTGATTCTCAGTGTTCATGTTCAGGCGCCTGCCTCTGTGTGCGGGTCTGTTTCCACTGTGGTCTCACCACTGCTGCCGTTAGTGTTACCAAAGGCCATTCCGGCTCTATGTACAAGCCACCAGGGGTCCTATGACTCTGGTTCACATCTTTAATCCTGACCATTTATGGCTTTTTAACATATTTTTAAAGTAAAGACATCAGTGAAAGACCATGAGGACCTCTGCTTTTTGGTTTGCACTAAGTGAAGCTTTGCTTCTGCTTCACCTTTAATCACCAGTAAAAAGAACACGTGGCATCTTTCCCCGAGTGATGGACGCACGCAATTTGGTACGCCTTCTGCACCTGCAAACCCACAGCCTGGTGCGCGCCATACCTATCAGTTGATTGAGCCTCAAGGATCATCTCCCAAATACAATTAGAGGGGCGCGCGCAATCAAGAGATTCTACCAAATGTAAATTTTGGGAAGCTGTTTTTTTTCTTTCTCTCCCACTCCCTCTCTCTGTCTTTTCTTTATTTCAGCGCGACAGGCAGTTCTCAGATCTGTGGTGCAATCTTTGTGTCATTCACTCCTGATTGTTGCCTGTTTTTAGATCAGTGTGCGATTAATTACCCAGCCCACAGCTGCGGATACGTTGAATGCTCGTCGTTAAAGTCCGGCTAAAATTGCCAAAGGAGCAGTAAATTTGCAGTCTCTGATTGTCGGCACTGTTTTCCCAGTTCAAAAAAAAAAAAAAATGCTTTTCCAGTTTATACCAATGACAATTCTCATGCACGTATAAAGTTACATTTTTAAATCTTATCTCATGTGCCTGATGGGATTGTAGGAATGTGCGCCTCAGATTACAATGCCATCATTCAGGCTATCTATGTTTACAGGGTATCTACAGATAAATTCAGTAATTTGGAAGGTGTCTGTAAATTTGAGTAGCTTGTCTTTGTTCCTCTGGGGAACAGTGAACTAATTATGTGTGTGTTAAGCAGATTGCAATCAAGCTCATTATTGCTACAGGTTTAAATGCTACAAAGCAAAGTGTTTGAGAGCATGTGAAAATCAAATAGTTACTCATTGATTGGAAAGCAATATAATATAGCCATTTAACCTAACTTGCCAGGTTGCATATGTATGTGTATTATATAACACATGACTCTGTAGCATAAGTGATTCCTAAAAATGCTATATGCCCTCTGATGTACAAAAATAAAGAGTTTTGAATTTCAAATTTCAAAACATTTGAAATTTTAAAGAGGCCTCAGCGAAGCACATCTTTCGTGCCATTGAATTTTTATGTCTCTTCTTGGCCCCTGTGTTACACATCAGTAAAACAATGCGCTGCGAATGGTGCTCTGATTAACGTTGCGACGCTCCTGAACATCTCGCTCTCAGTGGTGACGCTCGTCGCGCCGTGTGCTCGTGCGAGCGCGCCTCAGTGAACACAGTAGGAAACGTGTTACATGCGCCTGCACAGTCTCTCCCTGCAGTCCTTGGTACACAAAGAGACATGCTGGCTCTCCGGTCGCCTTTTTAAAAAACACGGAGCAAACATGAGACCATGCAGTCCCTACTTATCAGCTCACATGTGATTGATTCACTCATTAATCATAGCTGTGACTCTGTAGATTTGTAAGTTAAATAAATCAAATCCAACCCAGCACTTTTACTATACTGCAACTATAAATTTTATTGTTATATTTGGAATGTATGTAATGATGAAGAGATGGCCAAGAGATGCAGATGACTGACTGTAAAGACATTTGCAGACTATTGTATGGCTGCATTCAGAGATTGAAACTTGCCATTTGTTGTGAATTAGTGCTCTTGCTTAAGTGACAATGCCACCACAAATATTTAACAATGTAAAGCAATTAACAAAGACAAACACTTTTGTGGGGCAAGTGAAGACTCTTCCTTCATAGATGCATATACAACTGTCTAAAACTTGGTGACTGAGCAAATTTAGTCCTGGATTTGTAAACATTTACCTTTAAATTATGACTGAACTCAATCAACTCTTGTCCAACAAATGCTGGTGGAATCCAGGCCTTAGGCTGACAGATAAGTGCAAGACTGTAGTTTGTTAACACAACATGTCTGTGATTGTTTAATTCAATGAACTATGTGAGTGAAGTAAAAAAAAAGTAACAATCAAAGTAAAGACATGTTAATTGAGTGCAATTGTTACTTCTATGTGTAAGTAAGGCTGCGTATAATTTAGATCAGGCAGGACAAGGACCTGTTCTTGTCATTTTCAGTTAACCCTAGTTAACCCTCAATTTACTAAATGAGGCAGCAGAAAAAAAGTATATTCCATTTCAAACCTCCGCTATCTGCCACTGGCTATTTAGACCAGCTCCTTTTGATATCTGACTTCATACGTTTTGAAGACTGTTAAAATGTCAGGGAGGAAATGTCATGGAAGAAAAATAAAGTGCTTTTAGACTTATGAAATAAAGCAATAGACAGGTTATCCCTGCACAAAGCACAAGGCTTGAAGCAGACTGAAGACAAAATGTTCATTGCCAGGATACTGTTAGATGACCCAAACTCAGAATGCAACATTGGCATGAAGCCTCATGTCCGAACTATGAAAATGAGAAGAGAGACAAAGGAAGCCATTGTTCAGAATCTTCAAAATGCTTTTCATTGAAGCATTTTTCAGATGAATTTGATCTCTGTTGTCTGCCGGAACACAACCATCCTTCAGACTAAACATATTTATGTATGTAATATAATATATCTATATATAATGTATCTGTATAGTGAATTTAAGTGTGGTTTGTCTGCTGTCTCTGTCTGTGAAAAGGAAATAACGACTGGAAATGTAATGACTGGATCTGGATAAAACCTGGTGACATAGGGACAAAATGGTTCTATTTTAGAGTTGGTATGACAACTGTGCATGTTGGAAAATCTACAGAATATATTGTACAGAGTGGTATGCTAGTTGTTTCTGTATAGCTATATAAAATACATCCACCTTACTACTGGTAAGAGGTGCCTCCACACTTCTTATGCCTTGAATATTGATTGGAACCTGTATCCATATTCATGAATTCAGTCATACAGCAGATGTGCTTACAACAATATTTGTGTTTCACTGAAAAGCTAAATGTAGATAGTGGCTAAAACCCTCATTATGCCTGGTTTAAATACAGCAGCACAACACAAAAACAGCTACTGCATGTCATTTCTTACTGTCTGAAATAACACTTCAAACATCTAGCATTACTATGAATACAAGCATTCCCAGATTCTATATCAGGGGATTAGATTGCATGAAAATGTATGTGTGTGTGTGTGTGTGTGTGTGTGTGTGTGTGTGTGTGTGTGTGTGTGTGTGTAATTAAATAAAGTTTAAGAGGTTAGGTAGCCAGCATTAACTTGCTTACACTGTGGATGACAGGGCTGGACTTTTAGTTGTTAGCTAAATGTGAGCAATCAGATAACTACAGTTGCATAAATTAGCAAACTGATTTAATATTACTGATGCTAGCTAGCACATGCAAAAAAAACCACAAAAAACCACAAAACTAGTTCTGTTCAATCAGACTTTTTTGCTTAAATGTAAGCAATTCATACACATATAGCTAGACACTTTAAACTTCCTTAGTTACATTATCTTGTCATATATCTCAGTTGGATCGACAACAGAATGCCTTTCTGTATGCAGAGACATGCTGTGTTGTTCTTGCATGGGTGCATTCACTAGTTATGGGAGGGTCAGTCTCAATATTTAAATCAGTGTTGAGCCTTTCAAAGCAGAGGCAAAAGGTTCGAGCGCTCAAACAAAGCATGTTCATGGCATCATTATGCATTTCCTTCTGACTGTGGCTTTGCCGTATTTTAATGCTAGGATTTGAGAGTGTTTTATGACTGAATAAAGCCAATGGACTGTACTGCTGTGATACTTTTAATCAGTTTAAATGGAGCTGGTGATACATTTAAACTCATCTCCCCTGCAGTGACCGTACCCCTTTTCACAGATGCAGGTGCTCATAGAGCTCACTGTCTTGAAGTACCATGAAGTTGTGTGTTTACGACAATGTTTCGTTTTTTTTTTCCACAAGAAGGTCCAGTTACATGCTAAGACAGTCTTTGCAGTAATTATTCTGGAAAAAAAAACTACTTCTATACTTGCTGCACCAGCTGAAGAAGTTCAACCTGCCATAGGAATTGCTGGTTCAGTTCTACAATGCAATCATCGAGACTGTCCTCACCACCCCTATAATGGTCTGGCTTGGCTCTGCCACCAAACAAGACATCAACAGACGACAGCACACCATCAGGACTGCAGAAAAGATCATTGGAGTTAACCTCCCCACACTCCGAGACCTTTTCACCACCAGAGCCAGGAAACAAGCAGGCAAAATCATTGCTGACCCCTCACATCCTGGCCACAACATATTTTAACTCCTTCCCTCCGGCAGGCACTTCAGATCACTACCCAAAAAGCAAGCTGACACTGGAATAGCTTCTTCCCACATGTCATCACACTCATGAACTGTTAAACTAGCGACGTTTCAACTGTATCTCTGTCATTGCTAGTTTACAGTGCAATAGCTGTAAAACTGTAGCTGTACACATCCATAGCCTGCACTCAGGTACACTTTATCTCACGCTCCTTGTGCAATATGTGTATATAACACAGTGCAATAGCTGTCTATAACTAATAGTTGTACAGACCCAAAGCCTGCACTCATGTATGCTTTAACTTATTGTGCAGTATCTGTTAACGTATTGTACAGTAGCTGTACATATTTATTTTTATATACCTTGTTCATTCCATCCTTATTCCATGTATATATCCTGCACTACTGTCGTTGTTTGTTGTATCACTACTGTTTGGTATTTGTTGTTGTCACCTCGACATTGTATGAAAGCACTATGAGAGACACTGGAACCAGTGTCCAATATAATTTGGCCAATATAGTCTGATTCTGATTCTGATTCTGAGAAACAAAAACATCACTTTCAGATAGATGCCAAATGCACCATCATCAACTTTGTTTTTCACCTTGTACCGTAAAAGTTAAATACCCAACATTACTAAACGCATTCATTTTGCGGTGAAGTCGCGTCATGGGTAAGAAGGTTACCTAAGATGCACATAAGCAGTATGAATATAAACTGCCCATGTAGGTTTTCACTTTCAGATGATAAAGTGTATCATCTGAATAATTGATGTGCTTCTAATTTAAGAGAAATGACCACTGATGTTAATTGTAAAGTATCTTCATTATTATAATTATTTATACTCTAATATCAGTGATAGTGCTAATGAGCAGTAAGTTAGGCAAATTACTTTGAGAATCTATTGATTGGATCAAGGTACTTCCAGTGCTTACAGCACTCACAAACATTCTCAAACCCACATTATGTTTCATTGACTGTGGAGTGTTCCATTCATACTGCAGTGACACCAGAGGCCGACATATGTGATGTCATGAAACAGCCAAGGACGATCTTCTCGTTAGTCTACTGTTTCATTGACACTGCAGTGGAACCGGAAGTCACTGAAAGCGTTGTGACACAGCCAAGATTCGTTAGTACTGTTTCGTGCCCAGGAACCAGAAGATCCAAAGTGTCAAAGACACAGCCATGGTTTGTCAGTAGTGTTCCACTGACACAGCTTTGGGACTAGAAATTCAAAATTCTCATGACACAGTCAAGGTTCGTTAGTATTGTTTCATGCCCAGGCATTGGAAGTTTCAAACTGTCCTGAAACAGGCAAATGAGTCTGCTCATTAGTCTGCTGTTTCACTGACACAGCTGTGTGACCAGAAGTACAAAAGTGTCATGGCACAACCAAAGACAGGTCTGCTTGTTATTTAACCTAGCCAACTGTGTCATTAGTACTGCAGTGAGACACTTATTAACATCTACACCAAGTTCTAACATGTTTTGCTGCTGTTAAAGTTTAATTTAGCAATAATTCATTATTTGCATTTAATGAAGTTAGCATGAACATCATTAGCCTACCATGCATTAAAATAGTAAACTAATAATGATGATGTAAAAACAGCTATGCTCGTTATAATTTGTATGCTGCACTCAGCTTCGATTATAACTTTTTTCTTCATATTGAAACATGTTCAACTTGAATCATAAGTGCAGTGTATCAGCATTGTACCTTAATTATTATCCAATGTTTTACAAGGACATTACATTTACATTTAGGTCATTTGGCAGATGCTTTCATCCAAAGCAGCTTACAAGTGAGGAACAGCAAGCAAGTTACAGTAGTGTAGAAGACCTTAGAGTAAGCTTTAAGTGCAACCTAAAACAACTAAACTCAACTAAGTAAGTCAAGGAAAGTAGAAAACAAAGATAAACAAGGTGAAAACAAACAAATAGTTGTAGGAGCACAAATATATGTAGGAATATATCTCTCTACAATAGTAAAGATTGCATTTATTGAGTGAAGACATGCTCTACCTCACAGGTTTCACAGACTGACAGTGCCGAATGCCTGTGGTTTTATGACAGAGACGGCTAGTTTCTCTGACTTCATATACTAGTAGATGTTAGTGTGGTGTGGAAGGTTCCAACAGCTCAACACAGTGGATCTGTTTTGAGACAATTCAAACGGTTCATTGTTTCTAAAAGGTCAGTTTTCCCCATCACTGGTATTCACCGCTGAATCGAGTGAGACAAGCAGTATTGACCCGTTTAACTTTAAATGTACATACCGCCACCTATTGGGATGGAGTGTGGATTGCAGCAAACTCTTTTAAAATCCTTCTAGGTTCTAAAATGATAATTCCATTTTTAAATAAACGAGGATAAATGGCATCTTTGTTAAAGGGTCTTTGTTAAATGTCTCCCTGCCCCCCTCTTTCTGTGCCCTTGCTTTGTATGCTGCCAGTGACATAGCTCATAGATGCTGGGCAGAGCTTTTCAGTGGTGTAGTTTAGTAATGTAGAATTTTACTCTAAACTTAGCTCTGAAAGGGTTCTGTCTCATTGTTCTGTGGAGTGGGGACAGCACAGTCTGTGTACTTACATGCACTTCCACTCATTGCTCAAGGATTACCGCGATTCATTTCACACAATGAAGTTGTAAACTGTCCAGAGCAATTCACACATTTTTAAACACTTCAATTTATGGTGATGAAGTGAAATTCCATTCTGATGAACAGCATTGCTGGTGCACGGGGAAGAGATTTAGAGAGAAAGAGAGAGATATACCGACTGCTATTATACTCTATATGTTGTCCTGTTACAGATGTCACAGCCCGATATTCAAATGATATCTTTCTTAATTTCAGTCTGAGTGCATGGCAGGTTAATTGAGTGAATTTGCTTCTTACTGTCGGCCTGTTCAAAACAGACTTCTGGAATTCATTATGCTCTCAGCCCTGAATGTGGTGTCCTCTTTTTTTTTTTTCAAAGAGATAATTAATAGTGTAACTTTGAAGCAAATGAGATAGGAATGTGGAGCACTGCATGCGGTTCAGCTTGGATGCCCTGATAGCGTAATGAAGTTTGCAGTCCTGAAAGCAACAGACGATGCAATCTGAAGCCAGTCCCTTAAATATCTGTGATAGGATATCCTTTATCATCAAGCATGCTATACTTCCTCACTAACACACAACATCAGCCTGATATATAGCCTACTTCTGTTACTGGCATTCATACAAACATAACTTCTTAATGTGTTACTGCACAATTGCTCCTTGGATGTAGACAACCAAGGTTAAACATCAGTATGTTAATTAACCAAGGCAATCATAGAGGATGGAAATATAATTACTTGTTTGGATGCTTCTGTGTTTATAACCTTCTTCAGCCATTAGCCTACATGGGGTATGATCATTTTAAAATAACCATTAGATTTCAGATAATGAGAGTCATAAATCATTTTATTTTGTATCTGACTGATGCTAATCCTTCTCAGAAAGCAGAGGGAAATGGAAACTCAATGCCATCTTCCAAAGGATCCACTTTCACGATTTTTTGAGGTCGATTCAAATCTTGTCAGCCATGAAGTGGGAGGAGAGTGTGAGCAGCATTGCTTAAATCCCTGCTCAGTGTCTGTGGAATGTTCTGATATCTGGCATTTCAATGCAGACACGATAAAACGTTTTTTTTTCTCTCTCTCTCTTTCTCTCATAAAATTTCTATTGAATGCTTCTTAAATTTCGCTTCAGATCACGGGTGGGCGATCGGGGAGGGGAGGGGAGGGGAGGGAAGGCGGGGGAAGGCGGTGCTCAGGGGTGTTAATTGAAGTCGGTTTTCATTCATCTCGAGTTCTGAATACTGTAGCATAATTGAAGACTTTGCTAAATGGGGAGACACGTTGTCTGCTGCGCTGCATGTTGATCACCAGCTGCTTGATTGATACGGCTGACATTTGCAGGGCGGCGGCCCTGTGTGACCCGGGTTACAGACCACCGCCGTCCTCACTCCTGCGTTGACGCATCTCTCCCTCCGCCCGAGAGGCGTGAGATAACAACACGTCAAAATTTATCCAGATGACCCTCTGTTCCAAACCCTACAAAGTATATATTGAAAACATGAATGGTCATGGACAAGGGTCTCAGGGTTGCTTGACCACAGACAAAAGCACCTTTCAAAAAAAAAAAAAAACAAACAAGCTATGTTTGCTGGAGGTCCTAAACTTTCATCTGTAAAAATCTGCCAAACAATTCCAGCAGTTTTAGTAACTATTAAACATGATGTCACATCTGCACTGACATATAACATACTGTACGCTCTACCACAAGCCAGACGTCTATGAAAATGTGAGCGCAGTGGGCAAAAGGACACTGAATCACATCTCTATTCAAACAGGTTCAGCTTTATCTGTGATTAGCAGGGGAATATCCACAGGCACTGAATTTATTAGATCCTGGCAAGCGTGGATGTGTTAAGATCTTGTTTTAATTGAATGTGCTCCTCCAAGAGACACAGCACATTAATATCTTAAACTCTTTACAATGCATGGGTTGAATTGCTCTCCGGTGCCGTGCCTGGTCCCCTTGTTCTCTGATTTCTATTCCTCCGCTGTCAAGCAGTCCTGACTAAAATGCCTTTAACACGGATGGGAGAAACAGGAGTCAGAGTGGGGATGGATTTGCTTGTGATGCTGACAGTCAGTCTGCAGGAGCTTCGGTCACTTTGCTTTGAGATTGTGGCTGTACAGCCCTCTCTGATCTCTTTTCATGTCATGCGCTGATTCAGGAATGAAGACGGTTTGTGTCACAGTCAACCTTCAGTAATCATGCTGCCTGAGTTGATGGCAAATACAGCGCTCTTGCTTTTAGTTTTTTTTTTCCTGCAATCACCCTCTAGACTGCAGTTGGTAAATATTTTCATTGCACTTCACCTCCAGGGTGGCTTGACCTAATCGTGCGCATACCATTGAACAGCACAGTTCTGTCGCTGTTTGTTTTTTTTCCCATTATACTTCATTAAACTGCACCACATTGCATTAACCTGCCTTGTGACTTTGGGCCGTTGCTGGAGGAATGGAATACCTCACTTGCTTAGTTATGTCATTAACAGTGTAACACCAGTGTGCATTGTGCTTGGATCGAGCTGCAGTTGTTAAATATTGCCATTGCACCTTACCTCTAGGATAGCTTGACCTAACAGTTCTCTTCCCATTGAACAGCACAGTTCTGTAACTTATTGCTTCATTAAACCGCACTGCACTGCGCTAACCTGCAGCATGGCTTTGGACTGTTGATGAGGGAGTAGAATACCCCATTTTCTTAGTTTTGTCATTAACAGGTGCACAACGCTGTGCTTGTATTGAGTAAACCGAAGGAACAGTTGTCACTGATAAACCTAACCCTAACCCTAAAGGAGCAGTGGAGCCTCAAACTGCTGTTGCTGACACTGCCACCCACTGGCAATACCACAGTGTTGTGTGCTGAGACAAGGGCGTCTCTCCTCTCCCACGCCCATGACAGGGTTAACAGTGCTCCAGTCTCCACGACACGCCGGCTGCCATCTTCAGCTAAATAGATGACAACGCTGATGTCCCTCTAAGGAAGCTTATCCCCACTCGTGCCCACACGCCAGCACCCTGCCGCAAACAGAGCCGCCTGGGACTGACAGATCGGAAGAAAGGGTCCTGGCCGATATTGTGCCGGGAGAGATCGGCAAAGCCCTCATAACCGCCACGGCCTCCCTGCTGATATCTTCCATCACTGCACGATACAACCGATAATCCTATGAACTGCTGCCGAACCTCCCCCACCCCCACCGCCACCACCCGGAACCTTAAGAAGTGCCAAGAAAAATAATCTCTCCCACAAAATCTTTACTCAGATTGACAACAGGCATTTTAAATGTAATTTGGTTTATCGTGTTGCTTTTTTTGGAGGGTTGATTAACATCTGCAAATGTTGACTTCTCTCGGATAATTAAACATGAATGAGCCGCCGTTTGACGGAGCAGTTAGAACATAAATCAAAGATAATTTGTCTTCTGAAGTGAAAACAAGTTATTAGGGATGTTCCGTAGTCACAGAACTTGTGAAACTTTGAAGGTTGGCTTAATGTAATCTATAACAGTTCATCTGGGGTTTTCAGTGCCAGACAATAACAGATCATCTCACTGATTTGATTCTAAAAACACATTTTGCTGCTATATGTTTGATATACTACTGACAGATCCTCCCTTGCATCCCATCTGGTGTAGGCTGTTGTAGGCTTCAAAGGAGAAGATTTTGGATGCCATGTGTCAGTACCCTGCTCTTGAACGCTAGTTGTCTGTTGCAGGCAATGTGTTCATTTTCAAAAATAAATAAATAAATACATTTTAGTGTCTGTCTGAACACTGTGTGCCAAAATAAAAAAATTTCCCGTCAGCCCATAAGAGGAGAATTGCTTTTTATTTGTTAATGAATAATTCAGCTTCTACCAACGCGAAGGCCCCGGTTATCTGCACTCTGGTTTCACACATTGTTCGCGGTCAAGACGCAGTGGAACCAATTGTAGCAGCAGATTGTATCGTATAACATTTAACAGATGAAGTTCCTCTCTGTGCAGCCCACTCTAACGCTATGCGAGAGATTACTGTTGCATGCCAGGCTTGGGGATATCTATTTTATTTTGAGAATGTATAAAAATAATAATAAAAATAAATAAATAATGCATTGCCATGACCAACACAATCCATTTTCATTGTAAAATGTAAATAGAAAGGCAGTCAGTATAATCACTGTGCTGTTTTGGCTATAACCTTGGGCAATGAATACAGGCAAGTTTTTTTTTTTCTTTTTTGGAGTCTTGCATATTTTTAACATCAATCCTGATAACAAAAATGCAGTGGGAAAAAATGGATAAAAACTGAAAAAAATACAATCTGGCAGGGGAGGGGTTAGTCTTTGAAACAGATATTTGAGATCCACCTTGGATCCACCCCACCTGGCTTAGTATCTTACATTGTTATAACAAAAATGACATCACACCAATGGTCATGATTTTAGAGGTCATGTGACCTGTTTCCAAAAGACATACATAGAAATGATTAAATTGTAAGTGTATCACAGTGCAAAGTACCCATTCTAAGGTAATGATGCTTGACATTGGATTCAATGGGAGAGCGAAAATAAAATTAAAAACAGTGCAGCTCATTTAAATACTATAGTGGTAAAATGGGAGCTTGCATGACTTCTGCAGTTGTATGCATTTTGATTTAAAACAACAAATGCTCTCCTCTGAACAAAACTCTGCAACAGTCTACATCTGTTAACAAAGAAATGCTTAACATTTAAAGTTGAGGGCTGTCCTGAAACAGGCTGTTTTGGATAATATTAAACAGGCTCTGCAAATGTGACAGGCATATGAATAATATTTAAATAATTCAGTAACATAAACACTTGGGCTAGAAACATAATTCAGCAGGAGATTTATAAGCAAAACTCAACACTTTTCTTTACTTATTCTCCATGACACCTTCCAAACAGCTTGAAGGAGAAACACTACTTTGTCTCTAATCCACTTTGGCTTTGAATCCTCTATGCTCCGCTCTGCATTAATGCAGAGGCTTCAGCCATGCACAGCACAGCCTATAGTGTCCTTAATGAACACAGAGGCATTACCCTTGTGTCTGGACGCAGACGGAAGGCATTGCCAGGACCGGTTGTTCAGTGCTGTACGAGGAGACACGGCGCTTCTGCAGCTACTATCTGGAGATGCTGTCAAGTGTGAATTGTCACTCTGCAATTTCAGCACAAATCAGAATGTTGTCAAGCATGGCATGAGAGTAAGGCCACTGCCATTTTATTTATTTATTTTCGGCCGGGAATAAGAAGCTTAACCTTGCCTCACAAAAAAACAGCATCTGTTTATCAGGAATAAAGTATCAGGTATGTTATGCTCCAAGGCCAGGAGCGATAAACCTGAGGTGACAAGTTATACTTTTTTTCAGTCATCTCAATTTGTGACTCACACTTGGATTGAATGCTACAGCTGTCTAGTTTGGAGTGACTGAGCCATGTCATTCCTAAGAAGCTTTGTGACAAGAAAAAGACTTTTTAAAGGGAATTTTTACAGGCAAATATGATGCCATTTAAACAAAATAAAATATAATAATAATAATAACAAAACATTATTATTATTATTATTATTATTATTATTAGTATTATTATAACCAATGCTCTGATCTACATATGTGCTTCCTGATTTGAAATAGCCTACAAAAACATAGACTGCTGACCTCCAAAAGAAAGACTCTATATTCCCCACCAAAAGCAGACTGTATTTGGGTCCTTCCTCAGCCCATCCATGCTCATATTGGTATGCTAACCAAGCTGTAACCTTTATTTTTCTCCTGCAAATGAAATTAAATGTGAGGAGTTTGCCAATGCACCTGTCACAGGCTAGCAGGCACGTCCTAAGGATACGCAAATTACCACGATTAAAATGCAGGGCATGTTCAGACGGTGGCCGTGTCTGCGCCGGGCCTTTGAGTCTCGGGCCCCCAGCCTGTGCCAATAGCCCCAGTGAGGTCAGGCGGAGAGAGAGAGCGCAGATAACCTGGAGAGAAACCAGCTCCTGCTAATCCCATTTCCTGAGAGCTCTCTTCCCCTAGGAGGGCAGGGGGGCCGGGGGTGTGGGGGTGTCGGCCCGACCGGCAAAGCCCGAACCAGCTGGGCCTTCCTCTTCCTTTATCGAATGTGCCTCTCTGCACTTCACTTTATCGCACCCCTTCCAAAACACACGTTACGAAACAAGTGGAAAAAAAAGAGATTGAACAATGTTCTTTTCCTTTATCACTTTCGCTTGTTATAGTTTGTTTTCTGATTGGAGTAATTATTAATTGATTAACGATGAGGTGGTGAACCGTGAGTCCTGATCTTTTGGAACGAAAAGGGGGAGACAGACGCCAATACTCTCCAGATACCTTCTCAATAAAGCGGCAGGGTGTTTCTAAAGCAGCTGCCAATGTTAAGTAAGCGAAGGAAGTAAGTGAACCTGTGTGTTGAAACGCAATGGCCCCTCCCTGTCTGTCTCCTGGGCACAGTGCTCTGTACTGCCTCAACACATCATGCAGGACATGACAAAAAGTCTGCCATGCCAGGCCACATATAGCTGTCCTTTAAATGACTGACCCCTCCCCCCACCTTACACCAACGCATTCCTTTATTTGGTAAACAGGAGTGTACTTTTCAAGGCTGCACCCCCCCCCACAACACCATAATATGTTCTTGCGGTCATCTCATTTTACCCACCAGAGGGGAGTGGATATGATCAAAATCACCCAGGAGACAGGGAATGAGTTACCCGCCGTGGCAGAGTCCCGACTGAAGTGTGCCTGTAAATAAACTAAGCTGTTGTAAAGTGAGTGAAGGACTGGGAACAACAAACACAGCGGCGCCTCTTTTTTCTTCCTAATGTCTCGGATGACAGAACAGATGGTCGTGTTGTGAGGGCTGTGTGGCAAGGGAACGCTGTTGTTCTCCTCGCAGGCTGCTGACAGCAGGAAGGCACTAATGTGGAAGCTGAAGAGGGATTTCTCCTCCCCTCCTTTCCCCCCGTCTCCTTTCCCGGGCCAAACGCCTGAGTCATGCCTCAGTGTTAAAACACCGCGCCGAGCCAAGCTGTTGTGATCGCTACCTGTTGTTGCAAACGGTACCTGGGATGGCTCCCTGGAAAAAAAAACACGAAACCCAGAGAAAGGTTTTGGTTGGTTGTACTAAGCAAATATCTGATGCCTTTGTAAGGGCGTGTGCTGGTTATGTCCAACTATATACTTTCCCTGGGTTTACATCTTAGATGCTTTTCTCTTTACGACTGAAGATAAGGCCATATAAACGAATTAATTTAATTACTTTTTTTTAAACAGAGGTAAGTGAATGAAAAAAAGAAAAAGTGGGGCCCCCTGTAAAAACACCAGTTGAGATGGTTTTCCATAAATCGTAGAGAGGGGATAAAATTCACTTTCTAACCTAACCTCATTGTCCAAGGCACCATGAAAGCTCTGATGCAGGCTAATAACAAATGTAATAGATATAGATAGATATAGATATATGAATGAGATATGTAGATATAATTATCTAATTTGTTTTCCATTTTAAAAGAAATGTATCAATTTGAATTAAAAATAACTTTATAATGTTTTACCAACTTATTACTTAAATGAATAGTGAATAGTGAAATATTATATGAATGTAATATACAGTACACATTGTAGAAGAAAGAGGGAAATGCAGAAAGAGGGACAGGCTAGCTATAATTCAAGCGAGGTGTGCCAAATAAATGCACTGAAAAAGTGTATTTCAGGCAAATAGTATCCCGTCTATACAGAAATGGTTCCAGCATAAGAGGGATTGTTTAATTCACAGCCCTAAGGTCCCTGCAGTTCATTTCAGGTGTGCTCCCTTGACTACATCTGTCTCTTCTGCCTCTTGCAGGCAAGGGACAACGTCATTGTGAAACTCCCGATCAGCATGTAGTTTCCTCTTTGTGCCACTACCAGTGCCAGGCTTGCACTTCTCAGGGTGTGAGGGCAGATGGTGCTTAAGGTTTGTAAAGGCATTTCAAATTGGTGCTGTCTGTACAGCATCCAGTATCCACATAAAGTAAGTCATGAATCACAAATCACCATACAGTTGACACACATCCATCTCATCACTCATTTTGGCTTTGGTTTGGTTCTACGCAATGCTATCTGCTTGGGTTACATCTTTGCTAATCCACAGTCTAGTCCCTGGCCAGTGATTTGAGCCAATAACGCTGTTGTTTAAGGTATTTGGGTCTACTGTGAATTTGACAGATGTTAATAATGAGGTGCCCAACATTTAACCCGAACATTTACATGATAGCAACGCAGAACCAGAATCAGACTTCATTGGTCAAGTATGCTTTTACACATACAAGGAATTTGACTCCAATTCCAATGTGTCTCATAAGGCTTTCATACAGGGTGACAACAACAAATACCATCCAACAGTAGTGGTACAACAAACAATGACAGTAGTGCAGGATATATACTTGGAATAAGGATGGAATGCATGGGGTATATAAAAATAAATATGAACAGCTACTGTACAATAAGTTAACAGCTACTGCACAACAAGTTAAAGCATACATGAGTGCAGGTTGTGGGTCTGTAAAACAATTAGTTATAGATTATTATCTATAGACTATTAACTATTGCACTGTGTTATGTACACATATTGCACAAGGAGCATGAGATAAAGTGTACCTGAGTGCAAGCTATGGATATGTACAGCTATAGTTTTACAGCTATTCCACTGCGAGTCGCTAGTTTAACAGTTCATGATTGTGATGGCATGTGGGAAGAAGCTATTTTGGCGTCGGCTTGTTTTGGTGGGTAGTGATCTGAAGCGCCTGGGGGGGGGCGGAGTTCAAATACGTGCCTGTTTCCTGGCTCTGGTGGTGAAAAGGTCTCGGAGTGTGGGCAGGTTAACTCTGATGATCTGTTCTGCAGTCCGATGGTGTGCTGTCATCTGCTGGTGTCTTATTCGGTGGCAGAGCCAAACTCTCACCATAGGGAAAGAGTTGTGACTGTGAAACCATATGCACTCCAGGTGTGTCCATAAGCCAATCAGAGAACCAAAAATAGCTTCATACGGAGATGATTTGAAGCATGTTTTTCTTTGATTCTGGCACACAAATTCAGGAAATCCTCAAGGGAAAGCGGACAGTACCTTATGAGTATAGGTATGAAAAATAATTTATCATCTTGCATTTTTTTTCATCTTGCAATTTTCAAAAAAATCAAGATGAACATCTGTTAAGAAATTAATCCGTGATACTTTTCGGATGGCGTAAGCTGCAACCTGACAGAGAGAGCATATGTTAGGTACTAACACATGCATGTACTGTATGTGTCAGAGGACAGGGCATAAGCATCTGTATGCATGTGCATATGTGAACAATCCTACTCTAAATCAAATACAGAATAGATGTGGTTAGACCAGTCCATTGTCTCTCCCTTTTACATAGGGTTATGCCATGTCAGTAATGGGTCTCAATTAGAGTCAATGTTTGGAGATGGAGATTAAATGATCTCTTGCAGGGTAGTGTATAAATGTTATTAACTATCTAAGCAAACAGTGTGCTTCGGGATTTTATGCTAGCCAGCTCACCGGAAATAACTGCCAGTTTCAAAATTTTATACATACTGAGCTGAAAATATGTTCCCAAACTCAAATAGGGAGCTAATCTCATTTATCGTTCAAATTCTGGGGGACTACACTGGCATCATGAAGTCCAAAATTTTAAACATAATCTAATTAAACAAAACAGTTAAAGTTCCCTAATTTTTGTATATTTTCACTAAATCTACAGTGTACTTCTCTGCATCAAAAATCTCTGAGACTGCTGCAGAAGTGTCATACACAAAGCTAACATAAAGCATTCCAGGTCACTTTCTAGCTCAGCTCCTGTATAGCCTGTTCATTAGAATGACAATTATGATAATCATTACCATTTGAGAAACAAGTAGGAAGAGTTTGTAGAACTAGTGGAAACAGTTGCAGAAACAGTAATATCTTGTCAGACCCAAGTGCATATAATTTTTATCCTCAAAAGATGGCGGCCTGTGCCATCAATGCTGACTGTCAACCCCCAGTCCAGTTCAGTTTGTAAATAATGTAATGTAAAAATGCATGTAATGTAAATGGCCTGGTGGTGGTGCAGAATACCATGAAGGAGGCTAATGTGGGAAAGAAAGTCAAAGGTTCAGTGCTTCATGGATTCAAATAATGTGTAGTTTAATGAACATCAACATCCATAGTTATGACATATCATAACTATGGGACTGGTGGACAAAGTCATCATGATCACACATCACCCAGAGTTGCACATTATGAGTAAAATTTCTTCTGAGAGCTCATCGTATTCAGTTTTCAAGTAAAAAATATGTGTAGAATTGCTGTGGTCCATGTTTTTTGTTCTTTTTTTTTCAAAGCTGCCAACCAAAAGTGGCCACTATTGTTTGCACATGGTGATAACTTCAAAACCACAGAGACAGCTCTGTTAGTCTGACACCAGCTTTTGTTACTGAGAAAAAAACATATTTTCTGTATTGGCATCTCTATTAAGGCAAGAACAGGCAGAGAGATATGCTTGTATTTCTTCCAGTTCCACCTGCTACCCATGAGTGGTGGAGCAGTATTCCGCGAGGGCATTAATCTTAGGCATATAACTGACAAAGTGAGAGACAGAGAGATGCAGTTCTCTGCAGTGGTAGCCCAGATAAGCCATGATTTATTTGTTATCATAATTATATCCTAGTTTGAAACAGGTGTAGGGAAGGGTTTGCTCCACAGAAAGAACCGCCAACAGCGAAACGACAACCTCATTATCGTTTGACATTTACAGGATCAGACCCTTTTACTCGTTTCTACATGATTATAACCGCGTGAATAGTTACCAAATGAATACAACATCGAGTTTTCCCTTGCATACAGTACCAAAGTGACTCCATAATAACAACTGAAATGCCTTCTTTTGTTCAGCTCTTGTATGACATGACTGTTACGAGGCTGAAGAAACCACATTTGCAAGCTTGCACAACAAAACAATACACACTGCAGCGCTTCTTCACAATTCTTCTGTTAGTATATACATAAATGTAACATTTGCATTTAAATGTAGTCATTTAGCAGATGCTATTACCCAGAGCAACTAACAAAAGTTTTGTTCTGACAAATCTAGACTTTTGCTTGTGATCGTGCTTACAGCATGAAAGTCAAACAGGGAATCAAACTGCTCCCAAGCCATGGCAACACCTCGAGCTTTATTTGTCAAACTGTGCGATAATTTAATCCTAAAATTATTCACACGCACGGAGGTAAGATTTTGTGCATAAAGAAATCTTGCATATTTAAATGGCTCGAAGACCCATGTTCTTGTGAGAAAATGGACACAAGAGGAATGAAAAGGATGTTCAGAGACTCAAAACAAGGAATTAGGAATTACTGCATTGTAAGGTTGCAAAGCAAAAGCAAAAAACATGGGAAGGGGGGTGTCAAAGTGTTCAGAAAATGCAATCTGGAAATGTATCGCCAATTCTAAGAAAGAAAGAAATTCTTAGAATTTTTGGAAATTTGTATTGTTTAAGGAGGTTGAAAAAGAAATGGTTTGACTTAAAATGAATATCTAAGAAGTACGCTGCAGCGCAGCAGTGCAGCCAAATTGCCACTGCAACAGAGTGAGTGCCACTTGACACCCCTTGGTGATCACATTGCAAGGGTAATTGGGGACAGAGCTGTAATGAGCATCATCTCTGGGGGTGGCAGCGACAGTCTGCATGCATTAAACTGAAGGTAAACTCATGTAGTTCCTTTAATTTAAGCCCTTATGAACCTGATGTGGTACATTTCCTCTCCATTTTAAGGAAAATGATAACAATCCAATTGCAATTTCCCGTTTTATTTCAATGAAAGGAGTACTTAGCCCATCATCGAACACCAGTTTGTGCTGGCTGCGACATCAGTGGCCAATAGGGCGCTAATCTGAGGTGCTGATGCAACTGTGGCTGGATGAAATACCACCAGGAATAACAATACTGGTACTGTTGCACTTAGGTTCATTTAAAGTGGTGGCCAGTGATCAATGCTAATAGAATATGCCCTGCTTTTGAAGTGGCTCATGTATTCAAATTACTGGCATCATGACAGATTGTTACAGGTCCCACGTATTTACACCACTGAAAAATGAAGAGAAAATACTTAAGCACTGCGTTAGTGAAACTATTAATAAGATTTCAAGTTGCATCCAGGATGAGGTGTCCTGCATGATGTTTTAGTGTGCACAGAAATAATTTTGATCCAAATAAAGTTACAGACACACACACACACACAAAGTTTCCAGTCATGCATGACCAGTTATGAATTACTCTGGGATTATCCTTTTCTTGCAGTACCTGCTCACTCTACACATGCATGTATGTATGCATTTTCAGATGTGCCATGTGAAAACCGTCATAATTCAACATGATATTTTGTGTAGAAAAAGACACATTTTCTCCACAAGACTGAACACGCACACAAATGCACACAGCATTGTGTGCGTAAACATGGTTGGAAAATGAGGACCCAGGTGAATGTTTCTATTCCTTGTGGGCATTTTTAACTCCCGAGTAGGAGGTCATTGTTTCCCCACTAACTTTGGGTAATAAATATACAGGCAAACTCACTAACTTTGTACACAGTGTACTATTTAATGATATTAGTTACACTCTTATATATAAATATTTACAGTACATAACTAACTTGTTTAACCCTATAAATAGCAATGTCAGTTTAGTTAATGTGTAATACCATGTGGTTACAGTGTTGTTACCAATTAATTACAGTGTAACTACACTGGTATTGTGATGTAAAGTGTTTGCGATCAAACATTCATAATAATGAAGGAACATGAATGGAAACATGATTGTAACAGCTTAGCCTTTGCCTGTGTTGGAAATCATAACTAACTTTGCTAAAGCAGTAACAGGTTTTTTTTATTTGTATTTCAGCCTCAGTGAGGGTTATCAGTGAATGAATGAATGTGTTTAATTTGAGCATCCTCAGTCTCTATTAACAGACAATAACATTTCTGTTCCCTCAGCTTCATTTGAGACATAGTAATGTTCACTGCATCTGTCTGTGTCTGTGTGTGAGGAGTGGGAGTGAGAATAGTTCAGCCATATGCTAATGACATAAACATTTCCATTGAATACAGCTACTTGTATTTTATGCATGTACAGCTATGTGATTCTGTCTGTATTTAATATCCTGATTTGTTTATATTTTTATTGGTGGTGTGACTGTTTTTATTTGTATCTGAAAACCTTTTCCAGTCTTGTAAAGCTATTACACCATATGACATTAGTAAGGTCAACATACATACATTTGTATGGAAAATATAACTAATATGAATCTGGCCCACCACTGATTCACTCTGAAACAAGAACTGGGAATACAGCCAGGTACCAGCAGGTGTTACTGCTGTATGCACACCACTGCACTCTCATTCCTGTCATAAGCCAGTGCAGTTTACACAACGGGAGACAGTTCACACAACCCAATATCAAGGCTCAAATCTCAGGTGTAGTTTCTGCCCCTGACATTCAAGAGTTGTATGTTCTGTTACATCTCTATCACACTTAAATCTCAATCATTTTAACTAAACTTTTTTTTATTATTATTTTGTAACTGTATACAGGTTTTATGTAGTGTACGTTGTTTGTTCCTTGCAGCATGTAAAACTTTGAGTTGTATATTTTTTATGCATGGATGTTTTCAATTAAAAATGCAAAACTTGGAACCACTTGTCCTTTTTTTGGTGTCAGTGACTAAATGTAGTATAAACTCCATTTTCAGAAAATCCACTTTTTCTCTGTGAAATACATCACTCTGCACTTCATTTAAACACCTTTCTCCTGCAGTGTAAATGGCTCTGTGGCCTTCAGTAAGAGCCGCCATCGTAAAACTTACTCAAATATTGATTTTAAAGTAAAAATAAATAAATAAAATCAGCAGATTTATGAGTCGGGAGACATAACTCAGCATGGGTGCTCATTCACTGGGACTGGACATGAGAAAATGAACTCGCATGAGGGATAGGGGAGGGGGGGACGCAGGTTCACAAACAATAACTCCAGCGTGTTGTTTTCTTTGCTGTGTGCCGTGCATTTTGTTGATGGAGACATCATTATTTGTCAACAGATTGTCAGCTCAGAGCAGAGGATCTGTTTGATAGGTTGTTCTTTCGGTTACAATGCCAGCATGTACAGTCCTGGTTCCAGTAGAGAGGAGAATAGGCTGTCATTCAAAGATCTGTGTGTGTGTGTGTGTGTGTGTGTGTGTGTGTGTTCCTTTTGGTTTAATGTAATCCACTCATTAATAAACAAAGCAACATTGCCCTCCTGTTGAGATAACTCTGGTGGCACTGTCCCCAGGTGCTTAGTGGGAAAAAGCACACAGATCTCTGTTATTCTTTATTACTGACTTTATTAGTCATTATCCAACTGGTCCAATTACCACCCCAGGATTCTGCTAGCCAACACCTCCCCAGGTATTTGATGAAAAAAAAAAAAAGATAAATATTGAATTCATGCTGCAAAGGAAACACACTGACCATTCATTACAATGCAGTGGCACAGAAGACCAAAGACACTGCATGTGGCATCATTTGTGCTTCTCTGATGCTGGCACTCTTTGCTTTGGCAACACTACTCTGCATAATCAATACAGCACATGTTGGCCAGTTTTTTAAAATGCTGTAATTATCCAAGTGTTGTTTTTCTTTTATTTTATGCAAGATCATATCCTAAATTCTAACTTTTTAAATAGTGGGAAGAGCAGTTCATTTAGCCATAGCAGGGATGCTGAAATTGAAACATTTTAAGGTCATCCTTGTTTATGACTTGCAGTGACCCAAGGGAGCCAAGCTGCTTTTGATGCAATGTAGAATTCTCAAGCAATCTGTGATGTAATCAGAACTCAATAGGTTTAAAGGAGCATCTACCAAAATATTAAGCTGCATAGAATCTCATGTCTGTTTTGCAAATAGATGATCCAACACGAGTGCAAATTTAGAGATGCAGTTGTTCTCCAGTCACAGATTGCTTATCTGAATCACAGATATGTGCTTATCTGATCATGTTCCTGCTGGAGGTAAATGGACACAGTCATCACTATGATTTCCTGAAATCTTACAGATTTGTCTCATGTGGCCTAGGTAACACCATAAGTCCATGCGAAAAGCAATATTATGTTTTTGGTTAATTTCTTCTTTTTTTCGGTCTAGGTTACAAAGTTTCTCAATCCATGGAATTTTGAGGAAATGTGTAAAAGCTAATGAAAAGCAATACAATTAAAACAATAACAAAAAAAAAGTCTATAGCATGCAGTTGTCAGACCCGCCTCCAGCCAACTCCCTGTTCAGTCACACCCACACTCTGAGTCACCTGAGTATTAACCACACCTGCAGCAAATTCACCTAATCACCACTGGGGATTTAAGGACTGCAGTTCAGGCACCTCTTTGTGAGGCATTGCACTTGTATACTGAACCGGTTCCTTGGTGTTTGTGCTTTGCTCTGTTCCTGTTTTGACCTGTTTACTTGTCTTTTGACCCTGCTTATTGTCTGGCGATTTGGATTGTTTGTTTGGGACTACTATTTGCCCTCCAAGTTCTTTGACCCTGGCTTGTGTTTGGACCATTCTAGAAGATTCTGTTTTGGCTTTGTGGACTCTGTATTAAAAGTACTCGAGCTCTGCACTTGGGTCTTCTGACTCTTTCGTTACAGCAGTAGCTTGTTATAAAATACATAAATGACTTAACATTTTGAAATAATGTCTAAATATGGTTTATATTAGTGCTTTTCTATTTTGATAATTCTAGGAACGTAGATAGTTTAATTGTCACTACTATAACAGCCCGCTCATTTTGGGTTTAAATATTCACCAGTCCACAGGCCCATTCATTGCAAGGTGGATTGGATTGTGTGAATTGTGTGGAATTCCTGGCAGATGATTAAAGTATTTCCAAATGGCAGACAGCCTGGTGAAATGCGTCCGCTTGAGTGAGCGCAATTCCTGGCTAATGGTCTGAGAACAGGAGAATCCATTAGAGATCCCTGGGTTGCTGGGTTTTGCTCCTGCTCAGATCCCGGTGGTTTACAGTAAATGGAGTTAATGAATGATTGTGAACTACAATAACCTAATGTTCCAGGTGTCAATCAACCGTCAACTGAAACCATGGTTATCGTAGGCCAGGGGCTGTTGTTTTTCATTCATTCATGTATTCATGTGTTTGTATCCCGACACAAAAAAATGATCCAGATTTTGTCATCCTATGTGAACCGATCCAGAAAATTTTCATCTTCATTACTTTTTTTTTTCCAGGAATAGAACAATGCTGGGCAGCATTTATCCCATATCTGAAACAGCAAAGATTGTAAAATCCATGTTTTTCTGAACTTCTCTGTGGAAGACACAATGATCTGAGCTTGAAATACTTGAAGCTCAGCTAGAATTATTCTGGAATTTGCAGCCAAGAATTGTGTGAAAGAATAGGCCATTTCCAATGTCAGAGACTGTGATATTAGGGTAGAATACACCTTTTTGGTGTTTCAGGAAAGAGTTTTCAATTGCAGGGAAATATTTTGGCAACCTGCAATTGTGCAGGTGACAGCCAGCCAGCCAAAAAAGTCTTGCATTAGTGAAAAGCAGAAAGTATGTGTCCCCTGTGATTGTGTGACATTTGATCGTTTGATTACATAAATCAAAAGACTGATTCATGTAAGCAACAGAGATAATTATTTTAATATCTAAACTAGAGACAATGAAGTAGGTAACACTGTCCTTTCCTTATAGCTACCCTTCCTGTAGCAGAGCACCAATACATAGCTGATACAGCTGCAGCACTCACACACAAACACACACATACATACATATACAGTATACAGTATATATAGCAGCTGGAGATATAGTCCTGGCATATCACTAGAATATCGCTGTTTTGTAGTGATACCTGTGGATGTTTAGGTTAAGTCAATTTTTAATACTTTCTAGCATGTTAATATGTTTTGTTGGAGATATTCTTCATGACATAGAATTCCTGTGAAATCATTAAAAAAGGGAAGACTATTCAAATAATGAAACTTGGTCCATGCTGGACAGCAAGTCAGTTATATCTTTTTTTTTCTTGGTCATTTTTTCATTCACTCTCTATGTCTTCATAATATTATAAAATCTGGAAATTACTACGTTTTTGATTATTTGATGACCCTGACATTTTTTAATCAAGGTAAGTAGCAAAGTCAGACCTTTTTTTCCTTTTTAGTTTGTAACAAGAATTAATAAAGACCCTTCCATGACACAGAAAAAACTTGTATGTCAGAATCTTTTAAAGTAAGCATTCAGAGACAGAATTCATTAAAGCAAAAAAAAAAACAGTTTTATTTGGTTCATAGTCTTTTATTACACCTACAGAATATCAGGGTTATTGAGTAATGTGCTGGAAGCTACATATGTCACAGGCTGTCAGGGAAAGTGAAATCTTCCCCATAACAGCTCTGTCTTTAAATGTCATTCCTGGATTATTATAACCATAAATTACATTGCACATGCCTACAGACGCCACTGGCAAAAAAAAAAAAAAAAAAAAAAAGATGTCTGGGAAGCCATTAGCTGCATAATTCCTTAGTGGAGACAGCATTAACCTTGACTGGCTGTGTTTCTTTGAAGTTAAGAGCTGCAGGTTTGTTGAGAAACTGTTTCAGACTACATACTACTGGAGGGAACCATTCATTGAAACCCAGCAGATGCCTGCTGGAAGCCACATTGAGGACACTGTTGGCAACATTCCCAACAAACAAGGCAGCGGTGTGGTGTAGGGAGGGAGTTTGTAACCCAGGGGTTGCCAGGTTGATTCCCAGGTGCAGTGCTGCTGTGTCCTTGGGCCAGGTACTTAACCTGAATTGCCACGGTAAATTTCCAGTTATATAAATGCATGACACATAATCTATATACAAAAAAACTGCAAACTACCTCATGGAAGTCACTGAAGAGGGTCTGCTGTGTAACTTTACCTTGGGCAAGATACTTAAGCTGAATTGTTATAGTAAATTTTCAGCTGTATAAATGGATAACATGTACGTGTAAGCTGCATACAAAAAATTTTAAGATATGTAAATTGCTCTGGATAAGAGCATCTGCTAAGCATTGTAATGTATGTAATGATATATGAGAGGTAGTATTCTTTGAAATGCTGTTCTACCAGATCGGTCGCTTGTGGTTGCTTGCAGAGCCACAGAAGAAAACAGCGGCGCCCATGTCCAACGAGAAGCAAAATTGATAAATACACCTGCCGAAGTAATCCAATCATGGAAGAATTTTGTGTGAAATTATGTCTTATTTCAGCCAGTGTATTTAATGCATTGCATCTACTGGCACGTCACATATAAACTATTAGTGAAACAACAGTTTTGGCTCAGAATGAATCAACACAAATTAACTGGAGGAAATTACAAGTATTGCCTGTAAGCCACTACTGGTCAGCCTGCTAATCTCAATTTTGTTCTCCTTTCAGATGGTCTGTAAACAGCCTTCCAGGAAAATGAGGAACTGTGAGAATTAAACCACATCCATAAAACTGGGATAATCGGTCTGCCCATTACACGTTGGCAGCAAGCTGCCCACACCTATACAGAGCAGAGACTGAAAACATTTTCAACTGTTTTCACAGAAATAGTTAAAATGACTCAGAGGCCAAACATTTTGCTTCTGTATCATCTAACCTCATTTAAAACACATTTGACACACTGAAAGCAACAAGCCTCCTATACATGGCAAAATAAAATGGTAAAATGGAGGATGAGGGAAGCTCACAAGCTTGTAATGTGTGGCTTTCACTCTGTGAGGGTTAAACAGACATAATACTGATACAGCTTTAGAGGGCCATGGAACAAAATGGCCAAAATCTGAATATTTGGTTCTTTCTTTTTTAAAAAAATTCCTTTCCATCACATTGTCAAAAATAGTACAGTGTCCTTGACAATATCTTCCACCATAGCCTGTCCTGCCTAGACAGTCTAAAATGTTACACTGTGCCTGGAGCTCCATGTGTTCGTTTTAGTCAACTGCAAAACAAAGAAAATTTTTTTAAATGGACAATAGCGTATTGCAAGCTATTGAAAATGGAGAAAATTTATTTTTTGAACATCAGCCATCTTGAATGGGCTTCTTCTCCATTTAGCTACCTCTTTCTCTTCACACAAGCATGCACCAGTCTACTTTCATTATTACTGCTGTGCTGTAGTACTGTTTCCTTCTGTTGTTGCCTGCTCCCCTGTAACAACAGCAAAAGTAAATCATTGGGACTGAGTAATTTTGCTATTGTCCCTACAATATAAATCTAAGCAAATATGTAATTTTCATTCAGGCTTGGAGGGACAATCACTAATCCACAAAAGGAGTGCCTTTTGTAAAATAAATTACCTTCTGTGTCTTTTTTGATACACAGAAGTGCATGCACAGCAGTGTGATAGTATAATTCATACAGCAGTCGGAATGACCTGGGAAATGACATAGCCGCTGGGAGAAGTAACATACGCCAGCAATGACAAGAAGGTTAAGTAGGTCTTTGATCTCACAAGAGGGAATAAGCTGTCTTTTCTGGAACTTGTTTACTCGCAGGCATTATAATGATTTGCGGAACATCAAACTCCATCACTAAATATTAATCAAATCTATTCTGGTAGGCACTTCGGTGAAGGGCAGGAAATAATAATGTTATCTGGGACAAAAGTATGAGCTGCCATTGCACATGATAAACAGTGGCTGAAAGCAATTATTTCTGCCATTGCGACTGTAGCTCCTTATTGATGGGGCGGACGACCTGTGGCACTCAGCATGAAGGACTCCAGGATCCAAGAGCTCGGACTTGAGTTTTCACTTTATTCTGCTTTTAATTGTAAATCTGAAATGAGTTTAATTTTGAGTGTAATATGTCTATAAATGTGTCAATAAACTGTATGTATGTCAACATCCTACACTAAGGTCTAAACTGTATATAAATATGCTTTGTACCAATTTACACAGGGGAACATCCTATTTAACCAGTTCACTAAAACCTGGGGCAGCATGGCAATTGGCAGGTTTTGTATGATTTTGTGTGACTGGATTTTGTAAGTGTGTAACTCTTAACTGGATTTTAAAAACTTTTCTTTGTGCAGGAAGTTATTGAGAGAAGTAAACAGAATGCATATATTAAAATCGTAATATAATCAACAGATTATATGCTCTACAATTGCCTGTGGAGAATTTACGGTGGAGAAAAACATGACCATTAAGAAAATAAGCTAGTTAACTAGATACTTTATTTGTAATGTGCAATATGCTCTTCCCAAGCAGTGCATGGCCATTTCCGACCTTAACCTTGGTCATACTGTACCTGCCTTTAACTTTGAAACCCTAGCACATAACTACAGTAGTATAATGCTCAGAGGATAAAACTGATTGAGTGAAACTGAATGAACCGTAGAAGGCTCAGAGCAGTTGCACTGAATACCCTCGTGCATCTACAGAACACGGCCTATTTATTCCAGCTTTGAGCTTCCCACTTCATAATGTTTGCTCTGTGCTGCAGAGTAACCATATGTGGGAGAGGCCGTTCCAGGGCATTCATCATACTGCAGATGTGTAGCACACAATATATATTCCACAAAACTGTTTTCCATTTGAATTCAGTAGGTACTAATTGTAGGCTCTTTTCAGCACATTATAGGAAATGAGAAGAAAGGGAAAAATAGGTGGATATTTTTTGAGCATTGTTATATATAAATGACCACTCAAGAAGCCCTTGTGGAAAGTGTGGGAATAAAATGCAAACTCATTGCGATATAAATGTTTCTCAATAGATAACATTAATACTTAACATTAATAATTTAATTAAAAAGGTCCTCTGCTATCTATCATCCCACAATCAATTCAAATGAGATGTTGGTTTTTAATACGAGAGCTTTCAACAAGGGCAATTGACGAAGGTGTACTCTTGAACACATACAGAATGGATGAAATGCACAATACTGGGATTATATGTACAAAACATATATACACATATGAATACAAAAAAAAAATCAATTTTCAATACAAATCAAGACAAAAAGCTATTTCTTTCTTTCCAATATAACACAGTGTATAACTTTACTCCAGATTGGTCTGAGAGAACACTTTCTGCAAGCTGCACTTTTGGATCTTGGTCTATGGTCTGTCTAACCAGATCTTTACTCATCTTACGCCTGAAAATGACAGGGATGCAGCCAATTGCTTGCATTGATTTGGTTAATGCTCCCTTAACTTTGAAATATTCCCAAGCTGATTCCATATTGAACAGGTGTTTTGTAGAAAATGTGGTCATGCAATGTGCATGGCAAAAAATGTGTGTGGCTCCAAAGCCACTTTTGGTAGGCTAGTAGGCTTAGTTTGGTAGGGGATAATGGTCGGTAAGATGACCAGTGTTTTCTTATCTCACTGTACTCAGGTGCCTTGAGATTCATCAAGGCATGTGCAGATGACATCAGTGACGTAGTGCCTATCCTCCAATGAGCTCCCATTTCACTGTGGGACGCAGTGTGAATTTCAGTGTGGAAAAACAGCCATTGCCTGCATGTGAGTGCATCGGAGGATTGCAATTGCCTCACTCCAGCAGTGAGCTGCAGGAGATGAGTCTAATGTGCATTTAGCAAATCCACAACATAATGCATGTCCAAAAGTATCTGCTTGCATTTTATGCATGTCAGAAATAACAAATTTAAATATAGCCTACAACTCATATTATTGTGAAAACAACAAAATATGAAATGCCTTTCTAGGAGAGAAGTACAAACTGCAAAACGAGGTAAATGAACAGATGCAGAAATATATCATTTCTCTACCCATAACAATTTCTGTTACTAAACCAGTTTGAAAGGGACATGCTTAGAGCCCCACAGCAGGTGGCTTTGCTTTGCTACTACAGCATGAAATGATAGTGAAATGTAGTTATAAAACTGCCCTGTGATATAAATCAAAACCTCCCACATGTGCTGTATGTGACACTCCCCCTAACCTATGCTCTTACATTGTGATACAATTTATGATGAGAACTGCAAAGTTGATTACCCTCTTCAAGTAAGTTGTCTTGTAATTGTTAACAAGCTACATTTCTTTAAATGTATTTTCAAGAGGTCCGATGGTCTTTAAAAGCTATTAAACAGCCACTGGCAAATAAAACCCTCGGTCACCCTCTCAAGGTAAATCTCATTTCATTTATATTCTGATGCAGTCTCGGATTATTGCCAGTTATTTAAGGAGAGAAATATTGAATTGAAGTTCCCTTAAGTGCATGTAGTGAATAATGGTGCAAACAACACACCGTCCACGCAGAATTTAAATCGTTTTTTTTTCTTTTAAGTTCAGGAAAAGACATCACAGACAGTGACGGATCTTGCCATGCGGGTGCCCATCAATTTGGCCACATCGACTAATATTTTATGAGACACCTGTTTCCAGTCACCTTCACCACCTTCAACCACTTTTCTTTATTGCCTTAAATATAGGAAACAAATAATGATTTGCCTTTTATGCACTGCCATTTTGTCAGAGAAAAAAATATTTTGTATCAACCCCCTACAGTGGTTACTACTACTTTATTTTCTTTATGCAAATTGAATCCACAAACTATCTATAACTTACACAAGGCAAACAGAACAGGTACAGTCTTACAATGAAAATATTTAAACAGTAATACTAACTCACACATAAATGTTGATTCACAGAGACTGACAAATCAGGTCAGCCAATCTAGGCGTCCATTTGAGAAGTGATATCCGATTTATTATTCCTACACCTGACAGCTGAAGAATCCAAACCACTATGTCACGCTCTTTTATTGTGTTATTAAATGTTACCTTCAGATGCTCTGAGAGGACAAGGTGATTTGACAGTGAATCAATATCCATTTCACCCAACATTCACCTACACACAAACCTGTAAGGATCACTGGGATGAAGCTACACCTTTATGTACACCAATTATTTACCCTCATTTAAAAATAATGAGGCTATGAAGAATTAACAGTAAAGAACATGTACTACAATATTAAAGCATCATGAATTTACTAAAAAATTTTCCATTGTCCCCGGGGAACTCTGTCTTGAAATTTACAAAGTGAGAGACAAAGTGGTAATGAAAAAACATTCACAACAGTACACAGTTTACAATGTAATTTGCAATATGCAATCTGTTATGCACTGTATTTGTGAACCATCATCACACCATCCAATTACAACCTATTCATTTTCATTGTTTATGGGTTTTGCTAGCAAGGGGCTATGGTGCACATCCAGGCTTGGAGTTCTCACACAAAGAAAAGGTCCCCAATTATTCTCGTGTTATTGTCTTACCTGCTGTGAGTCCTCAGGAAGGACTATTTTTGGCCTGTAATTTACACCTTATGCAATTAGCTATGTTTCTTTGAAGGGGTAATTGCAGCAGTTATTAATGACCTCTTGTAGCTAACACACAACAGCTGCAGAAGCATCAGTTTTTGTTTTTTTTTTCCATAGCTGTCACAGCTGTGGATTTGAATTATTAGGACTGTACATTAGAATGAGACTGCTCACAGTGGTCACTGGTCTGTTGCAATTTCTCATGCGGTGCTCATAACCTCATATATATCATGTTAGACAACTGGTAAAATCATCAATAATAAAACATTTACATTTAAATTTTTTTCATTTGGCAGATGCTTTTATGCAAAGCGACTTCCAAGTGAGGCAGAGTACAACACAAGCAAAAAGCCATATAAGGAGTCAACAGTATTAGAAGTGCCACATGACCAAGTTTCAATAGCTGGCCAGACAAGGTACAAGCTAGCTGGTAGATATGAGTGCATTGAATCCTTAGACTTGATTTTTTTTATTGTCAACCAGCCAAAAAACAGTTGCATTCCAACTCCAGAGGGGGGAGCTACTCATTTCTGAGGAAACTGGAGGACCATTCACTCAGAGTCAATGCCAAAGGCAGCTCAGGAGAGAGTCTCACAAACACTCTCACTTCCCTGTCCCAGTGCACTCTGGGAATACACATGCCGGTTGCCAGGAAAGAGCAATGGAGTTGCCCCTCGGGCCAGCTAGGCAGTTCTCATTAAGGAGAGCCACTGAATCAAAGGGGGATCAGTGGGGAACACCGAAAAAGGCTCACCAGCCCACAGAGAAGAGCTCAGACCCTGCTTAACAAGACCCTGTGATCCACACCCCCATGAGAGATGGGGGGCCCGTGGGGGGAAAGAGAGACACCCAGCAGGGGGCGCCCACACACCAGGCTGTGGTGTGTTATCCTACATCTCCTACATCCCCCCTCAAAGGCCTCTCTGATCCCCTGAGTCTCCCTCCAAACCTGCTGAGAGACAGAGGGGGTGCTCTCTCAAACTGAAGAGGGCGCACTGGCAAAGCTTTGCAGGTAATTCTCCCTGGCGTATGCCACGCATGGGAAACCACACGTGACCCAGGTCCCAAGCATTCTCCATCCCACTCAAGTGGTGACAAGAAAGTTAAAATCACTCACTACAGTGTCTAACACTTGCCTTTAAAACTTTTAGAAACCCATAATGTGTCCTGTGTCACCCACAGGTTTAATCAGGTTAAATAACGAATATATACTGTGGTGCTCCCATGCTGCTCCACACCATTAAGTGTGCACTAAGCTGAAGTATGTCTTAAGTATATAAGTGCCTGTCTGTGATTCTGTTGCTTAATTTGTCTGCATTTTTTCATTAGATTTGGAGCTGTTTTTTTCTTTCACAACAAGTTATGTAATATTCTTTGGCTGACACAACTTTACATAACTCATATGAAGTCCACAACCACAGTAGAATGTGGACATTGTTTGATTTACCTTCAATATTGTGAACAATATTGTGAAACCTATGCTACAGAGACTGATTTATTACACAGGGATATGACACATATTACTCATACATCAATGAGGCAATACATCTGATGACTTTATCATCCAGAAAAATGTGGTTTTCAATACTGGAACTTAGATGCGTGCCATGGAACTGCTTATGTTGTTGAATCAATCTCTCACATTTCAAAATTACCCATGTTAGAATAACATCCAGGCAAAAAAAAAAGTTTAATGAAGAACTTGTACAGGAATTAGATCATTCAAATGTCAAACAGAATTAATTGTCTTTGCGCATTGATGATATTTATTTAAAGACTCCATCCCACAGTTCTACTCCATGCCACGGCCCTGTTGCTAATCACCTCTTGAAACTGCTGCAGCAAACGGACTTGTGTTGTCATGCCAACGGTATCTCAGCGGTTGTCCCCACGTTCACCTGACTCAGACCACCAACACTCGTCACACAGCTGGAGACTCTCACCAGCTTCCATGGCAACACATCACCGAGTGCCTCTTAGCCTTCTGGCTGCAGGGAAACTACTGCTTTCTGACTCACTAATGTTTTGCAAGAAGACTGATGAACGCCATATGTCCAATAGAAAATCAAGATAGCCAACAACAGGTGCATTATTCAGTGCATTCTACACGTGCAATGCACGCCCAGCTGCTTTTCCCTCCTGAGTAAAATATCATATAATTACCTTATCTTTGCAGAGTTAAGACTTATTTGAAGACTTATGTGCTAAGCTTACAGGTTTCACATGGAAGCCATTCAGACAGCCGGATATTCTGAGGCATTCTGGGTCAAGTACCTTTCTCAAGTGCACAACAACAGTGAGAACTGAGAATCGTACCTGCTTCTCACTGCCCCACTTCTAACTGCTATGCCATTGAGTTGGGTTCAGTGCTTTACAACCCAGGACAACTCAGCTGATCAGTGGGTGGTACCATACGACTCAAAAATCATTGCATAGTCCTGATGGTGTGGCATATTCTTCTTATTATTGTTATTAGTAGTAGTAGCAGTTGTTGCAGCAGCAGAAGTAGTAGTCATAGTAGTCATGTATCGACATAGATTTGTTACAGTGTTGTATAGCGGTTACATCATCACAGAAGACAAGGCACGTATAAGTAGGTAACCACTTAGCCAGTTATGTGTACCTGCTATTATTATTACACATAAGTATCTAGCTACCAAGTTAATAAGTGTTTTTTTTTTCTTTGTTTGTCCTGTTTCACTCAACACTATGATCCTATAATGTTTGGTACATTTTTTAGCTATCATTACCTCTGGAACATTCAGTTCAAATTTGCCTTACATTTTGGCTGATATTACTTAGATAAGAAGATAAAAAGGTGTAGCCTCAGTGTACCATGATTATGCACATGGCTGGGACACAGAATTGACCAATCACAGAGGACTGGAAGTGTCTATTTTATAATAGCTGTGGTTGGAGTAATAAAATATGTGGTTTTGGTAATTGCACATTGCCTGTAGCTACAGCAATCTAGCTATATCTTATTAGCTAGCAAAATATTTTAGTGTCGTGTCAAGCTAATATGCGTAAAATACTGGCTAGGCTGGGAAAGGGGCTATTCAGCACAGAAGCAATCTTTCTTATTTTTTATTAATTCAATCTTAAAATTGCAGTTTACTTATGCCGGCCTTACACCTAACGACTTTCAAGCGATTTCACGGTCGCAGACAAATTTTAAAGTCGGAATAAAATCTTGAGAGTTTTGCTAGAGTCGCGGCGCGCTCCCGTGATCTTGATCGTTTGGTGTAAGGTGGTAATCGGAGCAGTTTTAAGTCAGTCTTTCTCTCGTCTTGCCGTTACGATAAAATCAACCATGTTTAATATTATCGTAAGTTTTTAGTCTTGGCTGACGCAAATAGTGACGTGGACATTGTCAACAACCAATAGGTGAGCTCTCTCAGCACCAAACAGGAAATAATCTCAAAAGGAATCTAGTTAAAACTGAATTTCTGTTGAATACTTTATTTATTTTAGGTAAATTTTTTATCCATAAATGCAAATATATTAAGACACAACCCTTAATGGTGGTCTTTGTGAGAGAACTAGCACTGTACTGCAAATCACTGAAGTATATGGAGAAGAAAGCAGCAAAAAAACTGAATTGTATTGATTCCCTAAAATTATTAGAAGAGACCCCTTAGCTATTTTATTACATACTCTATGTATTTTTTGAACTGTATCAGCTTATAGTTCTGTTTACATTGTGTGCTCTGTTTTCTAAATAGTTTACTGCCGATGTTGTATCACTTTCCATATATTGTACAATTTTTACTTCAATAAAAAAATAAAATAAAAAGGAATCTAGCTGCAGTCTTGCAAATATGCGCCACACGATACGTCCTGTGAAATAGGACGTTATGTGATTTGGACGTTGTGGGAACACCATACTATATACTAGCAAACCTATATGGAGTAGGCTACTGTAGCTAAGATACAGTACGGTACTGTATGTTTACAGTATTTCAACTAATGTATCTGGTAAAGTACACTGTAATATATGGGTTAAGTTGGTTAATACTGTACAATACTAAACATACACATTAATACACTGTACCATTATACGCCTGGCAGCGCAATCGCTTTATTTCCATGAGACAAGATACACGTGTTGCATGCGGGAAGCGTTGCCTTCACTACTGCTACCTCCCGTTCTGCAATCGGGATTTTTAAACTTTATTATAACCTTTTTATGGGACTACGGACGTAGCCTATATACAAACGGACATTGTCCGAATGGACATTAAGCGGCGCATGACTGTTGTGACCCTGCAAGATCCCCAGTCTTTGCAAAATCGTCTGTGAGTCTTTAGATGTGAGAGGGTGTCAGACTTTCTAGTCTTTTTAAAGTCTTTTCAGAGTCTTGTCAAAGTCGTCTAGTGTATGGGAGGCTTTACTCGCAGTCGACATGTCCTGAATAAGAATTCTTACTAGGTTCTCTAAATCATTTGGTGGTTGTTTTTTGTACACGCATTCTAAAGACACAGTAGAGTTTGTTGTCCGGGCTAAATGTAGTCATATTTATTTTATGATTATGTTTTTATGTTACACTGAAGTTGTTGTAATCAATGTTTTGTAACATGAAATCATTTTAGCCTGGTTTGACAATGTTGCTCATTCAACTGGAGTGGATACACTTCTGTTCTTTTGTGCTGGAAGTTACTCTGAATAAGAGCATTTGCTGAGTGAATGTAATGTAATGTAATGTTAGTCATAGTAAAAATATGTGGTTTTCAGTTAAAACCAATTTCTGATCTTTTTATTGTACAAAATATTAAATGCAACCCAATTTAGTTGTCATAAATGACATTTAATGTAAAGTGCACTGAGTCTGTGCAACGCTACACTTTTTAAGTAAACAGGAACAGGCTGCCAATGGGAGATGAGAGCTACTGTAGTTTAAAGATGGACTCTGCCTTGTCATAAATCCTGCTCACAGGCAAACACTGGTCTACTTGTAAAAAGATGATGTCAACCAAGCGATAAAAGTTTTGAATTCCCAGCAGTCAGCTATGGCAAAAATTGCCTTGAGCATAACCTGCTCAAAGTGTTTTTTTTTTCCTTTTCGATTCAACTGACACATAATACATTAAACAGGGCTTATCTGACAGAGACTCTCTCTGTGTTGGAAATGTCACATCAGGATGGTAGCTTCACCTGGGACTGGGTCAGGGAACGTCCCTCTGGCAGTGAAACAAACACCTGCAGACGTTTCCTCACCCTCTGCGATGCGACTTCACACGCTGTTATCTCCGGGCTCGGCACTGGCATCAGAGCGGCGGGAATCGCCCGGCTTGCACCAATCAGCCGAGTGATCTCGCTGTCTGAGGGGCAGCGGCCCCAGCCAAAGCTCCATGGAGAATTTCCCTCTTTTACGGAAATCTCCGGCAGCCCCTGTTTTATGCAGAAGTCTCAGAAAATCCGTACGGGGAGTTTGGATTTGGTTTGAATGATAGGTCGCTTCAGTTGGATATGTGGAGAGGTGAAACCTTTTTTTTTCCCCACACATGACAAATTGTATCAGATTGTATGAACAGTTAGGGTTAGGGTTGTAATGAGTGATGTAATATAACAAAAATAAATAAAGAAAAAAGATGTAGCATGTCATCTATACAACCATGTGGAATGTCATCTATTGAATTTTTGTAAGTGTATTTCACTTTTTAAATAGTTTCAGGAGTCTGCCACCTTTACAAAGACCTCATTTCCTTCTATGGTACCATTGACTTCTTATCTACTTCTCTTAGCCAAGTAGAACTGGCTAACTTACCCAGGCTTGCTAGCTAGCCGGCAAAGTTTATCATGTGGCTAACATTAGTTATATAACAGATCAGATAGAACATTCATGAAAAATGCTCAAGTCATACCCCTGTTTTGCTCTTACCTTTGCTCCTCTTTTCTCTGGTTTCTCCACTGTTTTTTGACCTTTTCATGAGGTATCAGTTTTGCTGTTTTTCCTCAACTGTCTCTCACTGTCTCTGTCATCAGCTGCTCTTGTATTGCATGTATTGCCCACTGTGTACACCTTACTGTCACTCACTGCCTTCAGTTCAGGGTTATATACCCCTTAACAATTACAAGGTGAAAATAAAAACTGAGTCTTAATCAGCAGCTAGGGGTAACTTCTCACAAGCTCCAAGGTCCCGCATATATTTTTTGTTTGTTTTGTTTTTCTCAGCTGCTCACCAGAATATTTGAGGGACTTTTTTTCCTGAGAAGGAATGCTCCTCTGAGTAGCTCTGCATAGCCCAGATGCACATACACCCAAGGGGTTTGGAAAAAAGTCATGACATGTAACCCCCTATATCGCTTATAGTTAGGACCGGCCCTGCATAAAATGTATATGTACTTATATTGTTGCATGGGTTGGCTAAATATTTGGATGACTACACACTCCTGCATACTTGCCTGTTTGCTGATGTGTGACAAGATAAAGGGGTCACAGGTCCCACCAGTGGTATTGTTGCAACACTACACTGCCTGATTCCAGTTTTACTCCATGGGGGTAGAAGGACTGAAACTTGAAATTGAATTGTTTTCATGTTGTCTTTTTTCCTCAGGTACATAATGCCATTATTCCCTGTATGCCTTTTACATCATTGAACAGAAAATATTTGTATTAGTGTGGTGTTAATATTGTGTTCAAAAAGATGTCGCACATTATACCTGTCCATTGTTTGACCCACAGGGGAGGGACTATAGGTATTTAAGGGTCTGTGCAGAGCAGGTGTTTTGGTGTATTTTTTGGTCTCAGTGTTGTTAGTGTTTTGTCTTCCACCGTGAATATTTTAGCTCTGTAGGCATCTTGTTTTGCACTAGATTCTGGGACTGCACTTTCCTGTGAATAAACCTATTAGTGTTTTTGGAAAACTCTGGAAACACTGTCTCCCAGACACTTGCATAGATGTCCAATGCCAAGTCACCTGACCAAATTGATCCTTACAAAAAAGTTTTTAACTTTGGAGGTAAATTGTCTTTTAATTGTTTGGGGCAGAAGCTTTAGATTGTGCAGAATGGTTTAGATGGTGCAGAACTTTACAGATTAATCAATCTTTATGCTGTCAATAAACCCAGGTTGCAGGGATGTGCAGTATATCTGTGCAACAGTATATGTAACAGTATCTGTCCACATGGACAAATAATCAGTGGATCTTTGTAAGAGCTGCTGAGATCACATGGTGTGAAGAAAAATGTCGCTGTCAGGGAAGATGAAATTAAGAGACAGAGAATTAGTTCCTGACTAGTATGGATTACTCAGCTAATTAACTTCATGATTTATATTCAAGCAAAAAAAAAAAAGAAACAGAAAAAGTTTGGAATGAACAGTTTCAAGATTTAAGTCCCACCTACTTCAAACTCTCAAGCTCCGCTGTTAACTTAATTTAAGATTAGGCTTTTCCTTGTGCCTAGTTTTAATAAGCATTTGTCTTTAACTTTGACTGCTTAAACCAAGGGTACAAATTACTGGACAGCGGGTACAGACTGATAAATTGCAGCCCTGAATTATTAATAGGGGAAATGTATTTTTTTTTACTGTGTCCTCTAACAAGCTCCATAGTTTGCAAGTTCAGCAATATTAAACATTGAATACATAAATGAAAAATAAATAAAAGTAAGTGCTTGCATTGAAGAAATGTCGCTTGTGTATGTTTGAATATATGTATAAGTTAAGGACACATGTTTAATGAATCCAAGCCATAGCTTTTACATGGACTTCATGATTTTCCAAGTAGAAAAATGACCAGAGTTCACACTGCTCCTGTGTATATCCCCCTAAAGCCCTGATTTAAAATTGGATTGAAATTTTTTTGGTAGGTCTGCAAGGAGGAAATGAAAAACCAGAGCTGCCCAGGTGCAAAGTAGCTTAAACATTTAATTACAGCGGGGGACTCAAGTGATTTGCGTCGAGAACCTTTTCATTTAAGACCTGTGCAGGCACCTGGAGACTGAAATATGTAAAGATTGCTGTGGTAATATTCGGACATGTTGAATGATTTAGCCACTTTTGCCCTAAAACATGAGACAAGGGAGTAAGAGAGGAGCTTTTGTAAAGCTATTTTGGCCTGAAATGATGGAAATTACTTCTGAAAGTACCACGTATCACGTCAGTTTGCATTACAGTATGCACTGGGATAGCCTGATTTGTGTCCATTTCAGTCAACCAATAAACTGACAAGTATAAGGGAGGACTGTCAAATATTTTGCTGTAGTAAAATATTTTACTACTTTGAGCTGATATTCCATAAGAAAATGCATTATATATGGGGGCATTGCATCATACCCTCTGTCTGTTTATCCGTGACAGACGAACAGAGAAAATAGGAGCATGTTCTTTCAGGAAATTAAAAGGCTTGAGACCTCACAAAAGAAAAAAAAAAACAAAACTCAAAACAAAACAAAAACCTGGCAGTTATTTCAGCCAGTCCATTAAATGTGCAGTGAATCAGCAGCCGCCTTTCACAGAACGCTCACAGCTCACCAGGCAAATCCAAACAATCAATACTGCGCACACCTAGACCAACTCACGCAGGCGGAACGCCCTGAATCAATCAATCAATATCCTTCCAGCCGACAGAACATTGTGTCCTGACGGCACGCGCCCGCATCCAGCCAAACTGCAGAACTGCCAGCGCAAAACAACCGTTGCCATTCACTCTTCTGATAAGTTTTGCATGACATTACTCAATTTGCATATTTTTTTTTCTTTTTAACAATATTTTTCATATAAACCCATGAACAGCATGTGCAGTGAAAACCTACACTCAAAAAGGAATGTGTGTATGACTGCAAAGGGCCATATCCTCGGGGTCCTGGATAAATTTCCAATCAGACTCCCCCCAGTCTTCCCATCTAAGCATACAACATTTAATTGTCTAAATAATTGCCCTGCCTCTCTACCTCAGCTGAGCATTCTGAGATAAAACGCTTGCCATATATCACCCAGGTGGGTGCTACACATTGATGGTGGTTGAAGTGAGTCGTGTCTCCTTCCCTGTAAAGCAGTCTGAGACTTGTAAGGCACTAAATGCAACCTATTACTTAGCTGCAAAAAAAAACTGGGGGGGCTTTAACCACCTTCGTCATCCAAAAGCCATTCCCCAAGCTCTTCAAGCCACAGGGGGAATACAGCCCTAAAGCCTTGCATTATCCAGGCTTAAAAGCACTGCAGTCCACCGAGCCCATAGCTTATAAGGTGGGATCTTATGTCTGCGGAGCCCCAGGTTGTATGTATGCACCCCGTGCTGCTGTCTCATTAGAGGAGCTAATCCAGAACAACCGCAGGGGATCCCCTCTGAGCCCTCCCAGGCCTACCTGCCCTCCTCTGACACCTCCCCCACACCCAGCACTCTCTCAACCCTGTCCTCTCAGTTTCCCAGTTTTGTGTTCTTGTGAAGATGCCACTCGAGAACCTTCATCCAGATTCTGCAGAGAATATATGAAAATGTTGAGGTATTTCTGTTTTCTGTTTTATTTTATCAGGTTTATGAAATTGTTATTGATCAGAAGGATCCAATCTCCACCTAATCATTTATGCACTGTAGCTATAAAAAACATTGATTCATGAATACTGTCTAAACAGGATAATTTGCATACCTTCAAATTTGCATCATTGGTCAAAATATTCTTAGAGGAAACTCTATCTTTCAAAGAACAGTCGTATTGCTTGCAAATACTCAGATTATGTTAGTAGTTTGTCTTTACCATAAATGTTACATTTTATTTTGAAAAAAAAACATTCATTATTATCATTATTGGTTTTTCTTTTCGGTCACTTTTACAATATGATACCTTGTGGCTGTCATAAAGCATAGAGTATAGAGTGAAATATGTTGTCCCCCATACACACACAAAAAAGAGATATTAATGTAAAATTATTAGTTCAGCTTCCTGTGTTATTAAAAGTGAATTGAGTTCTCCATGGTTTGACCTCCCCTACTTATGTCAGCTAAATTGATTGGGAGATGAAACTACTTCTTTTTTTTCAAATTCCCTTGGTCACTCTTTGTTAATTCAATTGGATCTGCTAATATTGTTGGGGAACTAAGCACCTTTGCTGTGAGCTGCCACAGCCTAATCTGAAGGTTAGACAGCCGGCCCTGTCCTTCAGTAAGTCTGAGCAAGTCCTCTGAGAGCACAAAGACATAACCAGGCCAATGAATCCCACCTCAGTAGGAAACAGATGACCGGCAAGAATGTGTGAAAGGAAGACACGATGGATCTGTGAAAGGGTGGACCAAAAAAAAAAAATGCAGGCTGAATTCTGTCCCTCTATATGTCATTACTCTGGGTGCTACTAGTAAACAACCACATTAGCATAATACCATACCGGCTGTGCCTTTGAACACAGTCCTCTTGTCAGGGTTTTCAGCTGCTGATTTCCGAGATGACCACCAGATGGCCTTACAACTTCCTGTATGTTCCATGTCTCATTTAGTTAAAGTCTTCCACCTGTGTTAATTAGTTATTAGTTTCACCTGTGTTGTCTGTTATTTAAGCCCTGTCCTTTGGTTATCTAGTTGCTCAGTCTTGAGTTGCTGTGCTTTGTGTATGCACTCTTGTACCATGCCTGTTTTGCCTTTTCTTGAGTCTTCAGTAAAAGAAACCTTGCTTTCTTTGAAACAAGCCTTTTGGTGTCCTGAGTCATCTCTGCACTTGGATTTGCCCTGCTCCTTGTAACAGCTCGACCTGTACTGCTTCAGTAACTGTACACCTACATAAATTGATATGCAGAAATGTAAGATTTGTGCATCGTCCTGGATGAAGACATCTCACAGTGAAATAAACAGTATTGGTCAGTATGCTGCCATGCATTTCATACTGATTGTACTTCATGATCAGTTTTTTGACTGAAAACAGTTGTGGAGGTGAATTCACACCACGCACGACACACCAAAGCTAAACCGTCCAGGCCCCCGCACCCTTCCAGCACAGCTGAAGCACTCAATCCAAACACAACACAGCTGCTTTTCACATTGACAGACCGATTCCAGCGGGGAACCGCAGCTCCTCGCTCTCCCGATGACTCAGGAGCTGCTGTTCTGTGGCACTGACACGGCCCCTGGCAGCGTAAGGGAAGGTCAGAGCCACACACGCTGGGACGCAGCAGCCGACGCGTGGAGACCCCAGCTGGAGCCGACCTGATGACACGCTCCCAGCCGGTCACGTTAATCTCGCCGTCTCAGACCCGCCCGGCTCCCTCGTTGCCTGGGTAGCTCTCGCATGGCGCGTTAGCTATCGGCTTTAGGTGACTGCTTTACTCAGGTTAAATATAAAGCTAATCAGTGACAACTGTGCTCGTCACGCTCCCATAATGCGGCAACCGTGTTCTGATTGGCTGAACCAGAACAAAGAACAGCAGGATCTCGAGACCCCCGACAGCAGACGTGTTAGAGGTTACAGGGATAGGATAGGAAAGTGTGAAAGTTTCGATCACAGTGCTCAGTCAAGGTACAGACGCACTTGAATCCTACATATCTACATGAGCTCAAACACAGTCCTCAGTATGGAACTCCCTTTTAGAGTCTTCAGGCTTACAGTGCATTGATTGTTAGACCGGTGCTGCTTATGCCTCATCTCTCTGCTCTGGGTGCCAGGATGCAAAATTGATGGATGGTGGAGAAACATGGTCTGCAATAGGAATTCCAGATGGCATAAAGCTCTTTGTCCTACAGCAAAATGAGTGACCTCACTCACCATCTCACAAACATACAACCAATAATTTAGCATTAAAGTAACTATAAAAGGTATGACAAGCATATACTAACTGCTGGGATAAAATTAGCAGGCAAACAAGCAAGCCTGTATGTTTGTAGGTGCACAGCATGATATCCAAAAGATAGTGTTTTCAATGCAACAGTGCTACTTCTCCAATGAAAGCTGGAACTCGGAATCAAATATGCTGTTTTGAGTTTGAAGAGAGATGGAAATATTCTGAAGTACAATATAGCGGGGTTTTTTTTTTGTTGAGCATGAGTTCCTACCAGATCATGGACTACTACTCTGCCTTGTGAGATTATCAGCACATTCCCAGCATTGTGGTTATCGCTTCTTCCAGAGGGAACCTTCCTTTCATTGGAGCTGAAGTGATTTTACACTATTAATCCCCATGACAAGTGCTTTCACCACCATAAAGAAAACACAATGCACTGGGTATTTGAAATGTAAAGTGGAACATTTAGACTAAGCAAATCTGCAGACATAACACTCTAATAAATATGTATTGCGTCAGATCACCAGTAGGCAGACATAAAAAAAGCTAGAGTTGGAAAATTGAGAGCTTGGAAAAATATTAGTGTAGATATATTCTTTATAGTTCCAGACATGTTTTCCAATCATTTTTCTTCATCATATATTTTTCCTCTTTCCGATTCTCAGCAACTATAATTTGTGAATGAAAACAACATATCAATTTTGAGCAATGTAGTAAACAAGTATGAATACGTTTATCTGTCAAATGCAATAGCAAAATATAGATATTTAACAGTTAAGCCACCAGAGTAAATTTCATTTAGAGCATTTGCATGTGATCATTTACTGACCAACAGTGGGTCAAGGATATTTTATTTTGCTTATTTTATAGAGGGGTACTTAAGAAAAGCAATAAAATGTGTGTTTAAGCAGTCATTGACCGTGTAAGAAACCTCCACTTTGCAGAAAGAATACACCACCAGCATGCCATGCTTAAACATTTCCTTCCAGAAAGGGTATCATCACAGAACTGCAGCTATGTCTGAGAAGGTGTGTGCCTTAAATTCAGTCTACAATTTAAAAGTCAATTCAATCTACCAACAGGATATCTTTATAAAAACTTGATAGCAAGAGAGAATAAAATGGTATATATTTATGCAGTGTCATTGCAGGAAGGTACTGTGCCATGGCTCTTAAGGGGACAGGGCTACTGTTATCCAGGTAACACATGATTACATTAAGTGCAAACATTCTATACTTTACAAGCTGCCAACAGGATATTTGTTGATACACAGTTCTTTCGTCGTAATAACATTGGTTAGTTGCCTAATTAAAATAAGTTACGGCTTAATGGCGATTATCGATGCTTGTTTTGTGGTAATGGAGCTATTCACGTGTTCTTTTTTGCCTTGAACATCATGTGCTATTCCGTGCTAAGCTATTCTGTCCTAAGTGGACAGTAAAGCTGCTTTCTCCAAGTTCAGGCTGAGCCTTATGGCCCAGTTTGGTCTGAAGTAGTATTGTGTTTGTTCCACCAGGAATAGGGTTGAGTTTGTTGGGTGGACTCTGATGCATAACTCTCTCACCCTGTCACTCCTCTGGGTGCTTGTGAATGACTCAGATAGGATCAGGAGGATGCACCAGTCCTCTGATGGTATTTGCATGGTGCATTGTGGGATATGGATGGACAACAACAAAAGTGAGTGATATAGAAAAAAAAATACACTATTGTAATTTTATTTCTATTCTGTTCTTTTTGAATATTAGAATAACTTTGCAATCTGAGGACAAAAATAAACATGTAATGAGAGGACTGTTGCTAAGAAGAACTCAAGGTAGTATTTTTACATTGTTTGTGTTTATTTCATGTTGCTTTCTCAAACTGAAGAAAATGTCTTTGGATTTCAGAGTTCTGAACTGCTGTGAGACCGAATGAAACACAGGATAGCTGAAGCTCCCTAAACTGCATTCCACACTCATCTGAAATTGCCCTATGATGGTGCTCCATCATTTCTGGAAATTAATTTGGTCCCATTTTTAATGGCTTTAAAAATGGGCCAATAAGAATATGTTAATTAAACACATGATTAATTCCAGTTCGTTTCATGATGGCAGTCAAAGAGCTTCTGCGTAGGTATCTATGAGCAAAATCTTAAAGCGTATTTGAAATTGCTCTTCTGGAATTAATGCTAAATAGAATGGAAAGAATGCAATAAAAGGTGAATACAGGTGAATGCTGCTACTGCCTTTGTCATAATAATAATAATAATAATAATAAAATAATAATACTTAGTAGTAGTAGCAGTAGTAATAGTAGGCAGAAGAAGAGGAATATTTGATTTATTTATTTCTGTCATTCTTTTTTAACAAGGCATTATTTATTTATATATAAATGGTATATATACCCGAAACCTTTCTGAGAAGGCCTCATGCATTTTTATGTACATTGTGTGCTATGCATTTGAGGGAGAAATTTTTTCCATCGATGCATGGGTCTGTCTGTCTGTTTAAGCTGGTATGGTTCCTTTTTAAGTATTTTTTTAAAATGCCCAATGCATTTTTCCCTTTTTCTCCCAATGTGGTATACCCAGTTGTAGCTTTCTGAATGCCACTCATCACTGAAACACCTGATTGCCAGCGTCACTTCTTGTCTCTCCACGGTCTACGAGGTTGAGCTAGCACAGACATGAGGTGGAGTAAGACACATCATGTACAGCTCTATACAGCCAGACTGCGGGTGCCCGATTGATTGGGGGGGGGGTTCCACTGGTGTGTGATGGGACAGACAAACCCTGACTGATGTACTCACCCCAATCCCCAATTAAACAAAGCCAGCTGTGGACTGCCGGTCATCATCGGCTGATGGCATGGCTAGGATCGAACCCAGGCTGCAGAGCCCAACTTGCTTTCAAAGTGAACACCTTGCCCAGTGAGCCACTCAGCAGCTCTGTAAGTCTGTACTTGATCATTGAAAACCTACCCAAAATTATGATGAGTACATCGACATGGGCCATCACTCCTGCGCTACTGCCCGGGAACCTCAAACAAGATACATATGAGAGCGCCGACCTCCCACCTTAATGAGGAGGGAAGTTATTAATGATGGTTCTGGTACAAACTGAATATCAGACAGAGGCACTGGCCTCAGACTGCTCTTCCTCAAGTGAAGTCCCTGGAGAGGACAGCGGGTGAGGGCGCATTAAAGGAGGTTAATCAAAAGGACTGTCCAATGTAACACCAGGAAAGAGTCTGCTGCAGCTCACATTAGTATTTCAGCAAGTGTATCTTTCATTCACAAAACTGATCCGCTGCTTTATTTATTTTGTGTACTTTGTCTTTAAATGCTCTCCACTGTGTAGTATTTGTTGCATCTTTGTTTGACTTTGCCCTAGTCTAATGAATAAATAAATACAAGCAAAAACAATAAAGCACTCCTATCTCATCTGGGTAATGTGAAAAGCTCAGCACAGATGAGATGTTATAAGCTAGCCTGCAGATATGAAACATAAAAATGTGACTAATAAGTGTAATTAATATGAACTATAAGATAAGGTTACAGTTTAGTGCATTGTGATAGTATTACATTTATCTCTTCAATGGAGAGCGATATCGGTTATAGTATTACATTTTATCTTCGCATTTGCGCTTAGTCTTCTTATTACAGTTTCATGATATTGCCACTTAGCAAACTGTCTGATGATGCAACACCAAGACATACCGAGAGTGTGTATGTGTGTAAGACTGGGGGTCAGGGTCATTTAGATTCCTGTTTAGTCTAACCTAGTTCCCCACACAGTTGTTAATTCCTTTAACTTCTCCTCTGCTGTTTCCCACTCCCCTGTAGATACCCCACGTACAATGGTACCCCTGTTATGATTTTAAATCCAAGCTGCGATTTCATTACAGAAAACCAATCAATGAAGCATTTCAATGCCTAGATGATTTGCCTTGATGTTGTAGTCTCAAAAAGGTTTTTGCCTAATAAATCAATGTCAGTTATCAGTTGCATGAAAACTTTTTACTTAAAGTTTTTACTCTAAGTTCGATATTGACCTGAAATGGTGTTGACGGTCCAGTGAAAGTGGTCACAGTGTTTTCTCCACTCTACCTTTGTGTGCTATAGGATTATTCTACCAGCAGATGCAGGGGTTATTCTCACAGTTGGCCAGCTTGGCTTATTTTACAGTTTCTATTAATTCTGAGCATTTTTCAACGTTATTCCAACACCGATGCTATCGCAATTAAATTTGTCTAAAGTATTTCAGTCTGTGAAAATATTGTGCTTATACATGTGTATATAAAATGTGCTCTTTTCAATCAACCGAAAGACCATCCACGAATGCATAATTAAACATGAGCAATTTATGTGCTCCGCTTAATCAAACTAATGGTGGTGGTCCAGTGATTTTTGTGCCGACAACTGCCTACGCTGATGATATATAAATTAAGCTACCCACGAGAGTCTGATTTATGTCTAGAACGTTAAGGTCAAAACACTTAAAAAGTATAATGACGAAGTTTTGATTAAAACAAAAAAAGTAAAAGCTTATTGAGCAATGACTTGAGGGAACACTAAACATGGTCATCGCTGTGACAGAACAGTCTTTCACGAGTGACCCTAAACCTCGGATGTCAGTGCTCAAATATATGTGAATGACCTGGTCACTTGCACACAGATGCACTCACACGCACAGAGAGCAGTGATTACATCGGGTGATTAGCTGACTAGCTCAGCAATCAATTGTCTGCCTCTCCTTGCTGCTAAACATTATTATTGCCCTATCCATGAGTGCATACTTGAATCTGGTGTAGAAGTGGATTGAGGGACCTTTCTCTTCACCGACGAAATGAGACAATATTTTGTGTGCTCCTCTTGGTTGTGCTGTATTCATTGGAACTTGTGTTTTGGACTCAGTTGCTATGCCTATGGATTTCTCAGCTTTGTTTGCAGCTACCTCTTCATTCCTCATCTATCATTGGTCCCTCCCAGAGCCACAGAACTACTCCCCTTCTGTCATTGGTCCTTCCCAGAGCCATATAACTATTTCCATTCTGTAATTGGTCCCTCCCAGTGACCCAGATTTCATTCTTGTAAATGGTCCCTAAGTACTAGTTCTGCAATTCAGAGGACCTGGCTGTACTGAGTTAAGAAAGGGTTTGGGTGATGCTAAGGTTTGCATGCAGAAACCCGCAAAGTCCAGAAACCCTCAAAGCTGAAAATGATCGATGAAAGGAATGCTAGGGTGGGGCAAACTGCTGACCAAACAGCCAATAGCCAACTCTGAAATAGCTAAAGAAGATGCCCAGCTGATATGAAAGAACAAGAGTGTTTCAGTGAACTGAGCCTTCACTGAGCTAAATATTTTCTCTCATTCTTTGAGTCAATAAAATGCTAACAACCTATTTCCCTTTAGTCAATACCCAGCTCTGAGTGAGAGCTCAAAATCATACATTTAGGAAAAATCACTGTGTTCCAAGTTTCAGTTGCCAAAGTATAGATGACTTGCCTACAACCATTGCCTGTACAACTCATGTAAAGTAGATGGTCTTGCATTGTAATTACCCAGTAACTGCAGTGTTTATACATAAACATCTTTGTATCATGTAATTCATGTGGAACAAGTGCAAGTGTTCCTTTTTTGACATTTTGGCAAGTTCATCAATCATAAATATAAATCAATTAAATGAATAACTCAGTTAGCAGCATTTGAAAACATTTCACTGCAATATTCTCCATGAGGGTAAAATGTGCCATTTGCCTCTCTTGACACATGGAACCTAAACATCCAGAATTACACATGATACATGCAAGTACTAAGGATGGTCTGTGAAACTTCAATATCAACTGATCACCAGAATGAATTCATTTTTCAGTTTATAACATGCAAATCAGTATTCCATGCTCTTTATCAAAGTGTTTGGCTGTAGTTGTGCATATATTGGCATTAAACACATTAAGAGGATCTGAAATCATGACTATTAATATAATAGTTTTACAATCTGGATTATAATATTGCATGTTGTTATCAACCTGTTATCTCTGTAATATACATTTTTGATAAAAATATATATTTTTCAATGTGAATATGCCAATGCATACCAGTAAGTGGAGCATTACTGCTTGTGTTGTTTTTGTTATTTTGTCATTTAGATCAGTGTGCTTGTCTAATGCATATCTATTTTTGCATTTTGGCATTCACTGTACATTATGAGCACTGCCCTACTATAAATAAATCTTGTTGTTGAAATTGCTACTGTGTCCATTGCATCCATATGCACTTTTCCCGGGCCATTACCTGTCTAACGTTACCTTCAGCCAGGACGGCACAACCACTGAGGGTAATACCATTTGACATTTGACCAAAATAGGTAGTAGTCCATTAGCCAAATTGCCTGAAAAATACCAGGAACGAATATCAATTTTTGTGCTGCAGCCCCCAGCATATTACAAACATCACTCTGTCAAGACTAGACATACCATCCAGCCACTAGATGGCCAATGATCTAAATATCAAAGCTTCCATACCTGAGGTACATGCCGTCCTTATTTTTGTGAAATAAGTCCTAATAATTCCTGAAGGTCACTCCATGTCTGTTTTCTTTATTTTTGCTAGCTGCACTCAATTACCTTCCCCATCTGTTCTTGGATTGGAGGGTTTGTTTCTGTCTGGTTTTCTGTTTTTGTCTTTGAATCTCCAAAAGTTACAAATGAATCCAGGTGAAATGGTGTTATATTGGACAAGGATGAAATAAATACTAGTAGAACTCTAGGCATATTGTAGATAATGCAATAAAGGTAAGCACTGTGGCTTATAAGAATAATGTACTGTTGTCGTCACCAATATTTTGAGGTAATACAGATGCATTCAATATACAGAATTAACAGAAAAAAAAATCCACTTATGACTGCAGGTTGTACTTGGTGGTTCAGCTCCTTATGTGTTTTTTTTCCCCACTCCAGTTCTGCTCTCATTTGATGGCTGTCGAGGGCAAATGTATTTTGGTCATAAGAATGAGCCCCTGCAGCTTTCTCCAGGCAGACAGGGAGAGCAGGGGAACCAGCTGAGTGCTTCTTTTTTAAGGGAAGCAATTCACTGAATTGCATTTCTCCTTATATAATTTCAAAATGCATTTCCTCCATTGACTTTAAATAACACTTTGGTTATAAGCGTCTGCACAGTAAGAGTTTTTTTTTATTTCAAAAAAGTTTGCAAGGCTATCTTGCCACACTCAGATTACAAAGACATCTAATGTCAGTGTAAACTTTGAGAATAATTAATGGGAAACTTGAGTGGAAAAATAATGAGAATTTGTGCAGTCTTTTAGTAATATGTTATCGTAAAATTTGTTGTAGTATGAAACAAATGAACAGTGTACACATACCACATAAGATCGGCAAGCATGCAATGAATCACTTCACACATTTTGAAAATGCATCTAGGGAAGAGAACAGCATTCTCAGGAGCGTGTCTGTCCTCGCCTCTCAAAACAAATGTTAATGGATTTAGCTCACTCAATGCTTTTGAAAATCAGAGTGGAATCAAAATAGCATCATTATTCACTCTTCACACCATGAGTCACAACAGGCAGAGTCCACATGGCACCCTGACATTTCTGCGCTCAGTGTCAAAAAATGTGACCCCTGGCAGGACACACTGCAGCACTCAATCAAAGCTGTGGCTGTGTCAGGGCCTGTACAGCAGTAAGACAGCCCTGTGCCCTTCTCCTGCCTGCTGGCTGAAGCTAAGAAGGGCTGGGCTTCAGACACACCCTGGCAAAACCATGCTGCTGTTAGAGGTGGTGGTATTAGGCCAGTAAGCGGGGCAGTCTTTTCTCTGTACCAAGCTGAAAACCAACAGGAGTCCAAGGACGGGGACACTATGCGAGTATCTTTTGCACAAGATGTCAAACCCAGCTCTTTACCCTCTCAGGGCAATAGAGGTCCCGTAACACTTTACACCAAAACTAAGGAGTTTCTTGCTGTCCTGCCAAAATTCCCCAATCTGACTCTCTCACTTTAGCCATTTGAATGTCCTCCAGGTTCCTTGAATAATTAATCCCTCCCCTCCATCTCATCTGACGTGCAGTGAGAGTTCCGGTACAAAATGGCTGCTCTGCATCTCACTGGATGTCACGCATTTGTGGTCATTGAGATGAGTCACCCACCTTAACTGCAAAGTGCTTTGAGATTTATGAAAAACACAATATGAATGTAATTCATATTCACCGTTAGTCTACGGCACTTGATCAGAGTGTTGGTAAGACATTTTGTTCAGGATATGTAGCTACATCTTCTCTTTTGAGCAGAATAAATTTAATACACTCTTCCTCTTAAAGCAAAATGGTACAAAAGAAACAATCCATCTCTACACACACACACACACACACATACTTACATACGTATACTTCAACATCATGTTGTAACACCTGGTTTTATTATACATGTAATAACTGGTTTTATTACACATTTAACATACCATAGCAAATATCAAAGTCTTGGTCAAACACTAGTTAGGGGCACATTGAAATTGCTTTCAAATCATGTTATTAAAGTAAGTCTAAGGAACTAAAAGGTATAAAAGGAAAGACTTTTTTTTCATATTGTGAAACTATGCTGTGAAAGCTGTCATCATCTGATCTGATGTGCTGATTACAGGTGGCTCAGTAAAAGCCACAGTGAAGGTTATGAGGTGGTCCCTTTACCCTGTGGTCATGCGTTTGCATATGGTGTTGAGGGCCTCCAGCACACATGAGGGAACTGCTGAACCAAGACATGTTTGCTAATTGTGCAATGGCATTAAGCTGGTCTTAAAGGACTGTGATGCTGAGGTTTGCATACTAAATTGCTAAAAAATTTAGCAAGAAAAAAAGACTAACAAATATGTCAACAAGGAAAATCTGATGAAAACAATTGTTTTCATCAGGTGTCCTTGAATGATTCTGCTACAATAACACACTTCATAGCTGGCTACATACTGTACTTCTGAGTCAAAAGGATGCCATTGTTGCAACACTGACAGCATATACCAGTATTCTTACATCCGAATTTGTCTATTTTTCACTATCCAAAATAATAAGAATATGAAACGATATGTATTGTAAACACACTTGCAGTTGATACAAAAAGGGGCTTTAGTCACATACATGACAATGATATGTGATAATTGACTTATATATGTCATTGCAATATCCAAGGACTACAAACAAGCAGAGCTGCTATCAAACCATACAATGCTGGCATTTTATTTCATTTCACAGGCAGTTAAATGGTATTAAATTTACTATTTTACATTACGGTCCTTATCATTAAATTACTTTTCTCCCCTGTGTACATTATTAATAATTCATAAATGAATATGGATTATGTTATTATGCTTTATATGATAACCACATGGTACTTGAAAAACACAGAAAAAATCATTGGCAGTCTGCACAAATGACATTTAACAGACAAAAACAGCAAATCATTATTTTGACCTTATGATTATAAGCTGAAAAATTATGAAGTACTCAACTGCCTATTCCTGTATACATACCTTTAAGGAATGGAACCATGTTCAGCATCAATTTTAGACCTTTTTGTTAGTGTGGAAACTAAGGTTATGCTTATGATGTTATTTAAAGACACAATCTGGCAAAATCAGTCTAACTCTTTTTGCAGTCAACACATTCAAATTAAATTTCAGCGTTGTTTTTCCTTTGTTAATCATCACCTGGAGAAGAGCTGAGATATAGTCAGTACAATTAATTTTAAGCAAGTTATATACCAAATACCTTTTAAAATAAATGTCTAAAACATGTATGAAAAAACATATAAAATAGTACTTTTGTTTTAAGAAGTAATATTTTAAGGTAAACAAAATGATGTATTTAAAGGGGTCCCAAGTATCTGAGGGATTAAGGCACTCATCTTGAGCGCAAGCTGGCCTGGAATTGATCCGAGCTGTGTTATCAGGAGACAATGACTGGGAGCCCAAGGTTGCAGAGCAAACTGGCTTTGTTCTGCTGGGGATAGGGATCGGTAGGTCCCCCACAAGTTCCCCATGTCTCACCTCTCTCAGGCACCCTGAGATCCATCACATGCCTGTGATTTGCTTGGATGGGGTCAGTGTAGTGGTACCTATCCTGCATTGTGTGACTTGCAGTGCAAAAATAGGCATTGGCTGTGTGTGAGTGTATCGAAGGATTGCATTTGTCTTGGCTCAGAGCCCCTGCGTGAGTGCAGATGTTGCTGTGGTGAGACACACCTAATTTACAACTGGCCATTCCAAAAATAAAGTAGAATAAAGGCAGAAAAAGCATTTAAAAATGAGGAAGGAGAGAAAGATGTGTCAGCATTGCAAGTTTGACCTTGGCCAATCACAAAACACACATACAATGCCTTTTGTCTGAATATGTTTGGCATATGAAATGAAAAAAAAAAAAACATTACCATGCACCAGTGATGCTTGGTTACCATGCATAAAAATCCAAAGAACTGTGACCCCAGCAGTATCTCTTTCCTTACAACATTGGGCCAATGGAGGACATTCTTATTCAGGATGACATCACAATGGCACATTGCCCCAGAATTCTTCTGCTCCACTAATCACACTGTTCCTCTGTGGTGAAAGTCTGCAGTAGCAGCACACCCAGGAGCTACATAACACAAAATAGTGACCTGCTGTGCACTCTGATTCAACCGGCTTACTGGCCTTCATCCCATGCAGTATACTCCAGCAAAATCTTTTGCTTTCATAAATTCTGGATGCAGTATCCATGGACTTAGGATATACATATACTAGGTGAGAGAATACTTTTGCATTATAAACACATGAATGTCTCTGAACAGTCAGAATCAAAATCTTATCCACATAATGGATACTGTTTTGTTTCAACAGCCATAGTTGATGTGTTTATTTTGGCATCACGGACAATGGTGTTTTGATTGCTCTTAATTGGACCTTGCTGCTCCATTACCCGTGCCCAGTGTATGGTCCTACACCAGAGTGATTGTATGTGCACACATACTGTACACACACACACACATATACAGGTGATCTTTGAAGTAATTTTATTATTTTGTGTTATGGTGTGCATGGTGTGAAGAGGGTGTAAACTTCCAGAACACCAGCAAAGGACAGTTCCATGAATGTATTTATCTACTATTATTAAGGAAACAGAAAATTATCTTTTTCAGTTTGAAAAGTCATTCGATGATTTTTTTTTTATTTCAGATATAAAAGTGAATTTTACATTCTGGGCATGCAGTGGTTCCATTATACTCACACTAATATGAAAACAACGCAAAGTAAAAATTATTAAGATTCTCTGTGCAACAAATTGGTATGGATTTTAAACAGCACTGATGGGTATTTCACAAAGTTGGTGATTAGCTTAAATTTATGGCTCATGGATTTTTATCAGCCTCAATCTTCAGCAATATGAATTCATTTTTAATCTGCAGCTTTGAATTTGCAAAGACTTTCCATATCAAAAGTAGATAATAACGGCTTTGTTTTGTTTTCTCTTTGTCCTTATAATGATACAGGAAATTCAACCCAAATTAATATGAACTGTTGGAATGGAAATATATGCTGTATACACGAGAGACAAAAGACATTGTTGACTTGAACATGACAAAGATAACACATTTTTATAATCAGAATTATTATCGATATTATGATGTTACATGTATATTTGAATTGGATACATGACCTAAAATCACAGGTAGGAATTATTTCATTTTGGCGAATGACCAGCAATCACTGTATCAGCTTAAGGTAGTGTATATACAGTACATAACACAAGTGTCAGAGCTGAGAAAGCAATAGTCAGTCCATTAAACGCTGTGCAGGTGTCAGAAATGACCTTTCCCAGTTTAATTTTCTTTTAACACCATGTGTCTGCCCGTCAGTAATGTTCTCAGCACTGGCAAATTGAAACAGTTCCCCATTTACCATTTTTTATCCTTCTTATCATGCACTGTACATAGACTTTTATGTTAATTTAGCAATGAAAACATGTTGACCGTGAATGTTTGATGGCCATTCCAGTTTGGCGAAACTTCAAATGACTTGTGCATTCCATGTGTGAAAATACAAAGGAGGTTCACTGTCCAATATGTTTCAATAAATGTAATGCTAAATTATTTTTTTCCCCTCATTTTGTATTCCTAGACATATTCCTGTGATGGAACCATTCAGGTGAACATATTTCCTGTGCCCTCACTGAATCTCAGAATGATTAAAACAGGAATGTGGAATGTTACAGACCAGAGAAAAAATCTTCAGTAGTCACAATGTGGCTATAACCCTATTTTAAGGATTTCTCCACCAGAAACCATTCCAGTGTATTTCATCTGTTAGAAATAGCAAAGGCATGAGGGGCTTAGAAACAGGATGTAAAGGCGGTAGTGTACAGAGATGTATTTACCACGAATGCAGATGCAGCATTCATTTATTGCTTATTATAATAGTTTGTAATTAAGGAAGGTGAATTATAGCACACAAGCACATACACATTGTATATCATAAACAACAGCAGTGGATGAAAAGCCAATAAACATGAACACAAACACCAGGGTGAAGTGAAGCACCTTACAGGCTGAATCCCAATTTTATCTTAATATCATTACCCTACCTTTCACTACAGAGTTCATTCGTGGAATGTGACATCCAGGCGATTAACAGAAGCCATCACCTAGTTACCTTACACCTGTATTACACCCCTACGTATCTCCCCCACCTGGGACAGTCACTCTACACCTGGGCTCAGTCACTGCATCAACTGGGACCGCACAAAATGTTATGATTATTCTAAATGAAGACCATAAAACAGGACCCTGGTATACCTCGGTCCCTGGTGTAACAGTTATTCCTGACTCCTCGTCCCTGCAGATTCAGTGTCATCAAGACAGCTGTGTGAATGTGGCAAGGAGAAAAATGTAAAAACAAGAGGCTTCTGGGTAGGTATTGGTGATGAAAGAGCTGTTCTTGCAAACTGCTCCCAAACCCATGATCCCTTCAACACTCGACGTGCATTTACATCCATGACAAATCTCAGCCTGCACATGTGACAGTAAAATGGTAACCTCAGCACTTACCTGTTGGGGAGCCATCAGGTTCCAGGAAGGTCAAGTCCACATGAAAGGGGAAAAAATAATAAGTTGTTGTCAGTGACTTAATAAATCGTTATGGAGTATTCTACATAAGCCACAACATTTAATGAAACCATCATTTATGTAATATGCAATTTTTATAAATGAAATCTGTTGACAATACAATTATGAATATATTAAGATAACAAAATGCAACAGAGATCCAGAGAGATTTAGCTCACTGGTAATATTTCAAATTCCAATCTGTGCTATGTAGTCCAACCGCAGCAATATCAAAACAAATCTCTTAATTATCATACAAGGCACTATTTATAATTATAATCTTTGTGGTTGCCTGTAGGTTAATCAAAACTCCACTGGTGGAAGCAACCTTAACTGTACTTAAAGACTGAGTGAAGCATTTTAAGCAATGTTTTCCATACAGAAATGTTTACAATATGAAGACAATAATATAACAACTGAGAATGTTTAAAATAATACATCTTTTATGCATGCAGAGTAATTACTTTAAAAGCAAAAAGAATGATGACTGTAAAGGATAATTAGCACAGAGAGATGATTTCACAACAGCAAGAATGAAATGAAAAGTACATCCCCTCAGTGGAACCCAGATGCACAGGGACAAGGGTAAAGCTGGAGGATGAACTGTACCAGCATAGCAAAATAACCCCATGTGGAACAACAGTTCATTTAGGACAAGGTTATAAATTATTCAAGTATGAATGTACTCCCTTCCATGTCAGCGTTTATTGCTGTTGTGTGACCAATGCAACTCGGATGCACAGGCATTCTCATATTAAAACTGGGGGTGCATATTGTGGAGCATTTGTGCAGGGTTATTTTTGCAGGTGGTTAATTTATATATTTTGACGTCATTGCTTGCAATTCAGTCATACCATATACTACAAAGGACAGATGACTTGAACTGATTAAGCAGTTTTGTTGTAAAGATATGTTGTGGACATCATCTTCCTGCTGAAACATTCATTCACTGGCTAGATGCTCACAACAAAAAATAGGTTACATTACAGACTAAATGTTTCAGAGTTTCATTTATATTTAACATAGAATATTTTGTAATGATTACTGATGCTAGATTGTCCAAAAAATCCTTAGCATGTAACTCAATGTAAGAGACTTGCATTTAGATTGTAAAAAGTAAAACAGACATATTTATGATTTGAATTCTGTAAGTATCTCTTTACCTTGTCAGAAATCCATTATTTTTATTAAGCTAACATTTTCTTCCCATGTACTTAAGTTTGACCGCAGTGCAACAGTTCAGAAGTATTCTTCTTCTCCTATGGGTGTACTGACAGGTTTAGACCGACATTAAAGGTACTATTGAGATGGAATGGGCAGTGTAACATACTGCGTCCTAAAATTTGTATAGGTTATAAAACAACAGTAACTCCATTTTGACTTTCTAAGCCACTGCATATATGGACAGCTGGCTTATATCATTGTTATATCCTATAAATGTAGTAAAAAAACTGTATAAAGAGGGTTGTTCTTTCAGGAACCTTGTTTGGAAGCATAGAGGACATGGTTATTATTAGAAAAGATGTCTTGTAATATAGGATAGCCTTCTATTTGAAAATTGCCTGCTGTTAGGACATTGATTTCTGGGTTGTGAATCTGTCATATAATGTACAAAATAAAAAAATGCATAGACTAATGTTGCTGAGAAATCATTATTATTGAGAGGGTTTTTTGGCTTTGCACTCTGGATAAAATCAACCTTGAAAAACAAAAACCTAAAACAAAGGCAGCTCTGACCTGCAGAGAAAATATAAAACGGTTATTGCATTCTCAACCTTGAATTTGTGCAGTGTTATGTGATCTGCAGTCTGGCACCAGCCATGATCCCTAAGGGAGTGAGAACTCGACAGACAACTCACAGGGCTACTCAGAATAGCTTTCCAACTGTCTTTTATTTACTTTCTAATAAAATAAACACCTATTGATAGCAAAAAAAAAACATTCTGAGATATAATCTTTTCCAGATGTCCTCCCCAGAATATCTGAGCTGCACTGTATAAACTTAAATGGCCTACCCCCAAAAAAAAAAACAATGATTAAGAAAGTGCATTAAGCTGACCGTTTTCAGCTTATTGTCCCCCTTCTGATCTGATTCTGACTGACACTGACAGTACAACATTATTGCTGTTATTTATATTTGGTGATAAAAATCAGTGTAATATCGTGGTAAGGTGCAGGGCTTGTAACCAAAAGGTTGCCGGATCAATTCCCTGCTGGGGCACTGCTGCTGTAACATGTGTAAAGCATTGTAACATGCATGAGTCAAACTGGATAAGAGCGTGTGCTAAATGCCAATGATGTAATATAATCTTAAACATAGAATACAAGCAATAAAGCCAGGAGGGATCACATCTAAGCAGGGAATTGTGGGAAGCGGAATCCCCCAGGTATCAGCACTGGGACCTCTACTGCTCTTTATTTTATTGACTCTGATAGGGATATTAATGGAAAGGTTTTTATTTTATTATTATTACTTTTATTTCTCACTGACACAAAACAGTGTGAAGCAAACAGTTTGTTACTTGTTTCCAAAATAATTCAAAGACATTTAAACAAATCTACAATTAGGCAGACACCTGACAAATTAAATATAGCTTTAGCAATACTAAAGTTCTACAAGTGGGCAATGACAATATAAAGCAGAATTATTTCCTGGGAGATACTAAATTATAGGGTGCTCAATATGAAAAAGGGATAATAGATTTAACAGTTGACCCAGGTCTATTTGGATCTAGATATTGTGCCAAAGGAGCTAGAATGGGTAGCAAAATATTTTGAGATATTTTGAAGCAGGGTATATTAACATTATTCAGTGCTTTTGGCAGTTTAAAGTGCTGTGTCCAACTCTGGGCACTACACAAGAAAGACATGCAGTAGAGACTCTCAAATAATTGCTAGGAAAGGTGACATGACTGGTTCTAGGCATCAGACATGTAAAATATGAGGTGAGCCTTAAGACATCTTAGTGGTATCTTTAATCAAGGCGAGGGGAGGGGCTCAGAGGGGATTGATTGAGGTTTTAGCATTTTTAAAAGGGATTAATAAAGAGGCCTACGGAAGCAATTTCCAGCTGAGTTCTGTCAGCAGAACAAGAGGCCACAGATGGAAATTAGTGAAAGGTAAATTTCACACTGACACTAGAAAGATTTTTTTTTCTTAGCTCTCCATGCAGACAGTTTGAAATGCAAGGAATAGCTCAGCACTGTTTATAGCAGAAACGGAGACCATTAGAGTGTTTATGAACTGAATTGCCTGCCGTCATTACAACTCTAATATGCTTATGTGCTTAAGTGAAAGGCAGGTGCATATTTATAATGAGATGCGTATTCATAATATAAGCTTTTAATATGTTGTACTGAGCTTATTGTCACATATTGTAATTATCTTATGCATTATTATGATACTGAATACAATGATTATTCTTCTAAAAGACTATAACACTATTACTACTACTAAGAAGAAGAAGCTGCCAATTTATTATATTAATTACATAATTTGTATTATTTGTTGTATGTTTTTCCCCCTTTTTCACCAAATTTGTGGAATTGTCAATTGTGCACACGGCTGAACCCACATCCTATATGAATTGAACAGGAGCTTTGAGGTAGAATCCTCCAGTACACTTGGGTGCAGGCCACCAGCCATTTTTCACACTTCAAGTCCCATAGTGCATCACAGCGTGGCCCACGCCAGTTTATGGATGGGCAGATCTCCACTGACATCACCAGGGACTTCACATGCACCTCATGAGCAACTGGAGGGTGCTGTAGTAGAGAGGCAAGGGAATCCCGCCAACAAACCCATCCCTACCCCCGCCAGAACGAATTCGGTTTGTTCTGCTGCTGTGGGCTCCCGACCATTGTTGGCGAATGACACGGCTGCGATCGAACCCGAGCCGCAGGGCTCAGACAGTTCTCAGAACAAGCACTTTGGCTGTCTGAGCCGCTTACTCAGTATGTTATCATTATAAGTGAAGTTCCAAATGAAGATTCAGGAGGAGAAATTTTTTAAAAATCCCTGCACAATCGTCAGACCCGTCCCATGCTCAAGTATAAAAAAAACCCCACTCACCATTTAATGCTCATGTCCCTTTTCCCTATCCCTATATTCCTTATATTCCCTATGTTATAATATCCCATATACCTTATAAAAATATTCCTGTATTCCTCAGACTCCAAGCCCTATATAGCCCTATATACAGCCCTATACCCTCACCATTAGCAACTCCCCTTGTTGTGTTAAAATTCATACCTACTGAATTGTTATTAGTAGTAGTAGTCATAATAACATAACAAAAGCAAGAAAGCAAGCAGTAGCATCATAATGCATTTTAGTTTTCTGCAGAGGCTTTTTGTGCACCACGCATTGAATACCTATCCGTTTTAACAAATGAGACAGTCATGAAATAGTAAGAATGCTTTCTGCATTCCGTGAGTCACGGCCCTGTCTGCAGCGGAATTTCATGTGCAGTTACCCTGCATTGGAAAATCAATATGATGACAAAGCTGTCCATAATTTTCTTTTTCTGTGTAAGCCTTTAATGAACTCTGAGCCATCTGCTGCTGATAGAAGAGACTTAAGAGGACTTACTGGGGGCATATGGTGCACTTCCAGTGTATGACTGGAGTCTTTACCTCGGTCCCTGTTTAAGAACTTTAATCAGAGGTGCAGATGGTGGCACCTGCTTTTATCTGGAATTTGTGAATACAGACAAAGTGAACGTAACAGATTTATCTCAAAAGAAATGCTGGTAAAGGCATGCCCTGGTTATAACTGAAAATTCCTCACTAGTTCTCATCGCCAGTATTGTTTTAAATTTACACGGTGTGTGATGGCAGTGCAGCATAGCGATTTGGGACTCACCGGAAACCATTAGGTTACTGGTTGAAATCCCACATGGAGCACTGCTACTGTACCTTTGACCAAGGTACCTGAGCAGAATACAGTATGTGTGAAAAGAAATGAAAGCCATATGTCACCATGAATAAGGATCTCTGCTGAACAAATAAATTATGAAAGAACATCTACAGGAGTTGGAGACTGAGGACATCCAAGTTCACATGAACAATGCATTAAGCAGAAGTAAATAAGCTAATAACATCAAGTTTTTGGTTGAACACACCAAGCATTTTGAAATCAATGTTGTAAAGGCCTTCTTTTTAGGGCTTTCTTGTTTTATTTATTTATTTATTTTCTACTGAGGGGGGACCCTAGCTGCTCTTTACGTCTAAATCATCTTGATTTCCTAATCCTGCTGTTGCCACCAGAAGGATTTCTACCTTTAAAGAAGGTATCAGGGAACGATCATCCCAGCCATCCTCTCAGGGCGAACAGGCATTCATTAATCATATAATCTCTCCTTCATCACAAGTGTGTGGTGTGTGAGATTTACCCTGCTCTGCTGAGACTCCCAGCTCATTCGGGGCTTACAGTAGGATGAAGTCAAACAGGAAAATGCCCTTCAGCGTCTCGCTATCACAAGATGAAGGCGCAGAACAGGAACAAGCACATACAAATCAGATTACGTTAAATAAGGAGCTTCTAGTAATGTATACAGTGTATAGACAGCCAGTGTGTGGGGTCAGAGCCTGGAAAAGTTTGGCCTTTTATAAAATGGCTGCCATTTTTTGGAGTGGAAACTACAGTTCCCATTGGCTGTCAGGGGCCCGAGGTCATTGGGCAGTATAGCCAGGTAAATTTAATTTACAGTCCAGCCTTTTTAAAGCCACAAGCTTTAGTGTGGTGCCCACCCTGATTTATTGTACAGTCCTGAGAGAAGGAGCGACACGTGTGAGTACTTCAATGGGTGTCAGTCTTTTGCCACATGAGGTAAAGGATTTTAGCTATGGAATGGACTGGATGCAAGTAGATCTGAGTCAAAGACTTGGATTTGGTACTGCTGTCAAGATCATGCTTGTCATTTTCAGTTTTTGCGTTAGTCAGGGACAAAATGTTCATTAATGCAGTGACTTTTGACTTGAGGTTTACTTAAGAAACAATGACATAGCATATTTAGACATACTTCTGTCTCATCTGCTATCCTGAAACCCTTACCTAAGGGCTTCCCACACCCTCATACTAATCACAGTAGATAGAGATACATATCAATCAAGTATTATTTCACTCAAATATATGACAATTAAAAATAATATGCCTACAGCTAATTCAAAGTTAATGATGCCTTTTTTTCTTCATCCATCTGAATTTAGCTCTTCAATGTCAATTGTGAGATAGCAAAACAAATGTAAATCTTGCCTCTCAACCACCATGGATCTGTGTGCTGGTTCAGAATTGCTCTTTTGCATTACCCAGGTGGGTAATAAGATGGGTAGTGGATAAGATGCATTAGTTACACCTTCATTCTAAAATGCTTTCAGAAATTTGGACTGGAAATACTATATTAATGCAAATAATTCATTTATTTATACCTAAACCATGTCGAAAATTATGGCTAGATGGAAATTCTATCCTTTCATGTTGGGGTTATGGCAGATGAAAAATGCATTATAAATTATGGCTGTTTATTACTAACAGTTGCAAAATGTCAGCCTCTGTGGTATTTAGGTAATATAGGAGCCATTAAAAAGTAAAGCTAAAGTAAAGGGTAAGGAGAATGCACCGTTTAGAAAGTTCATTCTCTCCAAATATGGGCAATGAAGGGATGTTTCAATCCAACTGCAAAGTGTTTTTATATAAAGAGGCCAAGAGATAATAGCTCACCAAGAGTCTCAAGCCATTTGCATTAATGTAATGAACTGTAAGTAAAAAATGTGTCAAACACTTGTGTATTCTAAAAGTAGAGAATATACTGTACTGTAAACTGCTTCTGAGAGCAGCAAAAATATAATCTGAATAGTAAAATGACAGTTATGGAGTTATGGACAATGCAGGTGTCACTATGATGATGATGATGATGATGATGATTATTATTATTATTATTAGTAGTAGTAGTAGTAGTATTAGAAGAATTATGCAATTATTTATGGAAGAGAATAGATTCAGCCATAAATTTGCCCAATATATACAGTCTACCTGATGAGAAAAGTTGTTGCACATAGTATTAGTAAAAATGTTGTGACAGCACTGCATCACCTGGCAACAGGAAGTACTGTATAAAATGTTACGAAAGTGGGACTTAAGAGTGTGCAACAATCAAGTGTACAGCCACTGTGCTATAAAATGGAATAGTAAGCTATACAGAATTGGGGTCATTGGTCTCATTTAATTAAGCAAACTTTGTGAGACAATGAGTTTTTAAATTATTTTGTTCCTGTGCAAGTGATTTTCCAACTGGAAATTTGCTGTCTTTATTGAAACACTACTATCATGTGTCACACTTATTGGCTGTGGGAAGAGATGTGTAAGTTCTTAACGATTGCCTACAAAAATAGATTTCTGGTGCATGTGTTTTCCCATGGCCAAACTTCCCCTCTTATGTTTCACCTCCAGCAACTTACACAGGTAATAATGTTGTGTCTTTATTTCTTACTTTTACCTTCTTTTGTAAATACACATAATATTTATTCACCTAACTTGGTAGATTAATACATTAATAAATTAAATAATAAATAAATGCGTGTTCCAATGAATATGGTTACTGTGAAATTGGCCATGCCGTCATATGCAGAAGTCTGTTACAGATTAATTATTTTAATTAGTTATTTACTAATCTGGCATTGAAAATTATGGACATGGATCCAATATTTGCAGTGTAAACGTACAGATAAATTATACAGAGAGTAGTGGCTTGATTCCAGCCTTATGCCCATTTTTGGAGTGCACATATCAATGTGCATTCATAAATACAACATGCTTTTCCTGGCAACTACTTAAAGCCCACTCTGTCTTAAGTCTCAGAATTGTATGGTTTAGAATAATATGGCTATAATCTTAGAATCTTTATGAATCTGGCCTCAGATAAGCTGTCTTTTCAGTCATCTCTCTTTCTGTGTCACTGTGGTTTTAAAACTTAAAGTTGTTTGTCCTTAAATCTGTTCTTTTTTTCCTTTTTTCAGACCACTCACTGGCTTCCCCATTCTTCTCATTTTCAATGTGGTACAGTTCATCCCTGAGGGAGACCCTGACGTCCATCTTTCGACCTTGACTACTCACATCCTTTTAAACTGAAGTGATAAATTCTTCTTTGAGGCCTAAGCATCAAATATGTTTGGCTAATTCTCTCTGACTGCTACATGCTCACAGACTGTTTTTTTTTTCCTCTTTGTCGAGGACCCTCAATGTAGTATAAAGTGTATCACATTCAGAGTCATATGCCAGAAGTCACTGGTCCTTACTACATGGTAACAGATTAGTGATGGTAAACCAATCAATCAGAAGTGTCAAATGACAAAGATTGACAAGTACCAAGTAGATGTCCAAATACCCTCTTTTTTCTGTTTTTTCATTTATATACAGCTTAGCATATTCACCTTTTCCCCTCTATTTTAACAATACCAGTCTAGGTCTGCTTTAAAATCAGGCTGAATGCTTGCATGCGGAGTGAAAGAAAAAAGAAGTTTTATTGTTTGTTTCACCATTTTTTCAACGCTTGACACTGACACTAGTTTTGCCCTGGTCTGTCTCAGTGCATTAGTCACTGAAGGATACCTCAAAGATGGAGGTCACATTATTATAAGCTAGATATTTGTACGGTCATATTTTAAACAAAGCACTGTATGTATTCCTAAAGCCATCATAAAGCCTGTGTAAAATATTATTACCAGAACATAGCATCTTCATGACTTATTTGTATGAATACGGGCAGCAATCTTTGTCAGAGGGTTGACCTCAAGTGACATCACGTGTTTCATGACATTTGAGAACAGTATTTTACATAACTTGTGTTACAATGCTTAATGAAGGAATGATTTTTTTTGCTTATATAACAAAATATAAACAAAGAATTTTAATTCTTTGTTTATATTTTGTTAAATTCTTGTTTATTCTCCCTTATACGCTGAATTACCTCTTTTTATTTGTTTTTATTTATCTTGTTCTGTATTTCTTATCCAATGTTTTATATGCCTTGTGTGAAGCACATTGAATGGCCTTGTACGAAATGTGCTATATAAATAAACTTGCCTTGCCTTGCCTTATGACTGAAAGCCTGAATGCATGCAAGTTAGGACATTATGCCCCTCTGCATAGACGTTTTTTTTTCAGTATTGCATCTGTACTTTACATCATTTTCCAGGTAATTGAAATTTTGCTCAGCCTGATTCTCAGATGTCCAGCTGCAGGCAGTAGTTACATTGCAGTACTGTGGCTCGGTAGATGCTTTTATCCAGAGCAACTTACAAAGTATACAATTTTTACAAGCGATCCCTTTATATAGCTGGATATTTACAGTTCAGCTCAAGTACTTTGCCCAAGTTTCCACCTGGGAGTCAGACCAGCAACCACTGGGCTCCAAGCACCTGTTATTAGTATACCGCACCTCTGCCCCCAGAAGTATTAGATGAGCCCAGGTAACCAGACCTCTGACTGGATTCACTCAATGTCCTGACACTCAGAGGGAGAAATGAACCTGAGGTACTGCCATTTTTGCTGAGGTTCTGCACACATGATAGTGCCTTTTCTTCCCCAATTGAACACATTGTGCCTGTAATCATCGGTGTATAATCAAGTCTCGTAAAAAAGGAAAGTGACATAATTTGGCAAAAATGATCCACTGGTATTAATAATTGGATATTTGATTAACACCACTACAACAGCCCTTGAAGCACAACCACTCCATGTTAAGAGCAATATTGATGTTTTGCCACTTTGAATAATAAGTGATAATCGTGTTCGAACGTCTCTAATTAGCGTCTGTGTGCATTGAGTATTCAGAAGTATTTCATTAACATGCAAATGTTCAGCAATGCACGTTAGGACAGATAGCATGCTGAGAAAAAGCACTTGTTAATGGGTAAACAGACCTTTCCGAAAGCCCATCATTAACTTGGCACAATTTCCAAATGTTTTAATGGAAGGGAGGAGAGGAAAGATTGAGCAACAGGCACTAAGCTGTTCGGACACTGTGGCAATCAGGAGGATGTAACATTATGTGCTGGGGTGGTAAAAATAAAGGTAAGCATCTAAGTGTTGAACAGATTTGCACCTTTAAACATTCATACTCTGATTTGCCTTACAAATGTTTAGACATATTAGCCACCTGTAAATCAAACCCAGTTTGTCAGTGGCAAATTGTTTACTTTATTCATGACATAAATGAATACATTACTTTGAAAGGTATGACCGGGTTCAAGCTCAGTGGTCATTGAACTCACATTGAGCGCGTGCTGAGTTCTCTGGCCCGGGTTCAATCCATGCTGTGTCATCAGCCGACAGCAACAAAATAAACTGGCTTCATTACGGTGGGTATAACAGCAGAGGTTGCTCATCTCACTGCTCCCAGGAACCCTGTGACTCATCCGGCACCTGCCGGTTTTTTGGATGACGTCAGTGAGGCCGCATCCATGCTCTGATTGGCGTTTATCTCACTGGAGGGGACCGGCCAACTTGTAGTGTGATCAATAGCTGCATTGGTGTGTGAGTGTTTTGGAGGGTTGGATTCACTATGCATTCCTGCATCAGCATAGTGGTTGGTGAGACAAGCATAACAATTGGAGATTCCAAATTAGGGCTCCCTAAAGGGGAAAGGGCATACAAAAATCAAAAACTATGACCTAAGATCTGTTGAATGTCCATTTTCTTCATTTTAACACATTTATACATTCATATATATATATTTAAAGTATATAACAGAAACACAAAAAAGTGACTTTACACAGCAACAGATTGGTCTGAGAAGGTGTATTTTTGTTTGACCGAATGGTGCTTTTCCTTAAAATACGTTACACGCTGTAATATTGATTGATTTGCAAGCCAGAGGGCCTAGATAGTGAGCTCTCTGGAAAACAAATATTCAGGTTTCATTTTTGTCCTATTGCTGTAAATGGAAAACTATCAAACAATAACCTCTTTGCAAATACCTATCACACCAAACTATCTTCCTTCCAAACATGAATTTATCTAGTGTAACATTTGTAGAAACCAAAGACAGAACTCCAATGGAGGTTTGCTTGTAACCACCGTGATTGTCAGCTTGTAGGGTATACGCTCAGGTTCTGTTCTCTTGGAACTAGGTTTACATGAACATGTATGAATGTTTGGGAAAAGGTTCCTTAAAGGATGCATTGCCTGCCACTCTAAGTCCAACTCAGACTGTTTTTTTGTTTTTGTGTTTTAACTGGTCAAATCAAGCTCACATACTGATGGTCAAACATATGTACTGCACCAAAAAATCCCTTGTTGACAATTAGCAATTGACTTTTTTGTATAAAAAGTTGAAGTTTTAGTGTATTTGTCCCAGCCATGCATCACACGCAGATTCCTTTGTAGTAGCCTGTTTGTAAATGTTTTAAGGGAGAAAATTTGTGGAATCGTTGAGCTGTGATCACAAGGTGGGAGATAGCTTTAATGAATTAATGACGTGCATTAAACTAACTGGAAATAATTAGCCCACATCTAGAGTATTACACAGGAATAATGAATGCAAGAAAAACAATGACTGAGTCGAAAAACAGAAAAACTGGGCCAATTAAATCACTGTAAAAAATAATAATAATAATAAAAATAGTACTGTGTGAGATCACTGCCAGTTTTCAGTGTCCTGTGGGATATGCCTACAGCAGACAGAGTTCAAGCAAGAAAGCAGCAGAAAAGGAATAATATATCTCTAAAGTGGAGAAGGCCAAGAAACTCTTCCCATCCAGTAAAGAAGCAGGGTTTCAAGGGGGCTGGCATGAAGACCTTTTGGGGGCCCTCTTGGTGGAAATACAATTTTCACGTGAAGAGAAGGTACGAGGTGCTGTATGAAAATGAAAGTGAGGTGTTGGAAGGGACTTTGCTTCCCTGTCAGGGAACATAATTATATAATTCAACTAACTGTTTATTATTGTGTACAGACTCAATTTCCCCTGCTCCCTTAAGAGCAAAGATGATATCCCACCTCTCACTTTCTTTGTTTTGTTTTCTCTTACTCTCCATCACTAGCTCTCTCCCCCTCTCTCTTCCTCTCTATTAAAACAACATTTTTTATTTAAAATATTACAGATGAAAAAGGATAGCAATGAAGAAATAATCACTAGACTAAAAATTAATATCACCCTTTTTAAAGACAATAGACTTGTTCCTGAATGAGTATGTCAACAGACTACAAAATATTTTCTTCCCTGAGTTTTATGCCATCAGATATATAACTTTCAGTGTCCTGTCTGCAGTACAGTTTCACTGTACATTTGGTAATTTGCATTTGTTGATAAATTATATTTGTGTTAACAAACTGTGTTGACTGTGCAGGGAGAGCTGCAGGATGTGTGTGTGTGTGTGTGTGTGTGTGTGTGCACATGGGGGTGGGGGTGGGGGTGTGTGTGGAGGGGGGCTCTTTAGTCCTCCATGAAAGCTAGGGGTCTGGAGACACAAAGACAGCCTAATTAATCTGTACTTGCCTGATAAACAAAACATGTTGTTGCCAGTGTATCAGGGACTGTCTGTTGGGAAGTCTGGATAGGTTCACTGAACACACTAATAAATTGGGCTAAATAGACACACTGTTAGACTTGAGAAAACATCTCTATTCTTGTTATTGCCTTCTTGCGTGTGCAGAATGAAATCTTTGTTTTCACTGGATAGGTTAGGGCTTTCTTCAAACACGAGGCAGCTGCTGTTTATTAGTTTTTCCTCTATTCTATTGCTGTTGAATTCTGCTTGTTGCTGTTGGCCTACCTCTGATTTTATTGCAAAAGATTATAAAAACACAACTCAAGTGAACTAAATTCTTTCATTATGAATGTTAATTCAATAATCAGTGTCATTTATTCAGGGCGTTCACGAAGTTACGTGACAATTCAGTTGGGTCCTATCTCAGTGTTGCACAACCTGAGAAGTAATCCATTTAATTAATCTCAGCACCACACTACGGAAAATCTTTGCACAGAATGAAACAGGACTGAGCAACAGAGAATATACTTGTTGTATATTAATTTGCATACATGACTGGCTACCCAAGATTGAAAATTTAAAAGAGAGCAATAGCAGTGTGATTACTGTAGAACACAATGTGCACATGATGTGGTGTTATGCAAAAGTGGTATTACTCTATTGGTCTATGTAATCAAATGTGCAACGGTTTGTAACAACTTGTGGCGCCAACACATAATGGCATAAGAACTCCCCTTTGAAAAAGGATTGACATCCTGCTTGGCACTGTTTGAAGAGATATTTAACTTGCCCCCTCAGAGCAAGTGGGTAATAAATGATAATGACAGTGTGTTAAAGAAAGCTGGTATCAGTCACAGTTACAAATAAAGAGAAACGGTTATATCTGAGTCAGTGACTGAGAAATGAAGAACTTCAAAGTATATTTTTTAACACATTGAAGGAGTTTCATATATTAATTCTAATGATTCAAACCTAACCTGATTTGAAGCCAAAATTTGAAAAAAAATAAACGTGGCCTGTTTTAATTAAGTGAACGCACAGAGACTGCAATTAACTGGCACGAAAAAAGAAACAAAAACAAAAACAAAACAAAAAACTAACGTACAAAAGGAAGCACACCAACTTTGTCTGAAAGGACAGGCCTCTTGAGAAATATTAAAGCGCACAATATGGTATCATCCTGAAATCAAAGTAACACAACACTGCACACATCCTTTTGAAAATGATCTTGCCGTTGACGGGCATTGTCCTGTTTAATTGCAGGTTGTTTGCAATTAGTCTAATACGGGAGTGCTGTTCGGTGTATTCAAATGGTAATTGTCTCACCTCAGAAGAGCAAGCCTCACTCCAGCTGTCCTTCAGTAATGAAAGAAGAAGTAGATGTCCAATTATCTACTGAACACATTCCAATTCCTCCACTAAGAAAAGTGACATTTTTCTTCTGCAGGGGGGCTCTCTCTCAGGGTCTAATTTCTTGTTAGCATTGCCTGAAACACAGTCAGTGCCCGTGCTTTAGACTTAAATTGCCCATGCCTGCTGTGTCACAGTGTCGCTTTGAACATCTTTGTCATTTCACCCTAGCAGGAGTTACTTATAGCCGCTGTACATGCTACAGTTACAGCTCCACGTCATAGATTACTCGGTTTAAAGGAAGGATTCCTCATTATTCTTGCATGATTGAAGTTCTGTTTTATACATGGTCAATTTAATTAAAAGAAGCAGGTTTTACATCATACAATATCGCACCGACAGTTATGGTGCTTTCAGATGGGCTGATCTCATGAATGTAAGGGCAGCCATGTGTCACCAACTCTGCCAAGATGGGGTACGTCCAGAATGGATGTTTTCCTGAATCCCAGACTGGCACAAACACTCCGGGTGCTGCTGCACCAAGATCAGTTTCAGAACAAGAAAATGATGGCGCCAGCATGAGGGATTCAGTGCTCACCGCGCACTTGTGGGCTTGGTACTGAATGAGTAGAGCAGGGCAATATGTCCGGGCGCACAGACATTCCAGAGGCAAAGTGGCGCAGTATTGTGTTGACTGATGAGTCATGGGGAAATCTATTCTCGGATGATGGTAGGCAGAGATTGTGACACAGATGCGAGGGGAGGTAATGTACCATCCACATCGTTCTGTGCAGAGAGGGCCGGTACGGAGATGGGGGTATGGGCTGCGGCAGAGCGAGGATGAAGACCGCAGTGTTTACTGATGGCTTGTCTCTCAAGAACAATGTTCCCTTCCCACACGTTGCGCATTACATTCTTCAAAAAAACACGTCCGATGTGGCCACCGTGCCAGATGGTGATTGTGTAAGAGCACACAAAAGGAAACTGTAAAAGGGCCAATGGCCAAATCAAAAACAGGGAAGTAGCAAAAAATAGATCCCAATCCAGGATTATATAAAGTGCGGTAGCTTGAAGGACATGCATGAAGCATGGCCGGATGGTTTTGAAGAGGTAGAGCACACAGTTGGCATGTCCAAGGTACAGTAGGTTTTGCACTGACACCAGGCCTAGTGAAGGCTACAGCACCAAGGCTGTTTACCCATCAGCATTGGCTGTCAGTGCGGGCCCGCTGCCCATGGTCCTAAAAGCCTCAACTTGCCCTTTGGAGAAACAGCAGGACTGTCTAACCTCTCTGTTCTCTCAGCATGGCTTTGGATATCATCTTCAGCTTCAACCAACACAAAGCAAACACAACAGGACATCTAGAATCCACTGCTTTAGGTTCAGCCTTGCCAGGTGTCCACATCTACGTGCACTTGTGAAACTCTGTGGAGCTGTTCTGTAACTGGGTGGAATGCAGATTTCCGGGCAGAAATACACACTCCTGCAATGTTGATTCCATGCCCATGCCAGCAGCAGTAAATGGAGGACACACAAGATGCTGAAGTCATTCATGTGAAAACAGGGATCCTCTTCAGCCTTTAAACATTTAACTAGAAATTAATTTTTAACATTAATGTGTCATGCCCCATTAATGCCCCAGTATTAAATGTGGTCCATTTGCACTGGGCAGGAAATCACTTTTTATGTTGATCTTGTTTCATACAAACTGGAACCCTAATAATTACAGCTTGTATTAATCATATTGTCTGTTTTTACAAACGGATATATACTTACATATATGTGATGAAACTTATGTACCTTGCCTATGGGGCAACAGAAGTGGCCCACGTAGACTATGAATTTAAAATATCAAATGTCTAGTTCCCACTGCCACTTAACTTAAGTCTCTAAATTTAATTAAACTGAATGACTAATTTAAACTTACTCATTTTTGTTGGAAGGTGACATGATTATTGCCTGATTGATTAGGGGATCATATGACCATGATCTGTGGAAGAAGGTCTCATACTGCATTCATTTCTCCTTCCAAAAATCATGTTCTGAATGTTGCAGTACCATTTTCCCTGTCATATGCTACCATTTACTAGATAGCAAAATCCTTCGAAGTAAGATTTTGGCCCCTTAAGTGACTTTGTGGTCTTCCTAAGACTCCCGCCAGCGTCATCACCAGCAGTGTCTAACACAGTGAACGGTTTGGTATGCTCATATTCCTTTAAGAGTCATAAAGTACAGAAAAAGATAACGCTCTGGAGATGGCAGAATGTTGGTCCATGCTGATGCGATAAGCATTATGAAAAGATGAAATGCTGACGAATGTTCCGGGTAAGCCGCACTCAGCTTAATACACTGTTAGCACATCTGCCACTGCTGGGAGCTGTGTGAGTCCCATTGTTAAGAGATCTGTATCTCAAATTAGAGCAGGAGCCGCTGAGGGTTGATGTCTCTACCTATTCACGTCAAAAGCTGTTAGCTTCCCTCTGAGGCATGACCATATTTTTTACTTATTTATTTATTTATTTATTTTTGCAACAAGAGAAATGCTGTTTCTCTCCGGAGTGGGCCGGAGTAATGGATTTTTTTTTTTGGGATTTGCTTTCTAAATTGTTCCCTTTTTTGGTAGACAGTTTAAAAGCGGAGGAGAGACTGTCTCCGCGCTGTCTGAATGACAATAGCCTGCCTTGTTCGTTGTGATTCACTGTACTGTACATCGCATCGCACCTTACTATCACAATGCAGTAAAGACATCCTTTGACATTCAAACAATCACGATTTATGCTTGGAATTGCTGTACTTGGTGACTTTGCACTGAATATTGTGTTTTTCTAACTGATCTCATATCCACTCAGGCTTTGTGTCAGCTTAGGGCATTTGCATTCTCCCCTGCATTTTGAGTGTTTATTCCGTTGTCTGTACTTGTGTTCACAAACTCGGTTGACAAATAATAAGTGAGAATGAAGGTGTCCTGCCTCAAGAAAATACCTTTCAAAAAGCATTTTATGATATAATATGCACAGCCCAAGGAGTGCTGGTAAGCGTGGATCACACCACTAGATGTATCCTGAAGTGAAATTTTACTATTCAAAGACTGCTTTTGGTCAGAGACAAAGAAAACAGAGATCTGAAACACATTAAATGTGATTCAGCCTAAATTATCAGCATTGTTTTCAGCATGTTGGACTTTATGTGGGGTCTGAAAACAAAGGAACATTTGTGTGCATTATTACTTTACAAGGTTGCTGTTTGGATGTTGCAGATAATGAATAAAATCAGTGGTTCTGCTGGAATCTGCTTGTTGCAAACCCAGGCAGAAGACGTCTGAAGATAAATATATATACTGGATGTTTCACGTCCTGAGTGAGTCCTGGGTCATGGCACTGAACATGCACTTCAATGAACATCACTCGTGACAGAAAATGGCTTTAATGAATCCCTGCAGTTATATTTGTCCAGGAAATAATTATCTGTCTTGGGCTGCACTGATTGTCAACACAGAGCGGCTTAATTTGTGCCGCGAAAGGGGTCACATTGCTCCATATTGTCAGTGTTCACCGCAGTAAGAAGGCACACACATGCATGTGCACACACAACAATCCCCACTCTCTCTCTCTCTCACACACACACACACACACACACACACACACACACAAACACATTCATACCAGCATCAAGATACATGCTTATTTAGTTACCATTATAGATTTGTTTGACCAAACATTGACAGCAGATTCGCTCTGCATCTGAGGAGATAAATATTAGCGGGATCTTGCAGTTGCTTGAGGGCACAGGATAGCACACTCACCTGGTCAGTCTTGCATCTGGGAGAAGCATTTACACAAAAGCCCATTCTCCTCAGGTAGAACAGAATTGATTATGATTTATTTACACACTGCAACATCATAAACACTTAATTTTTTTCCTGCAAAAAGGAGGTTCTGTTCAGACACAGCAAAGATGGAAAGCTACACAGTATCGGTAAACAATTTCTGCTATCTTTTGTCAACTTATTATTTAAAAGTTTGACAAACTGCATGATGTTCCAGACCTTCAAGTGTAAGTCCAATGTTTTTACAACTTGTCAAAATTATGTTCAAATACCCCATTTTTGGCAAAAAGTAATTAATTGGTTCAAAAACAAAAGCTAGAAAGATCTTACATGTATTTTTTTTTCCCTGACAATTTACAGCAATGGTTTTCCTGTTTAAGCAAACATATTAGCTTTCTAGGTGTAGCAGAAAATCACAAATCCCTGTTGTTTCCTGTATTTGTTCGGTACCAGTCATGCACGCCACAGAAAGCTGGATGCCATTCTTCGCCTGCAGTGAACTCATGCCAGAAGGCCACAGAAGGGTCTCTTCTGAAGAGGTCTGCACAGCCGCAGTCCTGCTGACGCGCATGGCCCGCAGTAATACACCCTGGGTTTTACAAGAGAGAGCACAGCAGCTGTGTCACAACGTGTAAAAGACCGCGGCTCTGTTTTACAGGGGAGCGTTTGGCACCCCAGGCAAGGTCAGGCTCGCATTTTCATTTCACATAGTGTGCTCGTTGGAAGGACTTGTTTGTCTGTAGGTACGCATCTCTGATAGGCGGGATGGAGAACAGACAGACAGAACAGATATTTTTTAAGGAACACTTGTTATCCATCCATACTTTTGTATACAGTCCGATGAAAGTATGAAATGTTTTGAAGTGTTTTCTGGTTGAGGTAGATCAAGGTGTTTTGTAATCTTTCCAAGCGATCGCAACAATCCCTGTTTTCAAATTGGTGAGATCAAAATGATTTTGTTTTTCTTTGAATAGAGCTACACTTGCTGAAAATTGCTATGATGCTGATCCACTGAATTTTTAAGAGGATGAAGAGCACTAGCCATATGCAGAGCGAGTATTTGATTTGTACTGTGGCTGAAAAATGGATTGAGAACAAAAGGATGCCATTTATGAATGTGGCCTCCGTCCTTGCGCACGGTTCACCTTGATAAAATGCATTATACTGCTTGTTGTGAAGACAATGAGGCTTTCTGGGGTGTTTCCTACATCCACAGCAGAATAAGACGACCAGTGCTATTCCCATTTCTTTTCATCTGCATGCTGCATCAATCTCTGGCTCAAAGACCTTGCAGAGCACGTGACCTGACTCAAGAGGGTTGTGGGTGCCATCTTTTAGAAGCGGTGCCCAATGTCTCTCTGCTTAGAACTCAGCAGTGAAAGAGATGGGTTGTGGGTAAGAGCCCTGCGACAGACTGTTGTCCCATCCAGAGGATGTGTACATGCGTCAGGCCACAGAGACTGGGGGAAGCTCTGACCCTACAGGCCACAGGGGTTTCGGAAACAGCTTTCCAATGCAGATTCAATCGCTGCGAGCATTTACAAAGCAAACAGGAGGAGGCAGTCAGCTGCAGAAAAACGTGCTGAACATCAAATTGGCAGGTTACAGTGACTGTTTCAAACTACGGAGCAGAAGGTAATTGTGAGTTCTGCATCAGTTTACTGAAATTCTATTTGCGTCACACCGGGCTTTGTTCTCAACAGCAGTACAACTTCTTTCTCACTTAATTGTGGGGTTTATGCTGAGCCTGTGCTACAGCAGCCTTTAACTGCTGTTAAAGTACAATAGTCTCTCACTAACTGCAGGCTTGATTTCACATGATTTATGAGTTGTATAATATTTCAATAGACACAGGTGCGCCCTCCACCCTCTTTATCCACGGTTAGGCTCGCATTTAATTGGTCACATGATTTATGAATTGCATTTAATTGGTCAAGTAATTTATGAATCAGATCATGTTTCACCAGCGGTGGGTTGGTCCTACGCCCTAATTATCCACTGGTGCCAGAGGCATGCATCTGTCTCATGTCCACTGTGTGGTCCCGTGCATCTGCTGTTGTGTGGAAACGGCTGTCATGAGAAAGGCGCATGCCACTGGCACCAGCCGAAATGCCACAGTTATGAATATAATAAGAATATAACTAAGCAATAGAGCTGCGGGGAGCCTACGAGTGATACTGAGAAAAGTGAGGGTTGACTTGGCAAAGAATTCAGCTTGAAATGTTCAGAAGGATTTGTTGTTATTTGTTTATGTTTGCTGTGTTTTTTCCACATGCGGTCAGGGAGTTTGCTACTGTACATGATGGAGTTTTGTTTGCTAGATTGTCTGTTTCCCACGAGACTGGCTCAAGCTGCCATGAGACAACCACATTATTTTATACGTTTGTACATTGTAAAATTTGAATAAGGATACCTTGACCTTAGTATTGTTTAGGGGACACCAGTGCGTCAAGAGCCAGAGCTGAATATTGATTGTTGCGGTCACGTTTGCTGTCTGTTGTTACTGCCCAGCTTTGTTAAAATGCTGTGCTACTTTTTAGCATTGCTAGCTAACGGAGCTCAGTTCACAATGCTAATATTAGTATTGTTTCCTAATATTACAATTCCTGACACAATTCTTCATGATTGAGGCCAATGTCATTAGTATGGTTATTTTTAATATACATATGCTTTAAACAAATTTAGGGTTGCTTCTAAAGGATTAGTCCCCCTGATATATAGATTCAAATCCTACCAAACCATAAATGAGCATAACCTCCAGTTATTTTATTTATGAAAACATTGCGGATGTTCTTATTCAGGAATTTATGACAAACATAGTAATAATAATAATAATAATAATAATGTCAAAATCCTGACCCTACCAATATTCCCTGACAGTTGAAATCCCAGCTGTTATAAACACCTGTAATAACCATTAATAAATGTGTAATGTGATACTGCATTAGGTATAAGGTGATACTGCATTTTTATTCTTTTTTAATGAAGCACGCAAAGATAAAAGCTACATAAATGGCATGGCATGGGTCGCTTGTTATGCAATGATCACATTTACACAAGTGAAAATATGCCATATGCCACATCATTGTAAAACTGCCATAACACTTGTGTTAGACAATCTCAGGATAGCGCCACAAGGGACAAAAACTAAATGAATGTAAAATTAGCCAGAATCTAGCAGGAGTCAGAAATAAAACTCATCTCATCTAAAAAATTGCATCTCAACAAATAGCCCCACAACAAAGGCTTTCAGCTCTAATGTCCTTACTTATGCAAGGGCTGCTCTGAGCTCACTTTACAGTTCTCACCAAATTCCAGCTCACTTCTAAATAATGAACAAATCGTTGTGCTTTTGATTTCTCACAGGGCTTTGATTATACTTCCAATTACTACCATTCATCGGGTGGAGTTTTTCTGGGATGTGCGGAGATTGGCCTTTTCATTGCACTGATGCTCTGCAACAATAGAATGCAATACCAAGTAGGGAAGGGATTTTTGTGTACCAATTACCCAACAGCTATCCAACATTTCCAACCATCCTTTATTTGTCCTTACATAATTAGAAACAAAGAAATCTAAAAACAAAACAAAAAGTGGAAAAATGTATATCACATATACGTTATTCGCACAAATTTTATGCCGAACACCTTTGGTTTAATCCACAAGCCCTCAGCAATGGACTGATTTTTATTTATTTAAAACGGCATGTCTCTAATACTAGTATAATGTTTAATGGCTGTTCAGACAATGATCTCCAAGAAGGCATTCAGACTTGGAAAATGCTTAGGCAATTTCAAAAAGTACTTTTCAGATGTGTGCCAGTGTTTTGTTTGCTTACGCTTTGGGGTCTTATTTTTCTAATCTCAGGCCTCTGTTGTGCTGCTCGTTGTCCCCTTTCAACTGACCCAGCGGTGCATAGACATGTTTACAGTTTCACCCAGGTCATTCCTGTCAGCCAATTCATAATCCTAATTATTTGTGTGCCTCTGAACATGCTCTTGTTAGCAATTCACTATGGAAACCCTTTAGCGTGAAAAGCAAAAACTTCCACTGCCAAGCAGCATTAGTCTCTTCATTTAGATTTAGAGCTCTGAAACGCCTACGTATTATTTTTATTTATTCTAATAGTGCAGGACAGAAAAAACACCTTTCAGCCACTATTAGCTTTGCTATGAAAAGCACATACATAGAGGGAAAAATAGTAACTACATGGACCAAATGTATGTACAAGCTACTCCTGAAATTATGTTTTCCCTAAATAATGCTTAGGTTCTTACACTGGGTTGAATTGTTATTGGTTCTGATAATAAACCACTAACAATTGGTACATTATTTTGATTGCATCAAAATACAAATAGTGAGTTTTGTGAAGTTATATCAGAACCATGCACGTGCATACCAACTCACTTTACTCTAAGGGGATACTAATAATAATCATTATCCTCATCATCCTTATAACCATTAGTGGTTATGTGCTGTAGCATATTCCATCCCTTTTCAAGCATCTCAGAGCGCCTTCAAATGAAGGGGAGGTGAATACCCTTCACCACTACAAGAAGGTAGTGCCCACATAGGTGATGTACAGCAGCCATTTTGTGCCAGTGCATTTATCACCCATCAGCTGAGGTGAAAAGAGGGGGGGATTTATTTTCCCACTTTAAGGGGATGATAAAACATCCAGATTTAGAGGGTAAGAATGGGAATTTGGCCAGGGCCCTGGGGAATCCCCCGCTCTTTGCAACAAGTGATGCTGGGTGTTTGTTGACCGCAGAGTCGGGGCTGTGGTTTAATGTTTCATCCCAAAGAGATGCTGCCATTTTGGGCTGCATGTGGTGGTCTGCCTTAGGAACTATTGCTATAAATAATAAATAATAATGCAATTAATATAAATGATTAATATGTCGCTCTCAATATATTTAACTACACATCTGCAACGTGGGATCTTTTGGAAAACAGCATGTGTGCAGCGTTGTTTAAAAGGTGAGCAGCCATGATCTTTAACATGATACATGTCAATGAATATGCGGCGTATGGGTGTGACACAGGTGCAGGTAACACAGTGTTCCACCCCACAGTGGCCCTGGGCTCAACTCAACCATGTGTGGGGATCAATACCCTACTGACCTTGCCTTGAGTGAGGGCACAATTGGCAGAACATTGGAAATAAACTGAGTAATATCTATGTGGTATGACAATATGCTCATACGTTCATGTTAAGGAAAATCTCTACATTATTTCACATCTATATTCAGTTATGTAATTAGAATATTCATAACTGTTAACTGGTAATTCTGCCCAACATAACACCAGAACCCCTTTTATGCTATACATATTATGAATTAATTATTAATCAAACAAAGCTTAATTTAAAGGCTCGATTCATAATGGAATTTATTTCACACTTATTTAAAAGCTTGCACTCGTTTAATGCGCCAGTAAGTGATTTACCTGTGGTAAATAGCCAGTCAGGGGTCTTTAAATAAAAACTCCCCTGCAATCTTAAATAAAAAAGGTATCTGAGCCCTTTCAATCCATGTGGTACTTCACATGCTGAAGGTCATCACCAATAGAATGAGTCAGGCAAGCCCTTTGAAAGTGGATCGTTTTATGAACTACCATTAAACAGCTACTGCAAAAAGCCCACAGAGCAGAGTTGTGTGGACTCTAGATCTATTTTTTTTCATGAAGCAGTGCATTATGGGACTGTGTGCCATTTGGTCCTCAGAATCCCCTTCCAGTGGGTGATGCTGACTTGGAACAAAAGTCTCAGCAGCATGAAGTCTCCATGGAAATGAATTCAAACAGAGTTCTGTGCCAATATACACCAATGAATGCTTGAGGACCAAATTGTCTGTGGTTTTCCTCACATGCACTGAGAAGCAGAAAAAGATTTAAATTGGAAAACAACTGGAAGGAATGGTTTTGCCATCCCTCATGTTGTCCCTTATAACAATATTCTTTGGCTTTTCCTCAATGTTAAGGCATGTCTGGGACCTTTATACTTTTAATTATTGCACTGTTTTTTGTAAATATTCTCTGCGTAACATTTAAAGATTGTAATTCCTCTATTAGCTAATGGCATGCAGTTTGAATTAAACATCATGACTCTAGTTCAGTTAGCTGAAGTTAGTCTGAACAAATTGAGGGAATGGCTTTGTCATTCAAGATCAATAACTTTGCAAAACCCATTTCTGTCTGCTTGAGGTTTACAAAGATGTCATTTACAGTATGAGACGAAGGTCACAGATAAGTTATTATAAAAGAAATTTTGTATTTGCATATTTATTACTGACCTTGACCAAGTCGAGGTCTGTAATTAATGGAGGATCAGTCAGTGTACCATGTGACCGAGCTTCTGGGCCCAGGGCCTCATTGCAGGGATGTTCTGGTGAATCTCATTCTTCTTTTCAGACACGTCAGAACACAGGACACTTACAGTGACAGAAGAAGTGCCCTACATTGCTATACTGTCAGGACATCTGGTCAGGGTATAGCGTGTTACAGACAAATCTTTTGATCTTAACAGGGAGTTAAAGTTGGGTGGGGGGAGGGCAGCAGCCAACTGTGTAGATATTAATAGACATTCATATGCTAAACTGGAATGTGTAGTATTGTGGTGTGTCAGGAATGCAGCTGCTACTTCCCAGGTTGGCCGCCAGATGGACACGTAATTCTCGTTTTCTCTGTCTCATTGTTCACCTGTGTTGATTTTGATTAGTCATTGTTTGCACCTGTGTTTCCTGCTATTTAAGCTCTGGCCTTAGTTCCTGTCCTAGCTCAGTTTTAAGTTGCCATACCTTGTGTGTGTACCAAGCTGTTTGTTTTCTACAAATCTCCAGTAAAGAGAACTTTATTTTTGAACTGACCTTACTGAGTCTTGAGTCCTCTCTGCATTTGGGGTTCACTTTGCTCCTCCTTGTAGCCCGTACCTAGCAAGGTTGCTGTCATTAGCTATATAAGTCATTACTACTGGGGTAATGTTAATTTAGAATTGTGGCTACACAGCAACCCCAAATCACTGTTAGAGAGCTAGCTAAAGTAATTATACAGATACACAATGTCACAGCTGATAAGCTACTGAACATTTACGTTGCATTTGGTATATTTTGTGTAGGCAAAAATTTCAATAAGCTATTTAAGAAAACCTCCAGGGACAGGAGTTGAAATATTGTATCTTGTTTTGTCTTTCTATTCAGTAAGCTTCATAGTATTTCCTATTTTGAAATTAGAATGACAATGTGATATCTGGCCATATTAGTACAGCTGCTAGCAAACCAGGGTCAAGTGCTGTATTACACTGCGATTTTTATTTTTCCCATTATTTTTTTACAAAAAAAGTATGATCTTGCTATGAAATGTCTGATAGCCGTAAATACATGGCATTGGACTGAATTCATCTTTATTTTGGTATGAATGTAAATGTTTTATTTGAACTTTTTGCTTCTAAAGTTAAAGAGCATCTTTTCTCCCACTCCAGTGGCAGTGGAGTGGGAGAAAAATCAATACCAATTAATACCGCAAATTGACTGTTGCTCCGAGAATCTGACTCAGTCTGTTTGAGAAGTGTTGATTTGGATTCCCTAAAGTAAGGGTAGCATGTATTTGTTAAGATAATATACCTACATGGAACTGAAATATGATTTTGTAACAATCTCTCATTTTAAGGTTTATTATTCTTTTTTAATCAAATGTCACCTGAATTCTAAAATTCCATTTAGTTCCACAGGTTTGAGCAGATAAATTGAGTGTATGTTTCTTGTTTGAGCACTGACTTCTGAATCCATAGAACATTAATTTTGAAAGAGCACATCTGAAGCCTTTCAAATCCTTGTAAAAATGAGCCTGGTTCAGGGTCAGATTTCATCTGCAGTGTAGAATTATATGAATTGTTTGGTCATTAGGAAACTGCGTACTGCTCCTTGAAGTTCTTTGAGTTAATGCTTCCCTGGTGCTTTTGGTCAATATTGAGACAAACACTTATTTGCATATCAAACATGGCCAGTTGTTCAAAAGTAAGTGAGATTTAAAAAGTTTGCTTAGAAGAATGAGAAAGTTTTATTTGATGAAAATTGAATTTGGTTGTCCACTGTCTTCCCGAAACAACATTCATGCCACCTTATCAATTGATTAATGAAACAGGTATTTTCAAATCCTGTAAACCAAAGACTTTCTATGATGCTCAGATATTAATGTCTTGAATTATTTCATGCAGTCTTGCAGTCTTCCATGTCCCTGAACCAAACAGGAGTTGCTATTTTTCCTTATTTTCTGGGGGCGTATGCCATTCACATTCAGATTCCATGTATAAACCACTGGTGCTTGCCGTTTTGTTAAGTATTTGTGGTAAGAAAATATTCATGATGAGTCAGTAGGAATAAACAAATTGAGTATACCCTTCCACACACTGAAGAGAAAAAACATGTTTCAAACAATCTCTAAAAACTGTGTATAACAATGAAAAATATGTTGTATTTAAATAGTATGAAACTGTGACAAAACATTAACATAGTCACAATGTATGAAAACATTTAACCCTTTAAACTTGTAATAGTGTGTTTTGGGTTTTCTGTGGTAAATAAGCTAACTTTTGTAATGGAACTTTTGTAACTGTTTTGTTTATGACTTCGCTGTAATGGAAATGGTGAAGGGTTATTGGATTGCTCCTGTAGTTCTCGCAGAAGGAGAGCCAGACCGACAAATAGGCAGAAGCAGCACTGAAGTTAGCATGCAGGTTCATAGTCACGGGGCCACGGTCTATATATTGTGCAACTAAGCTAACTACATACATTATTACAAATAATATGACTCTGTGAACTAAAGCAAGAGGCTAAAACATTGCTTAAATGTATATGAGAATATTTTTTGGAAAATGTGCACAGTTGAATGAATTTTGTAAATAATTTGGGGTTTGGGGTGGCGTTGGCATCTCAGGTGATGGAAAAGATGGGACGGTGTCTGACGCGAAAATTCTTTTATCTGCAGGAGCCTGACAAAAGTTGAACTAATGTGGGGGGAGGATAACGATGATATTATATCGTCCTGTAAAATGTTACAGTTCAATTATTGATTGCAATCTTAGAGCACCGTGGGTAGTATTGTTGTTGATGATAAAATTCATGTAAATATTGTAATTGCTGATGATAACTGATTTTCTCATGGTTGGTATGTTCTGGGGGAGGAGCTTAAGAGGGGGATATAGATAAAGCTGGTCCCAATATTCAGTTGGCAGTTTTTGAGCTGAAGAGATGGAGTTGTGTTGTGCCAATTGTAAAGCAAAGCAGTTGTTTGCGTTCGTGTTCCGAAGAGTTTTTAGCATTTGTAAATAGTCCGTTGGCATTTTTTTTTTTTTTTTTTGCATTTCTTGGGAAAAATAAATCTCTCACCAGTGGTGTGCACTACAACTCCTGTTCTGTGCTCATTACGGCTCCAACTGCTCACTCATCCCCTCACAGAGACTCATCCCATCACTACATGAATTGCTAAGACAAGAAAGGCAGTACCAGCATGGCAGCATACAAAAACGGCTACAGGAAATGAACTCGTGTGGAAGTATAATCACTGATTCAACAGTAAAAACAATTGTTTGACATGAGTTTTTCTTTAGGTTCGGAAAACACGAACGTTCAAAATAACAACATACGTACAGTAATTCCACTTTTTTTTTTTTTTTTTTTTTCTTTTCTTACCCCAGGCACCTTGAGGCTCTGCTATATCACAAATATTGTCACAGCCTGATGGCTGCAGGTGCCTGACTGTACTTCAAACTTAACGAGGCCCCTAGCCGTGTCAGTATTTATGATACTCCTCGACTTTCTAATGTGTTACTGCTTTAACATTTCCTCGCTGCCTATCATAAATCAGCCCGGCTGAAAGACGAGAGGAGCCCCTGCCAGGCGGCCTCCGGAGGCGGGACAGCGTCTCCCAGCATCTCGGCGGTGTAATTAATCGAAGTGTCAGTGTGTCGGCCCCTTCCTACGGAGCGAATCCCCTGTAAAACTGGAGAACACGAAACACTGTGTGTGCTGGTGTTTAACCCCATCCTGATCACACATGAGTGAGTCCCTCTGTCATTCTCCATATTGACACAGGACCCAGATAGTGGATTTCAGAAAAGAATATCGGTATATATTCCTTTCATACTCTCAAACACCTGTACGCCCTCATTGCTTTTGCCTCTGGCACTGTTGAAATATTAGGAAATGGTGACAAATACAAATAATGTTTAATGAATGAGAAAAAAATTATGACAAAAAATTGCTGCTCTTTTAGACACTGTTTACTGTATATGTGTAGATGAAATATGTAGAAAGATGTAGATGTAGAAAGTTGGCTTTTGGCACAATAGTCAAATGCAGGATTAATGTGCTCTTTTGAATGATCACCAGCATCATGAATCTAATCAAGTTCACTTCTACATAATAAAGCATCAGAAAAATGCATTTTTTTTTACTTGGGCAATGATATTTTATGAAACCTTTTCAAAAGTTTAAACCAATGCAAAATGGTAAAGTTTAGCTTCCAAGAGAAAAGATGTATCTCCAGTGCCCACAGGAAAAAAGCCATGTGCCAAGGTCAAGTGAACGTGCAGCAAGGGATGAAAAATAGAAGGATTATCAATATTTACAACAAGAAACAAAACTGATACTCTGTAAGTGTACATGTAGTCATGACATTGCATTTCATTCTCTCTCTCTGTTTAAAAGATATTTTAGCACACTAATGGTTTTCCAACTATTGTCTTTATTAAAGCAGTTAAACAGTTAGGCCTAACAGAACATTCAGATTGGACAATGGAATTGCAGCATATGATTTGGATAGGGGTAGGACTGAGAACTGTCCAACTCTCACTATTTTTGTGGCATTAATTCGAGAAGATAAGGTACTGGCAGATTCAGATTCAGACTTAATTCTGTTTGTTCCAAGCAGTGAGCTGGTGTTTATGGCCAATCGTGAATTGAAAGGCACAATGGGAACAATTAAGGATTTTGAATTCAAATGAATCCAAGTATGATTTATTTTACATATCAATTTCCTACAATTGTAATTGTGAATATCTATGGTTTAGTGAAAGTGTATGTGATTGTAATTGTGACTGGTGTAATCATAGCCAAAATACAGTTATAAAACTATTGAAACCATTCAACTATTTAAAGCTATTTTTATCTCTACACTCAACACAAAACTCAACACTCTACACTCACACTACAAAACAATGGGTGCTTATCCTGACATTGCTTTTTCTGAACATGGAAAAAAAAAACTCCATAGAAAGAGATGAGCAGAAGTGTGGCTTGACATTGTGACCAATGATTCTCTTAATTCAGGCTGACAAAGTGAGATGACTGCCCTGTGATGCAGATCTCACAGGAGTTAAACTGTACCGTCTTTACCTGTGCAGTTTGCCTTGAATTTCCTGAGTGCCTGCCTTGCAGCAATTTGGGAGCCAGAATAGAGTCACTCTAGCCCTTGCTCCAAGGGGCACAAGTGGCAGTTTCATCCATCGGACAAACCCTTCTATTCTCAAATGTGATGGGACCCTCAGCACTCCTTTGTTTTCAGCCAACAGCTCTTAAGCTTGTGTAAGTTGAACACTGTTGGCTTTACTAACATTCAGGATACTTTTTTACTTTATTTTTTTTTTTTATTTTGGGGATACTGGCTTATTTAAATGAGCTGGAGAGTTTCTGTGAACTTTAAAAAAACATAAATAAGTCAAAGTCGAGCATAATCCAGGCCTTAGGCTGTGGAGAACCCAGCAAGTTAACCACCTACATCCCAGGCACTCAGCGCAAGGGGGAATTATCTGTTACATTACATTATTGGCATTTAGCAGAATGTCAGTACTCCCACCCGCTAGCCGTTGTGTTTTTGTTTTTCTGTCCATGTGCTTTTGTTTTTTCTTGTGTTGTAGCCCTGCCCCGCTCCCCGCCCGGTCTCCGCCCACCTGTTTCCCTCATTGCCTTCACCTGCCCGCCTGCACACCTGTTTCCCATTCCCGTTGTCAGCCCTGCCCTATATCTTCCCTGCGTATCTCTGCTCTGTTGCCAGTTCGTCACAGTAGCGTTTGCCTGTTTCGTCCCTGCCTTTGTTTTCGTGCATTTATTCGCTGTTTTTCCCGTTTTCGACCTGCCTGTTTCTCGACCTGTTTTTGCCTGCCCGGTGTCTGACCCTGCCTGCTCCGTTACCCGTTCCTGGATTTGCCCCTCGGACTGCCTTTCTGGTTTTTGACCCTGCCTGGTTTTTGCGGATACGATTCTTGCCTTCGAACTTGTAATAAATCTGCCAGCATTCGTTGGTCTGCGACTGAGTCCTTGCCCGAGCCCTGACACAGACACTCTTATCCAGAGCGACTTACATAGGTTACAATTTTTGGTTGCAAGTCCTGTTCCTTACCACCATGCTACACTGCTACCCCTTTACTGTGGCTATTGTGCAAAAAGCTAGCTGTTAAGACACAGTTCCTGCGGGAATGTAATGCATCGATTAGGTCATCAAGCCATCTGCTAAAAATCAACAATCACAGTTAAAATTATACAGACCCTCTTGTAAATGAATAAGGCTAAATACATGCACTGTCCTGAGCTTGACTTGACTAGAGGAAACTTTTAGCCCTGATCCTGTTCAAAATCATGATTTCCATATTACTGTTGAGATTTTGGCTCCAAGTCCCGCAACTTCCTCAGGAAAAGTGCTTTTGAAATTGCTCTTTGAATTCCTGAACACTTTCCGATTTCTCAGAAGAGCTCCCAGAATGTTTCAAACAAAATGACTCGCTCAGACATAACTCAGCAGATGACATGGTAGATATCTTTAAAGACACCTTACGTAATACCCCAGATGCAGAGGCACCTCTGAAAGCAAGAAAGCCTGCACCTTGGTATACTAAAACAATACAAACTCTGCACCAAGCATGCTGTGAAGGCAAATGCAAAGACAGGGCCACGAATCTGCAACATGGCATCCTTACCAAGAGGAATAGCTCTGCATTCTCATCTCTCCTACATTAGATCTGTGTTTTAATTACTTTAGGGATTAACACAATTAAGCAATAAAAGAGTTCTCTTCAAGAGTGTAGCTCAGTTCACCAGACAGCTGGGTCCCATTGACACAACTGGTGTTCATTGAGTTCATGAACAGGTTTGATATGAGGCGACATAAAGGCAGCATGAGAAACCTGGTTGCTAATGAGACACGCATCCACTAAGACTGTTCCCACACCTGGCTTCTTCAGTCATAGCTCCAGGCCAGTCCAGTTCGTAAATCCACCTAATTAGCTATGGCCTCAGAGGCACGTTTGCATGTTTGCACTTCCTGCTTAATGACAGGCCATGCTCAATGCCATCAGCGCATCTTTATTTAACAGAGAACATCCTTAAATACCTCAGTCCATTAAGGCAATTAAGCTTTGCCAAAAGAAACCTTGTTAGGATTCAAACAACCTTGAAGAATATAGGCCAATTCAAAATATCCTGCTCCTGTCAAACATCTTTGGGAAAGCTTTTGCCCAACAATTACCCTCTCTGATGATGTCAAAAAATGTAGAAAGAATAATTATGTCTTATTTCAGGTCAAGGTATAATACAAGTGAGAGTATTTGTCCTTGAAGAGAAAAGTTGTGTGACTCCTCATGTAGAGATCAAAGATTTAATAGTTTGACAGGTGTGCTGTATGAAAGTAAATCAGATGCATCAGGTTAATTTTTAAATACCTGAGCAGGTGGCTGGAAGCCGAAGAGATCGCAGATACCAGCAGGTGTGAGAATAGCTGGATGAAAACATTCCTGCTGGGGCCTGCTTGCTGTCACAAGAATATGGAGGTCTATCAACCCAAGGATAATGACACACAGATTACCTGACAGTGGCACATGTTATAACAAATGTTATTGGTGGCTTTATTTATATTGTATATGCTCATAACTTTAACCATGTCATTTGGGTAAAGGCCATATGGTATCTGCAATAAAATGGAGGGACTTATCAGTATGAATTTAGTTTAATTTAGTTTGAAATGTAATGAAATGAATTGCAGCTGTGCTTTCAATTTGTAATGTAGCTTCTTTATTTTATTTGTCTTTATTTGTCTTTTTTCCTTTATTTTAATCTTTAACCTTCATTTATTCAGTAAGGTCAACTCAATTCATTCCTTTTTACAATGACAACCTGGGGAAACCTGACATTTTTTCCAAGTTATTTCATTAATGTTTTCTGATTTACGCTGCCTTTGTAATTACTTTTTAAAATATGTCTCAATTTATCATTTTTATCTCTTTTATGACACAGCTTCTCTGCTGCTTATTCTGTTTTTAGTCACCATTTTACTGATGCTTTTTTAATATTTCTCTCCAGCATCACTCTGTCTATCTATTATCTGCAACACTCTATTATTAGTTTGCAACTTTAATGGTACAAACTAGTTACTGGAATTGTTTCTCTTATCTCTGTGATTCACAGAGCAGTGAGTAACCCCATTACTGAAGGGTAGAATGCTGACCAAAACCAGACTAATGAAAAGATTTATGGAAGCAGAAATTTGGGAAAAAAGATAAAGCTGAATCCCTTCGGTTTGCCAGCGTTCTGTATAATTTCAGGATTTATGAGAGCAGTTGCTATTAGATCCAAATAGCTCTCAACATGTACAGTGTACATGCACCTCACAATCTACGAGTATAACTGCAAGGCTCAATAAGCTGTCAACAACTTGTCAATTCACAAATAAGATGTTAACACTTTGCACATTTTATACATACCCTTAAAATACAGATACATTTGTGCTTATGTTAGAAATGTCATGTTGATGTGAACTCGCTCACCAGATATTGAATTTATGTCATTTTGTCCAATACGCGAACTTGTTCTTCCCTCATGTGGAGATCCAAGTGATGCCATAATATAGAAAATCACTGTTTGGCCAAGAAACATTATGATGGTTCAGCCTAAACAACGATAATCAGAGCTTTCTGTCATAACTGTTATTGAAATTTGAAAGCTTTGTTTTCATGCCCCAGCATTGCCAGATTCTGATGAACACATATAGCACTGGAAGCTGAGCACAGTGTTCCCATCAACACTGCGCCAGGATCTGCGTCTCAGATCAGAGATAATTACAGTACAGCTTTGTGCACATCAGCAGCTACAATCATTGCTGTTTGTCCTCCAACCTTCAGACTGTTGTCATTCCCTCAACAATCTAAAATTATACTGTTGTACTGCCCCATTTGTCAAACTGCGCATCTTTAAAAGAAATAATAATGAAATAAATGGCTTACTCTGGTTAATAAATCACACAGCACATACCTCTCATTAGTACTGCATAATGTATTCATGCAAACTCATTTGAAATTCCGCATAATATAATTCAATATAGATGCGATATTGTGGTTGTTATTTAACTACAATAGGTTTGTTCCCCAGTAAAATAAGTTCAATTCCATTAATTTTTAACGTAACTTATAATGCAAAGAGACCAGGCTGGCCAGTCCAATAGCTAGGCATTATAAAGAAGGATCATGGGCACAACTGACACTGAGCACTATTTATTATTCAATAAAATATAATCATTTGATGAATAATTACACATACAGATAATTAAAGAAAAGAAACTTTATTAAAAGAAGAAGCTTCAGATGAAGTTAAAATTAAATTATACAAAAATACAAAAGTATTGAGGTATCTCTTCAGCACTGTTCCACCCGCAGTTCCGAAGGCAAAAATGTGTTGCATTGTTGTCTAATCTTTTGTGAACTAGTTTGCCATACTTATTTGCTCACGAATGCTCTCTACATTGAGCAAAGCCAGCAGAACAGATAAGCTTACCGTTAAAAATCCAATAAGAGGAAACGCTGCAATTGCAGTCTTCAGAAATAGAATTAGAAATTGGATCAAAAAAAAGAATTCCAGTTTCAGGAAACTGTGGGACAGTTCACAAAGCTTTACTTCTAATTGGACAATAAAGGGATATGGCCAGACCTGCAGTGTGCTGTTCTGTGTCACGAGGCATCAGAGAAGAAAGCCGTTGGCAGCGTCTTCATTGTGACCTTAAGAAGGTCATCAGTGAACTTGGGCGGAGGATGGGGAGGGGTCATATATCTCAGCCAAAGAGAAAAGCGATTAGGCATGCGACACACAGGCCCCCCTGTATTGTATAAATGCTTCATTCAGCATTGTGTCTCTGGAAGCAACATATTCAATAGCCAGCCATTCATTCAGGCAACATACAAGACACCTTCCAGAATGGTCTTGATTTTGAAACAAATTGCAGTTGAGCACTCTTAAGAAGCAAACACTGTATATGCATTTTTATTTAAGCTAATGGATAAACTCCACCACTCGTGATGTGAATACACCTGTGTCTCAGCCCCTCCACTTGGCTCTGACACCGCTGGTAATTGGTATTCTGTGCAATAAAAACGTACACTTTGTTGGACACAGATTTGACAGTGATCCTTGGCATGGAGATTTTGAGCAAGGCCTGTGAATTCAAGCTCCTCAGCTTCAGATGTGTCCAGCTGCTTGAAGCTGATGAAGATGGAACATTCAGACTGTTTTTTTTTTTTTTTGAGACACATTGAACTGAATACAGTGGGTCACATACTGTATTCCTCCAATAACTGCAGGGGTTTACACATATTACCAGAAGCACTCATACATGCAAGGCTACATATTTAAATTCAGTACAACAAAATGCACTCAGAAAAGAAAAAAATGAAAGAGCTGAATAAGCTTTATGAAGCAACTATTTTCTAAGTTTTCCCTAATTTATCAGTTGATGTATACACAAGGCCACCAGGGGACCTTCCATGTGCTGTTGCATGTTTGCAAAGCTTCCCACGCTACTGTTTGAGGCAAACATTTGATCATTACCTCTACATTCAACAGAATTACAAATGCAAATACAAATGAAAATATATATTAAAATAACAATATCCATCCTATATTAATTTTTCACCTTATTTTATATGCCATGTGTTAAGTTTTGCATCATGGGTTGCAATGTTTAAATTAATGTTTACATTATTAACACTTGTCTCAAGGTTTACCAGTCACACACTTCTGGGCAAGGATACGGAAATGCAGAAAGAGGATGAATTTACTGGTTGTGATAGGCTGTCCTTTTCTGAGCCACAGTCCAATCACAATTAAGCAGCTCCCTGAGGCTGAACCGTGTCTTTCTCATTTATGACATACTGTTGCAGGCCAAATTGAAACAGGGGAACCATTCCTAAACTGGGGAACATGCATCCTAAAATCTATCCACAGAGAAACATAGAAGTATCTTTGAATGTGGAGAAACCAGAATACTTTAATCTATGCACTACGCACATTTCTCAATTGTTTTAAGTGTACCATTTAATACATGACATGTAGCTAGCTAATTAACTAAAGCATAAGTGGTATTCTCAAACAAAAAAAAAAAAAAAAAAAGAAAATCAATGTTAGACTCAGCTCATGTATTAAATAGACATGACAGCATGATATCACAGTTATACAGAATAATAATAAAAAAATAAAGAGCAGCAATTTAGTGTAGGTTCAAGAGAATTTATTTACATCAGCCAAAGAAATGTAGAAACACTGCTGTGTCTGGCTGTGCATGGACTGCACCGTCCAGACAGCTCTGTCAAGTAGCACTGCTTTGAAAGGGGATTATTTCCTTATTGAGCCTGGCTCAAATTGAGTGAAATGGCTGGCTACGACCAATATCAGTCAGACACCTCTTGCGGTGGCACTAGACAGAAATGATTAAAAGTTAAATCTGATTACAATACTCCGGCACCACTCTGGGCCATGCGGCTCTCTGGATAAACAGCACTAGGGTGGCTAGCTGATTTTGGCCATATATTGGGTCTACTGTATATCTTTCACGATGTGTATCTTAGCCGTATAATTTCCTGTGCATTGCTATTATTTTCTTTGTATACAGAGACAGCATCTGACCCAACATGGATTAATCATTGCCATAAAAAGCAAATATCTTGTTGTAGCCATGTTAGCTTGGGGCAAAACTACTCAGTCAGTGTGCAGCGATTAAAAGCTGCCATTAGTTAAACACAGATAGGCTCTAGAGGTCATTTTGCAGATCTTCCCCCCTACTCCCGAGCCTGGAGAGGAACACCCAAAGGGTTGGTTTCACACTTTACAGTGGTTGGCACACCTCCCACACACTCATATTAAAATCACGCAAACTCCATGCAAACAAGTTCAATTAGTGCTGTGCATTTTATAGTTTGTGCCAAGCCTCTCATGTAATGTGTCAGATGACACATTTTTTCCTGATATTGTAGTTTAAATTATTTTATGCTGAACACATTATACGTAGAGATTTGTAGAATTTCTGAAGCAACTGCAAACAAAATCCTGAGAAATATTTATTTCAAAGTCTTGTTCATGATGGCTTACACAGTAAAAACAGATATTGAGAGTGGAGGGGTTGGATAAATATTAGATACAGGTCTAATATACAGGTTCTGAGGACATTTGAAATTTGAGGTAATTGGCAATACTTTCAACCAACTCTCTTAAATGTCCAATCCAGAGTTATCTGGGAGTCTACACTTAGGGGGCTTATCAAATACAAGGTGCAGATCACTGGAGCTACCTTACCTACACCTGTGGAATGTGTACAGGTATAGGTGCTGGATATCAGAAATGATACAGGCTTTCCAGCACTCTGTTACTATTTCAGATTGAAAATAAAAACACTCATGGAGCATATGTAATACAGTGCATGAAAACTGACAGCATAATGCTTTTTATCACTCACTGTCATAACTCCATCACAATATGAATGTGTTCCAAAGAACAAAGGAGTGAGGTGGTGTAGTCTTTCTCATGTCATGCTGACAGCGTTTGTTAAAGTCTTTGCCAGTGTGAGTCCACTGTTCGCATTTTACATCTGTGACTTCAGCCTTCAATCATCTTGTAACTGGGAATTGACGATGCTACAGTAGGAATTATAATTAGATATTACATATTCAACTTTTTTTTTTCCTTTTTTAAGTTGATACGGTAGCCTGATTTACATACAACTCATGTTGAGATACAGCTACAAATTATTTGTATTTTAGGTAGAGCGTTCTCCATGGTAATTGACTTCTTCTTGATAGGAATCTAAACTAAGGGTGAAGAAATAGAACAGACTGGTGTGGGTGTTGCACTGACCTGGGTGACCCAGCAATAATGAATTAGTTTAAATTAGTAAACTCCCACATAACAGAACAAGCTTTTCCAGATAAAGTAAGCATACCGTGAGCAATGTGTGCTGTGACACTGTCAAACGCAGAGACTGACGGTCATCACAGTGAAGACGAGGTATTTTTAAATGCACACAGCTGTCATGTCCTGAATCCAAATGCATTTGCATGACCCATGCATTTGCCAATCCGATAAAATCACACAACTGCCTAAAGACCTAATTCACACACACACACACACACACACACACACACACACACAGCCTCACCAACACATCAGCAAAGAATGAGAGATTATTCTTTTTGCATTACAAAGGAGAAAAGAAAAAAAGACTAAAACGTGAGCAAGTGTGAGCATGTACTCATCAATATCTCCAATCATCCGTGACTGTTCTTAAGTGATTCATGAGCAAAAACGATCAATATGCCCAACAAGAGAGCAGCATGCCACGTGGCCACTCTGTAGAAATGCTTTTGACTGATAATAATAATAATTTAAAAAATTTCTAATCTATAGAGAGCTGCTGTCTCCCTTCGCAGTCTCCTCTGTCCCCCTTCCTGCTCACCTGACGATCTGCGAACAATTAGCCTAATTATCTCCAGGCAGCTGAGCAGCGTCTCTGGCTCCCCGCCATCCGTGCTGTGTCTGACCGGATCGGCTGCTCGTTACCCCCAGAGTCTCAACACAAACTTTCACCAGTTGAGGGGGTCTGCATCGTTCCCCTGTCCTCTGCGCTTCCTTCGGTCGCAAACCAATCAGTTTGGAAGCGCTGCCATCTCCTGCTCTCACTGGAAGTTTTCCTTTCGCAATCCCCCCGCAGAAAGGGATCCCCCTCTCTGTCTCCCCCACTTAGCTGGCGAGAGCCCCGGAAATGCATGTCAGTTATATTATGGGCTACTAAAGACTGTGTGCATGTATCTGTTTAAACCTGTATGTTCAACAAATGAATCTGGCTGAAGGCAGAGATTAGCACTCATCTGAGCTGAGAGTGAAGATTCTACCAGATCACTTGCAGACAAAGTAGTCAGGGGCATACTGTACCCTCAGAACCCTGTTTGACATCCAACTCCAGGCATTTCTGGACATCAGCAGAGTCTAGCAGCATCGGAGGGAGTAGGGAAAAGAGGCAGTTACATTACCTGGGAATACGAGCAGTGCAAACACCCACGACAAGATGAGGAAGCAGACAGAATTATACATTCTTCTAAATGTTCAGTTGATGATCTTTTTTTTTCTTTCCCCCCTTCTTCCTTTTCCACAGGGATGCAGTGCTTTCTTTTGCCTTTACTCAAATTCTTATTTTTTATGTAATTTAAACTGCCTTGCTTCCCTCCCCTCTGGTGCTGTTCAGTGTGACGGTGAGTTAAATCCAACGCAGGTTGAGGCAGAGGAGAGAGACTGAGTTCCCGCTGATTATTCTGCACTTACACTGACAGCAGGAATACGCAGCAATCTGGAGGAGAGAGAGGGGTCCGCCTCCAGAGCCTGGTGATTGGCTGGACAGCCCTGTCCGTCAGCCAGAAACAGGGAAACAGGGACTCTGCTGTTCAGAGTAGCTGTGCCAGTTTGGATGAGCGCTGTGGTGAGATTATACCAGTTGATGGAAAACAACTGTAATGAAAGTGTCTTTTCAATAGCCGGACTGTTAAACCACATAAAGGACCCTTTGAGGAAATAAAATGTTCCCTTTGAAAATACAATGGTGTATTTATTAACTTTCTACAGTTGCCATTACTCTGATTTATATGTGAAGGATATCAGCACAACATTGCAAAGTAAAACACAATAAGTATTCCTTCAGATATGGTCAAGAGAATTGTATTGTATACCTGAATGTGAACTTCACATTTACATTCAGTTTTCCCAGCCAACAACATCCCAATATTATGTATATTGGCCCCAATGCTCTCTCTATGTGTCATACATGTCCATTCTAGTTTATTTTGTGTTGTTCTTTCTGCCAAAGTTAATTCACAGCCACTCGTGACGTGACAATTTCAAACATCTACAACATTTTTTATCCTCCTCACTGCTTTAATAACTTGGCCACAGCATATGGTCACAGTATGATATCATAGTGCCTTATTATTTCACTTTCAATCTCATTCTTCCCCAGCCAGTAATAAGCAAAACATCTAACAGCAGTACATGATGAATGTTTACAGTTTTCTTACAATTTTGTACACAAATAACTTAAGGGAACCATTCTATGAATATTGCATAAAAATGGCTGGAGGAAAAAAAAAACTTGCTGAAGGAAGGACAGAGAGGACTGAAGAGTGCCTCCCACACACTTGTGTGGAAAGAAAGAGGAGAGAATGAAAGACTCCAGAGAGAAAGAGAGGTCAGCAGATGGAGCTGACAGAGGAGGTACAAAGAGGGAGATCAAGGTCCAGCGTTCTGAGAATCAGGTGCTGAGAGGATTCTTAAGAATGAACTTAAAGCACACAGAAAAAAAAAGCTTAACTTAATGCTGCATATGGGAGTGTACTCAAAAGGGCCACAATGGTAACTTCCAGTCATGATTACGGAGCAGCTATTAGACATGAGACTAAATGTACTTCACTAGAAAATAAACAGGATGCTCACTCACTGAGAGGTTTATTTTATATGCGGGTGTGTAGGAGTGAGTATCATGTTTTGCTTCAACATATATTCCACCAATGCCCTTCATTGCAAAACACATGGGAGCTAATTGAACACTCACCGATTTGTGTAAATTGTTGACGTGTGGTCAATAGTTATGCTGCAACAGAACTCAACCGTAATAATGGATTCTACACACAATGACCTTCCTTCCCAAATTTGCAGTAATGTGTTTGTCAGACCTTGAGTTACATATTGATGCAGTAATAAAATTAACAGAAGATGTAGCTACAATAGTCTGCTCATAGTATGTATGCATATTTTTATTAAATTGAATATTATCAAGAGGAATGGATTATATACTTTTGCCCTTGCATTACCACAAGGCCTTAGAATTAAAAGGGACTCACATTCCATTAACCATTCAACAAATCTGTGTCAACAGAAACAAATGGCTGTTCCTTATCATTGATGGAAAACAATAATCTTTTTTTTTTTTTCAATGACGACCGATCAACAGTGACAGGAACATTTATAATGCAGTGTATGCAGATCAGTACAGGGTGTTAGTATGGGTGCTTGACTGAGATCCCTGCAGACTGCTCCTTACTAAGTTTGTCAAGGAGAGGAATCCATTATAATGGGGATGTTTGGACCAGGGGTAAATGCAAATAAACCTCTTTGGAAGAAGTTGCTGCTCACATTAATGCTGCCTCTCTTTGCATTTAGCACGCCAACTAGCAGTATGAGAAGTGACATCTAATATGCTGATTAATTTAAGGCAGGAGATTTCTGCCTGCAGCAGCAAGTTACTGGCACAAGTACCCAATAACTTTTTAAAAGTTACTGTCATAAACAGGGTTATGGATCATGATGCTGTGTATAGTAATATGCATGTGTGATTATTAATTTATACATAAAGTCCCAAACTGTCACTGCTGCACTGTTCTTTTTTTTACAGCCGGAAAATAACACGAGGTCATCACAACACAGAATTCGGAAGTGACAGGTTCATTCCTTTGGGTAGGCAATGTCAGAATGTTCCAAATCTAAACCCGTATTTAAAACGAGTACCTGACTGATCTAATAAGCTCCTTCTCAGTAACTCCCTGACATTGCTCCCTGCTCCCAAACATTTTTCCTCTCAAGAAAATTGTGAACTTGACATTTTTGTTTGTGATCTGCTGCAGACTTCTGCAAGGATACAGTATTAGTTACTTACAGTCCTTGTGGAGATTCTTCTGTTTTAAGAGAGCACTGAAGTCCTAAAATATGTTTTTAAATCACTTTAAGCCAGATTCTTGAGCACAGCATAGGAAAGCTGCACATACAGAAGAGAGTCTTTCACCGACAAACCAGCAATTTTAGTTCAGTGAGAGAAACAAATGGAGATGATGAAACAAATAAATAATAGAGAGGGTGAGGGAGAAACAAGCTGAAAAGCTACCAATATTTAAAAGCCCATTCAATGTCTGTCTCATGGTTTTGTTTGTCAGGCAAAGCTCAAGTACAGTCAACTGGCATGGACAGTCAGAAAAAAATGTCAGTTCAAAGCTAGTATCAACTGGCATGGACAGTCAGCTATGTAGTTCTAAGTAGTATCAGCTATGTAATGGCTCCTGGCTGTAATGTAATAAAGGTACAAGGCTCAAGTCAAAGGTGCTGCACCTTTGAAATAAGTACTAAAGCTGAAGTGGTTTGGTGAGGGTGTCAAACAAACTAAAGAGAATAATGATAATAATAATTCCCATTAAGAGGGTGCATTGCTTCATTGCAATGCTCCCCATGCGGATGATGTTACTGTCAAAACACATGATGTGAGTTTATGTCAAACAGTCCCTTTCATGAACTGTGTTGAATGAAGACGTGCTTGTTGAATAATGGGTATAAATGCAGAATTCTGAATATTCATCTGGAGGTTTTCTATTAGCTTTCAATTGAAATATAGGTATTCATTATCAAATGATAAGGCCCTGATGTCAAACACACTGTGTATTCATTTTGTGAGCCTGTTGAATTGGTGGACTCTTATTGATCAATTGAGGTGATAGGTCCAATACACCTATTATACTTGAACACAGGTAAACATTCACTACATCTGCTGTGAAACTCTGTACGGAACTGAAGTGTCGTGTATTTTTCCGGTTCTTTCAAATTAAATGTTTCCTGTTAAGTTTCCATAAAGTTCAGTGACTGCAGAACTTTTGATGATGTGATCTGAACACACATACACACACACACACACATATACAGTAGGCGCTTTAATGTGCTTTTAAATGAAAGTGTTACTCAAGTGGTGCTCAGAGTTGACAGCACTCCTACATACTGTTATTTCATTTCCTTATAAGTAATGAAGATATCATTTCAATAATTTACCTCACAATCTAATTATCAACTTATTGTTTCTGTATTACTGTGCTCAGTTCTTGTTTCATGCAAAAGTGTGAAAAGAAGTCTATTACAACTTATCCATCTGCTTGGTTTGATTCCACTGTACTTGGCAGCAACTAAATTAATCATAATAAAGACAGTGGACAGTTCAATCTCATTCTCATTAGCCATCCTTCATGAAAATTAACCTATTCAGTAGATCACTTTCCAGTTTCTGAAATAATTTCCTCTTATTGTCCTTGTTTCAGTTTAGTTGTGATCAAAAATCATCTCAATGAAAACAGTAATGTGTGAGTATGAGCAGTTACATTCCTCCTCATATTTACTGTTGAAGAAGCATCTAAAGCAGATTTTGTGTACCTGAAGGGTTTATTTTATTCATGTCATGCTAATTTAATATTTAACAAGTATCTCCCAACTGGAAACCTCAACTACTCTACACAAATACTAAACAGAAGCTGTTAAATTGCCACCTTCCCTGATAACAAAATTTAAAAGTTTTACTTAACACCAGTTCTTCCTTCCAAGTTGATATTAAGAAAGCCAAACCATTTTATTTTGTTATTAATTTTACATTTACATTTATTCATTTGGCAGACGCTTTTATCCAAAGTGACTTACATAGGTTACAGTTCTTTCACAATGATATACATTTATACAGCAGGATATTTTACTGAGGGTTAAGTACCTTGCCCAAGGGTACAGCAGCAGTGTCCCACCGGGGACAGTGGTCTTGCAACTTGCAACTGGTCTTGCAACTTGCAACTGGTCTAGTAACTGGTCTTGCAACTGGTTGCACCAAGCATCAGTCAGCATGCCATCAATCCAATAATCCATCATTCCTATCAGCCTCTTAAGTGCTTTCCCTGGAGGGAACCAGAAAATAAGGAATAGGATAAGAACAAGGCAATAAGAGGCATGGGATCTCGGGCCTGAAAAAAAGGAGCTCGGTAGACAGGTGGTGGGTTTATTAAAGAAGAGATGAGAGTCAAAACGAGGAAGGAAGGCAGTGAAGGCAGGAGGGTGCAAGCATCTGCCAGTCAGGGCTGTGAGAGAGTGTACCTGCTAAGGGTCGGGGGGGGTGATGTATATTAGTCATTATAGTGGTGGAAAGGGAGGCAAAGCCGTGAGCAGAAACTGAAGAGGACTGGGGGTGTGGGGGCGGGGGGGTGGCAGAGGATTGAGGAGAGAGGGAAAAGAGAGAAGCTCACATAGATTGTTAGCTGCAGACCATATAATGGACTGGAAATAAGGCGGTCTGAGCAGAGGTCAGAAGCAAAGGGAGTTACAGGAGTAGGGAGAGAGAGAGAGGGAGAGGGGGAGAGAGAGAGAGAGGGAGAGAGAGAGAGAAACACGGAGATAGAGGGAGAGAAGGGGAGAGAGAGAGAGAAGCGGCCAAGGCAGAGGGAATGCTGAGGATCTCTTCCGCCTCTCCTTAGAGGGACGCACCCTGACCGAGTCGCGGCGTATGATGGGCGGGATTGATGCAGAGTGCTGAAGTGTGGCACAGGGGGGTGCAGGGTGGTGAGAAGGCAGTCCGGAACAGCAGTGAGAGATTCAAAAAAGCGGAATTAACGGATTGATCGCAGGCGGGGTCGATACGAGGAGAGGCGTTTGAAAGGGTAGATACAGCACGGGTGGTTAACGACAACGATGTGAGGGGTGATGGAGTGGATGGGGCAGCAGGAGGGGTAGTGGAAGTGATGGAAGGACAGGGAGGTCTAAAGAGTGCGATGAAGAGGGTAATAATTGATTTGAATGACATGTACAATCAATGGAAGAAAAAGATAGTGAAATTGAACAAGACAACATGAATGAGTGACAGGGGGTAAAGAGGGAAAGATGCTATGTGGAGGGGAAAAACAAATGAAAACCTGCTCCATTTCCCTTTTCAGTATCTTGTAGGCTGGAGGGGATGGCAAGGAAAATTTTCAGAGTGAAACAGGTAGTGAACATCAACTGAAAATGTAATTACAACCAAGAAAGGGAATGTCGAAATTGCAGGTAAGGAGAGAGGAGTGGAAAATGGAGGGCTTGAGGAGGGACAGACCCCAAACCCATGACAGAAATTAGTCTGTGGGCCTGCTGGTCGATACATAAAAATAACGAGGAGGGGAAGAGGCGAGCCTAATGCCATGAAACCGAAAGGCAGATAGAGATTGAAGGGGGGAGAGAGAGAGGGGGGATAAGATGGAAGTGAGCCAAAAGAGAGAAACAGAGGCTGGCCACTTCAGCCATTACATCAAGACAGAGACAGGGGCAGGGATAAAAAAAATTAAAAAATAATAAAAACACACACAATGAAAAAAAAGCTGAAGGTGTGGAAGTGCTTCCTGGCACAGTATGCCTTTAAGAACAAGGTCATCTAGAAAAGTAAGATATGTAAGTGAAGCAGTACAAATGCTATGGTGTAAACAGCTAAAAAAAACATGCACCAGGCTTGGGCTGAGAGTTGTTGAATTGGTTTGAATTAATATGTCTTCTTTCCCTGCAATGTTCAATATTTACATTCCTTTGATCTTCTTGGCAATAGGATAACTAATTAATACTTGTAATCTCCCTAACGCTACATCCTTTATGACTAATACTGTTTGCTGGCTTACAGCTTTCATCCTGGGATACAGTTCACAAAGTCACACATGTCTGAGGTAATGTTTAACATTTACTACATCTTGATAATGCATTCAGTGCATAACACATTCATAAGCACAACAAAATAATGACATTAAAATAGCTAAGTCTTCATTGTGAATTGTTTTGGACAGAGCATATTATAAATGATGACTCATTAACTTCAATGATTAAAACAATGCACTGTGTGTGATGATGCAACCTGAAATAAATGATCTGAAATAGGAACCGTACTGTGTATTATATAAATCACTTAAAGTTGCATTGTATATGATGTATGGGTTATGAAAATGCAGTAAATTTAAATTGTTACCATGACTGATGCATCCAGCTGGAAAGGACAAAATTTGTATTTGCTATGGATGACATATAGTGCATATCATACTTTAAATGTTCTCTGATTGGAGCCCATTCCAGCTATTAAACAGCCAGATAACAATGTGCAGATACACAAAAGACTTGGAGAAATGTAAAGAGCATTTGGAGCCCACTTAAGACTGTTAAAGCACATACATCAAGCGTATGGAAATAAAGGGAAGCTCATTCATGGAAGGCCTCCACAGATAAAGAGGGCATTCTTGTTTAAAGCACATGACATAAAAGTTGAGCAGAAATAAGGGGGCTTGCTTCCCTCAGTCTCATAGGAAAGAACAACAACATCCACAATAACAAACTGTGTATGCTCCCGACTGTCTGTTCTCTTAAAGAAAGTGGGTCACAATGGTAATTTCACAATGTTTGGAGCACCTTATTAAAGCCGATTCCCCCGCACATTATTTCCTATTCCAGTAAACCTGGTAAAACTGCTTTTTTGGAGAGTATAATCTTCATTACCTAATCAATTCCAGGCAAAAGTAGGTCAGTTATCAAAGGCGATCAATACCCAGAAGGGCCCCCCTGCCCAATTAATGTACAACAGCAGATTACATCAATCTCCCATTAGCAAGCCTCGGGAGTCTGGATCATACGCTAAACTGGTGAGAGACATGCTGCCACAAATGAAGTGTGTCCTGATATTGATGATTTGATGGCTCATTTCTCCTAGTCACAGTACAATGGAAAGCAGAATGTGTGTATGATGCAAATTTTACCTAATGGCGTGGACGTGTGTGAAGCAAAACGGGCCGTGTTCGAACCAAAAACAAACTGAAATATGGTTGAAATGAGAAATCTTGCAAAGGTACAGCATTGCTAAATATGTTATCACTTCTGTACAGCAGCTGTCATGATAGATAGATAGATAGATAGATAGATAGATAGATAGATAGATAGATAGATAGATAGATGTTCAGCCTCATTGGGATATTGCAGGAGATGTCCACCTTCAGGGAATGCTTTACTGTGGTGCCTTTCATGCCCTTGTCCCTTTTGTGAACACACATGTTCTTTTGTACCACATATAGCTGATGAAAATGTGAAAGGTTCACTGGTGCTTCCTTTCATTTCAGCATAGTACCAGTCTGTCCCGGTATGACACAGTTTTTAAGGCTGAATATTTGAATAATGGAGAGTTCAAACAAAATCGCTTGTTTTTTTTTTCTCCTTTTTTTTCCACTGATCTATTTAACTGGCCTATTTCCAGCACTGGAGAAGCATTGAAGTACTCATTCATACTGCTCAGTAATAATTATTCCATACCCAATCTGAATACCAATGGAAAAAAATGAAGAAGTTTAATGGGGACACAAATCAAGAGGCTCAACCTGAAACACATTCTGAGGCATACATTTGTTCCTGCCCTTTAATATTACGGGACTTGTTTTGACAGCAATGGTCACCACATATTTTTTCCTGTTGTCCAGGGTGTGTTTATACAGACATGTCCCATGCAAATGATTAATGAGTAGAAGATCACTATGTTCCTTATTTAGTCCATGTCTTCAGAGGTTACAGACTTGCTCTTGCCCTCATGAAGAAATAGGACGTACATGTAAGTGTGTGTGTATGTTTTTTTTTTTTTTTAGTTTTTTTTTTCAAGTTTTACTTTGAGCCACATCTTCCAAACAAAATGAACAATATATTCATCCTGGAAATATGATCGTAATGTCATGTGTGTAACAAATGACTTTTGCAGGAAAGAATAGGAATTCATTTACGCTAAAACCATGCCACGTATCAGCTAAGCCATTAAACAGAAGGCTAAATGACTACATAGTCCCGTTACGATAGCTTTTCACAAAGTCCATAACAAATTTAATTTTCACGAAAGTTAAATGTAAACGATCAGCTGTGAGTTTACCAGCAGCCACACCTCTCTGCTTTATTGCACACAATGTGAGAACATGGCAGGTGCCACTCCAGGGTGACTGAGAGCTGCTGGGTATCCAGTCAGAGAAATCAATGATTCATTCTCACACATCCACCCCCAGATGTGACCACGTACCTGACTTTAACGAAACGGACAGCTAGCAGAATGCTAATGCTGAAAGCTAATGTTTGACATTTCAGGTTCAGGTACTTTGATTATATTTATACTTGTTCTTGGAACAAGTACCATTGTTCTATTTAAAAAAAAAAAAAAACTGTCAGTTTAATTTTTTGAAAGACCTCATTAATTTTTGATTAGTCTTTTTGGAGGCGTTCAGCTCAACACAGAGAATCAACACCCAAACCTCAGCAAGAATTCAAAATTCAAAACTTTGAATATGCATCCTGAGATACTTTTTTAAAGTATATTCAGAACATGCAGTCTGCCACAAAGAGCAGTGCATTGAATTAACAACAGGGGTTTTGTCTGTAAATGAAAAGCATAAATGAAAAGCTTTATTGATTCATTGGCATTGATATTTTCTCCTCTTCTCCAAATCCAGGAACATTAAACTCACTGTTGCATCAAATACAAAGTAAAGCTGTATTTTAGATAAGTTCATTTCTATGTGTAGCCCAGTTTAAAGCTGTTAAATTCTGCAATCACCACTACATGTCTTTCAGATATTTAAGTGTACAAAATATGAAAAAAATTAAAATGGTAACACTTCATGATGTAACCATTTTATGACAGACATGTAGCACACTGCAATTAAAAGTAATGTGTTATTTATAGAACTTTCAAGAAATGTATTAAATGAATAAAGTGAATAATTACATACAGAAGAATATGCATTACACTGAGGTTAGTGGTAAGCAAGGGGTTAATGAAATAACATGTAATTAAATCCACTACACAGCTGTATTCATAATTGTGAACTGTTAAGAGAGTGCTTTTATGTGTATTTTAAAAAGTTCACATGGTATAATTGTAGTATAATTATAAACTAATGGCCACTTTAAGCAGGACCAAATGGAATTAGTGCATCAGGCACAGAAAGTTTGAAAAGGAACTCTGTATGTCTTCAGTAAGAAAATATGCAGTGAAAAATTAATGAATAATGCTTCTTCACACAATGTTGTTTTGGACTTGCTTCAATGACAAGCATGTTTAAAAATTGATTCAAGCTGCAAATGGATCTGTATTTTTAGATCTTTGCATGGAAGTACTACAGTATGTTCCGTGGATCATATAGCTGCTTTCAGCCTTTGAATTGTTGGAGCTCATGTCAAAAATATAAAAAGTCTTTTTTTCCACAAGCCACTCAACACTGTAGGATAATGGCCCTGAATCATTGCATACCTTAAAACATATCTAAATCAATTCCATGTGTGACTTCTAGCTGGCCTCTCTGCTAAAGCAAGCTGTAATACATGTATGCACAAGTTTAACACGGACTAAACCTGATGGAAAGGCACATACTGTAGTTCAGCTACACATTATTGTGTACACTGTCAGGCTGTGCCAGCGTTTTCGCATTGTCAGATTTTGTCAAATTTTTGTCAGATTTTCTGCAGACACCCAAGTATATCCAGAGTTGTGCTGCTACACAATCAGAATTTGCATATTGTCGAACACAAGGCAGCAATACCTAATGGTGATTTGGACGACAATACTGAGAGGCACTTTAAAGGTTTTCAGCCACCTTGAAGTTTTCAGCCACCTTGAAGGGAGAAGTCTCTCCCTCAACTATGGGTAATGATACCAAAAGACAGCTACTAAAACTGGATCCCGTATTGGATATTGAGCCATCATTTGTAGAAAATGATCTTAGCTTTAGTGGAAGTAGCTTTGCTTTTTACCCCTTTACCCCTTTTAACACTTCAAAATAGACATGTATTTGTTACTAAATGGTATTAATTGTCTGATGCCTGTATGTTTCTAACATTATTGGTCCAGAGGGAAAGTCAGTGAAATGAAAACCTGACAAAGTTCATTAAGCATTTATATATCAATGTGTGTTTTGTATTTGTTTTTTTATAAGTATTTTGTCTCATAATCAAACCCTTCTGCTACGGCAGCAACATTCTGACCCAACAATCACTTTAAATTAGCATAATAAATGCAATGAGTAACACAGTGAATTGTATTTTTGCATCAGAGATACATCATCACTGCTCATTTGTTTAAAACTGGCATGGTATATTTACATCTGAGCATCAAATATTGACATGTGACATAACCAAGAACATCTGCATATTGACATTTCACGCAATCAAGAATAATGTGCCATTTTGGGATAAAGTGCCATGCTTGGGATATGATACCAGGTTGCACAGATTGTACAGAGAACAAAATACCCACCTGTTACCTCCAGTTTCCACTGCAGTGAATCTGCCACCTGTGGTGAGCCGTCATATCCATGATTGCAATTCTCTGTTGGATAATAGAATTCAGTTATATCTGGTGTTTATGCTAGTTTGGGAAATTGCCGGATAAATATGAGTGACTGAAATGAGTCATTGAAAAGGTTCCAAGTACACTTGCAAGTACATATTTCTGTAATGGGTGACTGACAGGAAGCCAAGGGGAGGTGCATCTGGGCCCCTGGAAAACATTACCAATGTAAACCAAAAGTGGCACCACAAATTAAACATGTCACTCAGTGAGACGCTTACTGTACTACACAAGCCATTTCCCCACAGTTTGCACTGCTCACGTAAATAACTGTACATCTGCAAGAGAGATAATCAAGATGCTATTGCCCATCAGAGATTCACAATAATTATGTGTCTGAATGATCTCTGTGACATCTTTCATGACAGCAACAACCTATATAATTAGAGAAAACTTTAGTGTAGCATAGCTGTAAGGAGCAGGGCTTGCAACCAAAAGGTTACTGGTTCAATTCCCCACCGGGGCATTACTGCTGTATGCCTAGGCAAGGTAGACATGTAAAAATTGCAACCTATCTAAGTTGCTCTGGATAAGAGCATCTGCTAAATGACAATACTACTGTACTGTATTCTATTATGAATTTGTGAAACTGTATTGTTGACAGTATGTTATGGAAATTAAGGGGCCTCCTAATGGAGGTTTGATCTTGTTCTATTAGATGCCCCTCTTCTGAACCCTCCACACAAGCCACAGTAACTCTATTTGACATGAAAATCTCAGCGCATGTAGCTGACTCTGATCATATATATGTCTTTATAAAAAACCTGTGCTCATAAATTGCACATCAGTTCCCACCCAATAAAAGCCCAATTATTCGCAACCCTCCGCTTTTTAAATTAATTACAATAATAACTAAGCAACATCTGTGCTTGTGTGACATGTCAGTAATGTTTTCAATCAACCCTCTGAGTGAAAAATACAATAAATACACATTTGGATAATCTTTTTCTTTTGGAATATTTTTAAAAACTGGAACGAGATGACAATATTTTTTTGTAATGGGACTCGACTTGAGCCAGCATTTAAGAATCATTCCAGATGATTTTTTTTTTTATTCCTGGCTTTTTAAGCTGGGTCTTTTATGTTCACAAATACTAAGTTCTAGCTGTTTTTTTTTTTCCCTTTCATTTTTTCTTCTCTCTCTTCTAAGCCAATCTAACATCATTTCTTATGTTGAGTCATTGTAGTTTTTGACAATGAATGCTGTGAAGTGTATCACAATGAGGTACTGTTCACTCCGCCTCCCAGCCCAGCCTTGTGGGTGTTTGAAATGTGGTCTGTCCAAACGCGGACGCCACTGGTAACTAACGCCAGGCCCAGATATAATCTTGGGAGGGGTTTAAACAGCCTCCTGCTCCTTGCCGTACCCCTGACAGGCCTCCACTGCGGCCGTCTGCCGAGCGATTCTTCTCACCTGCTTATCAGAGAACTCTGTGATCACCAACAGCAAAGGCTGCTGCAAGGTCAGGGTAACGATCATGCTTTTATCTGTCCTCCTGTCCAGGGGACAAGTCATATTTTTTGGGATGAGGGGTGGGGGATGGGGAGCTGGGGTGAGCTATAGAATACCTTACCTGTGTCCAACAATGGAATCCTGAGGATGCTCTGTTCCTTTATAATCCAGTAGAAATATTTGTAGTCTGCTGTCTTGCAATTGCATTGTAATAGTGCAAAGATAACAGAGCAAAGCAAAATAAACAATGTCAATATCACAGACTTGATAATGGAGTAATATGCTGTAATATTACCAAAACTGACAACAATGTAACACAACAGTAATCATATATGCTGCCAAATAAGGGCAGTCATGAACATAGCGGTAGGGAGTAGGGCTCATAACTGAAAGGTTGCCGATTCTATTGCTGTTGTACCCTTGGGCAAGGTACTTACCCCAGAATTGCCTGCATAAATATCTAGCTGTATAAATGGGAGACATGTAAAACTGTAACCTGTGTAAGTTACTCTAGATAAGAAGGTCTGCTAAATGACAATAATGTAATGATGTAATAAGTCTGATTGTTGCAGACAAGTTTTAAGTTTGGTTAAATTCAGAAAAAGGTCTATACTAAATCAGAGTATTCAAAATTTAAAGTATGTTTTACCAGCCCAGTTATACCTGAAAGCAAGGAGAGGCCAGAACACCCCGGTCCCCGCACCCAGGCAGTCCCAGTCACTGGCACCTATGAGGCAGTGCATCAGCACAGGATGGGAGACAGCCTGTTGTCTGGGTTTGCATCCCCCAAATGCAAGCACTGCAAATTTACAGCATGCCATGGCAATCATGTATGACGGTCTGTTCCATTTTCTGTCCTGCACGGTGTGCATCCATCGTTGTGTGCACCGATCTGTCAGAGATAGTTTGGAGAACTCCTATTTGCAGTAAATTCATGCATTTATGTGCTTTCGCCCACTGAACGGCTCAGGACGTGACTGTGTATGTGCAAAGCAGTCATGGCTGAAAGCAAGCCTGTGGTGATTTCATCTTTCAGCATGTCACCTTTTTCAAAAGTAGCTGAAACGAGAAAAAAATTGGCCAACTACAACATATTGACAAAGCGAAATAAAGATCAGGGACCGCAGCGTCTGCAGATATTTACCTTCATCTGACGCCATATCGAAGCCAAACTACTTTCCGCTTCCCCCTCGAGAAACTTGTGAGCTCTAAGACAGATCAGTGTAAGACACTCCGCCATCTGTCTGAAGATGATGAGTCTGTTCGTGTCTGACTGAGCTCCAAGTGCAACCGATACAGCTGGATCCACTTAAAGCACGTGACAGGCAGAGTGTTAGCGGACTTTTTAAAAGAAGTACCAGCCTTATATATTTAGCATTACACCTAATAATGTACCAAGCTGCACACTGTAGTGAAAGCTGGGTTCTAAGATTTCAATCAAGTCCACTTCACACTGTCAATGTGCCAATAATTTCAACCCTTTGATGATGCCGAAGGCATACACGCCAAGGAGTATTGAGCGTAGAGGAAGAAAAAAACACATTACTTAAAGCAGATTTACTTTTTTATAGTAAAATTGTGCCTGGATAATAATTTGTGCCACATTTGCTGAGAGCTCCACAAAACTGCTCTGAGTTATGCGAATACAAAGACGAATATCGATGAAACATTCCCTCAGCTGATTACCATGCTGATGTCATTTGCATGTGGGCCTCAACTGCTTTCTCAGGTTTGGAAGGAAGTGAGCAAGCTTTGTGCTTACCATTGATAGATAACTCTCTGTATTGATTGTAGCTGCTCATTAGGTTTATAGGATATTGACATATTTGAAAAATGAATTCTTTCCCTCTTTCATGCCAGACGTGGATCAATGAAATAATTTGGGCAAAACAGCTGATTTCAACATTCATTTACAATTGTGTCTGTTTTTCTCTTGTTTGCTGAGGGAAGAAATGTCAGCTACAGTTTTGGAATATACATTTTTAAGTACTTTCAGAACCACATTCTTCATGATTTAATAGTACCCCTGTAGTTGGTAATATTTATCCACACTGTGTATGAAAGTAGTGTTTTGTGAGGAAACAACTCAGTTTACAATCACCAATTGAAATAATGTGAAATAATCTGAAGCAAGAAACTGCAAGTAAACACTTCCAGGTATTGAAGTCAAAGACATGAAATTAATTGAATTAGTATCACTTTACGTGCACACTGCCAATTGTCCCTCTGCCATACGACTGAATCCACACTTTGCTGGCCTTTAATGACGAACCAATTGCTATGCAAATGGCACCATAACAGTGCTGAGAGTTAAAAATCTATGAATTAAAGGGTTGCGATGAACCACCAGTTACAGCTTTGTAGTACATTCCAGACAATATGTATAAGGACTGAAACATACCTGGGTGAATGAGAAAGACAATGGTAACTACAGACCCAGTATTTTATTGACTCATTGATTGATTTTGTGCTGAAAGTGGTCAGTTAAACAATTCAAAGAAATTTTGCGCTAGGGTTTCCAGTTATTTTCCAAGCCATACCTGAAAAGATGTTTTGCGCTGACTTGAAAGGACGCTTCAACATGGCTACTTAATGTCTTTCAAACCGGTATCTCTCATCTGTGCTATTCAAGAAGAGATTGATGAAGCAGCTTCTTCTCTGACAGCAGTGCTTTCTTTAACCGCTTCTCTCTCTCTGTTGCAATCTCTTGACCATCCTCCTATTATGTCTCACATCTTTTGTTTTTTCGATTGTGAAACTCACACATCATAGTCTGTCTGCTTTGTCTTGCCTGTTTTTTTTTTCATGGGCCGTCTCTTTCTTTTTGTCCTTTTTTTACTGCCTGCTAATCTTCCGCCACCCCGTCTGTATTAACACTCCTGTGTTTTTTATTGGTGCAGATGGACAGAGGAATTTTGTCCTCTCCTTTCACCACAGCTGCTGTGCAGTTGATGATCCTGTTATCTTAGAACTCAGAGGGACCCGTGGTAAAGGTCAGAGTGATTTATTTTCATCCATAAAGACATTATAAGATACCTGTCCTCTGCTCTGGGTCCTGTCAGGTGGTAATGGACTCCCTGCACACAGAACTATCAGGCAGGAGGACATGCTGCTAACATCAGTGATCGGCAGCGAGTCTTAGATTTAGCTCTGCAACTATTCCTTTCTCATCACCAGCATTTTGCCCTGCCTGCAATGCATGCTGGTAAAATTCAGCCGCACAAGAAGATGGGGGTAGATTTACATAGACGTAATTTATTTCCTGGTGTTCTAAAATTCTGATGGATATTTCTGAAGGGCTACAGTGAGTATCGTAATAATTTTTTTTTCTTTGGTCTTTTTTTTGGTTTCATTTTCAATGGCTCTTTTTACATTACACTTTCCGCCTTTCTTCTGACCTTCGGGAATGAAGAGAGTGCTCTCTAAAAGGAGTCTGGAAAATTGATTTTCTTGTGCGATTACAAAAAAATGACTTCACTTGGGTGGGGACAATGAAAGAATGGAGTCACAAAGAAACAAAACAGTTGGGCAGAAGAGAGACCACTGTGCCCTGGGCTTGCTGGATAACTCTGCATTAGGAAAACAAGGGGGCCAGCATTATGACAATACACCCTCTCATGGCTAACACAGTGGCTGTGCTGCAACCAACAGCAACACATTTATTAGGCTGTTTGTACTTTTATTAACACACAAAGTCTGTAATTATAAAGTAATCAGCACTGACTATACAGTACATGACATGTCAAACTGCTAATGTTGTCAATGGAGAATATACATAACTGCACATTATCTGAATAACCCTCAACCTAACGCTAACCATAAGCCTCAACTCTACCCCTACCCTAACTTTGTGCTACCCCAACCCTAAACTTAACCCTTATGCAATTATGGAAGTGATGGAACAAGACTGTGTTGCCATCTGTTATATAGTACTGATTTTGGTAAAGACAGGGGATCTAGAGTACATGATTATATTACCAGTTTAATAGGAGGCATGACCTTACTGACATTTTCTGTTATGGATACTTCCCCCAGAGCGCTTGATATTCGGTGAATAGCTGACAGCAAGAGTTCTTGCCAGCAAAAATTATTGCAGCAACAAACAAAACATAAATATGCAGCCTGAGATAATAATTATGATTAAAATCAGACAAATTATGCAGTGTGCTAGATTAAATATTTGTTTGGAGGTTTGCCAAGTGCAGGGAGAGGAATTACCTTGGGACAGCGCTCATCAGTGGGGTTTAAAAGAGAACACTGCTTATCAGCGCTCATTAACCAGTACACCGGCGTGCCATTACGTTAGCTAATCCTGGGCTGTGTGTGGCGCAACAGTGTAATGCTAAAAGCAATAGACTTTGCTCTTACTTTATAATTAAATTGGTTTGCAGTGGGGTATAGTGGTTGGAGGAGAAGCTGAGTTTGGGACCTAGAGGTTGCTAGTTTGATTCCCAAGTGAATCCTTACTGCTATGCACTTGAGCAAAAAGTTTGACCTGACCTGATTCAATAGATTCCCAGGTGTATAATAATGGATGATGTGTAAAAATGTAAGCCATGTACTGTATGTTGTCGTGGACAAGGGTGTCTTATAAGCACATTGCTTTAATCCTGAAGCATAAATGGATTACAATCTCTAATACATGTACAGTTGACATACTGTAAATTGACCCCCATAAGACTACTAAATAAATCTACTCGAGCTAATTAAGCCAGAAATATGCCTGGATTTGATCAACTGAAATGCACTGATGCTTCTAGTCAGCAGCAGCAAGCAAGTAGTTCACCCATGATTCCTTGGTTTTTGCACATTCAAACGGTATTCAAAACTTCTAATGACATAAATCGGGTGTGACACACAGCATCAAATGAACACCCAGATACCTGTGAGGAGTCTCGGTCCCAGCACACATTCCGCATTCACACACTAAATTGTTTTCTATAAATGTGTTCCATTGGAGTAAGTTACTACAATTGTTTCTGTAACTTCTAATTAATCATCAAGTCTCAGCTGCAAATTTGCAACAACATAATATAGTTTTCAGTCTTAGTGTGGCTTAAAATCAGTTCTCATATTCTATGTTGGCAGAATCGATGCCAGACTTGTATGAAATATGTTGTCCGATTAAATGTGCCTGATAAAAGGAACTAATGTATTGGAACTAATTTCTGTTGACAACACAATATGTTGACATATACAATAGTTTGCCTCCAAGGTAACCATTTACAAACTGATGACCTCAACAACATATTATGAAAGGGTTTGTGTTTTTCATTTCTGGATGATAAGGTCTGCTGCATTTTTTTCCTTTTAACAACATCAGTGTGGATGATCCATTTTGCTGGATTTCGATTATGGTACTTAATAGGAAAACTATATCATGAATGTGATGTGTGAATGATTGATTGTATTTACTTTCTTTACAGGTATTGGTGCATTGTTTTAATTAAATGGTATGGGCAGCATCTTTGTCTCCTTGTCTCCGTCACATTTGTAGTCTTGTGTAAGGAGCAGCTAAGCATTGTGTATTGCCATTGTGTGATGTGTATCTGGTATCACATCTTACTGTATCATGAGGACAGCCAGGAATGCTGAAAAACAAGGTCAAGCTGTTGTAGTCTGACTGATCTCACTCACAAAAAGAAAACCTAAAGATCAGGAAGAACACCATAAACCCTCACTTCTTCCTGGGATTAATGTGCAACTCCACTTCTTAATCCAAAAGCAATAAAGTACAAGAAGGATTCTGGTCGATCCACCGATACATGACTACTGTATGTGCTGACTACTGTATTAACTACATGACTACAGTTAGCAACTACACACAGTCTCACACACACAGTGCTTACAAACACAAAACATGGATCAAAGGTAACCTTTTGGATTTCCTTGTTTTGTTTTCTGCATGAAATATTACCCATAAACAGGATGTGAGATGTTTTTATGTATGACTGTTAACATGCTCTTCATGAGATGTCACGAACCTCCAAAAGGAAAATTGACAACATTTGTAACAATTCCAATGAAAGAATATTTTACAAACGCTTTCATTTTTGAATCCTTTTACATGTCATGTAGTTTAAGCCCTTTGTAATTAATTCCACCGTGGCAACAGAGTGTTAAACATACAGTGTTGCACAAATATGTAGATGGAACACTTCATTTTTGGATATGACTTTTAGGGAGACACTAGCTATGCCAGTAGTTGAGGCAATCTGCAGCTTGTTGGTGCAACACGGTTTATTAGCATGCTCTTCAAATACAATTTAGCACAACACCGTGATGGAGTCTCACCTACTCAACTTGCTATTTTAATAACATTGCAATTAAAGTAGATCTGTAATGTGCACAAGTCTCGCTGCTAGTTTTAGATATTAGATGCCACATTTTTTCCTAGTTGAAAAACATTTGGATGAGCCTCTGGTTCAAGGATTTTTTCCCCATTTAACAAATACCTTTTTATAGCTGTCTCCATGCATGGTTGTGATTAGGATATTGTTGCTGAAGGTAGGGTGCCACTGTACTAAAAATTTCTTACGCACACAATTCAAGGAGAGAACCGAAACAGTCAAAGCAAACAGCACTGATTAATTGTGTTAATGATGCATTCTTCTGTTCGTATAAGGCAATGGCAGAGTTTCAGTATGAATTTAGTAGTGTTTAGTATGTAGTGACCAGTCCAGAATTTCTATTTTACCAAGTGCTGTCAAAATGACCAAAAATTATACCTACTACAAAATCTGGTCTTTTAAAAAAAGGTTTTTAAACCATTACTGTACAAGATTATTTTTGGTGAAGTGCCATTGTATATTCAGAGGAAGCGAATTGTACAGTGTGTCAGTCTGCGTGTGAAAAATGCCTGAGCCACTTTAACTTTAACAGTTAATGGTAGTTGAAATACTTTTCAAAAAAGTCATGCTAAAAGTTTTTTTTGTTCTATTAATTTGCTGTCACAGTTCCTCTTTACATTATCAAACTTGCTCAGCCTGTACATGCACAGTTGACTTTCTCGTTTGCTTTGAATGAGCATAAAATAAATGGTGCTGTACAGAAAACACAATTTGTGAAACCTAGCCAGACCATTTGAAATTATATAGTATGCATCTAGTGTGGCTCAACCTTTCTTTCTATAAGTATTTCTCATTCAACAGTCCAATTCCAACTGGTCTTTCACACATAAAAAACGGGAGAGGTTTGAGCCAGCAGTGTCATCATTTCAATGACGGCTAAATATATTTCTATTAATATGTAATATTCCATATAATTGGCTAGTCTGTTCAGCATAAGTTCCCTCAACTGCCAGGCACGGTGCTGCTCCCGCTCGATTCGTGTCATACTCAGTTTTAATTAACTGCTGAATGTGGCTGACAGTCATCAAGCCGAGATAGAAGCTGAGTAACGAATGGGACCGGCGACAATGGAGAAAATGAACGCCTTGGGATGCGGGGACCGTAGACAGGCAATAGCAGATTTTTTTTTTTTTTTTTACCCCGGCGTTCTTAATCACCGTGACATTAACTATAAGAAATAGCATTAATCCATGTCAACAAACATGTTTTTTTTTTCCTTTTACCCTGGTTGTGAATGAACCTGTCTTCCCGCGCATGTCTTCATGAGACAGATGTCAAAGGACTTCAATAGGGGTGGTGACTGATGTTCGGAGCCGGGGATTTGAGTGAAACGAGAACAGACCGCAGTAAATGGGAGACACAAGGCCGGGCCGGTTCACACACTTCAGAGCCGAGCTGCTCTGAACTGACGCTGTCACTGCAGGTGGAGAGAAAGGGCCGTGGAGATGATCTTTTCTCTCTCTTCCTCTAAAACAGCAGAACAAAAGAGATGGTCTAATGCAGTGCACCACAGAAAGCAGGGAAGCCATTCACAGCACAGGTGCCCAGAGCAAGAACAGCTCATCTGAATGACTTGATCTGACCTGCTAATTACCTCTTGGAGTCCATTCATCCCATCTCACAATGCTTTTATGTTTTTGGAGCCAAATGAGGACTGCGATCGCTGCAGTTTTTTTTTTTTTTTTTAATAATTAATTATCATTATTTTATTTGATTATCCCTCAGGGGTGGTGGAATATGAAGGAACTCCTGTATTCATGTTGAGAGAATGTCCTGAAAATGTCATGAGATCGCGTTTGCTTTTTCTTCGTAAATCTTCAGATTTCCCCACACTTCCCTGTCATTGTTCCAGCGAGGCTGCAGTGACAAGGCGGCAACTTTTCAGGACCAGCTCATCACTCTAAAATCGTACTACCTGTGCTTGGAAACAGCCCTGTTTCCCAGACATCGATCGTGACTCATTGGAAATAGCCAGGCATTTGAGACATTATTGCCTCCACTACATGGGGCACCAATATAACAGTACATGTATAACATTAAATTACTGCCTGTTTGCACATAGAAGGTACTCCATAAAACAGCACAAAAGGAGGGCCACACAGTGGTCTCAGTTGACCTGTTGTACATTACAGCAGCTCTTTCTAATGCTTTTCTAAACGATAGTGTCCAGCAGCAAGGCTTTACTTCAGGCAAGATGTGCTCATCACTCAGCAGGTCACACGGCTGCCATTTTTCCTCATTCTTCCATGTGACATTGAAGTGTCTGAAGCACACGCACATAAAGGCTGGCGTTCTCTTTCACCGCAGTGCCAGTGAAACCGCACAGCCGCTTTCTGAAGTTTAACTCAGCATATGCAGTAGCTCTGTGCGCTGAGTGACTGCTCTGCTGCCTTCTGTCAATATTGCCTCTCCCATAAATTAAGCCCTTTGATTGATATCTCTTCCCAATTCCCACAACACAATTTTGGTGTATTGGGGGGGAGTAAACTGTTGTTTGTCTTCATTAATAAAAATCACTTTTTTTCCCCACGTCAGACATCTAGGACATTACATCCAAAATAGAATTTAATATGAAGACGTTCGCAGTCGGAGGTGGGAGAATTCCCTGTTACACAGAGAGCACTGGGTGAAAATTAGACAACCTCCTCAATTACAGAGCCCGAGATGAAAGCACAGCGTGTTTGCCCTTTAGATAATTGCAAGCTCAACTACAAATTGAAGGCTTTGATATCTCTAGCCTTCTGAACTGCCTCTATTCTTTTGAACTCGCAGATATATTGGGAGGAACAGTCATCCCTCTGTCAGATTTTCACATCTTAGCAGCACGGCAGTCCCACCTAGCATGTACCTGCCCAGAGTCTGACTGTTTTTCAAAGTCCTGCACAGTCATTATCGTTTTGCAAAAAAACGTAGTCTGACCAGTCACCAGATCACCTTTGAACAAATAGCTGTTACGTTCCGGTTACACAAATCCTGCCTTAAGCATAACCTACTTTCAATGTTTTAATGTTCTTTGTCATCCTTTTTTTATTTGATTAGGCAATGATCCAGTGGCATCACCCTTGGCTCCAACGTGTGCTAGCATGTCCTCATTTCATCCTCTTTCTTCAGCGACCACTTTCATGAAGTCAGACAATCAAACCAACAGTGTAATTCCACAAATCTGACACAGCAAAGCATGCGTATGTGATGATTGTGTGGTATAATTTCACAGGCACTCTTTCTATCAGCCTCATGCTAATCTGATGCTTCATGTTGACTAAAAACAAATTTGTATCATTTACACTACATTGTACCACTGTAGCCAATTGCTTCCCCTCAGTGCAGACACAGCCAGATGCTCATACATAGTTAATATGGTCTCCAAATGCTATATGACTGTGATATGAGCATTCCTTTTACACTTAACATTTTAAAGCAAGTATTCAAATCCCCCCAGTACATCAGTACTGCAGTAAATCAGCATTTGTAAAATCATGACACATGAGAGGCTAGGGACTGCTCTGAATAACAACACAGTTATGTGACTCTTCACATGCTCTGTCAGCATAAAATCTGTAAACCAATTCATAAAGCCACCATTAAATTTACTACTAGAATGAAATTGAACGGCAATGTGCACTCTAGTGTGTTTAACAGAGAAAAGTGAGAACTGTGTACATCAGAAAACTGACATCTGGGGTTATATGCTGCATTTTTGCTGCAGCATTTTCAAAAGTTCACAAAATATTAAACTTTTCATGGTCTGCAGCTTTATCTGTACCTGCCCGTTCTCATATAATTTAATATTTTTTTTAAATTATTAAAATATTAAGAGTTACTTTGTTAAAAGACAAATTGCTTATGTGATTGATGAATAATTGACACAGGTGAGGGATCTGTGGAATCCAAAGACTTTGATGTCTGCACTCACCTGTGAGGTCCACAGTTAACCAAGTCCAGTCAGCCTGTCTGTTTTCATTATTACTGATAAAAGCTACTGCAGTGTTAGTTTTGGAGGCAGTCCAATTATGAATTGTGCATTAAAGCTAGCCACTGTGGCCAGCTAACTAGCTAAACAGTGATGACAAATGAATTTGATTCCAAATGTAGTGTCATATGGCCCCTACCTGTCTGGAGGATTCAGCCATATTTATGTGTCAGTGTTTTAAAAAAACTCTGCAGTTCAATAAACACTTCAGTTACTTTGTTCAGGTGAAAAACCTGTTTAGGTTCATTTTATTTACCAGGTTTTTGAAATAATTTACTTTGTCCCATCAATTTGCATATATTTGTTACTGTTATACTTTACAGAGCTGAGAAACAGAGGATATTTGGTTGTTTTCAGTAGGAGGGTCACCTACTTTCGAAGGCAAATAGCGCTGTATAACTGTTGATATTGAATGAGGGCATATGGGTGGAATATTATTTTGGGCACGCTAAGCATTGATAATACATTCAAAACAGCACACGCGTTTGCAGTTCAGGGGCGTTAGGTAATTGTGATTTCTGGAATAATTCCTTTCAAAGCAGGCTTCAAGCATTTGCCGTAATCACACGCTGCATGAAAGGAACTCGGTGAAACCTGGTCGTCGGCAGTTCAAATGTGGTCAACCCTTTGTGGTCAAATTTCCATTTCCTTTTCAGGAGTGAGTGGGTGGAGCAGCTAGCCTCTCCTCACCCACATAACACTCTCCACGCTGCGGGAAGCCTTTCACACAGATCCCTGTTGTATTTATTCGTGCCTGAGCGGAGTTGCTCCAAACCCATTATTTACCGTGGGAGGTAGAGCGAGCTTTGCACGGAAAGGTATTCCGAAGGCTGCAACTGTGGAATTTCCTAATTAGCCCTCCAGAACAGGCTGTTATTTGTGAGATGATAAGCGGCAGGATTTTTGTCGTTTTTGTTTTCCCCGTGACTTTGGTTCTTAGTCAATGAAGTCAGAGTTAGCCTCTCGATACCGCTCCTCTTAAAGCCTTTAACACTCGGAGTTTTTTAGATTTCCGTTGACACCACAGTGGTTTACTTTATGGCCACTTGTCGAGTCACTGTCAAATGTATGCATTTTTCATTGCAGCCCTGGCACACAAATGTGTCTTTTTGACAAACTGCACCATGCTTTTATGCGCTTTCTCATGCATTTCAAAGCAGGCGGCTCCTGCTTTGATATTGAGTTCCGTCGCGCATTTGCGTCCGTAAAGTGCATAGGAAATTGCTGGAGTAAATATCATTTTGTTTATTGCTGGCTGCATAAACGGAAATTGCGTGATGTTTATGGTGAGATTAGTGGATGTTTACCTGGATGTTTGCTGGAATATTTGACTATTTGTGTTGTATACTGAAGTATTGTTAGCTGTAGTTGCATAATGGGGACACACACACACACACACACACATACTCTCTTACTTCCAAGAGTGGGGTCGAGGGTCAGCTCAACTGCAGGGACGCAGGTCCAGTATACCATATTATTACAGTCACTGCCTCATTTTTCTCACCTCCACCATGTACTGCACAGTGGGAGGGCTGTCACATGCAAATAGGAAAGTGCACCACCAGCTCTCAGAATCCCACACTAATCTGGATTCTCCATATGCACAACATTATATACTGCATTCTCCCAATGTTGTTATAATATTATAATGGTAATGCTACTAATGCTGATTATCACTATTTATTTTAGTTAAGCATTAATATAGCTGTTATTAGTGTGGTTATTGCATGTGTACCTAGCATGAAAAGGTGAGTGGGTAAGGAGACATGGTGGTGGTCACAGAGTTAGGAATAGGAGAGTTAGAGATAAAACCCTTAAATCCATACTGGTCCTGAATCTTACACAGTTAAATCTTAAGTAAGATTTGTCCTCTTTCCTTCTTCCAGATGACTCAGATATGTATGATTTCTTTCTCTTAACACAACTGTTTAACTAGAAATTACATGCAATACAATAAAAACAATACATTTATTTTGAAAAAGGAATAACAAATAAGACGTAACTGAGATGTTAGTAAGTGAAATCTTGCATATGCTGTATATCGTGACTGCATCTCTCCTATAATTTCTGTGGAGCTAGAAAGAGAAAGCGGTGAGCAAACAATAAGAAGAATGTTGCACAATAAAAAAAAAGAATGCATTTATTGAAATGCAGGGATCTGTGCGTCAGTAATGTAGGTGTGGCAGTTACAGAAAACAGAACAGAACATTTTCACGTATTGTAGAACAAATTGTGAACATACATTTCTGTTTGTCAATGCCTGAATAGAAACGTATTTTTACTTCTGAATTCTGACAATGTGACTATAATAATTCTCATTCTTCACTTGTCAGAAATATTATGTTGTTAGAATAAAATTGCAGATCTTTTCATATAGCAAAACAAATTGCACTTCCCTTTGTGTACTTTTGTCATTTTATATTAGTAATACCATCTAATGGAACCCAAGCTGAGAAATTGCAATACAATAAACATGTCCCATTCCATTTTTCCCCCAGACAGTCATGTTAGAAGTTTCTCTGATTGCTTTGCATTCAGAAACAATTTGATTGTCAGCTGAGGGTGTTCTGCTCTGGTGTTCTAATCAAGCTATCCCCACGACCCAAATGTAAACACTTATTACAGCCCATAGGTAGACACCTGTATGAGAAATTTTGTTTGTCTGGCTCCACTATTAGCTTTCCCACCTTTAATCAACACATGTCCAAATTAGATCTGTAAAAATGAATGTTGATTAAATGTTAAGAAATGTAAATTAAGCAATTGTGTGTACATACAGGCTAGAATACAGCATTGATCTCACAATGTGAGTAAATGTGGCACTGTATTTACTTTATTCAGGTAACTATATTTACAATAACTTTGAAATTAAAGAAAAAATACATTTAAGACTCAAACATGTCTTAAATTCAACTCACAGATTTATTAAATTCAACCATTTTTTCATTCAAAACTAAAAAGTCACTGAAGTCAGAAGACTGTTCTTAACTGTAAACTGTGTTCTGTGGTGCCCAGACTGAAGGCAGTGACTGTGGTAGATTGTTCACCATGGTCAGGAACCCAGAGGAATTCTGGGAGAATAGACAGTAGATGGAAGGATGGAACCAGGTAGCTTTCAGTAAGGGCTTGTGAAGTGCCCGGGGGTGTTCATGCACCATGTGATTAATATGCTTGTGCAAATGGTGAGTTGATTGATGATTGCAGATTCACGGGGTACCTTGGTCAGTTTACCTGTGATGAATGAGCTGACGGGACAGGTGACAGTAAAAAAGCAGCCAGGTTGTAAAATGAGGGTTTGATTGAGAGCTTCAGCATACTACTGGCGGCATTTGGATTTTTTCATCTTTATGAACTTTGCTGTACAGATCCAGATCAAAGTGTTGAACAAAGAGCCGTGGTTTTTTTACACTTCTGAAACTGTCTGGGAGTCTTAAATAGGCATAAAGCAAAGGTCATGTGGTCATCATTACTTTTGCTTAGAGTGACTTCCATGTCTTACATTCTTACTTTTTATCCATTTACACAGCTGGATATTTGCTGAGGCGATTCGGATAAAGGACCTTGCAACGCCAGGGAATCAACTGCCAACCTGAATAATAAGCAGAGGTCCTTAACACTCTGCCACACTGCTTTGTGTGAGCCCTCCACCTTGCCTTATACAGATTCTATACTTATGATATAATTTTAAACTATTGCTGATTTGATTGACACACCACAGCCTCACTTGTCAACCATAGATATAATCAGTGCGGCAGAATGGCACACACGGTTAAACCACGTCTATTGGACAAGCTTTTCAGATCCTCTGACAATAGATATGGATACCCCCAAACTGTTCAGATCTTATTATAATATATAAAAGCATAAATCAAACTCTCATCTGCCCAAATTGTCCAATCAATTTCTGAGTCCTCTACGCGGTTTTCAACATTCACTGCAACGCAAATTGAAAGGCTAAAACTCTCGCCTCAGATTTCTCTTTCACTTTCTCCGGCTGCTCCAGGCTTTCCCTGTAGTGCTGAAATGATTAAGAATGACTGTGTCACTAACTAAAAAAAAAGAAAACAAAAAACTAAAATAAGAACAATTCATCTAAAAATAATTTCCTCAACTCAAAGGCAGGCTCTTTTGGGAGGCACACAAGTGGCAGCAATTTCCCAAAGGGTGCACTGTCTTGTTAACAAGCTCTAACACTCACTCTGTGTGCTGGTTCGCTCCCGTGATTGTTTTTGTTTTTGTTTCTGTTTTTTTTTTCATTCCTTGTGATTAACAATGGCATAAACAGTGACAAATGAAGGCTGACGCTTCTAAACGGATGAAATTCGCTCAGCTGAATCCAGATGCGAGGGGAGTACAGGCTACAGAGCATCGCATCGCAGAATAATCTGTCAGGTTAGCGGCAGACGGCGTGGATGTGTGACTCTACGTGAGAAATTTCACCAAGACGATTATTATGATTAATTGCATGTTTCTGCATCATCTGATATGGGCAATGGCAATATTTTACCTGCTACATGCTGCCTACATACACCCAGCTCACTTGATTATGCATGATTTGAATGAAGAGAGACTGAAAATGACATGATTTTGAACTGCAATTCTAAACTTTATCTACATGAAAGAGATGTGGAAATTACCATTCAGGTGGTTCCATTTCAGTGTGTCTTGCACTCAAACTGACTAGATTATTATGATAATATTTACTGAATAGATTGCAGAAATAATCTATACAAATTTAGGTGCAAGGATAAATTCTCCAATGAAATTGAACATAGCTGTATGACCAACACATTATCAATGTATGATTATGAAGAGGGAATTTCTTACTGGATGCAGACTTAACATATCCTTAGCATGGTTCCCAGTTATCTTATCTTATATTCAGTACATCTTCTTTCTATGTTAAAACGGAAAGGTTTGTAGCAAACTAAATATATATTGTTTTTTTTTTAATTGAACCTCATTCAATAAATAATTTTACACATGCTTTTACTCGCACACATACACACACACGCACACACACACACACACACACACACACACACACACACAGGATGTGTGCATAAAGGGTAGGTATAGCATCCAAATCTATTTCTGTGGAAATCATCTTTATTTCAGCACAAAAGTGTTATATTAATTTCACATCCAAGAATGCACTCAGCCAATGTTTTTTGCTCCTCTTGGCTTACACCTGAAACTGCACATCGAGCATTTAATGTAAGGTGTTACTGCAATTCTCTATTTTTCAACCAAATAAACTGGGACTCTGTACACCCTGTACATGTACTTTGTGTGTGTGCGTGTGCGTCTGTGCTTGCATGCAGGTTGTGTGTGCTCCTGGAATATGCAGTATGCACTGTCTCACACAGCTGTCTGGGTACTTAAAGTTGTGATACCACAGCATCTCACAAACATGAATACGCAGTCATAATGGAGACCAGCAGGGTTTTATTTTTTATCTGCTGGTTGCACTGAATAGAAAATCACACCATAAATTCTTATTTATATTTAAAGGTGCAATGTGTCCTCATACGTCCACAGTTAGATTATTTTAATGGCCCTCAAAGAGAATAAAGCACATCAAAACATGAACAAAAAAGCAAGAGAACAGCCTTGGATAAATCATGCAGGTTGGAAGCAAGGTGTTTTGACCCTGACACAGATCATTTTTCAGCAAATGTGCGGAAAGGCATTTTTTGGAGAGCCATTATAATAATGCAACTGTTATGGTATGACTAAGCATCACACCTTTAAAAATAAATAAGACTACATCTAAGAGGTGAGGCTGTGCTCTCCTCCTCAGATCTATTATTTTAAAAAATGCCTCTCCAACCTAACCTTGTATAAAACATATAAGAAGTGTTTTAAATGATATAAAACCATTGCTGAGAAAAGCCACAATAATACAAGGCAGGGACTGAGGGAATGCGCAGTAGCAGGCTGCTTGGTTTCCTGGCTTTGATACAGTAAAACTGTATTGCTCATCCTTTGAGCATGGAAACATCAAAGACTGGTCAATCACAGTCGGGGTGTTATGTAACTCAGAGGGAGGCTGAACCCACTAGTAGGTACCGTGATAGTGTCATCATCGGCATTTAGACCAAAATCCCCTTCAGTGCCTTTAAAATACTACACTTTAGTATTACACCCACGGTTGCCGACTGCCATGCCTTTATAAAACACGGCGGGTACCGATAGGGTAGTGCGGTCGCCGGGCGCGCGCTACATGCCTGGCAATCTGAGTCTTGTCAGCCAGAGATGAGCGGCCACCTTTCATCTTCACAGATCTGCCGCCGAGTTTGAGATCCACTTTAAAACACGCGTCAGAGTGACAAATGCACCCCGCGATGAATGATTTATACATCAAATATCTGGTGTGCACAGGATGGCCGGAGGACAGCTCTGGGAACGCATTCGCCACATCTTTTTATTCTCCCAAAATTAACTGCCTGCATTTTTTTAAAAAATGGGGAGTATACATCATTAACCTGAACACAGATGCAAGCACTGGCATAAACGTCATTGTACAAAGGTTTAACAGAGCAGTGATTTAAAAATATGGCTCGGATGGGAACACCATAATGGTGGATTTAGAAAACAGAAGCACTAAAGTGTTTGTTTCTGTCCAAAATCTCTCATGTAGACATTCCAAAATATTCTGAAACATCTTACATCACTTGATTATATTTTTCACATATTGCAAACCCAATGTTCAAATGCACTGAGTATATATGTTGAATGAACTGAGCTTTTTTTGGAGGTGGGGGCGGCATGGGGCCAGTTAGCAAAATGTAGAAGACAGCAAATTTAGAAGAAAAGCACAGAAACACTGTTAACAAAGGAAGCCATGCCTTCACACTATCGGTATGTAGGAATCCGGATTATAAATCGGAGTACTGTTGCTCACAACCTGTGCATCAGCAGTTCAACTGCGAAGAGGCGTCTGCAGTCATTGTCTGCAGGCCAGAAACCACCCTGGCACCCAGTGCTGACTAATGTTCGTCACACTGGGAGACGGGCGTTTTATGAACATTCTGTCAGCACATTTTAAACACTGATCTCAAGCCCCGATTACAGAGGGTTTTAGATGAGCTCAGTATAGTGTAACAGGGCAGGTAATTTCCCCTGTGGCAAGATCAGCTCCCACGCAGCAAAACAGTGCTTCCTGGATGAAGGAGTCTACCACAGATGCAGGGGTGTACTATAGATGAAAGGATCTACCGTAGATACAGGGGTATACCATAGATGAAGGGGTCTAACATAGATGAAGAGGTCTAACATAGATGGAGAGGTCTACTGCAAATGCAGAGTCTGTTAGAAATGAAGAGGTCTACCATAGATACAGCAGTCTACCCCTGGTGATGGTTTCTACCACAGATACAGGGGTCCACCATAGATGAAGGGATCTACCATAGATACAGGGGTCTACCATAGATGAAGGAGTTGTGCATAGATACAGGGGTATGCACCAGATGAAGGGATCCACCACAGATACAGGGGTCTAGATGAAGGAGTACCATAATGTGGTGCTGAATAACTGGTATGGGGCAGAATACAGTATCATGCATGGGGAAAAATACAGGTCAACAGGAAATGGCATGATGCAGAATGGAGCAGTGATATGTTCAGTGCTGAGTCACGGTTCAATTTTCTCTGACTCAACACCAGGTAGACAGTGTACAGAGTCATGGTTCAGTGTGCGCTGACTCAGTAGCAGGTAGACAGTGTACAGAGTCATGGTTCAATGTGCTCTGACTCAGTAGCAGGTAGACAGTGTACAGAGTCATGGTTCAATGACTCAGTAGCAGGTAGATGCAGCGCAAATGCAGGGGAGAGGTGTCATCACTGTTGCCCTGTGGAAGCTGGCTGGTTTGGAGGTGTCTGTGAAGGCTGTGATACAGACAGTGAATGTAGTTGCCATTTATCGATGGCTTCTTGAGTGTCCAATGGTAGAGATAAGCCTGGGAAAGAAATCAATGTATTTTATTTATGTTTGGTTACTCAGGAGTTTGAATAGACACCTTACCACAGCTGTAATTAATGTGCGACAGTGATTCACCAAAATCATTTATTAATTATTACTACAGATTATTCAGTATTCCATGTGGTGCATACTGTAATACATTGCTCAGGATATTTTAAGAAATTAAATTCTACCAAGAAGAACTGCTAAATTATGTTGAAGAAGTGGAAAGTACCTAACTACAGTTGTTACATATTGCTACTGAAACACAGTCACGTTAAACACTGTTTTCACAGGTGTATTTTATACATCATAAAGAAGGCATAAACACTACCAGCTTCAGATTAAAGATGATACGTAATTCTAACTGTAATCAAATTGCAACATCAATGGCCACACAATTTGAATTCCAAAATTAAGTATATGTTTTTGTTTGTTTTGTTTTGTTTTCTGTGGTCTTCTCGAGTTCTGTGTCATTTTTAACACTAAAATGTGTTGGGATATATTATACAGAAGTTCACACTTGTGGAGATATTTAAAATTTAGAATCTGACGAATCAGGACAATAAATTCATCAGTAACATCTATTCACAAATGGTTACAAAAACATTACATTTAGTTAAATACTGTATTTATTTATTTATTTATTCCTCCTTCTGATGAATATCTCAGATTATTTAGGGAATTTTGTTTTTTTCCCCCATTTTTTTCATTTATCTTTTTGGGAAATGTGGTCAAATTTTAACATTTCTTTCAAATACTTACATTTTGATTGGGAAAACATTGATAAAATTAAAAATGTTTCCCAATTTTCCAGTACTAGGGCTGCTTCTGATGTGATACATATTATGCAGGCCCTATTTCCATAAGCTGGCATTATGAAATTCATGCTTTAATGGAAAAGTAATGATACAATATTCATTTACCTGTTTGGGCATGGTCCAGGTGGATTGCAGGCTTATGTGCTTAACTATGCCAGAATACATTCCTCACCAAAGCTTCAGTTCTATTCTGCAAAATGCAACTCAAATGGCGAATGGGGGGCACACTGCTAAAATGTAAACACCAGCAAGTGTAGTTGTGTGGTTTGATAAAATACGGAGAAGCAGACCGCGGCATGTGATCTATAGTGCACATGGCTTAGCAGGGACAACAGAATGCTAAGAAATGAGAATGTTAGATCCACGTGGCTAATGAAAATTCTATTTTTGCATCCCTAATCCCCTTTTCTGTGGTCTTCTCGAGTTCTGTGTCATTTTGCGGCTCATTTTAGACTTTTATGGGATTTGTTCTTTCAAGAAACGTACATTTTTTCTGAAAATGAGCACAGCTTCAAAGTTGCTTTTGTGCTGCATAGGGATTTGCAGCAGAGGGCCAACCCCTTTGTGAAATCGCACCTCCTCAATACTCTTGCAATGAAGTGACTTATGCAGTATCTATGTGAGGGGAAAAATAAGCTGACAGCATTGTGGCTCCGTTTTCTGTTATGTATATTCACCGTGCTGAAAAAAAATGGAGGTGTCAATGTTTATTAAGGGACCTGCTTGTGTGCTCCACTACCGATTAATCTTCAGTTACTGGGCTCACAAGATTATTGATAGTGAAGCCTGGTATGGCGGAGTGCAAAGAATCCTCCATTCTATCTTGAAAAAGCATTGAATTCAGAGCCCTGTGCTGTTTCCCATGGTATTTAAGCTGATATTTTACAAACCATATTGTTATACTACTGCTTGATGGGTTTAAAGACACATCTGCATCTGCAGTGATTTGTTCAAAGTTGTTTGCATGACAGTGTTACAGTTCAGAAGTCCCCCATGTTCTGATTAAACGGAGACAAAGCCCAAATTCCCAACACAAGCAAAAATATTCCACCAAACCAGAGAGTTAGCGGAAAATGTTTTACTATACAAAAGCGTACACTAATGGATAAACACATGTGGGATGGCAAATTAACAAAGTGAGAAAAGGGAAGAGTCTGGGTCACCCTACAATAGGGCATCAGAGCCAGGGTCTCTCCCACCTAAACAAAAAAGCTACACCATAACACACTAAAACAACAAACTGAGAAAAAGAAGCTGCCCACCATTTTGCCATATACAACACACACAGGGTAGCTACAAAAGCAAATAAACACTGGACAGAGTTTGGCTGGAGTACCAGGAGCGGGAGAGAAGGATGAGATATGACCACCACATATTTAACTGCAGGGAAATTTGAAAACTAAGTTAATGTGTTTTTAAGAGGGCTGATGTTTAATGTTAACACAAGTGAGTCATGTTATTTCTACTTAGTGCTACCTTCACATGGTGCTTTTGAAATGGTCTGTTCAGTTGTTGCTAAACATCATCACCACTGAACTGTTTAGTATTTTAGAGGTTGCTCCCTTGGGGATGAGGATCATTTTTGTGTAAAATTACATTTTCTTTTTCTTTTTTTGTGGAGAAGCTTACATTTATGCCTGTGGGCATAATGACACCAAGTTACTAATGTCTGGAATTGGTTATCAATGTAAATATTCATGATTGCCTTCTGGCAAAAGTGTTACTATAGCTTGCTACACATCCTGAATCTTACTGAGTCATACTGAATGCACATATCCTTTTTTAATTTTGTGAGCTAAATTATTTGCTGTTTAAGATTAAATTCACAGAAAGGGTTTATTTTTACGGGACAACCCATAAAGTCCCTCTACTATCAGGGCACCTGCTTAGCAAATATGAATCTATACCACCCAATCACATACTATAATTGATAATGCTCACCCTGTTGACATATGAAAATTAATCTTTATCTTTTAGATATTCATATTGAAAAAAATCAACCTTCACCACAAATGAGAAAAATAGATTGCAAATTATTATGTAATATTGGGGGAAATGACTCAAACCAGCAATACTAATATATTCCTCTGGGTGCAGTTTAATTACCAGTGCAATAACCAGTGTGGTTATGTTTTTATGTTTAATTATTATTATATGGTCCAATGTTAAGGTTCTATTTACACTTAATGAAATTAATGTCTGTCCATAAGACTAGATTTTACGCTATCTGAGAAGTAGAAATAAAATGTGAAATAAATGAATGAATCATGCATAAATATTTATCATGACTTCCCATATTAATATCAAATTAAACAACTGATACACTAGTAGTGAATAACTCATTTATCCCCAGTTAGCTGTAAATTATGAGAAAAAGCCTCTTATTTTAGGAAGGGGATTACATGCTGTCAGTGCTAACCCTGTATTTCATAACTGGCCATGGAAATGTGAAAAATATTCAACCACTTCAGAAAAGGAAACAAAAAGTAATTATCAAAGAGTAATAGCCTGTATTTGCATGAAACAGTTGTTACGTCATTTGGCCTACACCTAATACAGGATGAATTATTTACTAATAAATAAATAATGCAAAGGACTTTGAAAATCATTCATTTTGACGCCCCAGGCATGGTCATTTAATGTTTTCTCAAAAGTTGATGGATAGCTTTATTTTTGGGACTTTGTGACACCGCTGGTACTCGTCTGTACATTAGCAGGAGTCTGTTGCTCCAAGGATAGCAGGGTAATGAAGCCACTCCCAGGTTTCAGGCTACAGCCGTAAAGCCATTTCCCAATTTGGAGTTGTGACGTCAGACAGGGGGTGCTGGGGGAGAGATGGTGAAGAGAACAGCTCCTGTATCGTTTCAGGCTGCTGTCAGACGTTTCTGCTGTCTCACATGCCCTGGGGGGCTTTAGGACCTGGGGCAGTGGCAGTCTCATAGGAGGGCACCTGTACGGCCGAGACCATTGCTAGTCAGCACAGGTGTTGCTGGCTCCATAATTAGCCAAAGCTTGAGGTGCCTTGTGAGAGACCTACCTGGACTGCCTGTGATGCTGGTCACGGCAGCCTCTTAAAACAAATCCTTAGCAGAATGCCTTGTTGTGATTGTTTTTTTTTTTGGCTTTTGTGCATTGATTATTCCTGAATCCTCCAGTAAGGAGGATAAAAAGGCCTGTGCCCATTATATTTCTGTGCATGCGTTACCTTGTCTAATGATTACCTGGCATGGTGTCCACACCATGGCACCATAATACTCCAGTGTATCACATGAGCTCAGAGAAATGTTCATTTGTGAAGCAGCAGTGACTCCGGAAGAGTGTGTTACAAATGCAGACAAAGCCACTTTGGGCCCCAGTAAAAAGTGCCCTGGATTCTCAAAAGTTTGTGTAAGTCTATATAATTTCAAAGCACCCAAGTCCAAAAAAATCTTTCCTCAAACCCAGAAACTTCCACTGAAGGGAGGCAAAAAAAAATTTCAGGCAGAGTGATTCCAATGGGAGTAAATTATACAGTATTTTTGAATTTGACAACAATATTGTAGGTTGTTTCACCTGCAAAAAAAGAAAACGGAGGAGCACCGAGAAAAGCAGAGGACTGCAGAGAATTGAGTGTAAATGTAGAAGTGGTCTGACCTTAACTTTCAGCAGCATGCTTTTGCCTTTTGCTGTTGTTGTTGACACAAAAGCTCAGACAGATATATAAAACACATATTTAATGTTAAAGTGTTCTGTGGGTGGGTGGAATCACACTCCATACAAATCCTCTAAAATATTTGTAAATCCTTGTCTCCCCGTTGCCTTCAAATATCACTCAGTAGAGAATTTCTCAAGAATGCTCTGGAAGGTACTGACTAATGTGTTTTTGCACTCTGGTTTCACTCGTCTGATGGATATACTGGAAATGTTGACGTGATTATCAGAAATGTAATTAAGCATTAGTCTATTTTCTGTTTGCTGTTAAGCTAATGATGTTATCTGTTTGAAAGTACAATTAATCTTAAGTACTCTATAAGCTGCATTAATTAAAAACGGCTAAATATATCATTATCGTTCATTATCGACAAGCTGTGGATAGCATTTAATTAATTCTCAACACAAGCTGCTAAATTGCACACAAGTCATTTCCCGAACTGCAACCTAATAATGTGTCACTATTTCATAATAAGTCTGCACTTTCATTTTGTGTAAAAAATACTTAAGACTTTGTTTTATAGTTATTTTGATATGTGTGTTGTAGCATAATAGTATTATTATGAAGGACATAAACAGAGCATTACAGATATACTTAGTGCTTAAACTAGGAACCTTGCCACCTAACAAATTTTACCTTTCCAGATAAAGTAGGTGAAGCTATGTGCAGATGGATAAGGACAGGACTCATTTAAACCAGTCTGAATTAAACCAGGGTCTTCATTCAAAGGCAGCTGAAAATTCTTCACAATAGACTCAACCCGTGAAAATGATACTTACGTAAAAATTGCACCTAGGATTGATTGTACATGGATGACTTGTGTTAAAAAAGGTGAAAGAAATGTATCTGACTTCACCGTGGTTAATTTATTACAGTATGTAGCTGCTGCCCTCAACCCATGCAATGTAGACTGCACATTGATCCACACTTCTCTGCATCCAAATACACCCCTCAGAATTGCATAATTGAGGTCAGCTTCCTTGATTGATTTAAAAGTTGTACCACCAGAACCCAAAGATTGAGATATGTGCTTGCTTTTTTTCAGTGTGCAGTCCAGCCTGATGGCATTAGGTCATGCTACAGACCCACAGAGGTAGTACTAATGTCTGCAGTTTTATATTTAGCAGATTTAAACCACTGTTGATTAATGATTGTGTAAAGCAGAGCCTTCACCTGTCCTAAAACAATTGATAATTAAATGTTTGTTTGTAATGTGTTGTATTTTAACCTGTAAAATGTTTTTGTAAGTGTGTATGTCTGGATACTTGATTGTCAGATCAACAACATACAGACCTTGTTTCATTAGCTTCAAATGAAACAGCTTGTACTTTTGATTGTCATTGTCTGTGTAATTACACATTACACAAACCATTGGTAAGCGAGCCTCACCTGTGTAATTAATAGGTCTTTAAATCCACATGTAACAGGTGCAAAAGTCACAGCTTTTTCAGTGTTTTGTTTTGCTGTGGTTGGGCTCAGGCTGGTTCTGGTGTGTTTAAAAAAAAAAAAAAATGTTTTCATTTGTTCTTTTTTTCTTTATGTGTAGGAAAAACTAGACATTGGCAAAGATTTTCACAATAACCTGTTTTTTTTTATGACTCAAAACATTTTATTAAAAATGTGTAGTTTTAACAAGCACATTTGTTTTGGGCAAAGTGAAGCTGTGGGAGTTGTTCCAGAGCTAGAGTGTTGGAACATTCTGCTCTCAGCAATTTGACCTTGGTTCTGAATTTTTTAAGTCAGTAAATAGGTTTCTATTAGAACTGTGGGTGGCCAAGCTGACATTAGATCTGTTGTCAAGGGCAGTAAGTTTGTGTTTTTGGTGCCATCCATTGATGGTTGAGGTGAGCTCTAAAGTGCATTTAGATCATTGAGAAATAATGAGACACTTCATAAACATCTATTTTATGAACCAAAGCCTAACAAGTAGAATTGGCAAATGCATTCACACAGGCATGAAAAATGGCAAGTGATTACTTTGCAAAGCAGCCCAGATGGTCCTGAAGTCCATGGAAGGGCCATTTTGGCAGCCTTCACTCAAGATGGGCTGTGAAGTACTGCCATTTAACTGGTGGAAAAAATATTGACCTGTTATTTGAGTTGCACAGTGGGTCAACATTTTTTTTTTTTTTTGCTTGTAGGAACATTTATATAAAACATCCCATTCATGTGTATGTGTTCTGCTACATATACTTAACAAGCCCCTCAATCAGTTGATGTGCATTGATTATTGCTTTCAAACTATGCCAGCCCTTGTAATTGAGAGACGATATTATCGTGGCCCATGCTGTCATCAGTCCTTCACTGCCGGTGCTCTGCCGGCAACAGCAGCAGCTCCGGGGTAAAAAGGAAACTGGCCTTCCAGGATGCGTTCCATTCATCTTCCATGTCTGCAATCTATCTGAATAGCAGCTAATCGTGAGCATTCGAGCTATGAATTGTGACAAAAGGGGGTGAGAAGGGAGACAGAGAGGCAGTCAGCTGACTCCATGCTTGGCTGATTGACGAGCTGCCACAATGTGGGTGTGCACAGCACCAGGGAGCTGGGCGACCGAGGGGGGAGAGAGAGAGAGAGAGAGAGAGAGAGAGAGAGAGAGAGAGAGAGAGAGAGTGAACTCGCTGAGAGGAAACCACTTCGGTGCGGAACGTGTCAGTCTCTCCCTCAAACGAAAGACATAATTAGTGGGTGTGTGGAAGGACGCGTTCATTATGTTCGCATGCACAGGCCCTGCCGAGACCGCATTGTGCCGCTCCACATTGTCGGGGGGGAGAGGAGGAAACCCTGGAAACCGGCCAGTCCACGCCACCCACGATTACGCCTCTTTTTCTCACTTTTTAATTTATTTTTATTTTCGTTTTGTGTGTGTGTGTGTGTGTTTGTGTGTGTGTGTGTGTGTAAAGTTAATAGAACTCGTAAAACTTTTTTATGCTACCTGAAATCATCTTTGTGTTTGCTGTAAAGAAGGAAATCTGTCATCTGCATTGTGTGCCAGTGATGGTAATGTTAACACAGTACAAAAGATAGATGCTGTAATACGTCTGTTCTGCTTCCTGCCATTATAATCAAATGGATGATTGTCAGAATAAATCACAAGCACGTTTCATTCAGGAGATAAATAAGAACACAGTGACATTCAGATGTGGTCAGTGTTCCTATATGTACTGTTGTCCCTGCACTTTGTACTCTTACTTTTGTAAGTTTATCTTGGTAAAAGCATGTGTGTTATAGAAATCACAATGATAATTGTCTGCAGTAAATTATGCAAATCTCATGCAAGGTGGTTGCTTATATCTAAGGTGTATGTGTAGGTTGACAGATATGGCGCCACCAAAAATCCTGTTTCTGATCTTGATTGGGTCCTCCCAAAGTTGTGGGGGAACGCAGCAAGGACAAGTTGTCAGGGATGACCGAAGATGAGCAGAATGACTTTCTGAATTGGGATATATAAAGTTTTTTTTTTTTTTTCTTTTCAACTAAATTTAACACAGTAGCCAAATGATAATGTGTCTGTCTGAGAGATGAGGTGTTCCCTCACTCTGGGGCAATGTCAGCCACCTGAAGAATTAGGAAAGGGAGCAGGGTTACTAACGGCAGTCTGGTCCCCAGAGGGTAGGAAGTCATCTTCTCTCTGCAGTTCCATCGTCCCACATTCTCCCTGCCCGCGGCCTTGTGGCGTCTGGGAGACTCTCCTGAAGACACCGCATGCGCCACCGGCTAAATCATTGATGTGAAGGCAGGATATTGTCATTTTGATTAACTTAAGAGTGTAAATATTTCAGGGGAGAGATCTATTGTGGACATACATTGTTGTTATTGTTGCTCAGTAGCAAGGAGATATTGAAGATCTTAATGCATGGTCCCTTCCAAGGTCTGGGTCATTCTGGACTGTTAAAAAGAACATGGTATCTGCAGAGGCTGAAAGTTAATGCTAATATTAGCATGTTAGGGAGGGTAACTGTTATTGATACTGAAACAATTATGACAAAAGATGCAGTTCTGCATAGCTAACAGACAAGGAGAGGCAGTGTAGCATAGTGGTAAGGAGCAAGGCTCATAACCTAAAGCTTGCTGGTATGATTCCCTGCTGGGTCACTGCTGATGTACCCTTGGGCAAGATACTTAACCCAGAATTGCCTCAGTAAATACCTAGCTGTATAAATGAATAGCATGTAAAAATTGTGACCTAAGTCACTCTGGATAAGAGCATCTGCTAAATGGTAATAATGGACTGGAATGGAATTTGCGAACATTACTAAACCATTAAAGATATATCAATATCTGCATCTTTGATGTTAACTTTATGTGTAGTATTATGATGTGTTGTGAATTTGTGTTCTAGGGACTGTTGGTTCGTAGTATACTTGGCTTTTGTCACAAGTTAACTTGTGGTAGGGCTTAAATAGTGTTGTGCTCACACTCACTGGTCTGGGAGTGTTGTCAGCCTGGTCTGACACTGTTGCTCATGTAAACTGAATGGATGCACTTCTGTTCTTTTGATGGAAGCCGCGCTGGATAAGAGTGTCTGCTAAATGCATGGAATGTAATGTAATGCATCAATTTAAAAGGAGGTGATTTTCTTGATTTTTTTTTTCTAAATTCCTTGAAGTTCTACTTCCAAGGTTTGTCAATGGAGATTGCATGGCTATGTGCTTGATTTTATGCACCTGTTAACAATCCGTGTGGCTGAAACACCTGAACTCAATAATTAGGAGGGGTGTCCACATACCTCTGGCCATATAGTGTACCTTTGGGCAGTATTAACTTGGGGTTAAGCCAATCAGAGGGACAGTCCCTCCACAGTGGAACCACTAGACCCAATGGACAGATACATTCAGCAAGGGGAAAAGACATTGTTCAGGTGTTTTATTTATTTATTTAACTGTTTGCTGTTTTATCTATTTTTGTGACTAGAAAATGTAGATTGTACAACACAAGTCAGAAAACACAGCACAGCCTGCACTGCGGGCCCACACTAAGACAGAAATAACCTTTGCTGTGCTCACCTGTATGTTTCACAGACCTTAAACACACCAATGCCGTTTTGGTAACCACGCTTTAAAACCACTCCATGTTGTTTCCCTCATGCTGAAAAACAGAAATGTAATATCTGAAAGGAAATGGGTAGCAGGGAAAGTTATGAAAAGGTCAGCTGGGCTACGAAAGGTCATCTCTGTCCTATTTAGCATTATGATGAAACAGAATGTTCCAGAGCTGTCAAACATAAAGAAAATGTCTTGTGGCTATCCTCATCTCATAAAATAAGCTCAGTAGTGAAGACCAGGATATGCTCTTTCTGACATGTTTTATCCTGCTCTAAAAGATATCTGAATTTGACATGTTTTCTTTGAGACATACTCACCTGTACACTTTATGATTTGTGAAATTTGTTTTTAAATAATATTGGATCACGACTGGGAGGTAGGACGTCTTAGCATTTCTCTAGAATAGGTAGCACTAGTTTGGAACAGCTTGCATTATCTTTGGTAAATTTTATCTGATCAAATACAGCATTGAGAGACTTCTTTCAGACTGATTGTATTGCATGTTGTATGTTCATGTGATTGCATACATTTACTTCTTTCCCTCTTCAAATAGTCAGTGCAGTCAGTTAATGTACACACTTAATTCAGGGTGCCTGATATATGTTAATAGTGTCAAAGCTTTGACTGATGCATTTTTTTTTTTTTTTTTTGTCTGCAGAAAGAGTACCCAATCCTCCAAGGCTTTGCATGAAATCTCTCTTCTCTCTACCTCTGTCTGTCTTACTCTTCATAGTCTACAAATCTACACATCTTCTCTTGTTGCATGAGATACCTTCTATTGTTCCTTGCTACCAAACTCAATATGCACAAGTCTAAAATTTGGAAAAGACTTGTACCTTCATAAACAAAATGTTAAAACTGCAAAACTCTGAAACGGGTAATATCTCTGAGCAACAGCTGTACTTGTTTGTTCCTTTGGGTGCTATTGTGTTGCTCCATCTGAATAATAATAAAATTGTTAATATTAGTAATACTTTATTAGATAATTGTCAAGCATATTAAAAACAATATAGTTAGCTCATAACTGGTTTTCATAGGACATGTCACCCATGATTTTTTGTTATTAGTGTCAGAACACATCATTGCATGGTTCGTCTACGTGCGTGTTGTTATAAGCTGGTCATAATGTTTGTTTGTGTATGGCTATGTTTATGGTGATTATGGAGAGGTGAAAAAAAAAACCTTTTGAAGGCATCACAAGACCCACTTCAAGTGAAGTGTTACCTTAATTTCTCTAGAAATCCTGCCTGCCCTTACTCAGGTCAAGAGGCGTGCTGAGAGCAATACTTCATCGGTCTCTCCTGAGCCTCAGCATTGGCTCAGCCTTCTGTGTTCTCTTGGATTGATTACCAACACTGAAGATCGAGATAAGCCCTAGAAAGGCCCAAAGACAGGCCCATGTAACAGTGCACATAGCTGAACACCATATCTGCATAAGAAGAAACAGATCAGGGGAAAAAAAAATCTGTACAACATCAATGGCTTTCCAGTCTTAACCTAGTTTGTGCCCCGACGCTGCTATGTGATTCTGGACTTTATATAATTAATGTTTATGTATTCATGTGTTTATGCATAATGCTTTACATGCTGTATGTTTATGAACTGCCTCACTTTCCAACCTATGCAGTATCTCTTAAGTGTGAATGCTGGTCTGTACTTCTTTTGATGCACAACAATTTCCTACAAAGGTTGCAATAAATTAAATTCTTTTGAATCTTGTGGTAAAACTAAGGCTCTGATATGTTTTGTTAACTTGTACACATATATAAAAGTATGTCAGCCTGCAACAATGTTCATTCCCACAGGTCCTTCATGTGCACAGCTGGAGGTCTGCAACACAAATGGTCCACTTTGCCCAAATAGTAGGAGATGATCATAAAATTGATCTCACTGGCTATAGATGACTGACTTGCAGACAGCAGGTCCAAGTGGTTTGACCTGAAACCAGTTCTTCTGACAATCCCCTTCCCTGTTCTCAAGACAGAGGCTTTCTACAACTTGTTTAGCGGTAAACATTGGTTTTATTTACCAAAAAAAGAATCCACCAATGTTTCCCCAAGAAAATGTTGTTGCAAGCGAGCGAACAGATTTTTTGGAGCACTGGGGAGTTGGTGAGGATGGAAATTGTGGAGGTGGGCCTGGCAGAGATGTCTGAGAGCTTGCAGAAAAACCAAACTCAAAGAGAATTGCTGGTTACAAAGCGATCACAACTACAGCTGAGCCAGGATCCATGGTGGAGTCGAAACACTGCATGCAAAATATTGGTTCACAGACTTGTCACTATGGCAGGTGTGTTGGAAGACGGAGAAGAGTGTACAGCTAGATCAGTGTTTTCTTGTTCTCATTTTCTGTTAATTTCTCCAGATACTGAAACACATTTCCCGGTCTACGACAACTTCACTGTCAGTTGAGGAAATGAGGACAAATGCAAATGTATTTCAGTGTGATGTATTGGATGTGTACATCTGTCAAGAATTAAAATCTGTTGCTGGATGGCTTTAATATTTGGTTGTTGGAAATTTGTTTTAATTAAGCTCTTGCTGAATGGCTTAGCTTTAATATTTGTTTGTTCAGATAAATGAGCAATCTTTCCCCCTCTGGCACTGGTCTGAGTGCACATGACTACAAGCTGTTGTACAGTGCTGAATCAGAAAGCATTGGTAGAAGTGAATTTTAGCTAAATCCATGAGGAATGTTGCTCTTATGCCATGATGGTGCAGATGCATCAGATGAGATATTGCAATGGAATGGAATAGACCTGTCTGGTCCAAAATGAAAAACCTCTAAAATCCATGTATCACTTGTTAAATAGACTACATTAAATAGCTGGCTTTTTAGGCAGAAGACATGGATACACCCATCTGAGAAGGACAGTCCCTGTAATACATATGGGTGTGTACTACCAAATCCTCTTCATTTTTTCCATGTACATTTATGATTAAATTTTGCCACCTTTTGAATTTGTAGGCAGAACTCTGCAAGAATGCAAACAGGTTCTTCTGTCTAGGAAAACCGACCTCTGAAAAGCAATTCTGCTTTCTCATTCGCACTGTACAGTTGTGGGCTCATTGCGACTGCAGCTTCGCAGCACTAGTTAAGTAGCGTGCTGTCTCCTTTACCCTGCTGCGTAACTGTTGTTCTGTTTGCTTCCTGCGTGTATGTGTGGGCTGTGCACTCAGGTAACGTTAGCATTTTGGAGACCTTAACCAGGGCAATCATTTCGAATGATACTGAACTGTGAAAGTGATCACAGATGGATGCATTCTTTAGCCATGGATACGATGCCAACAATAGAGGTGTGAAAATAAGTTTGGCCGCCTCATCAGTCAGTCAATATTAAAAAACAGGTTAATTTTATGCTTTCATTGCTGGCAGTAATCCAGGCCTTCATCACACTTGCTTGGTGGAATAGCTTTATCATCTGGTACACACACACAACACACACACACACAACACACAAACACACACATTCTGGGCATTGTGATATTGTAGGCAAGGCACTGAACCTGGCACACCATTTGTTTTACTGGACCTTACAAGAAACCCCAAGGTGCTCTCTGAAATTTAATCAATAGTTCATATTGGAACTTATATTGCGTCCATATAGTTTAACATGTAGCTGTGTCTGTAATAGAAGCCTAACATTAATTTAAAATGTCAATTAGAGTTTGAAAATGCATCCTACCAATGGTAGACATGGTACACACGTAACAGGCAAAAACGGTCACCAGAGTACATTGAAAACATGCTTTTCTTGGGTTTCACTTTCTCATTCTCAGCAGTGAACTTCATAGAAATTACTACCATAAACCAACAAGCTGTGTTTTTGCAGTTGTACAATTACTTACTTTCAGAAGGAAAAGAAGACATGGATAAGAAATCTGTCTCAACAAATATAACAGCAAATGTGTAAAAGATAATAGCCATTCATTCTGGATGTTTAAATAAATTAATAAGGCAATCATTGTAATGATTCTATTAAAACTCCACCATTCTCATTCAGTTTAATCTTTCAGTTTAATGAATTATCCGTAGATTTAATTTCTTTTCTGAGAGATTTTTTTTTCCTCAACATAAATTAATTGGTAATACCTTCAGGCCTTTGAGAGCCTGCAGTTAATATATTGCACAAGACCTCATGATTAAGACATAATTGTGATAAGTAAAACATAGCAACTTGATTTCTTTTAATTTTAGGTGGAAAAAAATCAGACAAATCATATTTATTTGCCCACTTTCCATATTTTGATAAAGTAAAATTATTACATTAAAAAAGTTCTCTCTGTGCTAGTAATTAATTGGTGGTAATTTTCATTTAGGAATTAAATAAATAAATTAATTATTTGGTAGCCTTTACAGTCAAAGTCAGAAGATCTGCACAAAAATATTGTATTTGTTTATGTAGCATTTAGGAAACATTCCAAGGGTAAAATGCCAGCTAACATAACATTGTGTTTCCTTCATGGTTATAAAACCATGGCAACATTATCACATTGCTTCAGTGTTACAGCTATGCTGTGAAAACTTTACATGCTAGCTGGAATTAATCACTTTTCAAATGTGTAAGTCTGACATTGATATTATAGTGCTAAGAATATCCACAGCAAATTATACAAAGCATAATAATTAGGGAGAAATTATCTTAAGGGGAAAAACTAATGTAATTGTACAAAAAGTTATTGAAAATAGTTTTGCAAAGCATAATTTATTTCAAATAGTAGTTATTTTGTCTTACAGCTCCACCAACCACAACAAACAAAATTTTCACTATGGGTCTCTTTAAGACAAACACAGAATCTTCAATGGGATAAAAGTAAAAAAAAAATTGCTATCTGTAATTTTCTCTTCTTTATTCATTTTTCCCCGGGGAACAGGCAATCTAACCAGCGCTTGGAAATAAACAGAACTGGGCGAGTGCTCAATAAATCAGTTTTAGATTGATGAAAGGTCTTAGTTTAAAAGGCACCTTCAGGCAGTGTATTAGCTCCCAGAGCATAAACCCCCCGAAACCAGACCATTAATAACCCAGACAAACACTGAGGCTGAAGTGTTGCTGCTTAACGCAGGCATCCATGCGCATCATGGCCGGCACTGCTCAACATGAGCGGCGACACGCACCCAAATGGCCGGCCGCTTAACAAACTCCTCCACAAGGCCGGGCCCCGCCACGATTATGCCAATGTGTTGCTCTCGGCGACCGTGAGACGCAGAACCGCATCCTTCGCCGGGAGAGGGGGCCACGAAGGGTCACGGAGGGTCACAGAGGCGCCCTCACCCCAAAATTTGAGAACGCGGTGACACACATGCAGAATGCGGACTCGTCACCGCGGCTGGCGTCATTATTTAGCGAGACAAAAGCGATGCTGTTGCTTTCCAGTCGTCGGCAGCCCTACTAATAAAGCCAAAATTATCTTTGGCGGTTGCTCTTCCCTCGCCACGCGGTTTGAATTGATTCACTTTGACTCCGCGGCTCCGGCGGTAGCAGCTGGGGATACCACCGGGGATAAAGAACGGCTTTTGATTTCAAATCAAAAGTTGGCGTCCTACGAGGAGCGCCATCTCTGCTCAAACAAATTCACCCTTGTTAGTGTTATTTTAGACTTCTGAGCAACCTGCCCAACCTTGTTCATTTTTCAAACAACTGCAGTTTTTTTTTTTTTCCTATTCGTGAAAAGCTTGGAAAATTTCACATAATCAGGCACTTGCACATTTTTGCTACCCGGTATCCTTAATATGTTCATTACATGTCTAAAATGTTTCCTCTTTCAGAGAACAGAAAAAAAAAACAAAGCAATCAAATCAGTGGCTGAGAGAGAGAGAGAGAAAGAGAGAAAAAAAACCCTCAAATTAAGTGCTTTCAAAAAAAAAAAAAAAAAACATACTCAGATTAAGATTAACCCAAGCCAAGCAAACAGTGGACCCAGCAGACTGAAGAATGATGGGGTCCCAGGTCCAATCGCCCTTGTTTTTCAAATTGCCAGAGCAGTGCAGACAAGTATGGATCACCTGCGTAACGGCCTACCACCCCCCAGTCTTTAACAAGGTGCTGTGCTTCTCCAGAGTGAGTGACACAGCTGATGTGCGTCATTTCTCTTTCCAAGGAGAGGAAACAGCCTGGTTTTTCAGATGGTCTGGTTTGACCTTGCTATGCAAAGCTGTCCTCAGACTACCACTTGTACAGCAAAACCCTTTTCTCTCAGGGCATACAAATAACTTTTAGAAGGATTAATAGTGTAAGGCAAGTAATACACATTGGATGAATGCCAGGTCTGTCTTGTCTTGTGCCTATCCACTGGTCTGTCCAGTATGTACCACTTCTGATGGTATGCTGATGTACCTTCACAAACAGACACAGTAGTTTGTTCCTATACTTTTGATAAGTTGCATTGTGCCAGGTGCACTATTCATCGCTGTTAAAAATACATCTTTTTAAAATATACTTATCCTACTTCAAAACACATGAATAAGTTGTATATGAAATATCATAAATAACCCGGCATGCAGCATATCTCTGCAGTGCTGTGGAGAAGCATATAAAACTGCTGAATTATATTTATGTATTTATTTAAATTCATAAATCTCGACAGAAAAGTACACTGTGTATACAAATAAAGATTATTCTTTGCTAGCTCGGTCTGAGACACTGCACACGCACTCGGTGCTGTTCATGCTGTCAAAGTGAACCACAGACATGTGCCAAGGCAGGAAAAATTACAACGGGGAACGGAGATTTTGCTATTATTTTTGAAGAAAAAAAAAAAAAAAAGAAAAATGAGCCGCTGTAAAGCGTTCACCTTATGAATGCAGAAGAGGTTACTTTGACTCACCCTGCGTCTCACAGACACTGAGGCACAGAAGTCTCCCTGAAGCAGACTGGAGGTGGGGGGGTGATGGGGGGTGATGGAGGGGGGTTGGGTTGGTAGTGGGTGAGTTCTGCTTGAGGAAAACTGCAATGCACTGTATGCTCCTAAGCACATGCATAAAGCTGTGTTGCCTCATCCCGACTGCCAAAGCCATGCACTATTTAGTAACCCTGTTTTTTGCATGCAACTGTGCATTGCACCAAAGTGTATGGACAAGTTGCGGGTGTGTGTGTGTGTGTGTGTGTGTGTGTGTGTGCTTGTGTACACATACACATACACACACGTACATATGTATTTGTGTGGGTGTGTTTGTGCATTCACTCTACAGTGAACTAGAAGTTGTTGAGAGGAAATGTTTCCTTTTGGGAAAAAGTAGAGCAAATAAATCAGTATCTGCCCACTGTCTAGCAGCTGGAAATGATATAATCTCGCACCCACTTCACAGAACCCATAAACCTGTGAATTTTCTGTGGTGTTAAGAAATGATAAGGTATACAAGCTGTACAAGGGCCAAAAGAAAACATTACACAAACATCCTCTGGATATAAAAGACAGCCTCTACAATATCTCCAACAATAAAGGAGCAGCATTATTTTATTCTAATTTGCACTCCATGCTTTTGTAGAGAGCAAACCACAAAATGTGAAGGCATGCCAAGGCATATTGAAATCAAGGATACAAACCTTGTAGTCCATATTGATTAGAATCCAAAAACAAATCTACAGAAATGATGAAAGTGTGCCCATGTGTATGACATTTACAACATATTCCAATCTTCATGCGGGTCTCTCAGCAGTGTTGTGTACAACTGTAGCAATGCACTCTTGTTTTCTATAACAATTAATGAGTATGTGATGGGGGGGGGGGGGGAATCTGTATGAGACTGTGGACATTAGATTACAATACTGCCATTTAGCAGACGCTCTTATCCAGAGCGAATTAGACCAATTACAGGTTCTTACACCGTTATCCATTTATACAGCTGGAATTTTACTGAGGCAATTGTGTGGTTAAGTATCTTGCCCAAGGGTACAGCAGCAGTGTCCCATGGGGAATCGAACCGACAACCATACTGCTCCTTTACCACTATGGTACCCTACGTACTTAGCCCACAATTGCTTCAGTAAATATCCAGCTGTATAAAAGGATAACATGTAAAAATTGTGACAATGTAAGTTGCTCTGGATAACAGCATCCGCTAAATGCCAATAATGTAACGTAATGAAAGCCTTGCGCATGTTCCCACCTTACCTTGCCTGGCTACACTGTAGTGTATTTCAGACACTTTCAAAATGATGTGAGTGGTTATGATGTAACAAGTAATGTTGACAAAATTCTAAAACCTTTTTCTTACCCGCCCCTAAGGCAGGTTACCTGACCTTTTACACTGCACTGAATCACAGTGTTCCACTACTTTTGACTTTGATGTGAAGGGAGGCGTAAAAAGGCAGACCGCTCAACAAATCTCCCGACTCACCTTCCACAAGGACAGAGTCGTCACAGCCGAGAATGTCACCTCGAGGTCCCCCTTCCGGAGCGCTGGTTGGGGACATGGACTGTCTGACAGGGTCGTATCACACGCCTTTGACATTCCCGATACAGCAGGACACAGGACCATGCTTTGGGCCTTGGGCAGTGCTGGGTGAATTTGTCTCATTAGCCCAGCTGGAGGACCTGGAGAATGTTGAGGGGGAAGGATGGGATTTTGACTATGTGGTTTATATCCCCACTTTCAACCAGTGTGAGAGGGATATTAACGACTGCCATGTGAACACAGCTCCAGAGCACCCCAGGGTCTCCACACACCACACAGAATGAAACCTTTTAATATGCTCTTCTGTGCGTCTGAATGAGATTACAAATGATAATACTGTTTCTCGTTGCATTGTCTGTGGCCATACAGCAGTTTGACTTTCTAAAGAATAAATTGCTCAGGTTTGGCTTTCTGTTCCTAGGTGCTGTTTTGATGAATCAATACTCTAAATTAATAGTGAGTGTGTGTGTGTGTTGTGTGTGTGTGTGTGTGTGTGTGTGTGTATGTGACAAAGCTTTCCTGCTCCTGCTAACCGCTATGGTGCTGTATGTGGATGTGCTGCATATATTCCCCATTAAACAGTGCCAACTGGTACGGCACTGAATGTGGGAACAGACAACATGTCAGAGAAGAGTCAGCAGATACTTTTTGGCCACCAGGAAACAACTGAGGAATTAGGCCATAGTATACACATGTACACAGTTTCTTTACCATCCTACACATGTGCCATGATTGTGCCTAAAATCAAATTTAAACTTCTGTAGGTTGTGTCCAACAGTGTTTTTTTTATGTTTTTGTTTTTTCACCCAAACTTTGGAATTACGAAATGTACAGTAAACTTGCCACACATGCAGAAGCACTGAAGCATGACTAAAGCAATACACCTGATGCAATACACTCGCATGCAGCCCGTGGCTATTTCTCACACTTCAATTCCCACAGTGCACCACAGCGGAACAAACACCAAACGAGGAGGATGGGAGCATCTCCACTGACGGGTAACTCACAGGAGCTGGAGATGTCACTGGAGTGTGCTAATAAGCAGTAGGACAGGGGGGACCCTTGTCTACATAACCCATCCAACCCCAGGCAGAGCAAAGCCCATTGTGCTCTGCCATTGTGGATCACATAGTGACTTCAGGGCTGTAGGTCTCAGTCTGCGCTCAGAACAAGGACCTTAAACGACTCAGGAGCCCTTATCCATGGAGGTCTGAGGGAACGTTTGAGTCCTCAGCAACCCAACATGGACCTTGCACTCTGAGAGCAACAAAGGCCACCATTCACATCCCTCTGAAACAAATGGTGTCCTACAGCAGCAACATGACATAATGTTCTTTCAAACCCATCAGTGAGAAAAAAACATTATCAGATCTATCAGGAGGCAAGAAAATGGGGAAAAAAAACAGGCTGATGTAATCATCCTCATTTGATTTCGTCAAAGCAAATGTTGAGACTCTGTAAAGGCCTGCGGGTCGTCTGGCGTTACACAGCCTGCAGTCATACTACACTTGACCTAATTCACTTCCAGACACCCTGCTCTCCACGGTGTTTCAGTGCAAGTGCAAAGCCTTCCTTTCTTTTACTATGTATTTTCTTTTACACAAGGTGAAAGTGCACTTTTACCCCCACCTGAATTCCAGTGCCCATTCACTTCCTTTCATACCTAGCCTGTAAAGCGAGTGTGGCAGGCATACATGTTAGGCTTAATTTACAGGATAAAAGACTACAGAATACAGGCATCTTCTGTTATATGGTGAATACTATACAATGCAGCATTCATCATAGAAGCATTTCAAATGCAAGACTCGTAAAGGTGCTATTCCAGCCTGGTTTCACCATGCCTCATATCCCTGTGAATAGAGCATTAATTTCAGAGCTGAGCTGAAGGACAGTGGCTGCCTTACAATCATAATATCACAGCAACAGAAAGAGAAAACTTTCCAACACTGAAATTTGCACAACCTTGTTTAGCTACAGCATCGCTGTGGTCTGAAATATTTTGAGAAAATAGAATTAAAGAATCTAGTCTGCAGATACAAGCTATCTGAATCCTAAACTTTGAAGCCTTCAAAATCCAATTTATATTATTATTTTGTTTTACACTGAAGGAAGCTTATACAGTATTTTAAAGGTAATTGCAGTAGTTTGGCATATTGCATGGTAAAATGACTTAACAAAGAGCATGTTTATGTTAACAGCTCACTAATGGAAAAGTCCCATGCACATTGTCAGCACATTCTCTGAGTCACCCAAAAACACTTGCAAATGCTTGATTATTTAGGAAAAAAATCATGAGGTTGAATAGTTTTGAAATTTACTGCACTGCAAATTGTACTGCACTTTCTTCTCCTCCTTCTCTGTTCTGAGTCTACACCATTTTAAAGCACCCTTCAATGTCAGCAAAGGCTCCTGGGATATCATTGGTTGTAAAAGGTGCATGGATGTACTTGAAAGGGGTAGTCGAAATGAAGTAGATTGGGTCGATGCAGCAAATTGTAACACCTTTGAAACTGCAACTGCTGATGTCTGACTTACATTCCGTGGGCGAAAGTTGCCAAAAAAAGTGGACAGGAGCACTACTGCAATGTCTTTTTCCATTGTAATCCTCAGTCATTTAGTACCTTTTGGTCTTCGGTACTTAACACATTACACTATTTGTTTGTCATGAGCAATTTCACAATCCTTACAACTATACATGTTGTTTTATGTATTTCATAAATTGAGCACTTTTTCCCAAATCCATTCTCAAGCAGTATCATCTTACCAAGGATTTATAGATAGGCAGGTCTGATTGACATAAATATGTTACCTCTCAATTCAAAATCATCAAATAGATTGTAAGTCTGTTCAAGGCAACTGTTTAAAGCATGTGCCATTTCCCTCGAATGCATCCTCCAGTCAGATGAAATTCCACAAAATGCTTTTCAGCCACAATATGACCTTCACTTAAGGACACATTCATTTATATTTTACTCACCAAAATGAACAAAGGCCTACAGACAGCATGCATTACATTTTATGTTCATACAGACTGTTTCCTGGCCATGATAATGCAATATCTCTATTAGAAGTAGTGACCGTTCTGTTGTCATGCAAATGAGAGAGATAGAAAAAGAACATTCTCTTCTTTTTCTCTCTCTCTCTCTCTCTCTCTATCTCTCTCTCTCTCTCTCCCTCAAAACTCACCAGTTGCAGGTGAGAGAAGGAGGCTTTCAAAAACATCAAAATTTTAGGTGTCTGAAGTGGAAGAAATTTGGAATCTGATACCTGCTGCCAAAAGCTGTCAAATAACTACCAACAGAACATATAATTCTGGATGGTACTCCGATTACAGAGAAATCTATGGTACAGAGTGCTCAGTGGAAAATTCTCCCCAAAATGAAAATTGCACTAAAACAAGAGGAAGGATAAAAATGGCCATCACAGCAAACTGCCATTAAAGCTAATTACAGAATATTTGATTTGTCCTTGGTTTAGGACATTTTAGGATTTTAGGATTGATTTTTCTTTGGTTTAGGACAACAGGCCAGCCAAAAACAGTTGGAACAAAGAATCTGAATAATTATATTACACTATATCAGAACATAAAATACAAAAAAAAACAAGAAATCCATTATAATAACAATATATCAGAACAAAGTATTAAGAACCAAAATACCTAACAAAAGCCCATGAGAATAATCATGGCATCAGAGCAGAACATGGGTTTTCGGTCTGCTACAATGCAGACATAAGCCAAACGCTTGTCTATTATCTAAAATTTCCTTCTATTAATTTTAACTCTTATTCAGTAGCACAAAAAAAGAAATTGCTGACACTTTATCCACATCAAAGTCCATGCATTCAATCTTAAACGCTTATCCTCCTGTTAAATGGGACAGCATATTGTTAAAGAACGGATGCATTTTGAATGCTGCTGTCTCTAAGGCACGTTTGTCTTTCAAAACCCTTTATTTCTGTTCCACTGGGTACAGTCTTGTATCATCAGCACTTGCTTGAAACCAGCAGTGTCATCTGCATTTCCATTTGAGGAGAACTGCTCTCCTAAGGAGCCAATTCTGAAGCACGATTACAAGTGCAATTACAGACGCATGAATTGCTTCTTTTAAAAGTCTGTGCTTGCCATTTGTCATTGGCTTGCAGTATATAAAAACATGGCTTCTATATATGTCTGTGTGTGTATAGATATACATTATATAAAATACATATTCTAAATCATGCTAAATCACATTCCGTACTGACAGGTGGCAAGATAAAAAGTGTTATGTTTGTGTTGAAGCATGTTCTTGCATGTGCTGCATGGTTTATTAATCAATGTTGATTTAGCTCATAAAGTGTATACATTTTCTACAAGAGTCATACAGTTTCGCCAATTGCCAACAGAGATATTGTGTGTGTGTGTGTGTGTGTGTGTTTGTGTGTGTGAGAGAGAGAGAGATAGAGTGTGTGTGCATGCATGCCTCAACTCCTTCAGCTAGTCAAAGCAATCCAGCTGTCTCGTCTTTCACAGTGACCATGTAAAATGTGTGGCAATTGAATTGCTAGCTCTGAATAGAGGCCTTGAGGTGCAAATAATTACAATCCAATCACAATGTACCTGTGTCCTACACACAGACATGAAGAACACCCTTATCTGAAATTTCATAAATGTTTTCTAGTCTCGTATTGCTACAAGACTGTACATGCCATTGTGTAACTACCATAAACATAAACATACATCTACATTGCAGATGAGTTGTTTAACCCTTTAAACCACACAGTCCATCTGCCCAAGAAGAGATTTTGAGTGTACTTGACCCATTCTACAGCCTAGGAATACTGCAATACCTTGACATCATAGTTACATTCAGCTCCAATATATTCTTCTTCACAGCCAGCTCAGTCCTGGTACCAGACACAGTGTCAGCAACCTCACCTCCTGTGATGGCAACACTTCAACAACCTGGCCAGGTTAATCACACCTCTGTGAATCATTGCATACCATTTTGCCAGCTGAACTCCTGCCAGGTGACGAATTCTATTAAGACACATCTAAATGTCACTGTTCCGTGACAATAGAAACCTCAGTGTTTAAAAATTTTCCAGCACCAAGAGCTCTCTTTGAAAGCTGAAACACTCTTGGGTCACTGCAAGACGTTTTCCAAATAGAAGTCCACTCAGGACACAGGTGAGTCTTTGTGAAGTGTGTCACAATACTGTCATGCAATCAGAAGTACAAATACGGACAGCAGCAATCTGGCATTTTAAAGGAATTGCATGGATCAGGTACTCTGGTACATCATTATTACTATTACATACGTACATTATTATTATTATTATTATTATTATTATTATTATTATTATTATTATTATTACTATTATTATTATTGTTGTTGTTATTAATAATAAATTCCAAGCATTTGTTCTCAATAGTCACTTGAAAGCAGTTTCTGCACTGGCTGCAGCCCCCCCCCCACAAAGAAAAATTATTAATATGGAAGATCCTTTGTAAGATGTAACTATAATGAATTCTCATTCCCCACCACTCTGTCTCTTGCCTACCCAAAATGCATTACACAAATGTATTGCTTCCCCATAACGGCTTTTGATCAATGTTTTGCAGCATAAATGGTACAACTGCTTTGGTTGGAGGTTACGACTAAAACTGCAGTGTTGATGTCCTGTACTTTGCTGTTTCTGGGACACTTGTCTCAGTGGGATGGTAAATGTTGAAAAAATGAAAATGTCAACAGTATTGTAATTTTGTCCAAAACATGAGTATGGTTTTGCCTTTATTCAGACTAAACCTAATGTGAATTGTCCTTCACTTTGAGTAAAAAAAAACAAGGAAGTAGTACTCTTTGTTTCACATAATGTTAACTAAGACATTGCAGTAGTAACCCTAGTGTAAATGTTTTCATCAACTGCTTCTGCCACAGTGGATTTGGCTGACAGTATTTTCCCAGTCTTTTCTGGGGGGTTTTCTGAGGGTACAGTGCAACTTTAAGGCTGGATCAATTCTCTGGCACCTCTTATTAGGCAACCATCGTCAGTGTAATAGACTTCAGAAGTACATCTGTGTGGGAAATAGCTGCAATACTACAGAGGATTTCTTTTCTCTGGATCTTCTGAAAGCATCCACTTGAATCTGCAACCAATCAATGCTATCCAAACACTGAAACCCTCATTTCTAAGGGTGTCCTTCAGTTCTGCACAGAAGTCAGATATTTAAAGCCTCATGCAATTGTGTGTGGATTCAAATCCCCTCATGTTCTGTGAATGATGACCTGATATTGTGCCCCCCGCCGATATGGTAGAACGTTGTCCTGTATTTGTATATATACTTCTGGTATTTTAATCTACAATGTCTGATCATACGTGTTCACATTCATCCTAATAAAGCAATTTATAAATTAATGTTTTATTTAATTCTATGTGAAAGTAAGGGTGTTTCAAGTCAGTATTACATAGATATTTCAAAACAACCCTTTCAGACACTGGCTAGTGCTTTAACTTCAATTCTTCTCATTAAAATTTCCAACAAGCATCTGTGGACATGCAGACGTGGGCTCAGGAAAAAAGGACAAATTTGCTTGGCTTGTATTGCTTTGAAAGATAATAGCAATTTCTGTTTCGGCTGCACAGTCACCAGTGGCATTTACGTGAACAGTGTAATTAGAATTGGGGGGGGGGAAGAAAGTGCGAGGTGACAATTTGACCGTGGTGTCATGATCACATACGGCGTCTCTCTCTCGGCATGGCTATGTAATCAACGCCGTCTCTCACTCTCTAATTAGACACAGAACAGGAATGTCCTGATATCAAGGTATTTTTTTTCCCCAACACGCTGGAAATAGAATTTCCCTGAATCATAGTGAATTCAATTCAAACGAGGGATTGAAAAAGAGAAAAGTGTCTGTCAATGCCTGTAAGAGTCCCTAAGTATAAATCTACATTGCTAACAGATTTCCAAGACCAAAAAATTGTGCCATTCCCCAGCACCCTGAGACAATCTCGGCAGGCACATCATCACATTACCAGTCACATCTTAAAAATGCTATTTGATAGGCGTTAAAAAGGGGGAATGATTCTAAACCGTGGGACTGAACTGTCATGTTTATTTCATGTGCACCACTGAATTTCTTTGCTACGGGGTGTGATTAATATTTAAGGAAATTCAAGTTGAGTCGATTGTCTGCAACTCTTCTTCAGGGTCTAACACTGTTTGTGCTGTAGTTTTATTGCTATTATTCTTAGCCAAGTATAACACAACTCATTTTGTCTTCAATACCTGTTTTTTCCAACAGTATTAAAATTGTTTTAGAAAACTGAGCAAATGTGTTGTAAGTCATTATTATAAATGTCTGAAAACCATTATTTCAGAGTTGCATGATTTTTAAAATATTTTTTCATATTGATATTAGCACCCCAAGATGTAGTATTCTTACATTCATTGTTTCATAACCATCTGACAACAGTTCGCATCCATGTTTGACTACTGGTTATTGAATTGTGCTTTGGATGCAGTAACTGCGTAACTGTATTTTTCGGTTGTTCTAAAATCCTGTAAAGCCCTCCCCGACACCATACGCCACAATCATAACCTGCACGGTCATTTGTTCTGTTATGTTTCATTGGATTTTTGTCAAGGCACTCCTGTAACTGTTGTTTTTCTTTTATCATTGTTTCCGTCACGCATGGTGAATGAATTGCGAGCTTTCATTTTGGGTATATGGCATGGATTCTCTTTTTATGTGGTGCATCATGTCCGCCAAAATGCGCTGTCTGGAATCGGCTGGCTCCTTCCTGCCACTCTGACACCTGCGCTAAGAGAGTGATTGATTTCGTCTGTTAGACTCTGCATGGCCTGCTCGCCTTTACCCACTATTTACTGCCCTCAGTAAGTGTTACCGTGAGCTGAGGAGGAAATGGAGAGAGAGGCCAGTACAGCAGCTTCAGACGGAAATGCTTTTCTAGCCTTGATTAAGGTGAATCGTTGTGGTTCTGATTGCAGCAGCATCAGCGTTATCGTCATATTGACCACAGCCAATTACAACTTCTCATTACTTCAGTCCTTCTTCTCAAAAGTTTATTTCCTAAAAGAGAGTGTGACTTCAGCATGTAACTTCTGCAACATCTTTGTTAAATTCAGGTCACTCTTCTTCTTCTTCTTCTTCTTCTTCTTCACAATAATAATAAAATAATAATAATAATAATAATAATAATGTTATATTACATTCAGCATTTTTTTAACCATTCCAACCACAGATATTCTATTTATTACACCAGATATTCAGCTCCTGCAGTAACCCCCCCCCCAATCTAGGAGCTTTTCCTTGGTAGCAGGAGGTTGCAGAGCTTGAAGCCTGCTTTCATATGCTGTGTCTTTTGGATGTTCTATTTTAGACCACACCCTTTCAAGAATGTTCATAGGAAGTCAGCGTATCAGAATATTTGTAGCCTCAACAAGGGCAGAAAACAGAATTTTCAATGCGGCATGCGCTGAGCTGACAATCTGGCCCATGTATTAAGAGTCTGTGGTAGCAGCCTTGTAAATATGCCATAAGTTATTCATGGGTTGGTGGTTTTGCTCATCACTACCTTGTGGATTTCACTACAGCACTTTTTACATGACACAGTCTTCAGTGATGCTGGTGGAATTCTAGAACCTTCCCCAGCAGTCAGTTTCACTGTTTACTCATAGGACGTGGAACCAATCCCTTTGCAGTTTTGTGGTGCGTTGGTGAGTCTCCCCATGCAACCAGGTTGTTCCCTGAACCATAAGTTTCAGCAAAGTAGAACAAATGGTGTTCCACTTCCTGCTTGATTGTGATGGTCATAGTCCATCCTTGTTTACTGTAGGTTTTCATGTGTGGTGTGAGTGAGCTGTTGCTGTGGCTTTGTTCTTTGTGGTCCAACTCAGCAAAGTCACCAATGAGGCTGGTTGTGGGGGAAAAGCAGTGCTACAGTTGTCATTACTGTCAGTATCAGTTGTCCCACAAGTAACTGTGCAGTGCTTGAACCAGTAGCTTTGGCAGGAGTTGCTCTGTCGTTGAGATGAGGCAGGAGAGGATTACTTTGTCAGTCTTCCCCTGGGTCTGCTCTGTCCTCTCCAGCTTCTCTGTTAGATTGAGGAGAGCACACACAGGATGTAATTCACTCAAAATCACATTGCCTCTGGAACACCTGGGGGGGCTCTGATGGGGTTACAAAGGGCCATTAACAGTTGTCACCCGATCACATAGTCCAAAGTGTAAGGAAAGACATTTCGGCTTTCTTAATACTGTGTTACAGATTCTAGGAAAGTAGATATACCTTTAAATTTAGTCAATGACAACAAGGTGCTATTCTCTCTGCTTGCTCATAGGTCTGCTGCAATGTGCTGTTGCTACATTGCAAATGACCTTGAATAACCACAAGGTCATTTGCAATGTTCTGATCTGTTGCTTTGAGTGTTTGCACATAGAGGCATTACATTCATTACCTTTTTGTTTTTTACCTTCTTAATGCCTGACTACTACATCAAATCCTTTATCATTTTTTTTTTCATTCAGAGGTGACCCTCATGAAGCTAGCTCAGGCCCTTGTTTTGCAATGCATTTAGGATTACAGTCCCTGATCAATGCAGCTGCAGCAGGCCTTCGGGAGCGAGGTGACGTTTAATACTCACCTGCACTGTGTGTGTGTGTGCCTAAGCTGATCTCGTCTGTCTTATTGCAAAGCTGTCAGAAATTCTGCGGCTGCCGTTGGCTTGATGTCTCGTCTCTGTGTTTCTATGGCTGCGATGACAACATCAGCCTCACCCTCCAGATCTGTGGCATTCTCTCTCTCGTCCAATCGGCGCCTCGAGACTTTGTCTGCAATGAGGCGAGCTTTTCCCTTGTGCATGCCGAATGAGGAGCATCTGACAGCGCCGGGCGACTTTATCCAGGTTTCTGTGGTTTTGTCGGCGGCACGGTCAGTCAGCACGAGGAAAAAAAAAAGAGTCAAAGCCACACACGCTGTGAGATCATTTTCACAGGCCCGTGCTTAAGACATTCCTCTCGCCTTCCTTCTCCATGACAAAACTACACCTGGGGCAATATTCATGAAAGATTCTCAGTTCGACTCTTGAGAATGGGCTAGAGCTTTGAAAATTATTCACATCTGAAAGCCGAGCAGAGCAGTAGTGCTATAAAGGTCCTTTGAATGACTTTCAGTGAAGAATTGGGACAAACTCCCAGACAAAGCAAGCCCCACGTCTGCACTAGGACAGCTATGTGATTTTAATGAACACATGCACTGACATCGCATTCCAGACATGAGTAAGAGTCTCTTTTCACCATCTGGCGATGACAAGCTATGCCCTGTCAGCTCTGAAGAATGGCATTTTGAAACTATCCCCATTCTTTCCATATTTCAGTTATTGCCACAAAATTTCTGTATACCAACCATTCAGGCTGACAGACAAATCAACACAAAGAAGCTGGAATATACACTGTTCATAGCAGAAGTAAGGCAAACTGTCACCTGAGCACTGAATACATAATTGCTGAGGTAAATAGAATCAGTATGTATTTACTGTAAATGTATTTAGCTGCATGGTGTCTGATTACATGTTGTCCTAAAATGGCATCAGAGGAATCAAATGGAAATGGCCGCTGTGATGCCTGGCTCTGTTGCCCTTAAAAATGAGTCAACATTTGCAAACTCAATGGTGCTGGCTGGCATCTGTCGTTTTTGTAACGCTAATTTTTCATACAGTGCTTTGTCTAACGGCCCAATCACGGTCTTGTCGTGAATGTTCTCCTCTTGAATATCACAGAAATTACAAGGCTCTGGCAGTTTGTACAGGCTTCCAGTTAGAGATCTAGTCAAAGTACTATCTCACTGGTTTCTTTGGTGAAAACTCTTGTACAGTGTATCATATACAGAATCATACAGGAATATACAGTATCATACAGGGCTCATTAAACATACATTTTATGGTACCAAAATGATCTTTGTCTCCCTCATACTGAAATGTAAACTTGTAGATATCCACAGCTTTTTTTCCCCAGACTATAAATCACTGAGCCAACCTGCAAGCCTGTCTTCTTCCTGCAGGTTTTATGACATTGTAGTTTGCTTAAGCCAGTTTTTTAAAAGCCTTTTAAGCCAGTTAGACTGTTTCTCTGCAAAAACCTGTTCACTGTTGAACTTTCCCTTCAGTCCACTAAAAGCAGCTTGTAACTCCCTCTTTAAAGTGGCACCCTGCAAATATTAGGCCTTTAAAAATTAGTTATGAAGTCATTTCTTCCAATACCATGCCATGAAGTCCCAGCCATTACCCATATCTTACAGTATGTTTATTACATGAGTCCCTCAGCGGAGCACTAAACAAAATTAATGTTCCTCTCCTTTACCTAAAGCCAGGGAACACTTCTCATTACAGAATGCATCAAAAAATGAATAATAGCCCAGGCATGTCTTGCTTAGCTGGGATATTAATTAATGCTCTATAAATCTCAATCTTAACCAGCCCTACCTTTGCCCTGCCCAAGTCATCAAGCCAGAAAAGAATAGAAATTAACTTATTCAGTTACAAAAGCTCTGGTAATTTCTGTAGGTCATGCTGATGGGTTATTGATTAAGATTAATGTCCTGGCGTTTTGGAATGAACCCTTAAACAATAACCTATTATATGGGGTAATTGATCATCAGAAAAATCTATTAAACTCCTTCCCTATGGCTAAAATTAATGACTTATAATAGTTATCAGGGATTTGAGGGCTGCAATTTATTAACTAGCACGTGGGTGAAAATCTTTTGAGGGCATACATTGTTATATGAAAATTTCCATTAAATAATGTATATCACCCTTTTAATTCTTTGAATATATTCATTAACAGCAGTTTGTTTAAAATAGGATAACAGAGCAAAAGAACTATATTAGCAGATCTTGAATCCACTCAACAGAGCTGGCCAGGGTGAGCTGTGCTTTATGACAGGTGTGAAGCCCTTCTTCAACCCTGTTTACCCAACAACTGCAGGAATAGAGATGATGGTTATGATGATGATGATAATGATCTAAGGGGATGTAGTAGGATGCATGAAAGACACTTACTTTAACTCATCCAAGCTATGCCCTCCTCATTGCCTTAAAAGCGTTAACCTGAGGGACCCCAGACTGTGTCACTGGGGCTCCCCAAGGTCCAATCAAAGACACCCTCTTTATCTCTGTTGTGGTACCAGATCATTTGCAAGGATGCCATAACATGGCATAGTTTTCGTAGCCTTAGCCAGACTCTGATGCACCAGGTTAATGTGTGCTGTCAATCACAGTCACCTCCCACCCTGATAAATGTCTGTGAGGATAGCACTGTAAAAAAACAACTTTCTTTAAAAAAGGTGAAACATAACTGTTTAATATCCTCTCATCACATCTGTGAATCTCCAGCCTGGCACACTGTTTGGAGAGATATTTATGGCAGCTATGTGCCAGCTGGCATTGGTTGTTGTACTTTTTTCATATGGTGTGATACTCAAGCATGCCCTAGTTGAATAAGTTGAAGTATCTGACGTGATTAGTGACTCTTATTGGCTGAAGGAAGACAGGCCCATAAGAGTCACTAATCACTTCAGACCCAAATGCTTCGGAACTGTTCCATGACCTCTAACCTTACAGGTGGCCTGTTTGGATGCCCACTCTCATCTCAAACACACCGTATCACCCACTGGGTGTGGACCATGGTGAGAAGATGACAACAGTGTTATGCTGCTGCAGATTCTTCCCCAGGATCTTATATCTGCTCAGGTGATTTTCTAGAGTGGACATTACCTGACTCTAAGGCTCTGTGAGGGACTGAGGTGTTTAGGTCTGTTGGAAAATAAAAGTGTGCTCAATTTTTTGTGCCCTCACCACACTCCCACCCACCTCATGACACAACAGATCACTGCTCAATCTGCCAGGCATAAAATTATACGTCACTGGAATGACCTGACTGCCATTATGACATCACAAATCTTAGGTGGCAGCTGCCATAGGATACAGCATTCTTTATTGATATTAAACTGCTCGTCGATGTGAGGCCATGGCCAATATATAATACAAATATGAACAGATGTAGTTTCATTACTTTGGGCATAGGGCATTGTGCATTAACTAAGCAAAGCATGTTTGCATTTGTTTACCTCTCTGCTGTGTAATTAACATGGTAGCAGGATATTCAAATTCAATGATTGTGATAACGAGTTCTTTTCAGACGCCCTTGTCATATACCTGGCAATTTGGCATCCATATACTAATGCGCGGAGAGATATTGCCCTTAATTTGCATAATTTAATTAACATTCACACATTTGTCTGACATCTTAATCAAAGCCACCTTACTTGGCTTACTTGCACACCAGTCTAAAATTGGAAAATAATTACAAAAGAGATGATTCTGAAGCAGTAGCTGAGTCAAAAAAAATGCGCAGTAGTGGTTTTTCGGTCTTGGTATCTGTGAAGGAGAGCCTTCACCACCTCTCCCTTGATCCTAATTGTTAATCATTGTTAATTGCGTGCACTTGTGTTTGTGTGGGGTACCAGCCTATTGGGTAATGAACCACACCTTACTGATTGAGGCCTGATTAAATACAGGTGTGGCTGCAGAGAAGGGGGAGGCTCGTTTTGTCCCTGCTGTTGGGACATAGGCTGGTTTCCTTTGTTTTGTTCGTTGTATTTTAAAATAAATTGTTTGTTTCAAACTTTTGTTCTTTTTGGGCTCGTTAATGAGAGAAGTGTCAGCCAGCTTCTCTACAGTGTCAGCAAACATTTATTGTTTTTATTTACCTTTATGACGTCAGGAAGGTTAACTGAGAACTAATTTCTCAATCACAGCAGTGACCTGGTGAATCAAGGTGGGCATGAAAGGCAGCAGTAGGGGGATGCAGGGAGCCAATATGGGAATTCAACCACAGAACTTTCGTGACCTTTCATGACTTTCATGAGTCAGGACATTGGTTTATAGTCTTGTCCAAAGAGCTGCAGCTTCCAGAGAACAGCGCCTTTATCACTAGGCTGGGACATTGGATTTACTTGGACCAGAGGGATATTGTCATATCTAACAGCTGTTTTTTTTTGTTTTTCCCTAACAAGCACTCACAAAACACCCCTGTTCTATTCTATCAGGCTATTCATGCTCTAAGTCAAAAGAAAATGTCTGATACTGTACAGCTTGTACAAAGTGGTTCCCAAAATGCCTATGGAATGGAAAACCTCTTATGACAGTACCTCCATAAACCTTCAAACTGTAACTTTATGGGGGAACAGGTTAATTTAGGATTGCCAGATACTGAGCGCTATTTTTGAAGCAGTGTGGGATGATGGTTTGACTACGTCTCCACCAGAACCACACTTCCCCCTGTATCATGTTACAAGGCCCCTACCTGAGCTTTATCTTGGAAAGCCCCACCCCTTGGGCAACATGGGCAGGCAACACACCTGAAGAAAGAGAGCATGCAACTGCAGGTGACTGCCCATCACAAGGGCTGAGAGAGTTCTCCTAAGGCTGGCTTCCGAAGTGTTTATTTCTCTCTGCCCTGACTGAAGAAAGAATGCATCGTTCCTGTTTGTCCTGAGATACCGTGGTAATTCCTCACAGATCAAGGGAGGCTGTTGGGTTGGTGCCAAGAGGCCTTTCTGTGAGGAAATGTACCATTACATCTAGATTCCATCCAGAGATGTCATATCCTGTTGCTTCAGCACGGACTGAACTTCTGAACGTCCCACAATCACCAAACATTCGTAAAACACAAAGCACACTGACAAAGAGCAGTGAAAAATATCTCCTTAAGGCTATATTTTTGTACTGACTGACAGAACAGAAGTGAGCGCTGTCACTTTTTGCACTTGATTACCCAGAGTTCAGCACTGGATTGACTATTCCTTATTATACTCTTTTTTTTCCTTTTGCTTAAGCTGTATATAGTGTTTCTTGAGGAGCTTTGTAAAAGATGAGTATTTTGTATAAAAGGAAAAGCTAAAAATAAATTCAATGCAAAAGTTAGAAAATTAAGTGAACTGAAGGATCTAAATTGTGTGTAGTATGCCGTATTAATTTTGGTACAGTCCTTTGACTGTCACCAATCACTGTCAAATATTTTAAAATATATTAAATATCATGTTTGAATATACTGAAATATGTCTTCTTTTTAACTGTATTCTCATTCTCATTTATGTCTTAAAAGAATATATTTTCCGGGCGACTGGCGGAAACAGTGTGTGAGTGGGAGAACATGGTGAACAGTATGAGAACAATGTATGATTTGGAGAATGTGGTACAGGTATGTCAAAGAATGCTTATTCATTAAGACAATTCATTATTTGATCAATGAATCTGCACAATAATGGGCACTGCACTTTAGCTGATTTGGATTTAATTGAGCACACAATCAATATGCAAGGTTTTAACAATTATCATCAACACATGATTTTGCTTCTGACAAACAGGAAAAGAAATATAGCCTAACTATGGCAATACTGCCATCTGCATGCGACTAAGAAAACTGAAATGCATGAAAAACTGCTCCACTGCAAATTATTTATCACCTCAAAACCTATGAATGCAAACCTAAGAAAATAAAGGTTGTTAACTCATTCATTTCCAAATTGTCATAAGCCTTCATTTATGGTTGTTCTACAGGAATTACAAAAGAGATTCATACAAACAACACCTGTTATTATTGAAATCAAAACAGGAAAATTCTAAATGAGGAACAAAAATATTTGTTCATCCACAAATTGCACTGTTACAGTGATCCATCTGGCTCAAGTCCACACTGTCTGTGGCAGCTCATTTAAGAAAAACGCTACCCCCTGGTGGTGAACATAATCAATTCACAGGGAAGTGGTAAAAAAGGAAAATTGGAGATACCCCAGAAGAATCCTCTACCAGACTTAAGAGAATGAACTTTCACATCACTAAACAGCAGTACTTTGCTGCAAGTGCTTTGCTTTCAGTGTGATCATTGTTTCATTATAGTGCTTATGCTTTCTATACAGTAGCAAAGTGAGGGGTGTGGTGAGAGGCAGCATGGTGGATGGAACCTCCATCTGAGGGAAATGGCTCCACCTGCTGGACTCTAGATTCCTAACATGGCTCACTAATGAACAGCACCTGGCCAGCCCACACACCTGAAGCCACTCAGCCCTGATGTCTTGGGCACTTGTGCTCTCTGAAAGTGGGTGTGTGAGGGGAGAGGAGGAAAACGGTGAGTTTCCCCATGCACTCAAAGTTGCAGCATTTGCATAAGCAAAGAAAGTTTTGATCTGTTTTGGATGAAGACCTAAGTAAATGTTTCTGACTCTGTGTCAGGATATTAATTTAAGATACCGCCTGAGTGTTTATGGACTGATTAAAGGAAGGCGTTTTCATTGTTCTCCATTTTGAGGAGTTTGTGGTTCCCAATCAAAACAGCCATTGCCGTTTTCACCTTACATTGCCTACTACTTCTGAATCAACACTATCCCACCCATAACATGCACACCCACCCTTGGTTTTGTTACTGTAAATTTTCATAGCCTGATCCAAACCTGGAGAAAACAGGAATATGCAGTACATGCATTTCAGAATAGTAGGGTGTTGCTGAATCGCGGGAGTCTGCCCAACAGCCACTCTGACTCTTAAGAGCCAGGGCAAGGCAGAACGAGTATAATGTGACACAGGACACAAAGTTTAAACAGTTATTCCAACTTTATCTTAAAATATCTAGTTTAAGATTAGTGCTTATGACTCATTTATATATTTAGGTCTTTGTTGTTGATCTGAATCAGATTCAATACAGACCAACAATGCACCACAACACATGCTCACAAGCAAAGCTAGATTCATACAAGACCAAAACTGTTTCTTCATAGCTACAGTATTCACCTGAGCCACACCTTTTTTTGGTCTTTGTGATCTTTAGAGCTTTTTTCAAGATCACAATAAATTTGCACCCACTAGACTTCATCCAATGAATCTGAAAGCGTGACCAGAAAGTCATGAAAGCGCTTTACCACACATCAGTCCTCCTCTTTGGCATCGTACCAGTTGTGAGTTTACTTTCTAACAACTCTCCATTATCAGGAAATATAATTGTTTTTAGAACTCAGCAGGTCTGTCCATTTGCTCCCACTTAGCCGCGGCGACAGGCGCTTCGTGACCAGCGCCGGTGCGCGACTGTAGTCTCTCGTACCCGCTGCCCTCCCGCCTCGGGATTAAGAGCAAACGGCGATCGGTCCATTTAATTGTTGCTCGGCGTGACATCTGCATCCATCATCGGGCATCTCATTACAGCCGCTTTCCCACCGCTACCCCCACATCCATCTGAACGCGGCAGCAGAGCTGAGGCGCCTTCCCTGATTGCCCTCAGCATCCCAGATTATCACCGGTAAACTAACACGCAGGGCAAAGTAATTGCCTAGCACTTGTCAGCGCTGTCGTTTGCTGAGTGCTCCCCGCATGTCTGGAGAAACAGCAAAGGATAATGGGCTTAAAATACGAAAGGCAAAAAGAAAACTTTAAGCTGCCTTTAAACTTTTAAACTCCTCTGGATATACTTTTATTATACGTTTATTTTTGTGATTAACAACTTCAAATAATTGTAATACTAATAATTCTAATTCTCACTCATCAGTATCACACTCATGATGAATGGATGTGGAATGTGATGGTGCTGGCTGAGACAGAAACCATAAAAATGATAGGAGAGTAACATACAAAGCAATAACCAATTCATCTCAGAAACATCATCAAATAATTACCCTGCACCCTGCCAGAAGCACAGCAAACCAACCAACTACTCTGCCCAACTAACCAACAAACAGCAGCCACATGTCTGCTCGTGCACAGTTAATTTAGGCAGGTGGCACTCGTCAGCCAACGGCTGGCTACAATCCCACCTGCATACATTCCTCAAGCAGACAGAAGCAGGCTGAGAGGGTGAGCACAGGAATAGCAATGGAGGATCTTGAACTCCTTGAACTGTATGTCAGTAGTCATTTGTTGGGTGAGGTGAAGGCTCCTCTTTCACAAGGGGCATTACCTGTTTCACTTTTGCACTTTACATGACAATTTTAAATGTCAGAAAGGTCAGCATTCAGATTGACCTTCAATCTCTTGTGATTTGGCATAATTGAAAGAATGTGAAAATGTTAAATACGGGCTTAAAGGTAATGCTAATATTCCATAGGGGCAATCAAATAAAAAGGGAATGAGCTGCAGGTGGGTGATCTTTATTTCAACTGGCACGCTTGTTAATCACACAAAATAATTTAAAAACAGGTGCAGGGCCTTTATCAGGTAAAAAATAACATTTATTCCCTGTTTCAACCTCACAAGCTTTAACTGCAGAAAAACAAAACCAAACCACGTTACAAGATTTTCTTAGAGATTTCCCCTCTGAGTGGACTGCAAGGGAAAAGTTCACTGACCTTTTTTTAGCACACATCCACACATTCTCCTCTGTGTCCTAGTTGCCCCATGCCATATGCCCTACCCATCACAGACAAGTTCTCGTTGTGCTTGAAGACTAAAAACAACTTGCCCTTCTTAAAGTCATTGCCTGGTGCCTGTGTATGATTTCGGTGATTGATTGGTTCATCAACTCAGTCTGCCAACTTAATGTACTGGACGCAGTCTGCAATCAAAATTTCTCTGTAATGAATCCTTCAGCAGACACGCAAGCAGTTTCAGCTCTGACCAGCACGCGTTTCCAATGGGCTGCATGCTGAGCAGTGAGAAGATCACTGAAGAGAGGATTGTATTGAAGGTAATCTGTTTTGTTTTCTTGTCTTTGCTTATCTGGGGGGGAAAAAAAGCACTTCAGTCTTCCCTTTCTAGTTTTACATAAGTCATGCCCTCTAGTGGACAAATAGGCATAGTAACACTCCTCTGCAAATGTGTTATTGCTTAGTCCAGTGTTTCTCAACCCTGCTCCTCGCAGCACCCTGTCCTGCATATCTTCTATCTATCCTTGCTCTACCTACCTGATTGAACTCATCAGTGGCACATTTTATTAGCTGAGCACACCTGATTTAATCAAGCAGCAAGGATAGATAGAAGCTATGCAGGACAGGGTGCTGTGAGGAGCAGGGTTGAGAAACACTGGCTTAGTAACAAGGTGTCAAACACTGCTGCGTAGTATACTGCATATTGCATGTTTAAGCTGAGGACCACAGGTGAATATTCAGTTTTTTTGGGGTGGGAAAAGTGAATGGATTTTTATTGCTAAAACTGCAATGACACATTCCTCCTGTCACTCTGGCTGTCTTGATATATTTTCCCATTCAAGGAGTGTGCTGTTTCTACTGTGTACATAGGTTTAAACTGTAAATGATTGTCACTTGCGCCCTGTATGTATTGTGTCTCATGCGGGACTTTGTCATTTTCTCTGGATAACAGCATATGCCAAATGACAAAAGTATTCTTTTTAAAATCAAGGCCAGACTTTTGGGTCCATACGAATTACAGAGGCGATTAGATCAGGACTTTTAAAAATGAATATTGTCAAAATCAAAATGAATTTGGGCACCACAAGAAGTGGTGTTGTGTACCAGCCCTGTTTAAGCTTTCATGCATTTCCCCGTGATGAGGACTGCAAGAGAGTATGGATTCAAGCCATCAAGAGAGAGGAAGGCCCCTGTTTAACATCTGTGATGACACACTTGTTTATAGCATGCACTTTTACAGTGATAACCTGTTTACAACAACTAGTGGTCCAAACAGAATTAAAAAAGATGCAGTGCCTTGTATTTTTCATAGTTTGTTCATTGTGTTTTGCATGTTCATGTGTTCTTTATGTATATACTTTTCAAACTTGAGTTCAGCTATTCCTCTCTGTTTATTCAAATATAGTATGCAACATCTTTTTTTTCATCACAGCATCATCATCTCCTTCTTTACATTCATTAAAGTGTAGTAATGTGAGCTGTAGATCAGTTTTGTTCCTTTGCATAGTCTATCTTGTTTCACAAACAGTAAAATGTGTATTTTGTTGATACTTCATGACACCAACCTTTATAGGGCATATACAAAGTAGACTTCATTCCACAGCTGCCAGATGGCTTTGGTTTCTTAATGACCAGCTGGTCAACAGGCTCTGGGTGGATCCCCTTTAAAGTAATAATGTTTATGTGAGGGTGTAGTTGTAAAGGGCATGGTAGACATTAAACATTATTATTTTTTATGAGATTTTCCTGTCTGATTATTCAATTGTCTATTCGAGCAGTAATGTTTACCTGAGTGTGTGGTTTCTGCCAAGCTTGTGGTTTGCTGGTGCAAGCCCCGGGTAGGGAAACAGTGGTTGTGCCCATGGTGCTGTAGTGTGCTGTCTGGTAGAGGAGTGCAACAATGTGGTTGCAAAATCCTCTACCTGCAGCACACGAACAGGCAAACCCTGCAGTCTTGCTGGCTCGGCTGTGTGAATGGTCATCTACAACATTTACATGACGGTGTCACAATTTTAAGTACACAATGTAGTTAGCGTTGTTAGTCGAAGCGGGGTGAGTGGAACAAATCAGTAAAAGCCTCAGAACCCGAACTCGTGGAACAACGACCAGAACTTTTGGAAAAAGAAACAAGAGCTGCCTTATCAGTTGATCCTTGAAGAAGGCGAATCAGAAAAAGTGGCGAATTATTGCACAGTGTTGCAACAATTTGCACTGTGCAACAATTTGCTACTTTCTCAAGTATGTTTTTATGGGCAACTAGTTTTTGGTATCATCTACAAATTCATTTTGATGATATGGTCATGTGAAGGACAGATATACACAAGAAACTTTTATAGCACGATATGCCAGCTTGGCTGTTTGCCTAAGGTTTCTGCGTGCCTTTTAGGTAGCTAGCTCGCTAGTTTAAGACTCCTTACTGCTGCTTTAATGTATTGTTTGTTTAGTCCACACAGGAAGATGCGTTTGTTTTTAACACTGAAAGATGCGTAAAAAATCACCCAGGTCATACAGAGATCGTTACTGTTACTAGGAAGGTGTCATCCATCAATCATCTAGTACTGCATGAAATCAGTTGCGTTTGGCACTAAACAAACGGTACGTAGCGTTCGTTTGTCGATTATTGGTGCATACTATGGACAACAATTTTGTTGACAAACCATAGCAAACCATTTGTTGCGCATCTTTTCAATATTATTTTAGCCAAAGCATCTCCTTCAACAGACTGATGCAAACAATTTATTCTGCGCTCTTGTTCCTTTTGCCCCCTAACAGATTCAATGTTATCTTCACTACACCTCTAGTTTGTGTGGCTCCTCATTCTTTTTAAGTGACCTGTAGCACCGTGCTCGTATTACAACACTACCGTCTACTACTTCGGACACTATACCAAAAACAGCATGCACATAAGAAACATTTCATTACACAACTTTACAGAAGTGCATTTACAAGCTGCTGGGTAGCTTGATCTAACGTTAGCCATCTCTCCGTAGCTAGCTGACATTACCTTCATAATTAAAGATAAACTGTTCATGAAACAGTTCATATCCACGATCCAGTTTGGATCGTTTTGTTTTGCAAAATATATCCGCCGTTTCAGCAACCTGTGAGAGCCGGAATTTTGGCAGATTTGGCAAAGATCTGGAGAACATCAGACACACACATCTACCACTGCCCGATCCGTTCCGCACAGGCGCAAAAGTCAGCGCATGCGCAGAATTTAACTCCTTTTACGACACTGCCCGATCCGTTCCACGCATGCGAGAGTTTTTACGTCGATTTAATTCTCGGTAGGAGTTGGTATGGGTAGTCAAATTGGCAGGTTGTGTATGCTGTACAACAAATATGCCTGATACTGAGTTCTACGCAGCCCTCCGGCAATATCTAGAGAGCCGGAAAATAACAGCACTATTGGACAAGGTTGAGCGAAAGAAAGTCACCCGGGTGGCTGATAACTACGTCCTAAAAGGTAACCAACGTTAGCCAGTTATCGCTAGCTAAATTCACGTTTGCTAACGTCAGTCAAAACAGGGCTTGAAGTTAATGTTCTGGCCCACCAGCTACTGTGGCGAAGTTATCAACAGTTGATTTCTAAAGTTATCATTTGCACCAGCCAAAGTCTTTCGGCCCAAAGTGTAACCGCAAACGGAATGGCGGACCTCCTTATGAAAGACACAGATCAAGACTCCTCACCATACCCAATGCTGTTAAGTCTGGTCTGGAAATCGTATGTGAATATTATCAACATACCAAGACTTTTTAAATATACATACATATAGGTCCTGGTATGCCATGAATGACAAATATATTTCAATTCTTAAAAGGTCTTGTGGTATGTTGATAATATTCACATGTGATTTCCAGACCAGATTTAACAGCAGTGGGTTTGATGAGGAGTCTTGATCTGTGTCTTTCATAACATGTTTGACATCATAAATTCAAATGGTCAGAGTGTTTAATAGACTGATTAGCTAAATATCAAATGAATATCCAAAGCAAAACTACCTTTACCACAGTAAATCTTGCCACTGTCAAAATTCACCCTTTTTTCTAGTTGTCTAGTGTTAATGTAAAGCCATGGAAGCAAGTCAGTGAAACATGTCTTTTTTTTTCCTCTCCCCAAACAGACAATCAGTTATTCTATACTGGCCCCAGCAGGCAGTACATGAGGCTGGTTGTTCTGTCCGACGAACAAAAGCGGGCAGTACTGGAAGAGTGCCATAATAATCCTGGCACGGGCAATCACAATGGTGTGAGGGGCACCAGAGACAGGGTGGTCGCCGGATATTACTGGTCCAGTTTAAAGAAAGATGTCACAGATTGGGTAAAGAGTGTTTCATAGGATTGAATTGAACCTTATGGCTTTCACACAGTGCTCTTGCTGTGAGCACTTGTGCACCCCAAATCGTTCTACAATTTACTCTTTATTCAACTTCAGATTTCACATCTTATCAGTCTTGTCTTTTCAGTATGCATGACTTTTAATTTCTGTTTTAAACAATGAATCCTTACATCAGGTCAAATGTTGTCATCGCTGTCAACTGAGCGACCCAATTAAGATGGTGGCACCAGTTCTGCATCCAGTCAAGGTAGGGTCTACTACCTAATACACAATCGCTATGAAAAGACTTATGTGCTATTAGCACATTACCTTGCATATGTCCACAGGTGAAAGATGCATGGGAAGTGGTGGGAATGGACCTTATTGGCCCTCTAAGGGAGACAGCCAAAAAGAATCAATATATTCTCACTATGACCAATCTGTACACTAAATGGGTCATTGCAGAGGCTTTGTAAACCAAGTCTGCAAGTGAGGTGTCAGTGGCATTGATATCCAAACCGTATTTGTTTGTAATAGTCCATAAAATAATTTCGGACCAAGGGAGAGAATTCGTGAATAAGGTATGTGTTCAGAGTACAACTTTGAGACAGTAGGCTATACTTCACTTCTTACTACACTCCCCCCCTACATAAAGGTATATTACGGCCTTTCAAATTAAATGCACTTTGTAAAATTCATGACATGTCATGTAATGTCAGTTTTAGGTTTTGCCTCATTTCTGAGACCGACTGATATAGGGTATGATGCACTGTTATGTCTGTCTTCATTACTGAGAGCTTAATAGCAGAATCTTCAAGGTGCTGAACATTAAACATGCAGTGTCCAGTGCATATACCATCCCCAAACCAATGGCCAAGTAAGTGTGTTATCACGTACATCCATTTGTTTCCGTGTGCTGGGACACTGGCATGAAAGCAGTGGACACCAACAGACTAAAATTATTAGTGAGGAAGGCAGAGTTTGGAGTCAGCCTGGACTCAGTGAGTGTGAGAACTTACACCAGAAAAACAGGAGTACGATCTGACATTGGTGAAAGAAACAGCAGGTCTTAAATAGGCAAACAAATCAAGAGAAAACAGGAAACAGCAGGTGCCAGAAAGGTAAGCAGGAAAGGCCTGGCTAATCAGTAGCAGAGACATGAGGCAGGGAAAAACAGAAGCACATGGTCACAAAAACAAAACCCATGTGCAGCCACCGATGTAAACAAAAACAGTTCATCGTGCAGCAAATCAGTCCATAGTCCTGGCACTGTACTTCACAGCGCCACTGTAAATAATTTTTGCCAGCTGCGATTAGGTTTTATAATTCATCCATACACAATGCACTCTTAGAGTAGCTTTCTTATTATTTTTATTCTTTAATAGTTTTTTTTTTTGGTAATTTCGTTACAATTGCATTACAATCAATAATGGATCTTTTATGTATAGGCTACTCGTGTGCTTTGTATGTATGTACCCAGTTGTCACAGAAATCTCTACAACACAAAAAGGGATAGGTCATCGTTCAAACAGTCAATCTTGTGTGCTTGGAATGTGTGTTTAGTCATTTCATTGTGTATTTTTATGGTGAAGGTCAAGCGAAATGTAACCAAGCCAAACCAACCAAAATGTAAAGCATGTCCTCAGGAAATATGCCAACGAGGAACACAATGATTGAGACGTATGTGGGATCAACACTGCAAAGCAGGTGTTTTTATTTTGTTTTTTTTTTTGTTTTTTTTTTTTTTTTTTTATACGGAAGCCACTAATTGATAACACATTTTAGTGGGATAGCTTTTTGTTGGTGGCGTGTAACATTTCATTTTAAGAAACTCAAATCTTCTAACATTACCTTAACTGTTGTTGTATAGTGTGTGAAATCTTCATGCATTTCAAAAACTTTCCTAAAAATTAGACAGTCCGTACTATCTTCTTTTCCACCGACATCCCTGTCTCCCAGAGGTGATGAACGCATGTCCCATGGGAGAAACATTCGAAGTACAGGACACGGAGGATGAGCTAGATAGGAGATTGACTGACATTAAAGCTGTAAATGAAAAGGTTGGGACTGTTGTAGAAGACACCAGCAATTGCATGTGTTGTAGTATACTAAGTTCTATGTACGGATCTTTTAGGTTCTCAGCAACATCAAGAGGGCACAGAGTCAGCAGAAAAAAAGCTACTCAGAAAGGAAACAAAAGTGGGTGAGACAGTGTTCCCTGGAGGCTGGTGATGAGGTGCTGATTGGTGGGGACCCCAAGAAACGCAGAGTGGGAGACACTCGCCAGAACAGGCATCAAGGACCGTTTACCCTTACCACAGTGTCAACTAAAGGTGTGGCAATTGTGAGGAAGGGCGATGGCAAACTCCAGACACTGAATGTGTCACGACTGAGGCCATACTACCGGTTCAAAGGTTAGATTAATCACATTTTGTCACTGTGTTCTGTGGAGGTATATGTAGTATTTAAGCAAGTAACAGTATAAAACCGCTTTATGTTGTCTAAGGTCATGGCAAAACACAAGCGGGGAACCCTGGGGACCATGGTTATGCAGCAAGTGACTGGTTGACAGACCACCAGTATGCTAGCCATGGTCCACTGTGGTCCAACAATTTGGGGCTTCTCCAGAATGAAATGGTGAGTGCCAATTTCATAGAGTGACTTGTCATGTACAGTACATTGGCCTGCCTTAAGGACACAATGCATGATTACTCAAGTGTTGTCATAACCACAGGTATACTTTATTTCATTCTTAGCTGAACTATGTGCTGGATAGAACACGTCCAGCACAAGAGCCGATTGTGTGGGATGGCCCCATCTGCCTCACGAGGGAGGAGTTTTGGAGCTTAGGCTTAAGTCAGAACATGGAAAGCAGTGTATGTTGATATTTGCTACAGCTTGGAGGGGTTTTTTTTTGGCATTTTGTGTTTTCATTGGGTGGCTTCATGGCTTATCGAATTCTGTAATCCTTTGCATTCTGTATTTGTAGATTGGGAATGCTTGTTTCAAGATTATAGAGGAAGCTGCCCAGCGACATGTATGTCAGTCATACTTTCCCATACAATATTAATTTTTGGATTTCATATACCTTTGGATTCAGACATTTTAAAATACTGACTTTAAGAATTCGGGAATGGATGTCCACATCGTAGATTTGTACACGTTCCAACTTGGAAGATGGGTGAGATCCAGTTGCCGGTGAGATCCAGTGCCTTAATATGTTACATAGATGCAGTAAACTCAATAACACACTATTAGAAATGCAAAGTTGTAGGAATTAATGGATGTCCAAACCTTATGTTTCCAGGAACACATGGGCTCAAAAGATGCCATTGTAATACCAGAATATGTTGGCCAATAAAGGCCACGTCACAAACATAAAGTGAAAACATAAGTGGTAATGCATAGACGACGTGAAGCGGTTTCAGATCGTCAATAACAAGCATTAAATATCTTTAAACAGACTCTCACTGTGAACTGCCAGTTGTTTCTGGTTACGTAAACTCGCTGGTGGCCGTCAAGTGTTTCAACACTGTAAAATGTTCACACATGCATGGTACAAATCGGGCAGGAACACTTTGTGTCTCCGAGTGCGCAAGCACGTGCGTGTGCAGAACGGATTGGGCAGCAGGCATGGATCGGGCGGCGACAAGACCTATCGTAACCGGTTAACTACAGGAGCACATTGCCCGGCCTCTTGATAATGTCATTCGTTTGTGATGTGACGTTCGTTTGTTTTGGGTACTGCTTCCCCGAGTTTGGCAGTAGCTGCTATTGGTCTTTGCAGTCACGTTGTAAAATAATTTTGCATTAAATATAGAGATGCTTTGATCATCGCATGGGGTAAGGGACCTGATTTACGAGCTGTATAGCTATCCATGCATGACATGGCGAATCCAATTATTTTGTTACACTAAGGTTGAAAGATAGCTAAAGGGTATGCAGTTTTGTTTGTGGCCTCCAACGTCTCGCATGCGGTTTCCTGGAATGAATGATTTGGGTCGGTTAAGGGCAAGATTTTGTGAGTTTATAACCACATGCAGCAGTGTGGTAAAGAAATTACTTTTTAGAAATCATTGCTTTTCTTTAAGCGCTGATATGATTCAAGGAGAACACAATTTTCAATTTTGTATAACGTGATGATACTGATGTGACCGTATGCAGGCAGTTGCGAAGGACCAATTTATTTTGGATCAGAATAGTTACTTGAAGGAGTCTGTTCACAATGTGTGGAGATCTGTTTGGGTGCTGCATGACCTCTCTGCTAGGTCACTGACACAAAGGTCCCCCTCTTTCTCTTTTGAGTACCACTCAGTCATGTCCCCAACAATTTCTGACTGTAAGACAAGACAAATGTGTTTTTTGTGTTAAAAAAAAAAAAGCTGTTCACTTCCCTCCAGGCAGTGGTAGTCACAGATGATCAAAAACACTTTTATGCAAAGCTCAAAATTGTGCTATCCACTGTACTTTCATTTTTAATTTCTGAAAAATTTCAGGCAGTCTAGATGTTATTGTTTGGCCACTTTTGTTTATGGGCAATGTACAGGAAGTGTATTACTTTAAAAACAGTAGTTAAACCACATGTTTTTTGTGAAGAGTAAATTTATCAATTTAAAACCATCTTATTGTCATTGGATAAATCCATATGAATGTGTAGATGTCACTCAACATGTTTTTTTTTTTTTGACACTTTTAGATCATTGCCCTTTTGAAAACCATTAACACATTTAACCATATAACCTATTTACTCCATCAGTGAGTGCAAGTATTAACAATGTATTGATTAAATCATATTTTAAGTTTAAGAAGTGTTTCTGAAATGTATTCACGTGGAGGAATGAGCCATGCTTTGTCTGCTGTTTTCCAGAACATCGTCGGGGATTGCTCGGTTTCCTCCTCAGTAGACGCACAGATGCATCAGTCATCGGGTTCCTGTCGGCCTTTCGCTCACGGCGAGAGTGCGCTCAAGGAGGAGCAGGTGGAGGTGACATGTGACCACGGCAGAGCTGGTCTCCACGGAGACGCAACGGAATCCTACGCAGAGGATGAAAGAGAGGCAGAAGGGGGCGATACCGAGGCGAAAATGAGCACTTTGACAGACTCTGCCTGTGAGTACAGCCTGAGTGTAGTGGGCAGAATTGCAGTAAGGTAGTTAGCTGTCTAGTTAGCAGGCAGTTGCATGGACCACAGATAAGAAGATGCTGTGTTCCTGAGCAGAGGTAGATGCTCTACAGCTGAATTCTAGATCAAGCAATTAGGTACTGTATAAACAGACAGAATGGAAAGTGTCACCAGAATGGAGCACTTATGATACTTCATAAAATTGTAGAATGTAAAGGGTAACTTTAATGAGGCATTTAAAGTACTGCATAAATTAACAGAATAGAAAGTGTTACCAGTACAAGTCTCCATATCCACTCATCTACCCTCATGTATTCTGCGATTTTTCACTAAATGTAAATGTCTCTAGGTAAGAGTGCGCTTTCAGGTAGTGAATTAATCATATTTAAAAAGCAATATTTTTCCCTTTTTTTGAGGTTCGAGTGCCAGCTTTTCATTCACGGACACAGTTGGTCAGGACGGGGCGGTGGATTGGTCTGCTTTGGAGGAGGGCCGTGTCCTAGTCCGGCAAATCGGAGAGCGGCCATCGGAGCGGGACGAAACGAGCGTCCACGCCCTGCCCTCCAGCCCCATCGCCAGTGATGTCACTGAGCTGGGCTCGGTCCACATCATCGAGGATCATTGTTCAGGGACCTCCATCAAATTGGAGCTTTCGGACGAATCCGAGGATGTGGGAGATGCCACCGGCATGGGAAATGATTCTGCAACAGCATGTGGCCCAGCAGAATCCCCAGCCAGGAAGGAAGACCCAACCAGAACTCGGAGTGAGCGCTCTCTCCTCAACAAACTCTAGTGCTCAAGTTGTGTGGGTCATACACATCACATGTCAGCCCCCTTTTTGCAAGCCAGCTTTTTACAGGAAGCTAAGCAGCTTTAACTGAATGTCTCCATTCAGTTACATTACATTACATTACATTCTTTAAGCAGACTACTTCTATCACAAAAGAACGTAAGTGTATCCTTTCAGAACAGAAATGTATCCGGTTCTCCTTTCATGAATGTCATTCATTTTCTCTAATTTAGGTTTGCGTTTTTGTTTTATTTTTTTTTCCATGCTCTGCAGTAGCAGGAGACTCCACCGAAACCCCTGCCCACACAGACTGCGGGAGGCAAACCCATATGGAAGAAACCCCGGCAGGCCGTGGAGGACCCTCGGATTTCGAGCTGCTGAGGGCTCGGCTCCTGAGGGGCAAGTCCCCCGCCTCTCTGCAGGGGCCGAACGATTGCAAGGTGTGTGGGCGGAGCTTCAGCCTGCAGGAGACCCTCCGGCTGCACCAGCTCCTGCACAGGCTGGACCATGTGTACAGCTGTGCAGTGTGTGGGCGGGGTCTGGAGGCGGGCTGTCCCTGTGGGCGGGGCCAATGCCAGTGCAGTGACTGTGGGAAGAGTCGCTCTGCGAGTCTGATCAGACACCAGCGTGTGCAAAAAGCCAGGGCCGTGTGCGTAGACACTTAACGCTACAGAAAAGCAGGGATGAAGGCTGAGAGCCAGGCTGTCTGGCTGCTTCCTAGACAAACTGGAAGATTCTGATTCATACATTGTGTGTGTGCGTGTGTGTAGTATTTATTGAATCCCTGTTCATGGAAGTGTGGCAAAATAATGCCATAATCCACACTTTACTAGCAGTACAGACACAGTTGCTGTTGAAGACAGTTCTACATGTAGGCCAATCCTGAATCCAGGTATTTTTGTATGTATTTGTAAATGTTTGTTTGTATAAATGTGTTCCCTGATTTTAATACTAAAATTTCTAGTTTCTAAAATTGCTAATAAAGCATAACATTTTGCACTGTAACTTGGTTACATTTTGTGCAGTTGCCTATCAAATGTACCTGTGCCTTTTTTCTTCTTTAACAATGTATAATGTTGATAAACCTCTCAGAATGACTGCAGCACTGTAGGAAACCTCAGAGGAAAGAAACTGGGCTCGTACGATCGGAGCAAATTAATTAGGCACACAAGAGCCTACAGCTATCAGTAAATTTCAGTAAATGAATCAATTTGTGGAAAATGCCATATGTTGCCACATGTTCTATCCAAGAAGTACTTAACTTTGTGGGTGCTTATGCTGGGTATTTGTAAATCCTTTTAAGTGCAAAATAACTTGGATGGCTCTGCAAACAAAGTTCATAAACTGCTTGCTGACAGCCCCAGTGCTCACACCAAAGCCAGAGTGAGCGAGAGCAGGTGAGCTTGTTAGTGTGTGGATTGGGCCGTGACTGATGCCGAACCTGTACCCAGGCTGGATAGAAACTGGCAGGCAGAGCAACAGAAGTAGAACCCTTCTGGGCAATCATTTTAAGAAGAGCGTTTGGAGTAGATTATCCGTCAGCAATGTTAAAGTGAATTACCCGAGTAAGTAAAGAATTACGCACCTGAGAGCAGATTTTGCTTGATCATGGAAAACGTTATGGTGCAGTGGATGCAGTAAACAGGTTTTTGCATCTCAAAGGTCCTGCTGCAGCTTCATGGCTGGGGGGGGAGGCACCTTGTCATGCTGTGGAATAAAGTCTGGAGGTGCCTCAGTAATAATGCATGCCGTGTGCTGTTTACAGTGATTCAGAGCTCCCAGCGGCTTCCCAGGGTTCTGCTCAGGTTCCTGGGTTTCCAGTTTGATCAAACCTCAAATCACACCCCCACGCTGCAGGCGCAGTAAGTGGCACGCTGTCCGATACTGTGCTCCAAAGTATCCCATCCATCCATCCCCATGTTAGGAAAGTCTTCAAAATGGTTGTGCAGCTAAGGTTAAAGAACATTGTTCAGTTTAGACAGCCGTTCTGTGCAAATGGAATAAGTGTTCTTATGCTGTCTGTGACTTGCCTCGTGGCCCTTCATCTTTTGAAGTGTGTATAGTGGGATTTCTTTGAGTTGAGATTAAATGGTTTGTGGTAGGGTTGCAAACCATTAGAAGTTTTACATATGTGTTTGTATAAATAACATTAAGCAGTCAATTCATCTTTTTTAATAATTAAAAACATTCTATTGAAACACAATAGAGTATGCCAACAATGTACAAACAAAATAAAAATTGAGTTTTCTTATTAATAACCTGCTTTGGAAGGGAAAAACTGTAAATCTATCTAAAAAAGAAATGAGAAAATGAGCAACAGACTTCACAATGAACAGTTTCAGTAAACATTCAAGAACGGCTTTCTTTTGTTCCGTTGAAGAAGAAAATAAAACCAAAGAATGCCATGTAAGTACATTCAACACAGCAAAAGGGCAGACGTTTTCCTTCACAGTTTTTAAAACCTGGTAAAATATCAAGAATTCCAAAGTATAGTAATTGTCCCACATAGGCCTCCATTGAAAGCATAATCTTCCATCAGGCTGTCTGTCTGTGCACCCTGTGGGGAGGAGGCAGAGTGTCCGCTATCCACTTGTTTTTTTTTATGTTTTGCTGAGTTTCAGATAAAGCGGATTTTATTGGACTGCCTCATGATCACTTTGAGAGTCACAAACATGTCCCAGAATGAATCGCTTGTGCTGAGCAGATCCGTTCCCCCCCAACACCCGGATGTTGTAGCTTGATCTAAGTGGTTCCTCAAACGTTGTCAGAACGCTTTTGTAGCATTTGTGCTTTTGATTGTAATGTCTCACAATTTTGACAAACATGGTGCTTAAGTAAAAAAAAAAAAAAAGAAATTCAGTAAAATGAAGAGAATATGCTAGCTACCATAAACCTTTCAAACTGCTGTAAATGTCTAATATTCAAAGTCAAAATTACATACTTTTTGCTGTCTCTTTCCACTTGTACGCCCCTTGATATTAATATTGAGTTCTTTTAAATCAGGATTCTATCAAACCACCCATTTTGTGATAAGGAGGGGTGTCTGTAAATCAAATATGTTGTACAAATAAAAAAATGATTTATATATAATAAAATATTTGACAAGTTGAATAACCTGAGAAGAGATGAGAAACTTGAATAGGATTGGTGAATAGGAAAGTTGAAAGGATGGTTGTGATCGAACCCGACATAAAACAGAATATTTCAGTTATTCTATTTGTGCAGAACAGCATGGTGAGCTTTCAGGACATGGCAACATCACTTCCCAAATCCCATCATAGTCGCTACAAAATGAATCTGATTCTGTCAGAGACGTCTGCACACACTCAAACATGGAGAGGGCGAAACTGACACCTCACTCTCAAGGGAATACGGTATGTTGTCAGGAGCTTCAATAAGTGTATGTTTATGTGAGCATTCACGTTATGGTTTGTCTCGTGGAAAAGGAGATGGTCCAGGTGGCACTTCCTGTTGCATTGGGGGTTGTGATGGTGCCGAGTGACCCACGCTCTGTTTCGGTTCTGACACGTCCTCTTCCTCCTTCTCTTCTTTTTTTCATCTCTCCATCCCTACACTCCTTCTCTGTGTTCCCTGCCCATGTCTCTCATGCCCGGGTTTCTCAGTTGCCTCTCTCCCGCTCCCTCTCCCTCTCTGTCCTCTCCTGCCATCTCTTCCTCTTCCTCCTCCTCTTCTTCCTCTTCCTCTTCTTCCTCCTCCTCTTCCGTCCCGTCCAGCGAGTCGTCGGCCCCCCCGAGCATGGCCTGCTGCATGGCCAGGGTCGCCGAGTCCGAGGACAGCGGCTGCAAGCTGTCCCCCGCCAGCGAGCCTGAAGGACAGATACACACACATAAAATTTACAGGTGAGGCAGAGTACAACACAAGCAAAAAGCCATATAGGGAGTCAACAATATTAGAAGTCCTGCATGGCCGAGTTTCAATAGTTGGCCAGACAAGGTACAAGCTAGCTGGGAGAGATACAATACATAGAGATGCGATACAGTGATAAGTAATAGAATTTGAATTGGGGCGGCAGTGTAGTATAGTGGTAAGGAGCAGGGTTCGTATCCAGAAGGTTGCTGGCTCGATTCCGTGCTGGGGCACTGCTGCTTTACCCCTGGGCAACGTATTTAACCCTAAACTGCCTTAGTAAATATCCAGCTGTTTAAATGGATAACATGTAAAAACTGTAACCTGTGTAAATCGCTCTGGATAAGAGCTAAATGTCAATAATGTAATGTAATATAATGTAGTGATTGATAAGGCCATTTGGCCCAACTAGGCTCATAATTCTGCCCATAGTCTACTTGTGTATCACGGCAAAGTGTTAAGCCCTGTTGTGAATGCTCTAGTGGTCTGTGATTCTACCACAAATCCTATTGAACTGTTTCATGTATTTATAACTGTGTGGGGAAAGTAAACTTCCTTGTGTTGAATGTACAGTCAGTTCATTTTCAACTATGTCCTCTTGCTCTGCAGAGAGAGCTCATCTTGAAATAGTTTTTATAGCCCACTTTATTAGTCCCAAGCTTCTCCTTTGCTGAGACTAAAGAGAGCACATTTCAAGAGCGTCTTCATAACTTCATTGTCCTTCTCACAGTGTGGTGCCCAGAGCTGAACAGCTGAACACCCAGTTCTAGATGTAATGTGTGAAAGGCATTGTATAATACTAATATAACCTCCTCTGATTTGTATGAAGGTATGTGTATGTATTGTTCTCTACAAAATAAGTGTATTATTATTATTATTTTTATTATTATACTCCAAACTCTCTTCTACAAATCTCAGAATCATATTTCCCATTTTTTCTCTTCAAACCATCCTATCACACATTATCCTCAAGTTACTATGTTATTATTGTCTATAACGAGCAAACAAGCTAAATACGTCCAGTAGCGCTAACAGAAATTGGGTATGAAATCAGGCTGGCAGCGCAGCTGGTAACCGGGGAACACAGAAACAGAAGCTTAGGCATGACAGCCTGAGGCTGTTGGGGGGGTGGGGGGTTGGATGTGTGTGTGTGTGTGTGGGGGGTGTGGGAGAGGTGGGGGTGGGGGTGGGGGCTGGTGGATGTGTGGAAAGGCTCACTGTCTGAGTTGCTGGTGGGCTGCTCTCCGTGCATCTGAAGGACGCCACTCGCGATGGAGTCCGGCCAGAAGCGCTGCGTGGGGCGGTGCTGGGACTTCATCTTCTTGGCCTTGGGCGCGGGGTCCGGGTTACTGGCGTCCAGCATGGGCTGGAGGATCCGCCTGCGAGCGTTAATGAACCTGCCGACACAGGGGTGGGAGCAGTGCATTGTGGGTCCTTTCAGGAGCACAGATGCCAGTGGCTGACCTTCAATCGATATTAATTATTGCGTCTCCCTTATTGTGCTTCTGTGTACGTGCCCTGATAATGTTACATTTCAGTGCAGAGGAGAACTGAGTAGACAAAAAATAATCTTCACTGATGGGTTCAGTGGCCTGATGAGCATATTACATGACCACTAGAGGGGGCCAAAGTATTCAGAATGCCACCTCCATTCCAGGACATTAAAAAGGTAACTATGATGGTGCTGTGACAGTATAAAAAGGCAGAAAAATTGTTTGGTTGGACATACCATGGTTTCATAAACCAGCCATTTATGGGCCATATATTTGGTCAGTGTTTGGTAATTTCAACAAAACGCATCGCCTGAGCTTTCCTGCCAGTATGACCTGTGCTAGAATCTAGGAAAAGACTAGATTCAAGTCTTCTCTTATCTGTTTTTTTTAGCTTCCCTAAAAACAAAAGTATGGACACCATACTTTCTCCAAAGCAACTGACATTGTTTAAATATGCTACAAAAACAGATTTTTTTGGAATTAAATTGAGCTTCAGTTTCATAGGCTTTTAAAAACAAGCAGATGCACATAACAGGAAACACTACAATACAACCAAAGACCATGACACAACATGAGAAAAGTTACGCCAAATGGAAGAAGTCATTCAAGGACTCATCGAGACAGCACCCAGCCATCTCTACGATAACCACTTCAGCGTGAAGGAGTCTGATTGATTCTTACCAGTTGTTGACCTGTAGCAAGGTGAGGTTTGTTTGTGCAGCAATCTGTCTCTTCTCATCTTCTGTGGGGTATGGGTGCTGGAGATGGATGGATAAACAAGGCAGAGGGAAGAGAAGATTTATTCAGATTCAGTCGATCGATCAAGCCTGCCTGTCTGTCTCCACAGCCAGACATAGCCCTTTGACTACTGCATATGAAGACAGTCCTGTGAAGTCAGGTGTGCCTGGCTTCCTTTATTGATCTGAACTCAGTGATGAATCAGAAACACATTGAGTGCCCTGCACTCCAATGATTACCAACATCTGAGGTTCAGCGGCATGGTCTTCATGCCAGTGGCTCTGGGTAGGGAGAGGGGTTGAGGTGGGTCATGAGAGAGAAGAACACATTGTACCCGTTGCATAGACACTCATACTGCTCCGACTAAACATTTCACTGGAAAGGGTTCATGCTGGTATTTTAACATGTATTAACTGTCCTTCTCTGGTTCTCCTATGAGGGTACGTGTTAATGTTAATGTTAATAAAGAGTAGGTCACATAAGTCCAAAAACCCAAAGAACCCAGTAGACAAATGGCATTTTGCTGGTATTTTAACATATATTAAGAGGTATTTTAACATATATTAAGGGTCCTTCTCTGGTTCTGATGTCAGGGTCCATGTTAATAAGCAGCAGGTCATGGAAACGGCTGCAGGCAGGAGCGCTGGCTCACCATGAGGTGCTGGAAGAGCCAGGAGCGCATGATGTTGGTGGCCTGTTTCGGGAGGACCCCCCTCTTGTTTTTTGACTTCTTATCATCGCCCTCCAGGAGGGAAGACAGGTCCAGGTTTACCTTGAGGAGGAGAGCACCGGGGGGGGCGAAGTGTCAGAGTTGCCATGGTGACACAGACCTTGCATCACAACAGAGTGAGGGGAGGGGTCTCCACCTCTCTGGCATAGTATCTATGCTATCACTATAGTAACAAGACCCTCCCCCCCAACACACACAGTATAGATACAAAATAAAAAAGAATGCTTGATTATTTCCCACACCTGCACAGAATATCTTTATACGTTAGATGAACCAGCAAATGACCAGTGACATTTAAGCTGGGTTCCTCTTTTCATGACTCCCTTGTGGGCTGTTAAGGATACGACGCTGGTCAAACTTCATGTAGTTTACTTGCACTGTATATCAACCGTGAGCATTCTGTACATGCTTTCCTTATTGCTGAGGTGCTGGGTGATGTTCTGTATGAAAAAGCAAGAGAGCTCCTCTCAGTCTGAGCTTCTGACCACCTTATTTTTTCATTAAAAAAGAATGTGGTTGGAGGTCTGCTGGATCTCTGCACAGGAGGCCAGAAGCACCACTGACACATCCTGAACATGCAGGAGCTTAGCTCCCCCTGGCAATTTTCTAACATTGTAAGCACGTTTCCTGGCTGCAAGTGCATTCTTCTTGTTAACCAGTGTGAGGTGGACGCTTCTGAAAAGCTCTACAGGAATAACACAGCACCCTGTCTGTACAGTAAACCGAACAAATTTCTACACTAAACTGGTGTGTTCAACAGGACTTTGCTGTGAAGGAGTGCAGTTTTGGTGCAGACGGAGAGAATCAGAGGCATTTTATGCGCAAAGCTCTGAGGTGAATTATCACAGCAGGGGAGAGCTTGAACAGCACTAATTACACAGGTCTTGGAGGGCTCATTTCGAGTCCTTCCACAATCATCAGGGATGCACTGCAGTTTGGATCCTCACACTGTCACTGAGAGATAATAATATAACAGTTGGATATTGCGTGTCTTATCACGATAACATTACGTGTTAATCCACGTTAGGCACTGAGACAATATCCTACAAGCCATTTGCGGTCGCAGCTCAAATGGGCTGGAACAAAAACATCAGAACTTGAAAAAAAGCCTCTTTATCTACATTATTAAGTGCAAAATGTGTGGAAAAACAACCAACAAGCAAACAAACTGTAGATAGGCTGAACAAATTAATAAAACAATTTCCATACAGACGCTAGAGAGATCTAGAGATGAAATCATATTCCAAAGAAGGAAAGGTCTCCCTGCTGATATGGAGGTAAATAAATAATACAAATACGGCGCTGGTTGCCATGGCAGCCAGTGTGTCGCAAGGAAATCCCTCCTCCGCCCCCCTCAGCCCTGGGAATGCATGTTCCAGAAACAGGCTGAATTAATTGGAGAGACAGAGACAGGAGCGCTCGTTGGGGATGGAGCTGGCTGCAGGCGGGTCTCTGTTCTCGGCCCCGTGTTACTGGTGGCCCTGGCTGGTTCCTGGAGTTATCTCCACAGCCACCACTGTCTGTCAGACGCAGGGCCCTCTGTCTCTATGGCCTGACTCCTAAACATGCAACAGCATGGCAAAGGCTTGTCTTTACCCCTGCATCTCTGTGGCCCTCGCTATGCCAAGCAAACCTCAGCTGGGCCTGTTATACATTTATGCATGAGTTCAGTGGGTCTTGCTTAATGACACCCACATGCTGAACATCACAAAACAAGGCATCTTCATCTTGGGCACTGGTATAAGCCAGTAACACACAGACAAGGAATGTCCTTCGAGTAAAATACACATTGAGATTTTACTATTAACAAATTTTCTCCACTAAGACATTGGTTAACGTTTGCCCGAGTTGCCCCCAGTCGCACCAACATTTTTTTTTTTTTTTAATATATTTTGTCTATGGTTTAGAGATCAGCTAACCGAAACAGGTTTTCATGTCAAGGGCTGAAGTTTTCCTCACCTGTGCATTTTGGATCTGGATGGTTCCCTGGGGTAACGCTTGGGTTAGAACCTGCCCCTGAGAGGTCACCATGGTAACTGGCTGATACAAGGTTCCGCCTGGAACACACACAATCAGGGGCGAGAGCATCAGAAACGAGTGACACCATCAAAAAACAGGTACAAGCACAACGCAAATGCACTCTGAAATAAAACGCAGCCGCATTCACAAACATTTTCACAGTTTTAGAATCGGATCTTTATTCTAAAAGCCAATATGTCTACACTAGTTGTTTAATGTACACTCTGGGAAGTGCTGAGCTTTGTAACTGCAGGGAAACTGGATCAATGTGTCTTGTCGGAGTTCACAGTGCCCATCAAGGAGGGGGTCTGGGTTCGGAATTAGGATGTCATGCATCACAAGCTTTAACATCACAGACTCACTGACACTCTAATTTTGTCCTCTCACTAGCTATTTAGGACATGTAAAGGCATCACGTCTGGGGTCTAACTACAAATAATGACAATTCTATTTTTCAAGGGAAAATGAAATGTATTAAAAAAGAGAAATTTCAGAATTGCCTAAATAGCCTGTTATAAAGACACTGTCAATACCTAGCAGCTATAATTAGGCCAGCTGTATCAACCATTCAGTGAAAGCATGTTGGATAAAGCCATCCACAGATTTACCACTAAATAACTATTTTAAGGAACTCTTAGAGAAATATTATGGCAAAAAAACTAGATGGCTAACTAATTAAACAAGCAACAATATTTTGTTTGTTTACACCATCAGTGAACTCTTAAACTCAAAATTATAATAACAGTGCAATATATATATTTTTCTTTGTATTGTCCCAAGCAATGCTGCCAAATGCAACTAGCTAAACACAAAAGACCTTTAGCGAAACAGCCTTAATGAAACGACGGCAGTTAGTTAAACCTATCCATGGGACCCAAGTACAGTTATATAAGAATGCGTGTGCCATTCTGACTTCCCTCTTTACTGGGATTCTTCAACTTAAAAGCAAGACCACCTTTGGACATCTCTGATCTCTGCTGATGGTAGGTAAGATAGCAACAGGGTGTCGGCTGCCACCTTCCCATTAGACGCCTGCAGGTCAACCCACCTGGTACCACTTGCGAGTTGATGGTGGTCATGGCAACGCTCCCTTGGTGCAGGCTGCTGGCGGGGACCGTGATGCCCGTGGGGTTGACAGAGCTGGAGACTGTCGTCATTGAAGGAGAGGAGGTTTGCATCATGTCCTTGGAGGGACAGCAAGGGAGAGACGAAGATCAGCGCCAGTGCTCCCTGCTAAGCTTACGATCAGTAACTCAGTACAGCTCCCCTCACACGGCTCCACTGAGCACCAACATGCTCAGTTTAAAAAGCTCCCAGATCCAGCTGATGCCCCAGGGATGCACCAAGTCCACCCGCAGCACACAGGCCAGAAACACACACCAGAAACGTGCTGTCTGTGGCCAGCTACAACCCAGGCAAGCTTCCCTTACCACACCCTTCCTGTGTGCAGCACGGCACAGTCACTCCAGCTTAAACACACACAGTGTGACGACAGACTGGGTATGGAAAAAGAATCAGCCCCCTCTCTGAGACACCCTGTGTTCATTTCATTAGGTACGCTGGGGTGACAGTTCTTTACACCAGTGTCTCCCAACCCTACTCCTGGCGGCACACTATCCTGCGTATCTTCTGTCTATCCTTGCTGAGTGATTAAATCAGGTGTGCTCAGCTAATAAAACGTGCCACTGATGAGTTCAGTCAGGTAGGTAGAGCAAGGATAGATAGAAGATATGCAGGAGTAGGGTTGGGAAACATTGCTTTACACCATCCCTCAATTTGAGCATCACCTCCCTCATGAGGTGGAGACATGTGGTCTCTCTGTACAAGCAACAGCACAAAGCAGCCCTTTAAAATGTAAACTTGAAGGATTCATATTTCTATCACCGCATCATGGGTCATTTGCTGTTACTTCTATTAGTGCTATCAACAATATGCTATTTCTTTTTGCTTTATACTCTATGACCACAGTTGATGCTAAGCACTGGTAATATTGCTAGTAACACCAGCTAATTTAGTGTGGTGATCTTTGTCAACTTTGTCAACTGTACCCTTGCTGTGGTTATCTGTATTGCTCTGGTATTGTGCAGCAGGAGAATTTAAAGGTAAATTACATTTCAAGTTAAAGTAAAGATGATCTACAAGTCAAAAACAAAACGAAGAAAAGGAGATGCAAAACAACATGAGAATTAAAAAGCATGTTATTTAAAAAAAGGAAAAACTGACATCCGTGAATGAACCGAAACAGAACAGAAACAAAAGGGGACAAAGAAGACCAGCCAATGAAAACAGCAGTGAGCAGACAGAGGAACAATGAAGAGCTACACCCCCCTTTCTTCTCCTTTTCAAGTGAACCAACAATTAGCCCTGTCCTCATTATCACATCTCACTGTAATTATTTCAGCCTTAGAAAAGATAAGGAACTGTGTCAGGCTTTCCGTCTCGTTAGCTTCTGCCTCCTCACTTTCTGCAAAATGAAAAATGGAATAATTGTGTCAGTGTGTGCTGGGATCATCAGTGCTGATCCATCATTCTTCCTCTGTCTCTCCTTTCCACTGGATGGGCGTACCTGGTTACCTTGGAGACAGGCATACAATTCTCTGAAATTATGAAATTCCCACATCAGTGTTTATTGTAAGTCGGTTATCAGAGGCAGTTTCGGCGTGCTGTGTGTGCGTGGAATGTATGCTATACATGTGCATGTGTAGGGAAGTGAGAAAATTTCCATTCAGTAAAGAGTAAAATGCATCTATTCATTGTAAAATGTATATGTATGTGTTGTATATATAGGTACTGGAAATATATGACTTATCTTATTCCAGTATTATTCTTATTATATTATTCCAGTATGTGTGCTTGGCCAGCACTGAATGCTACCACAGGGTGGTGCTGTCTCACCTGCTGCAAGCTGAGGGTGGTGTGCGAGGGGGAGTAAGGGCCGCCCAGGTCGTTCCTCAGCAGGTTGTCACTGTGCATCTTGGTCTTAAGGCAGGTGATGTAACGGTTGCAGAAGTCTTTGCAGAGTTCGTTGACCTTCTCCAGCTCCAGCAGGTGGATCCGCAGCACCTGGATCGCTTTCACCATCTAAGCAGGGGGACGATGGGAGGGGAGGTCAATTATGATGTCATAATGGGTCACCTGACAGTGTTCCATGAGTCTCTGTGAATGGAGCTCAAACACACAGCCTTGGCATTGACTTGACACAACTTCCTGATAACAGAATACGTCATTCTCCACAGCAAATTGAGCTCTCAAATCATTTACAATCTATATAAATCTATATATAATCTCTGAGCATTTGGGTTTCCAGACAAGTCTAACAAACTACATCTCTTTCCCCAAAAGCAAAATGCTGCCTGTGTATTTGCCTGTGCTCATGGTTACCTCACAGATGTGCATTAAACCCCCGTCCTTGTGCATGTAATTGGGGGCTCTGTTTAACCTTTTTCTAGTTAAGTTTGTACAAATAAGTCTGCATACTTTTCATGTAGAAACACACATACAGGTATGCACTGTTTAATAAATTTGTAACAATGACAACTGTACAATGTAGCTAAAGAAAACATAAGATGCAAAAAATGATCCATTATTATTTCTACAATGCTAACTGCACAGTATGGCATACACATGTATATGTGTATTTGTATGTATTCAGAATGTCATTAGTATCATCTGAACTCCTAGAGTTCATTACACATCCAACTGTCAGAGGTAAATTTGAGCTACACCTCTTTCCACTGATTTTTTTCCATATCAATTCACAAGAGTCAACCCTCCTGCCACTAATGGCGACATAGTCACTGAGGAGACGCAGTTTCGTCAGTCACGAGACCCATTTATGGGCATGTCAAATGCGCTGGAATATTTCCCTCTTTAAAAACAGCATAACATCTGCAAATGTACAGCAGAAGAAATATTCAGTATTCTGATATGAAATGGCATCAAATTGAATGTGTTTGAGAATGGCTGAATTATTCTGATCAGTTATTCAAAAGTATCATATATACATACACAACATATTGCCACTATGTATGATGGAACCTGTCTTGGTACAGTAGGTACCTCAATCATGACATCTGCTGTTGAACTTAATTTTCTGTAAATTACAAATGTGTTCAGTCATACTGATACAAACAGAGGCAGTGTTCCATCAGGAACTGAAAGCCACCACTGTCATTTGCCCTCATGGATGAGAATAATACCAACAGCCAGCAGGATGGTGACGAGCAGAAAGCAGACCTATTGCATGGTGAATTTTATAAAAGAACTTATGCTGGAATATCTGTTGTGCTCTTGTGTAGTGTAATGTAATGAATAACAAGATATTGTGCACATTATAATATCAGAGAGCCCCAAAGCTACAGTAGATGTAAATACATACATTAGTAGAAGAAAAAGTAAATGTCCCATGAATGTTTCAGAATTTTTAAGAAGTGCACTGTATACACTTGATGCCCTCTTGCTACCTTGTTTTGCATTTGCATAGACTGTTAGTTTACCATTGGTGTAAGGGGTGGGATACACCCGATCGCATGGTCTTGGGAAGGTTGTGTGATGTCATGTGGCTTATGTGGGCTCTCTCTGCTGATTGGTCAGCAACATGAGGGCATACCCAGACAATAGGAAAGGCACTGTACTAATAATGTCTTCCAGGCAGGATGACATCACCGAAAATTAATGGTCACCATCATGTGGCACAGGAGACAGAGGCTCTATTCCAGAAATTGTGACTCAGATTCACCCCCACCCCGTCCCCTGCCATGTAGTGTTGTTTTGTCATGGTGAAGCCGAGAGAGGTGACCACTGACTCATGTCCAAATTGTCCTAATTTAGTACACAGTGTGTACTATCAACACAGCTGAGCGCTTGGTGACGCACTTATTTGAAATGACGGAAATTCAGTTTACTGTTGGTTTGAATATATGTTATTTATTTAAACAAACAAATACCAATAGGACTATGAACATAGGAATCATAATCATGATACAGATTCAGTTAATTGCCCCCATTCCTTTTGACAGTTTTAGATGCCCAGTGATAGAGTGCTGCCATTTTTGTGGGTGTCCATAGCAAACAGGCAATCTGTTTTACAGTCAATGCCAAAATCTGTCATTAGAATGATATTCATTCTAAGCAACTTTCAAACAATGTACACATTGGCCATCTGTACTCTCCTCATTCACTTTTGAAGTAAATTAGACTTCATATTTGTGTCATCACCACACACAAAAACATGCATCTTGACTCTCTGCAGCACAAAGTTTGTGGAATTCCAACAGGAGTCGTAAATCTCTGCCCCTTGACTAGAGACACAGAATGACAGTCTTCACCACTATCAGCCCCCCCAGACAGCCCCAAAGAGGCTCTGCTCCCTTCTTTTGCACCCAACCCGATTTTCCTACAGTGAAAATTTCAAAGACGGCACTCAAGGGCACTGGAACCGACAGAACAGTGCTTCTCGGAGGAGGATAAATCTGCCAATTACTGCAGCTCATTTAATCAGGGCGCGGTGCCACGGCGCTGGCCGGCCCACCGCGCCGTATAACTGTCCCGCCGGAGAGTTACGGTGCGGCAGGGGCCGACCCGAGCCCAGCGCCTCGTAAAGCACACAGACGCGCGTTTAATTGACCGAGCGCTTATCGGCCAAATGCCCCCCGTAATGACGAATGCTACACTTTTCTTTTTCCTCCCTCCCCTGAATTCTAATCACAGCTGACTATCACACGGGGAGAAGAGGAACGAGGGAGAGAGGAAGGCAAGGGAGAGAGTGTGGCTTTCTTCACAGTAACCTCCAATGCAACTGCTAAGTATTTTGTGGTCTCCTAATATTGCTAATATTTGCTTGATTGCAGCTCATCTCACCCAGTTCATAAAGGAGCGTCATATTGCTTCAGCTACATGGGGAACCTGAGAATAAGGGAGTGAGCAGAGGAAGCACAGGGTGACTCACCCTGTCTCTGCCAGCAGGGGGTGCTGTAGCTGTGAGACACTGTGAGAGAAGGATATCAGAGTGGGATTTGTGTGTGTGTGTGTGTGTGTGTGTGTGTGTGTGTGTGTGTGTGTGAGTGTGTGCAGAGAGAGGAGCACTGGGAGGACTGACCAGGTTGTCCAGCTCAGGGTCCTCACTGAAGAAAGGCTTGTGGTCCTGCTCCTGCTGGTGGACGAAGTTCTCGATGTCGACGTCGAAGCTGGCGGAGGTGATGCACTCTGACCCCTGCGTGGCCTGCTCGCACTTCTCAAACAGCAGGGCCAGCAGCGGGAACAGGGGGTGTCTGTGGGGGGTCAAAGAGCACCAGCTTTCCCCGATCAAACCCTCCCAAAGTTTCAGAAATCTCTGTCATACCTTCACATTTCACCTATTACAATACTTTCAATCAACTTGTTGCAAGTCCTATTAACTGCTATATTTGACTAATATTGCTTAGCAGACTGGTTAAAAGTAGTTTTAATACTTTATTCAATCGTCATTCAATCTTTTATTCAAGACTTTTATTCAATCTGCCTGCAATGTGCTTTACCCTTAACTGTGTAACATTTTCATTTGTTTTTTTCTTACAGTTTATATTCATTTCTGCAATATCCAAGGCCAAAATGTTCTGGTAAAACAAACAAAAACACTCACCCCTTGCTTAATTTTTTAACTGAAAGCAAGGGAAGAAGCACACTGGAGTCTATGAGGGCCTAAGTTTCCTTCAGACAAAAAGCTACTGTAATTGCGAAACATTTGCTATCACAACAGAACTGACAAGCGGTTCCTCATGGGTACAGAGAGCACAGGGGCATGTTCCTGTCCCATGTTAGCAGACGGACCGGGTCAGAGAGCCGGTTTGTTTGGGGAAGGAGCGGGAGCCTGCTGGTCTGTGAGCGCAGAGGGACACTAAGAGCCAGCGAAGCAGCCTGTGCCGCTGGCTGCAACCCACCGCTCTCATTTCCAGCTCCCAATAAGCCCGTCCATTAGACCGTAATCTACCTCATCCCAGTGAAATGCAGCCCTCTCCAACGGACGTGAGAAGAATACTAAACATCTCAGCTGTCCCTTCAGAGCCATGCCCAGGCAGAGTTATAGCGTCCCCCGGACACCCCCCCCAACCCCCTCCGACCACCCCAAGCCATTTCCTCCCATAATGCTCTGCTCTGCTGTGGATTCTCTTATGAAGCGTGTCCTGTCACGACTCACATGTTTCTCCAGAACATTTTCTTACATTCAGGAGGAAATGTCTTCATGAGGAAAAAAAATACTGAAACTGTTACATAATGGTTTCTATAACGATTATATCACTTGAGAAAGTACATTTAGTTTGCATTCTCTAAAGAAAAAATCTTTTATTGACAAACATTTCCCTCTTTTTTTGGTGGGTCAAACATTTTGTAGTCTCCATTGCTGTCATGTAAGGCAGGATACTAAATCCTGTGAGAAATTTTGAAGTAAACAACAGCAAACGATTTTGGCTGCATCTGTCCTGCTATTACACATAAAATCAATGAGGCATTTTTAATCTCCTCCATAAATCTCATCAGATATGAGCATTTTTTCCAGTTCCATCCCTATGGTCGCATGGTGTGGATGAGTGGCATTGAAAAGATCCACTGAAGCGATGAGTTTGTTCTTCCTGACAGTGTCTTTGTCTCCCCAGCACTGTTCTGTACACAGATCTGACAGTGCTGATGTCATGGCCATGTGATATCATAGCAACTCTGGGATTTTACAGAACAGTATCATGCAGCTCCTACCTCAGCTTATATGTTCTGATATATAAAAAGACACAATTTGAAGCAATATGAAAGAAACAAGCATTGCAGCAAATTGTGTCAGAGCACAGGCTTGTGAATGTAATTCATTTCCTTCATTTACAATTCTTTTGGGTAACACCGATGTGGATTCAATCCATAATAACCTGAGTTCATGAAGTTTTTTACATGCCCAATTAAAGTCAATGTCTGTGAACTTCAAACATGAATTACGCCTGCTAATTAAGTCAGGCGTAATTTAGCGATCTCTGGTCTCTAGTGACCAGTTTTTTCCCCAAAAGTATTTGTGTGACATATTGATATGATGCTCATCGGAAAGAAGGTCCTATTTCAAAGACAGTTGCACTTGTTCATGAGTAAATCCAATCAAACCCTCCTTGTAAGGAACAATCACATGGTGTGTGCCATGCATGCCCAACTGATTTTCAAATACTTACCGATTTTTATTCAAAATCTCAAAACCAACTTCATGCTCCAGTTTGACATACTTGTTAAATGATAAATGTCAGATGACTCAGTGATGATTATTCATGGGGCTGCCATTACTGGATGCCCTTTTAGTTTCCTGCACTGCTGAGGGAAGGATTCATTTTCTTACACAAATCTCTCTTTCTCCCCCTTCCTGTAACATGTACTGAGGTTTTCAGCCTTCACAGCATTCTGAGGGGTGACCTCAGAAAACAAAAAAACATCAAAACTAATCTGCAGAAACCTCAGACCTTAAATATGTCATCTGAGGATACATATTTTTCAGTCAAATCAGTAATAGGTATAATCATGTTTTAGTGAAGTGAAACAGGGGCCCCTTGAATTGATCATTGCCCCTTCTGAGACCTGATGGATACTGAGAAACACCTGAAAATCGAATGAACTGAATGTCCAAACTGAGAACCTCTCAAGAGTGCAGGCTGCCATATTGCCATATAGTTAAATATCTGCACTGCGAAGGACTGAGTCAGCTGGTTAGGGGGACATTATAGTACCCATAAAACTGAGATTTACTGGGACAGAGGAACGAGGCGAGAATCAGTGGATCACTGCTGCTTTGATCTCATACATAGAAATAAACAGCTAGAGCCGCAATGTAAAAAAATAGCTGGACTATCTTACCAGGATTTGTAGTGGAGGTGGTGACCCTTGGATTGGTCAAGACCAGGACAGATACAAATCTAAATGCACTCTAGTCTATAGGCAAAATGGGGAGCCTAGATGAAATAATAGCCTGTTGTCATCATTGAAACTTTTTCTGTTTTATATGTTTATGAGAACTTCGTCCATCTGTTTAATATGTTCTTCATTCTGGTCCCAGACAACACCAGTGTTTACTGTTCTTTTAGCTGCATCCCTTTTTTTTTCATAAACAGGCGCATGATTAAACTGCACATAAATGTGTGAGTAACCACGAAAGGAGGGGATGTTGGCTGATATATCAAAACATTACACCCCTTTTCTTTGGCACAAATTCGTACATTCACAGGCAATTTAACATTGACACTTTGACATGCATTGTTTTAAATGTAATGAGGCTTTTTTTAAAAGAATGAAGAGCCATTCTTCCTCAAAGAGAGTGAGACACCAGGAGGTGCTTTCCTACCGGGGAGCTGAGAGCAATTTTTCGAGAGCACCTCATAGCAGCGGCCCTAAACAGACTTCATGGCACATTACCAAGGATCTGTTTCTCTTGCGCTGTCAAATTAAGACTTCTCCCACAGAGTGAGACGTAAAGTCCTGCTACAGTCTCATTTGTGCGTAGTCCTGTCCTCGCCTATGTGTGAGCCTGTTTGTTTCCAATTTGACCCGACTTCGATGAACGGCAGCGTCTGTGCATGCCCTGAGGGATGTCTCATCGTGAGATTTGATGCAATTATAAATGAGATGCAGTACAGTGCTTTTAATGAGAATACAAGGCATAAATTGTACAGGATTTCTTTGTACAGTAGCTACACATTTCAATGGTGTGTGTGTGTGTGTGTGTGTGTGTGTGTGTGTGTGTGTGTGTGTGTGTGTGTGTGTTTTAGACTGCATGAGTAAGATTATCTCAATCTAACTGCTGTAGTTTGTAGCTTCTTTAGAGAGAAAGTGTCTGGATCAAACAGATCCACCCACTCATTCGATGAGATTAATCCAGAGATCCATTATTGAGGATTCAGCATCTTTGTTACAGTAATTAAGGTATCTTGCAGTTAATAATAAGGATGCAAAAAATGTAATGCTACAAACAGCACTTACTTTACTTCTGTGTAAAATGTTTTCTGATTGGAAAAGTGTGTCAGAGCCTTATAAGCCAGCTAATGCACTGTCTTTAATAGCCAAAGAGGTGGATTCACAAAGGATCAACAGAACGTAAGAGCTGGAACTAGAGATGCACTTCACTTGGCTTTGTCTTTTGGGCTTTTACCTGTGTGGAAGTGCAGCCACATCTCTCCCTACTGTAGCGCCACCAAACTGAACTGTGCAAACACATTCATATGAGGAAAACCAGAACTTAAATGTTTACCCCCAGACTGAACTGACTGCTAAGCAGAGTCCAGATATGACAGGCGTTACTGCATTTTTTAATGTTGTTTTATGGTTTGTTTTTTTTTTTTTTTTGCGGGAACATTCCCAGTGCTGTGCAGCAGCAGCCTCTGCAGTCTCACACAGATGCCTTTCAGGCTGTCGGAAGACTGACAGCGATCAGCTCTACCACTGGATGCGTCTGGCATTTAGAGGTGTCACTAACGATGAAAAACAGAATCTCTGAAACGTCTCATTTTTTCCCGGGACCGGGACGGAGGAGCGGCAGAAACAGCGAGAGAGAGCCCGAGGTCCTCCGCCCCCCGCGGCCGCCCGTGGGCGCTCCGCTCGCTTCAAAGGAACACGCCGCTCTCCCGGGGGTTCAGGACTCCAGCCCCGGGCCTGGCGAGGCCCTGACAACGCTCGCCCCCGGAGGGGCGCGGAGAGCCGAGGGACCCGACAGAGCAGGCGGGAGGCTGGCTAATCACAACAGGCCAGGGATAGAGGCAAACAAGCACAGAGTTTGAGTTAAAGCAGCGGCTTCAGCACAGGAAAGCAGTCTGTTAAAAGCAATGGCCAAACATCAAAACAGAATATGAAAATAGTGGTAGCGGAAAGGGTTAATTGGGAGAGAAACAGCTCAAAGCAACTCAAATTGCCTCTAATTTTTCTCAGTAGGTGGATTGGTAAAAGGAATATTATATTCTGGCCCCAGAGTATGACCCTCACCCTCCTGAAATTTGGAGGTTAATTTCAGGTAGAACAAAAGGTTTACCGACTTAATTACTTCACTGTTAACAACAGTTGCTGAACAAAAGTTCACAAAAAAACAAACATCCTTTTGAATCAGGTTCTCTCATTAATGCTGAGAATGAGGTTATAGGCTACAGTGCGAATTCAAGGCTGATAACATCCAATGGTGAGAAGTAATGTCAAAGCAGAAGGCCAGGTCACGGTCTGAGCATCACAGCGTCAGGGCTTCTCTCCATTACTGTGGTGCACGGCAGCTGGTTCTAAAATTAAATAAATCATCCAGGCCAGGATGCCAGGCTACTGCAGATCCTTTACGCCCCAACCATCTGTGAAATCCAGTGCCCAGCACAGAGGCAGTGGACACCATCACTCATCTTTATTGGAGTGATCTGGCTGGGGCTGGAAGTCTTTACTTTCGAGAGGGCCAAACTTTCTACCCACAATTCCACTGAACCATTATATTATTTTTATGGCCAGTTAAACTGTTGGTGCTCAGTCAGTTGGTGCTAACATGGGCATCGAGGATAGGACTATGCTACTTCAAGTTGTGATTTGATTTTTATACCTGTTTGGGACTTAAATTATTTGAAAGTTTTGGATAAGAGTAAATAGGTTCTTTAAAATTCTTAAGCAGGGCATAGCTTAACCAAGCACATGCCCAGTAAATTAGCTCTGCAAAGCTGATTTACAGATGCCTGGCAGGTCCAGCAAGACACTGAATCAGGTCTTTATTTTCTCAGAGAACATCGCTAGCACAGCACAAAGAGTGGTGAATTTCCCATCAGTCAACTATTTACGATTAAACCTGGCTTTAACTCACAGTCAACCCAATAGTCACGATCAGATCAAAGTGGTGACGAGCAAGGAGAGATGTGGAAAGGTCAAAGGTCGCCCGCCTACCTGTAAACAGCTTGCTTGTCTGACTCCAGCTGGGCCTGTGGGTCGAGGGTCACGCTGACCGGGGCGGCCCCTGGCGCCGGGGCTGCTGGGATGTGGACCGCCTGGGCCTTGGAGCTGGACTGTGTGGTGCCCGTCATCTTGGGAACAGCCAGAACGGCACAGTTAACCTCACACATGGTGCAAGCTTCGTTCCTCTTTACCCCCCACCCAGGCTCAGCGCCAGGAGAAAATACAGAGGGGTGCAACTGCAATCCACAGGGGTGCACAAAACGTCATGAATACTATGTAGACATTGGGATATAAGGAGACAACTGGGAGTGCGCTGAGGTCCGTCTAGGGGTGCAATGCACCCCTAAGCACCCCCGTAGCACTGGACCTGCCCCCCACTGGTGAAAACCCCGCGCGTCACTGCACTTCCACAAAATGCTTCTCTTCTGTTGAAAGAATCCTCAAGCGGCCAGCAGCAGGCGAGATAAGCTGCGCTCCCCGAGCGTCTCGTTTTGAACGCCTTGTCGGAAAATGCCAGAAGTAAATTAATCTTTGGCAGAACTTGTGCGGAAGTTGTAATTCATCTCTCAGACAGACGTGTCTGTCCCGACATGTTCTCAACATCCTGCTGATAATATCCCATAACCCCCTCTCTTCTTCGCATTCTTGCAGGCTCTAAGCCCGGCGACGCACCCTTATCTGATTTTAGGCTGATTTTTTAAATATTATTATTGGTTAGCTTTCACAGCCCCTTGCTTCCCAGCTATTAAGGATTAGCGCTCCTCATTGCAACTGCAAGACAAAAAGGCCTGCAACACAGAAATGCGTACTGCTGCATTCCATCATTCCTGTCTTACTGAGCTGATGTTTAAAAGGCAAAAAACCCACAGACACAAACTGCAAATATTCCTCTTTTTTTCCTAGAGAAGATTACACATATTCAGCAGATGTAAACTAGCATGAGAGACATGTCTGCTAATTTGGTCCTGAGAATATTATAATTAATCCCAGTTTATTTAGAATTCCTGATATTTCTGAAAAAAAAAAAAATCCTAATAAAATCACAGTTTGAGCATGGAACATGGCTGGGCTTTGACTAGAACACTGGCACAGAGGGCCTGCTTAGGGAGAGATTTCTTTTTTCACATCCAGAGCTGAGCTCCGTCGGCTGGTGCACCATAGTTTTCACTGCTGCTGCCTCTCTTTGCCTGGTGATAAACCTCTGGAAGCCTTCAGCATCAGTCTGAGGAGAAAGCTTCAAGCACTAATCTCGGCTTCAAATGAGAACAAAATTAGTTTCTTCACACGTAACTGCATCACCCTAATATGCATTTCTAACTCCCCCTGCAGACCAGAGTTCCTCTCCTTCCCTTGGCAGTAATCATTTGGATAGAGATGGTGTGACTTTTCTGCCTGCGCCACATCACCTTCCTGAATTCCTGACGCAAGACGCTTTAAAACAATTCTACTTTCAAAAGCCTAGGAATATAGGACAATCCATCTCTGCACTGTTTTAGCATATGGAAGAGGATACAGTATGTGCAACTAAAGCCACACATGTACTTAGCTGAAGAATTTGTAGTCTTTTTTCTGCATTTTTTAAAAATAAAACTCAAAATTAAAATTCCCTCCTGTGAAAATTCAGATAGTCTTTTATGACGGTAACCTTTGATGACAGGACAGAAGAATCCTTAGATAGAAGCAGGCCATTTTCCCTTGTTGTCTGAGGCCAACATCTGAGTGAAAAGATTCAGTGCCAAGTACTGACTCAGGATCAGTTTTTGTATGTTTCCACATAGTGGTTGTGCCTGGGATTAGGGTTCACTCAGATTATCCTGGATCAGTAGTTGGGGTTCTCACCTGTTGGCTCTCCTGGTATGATGGTGGAGGGACACTCTGAGTGGCCATCATTGTCAGTGCAGGTGCTGGGGACACATGTTGCATCATGGGATAGCTTCACATTGAGACTCTGGCAGGTAAAAAAAAAAGAAAAAAAACAATAAAACAAGGTATTTAGCACTGAAAGTGATTTTAAGATGGGACACTGAGAAACCCTATAATAGAGAAAATGGTACATATTTATCTTTGCTTGTTAGTGCTTTGGTGGGATGAATATTGCTGGAAAAGGTCATTGGTCACTTTCTTTTACATAGTTATAACCCCACTTGAGTGAATGTCTTCTGTTTCACAAATAAGAGATTCTCAAGTTGTCTAACACTAAAAACATCAAAACAAACTTGACTTTTTTTACCAACAGTTTCATGACCAACCACCAGGTGCTGCTGCAATGTTAATGTAAGACAAAAGAATACAACAAGCAGCACTTTTTCTTTCTATAACAGTTGTTAGAATTGACATATTTTTAAAATTGTTATTATTGCCAAGTCTTTCTCACTCTTATCACAAAAACTAATCCCAGGCATTCTAATGGCAGAAATCGTTAACACAGGAAAAACTCCAGTCTTATAAATGCATGTGCTGACACCAAAAAGCAAGATTATTTATGATTTGATATTTAATTAACCATACTTGAAACAATAGAAAACTGCTGAATTCATGAATAATTTATTGTTAAGATCTGCAGTCCATTTTAGTAAGTTTTCTAAATTATTGTGAGCTTCCATGAACAAATAAATGAAAAATGCATGAGTTGGACAGATTACAATATACTTTGTTAATGTACTTGAAGTCTTGCATACTCACATGTTCATCTTTCTCTCTCTCTGTCTCTCTTTGTCTCTTTGTCTCTCCCTCTCTCTCTCTCTCCCTCTCTCTCTTTCGCTCTCTCTCTCCCTCTCGCTCTCTCAAATGAGGTGCAGAAGACATGCAGCCAGTTTTAACACTCAAGTTTAGATCAGGAGCTCATTAAATCTTTTGTCATTGGGCTGACATCTGACATCCAGCTAAGCAAGGGGAGATCCCAGAGCAGGGGGAGGTCCCGGGGGGTCGTCCGTCACCGTGCCCGTGCGTAAAATAATTGGACAAGAAGGACTGTCCTGGAAGTTCAGCTGAGACAACATATACACCCAGCTTACCACCTGGAACTCACCTCGAAATAGGAACACAGTAATCTTCCACTTTAAACCCCCATTTACAACTGTGTTTACGTACCACATGCACACGAAATCATGTACCACCCTCTTTACACAAAACATCCACACCTTTCTATTTAACACACTCTGCCATCACCAGACACCATACAAATCTATTCATTTACTGCCCTGTCAGTATACTATATGCATATCTCCTTATTTAGTGACTAACCTACAAGTGATACGAACATCTACCCAACAAATGTCACATAGGAAGCAAAAAAAAAAAAAAAAGTTGAAATCTGTGACTGTTCTGGGTTGTCTATGTTAGGCCTGTGTTCTGGATTCTAGGAGAACTGTGCGAGAGCCAGATACTGTATAACTCTTTCTAAAACACCAGGCTCTGGCTGCAGCCCATCTTACTGATTTACAAGACTGCCCCTGCAAACGATAACCATAAATGCATAACTGCATCCATCAAACCTCCATACCTGCCTGCAAAGTTACGATCTGTGTCTTACGAGCTTTTAATATCCATCTGAACTCCATTCACTGCCCAGATTTTACAAGTCAGCAGAGTCGAGGATTCAGGCATGAGTTTTCTAATTTTATGTTTAGTGCGCTGCATTCTGTAGCACAGCGCTGAGAGCCAAAAGGTCCCCCTGTAAATCTTAAATGATGATACGTGCCTGTTCAGCACTGGCTGAACCTCATTAGCCCATCTAAACAGCAGGGGATAGGACTCTGCCCAGCTAGGCAGGCACGATGGGTTGCTAACATGCTGTGCTTTACCCCCGCTTTGTTTTCTTTCAGTGCCGTAATGCAGAGGCTACCAGAGAGATTATAGCCAAGGGAGAGGACTCTATAAGCCACAGAGCAGGTGGGACCATAATGATTCATTGCTCTGAACCAATCATAGTGTTCTGTCAGGACAGGGAAAGTCTTTTGATTGGTTCGTGCCCGCCAGTGATTGACAGCACACAGTGTGGCTCCTGACCCCAGCGCACCCTCACCTCTGTCTTTCAAATCCTGCCATAGAAGAACTGCATCTCCATGTCCACTTGGCGTCCAGTAGGCAAAAGGAACATGCACCCTCAAGTCCAATAGATGTGCACAATTGTTCACTCTATTTCATCTATAAAAAATTTGTTATTCTAATTTTATACATGCTATATATTGTGTGTGTTATGTAAGTTATCTAGACGTTATTCTCTGATACATTCTTAGCCATGCACCAAGAGTACGTACAAGCTAGTTTGAGATGGTTCAGCCCTACCAAGTGATACCACATCTTGCCCTTGAAAAAGAGACGGACGTCTCAGTTTGTCACTATTGAGGAGAAACCAGCTATCTCAACAAGCCTGTCATGCTTCAAAGTTGACACTATGAGAGAAGCCATGGCCATATCTGTCTGGCAGGGGGCGCTATTCCCCACTGACCTCATCCTTAATCTTAGGAAGCGGTCAGGGACATCCAAGAAAAACTACTGTCTATTTCAGGATGACAGAAAAAGCACAGTGGTAATGATTTCATCAAGAGCATCAACACCTCCGTCTCCATGATGGTTCATTTCGGGCATCAGACAAATGTGTGAAAGATGACACCGCAACCATGTTTCTGGCAGTGAACTCGCATAGTTCGTTTCAAGACCAGATTCCGAAAATTGCAAATTGGACAGGCTGTGCCTGTAATTTGTATACTGATTACAAACTGAGGCTGTCTGCTGCTCCAGTATTGTTTTCAGTTGAAGGGCATCTTCAGTGTAATCGGTCCTCATTTTAATTGCAAATCCACCAAGTAAGTTGGTAATCAAATGGAAAATTACACATTAATTGATGAAATGAGAGATAAAGTGATTCCAATTATTGCATGGTATTTCAGAAGCCCCCAAAGTCTCAGTCCCAGGAGGGAAGCCTCAGCAAACTACGCAAATGAACAAAAGGTAAATCAGCAAGTGCACTCCTACACTTACACTGTGTCTGACACAGGCAGCCACACACACACACACACACACACACACACACACACACACACAATCATTCAAACATGCCTGCACAAGCAAGAGAAAACACGCATGCACAAATACACACTTGCGCGCACACACACACACACACACAAAAACCATGCACATTCATGCACACATGAGCACACGTACACACACCCACACACACAAACAAACAAGCACAAGCATAGAAATACATGCTCACACACACCCTTGTACACACACACACACACACACACACACACACACACACACACACACACACACGCAATGTAATGATGACTGAAATCTCATGACTCCATCTCTATAACAACTATCCCCGTTGATAAATAATAGCAGCCGACTATGCGCCCTCTCGAAGTGCATCCATGGCAATAAAATCACTGCCATAAAGTAGATGCACCTGGTTTTCCTGTCTGTTAGTCTCCAGTCAACATGTTTGTCCCACATGCAATAACGCTCATATCCGAAGACAGAGCAGATGGAGAAGACTGCATACTGTATGCCAGCCTGCACCAGCCCTCCTCTTCCACCACTGTGTCCATCAGGATGCAAAACTTTTCATAGCATATTTATTTCAGCTGTTTATTAAATAATGTGCCACAGATAGTCTTCCTGTAGCAAGCAAACCCAAAGACATCCAGACTGGAGTGGATGAATTAGTTAATACAGAAGAGAAACAAGGAGAAACCGCAGCTGAGACCCACTGGCTGCCTGAGAACATCAAAGCGTTTTTTACATGCAGACGGAAAAAATATGGAGGATAGTCCAGAAAATATTAAAAGGCACCTTGAGTTGTTCAATGAGAGCTAGGGAAACTGTTTGGAAAGGTGATGCATAAATCTGGACGTGTTAGGTATGGCCAATTTAAAACTTTCTCAGGATTTTGATTTTGACTCTTCCCAGAAAATGTAGTAACAATTGCATGCATTAAAAAATCTGTTTGCAACCCCCCCCCCCAAAGCCCTCCACCCATTCAGTGGCCTTTGAAGGCTATAGTACTCAGACTGATTCTGATCAATTCTCTATGACCGCACAAGTATTTTCTCTTATTTAATACCTGATACCCATTTACATCACCATTATATTACATCCATTTAGCAGACTCTCTTATCCAGAGCAACTTCCAGCACAAAAGAACAGAAGTGCATCCATTCAAGCTGAACGGGTACCAGTGTCAGGCCAGGCTAACAGCACTCCCAGACCAGTGAGTGACTTACGATCAATGCTTTTGGCAGGAAACAGTGTTGTGGTGTTGATGGATTTGTTGCATCATTTACTCTTAAAAGGGGGCGTGTGCAGATTGAAATTATGGTCACATTTATATTAATCTCTCATGGAGCTCAGCAACTCCATGCCTCCTGTGGTGGAAGCTTGCATCTCACCTCCCAGCTGCTCTAATCTAATTAACTTTAAAAGATAACAGCTCTCTCCTGCTAAAAATGCCTCCTAGCACACTAAACACATGCACAGCTCACACACAGACAGAGAGCTCACAGACACCAGGCAGCCAAAGTACCTCTACAAAATTAAACTGGATGGTTGTTGTTTTCATAACTGGGGTCAAATACTTCAAATTTTGAACATTGGTCTGTGAAAAATTAGAGAGTTATCTTCAGCCACATTACACTGAAACCACTTTACCGGTGTGAATCAGCTGATCTTGAAAATGAGTGACATGCTTCATATCCAATAGGACTCAAGATCTGCAGTTCTATTTATGTGAGGGATATTGCCAAAGATATTAAGCATTGAGCTGCAGTCATTCCAGAAGCCACACTGAAATCAAAGTACTACTTTTGTCACATTCCATATAAGTGTCTCACAGTGTCTAAGTCCTTACATTCTCTATGTGAATTGGATTAAAATATGTGGGAATATGAAGGAATATAGTTTTCTGCACATATTGAATGGTTTATAGAAGAAAATTAGAACAAAATGCACACAGTACCTTCAGACTGCAACTCTCATCACTAACTTTAAAAAATTACTAGCATATACACAGCAAAGCATAAAATGTTTGTGGAAAACTTAATTTTTGTTAATTGGCCTAATGAGACCTTTTCACTCATTTTTACAATATATATATATATATATATATATATATATATATATATATATATATATATATATATATATATATAATTCCAACAAAGACAACTTCATGGAGAAGGTCTGGTTCAGTTTTATGTCTCGTCCAGGTCAGGACTCTGTTGCGCAACACATTTTGACATTGGAAAGCCTTTTTGCAAATGCCGTAAATGTCATTTTATGTTGTTGAGGGATGTCATCACCTGGTGACGTTTGTGTGATCTCTCCTTTCCTCAGTATCCTATACTGAACTTCAGATGGGTTTATTCCAGCCACAGCATCTGTATATCATACAGAAACTTCCCAGAAGCCCTGCAATACTATATACCTATATAGGCACAAACGTGCATACATTCATACAGGTAAATAGTACTTCACTATTCTACCAAAGTAATCATACACAAACAAATCAATTAATACCTGCACAAATGTTGAAATAAACCAGACATATACCTTAGCTAATGTGCCATTGATTCAGTTCAGCAGGTATTTTTACAAACTTGGATATCACGGGCCAATACATAAATAAGCAGCATCTCCCTGTAAACACTAATGCAATTTTTGTTTGATTGAAGCAGAAATCTGAGCACCACAGCCAGTGATTATCTGCATCTCCCAGCATCACAGAGCATGCAACCTCAGTACGGACGCAACTGAATCAGACACAGGGCTCCTCTGAAAATGCTTACAGACAGACGGGTGTCATGTCAGACCTGATGAGAGCTGAATTTTCCATCACGATCGGACGTGAGTTGTAACACAGCATGAGTGCTTGAGCCGTGCAATAGAAATGCTAGGCTCAATCGTTAGGTTTCAGATTGACTCTGCACCCTGTCAGGGGAATCGTCCCAACCTTTCCTCTTCAAAGGCTAATCTTGCCATCAATAACTCACAACACGACCTCTGACCACAATCGTTAGGGCGTCTGGTAACGAGGGATAATTTATACAAGTGTCTGGGGGATGGAATGTATTGATGTGGTGGAAAAGTAAACATCGGTCTCTCTTTCTCTCTCTGCCTCCTTCCTCCTCCTCTCACACCCCCTCTTTCTTGCTTCCACTCCCCCCTCCCTCTATTCTCATCTCTCTCTTTCTCTTTCTCTTTCTCTCTCTCTCCCTCTCTCTAACTATCTCTATCTCTCTCACCTCTCTCCCTCTCTAACTATCTCTGTCTCTGTCACCTCTCTCCCTCTATCATTATTTATTGTTGTTTATCTGATAAGTATAATGAATATTTTCTTATTTTACATAAGCACCACAGTTGTCAACAGTAAGGAATGGGTTCTGTTCAAAGTTGAATATGACATCATGACAGCTGTGGCTTCTACATTGCATCAACATTCTGTGTGTCTAGGAGAAACTGACAACTGAATCTGCTTTAGCATGAATTTTATGTTTTTGTTTTCTTATTTTCCTTTTTAATAAAGATAAACTTATCAATAAATCTCAGCATCATACATTTTCAGGATCCATTTTCCTCCAAAGAGGATTCAGATGATAATGCATTTGTAATGAACGAGACAGAAGGCCCAAGTGCAGAGCTCTGGTGCTTTAATTCAGAAGGGCAAATCCTTTGGGAAAGTCAAATATCAAGCCAGGGTCAAAAAGCCAGGAGTGCAAAACAGGAATCAAAGCTAACAATCCAAATCACGAGACAAAAGGGCAAGGTCAAAAAACAGGCAAACAGGTCAAAAATCACGAGAGTAGTAGAACCAAACAAACAAGGATACAAAGGGGTAGAGCAGGCTCAATACCTCACAAAGAGGTGCCTGAACTGCAGTCCTTAAATCCCCCAGTGGTGATTACATGAATCTGCTGCAGGTGTGCTTAATATTCAGGTGACTCAGAGCGTGGGTGTGGCTGAACAGGAGTTGGCTGGAGGCGGGTCTGACAGTACCCCCTCCACGGGCGGCACCACGCCCCAGACAGCCGTCTGGGTGGGCGACCACGAGGCCGAGGAGCCGGACGGTCAGGGTGGGCACGGTGGAATTCCTCAATGAGGGAAGGGTCAAGGATGTCACACGCCGGAACCCATGACTGCTCCTCAGGGCCGTATCCCTCCCAGTCCACCAGGTACTGTAGCCGTCCCTCCACGGCGTCTGGAATCCAGGAGCGCACGGACCGAGTAGGCTGGTTCGCCGGCAACATCAAGAGGGGGAGGATGGGCAGGATCAGCTGGTGGATTCATGGGACTGAAGAAAACAGGCTTTAGTAAGGAGACATGGAAGGTAGGGGCGATCCGGTACCTGGGGGTAGCTGTAGGCGATAAGTCACAGAATTTACACGTTTAACAATCTTGAAAGGACCTATGAACTTAGGGCTGAGCTTCTTCGATGGGAGATGGAGCTTGATGTCCCTTGTCGACAGCCCACACGTTGCCCAGGGTGGAATATAGGAGTGGGGGCATCGATCTGCAAACCTTTTCTGGTTCGGACAGCTCTTTGAGTTGCACATGGGCCGTCTCCACACCTGACCACTCCGCTGGAACCACTCATCCATGGCAGGAATGTTGCTGGACTCTGCTTCCCATGGGAACAATGGTGGTTGGTAGCCTAGAACACACTGGAAGGGGGTTAGTTTTAGAGAGGTATGAACAAGGGAGTTTTGAGCATATTCGGCCCATGAGAGATACCGACTCAATCTGCTTGATTATTCTATTCGTAGGTAACGTCCGATCTCCTGGTTAAGTCTCTCTGTCTGACCATTGGATTGGGGATGGTAGCCCGAGGATAGGCTGACTCTGACTCCCAGCGCTCACAGAAGGCCTTCCAAACCCGAGAAGTGAACTGAGGTCCTCTGTCTGAGACTATGTCCTCTGGAATCCCATAAAACCTGAACACTTGGTTGAACACACATTCAGCCATCTCCATGGCTGTAGGGAGGCCTGGTAGTGGAATCAGACGGCACATCTTAGAAAAACGATCCATTAATGACTAAAATGGTGGTGTAACCACCAGATTGGGGCAAGTCAGTAATGAAGTCCAGGGCTATGTGTGACCAAGGTCTATCTGGAATGGGCAAGGGTTCTAATTTGCCTGTGGGTAGGGTGCGTGAGCTCTTTGACTGGGCACAAACTGGACAGGAGAGAACAAAGTCTTTGATATCATCAGTGAGCGAGGGCCACCAGAACTTGCGGGAGATCAGCTCTGTGGTTCGTGTTATTCCTGGGTGGCCAGAGCTGAGAGAAGTGTGCACCCACTGCAGGAGCTGAGGCCGGATGTTGGCTGGGACGTAGGTTTTGTCAGGTGGTGAATCCGGTGGTCCTGGGTCTGTGTGAAGGGCATCTTGAATGGCGTCCATTATCTCCCATCTAACTGGTGCCACCACACATGACGAGGGTATGATAGTATCTGGAACAGAAGACCTGTTCGGGGCTTCGAACTGTCTGGAAAGAGCATCTGCTTTGACATTTTTGTGCCTGGTCGGTAGGTGACAGTGAAGTTGAAACAGGTAAAAAAACAGGGCCCACCTGGCTTGTCTTGGGTTAAGTCTCCTTGCTTCACGGATGTATTCAAGGTTCCTGTGATCTGTTAGCACAACAAATGGGTGAATAGCTCCCTCTAACCAATGTCTCCATTCCTCCAGGGCCAACTTTATGGCCAGTAACTCCCTGTTCCTATGTCATAATTCCTTTCTGCTGAGGACAGTTTGTAGGAGTAGAAGGCACAGGGATACAATTTAGAGGGTGTACCATGACGTTGTGATCACCCCTACCTCGGATGCATCCACTTCCACTACAAATGGTAGAGCTGGGTCGGGTTGCTTCAGTACAGGGGCAGTGGTGAATAACTCCTTCAGATTTTGAAAGGCATCGAATCGTTCCATTGAAGAATCTTTGTGGTCTTTCGGATCAAAGCCGTGAGTGGGGCAGACGGAACTGAAGCTCCAACGGTAGAAGTTTGCAAAGCCCATAAACCGCTGTAGATCTTTCACCGTCCTTGGTTCTGGCCAATTGCGAACAGCAGAAACCTTGCTGTCATCCATACGAACACCATCGGGAGCCAACACATACCCTAGGAAAGGGATTTGATGGAACTCACATTTTCAGCTTTTGCAAACAAGCAATGTTCTCGGAGCCGCTGAAGCACCTGCTGGACATGCTGAATGTGCTCAGACAGACTGGAAGAGTAGATAAGGAGATCATCAATATATACAATCAAGAACCGATTGACCATATCACGGAAGATCTCATTCATGAAGGACTGGAACACAGCAGGAGCATTTGCTAGCCCATATGGCATTACTAGGTATCCAGTGCCCCCTAGTGGTGATAAAGGCAGTCTTCCATTCATCCCCTTCACGTATTCGTATGAGATTATATGCACTCTAAGGTCCAGTTTGGTGAATATGTTGGCCTTTCGGACCTGTTCTAGGGCAGCAGGGATCAATGGGAGTGGGTAACGAAACTACTGTAAGGTCATTCAGGCCTCGATAGTCGATACAGGGACGAAGTCCTCCATCCTTCTTTTCTACAAAGAAGAAGCTGGATGCTGCAGGAGATGTAGAAGAAGGCTAATTATTCCTTGTTTTAATGCCTCATCAATGTACTGATCCAGTGCCTCAGATTCAGGGATGGAAAGTGGATAAATTTTACCTCGCGGTGGTGAAGACCCAGGCAATAGATCAATGGCACAGTCCCATGAGCGGTGTGGGGAAGAGTGGCTGCCTCCTTCTTGCTAAAGACATCAAGGAACTCATGGTATTCTGTGGGAACATTCTCTGATTCGACAGCATTAGGACTCTCAACTGAAGTAGAACGACAAGGAAGTGCTAGGCAGGAGGAAAGACAATGTGAGCCCCAAGACACAAGTTCTCCATGACTCCATGAGATGACTGGGTTATGCAAGCACAGCCATGGATGTCCAAGCACCAGAGGATCTTTGGGGGAGGTGATAACCAGCAACTGCAGCTCTTCATGATGCAGTGCACCTACTTGTAACTGAAGATGGGAGGTTTGTTGGGTCACTGTTCCTTTCCCTAAGGGTTGGCCATCCAACGAATTGATGTACAGGGGCGGATTAATGGGCCGTAGCGGCACCTCCAGTTTCGGGCCAGTTCTTCATCAATAAAATTGCCCGCTGCACCGGAGTCAACTAACGCTGTAAGGGATAATGAGACAGAACCACAGGAGATCAGAACTGGTACCGAAAACTGCTTGGCAGATATATTGAGCAGGGCAGATACTCTTACCAAAGTGCCAGACAGGGAACCTTTCTTAGGAGGGCGCACAGGGCATTCTCGCCGTTGATGTCCAGCTCCCCCACAGTACAAGCACAACCCCAACTGATAGCGCCGTTGGCGCTCCTCACTGGACAGTGGAGCGCGACCCAGCTGCATTGGCTCAGGATCATCACACAGCAGAGGAAGCTGAAGGCAGTGGTGGCGGCGTGGGTGAAACTGCAGGTAAGGGGTGAGTTACCGGAATGGTTGAGCGTTGCCTCCTGCGATCACGTAAAGGTTTCAATGGAGATAGACATCTGAATATACTGGTCGAGACTCGATGTATCCCCACGGCAGGCAAGCTCTGTCTGAAGATCAGCATTCAGACCTCGACGATACACTGTGAGAAGGGCTGGTTCACTCCATCCACTCCCTGCTGCCAGAGTTCTGAACTCAAGAGCATAGTCAGCGGCTGAACGATGCTTCTGACGCAATTCACACAGTTGATTACCAATATCCCGTCCTGAGGCAGGGTGATCGAACACTTGCTTAAACAGAGTTATGAACTGGGTTTCCGAATTTAATGCAGTGCTGTTTTGGTGCCATAGGGCAGTCGCCCAGTCTAGTGCCCTTCCAGTTAGCAGCGAGATCACAAAATGAATCTTATCAGTCTCAGACAAGAACATCTGGGGTTGTGGTTGATGTACATGGAGCATTGCATAAGAAAACCCTTGCACTTATCTGGATTGCCATCGTATCTTCCGGGAGTGGCAATGAATGCTGGAGAACTGGGGCCTGCACTTGCACTGGACGCCGACCCAGGATGAGCAGCAGCAGCAGCAGATGTAGATGAATCCGTCACGGGCCCTGGTATGGGTAGGTGTGGTGGGTGAGATTGCAGCAGCTGCACCAGTTCTCCTAGCCTCTCCTCTTGTCGTGTCAACAGCTCCCGAAGCTCTGCTGGGTCCATCCTAGGTGAGGTATTCTGTAATGAACGAGACAGAAGGCCCAAGTGCAGAGCTCTGGTGCTTTAATTCAGAAGGGCAAATCCTTTGGGAAAGTCAAATATCAAGCCAGGGTCAAAAAGCCAGGAGTGCAAAACAGGAATCAAAGCTAACAATCCAAATCACGAGACAAAAGGGCAAGGTCAAAAAACAGGCAAACAGGTCAAAAATCACGAGAGTAGTAGAACCAAACAAACAAGGATACCGCGGGGTAGAGCAGGCTCAATACCTCACAAAGAGGTGCCTGAACTGCAGTCCTTAAATCCCCCAGTGGTGATTACATGAATCTGCTGCAGGTGTGCTTAATATTCAGGTGACTCAGAGCGTGGGTGTGGCTGAACAGGGAGTTGGCTGGAGGCGGGTCTGACAGCATTTTTATCTACAAAGAAAACTATGCTCATTTCTTTCACATACTGTTTGACTGATACATATATATACATCACATTTTTGGCTTAGCAGATGGCCTCAGGTTACATTTCATGTTATCCATTTATACAGCAGGACATTTCGTATTGAAAACATTCAAAATGAGCATTGCTCAAGGGTAGAGCAGTGTCCCCTGTGTGATCTGACCATGCAATCTTCTTGTTACACACTCCAGTTCTGAAGCAATACAGCCCCCTCCAACCACACACAACTGGGCTTTGAAGATCTGACTGTTAAACTAATTCTACGAGGTGACTGACACTTCAGGACCCTGTATGTTTGTTGAGGTGGCTCACTTATTCACGACTCTGGTAAGAAATGGGTCATCTGTATGCTCAGCTCATAAATATTGATAATATTGCTAAACTTGTGCGCTGAAATACGCCAGGGCAGTAAAAAAAAAAACGCAAAAGCCTCAGAATTTACGTGACCCACTAATCCGCAGCTTGAGACGTTACATGAATGGCCAGTAAATGCAATGAATAACATTAAGGGGCAGGCGCATCGGGAACGAGGAAAATCATGAATCTTAATGGCCTGACTGGCAAAACTCACTGAAAATAAATAAATAAATAAACAGGGGGTAAGCCCTCACAGGGGCGCACAAGAGCACCCCGAATCACAGGGAGGGTCACAGCATTCACCCTGAGGGAATGCTCGCGATGCAGCTGATGCTATGGAAACAGGAACGAGGGCGTGGCAGGCAGCCCTGGGCCACACCCTCCTGGGGTCAAGAGACCTTGTAGGTCTCCTCTTTCCCAGTGCAGCTCATTAAACAGTATCAGAGTGTGACCAGAAAAAGCTCAGCAGTCCCACTGTTTATTTAAATTTACTCAACATTTATATATGGTTACAGTACACATTATATTTATATTATATATATTTATTATCTATAATAATAATGGAAAAAATAAAAATGCAAATAGCCTAGTAGGAAAAACACCACATTTCAAACCATTATCTTTACAAAAGCAGAGAGCATCATCCTTCTTTGCATTGATGAAAATGATTGTTAAAATACATGCTCTAATTTGACTGCATTGTCCTTTTTCGATCAGATTAAAGACTTTATGAAAATAGAGGCTGTTCTCTCTTATTATGAGGAGAAATTCATCATTTCATAAAAGCTAGCATTTATTATGCAAATAGGGTAATTTGCATAATGTAGCTAAAAGCTTCCTTTACAGTTAGGTTTTTATTAATGGGAACACTCACACATCGCTTCTTGTGCTTCCATACATTAGACTGCACATGCAAATGACCAGGATGTAAGGAGTCTCTGATTTCTTAACAGGATTGCAATCTTGCCTTTTTAAGCACATGGGCATAAACTGCTGCTCTGTATTCTACATTCTGAAACCTCTATTGTGTAATACCGAACACACAAGCCACAGAAACAGGGATACTGCTACAGGCATTTTAGCATAAGAATAGCTGTATGCTATTTATGTATGTGTGTATATATAAAGTATGAACTTGAATGAATTTCCCAGCTGAAGAATCAGTGAAGTACTGCTCCTACAACATGTACATTGCAAATGGTGGCAGGAGAAGGCCTGGATGCCCTGTGTTTTGTGGGCTCTGAGCATCGTGATCCTCCAGCCATTGCTTCATGCAGCCGGTGTGTATCTGCTCAGCCGATAAGAATCAGAATATCGAAGACACTTTCACTGAAATTGGAAGTGCTGAGTGACAGAGAGGAAAGCAATTTTCCAAATCTAAAGTTCACCATCGAATCACTTTCACACCCCCTTTTTTTTTCTGCTACCCGGTGACATGCAGTTAACATCATCTCTTTATCTGCTGATGTATCTGTGAAAATGGATACCTCTTTATCTGTTTTAAGGAGAACAAGCTCCGCTCTGTCGCTCAGTAAAACTTTTTGGCAGCAGCCAGCGCTATGCTTCATTGAGTATACAGCTGCAATATGGCCTGCGCTTGTTTTGAAAGCGGCCTTGGAGAAACTCGAGTAAATGGACACAGATGCAACGAACATGTTATAACAATTAGGCTAACAAAAATATTACATTCTTTCACAATATTTTTAGTGACCTCCAAAGTCATGGAGATGAGCGAGGATTAAAAAAAGAAAAAATCCTTCTTGAACCCATTACTCAGAGTTAAGGAAGGAACACCACAGTGTCCCTCCAAGTTCTGTCATAATGTGTGCGGGTTTCACCAGCAATATAATCTAATGCGCTGAAGTAAAAACAGCCTTCATTTCCTCTCTTGCCTAAGTCTGTTCACGCTGACTAGTTTATATGTTCTTCCCCAAAACTGCGCAATAGCTGAATTTTGTAATGCTGTTATAAACACATCTTTTAATAAAATGAAGAGCGCAGGGCGGCCATGCGGGAACGTGGGTATGGCAGGGAAAGTGTTGGCTTCTCTTGGAGGCCTGTGTGGAGCTCCATCCCGAAGCTGAGTGTGGATCTCATTTCAGGGAGGTGGTCAGGAGGGCTTCGGTACAGTGTACTTTAGGGACGTGTGCAGTGCCAGTGCCAGGCCCACTCCATTCCACCCTCACAGAGGGAACAGTGAACACTCAGGCAGCACCAGAGGGGGCGATCAGCTTCAGCAGGAACCATCAAGCCAAAGGTTGGGAGACGTAAGTAAGCGAAATGTTCAGAGGGCTGTGTTAAAACTGTGACCCAGGAGCCTGGCTTTGGCACCTGGGAGCGAACTTGATAGCCATGGAACTCTACTAAAAGAGAGTTCAACAGCCATGGAACTGCACAGGGAGAGAACTCCACACCCATAGAGTTCTACCAGGATGGAACTCCAGAAGAAGGGATCTCTACAGCCATGGAACTTTGAAAGGAGGGAATTCTACAGCCATAGAACTCTAAAAGGAGGGAACTCTACAGCCATGGAACTCTCAAAGGAGGGAACTCTACAGCCACAGAACTCTAAAAGGAAGGAACTCTACAGCCACAGAACTCTAAAAGGAAGGAACTGTACAGCCATGGGACTCTCCAAGGAGGATTCCACATGGAGGTGTCATCATGCTGAATGTTTGAGGAAAGGGCTGCAGTGTCGAGGGGCTGGTGCCAAGGCCGTGGACTGGGTGATGACTCACCAGGTAACATTTGACTCATGCACGACTCACCAGGTGAAACATAACTAATTAGGTAAAAACAGACCGAAGCCATAGTAACAGGAGGACAGCCAGTGCAACATCACAGCATGTGTTGTTATGGCTACTGTGCAGGACCCTGGAGCTTGGGATTGTGGTTTAAAATCCCACCAGACACAGCTGCTGTTAGCCTGCTCTCGCTAAACTCCAGCTGCTCATGGGGATAGCACAACATGGAAGTATTTCACTCTGCCCTGGATAAGCGTGTCTACTGACCTAATAAATAACATGTTCACCACCAACTGAGTATTCATTAACCTTTACATTTCCATACATTTGTGTTAATTGCTCTTACAACCTTATTAATATTTATTGTATGATCTGTATTCATCTGTACTTGAATGAATCAAAGGTAAGGACAAGTAATTTATTTCTGTAACATCGATGTATTTGCCTGGAATGATTTGTCAGAGTTAATGCATTAATTTGATTTCACGGTCTGTTTGTCATGAAAGTAATGGAAACGTGTGAGAGACATCTCTGCCTAAAACCAGAAAAAAAAAAATTCTGGTAGCTTTTAAAAAAGGATCAGCTCATTTCCATAAAAAAATCCTTTATCACGTTTTAAAATTCTGTCAAGACCAGCAGACACCCAAAAACTAAGTAACACTTCGATCTAAAGGAGAGTGAGCGATTTCCACCGCAATTCTGACTGCTGAAAACGTAAGTGAGTGAAAATTTAGCCAGCGCCGAGACCCACCAAACAAACAGACTGATGTAGGCTATCTGTCTATCTTGTTTCTTGCAGCAGCCAAGGCGTACCCAGCAGGCTCCTTAATTACGATATCACTACCCAAAACCCCGCATGATTTCCTCAAACAAACAGGTAATTACAGGGCCATTATTAAGGGCTGGAGGTGGGGGGAGGGGTGTCTGCTGGGAAACGGGGGGTGAGTCAGGAGGGAGAGCGGGGACAGGAAGGAGGCAAACGCTGGAAGATTAAAAATTTAAAATCTCATAAATCCCTGAAATTAAAAAAGACAAAGAAGGGAAGAAAAAAAGATATAAAGAAAGAAAGAAAGATGGAAAGAAATAAAGTAAAAAAAAAAAAAAAAGAAGGATGAGATCTCAGTATTTGCTGCGGTTGGTGCAGGATGATGTTTGCCTTTGTTTTCAGATGCTGACAGATGAATTCCCTGGAAACGTGATACGATCTGATGCTGAATTTCAGCTGAAATGCCACCAGGAAGCGGTTCAGAGGTTTTACCCAGGTTATTGAGGTGGTGGAACATACCAGTATCACTTATGCTGTGTGATCAATGGTCAGATTTATGAATTTTATACTGGTTTGAGGTATTTATGTCATCAGGTGCTCAGTAACCCTTTAAATGGAACCAGGAACATCCTTCAAACAATCCAAACAATTTTTAATATTGTTTACAAAGCAAATACTGAAAAGTATAAAAACAAGCTGTTATCGGATTACAGAGAAACAAATTTTAGAAAATGTATTAATGGTTTGATTGAAGCAAACACGGACTCAGAGATTATCAGGCTGCTGCAAAAAGGCTGGAATAACCACATTTTATGATTTATGCTGAATAGCAACGATTTTCCACTGCCTTGTTATAGACAGTCACAGTGTTTAAATCAAGCTCAAGTTTCCAGCTCTTTCAATTACACCCATTCAGGGAGCCAGCTGCTGCCCCTGACCATGTGGACTGAAATCCACCACAGCCTCTCTGTGTGTGAGCCCTGATCACTGTCTCACAGGGACGGTAGTTTGACAGTACCAGGAGTGTTCTGGGTAAAGAATTGGGCTTGGCATCTGGAGGCTGCAGGTTCAGATACAGGCTGTGCCACTGCTATTGCACCTTTGAGCACAGGACCTAACCTGATGAGCTTCAATACATACCCAGCTGTCAGATGGTACGATATGGAAATGGATGACTATGTAAGTTACTCCAGATAAGCAAATAATGTGATGCAATGCAGGTTGTATCAGTGATGACCATCACACAGGGACAGCAATGTGATAGGGAGGGGGGCAGTGATATTACTATCAGACACACACACACACACACACACACATACGCGCACACACACACACACACACACACACACCACAGTGGCTTCAGCGTGCTCCAGGTGAGCACATTCTGTTGTTCGAGCTGAATGAAATCCTGGCAGACCTTTTCCATATAGGAGTCTTCCAGGTCTTACAGTGGGAAGCGCCGCCATGGGGGGCGTCCCATCCTCCTCCTGCACCCCCCACGCCCCTCTCCTTGCCCCAGCACAGCCCGGCTGGTGCATCTGGACCGCATTAGGCGGGAGGGGGACATCTGATCTCCCCCACGTGGCCGGCTGGATGGGTGGCCAGATACAGCCCCTTTCAGCAGCACACCCGGCCAGCTGTGATTGATAGGCAGCCAGCCCACCGCACGGCTACCTCTCAGCCCCGCTCCCCGGAGCCTGGGACCCTCACTGCCAGTCCCGGATAAAACAACACCACAGCCCCCGCGCCAAGGCAAAGCATCACAATCCGTGAGCACTCACAGCACAGAGCCGTGACTTTTCCAGCTGTTGTTTGATGGACAACAGCATAAAACTCTTGTTTAGATATTGATAAGAACAGTTTAAGAAATAAAAATGATTCTTTATAAGCTGCAGTTTAATCTTGGGTATTAAGAACAAGTGCATGCACCCACACACACATATGCGTGCGTGCATGCACACACACACACACACAGACATGTATAAATGAGTAACAGGTAAAAATCGTAACTTCTGTAAGTCGCTCTGGATAAGAGCATCTGCTAAATGCCAATAATGTAATGTAACCCTTTTACAGACGCCTCTGTACACCTTTCCTCAGCCCGGTCAGAGCTAGGGGGCACAGAGATCGGATCGATGTGGCACAGTGACCGCTGCAGCCTGGTGGGCCCACTGTGGAGATCTCTGCTACATCCCTACAGTCCCTCCACAGGCAGTATGTCCAGTGCCCATTTTAGCCACAATACCAGAATTACTGTCAACCAAATTCATGTGTATGCGTGTGTATAGCTCTACAGTCCTTTCTAGTATCTTTACTTTATTTCTTCAGTCAACATAAATACTAGAGTCAACATACCAGAGAAAAAATCGGAGAATAAATGTCTTTTTCTTTACTTTAACATTAAGAGCTACATATTATGCCAAGTCAATTAATTCAACCATCCTTTCCTGGCTTTGAAATGACAGGAAATTCAAAATAAGACTTACTACGTAAATGTCCCACCACATTAGCATTGTTTAAAGATTGAAACTTCAGATATTTTATGTCCCTCGTCTTCCCAGAAAACAAAGGGACTGGTGCTGCCACTCTGAAAGGCATGTGCGTCTGTCACCAAGCTGTTGGTGCTGTACTGTGCGCTTATAAAAAAATGGGCCGTTTTCATTGTTTGAAATGACGTGGAGTGTTTGTAGTGTACAGTATCTGTTTGTAGCATGTGCGTCTGTCAGCAGAAAGAGAGTCTGTTTGTAGTGTCTGCCTGTCTGTTGCATGTGTCAGTCTCTGCCATATGTGTCTTTCTTTTTTCTTCCAGAAAAACTGAAATCTTGTACACTGCGAGCCTTTTTTTTTGTCTTCACGCGCACAGAAAAACCTTGCAAACTTTGCCAACTAAAACGTACTTTTTGTTATTTATACCGGGGGTTTATTATTCGCAGAACGTTCTCCCGTGTTGGGCTCTGACAGACAGCGGCTTAATCCGCATTTTTAAATTTGAAGAGAGACAAAAAGAAAGGACTTTAAATGAGGGTGAAGGTGCTTCGGCAGAAGAGGAGGACGGCGAGAAAATGGGTGACATTTACAGCGAACGGCATCCCAAAGCCTCTCCAATTATCTCCGCTAGTCACATCGCGGAGACGGACTTAATTAAAGGGACTTTAGAAGGGAAAGGAGAGAATGGAGACGGGAGCAATCGAGGGGACGGAGGAGAGCGTATCAGCGCGGAGCACAAAGCTGCGAGCCGGGCAACGCGGCCCCCTTTCACTCTTTTCAATTTGACTTCAAAAAAGAAAAAAAAGAAAGAAACAGCAATAAAAAAAAAAACGGAATCCTTGCCGTTTCGAGCGGCGCAATCACCCTATTCAAATTATTTCTGTTTTTCATCATCATCTGCCCTCTCATCAAAAAATAAAAGGAGGATAAATTATTTTACACCCCAGCCAAATCTCCCATAATCCTCTTGTGCCCTCCTGAATCAGCCTCTGACGGTGACCTTTTTATAGGAATCTTGTTTCCATGGAAACCCTCCGTGCACCCCTCTTTTTTGTCTGTTCCTTCCGCTCTTCGAATACCTGCATGATCATTTCTCTGAAGATATTTTGTTTTCAAATTTCGTTTTTTTTTAATGCATTTTGTTTCCCACTTCATAAGTTACTTGCAAAAGTATTGTGTCTATAAAGTTACCAACTTAGATGGACTTTTCACCTTTATGAAATGAGCTTTATCTTATTGCTTTATGGAACAGAAATGATTTGTCTCTGTTTTGCCCCTGTTTCTAGAAAGGAAGCACACACATTTCACAGCACAAATATCTGCATCGGACAGCATTTTATTCTAATCTGTTGCACATCCATTTCAATGAAAAAATTACCTTATAGTAATTTCATCCTGACCCAAGAATACATAAAACATCACAAACCATCCACAGGGTAGAAGTGAAGTTACAGCTTTTTTGCAGTGGAGAGTTGGGTGAATGTTCAAAAAGACGAGGCAGAAACTAATGAAGGCAGACGTTTGATGAATGAGTTTTACTTCTAACGGCTGTGGGCTGTGGGCTCCAGGGCCTGGAGATATGCCTGAATTGAAAGGCCTCCCTCAGGGAACAAGAGGGGAGGATTGCAGGGAAAAGGGCAGCAGGAGAGGGCTAACATGGAAAACTTTGTTTCTCCACGCCGGCATTGCCTTCTTCTCTACCTTCCTTGCGTGTGTGTATGTATGTGCTTGTGTGTGTGTGTGTGTGTGTATGTATGTGTGTGTGCCCGTTCGGAGCGTGCCACATTCCCCCACGCTGAGCTCAGCACGGTGCGTCCCAGCCTGAGAGGCGGGATTGTTCTGGGGGAGCAGGTCCTCCACCGGTTACCACGGTAACCGACATACCACAGCCCTGACCCCCAGAGGGCTGAGCTGCTCTGCCCCAGCAGGAGCCACCGGCAGCTGGGCTACAGCTGTTACTCCGGGACCAGGCCTCCGTCCCGGCCTCCAGGGCTGCTGCCTGTTACCCACCCTCCGTAAACATACGCTCAAGGGTGGGCATTCAGCAAACCCACAGGGGAGCTAAACAGGAGTCTCAGGCAGTTCCATTTCAGTCAGGCAAGCAGAGCACGGCTGACCTATTAAGACGCCTGTGCTGAAAGAGTGCTTTCCTTAAATTCCAAGTTCTTGACAAATAAAAACCTTTGGAGAAGTGCATTCCATCTGGTCGGTTTGACCAATGTTAAGGGAGGAGTTTGAAGTGTTAACATGGAAACACTTCCACGCTCAGTACTCCCCTACATTCCATCTAATGGCAAACATTTATACTCTTGTGGAGCTGGATCAAAGCAACCACATCTACACACACACAGACACACACACACACATACACACACACATCTCACACACACCTATACAGGCACTCACACAAACATTTCTACTCTTGTGGAGCTGGATCAAAGCAACCACATCTACACACACACACACACAGACACACAAACACACACACACACACTCACACACACCTATACAGGCACTCACACAAACATTTATACTCTTATGGAACTGGATCAAAGCAACCACATGCACACAGTCACCCCATACACAGACAGACACTGCCCCCTCCCTATAAGACACACACACACACACACACACACACACACACACACACACACACACAATCACGCAGTATAAAGAAGAGGGTCATAAAGTGGGTCAAACGGTATGTTTTGGGTAAAAGTGGTTATATGACAACATCCTTGAAGAGCCCGTACAGTAACGTTTTTCATGTAAAATATATCCAGCACAGACAGAGGTGCACTGGACATAAAATGCGTCATAATTCTTCATGTACCCTGACTCACCTGCTGATCATGACTTACAGCTGATTGAAGCCACTACTTCTAATGACCTTCTAATTGGTGGGTAGCCGTACATCTATGTCTCAAACTGATTTGATCCACTTACTCAGCTGGTGACTGAACTTAGCTTCCTAAGAAAAACTTGGGTTATAATCAGTGCAAACGACGCATGAAGCCACAAACGGCACTGGCTTAATATGCAGAAAAATTCTGATCACAAAGACCTGTGCAGAAAAAGTTAGTGTGGAAAAACTGAAAAGAGCAGACCTGGAACTTCATGTAAAAGACAAACAAAGAACGGTGGGTCTGCTCATTTCGTTAGTCTGCTGCAAGCGCTTCATCAGTGCCAAAGCAAAGAACAACTCTATGGCACCAAACCACTGTCTGTCTGTCTGTCTGTGTAATCTGTCCCAAAGCACCGTCTCTCTGCAGTTATGATGACTAACAAGCATTTCCTCTTTATATCCAGTCTTCCAGTATTCATTTATGTTTTGGGTTTTTTTTGTCAGATCTGAATCTGATGTGAGGTGAACAGCATCTGCAGCCGACCCCTTACAGCGTATCCTGCAGGTAGATACTTTGCCCTTAAGCTGCATGCCATTGGCAGCAAACCCTGCCAACTGTGTCACTAAAAGGCCATGGAGCCAAATCAAACAACAAACCGAGGGGGTAGCCGAAGGGTAGCCCTTGAGATGATTAACAATGGGGTAAAAAAGCTCTTCTATCACAAGACTGACCGCTCCAGGATTTTTTTTAAGGCAAATCTAAAAAAAAATAGGCTGCCATTCATGCTTGGCCAAAACTAACAGCATGTCGATGGCCATACTCAATGCAGCAGAAATGAGGACCGAGACGTCCCTGTCTGTGGAAATGTTCACATTTTTTTTGTCATCGCAACTGTTCTTCCTCGCGTTTGGGGAAATGAGCAGGGCCCTCACGGAGTCGGGGGAAATGGGAAAAGCAGCCATGAAAAGCCTTACGATGGCAACAGGGAGCGACCATCCAGGCAGGAGGTGCCATCTGAGCCACCAGCAAGCGGGGATATTCCAGTCATTTCAATTATCCTCCAGCCGTAAAACCCTGCACACAGGCCACCTCAAACACATACACGCATATTCTAATCATCCGCCCAGCCAATACATGAATATGTAAATAGAGTCATGTTGCCAGAGAGCCCTCCTCCTCCCAGCCAATTAGATATTAGCTCTGACGCGTTCCCTTCTGGTGAACTATACGGCAGTACTTTATCCTATATGCCAGACATACAGGCAGAGTAAGGCTATAGCCTCCCGCTGAAGAAAGTAGTTATCAAGGAACATTTTGCATCATTATACTCTGTTTACTCTGAAAGTAGAGGACTGGAGGGGAAAGTCTTCATTTCCTCAAACCTCCTTACTGGAGCTCCATATCGTCTTCACCGCTCCATTCCTTAGTGATAGATTTGTATCACCTCTATATCATAATCTTTTTTATCATAATCTGTCTCACATTTAAAATCAAAAATCTCAAAGCAAGTGGCCGACTTGCATGAATAAAAGTGTAAATAACTTTTTTTCCTTGAGAAGCTGTTTTCTGAAACACCAACAGTTTACCTCCTACACTTAACAGAAAGTATGTATTTTTAATTAGTGCCTCAGTTCAGTTCAGTTTAACGTGCAAAGCGCCCACCAGGCAGTTGGCCATTACAAGGCAGATTTAGCAATGAAGTGAAATGAAATGCAGCATGGATGCCTTTCAGAGCCACCAATATAGAAATCATTGAACTTAAAAGTCTGTTAAACGTGTAATTTAGCCACTGAAAAGTGCAGCAAAGTGGGTCTCCAGCCCCTGTGTGTGAGTAATGATCATAAACCTGACAGAGTCACACTCTGTTTTCTCAAGACTCAGGCATTTCCCCCCTTTCCTCTCCAGCGCCCACCCCCCAAAAAAAAAAAGCACAGAGACTCTGCCGACCCGTCCGACGCAATGGGATTCACAGCGCTGTGCATCTTCCCCTCATCCCTACGAAAAACCGGTGCGCCCCAGACCGCAGAGAGGAGGGCCCCAGTCCAGCGCTCATCATGGCCGCCACCGTTCCAATCCATTTCCATTCCACCAATCAGAGCAGGCGGTTCCGCTGCCTGAGGCAGCCAAGCCTTCCTGTCTGCTTTCCTCTGTCCCGATTGCGCGGCCTGTCCTTTAAAACGCAGTGTGGCGGTGTAGCATGGTGGTAAGGAGCAGGGCTCGTAACCGAAAGGTTGCTGGTTCAGTTCCCTGTTAGGGCGCTGCTGCTGCACCTTTGGGCAAGTCACTTTACCCAGAATCGCCACAGTAAACATCCAGCAGTATAAATAGATAAAATTGTGAACTCTTCAAGTTGCTCTGAATAAGACCGTCTGCTAAAAAGCCAATTATGTCAGGTAATGTGCAAACAGAACCTTCAAGAATACAGCATTTACAGGCACTATGGCAGTAATTCATTTGAATGCAAACCAATCCATACTTTTCTTTAAGTTTAAAACTGCATACACAAAAACTCATTCAAAGTGAGGATGTTCTCAGAATTTTTTCCCCCAAAAAATATAGAAGGCTTACAATTTTTACCAGTTGACTGTTAACTGATTGGAAATTTAGCCTGGCAACACCAGATTCATGTTTAAAAAAAGGCATTACAAAGATGTAGTTCAACTGTGAAAATCACACTTCAAGTGTCACATTTGGAAAGCTTGCTGCCGGTTATCAAAACGACCCCACTTGTGTTATAAGAATTGCAACACGGCCTTTGTAACAGCCCTATGAAAAACAACTAATTTAGTAAAATTTAATAAAAGTGGAAGCCATACAGCATGAAACAGAAAATAATTTGTTTGAGAATCAAATAACTGTCGGACACGTTTGAACTAATTCCAAACGCTGCTGTTGAAGAAACGTTCCATTTGTTTCATAGCTGAATAAAACCATGGCATAACAAGACCCAAACCTCAGCTGAGTCAACCGCAACCCCAAACTTAATCTAATTACAACAGTTGCACTTTGACCTAAAGTTTGAATTATACTTTATTTGTTGTTCATTCCAGTGACTGGCAAGCTCATAAAGTGTTAGATATAAGAAAGTAACACTTCTCTTTTGAAATGTTGAGTGCAAAGAGCATTGAATTTAGCCCTTGGGCACCATCAGCAATTCTGGATTCAAGTTACATACAACTACAGCTCCTCCATATGTTCTGCCAAAAAAGATTAATTTAACACATACTACATCTAAAACAGCAGTGAATTGTATGGACTATAAAATCTTCCAGTTTCTTCTGCAAAAAAAAAAGGAAATACTTCCAATGTTGAGTCCCCAACACACATATTCCGATGATTTGATATTACTTCAGTTTTGAGGGCAAAAAAACATTGCCCTTTTGTTGTGCTGTCATCATCTTTAAAGAGAAAAAAAACATGGTTATGAGTGGAGCCAAACTAATGTTCTCCTTAGGTCTTTACCTTAGCTTTTGTTTTATGTCTTTCTTGTTGATGAGATAGGTCTTCGGTCCTGTAATAAAATCCCATTAGCCGCTAATGAAGTTGAGACCATAGCATTTCAGCTCATTTAGCACGATTGTCTGGCGGCCATTAGCAGGGAGGCAATTACAGCCGAGCAGAGAGAGTAATTGGAAACGCCGGTGGGGACTCGGGCATAAATAAAAAATATTAAAACTAATAAGCTTCCGTTGAGAACGAGGGGGGCCACCGAGTTAAATCAACATAATTAGAATTATACTTGGGTAAAGACTTTGGGTAAATGGTCTAAGGTGGGGTAAGGGATGGAATTTGCAGTGCAAAAGTAAATTAAGAAATTCATGATTTAAAATGGTGAGAGATGTGGCTCAACCAACTCTGTACTGTAGGACTGTACAAAATAAGTATTATGGCAAAGACCTACTGAAAATATAAACATACATATATAATCATTTGTCTTTTTCTGAGAGTGCTTATGTATAGTGGGGTTATTTAATTGCTGTGTGGTCATACAACCAAAATCCTACCTGAAATATTCTGAAGTAAGTACGTTGCTGTTCAACTGTCCAACAGCAGTAGTTTTTCCAGGACTCAACCCGGCAGCCCTCTGGCTACAACTCCATTTCTGTAGATATTATGCCACACTGCTGCCCGTATAAACATGAATATAAATCTCCACATTGAAATACTCCGCTTTCATCACAAAAGAAATAGCTAGAGTAACTTCATTAGTATTAAAACATGCTATATTTGATTAATGTTCAAATCACTGTAATCACAAATTGAAAATGATCTTCCTTAAATGTTTGCAGATTATTGAAAAAGCTGTCCTTAAGTAACTCCTTCCTTCATGTCAGGATAGTTCAATGACAAGAAAAATGTAACATTTTTTAAGCCCTTTGGTGTCTGACTGAATTCTTTAAAAGATGTCTATGCGTAAGCACTGATAATTTAGTTTCCAGTGGTTGATGACTGTCAAGATTTGAAAATGAAAACAGATCTTTTTTTGCCGAGGTGATGACAGAACATACAGCACAAAGCCAAAATGAACTCAAAAATATAAGAAATGCAAGTCTCCTTAACAGCCAGCACAGACAGCCCAAGCACAACTGAAACCTAAAGAGAATGGGCTATGACTACTTCTCAAAGCTTATTTTGTATTGACAAAGACTTCTGCATTCAAAGTGGTAAATCGATCAAAGTTAAAATAAAATGACAGAGAAATGTATGGAAAAATAATAATAATAACCTAAAATGAATCCAAATCCAAAAATGCTCTTTGAGTTTTTAGGAGCAGGATTGGGTGCCAGATATCCTGTCATCTCCCCTTCCCTCCTCACCTCCCTAAGCCTTACAACAGGTGGCAGAAACCGGATCGATGCAGGCGGTATTAGAGGGCACCTCTGAGGGGGCCTGGGCAGCCTTCCCAGAGTCCCCTGGGGGGGGAAGGGAGAGGGCCAGCTGGACAGGAATAGAGGGAGAGCGAGAGAAGGAGGGAGCCTTTGGCCCGGAGCGAGCGGCCCTGGCACGAGGCCTGCAGACTCTGAAGGGGAAACGGGAGGTCAGCTCCCACAATAGCCCCGGCGAGTCTCCCGGGACTGGCCACAATAGCAGGGCCAGGTCCTGCTGTGAGCACAACAGAGGTCAGCGCCTTCAGCTCGAAACGCCACGGCCACTTCCAGGTCCAGCCACCAGCGCGTGTGTGTTAGTAAGTACACGGACACTCAAATGAGGTCAAGTTACTGCTAAAAAATAAAGATCACAGATTAGCACGTGTGAAGAAATGTTCACGTGATTTCTGGTAATATGAGGTGCAGTGTATCCATTCAAACCCAGATGAAAACATTTTTTATAAGCCTAATACTGTGGAAAATGTCCAAAATCAGGCAGACACAAGTTTAAACCTGCAACTTTAAAGTGCCGGTTGGCCATCAGAGATATTGATTTTCCATGATTTGATTTCTCATTTGATCTCCCGTGAGATATTGACTTGCTTGACGCGATGCTAATATTTCCACTCTGAGCAACAGGTTCTATATTTTCACGCTTCTACTGTGCATAAACTGGCAGTTTATGAAACCTTAGTGAACGAGGAAATCTCTCAACCATGAACACGAGCACATCCCCAAAAGGCCAATACTCACTTTGCCACAGGAATTATTGTTTTTCAGTAGTTCACCTGAGCCTGTTTCCACAGCAGACCTCAAGTGTATTTTAATTAAACGCGCACACGCCCAGTGCAAATGTCTCTGCCAGATTGGACATAGACTCACAGTCGGGGGGTGGTGGCGGTGTATGGTTAGGGCTCAGTGACACTAACACTGTTTGTCGACCGAAGTCAGGGGTTATAGAAGCAGAGGGGACATTGTGATGAGAAGGACAGAGCAGCGTACGAGTCACATTAAAGACATTATCGCCCCGCTGCTGAGCAGCTTTAAATGGAGGCAGCAGGCGAGTGGATGGTGGTCTAATGCGACACGCTGCACAAACCGGGAGGCTAATGCGCGAAATGGGGGGAGCAGGGGCATTAGCCGTGCCGCGGCCTTCCCCTGCCCCCCCCCAGCCACACCCCCCCCCAAACCCCCCACCCCACGGCGCAGGAATGAAGAAGCTTATTTGTCTAAAAAGATCTCCAAACAATGACTCTGGCTGACGGCGGAGGGGGTTCCCGGGACGGGGGGGGAGGAGATTAAATTAGCGGGAATCTCATTAGGGCTAACAAAATTATCCGTAAAACAATACTCGGCAGGGCGCCCGGGGAGCGCCGGGGACCGGCGGAGACGGTCGGCTGTGTGCCGCTGCAGGGAGGGACGAGGGGCTTCGCGCTGCCCAGCTGCGTTCGCACTCAATTAAGGAAGCCCGCCAGCCTCTCCCTCTGCCCCCATCCACGCGGTACTCCACCCCTCCGCTTTTCGTCATTTTGCAGTCTTTTCGTCATTTTGCAGTCTTTTCGTCATTTTGCAGTCTATCTCATCAACCCCCAAGGCTCACCGTGCCCCGGCCACCGCCCTTCCTCAGCAGCACACCCGTCCATACCGCTGACAGCTCTCCACCGGAGCACCAAGCCATTCCGCGTGTAAATAGCACAGTCATAAAGTGGCTTCAGTGGGGCGTGACAGCAAACAGCAAACACGAAATAACCCCCAGCATCAAAAACCTCTCAGGACAGGGCCCATACTTTTCTGATGGTGCTGGATCCTGTTTGGAATTCAAATGGCAAAAAGCTTGATCTTGATCTGTGATCAAGTCTCCAAAAGTATCCCAGTAGTCTTGTTTTTTTCCCTTGCAGGTCAACGATGGGCTATGGAAATACAGATCTGGTCTTTACTAAACCCAGTCAGACAATTGTGCAGTCCTGCCATTGATTTTCAGAAGCAAATCTACATGACTGCCAACATAATGGAAGAAATCTGACTTCCTGAGTGATTGAGTTTTTTCACCACCTCAAGGTTGATAAGAAAACATCAATTTTGATAAGAAAACGGTGGAATATCGAATATCGCAACACTGCACAGAGCAAAATAGTATGCACAGACAACAGTGTGCTAGAACAAAATCATTTGAAGAAAGTGACAGACTACACTTGAACCAAATCAATTAGTCTCCCTTGGTCCTGTTCCCCCTGCAAGACAAAAACTTCAAATAAAAAAGTGTGATAACTTACGGTTAGTTCATCATCAGAACAGGAGATTTTAATGGCCTTTGTCCTCTCCACCTTATCTCTTCCTCTCATCCACCTGAAAGTGTCTGCAAAATAACAGATACGTTTCTTATCAGCTTCACTGACTTAATCCAACTCATCTTTTAAAAAAGTACATCCATATTTCATACTCAGTGGAAAGTTAAATGCAGAAAGGACGCCAAGAATTAATATTTGTTTTGGGAACACCAGGGGTTAATTGGAACTTCTTCCTGAATCCTTAGTGTACTCTCAATGACCTCCGCTAGTGTCCTGACCTACAATTAAAGTAGTAATGGGATAGTGTGCTTTAACTCTGAGAGTCTGTGTGTGTGCTGCTGACACAGCTGAATTGAGTCTGTGTGTGGAAAGTCAGTACAGTTGGACGGGGGGGTTGGGGGCCGAGGACTCGCCATCTACATGTTTCCCACTTTGAGGGGGTCAGAGTGAGAATGTGGGTGGTTTTTGCAGAGGTTTCTCCGGTTTCTCCTCATTACAAAGAAAACATTTTATCCCCCCGTAATCCTTCCAGCAGCTACCCCAGCAGCTCTGGCCCTGCTGCGGCCCCATCATGAGCAGATCCAGCCCCCCCCAGCCCCCACGAGACAGACTTGCCTTTCCTGTTGACGTCAAAGTGAATTAGAGCGGCCCTCATTGGAGCGGCTCCCCCCGGGGGACGGGAGGGCTAATCGCTGTGTTCCTTGTAAACCCGCAGAGGAAGCGTTAGCATTCCTGGAGCACCAGCCAACCACATCGCTCCGCTCAGCCCATGAATCCAGGCCCTCTGCCTCACAGTTAGCCCATCGGTGCCCCGGCGGGGTTTCCACTCAAATCTGACTTATATTTTCCATGACTTTTCGATGACATGTTAATGATCAATGTACGATTTTCAGTGCTTATTTTTCTTTCTGCAATACTCAGACTCTCATGATTTCGGGCTACTTTGAAGATGGAATTTCGGATGGAATTACATTTTGAGATGTATTGCTAGAAAAAAAGCCAGAATAGACATATACTTGCCAATACACTTGGCAGCAAATACTAGTCACCAAGACGTTTTGATAGTGGGCGACTGTACAAGCCAGTGAGATAGCTAGTTTGTGAAGCACACTGCTATGAGTAAACGACATAGAAATATGAAGGTCTTTTTAGATTTTGTCAATTTTCCGCTATTTTTTTAGGACGGCAAGACATTTTACCACTTTCCATGATTCTTCCATAATTTTCCACAATGAAAACATTTTAAGGACAGTGAGGACTCTTGGCTGACCTGCACAAACTCACTATTTCAAAGAATTCTGCCATTTAATAACACAAATGAAACAGAAAAACTCCTCTCCATATTATTTTCAAACTAACTGAGGCCATATCATAATACTTTGACAGTATGACAGCATCATATGCTTACTCTTGATTGTCAGCCATTTTGTTGCTTGTGTTCCAAATGTTGTAAATCTAAAAAACTCTATACACCACTGCCTTCAATGTGACACAAACCATAATTGGAAATTCATGCAGAAAATACAAACACCCCCATAACTTGCTCAAATTATTAGTGCCAGCTGGCATTCTCTGAAGCTGTGTGATTCACAGGCTGGAATTAGCCAATCTCTTTTGAGAACTGTGAAAAGGTTCTGAGGCAGTTGCTGTCTGCAGTCTGCAGGTTTCCATGCAAAGGCAGAGAGACCGGCTGAGACAGAAATGAAAAGGATTCCAGGTGGACCTTGTGTCTGTTAACAGGGGAATTCACAGGTTTGAGATTCTTTCTGCATAATCCAACAACAGGAAACAGATCTTCAGTCTCTGAACAATGTCATTTGTAATGCCATTGTAAGACCATTAACAGCTGTGCTTGTCGGATCACAAAACAATTGCAATGGCTATGTGACACACCAGCTTTTTAAATACATATTTTCTTTGTTCTCTCGGTCCTGAGTACCTAGGTCAAGGGGCAAAAGGAAAAGTGGCCAGAGATTTTAAAGTTAAGGCTAAAACATTTCAACAGTGATGGTGACATCCTAATTATTATTACAATTATTATTAGTAGTAGTAATATTGGATAATCAGTAATTACTGTTTCACCTGATCCATAAGGGATGCGTTCTTACTGCCTTCAGATCATCCTGCATTTTTGGCAAATACATAATATATTCAGTATGAAGTGAAAGAGACAGTATTATAATATCCCAAAGCATCCTTCATGGTCATGAAGGACTTCTGATGAAAGAACGCTAAAATCACAATGCAATATATACTCAGGCCTCTGTAGTGAAAAAAACGAAAGAGCACTATAAAAACAATTATGGAGACAACATGTTCATTCACAGCACCACATATGGAAATCTGATAGGAATATAGAACAGATTAGGTGAGCCGGCAAAATTTCACACAGATTGAATGCTGGTATCAGTGTCATGCCACACATGTGGTCTCAAAGCACAACAGCCTGCTGTGAAGTAAGAAAACTGCTTGCTAATTTAGCAATGATGTCATTAGGTCAATGCTGCAAGGAAAAAGACTCCGGCCATTTGGAAGAAGAAAACAACAAAAAAAACATGTAAATGTAAGGAAAGGTCTTCCGGTTGGAGCAATCTGGTGTTCAAGATCCCATTCTGCTGACGTGGGTCAAGGTCAGGAAATGGGAACACTGAGACTCATTTCCCACAATCCCTTGCCAACAATACATACCCCCAACCAACCAACCCCCCGGCCGCTCAAACTCTGCAATAAAACAGCTGCCTCTGGGTTTTCAGAACTTGCGTTGCCATGACGACGATCGGCTGATTCATATTCATAGCCCTTTCTGTTCAATAAAGTAAGTGACATTATGCTATAATTTAATTTCCATAACACGCAAGAGAAGAGCGGCGGGGCTCTGGAGTCGGAATGCCAGGCTTAAAAAGAGGGTAATTAACTTTCTATTAAAGGTAAACCAGCGTGATAGTCTGCCTCATGTGTCAAAACTAAGAATAGGTCAGCGCTAAGTGCTGCGGCTGAATGCCACAGCAACATGGTCACCGGCAGAGGCCTGCAGAAATATATCACCAAAGCCATCATAAACACTGTCAGAGTTTGATGTCTAACCTAAATAGCGAATTACTTAAGAATATCTCTGCGCCAGTGTCTAAACAGGAACTGAGTTTAGAGGCGTCCTCTGTGAAGCCGTGCAGGAAGACTGAGGTGGGGTTTCTGAGAAGAACCAGTGAGTCACGTCAAGTCAGACTGGGACAATTTATACAATGCAGACATTAGTGGGTCCTGGGGAGAAAACCTGACAATACTGCAGCAAACAGGACCTGGACACGAGACACAGCTTCCCAAGGAGAGACAAGATCAGCTCTCTGTGCAAAAGATTTCAATGCCAAACAAGGGAGGCTAATTCAGCTAATTCAGGACTAGCGTGCACCGGAGCCCCGCTGCACTCTCTCCCTCTAAACACCTGCAGCAACTTCAGCCACACCGAAGCTGTAATTTTCAAACGTCTCAGTGGCACAAATGTATCCCTAATGGTACAAATAGGAGAAAATGAGTTCAGCTGCAGCGTGATTCAGTGGAAGGTGGAAAGGGAATGTTTTCAGAAGGAGTCATTTTGTGATTTAGTGACTCTGAGGTATGGTAGTAGAGTTGGCTTCTGTTGCCTAGTCAGGTTGCAAAAAATAAATTATTGTGTGCTAGGGGTTGAATAGTGTTATGCTTACACTCACTGGTCTGGGAGTGTTGTTAGCCTGGTCTGACACTGTTGCACACTTCTGTTCTTTTGTGCTGGAAGTCACTCTGGATAAGAGCGTCTGCTAAATGAATGTAATGTAATGTAATGTAATGTAAATCAGTATATATTACGTAGATACTACTGCTTGAGAACATATTTGGCTTTTATTGTACACAGCGCCACCATCCTCTAACAACTATTAACAGCGAGTTTTGTGTCAATGGGTTATTTCAATGGTAAAACATGATGCATTGCATGAAGGTGTAAAGCCCTCAGGCTGTTTAGTTCCAAATAAATATTTCAATCTGTATGCATCTTAGTCAGGTAGTTGGGACTGTTGGGAGCTAAGCAGTGTGCAGGCTTAATTCTCTGATGCATTGATAACTCCCTTCCTACATCCGAAGATGTGATTTGTGTATCAAAATCACAATTTCCAAAAACATTATGCATTCTACAGAATTCTCTGGAGGCCAATGCCTGTCCTGCAAGACAAACCAATAGTATTCCCTCATGATAAAGTTTACTTGATGATTTACCATCATAGAAAGGCTTCAGAGGGTAAGATTACAGTACCATGAAAGCTCCAGAATGCATTTAATCACGATTTGTTTCGTGAGTGGGTGTAATCTGTGTTCCCTTCAAATTCAGTACATACATGTAAACACCCCCCCAAATGCTGCCACATCTTCCCTGTTACAAAACGACTCCTCACAAATCATTTTGCATAAAACTGTGCCACAAGCTTTTGAATCAAACCACTGAATTGATAAAAAAATATTTGTATAATTAGCACAGCTAATTAATAATAAAAATCATCAGAGTTTAAAAGAAGCAAGCTACGAATCGCATTAAATTAGTTGTCATATAAATAACCTCCGACTTACTTCCCAGCAATGTTGAAGAAGGCAGGATTTTGAAAGTTCAGCACCTGGATCACTCTAGTATGTGCAGCCAGATGTGTCTTAATTCAATAACTGCAATATTTATTCATACTAACCCCTCAGTTCAGGCTAATGGGTGGATTTCCCCTGCTGCACTCCAAGTGGGATGGTTCATCAGGACATTAGAAACATTCCCATCTAGACTGTAACACCACCTTTTGAAAGTCGAATATCTATTATTTTATTATTTGTTATATTATTTCCTGCAGCATTTTGCAACATTATGGGACTGCTTTAGGACAATGCACTAAACCTACAGTTGTACCACTGCTGCCCTCACTCTTATAAGAGCAAAGGGAGATGGGATCTCTGCTAATGGCTTAATTCTATCTTATCGTTGGCATATCACTGGTAGTATGAAGTCCTCAGTCCTGCGCCAGCTCCACACCAAGCATGCAACTGCCCCCTCCTTGCCCAGACAGAGCTAGCTTCCTGTCCTGGGACTTTAGGAGTGAGATTTGGTGAGAGATTTCATCAGATTACACACTGATTGTCAACACTCGCCTGGCCTTGAAGTGCAGGGGTAATGCAGATCCGCCACACATAGTAACGGATCTGCCCTGCTGTCCTGCGCAGTTTTAACCCTGATGTATCTTGTACTGTTGTGTTGTCAAATTTTTAAATCTCATAGATAAACTGTACAAAGCACACATACATTAATAATGGCCAGCCGACTTCCTGTAGAGGCAGTGCGGAATTTCCCCTTCAAGGGCAGCTTGTGATTGGGCAGACCAGATGCGGCTAACGCTCGCCTCTGGCAGCCGGCCAATAGGAAGCCTCTCCTGCAGCCCCGGTCACTTTCACGCGGCGCGGTGTCTTTAAGGCCGCATGAAAGCCGAGAGCGTGGCCGCAATCACCTGTATTAAATGTCTATAACGGTTTATAAATACCCAGGCGGCGGGCAGCGTGTGCCAGGCTGCTAAAGAGCCTGAGCGTCGCTCTGGAGCGGGACTCAGAGGGCGGGCATGAGCTCGCACGGCAGGGCCCGCTCTCACACGGCAGCTTTCACCTCAGTTATCACCACCGCCTGACACGCGGGCGACCCGGGAGACGTGCCGTTTTCACCAGGGGAAGGAAGGGGAAGCGCGGCTGTCGTGGCGTCATGCTGGAAGCACCGGCTGTCGTGGCGCGGGGATGGGCTCGATCCCGGGGCACGCTCCCTCACACTCGCACGCACTGCCGCTGCAGCTGTTTGCGCTTCACTTTTAGCCCCAAGGCATCATGGGTCCCTGTCAAAGGGGCAGCACTGTGAGGCTGGGACTGCTTCAGGGGTCAACCCCGGGCCGGACCGTGCGAACGGTTCCACCCGGTCGCCCTCTTAAATGGGTCGGGGTTGATAAGGCACTCCAATGGTGTGGCGAGCACATTTCGCCTCTCTGACTTTCAACGCTCCCCATCGCCTCCTTTGAATCTCCGCCCATCCAGAGACATCTCCAATCCGAAGCGTTCTCCTACACAGGGGATGCCAGCACAGTTACGAAAGAGCTGCAGCAGGAACTCCACTTCTTTCATCCCTGTCCACGACCTCTCCTCCTCCCTCTGTCCCCTACATAAACATTTAAAATTAGGCATTATACAGGAAACAGGGGACTATTATGGACTGTATCATTTTTTAAATCACTGTACACATGTAATGCTAAACTGGCCCTGGCAGTCAGGGTGACAGATACAGTTGTCTCCATCTGGGACTAGCAGAGTGGTCAGAGGAGAAGGTAACAGAGAGGAGTCTGAAATGAATAGCTTTTACAGGGATAATAAAGCTGGTTGAATCTGAATAAGTGGAGGGAAACCCAGGCATGTATGTTTTGAATTTTATTGGCTCATTTATAAATGTCAAACATACAGCTATTAATAGCAGTTATGTGACACCATTTGTTTTTGTAATAAGATGCAGAATGTGACTGCTCCAAGGGAGGGGATTGTACATAGCTATCTAGCCTCAATACAACAAAACAAAAGGACAAAAAAAATAATGAAATGTATTTATCCATAACCTAACCATTAAAAAATAAAATGCAGCTGCTGTTCATCTCTAATACAATGTTGTACAAATGCTATTTTGCGACAAAGTACAACATGATGAAAACAATGCATGACAGTTTAGCCGGCAATAATTCCAGTAAATAAATCAAGTTCAACCAAGATAACCAGTGAACAAAGGGACGTGAATATAACATCAATGAATATTATTTAACCATTACAGGTTGAAGTAATTTGTATAATAAGATACTATACCAGACAATAACATAATGACAATAATATATTAATAATAAGAGAAGCAGAAACCCACATTTTCACACACACCACAGTACCAAATGGCAAGAGACTATTCTTAAAAAAAATCTTTGACAGGAGAATTCTCGGGCAAGAAATTATGTCCTTGACTGAACTCAGCAACGGACCCTATTGACTGTCTGCGACCATGTGATTCCTTTTTTAGCCAATGACATTTCCATGTTATGTGGGGGGCAGGACCTTTGGCAGGACAGAATGAGCTTCATAAAATGACAAGAGAATGACAATGCGATCACAAGTGGTCCACGGGACACCACTTGCCTTACCGCTGTTTCACTTCCATACAGCTACAATGTCAATGTGTTGTCTCTTCAGCATGCATTTGATGCAGCATTACAGTTCTACACAGACTCATCACAGTTCAAGTCATCACTCTCATTACGTATACTGTGATGTGAGCTGTGACGAGTGTGCAGAATTCATCTAATATCCTTCACAAATTCAAACAACAAAATCAATAACCACATGAGTAAACACACAGCCTACAAGCACACTACCCAACTATGTGTCCTAGCCATATCTTAGCCTCTCCTGAGCCTCTGTGCAGCCTGCTACATTAACACACAAACCTGACTCGCTCAGCCCAGCTAGCAACCAGCTATGTACAACCCTCTCCCTAAACAATGTGGGTAAAGAGACTCAGTCCATCTGTCAAACCACTCCAGTATGCCCATCTGTATCCAAACTGGCAAAATGCTGGTTGCCTAACCTAGGTTAGCTCCAGGTCAGGCACTTCACTGTACACAAGTAATACTATGTATATGTAATAATAACTATATAACTATATATAGCTATATAGGTATAGGTATACATAGTAATAATAGTACATATAATAATACATGATGAGGTATATAAATTAATAACAAGTATATACAGTTCATTTATCACTAATGATACATTCTGCTTAGACAAATTCACCTCAAACACCTCCTGCTCTGTGAGATTTAGAAAACAATACGGAAGCGTACCTGTAGGAAACATTGAAAATGACACAGTAATATGTTGGAAAAACCCAACTGGGTCCCAAACAGAGGATAGCATTGTTTACTATTTTCCCCATAAGTCAGCAGCCCTCGGGAGACAGTAAACAGAGTGGCACTGTAGGCGCACACATGATAACAGCCTAATTACGCATCACAGCGAGGCATAACAGCAGCTCTCTGTGTCAATCAAAATTTAACTTACGTTCAAATCAGGCAAACTGATTAGACTGACAAAAACAAGAGGCAGAACTGCAGCTACAAAAAAAAAAATCTATGAATGCAGCAAAACTTGCAGGAGCCAAACTCCACACAGATCAAATAAACTGATTTTTCAGCTCTATAAGAAGTGACATGTCAAAGACAAAAGGCAGTTTAGGGTATGCGTGGGCAGGGAAGTGAATGCTAGATACAGCAAGGCAGCAGTGTGGTGTGGTGGTAAGGAGCAGGGCCAAGGTGGCTGGTTCGAATACCCACTGGGAAACTGCTGCTGTACCCTTGAGCAAGGTACTTTACCCAGAATTGCCTCAGTAAATATCCAGCTGTATAAATGGGTAAATTTTGTGACCTATGTAGGTCGCTCTGGATAGGAGCTAAATGACAATAATGTAATATAAGGTAATGCAGAAAGGTACATCCCCATTTTCAGCAGGGTGAAGACAGTCTCAAGGACAACAGCACGTCAACGCACGTCCCCACATCCGCTCCCCCAGATCTGCCTCTACATCCGGCTGACTCACCCATGCTAATGACGGCGTGAGTTGGAAGATCCAACTACAAAAGGCCTCACTGTTTCAGCACTGTCCGACAGATAATTATTTATTTATCTGCGCGGCCTTCATCTAAGCAGGTAGGTCAAAAGGAGAGCGAGCTTCTCGTCTCCGGTAATGATGTGGGCATGCTGCAGAAATGCAGGAGCACAGAGGAGAAATCAGGTAATGAAAGAGCAGCTCATCAGAGGCGAGACCGTATCTGTGTTAGAGAGGAACAGGTTAACGTGGTCAGTGATAACGACTGCAGTCATAGAGTTGAACTGAACTCAGTGGTTACAGAAATCACCATAGATGGTGAAGGCAAGACCCTGCCTGTTTGACTCATAAATTCCAGGTTGAATGGCGGTCTGGGGAGGGCTTTATTTGCTATGGGGGGGTCTTCCTTCATTTCTCCTAATGACTGGAAGGAGAGCAAACAAAGGGGTAGAGGTTTTATTTTTTCCTTTCGCAATTAATTTTGTTTTGCAATTAGGAGGCCTCATTTGGTTATGGCCAATCAAGACATAAAAGACAAGATGCAGAGCGTGTTTGCGGCATGGGAGAAATGAAATTTCATCATCGGACCCATGGGGGGACGGAGTCCAATTATATTTTTTGAGGATGCAAACACAAGCAGGACTCAAAACAAAGCAAATGAAAGCAAAATTACCTTTGAACCCCAAATTGGCTTATGTCTCAGCGAAGGAAAGAATGCCTGTTTAGTTTCTATCACACAGTTAAGCATGCAAGACTCTGCATCTTATAACCTAAATGACCAGTAACAGCATTCCTGAAGAACGGCCAACAAGGCACAAATAAAACCTAGGAAACCCGGTCCAAATCTAGGACAGAAGGCAGCAACACTAGTCGTAATTTTAACTGTCTCAAAATGGTAGCGCCAGAGACTTTTTGATTACATAATGTCAAGAGAATCGCCATTTTCATAAATTGTGTTGATCATCAGTATAACAATCACATTGTCATAATATTTTTTCGCATGAGCATGAATGTCTGTAATTTGAAAGGTCTTTTTATTATATTGTTGTTTTAAGGAGATGCTGGATGTAAACTGACACTGTTTTGACAGAGGCGCGAGAACTGAAGGGTATTGTTTGACGCCTATGGGAGAAGTTGGGCAACACTTGAGGGAGAACTGAACCTGGACTGTGGATGTCCTTCTCTTTGAGATGATGAATGTTTGAAACTCGTGTGACCCAGAAAAAGAGACTACACACAAGCACAGTTTCAGTTTCGAGACAAATCATGTTTGAATATGGCAGCTTCACCAAGCTATGGAATACTTACTTTGCAAAAAGGAAAAATCTTCATAAAGGTGTCAAGTGGTTTCATAGGTGTTAGGGCATTTAAAAGAGCACAAACTGCTTCTCCTGTCATTCTGCAGTGTGGCCTTCTTCAGCTGTTTGGAGTGTGGGGCCCCACTCTGAAAACCTAACCACACACTTGACTTAATTGCCAAGTCATTGTTTACATTTTTACTTGAAAGGGTGGGGCTTATTGGCTTGAGTGCCATCCAAACGGACTGAAGTGGAAGAGGGGAAAGGGGAGACTGAGGAATGGCCAGATGTTACAGGGAAGCTGCTCTGACTAGCTGTGGGAGTATGAAAAATAACCACCGCATAAAGCAGCGCTGACAAGTGGCTTATCCAACAGCCTCAGATCCAATGTCCTTCACCATTCATAACCTTTGTGTGTGTGTGAGTGTGTGCATGCATTATATGTGTATTTATGTACTTGTGTGTGTTTGTTGTTTGTGTGTGTGTGTGTGCGCGCACGCACATGCATGTGTATGTGCACATGCATGCATGCGATGTGTCATTATACATATGTGTGAATGTGTGCGTGCACACATGCATGTATGTGTGTGTGTGTGTGCATGTTGACGTGTCGGTGTAGGCATGCATGGATGTCTGCGTGTGTGTGTGTGTGTACGTGTGTGTGTGTGTGTGTGCGCGCGCTCATGTGTGCACTGCAGCAACAAAAAACATTTTTTTGACAGACATTCACCCTCCCACAGCTTGTCTTTTCTGTAATATTTTCAGAAGTGACGGCCCTGTCAAAGCCTTCAGATCACAGAGTCCCTGCCAATCACTGCCAGATCCACACTGCAAAAAAGTCATGTTACCACACTAATGGTGCTGACAAAAAACACAACTTATAGAAACTTATAGAAATTTTAAACATAAAATAAAGTATTTTTAATTTTCTTATATCTACATATTCAACAGTCTTTTCAACACAGTTTGAACTGTAGTTGGATGCAGTCAGTTTGTGGCAGTTTGGGGGTCAGGATACCCAAAGCCTCCCATCATAACCCTCAGCTAAGTGATGAATTGGGGGTTAGGACCCTCTAAAGGACTGGCATCCCCTCCAGGCAATATCGGGATAGTCGGGGTTAGCTGTAATCCTATGAGCCAGCTAGCTCTCACACTGTTGCTAAGACTAAGAGAGACAGAGAATGTCCATCACTGTACTGTACTGGCCTTCCCACTGACATCACCAGGGAAAATTTCAAGGATCTTACCTCCAGTAATTAGCACATAAAAGAAGAACTGAAATGACAGCATAAGAGTGTTTCTTCACAAAAACAACTAAGAAATTTTCAGAAATTATGTTTTTTCTGTTGTTAAAGTTAAATAAAAAAATGGGACTAATCTTTATTGCATAACCTTAACCAATAAAAAATATGACTTGGGGAAGAGAGATTGAGTTTGGCCTGTATTTACCAAAGAGCTTACATGAGGATGACACTAAATCATATCATATGCCACTGGGAGGGAAAACCATGATCTTTATAATCTCCTAAAGGCCAGGAACACTTCACTACCTTGTACAGGAGGGATAAAAATTATTTGCCCTTTGTTGTACAATATCTACAACAGAAAACCTAAAGAAACAGGAATAGTGAGTTCACTGGAAGTAAGATGTACTTTTTATCCAGTCTGATGCAGAAACATAATAACTCTGCAATTATGGTTCACTGTTATGTGGTCATTTACGGTCAACATCCATTACTGCTGGGACGTACTATGGGGGTTCTGTCTGTGCTTTAAGATGGCTGTTTAAGTCAAATACTGATACATTACAAAACACTGCTGGAGGACTATCTGCACCATTTTTTAATGCCTGACTCTTCTTGTGTTCCGATAATATCCGTAAATAAGCTCCGTAATCGAGTGGCAAGGTGCACCAATGCCCTCTTAGGACAGGAATTCCAAAGACCAACCACAACAAAATGATCTTCTCCGTTAGTGACACCAGGTAACACCATGGACTGCGAAATGGACAGGAATTACACTGAGATACCACTCAGGATTAATAGAAGGGTCCTCTTCATGACATGAAAAAGATAAAAAATTCCTCCCTGTATTAGTGTTAGTATTAGTATTAGTATATCAGTTTCCTAGTTTAAGCCCTTATTAAGGCAAATTTTAAAAAGTTATACCTTCAATATTATCCATTTATTTTTATGTACGGAACAGGTAAATAAATACTGACAAACTTGGGACATAAACCTTACAAGCATAGCTCCACAACCACTACAAATCAGGAAACTGCAAATGCCCTGCTTAGGAGCACAGCTCCTTAACCACCATATATCAGGAAACTGTGGTGTCTGACGACAGGATTCTGGCAACGGCGGGCCACGGCAATTTTTACTGTTACAGTAAATGTCTCCACTTATCATCTAACACAGCATGATTTGAAAATACTGCTGGAAATAAACTAACCGAACTTCACATCTCGAAACTACTGGTAACTGTGAGAAAATTAAGCAGCAGCAGGGTCCTCCCATGCTGTTTCCACGGGAGAAGGTATTTTGAGTTCTCTTCTCTTCTCTTACTTAGTTTGGAAGGGGGCAGAAATGTGCTCATTTTGTACTGTGAAATGATTTCCTTTGATCTGCGACTGAATTCGGATCAAAAAAATGCCACGTGATGCTCGGCAATGGCACGGTCTCTCCGGCGTTGTGAATTCAGGGATTTCCAGGTTTCATATTTCTCTCTGTGTAGCCGTATAAATTCATAAGGATTATCGGCATTCCACAAGAGATGCAAACGGAGATGCAAGAAGGTTTTGCTGCCTTATTCTAGGTCCCTGGATACAGCATGATTAATATAAACCGTTTTTTTTTCATCCTTGTGCATTAGTAATTATTTCTCCCCGCAATGTTTATTTTAGAGCTCATTTCAAAGGATATTATGCAGTTTGTGCACACTATAAAAATGTCGCTTTTTTGGGTGCAAAACATATACTGTTTTCAAACATTTCTTTACATTTATTTGTAGAAACACATTGTAATATATGTTTTAAGTGATAATTCAGAAGTGAACATATATTAGGGTGTTAGACTACACCGGCTTCTTAGGCATCTCCCTCTAGTGCAACATATATTCATTTACTTACCCTTTTCACCCATTCAGTCAAACAATCATCTCAGATAATTATCATTTAAATGCACCAATGCACTAAATGGCATATAAGTATCTCGATGGGGCCACTGGATCCATTGACTGTGATAACTAGGAAAACCAAACTGGCACTTACTTGATGAAGTGAAACAATGTACAGGTAATTTTAGTGTTAAAGGTATATCCAGTTAGCATACCAACCACTTTTTAGCCAGTTTCGCTAAATGTCCCTTTGTTGAAAATAACTTCTGCCCTCCTCCACTGGTGTCCTTGTTGAGTGAGCCCCTTTGGAATCAGATTTAAAGCTCAAATTCCAGAGGCTATGACCTCTTTGGTGTAACTATTCTTTTCTCTGAGCACAGATCTAATTTTTATTATTTAGTTATTCATGTTTGACATTATGTAAGAAACCTAAGATGACACTTGTTTAAATGTGCAACTCATATGTAATGGCAAAACACAGGTCTTCCCTTGCAGTCGCTGCATCAGCTACCTTTTCAGTGTAGTCATTTTAATACAGAGACAGTGAGATGCAATCGGTTGTGCATGTAGGGATGTTAGACATGGAATGTGAATGTCCGCATGATGTGCTGAACATATGAAATATATGTTGCCTAAATATTTGTTGTGATCTCCATGGTCTTTGTCAGTTGCCAGTCACAGTTCACACAACATGGCCCCGGCAAAAATGATGTGTTTGTTGGGACTGAGATGCCTAACATGCTGTGGTTTAAAAGGCAACTTGTGTCCCCAAAAACTGGTTATTTATTTCACCTTTGGCCAATCTCCTGTTTGACACAATGGTGGGAGAGGAATTCTAAACACAGTCAAACACACATTGTGTATTGCACTGCCAACACCTCAGATCATCTGGGCTTTGTTATTTTATGAATGTGCACTCTCCTATTGATATAAACTTTAACTGAAAAGATATTACGATTCATGGTCACCGCAACTGCGGCACTTGGGTATGACTTTATTCTGGCTTATTTTTTTATTACTTTATACATTTTTTCACAAGATTTGCCTTTCAAAGTCCCTCTGCAATATTCAGAATTGCTTACAACACCACTCAGCCAGCACAAATGATCATTAAGTACCTGCATCGCTCGCCCAAAGTATGAATCAAGCAATCATTTTCTCTGTTACAGGTCCCCGATGGCAGAGAGGAGGGCGAGCCAAGGCAGAACTGCTGAATGGGTGAAAGGGAGTTCACTCCAGCAGCCGTTTCTACACCGGGGTCCAAGAACAATCGCAGACCCACAATCCTCGGAGAGCCATCGGGATCAGCGGGGCTTAGCGTTCACGGCTAATGGCCGCCCCTCCTGAAACCTGCACTGCACATCTTTTCCGAGGTCAGCCGTATGACGCTCCTCCTCACCTCCGCTGCTTAGATGTTGTTTTGTGTAACGAGACCTCGAAAACCTTCTAAAAAGCCCCGCTGACTTGGACCTCATGAATAATTCCAGCTCCGTCCCCTATCCCTCAGAACAGAATACGAACAGTCGTGGCTGCCGTTCTCGAATGCTGTTCCGCACAGAGTCTGCAAGGAAATACTGCGCTAGCTACACGGCTGTTGTTCCAGCAACATTTTAAACTACAGAGGAGTCATTTTGAATAAATGTCATCAAGATTCAGGGAAAAAGAAGAAAATTCAGTCGACCTACGACCCCCTGTTCTGCATAAGCTTTCCTTTTTTCTATTATTGTGATACAGGAGACTGCATCATTTCATCAGGGACACGGTGAAGACCTGCAGGAATCACATAATTGCACTTACAATGGAATTTAGCCAAATGGCAAGGAGGAAAATTTGAATATGCAAATGTTGTCTGGGTATTTTGTATCTGCTGTTTTGCCCCTAGGCTAGTTGTCCAATGACACAAATCATCAATTAAGATCCCAGCAGGGCCTGAATTTCAATTGACACAATCTCCTCACTGTCACACAAAACCGTGTGCTTACAGCTGCATGAAATACTGATCTCAAAACATTTCTTTGGGTGTGTGGGAGCATGTGTGTGTGTGTGTGTGTGTGTGTGTGTGTGTGTGTGTGTGTGTGTGTGTGTGCATGTGTGACTGTATAAGTGCATTTCTGTAATGTTTCTAATCATCTAGGCCATTTTTATTTAAGGTCCCTGACTTAGTAAGAGTCAGAACAATAAAGAAATGTCTTTTCAAATATCTTTACAAATATCTGTTCCTGTCCTGAATGTGCCTATTCAGAATGAGAGACTGTAGTGGCCAGATCACATTATCAGAGATTCAAATTCATGACATAAATAAGAATGGATGCAGGAAATAGATGTAAATTTGGAAATAAATGTTAATTTATACATGTAATGTAACAAAGGACAGTTTTCATTCCATTTACAGCTGCACACAAACACAATTAAAATACGGCATTCTTTTGTGTAGCTTATGTTTGCTAGATGCATAGACTGTGCATAGAAGTAATAATACAAAGTTGTTTTTTAAATCTTTATACATAGATAATGTGGATGCCTTGGTTATTATCATTATTATTAGAGAAAATATTTTGGATTTCAAAGGTGAAAACCTTAATGCTGCATGATATCATCCTCACAGCATTCCATCCTGATGCCACACTCTGATGTTAAGCAGACACAATGACATTTCATACCAGTGGCGTCGTTAGGTCGGATCATTCGGATGCTATAGCCCCGAATATTTTAAGCCTAGCCCCGAATATTTTTGCACTGAAAAAGGAGGTGTTTATAGCAAAACAACAGACTGTGTAAAGATAAGTAGCATAACCTTTGAATGTGTGTGTGTGATAATATTTATTTATTATAAAGGTAGATATAACCTCCCCAACCTACCAATGCCAATCTCCCTTCAAACAAAAAAAGGCAAGCCCCAGGCAAACTTGACTTAGCCCCGGATCTTTTCAATAGCTAGAAACGCCCCTGTTTCATACTGTAAGATACAGCGAGTTGTGGGTTTGTGTAAGCTGGCCAATCCATACAGTCATGTTGTGAGAACATTAATCTGTGGTAAAGTGGTATATTCAGAGGTGGGTGATGATTGTTCCAAACTGAGGTTGCAGATTAAATTTGGAAGTGGAGCAGGGACGGCCTTCAAGTCAACAGAGTAACTTCTTTTCATCCTATATGCAGACAGTGAACCAAACAGACTCAAGCTAAACTATAGTGGGTGGTTAGTGAGTAGATAAATGAATAGTATACTACGTTACAGTGTGAAGGATTCATAAGGGTCATACATCATTATCATACAGATAATGATCTCATAGGTCATATATAACGGCATCAAAGGATTAAAATATGCAATACTCATGCCAGCTGGCTAAGCCTGGAATATGGTTTCCTATAACAGTCCACATCAGAAGTGGAATTACCCTTGCACACCAAATCAAAATATCACAACAACACCACTCATGACACCAATGGCAGGACAGCTCACTCTATAACAGTCTATATCAGTTGGCTATATCAGTTGGTGTTTACGAACGTTTCTGTTGGCCTTATGAGGCTGTAGTGTAGTTTTTACTGTTTGAATGGCCCATCACAGAAAGTGTTACCCTGTTTTTGAATCTTCCCTTTGGCCAGCCTATGACCACATGACCAAGTCCTACGTGGCTAACAGGTAATTCCCCACCTACCCCCTCACAACACCTCTCCTTTTCACTCTCCTCTGCCTCTGCAGGGACTGATTCCCACCCGTGATGGCCCTCAAACACACTGCCCAGATTCCCCATATTTGTAACTGTGCCGAAACCATATACTTCAGCCTCAGCCAGTACTCTCAAATGTTATTGTTGAACCAGCCCTTTCCATGAAACTGGCCAGCATTTGTTTTGGACTGTACTATTTAGATTTGGCATATTACAGGGACCCGTCACTTATCGTCTTTATTGTTATTGCCACTGTTAATTATTATGATGGTAACTGCACTCGTCATTGGTAGGTACATCTTTATTTATGCTTAAGAAGTATTTACATAAATTGTGTTTTTATATTAGAACTCTATATGAATATCTATTAATGCTCTGCCAAAACTATGAAACTAATACAACTACTACTCAAGCTAGTATTATAATACTAAGGGGAAGAATTGTTAACGGGTTTGGCTTTACAGTAGAATATATTAGCTGACTCTAACACATCCTTTATATTCTTCTATTCCTTCATTTGAAATAAATAAAATGCATTCGTGACGATAGTTTCACAGTTTTGAAAAAATAACGAGGAGTGACCAGATAAAAATGCGGTACTTCAGTTATTCACAAATTCTGCAAACCTCATACATGGCAAAGTACATTTTGAAACCTGCAAAATCCGTACAGAAGGTGAGAGAGGTAGCACCGTGTAGAAAAAGACAAACAGCAGGTCTGGGTGTTAGCCAGACCCCAGTCTACCCCCAGCCCTCAGTGTGCCTCAGCGATTAAAAATCCGACATCTCTATGAATCTAGTTGATGACAGCGAAACCCAATTATCTCGCCACAAGAACATCAACTTCCTCAACTTAATCTGATACAGTAATGAACAGTAATTATGTAGTGTCAAAGTGAATGTGTTCCGGTACCTAATAGTTTGTAAATAAAGACGAACAAAAAGTTTCGGTTAACTTAGCGAACGATTCTCCGCGTATCGAACTTAACTGGATGATTTTCGCTGCTGTCCTGCGCCTGGAAGGCACGGGTTTTGTACTTTTTGGAACAATATTACTGATTTGTGTCAAAGTTTTATTATTATTAATTTTATAATACATGTCTACATGTTAATTTATTTAAAAGTGAAAAACACCGACCCTTGTCTTCGTCAGACCTTAAGTTATCCAAGTGATGAAAGATTCTTGTAGGCTACTGCCGTTTAGGTCCATCTTCAATAGTTATTAAAGATATCAAACTACTGCCTTCATCTCAGGTGCTGGAATATTTATTCTGCTCAAAATAATGTCCTTTAATTCAGATTCATAAATAGTATGAGAAAAAAATGCCACGTTACGTGCACTGTTTCGCCCAAGTCTACACATAACGCTTTTTAAACCGTCACTTGCGAGAAGCTTTGGGAAATTCAGAGTATCTCAGTGGGAATGTCCATGTTTCTGTATTTACCAATCTTCCCCAATTACCGAGATTTATTTAGCATTATAGAATAGTGGTGACACTGAATGTGTTGATTGTAAAAGAATATAATAATAAGCATATTCTAACGAAACAATGGGAAAATGAAACGAATAGCCGACAATTATTGCATTCTGTATGGAGCAATCGTCGTCATTATAATTAAACAGCGTGCATATTTTCTTTGCATGATTATAAAGTATTTTAAACATAAACTGTTTGCACGGACTGCCGTGAGCCTTGAAAACATGCAAAATGACTTACCTAATAAAATATCAGTATGTTACATTAATTTCCTTACAGTGATTACTCGCCTATCCTTGAATGTCATGACAGCTATTTTCTACGGAAATTTTCAGAAGTGAAATGTTCATCCCAAAACAAAACGTAGCCAACATATAAAATAACCATTTTTTTTCCTATGCAGCAAGCTAGGTAGACTAATGCCTCTAATACAAACTAATAAAAGTGATAAACGTCTTTAGGGATAAAGAGCGCAACGCAGTCAGCATATTACCACCGCATCAAAACACAGGTCGCAGTAAGACAAAGATAGTGAAGAATTACGCATATGAAACAAAATATGCTTAACATGGTGATTCAATGTCATATTAAGAGGAAAACGCGACAGGAATCTAATTTTTGTATTTAACAAAAATTAACAAAGGAATAAAAATAGGATGCCCTCTAATTAATCCAATTTTGCGCCGTACTTCACTCCTGCAGGATACAAAAATGCATTTCTTCCCACTGATATCCCCTCTCTCTCTTTCTCTGCTTCTCTCGCTCGTTCGCTCTCTCTCTCTTTCTCGCTCTATCGCTCTCTCCCTCTCTCTCTTGCTCTCCCTCACTCTCTCTCTCTCTCTCTCTCTCTCCCCCGCTCTCTCCTGGTCCTGTCTGTATGAATAATGTCCTGCCTTTTGTAAGGAGAGCGAGGAAAAAAAGACGCCGTAGTCTTAGCGCTAGTCTCTGCACTGACATTGAAAATGAATGACAGCTTACCTGAATGCCAATCTTCATCAGACTGACACTGGCCAGACAACAGAGCCTATACTCCCCAGCACAACCAGTGACGTTCACCATGCAAGACCCCTCCCACCATCCGCTCTCTGCCTGCTCACTCCCCTTCTCCCCTGATGGCGATGGTCCCCCCGCCCGTAATAGCACACGCGCAGCCGGAGCCGCCGTTCCATCCGCGGAGCCTGCTAGCCCCCTGGCGGAGTGATTTGTAACAGGTTTTACTCTTGACTTTTCCGTGCGATTTCATCTCAGATTCTGCGATAAACCGTCAATCACCGAAAATGCACCAAGCAGGTGTCCCTCCAAGTGACATCAGTATTCACACATTGCCAGAAAAGGGGTTCACAGTTAAGCCTTTTATGATAAACCAATTTTTTTCCACTTGTCATAATGGCTGGAGTCGTGAGAATGAGCAGCCTACGCTCAGCGAAGTGATAGATCTTCTTATAATAAATGAAACTACTTAGAGCTGTAGGACAGCCATGACTACTGTGAGGAAATCTCCACAAACATTTCCCATCACCTGCATCATACCTGTGTATCAGGTATATTAATAACCTTATGGCATGTCCACCTGCAGAAGTGTATGTAACTCAGCCCTCTCATCAATGAAGTCTTAAGATCAGGTACCATGTTGGTAATGTGGGGGCTGAATAACGACAAAGCAGCTCCCAAAGTGATGTGTCCAACACTCAGCAAAGATAACAGGAGACATCATCCCCATTGTGCTTGATGGACAGGAGTCCTCCTAATATCATACATGAGGTCCAGGGTATTTGCAGGCTTATAAATTTTGTGTCAATAAAGGGAAGCGTTGTGTTGCAGAGTAGCTCAGTGAACTGTAACAGAAATCATAATCATAAAGAAGAATATTTTGCTGCAGAACATTTTACATCTTGGAAGCAATTCCCTCTTTCTTTCTCACTTTGCCTCTTCGCCCCCTGCTCATGTTGTACAAAATAAATAATTAGTTTGGTTCTGCATTTAGATGGAGTGACACCTTGTCAGAAAACAGCAGGAATTAGAATAGACCTTGTATAGATATTTCATTTTTTTAAAAGACCGTGGGTCAGATTCAAACCTCCTCCCCTTAGTCCTTGTCCTCTTGGTCCCCCCATTTGTCATCACCATCATCATCATCATCATTCATCATCATCATGATCGTAATGATCACCATGATCATAATCTTCATCATCGTCATCATCATCATCATGATTTAATAAGTTGAGGTGATGGAACAAGCAATCATTCCAGCCCCAAAAGAGCACTCTGGCCCCAATCATTACAAACAAATCCCCACGCATTTTGTATCTGAACCACACTGGAATGAAGGAGTCACACACAATCACTTACCAGGAATGAAACGCGCGTGTGGACATCACTCAGTGGATAGCACTGTATTCACACTGCACGCCTGGACGCACCATCACAGCGTCTGGTTGCGTCTGCATTTTGTGGGCGTCCCTGCCTCTGTAGGCCTTTTCAGCATTTTAGAATTTAGTGCATTTTCCCTGAGTGAGAGCAGCGCCCCCCTGCAGAACGTTTGCTGGTGCGCTTGTAAAAATACCAGGTCTGGTTTATCTCCCCACCACAGCAGTGCTGTGTGAGACCAGTGTGCGTTCCCTCTCAGATCCGCGCCAGGACAGCCGGCCGGATTTAGCAGGCGGCTGTTCCAGGGACAACAGCGTCTGCAAGCTTTTCCTTCCAGACAAGAAAAGAGAACGCTGTCAGTAACATCTAGCGCTGCACGCTGTGGATGCCAGGCCGTTTCAGAGGGTTCATAATGTCACACCACATCATAAGCTATTTATGATGCTGGACAAAAGCAGAAACATGTGTATCAGTTACATCATTGTATGACTTCAATTAAACAGTGGTACAGTGGGTTCTACAACGCAAGCCCTGTATTTAGCGTGCAGGCTACACAATTACCAAGCTTTATCATTATCTGCTGCACTGGAGGTCCTGGCAGAAAGGTCATGATGTAATATCTTATATGAAGATGCGTAATACCTCATTTAGCTGTTTAATGTAATAATATATAACCAAACAGTGCTTGATGAGGCCAATGATGTAATGTTTTCCTAACATTGTCATTCATTCCTAAGGCTTGTACAACTTTTGCTAGTATCAATATCATACTTTGCACCAAATAGTTTTGTGAGAGATATTCTATCAGTTGTTCAAATAGTCAACTCCTTTTGATTCACCCTGAAAGTTCTGTGCCTGCTGTTGTTGAAGCAATAAGTGTTTTGATGAACTATTAATATTTTTAAGGGTATGTGCTCCAGAACAGGACATTCGATACTTAGCAATATAATGCAGACAGTACTGGAACCTTCTGTTACCATCGGGAATATCCGCTGCAAGGATGTGTCTAGGGTAGCAGGAGTGGAAAGGTTGAATATCTGGTCATAATAAATAGAAAATCTGTGGTTTTGCCTCCTGTTGGGTGTCGCAGCAGGTCGTCTGCTTGAGGCCAGACATGATTCCAGCCTGCTAAATGGCAGTCGTGACCTCCAGCAAAGCATTATGACATCATATTAACATCACCATGCATTCCATGCACATCATGAGAAAAAACAACTGTTTTGAGCAGTTGAAACAATCTGGTCTTTCTCACTCTGGTGCCTTAAAATAAAACAAATGAAAATAGATTATTAAACCGACAGGCTTTTGAATGAGCTGAATGCACTGATACTCAAGGGACAGGGCTGAATTAACACAAGGTGCCCACACAGTGGCAAAGGAGCAAGATAAAATAAAAGACAGTGACCTCAATGTTAGAGTGAGATTTTAATTAGTGAAGCCCAGTGCCAGCCAACAGTAGCTAATAAGGTGCTCTAATGCTAATATCACAGTGCATACCACATGCTGGTACACACCAAGCAAGCTCTGCTACAACACGTTTCGACCTTATGGCCTTCCCCAGACATTGATTACACGTCGAGAGTGGATCCGGCAATTGAACTTTCATTTTTAATGACAGACACATCTGGGACTTCAGACGTCTTTGATCATGTTTCGGGTCATCTTCCTTTCATTCAGAATGAATTATTCCGTTCGCATCCCTGTCGAATGCTGTTGTGCTGAACGTCAGAGTAACACCAGCTGACTATGGTTTGAGAGGTCGATATTTGGCAAAACACCCATGTGATGTACAAAAGTCAGCCAGAGGTCATGGGAGAAAGTGTTGGCCTCTCCTCATCTAAACTTGTAGTGTGCTGGCTGCTCGGCACTGGCTAACTGCAGCATTAGCAGGCTGGTGTGTAAGCAATGCCTAACCTCTCTCTGTTTAACAAAGGCTGAGAATCAGAGCGCCAATTACACCGGCACCAGACCAGCGGCCCCCGAACACGGCGCTCAATGCCGCATTAATAAAACATGGCCTCCGCTTCCGCGCTCCGCCGGGCGGGTAATTGGCTAATTAAAAAGTGAGATGCGTTAAACGAGACAGCGTTGCGTGCGCCGGAGACACCCCCGTGGCCCCCCGTCCCGCTTTCGTGTGCGGTCGGAGGCGGGTTTCTCGGCCCTCTCCGCGCGGCGGCTGCAATCTGTGGGGAGCTCGTTTGCGGTGTTAGTATTCCCTCCCTCTCCCTCTGCTCCCCGGCTTTAACAGGCAAGACAGAAAAACAACACCTGTCAAAGTCGGCCCTTTGTCTGACCTGCCTTTGGATATACCTACATGTGGACTTTTTACTGTGTTCTGACACCTGTATCAAGACTTTACTCTCCATGTTTCTTTATTGATTTATTTATAGTTTATTCCTGTAATTTTCAGTTTTTGTTGAATTGGTGCCCTCTACTGAGTGCTCTACAGGAAATAGTGCTTTCATAAAACAGTTATTTGCAAGTATTTCTGGATAATGTTTTAGTAGATGTTTAGTCGATGATTTAGTAATTTCGTAGAAAAATAAATATAAAAGTAGCTTTTAAAACTGATGGCCTGGATTTGACAGTGACAAAATGCTTGAGTGGGAACCTCTACATAATGCATTGGGCACTCACAAAATACAGACATAGTGACGGCTTTGACGGTTTTTGTTAGGGGTGTCCAAAGCTGTGCCTCAAGATCTGGTGTGTATGTTGACTTATGAACTTAAAAATCCCAGTCACATACTTTTCGGAAACAAAGGATCTATCTAGCTTAAAGCAGTAAAGCTACAAAAACAGCCAATTAAAAAAACTGAGCCATATGTTGCACCTTTTTCATTACATTACACCTGTTGGTGTGTCACTCTGGAGTTCACCGGTGAGCTGGTCAATCAAACAAAAAAAATACTCGGTGGTTCAAACATGTTACCTTCAGCTGACAAAAAAACAAAAGGCCACATTTTATGGCTCCAGGTATTCTCAAGTACATCCTACACAAACTGAAACTTTCATTTCTGTCTGCTGTCTCCAAAAATATAGATGTAGTGCAAGACAGACATGATGCACTGACAGCCAGACAACCGCACCCAAGCTGTGGGACAGTGAGGGATTGCAGAGGAAGGCAGAATGTGCTTAAATAAGTCAGTTACTGTAGCTAGACAAGACTTTTATCAGTACTGAATGCTGATAGACCCATGCAGATTAATCTTACAATCTACCATTCTCTTTACTCATAGACACTAATACAGGGGCAGTTTTGTGGCATAGAATTCAGAAACAAGGCTCATGACCCAACGGTTGCTGTTTCAAATTACTTTAGTAAATATCCAGGTGTAAGTGGATGATATGTTAGCAATGTGGTGGTCTAGGGAAGGGTGTCTGCCAAGCAAACAATGCAACATGCTATAATCAGAAGTGACTTGATGTTCTTATTTATCTCTGTTGCTGATTGGCTGACAAGTGCACAGGTACAGTAGGCAGTAGCTATAGTGACAGAGAGACTAGAAGAAAGAAACAGAAAAAAAGTTGAAAAATCCCCTTCAGTCCTGGAGGAAATGTACATGGACAGTTTTTCCAGGACTGAATGGTTGGCAGGGCAGAGATGTCAATATGGTCTCATTCTCATTCACAAGTGGCTGCCATAGCGAATTAAGTCCAGTATTTAAACATAAGCACCGCGACAGCACCTAGAATTTCTTTGCTTAGCAGATGCCCTTGCCCAGAGCAGCGTGTACAGCTTATATATTATGCATTTATGCAGCTGGGTGGAACCGAAGCAATGCAGGTGAAGTGCCTTGCTCAGGGGTGCAACTGCAGTAGCCCACCTGGGGCCTCAAACCCGTCACCATCTGGAAGATTCTCTCACCCAGCACTCACCACCGCTGTGAGAGTGCTGTGTTTCTGACATCTCTGGTCGCCACAAAGTCCTTCATCATATTAATTATTAATTATTCATAGCTGCAATTTAATTTCACCTGTTGGTCTAAGTGCCCTAGGGCTTATTGCGCTTAATGCACTGTCTTTTGAGATATGCATCCCACCAGTTGTTGCTGATCTGATAAAATATGTAATTACCAACCTTTATCGAGGTGTGTATCTGCCAGTATGTTAACTTAACATTGGCAGAAACTTTACATGAATATTGCAAACACATTTATGGGGGTTTGAAAAGATAACCACAACATGGATTTGGAATGGTATTACTGTTTTCATTGCTACAGTGAAAGAAATAAAACAACTGACTGAATCAGTCTTTCTTTGGTGCTGCCTGGTGCATATCAGTGCTCAGATCAATAGCTGCTCCTTCACTTCAGGCAGGTGTGGTGTATTTAGTTTCAACCTTTTGGACTTGACGTTCTTTCAGGCTAAATTTCGAGGTGCCCAGTGGACCTCCAGGACCGCAAAAAACTTGAGAGATGAACACAAATCTTACAGCAGTTGTTATCTTTCATTTGTACACCTGTTTGTTTATGTGTATTGAGCATTTGTGAAATAAATAGACAGTGAAGTGTTTAGGTTAACAAAAACCTTGCAAATGTCTTCCAAAAAGTTTTCAAAAGTATTCGTTATAATCCATTCATCCTTTCACAGTAAAAATATTGCTGGCGGTGGCATCATGTATAGTTTTTGGTATATCCGACACTGACATGCATCAAAACATTTTTTCATTGTTCAATTAGAGACAAATGTATTAGAATGACTTATTATTTGTTATTTGATGTTACAGTCTGTCTCTCCCAACGCAGGCCACAGCTGGCTGATCAGGCAGGCTCTACTGACATCTGGTGGAGGAAATGTGTAAGTTGCTCTGAAAAGTGGAAGATGAGAATTTTGAGTGGATGGTTGAAACTGCACTGCCCATGTGACCTCCAGCATGCCCATGTGACCTCCAGCATGCCCATGTGACCTCCAGAATGCTCATGTGACCTCCAGAATGCCCATGTGACCTCCAGCATGCCCATGTGACCTCCAGCATGCCCATGTGACCTCCGGAATGCTCATGTGACCTCCAGAATGCCCATGTCACCTCCAGCATCCACAGCAGGGGTGAATACAGCACACCATCTCAGCATTGTAAAGCCAACATCTATTGGCTGGTGACAAAGTATTTACAGAATACTGAGCAATGACTCCACCCCACATCACTGACCCCTCCCACCCCGGGCCAGGGAAGCACCACTCACCTGAGCTGTGTTTCTCTACTGCCTTCTGCCATGTCAGCAGAGCAGGAGAGGCCGTCTACCAGAATCACAGTGGTCACAAGGAATAACATCACGGCAACAACAAAAAATGTGTGCACAAGAAGGAACATGTTATTCACCAGACATAGCACCAATACAGGCAAATACAGAGAAGCGGTGTAGCATAGCGGTAAGGAGTAAGGCTTGGACCCAAAGCTTCAACTTCCTGGTGGGGCACTGCGGTTGTGGGTGAACTAGGCAAGGGTGAAATGGTTTAGGAAGGTGTGGCAGGATGTGAGAAGAATGGGGAGGGGGGTGCTGGACTAACAGGCAAAATAGGGACCAAACAGGCAATAGCCCAAAGCAATACAAATAATGTCTCCCTTTACTGCTGGAGGGAATTTCAAAATGAAGACAATACCATCTAAGGGGGCATTCCAAGCAATGACTTGTTTTGCTGCAGAAAATAGCACATCTGACAAATCAATCCCACATGTAATGGTGTTTCATTTCCTCTTTAAGATAACATAAAATGAAAGTCACCTCTAAGAAGACACAATATTATCAGCTACACCAGTCACAGCCGAAAAAACAGCCACAGGCTTCCGTAAGATGGAGACGTCAGACGAAGGCGATGAAGCAAGCCAACAGAAGCTGTGTATTCTCACACCACCCTCTGTATGTCCTCCACTGGAGAGCGGATGAGTATTTCCTTGCAGTGGTCTTTAGTGAAGCAGGTGGAATGCACTCAGCTTTGTCTGGTGAACACTAATTGAACACCACAATGTGCATTTGCATTATTGTGAGGGAGAACCTCCACCTTTCCCCCAAAAGTCTGTCACTTGTTGAATGTCTAAGAATTGTTGTCTTCCATGCTGTTTTCACAGGCTGGTTTTGTTTGGTGTTTAAAATAATTTTTTTGCCTTTGATCTTTCTGTTCTGTTCTTTTGTGAGACGTGTTGGCCTGCTTCTCCACAATTATATTGTGCATTTGCAGTACATTTAGTTGTTTTAGCAGTCTTATCCAGAACAACTTATAAGTTAAAAGTCTTACACATTGCCCATTTATACAGCTGAATGGCAGTGCCTGAGTAGGGAATCAAACTGGCAACCGTTATGAGGGTGTTCCTTACCACTGCACCACACTACCACACCCAGTCTAGCTTGCTGCATTGGGTCAGAGGCACAGACCAGAGATGATAACATTACCAAAATGAAAAGCAGGGAGTTTGGTGGGGGGCCCACTGGTATTGATGCTACCTTCATATTAGATTTTTTTTAATGCACATTCAAAAGTAATGGGATTATCATGTCTGAGCATGACGTCGTGAGCCACATTCCCTGTGTGTGAGACACCTGCTCAGTAAGATGTCTGACAGGAGTGTAGCATAGTGGTAAGGTGCAGTGCTGCTAACCAAAAGGTTGCAGGTTCAGTTCCCTGCAGGGGTACTGCTGCTGTACCCTTGGGTAAGGTGCTTAACCCACAATTGCCTCAGTAAATATCCAGCTGTATAAATGGATAACATGTAAAAACTGTAACCTACGTAATTTGCTCTGGATATGAGCATCCACTCAATGACAATAATGTAATGTAATGATGGACAGGCTGTGGACACACTGTTTTAGATCCTGGAGGAACATTCCAGACCCTGCGTCCCCCCCCCAATGTAATCTGCAGTGGTTCTGTCCTGCTCTGCCACCCTGCACAGGAGGTGCACAGAACAAGGACACTGCGTGGTAACAGAGAACATGGAGGTGGAGACTCCTTTAGACCTGTGAACAGGCTGGAGTTCAGCCAGGCCTGAGAGCTGGAGCAAGGATGGCATTCGCTGTCTGAAGCTCCGCCCACCACTTAATGCCACAGAGATTTCTCATGAAACATTTACAGTGAAATTATGCAACTACACAAAGCTGTAGGTCCTTGCCAACAGAAAAAAAAAATTGCACATTAAATCTTCATTTAAAAATTCATTATGTCATCAAGCACACACAGATAAAAAGAAAGAACCAAATTCAAGACTGCACGTGTAATTTCTTTTGTACATATCTCGCTAGTACTCAAGTAACTGGTTATTGATTTTGGAGATGTGCAGTATGAGATGGCTTTCAGCTCTGACAAAACCAAAATCTTATGACAGTACAGAGCCCTCAGCAGCACAGAACGGACACAGTCTGAACTGCAGCAGAGGGCAGAGACCTGGGAATTGCTGTCTTCCCTGTACTGTTCCTGATCCGCACACTGTCCCTGCTCCACACACTGCTCCACACACTGTCCCTGCTCCACACACTGTCCCTGCTCCCTACACTACCCTCGCTCCTCACACTGTCCCTGCTCCACACACTGTCCCTGCTCCACACACTGCTCCACACACTGTCCCTGCTCCACACACTGTCTCTGCTCCACACACTGCTCCACACACTGTCCCTGCTCCACACACTGTCCCTGCTCCACACACTGCTCCACACACTGTCCCTGCTCCACACACAGGCACCCCCTCTAACCACCTCCCCCACATATTTGCTGGGGGTCATCTATTATGAAAATGTCTGTGATTAAATGTGTATGTATAATTCATAAAGATGAAATAATCCAGAATAAATTTGTGCTTGAGTGTTGTAGCTATGATGATCATAAATCACAATATCTTATCAACAAAGCATCAAAACCCAGTGGACCACAAATTTTGTTCTTTTTTTGATGGGGAGGAATGCATGCTTAAAGATTTGTTAAAAATTCCCATCACAGCATTTTGTCATATAATGTAGTCAAATCTGAAATTAATAATATTTTTCCTGAAATGTGTTACATCTTATTATATAATAAGCCAATTATATAATTCTTGCCCAACACATGTGCCAGGGTCAACCAGGCTATTTTCTGCAAAATTATTATTCACATTATTATATTGTGGGACCATTAAGTGCTAGAAACCACCATATTATATTGTATTGTATTGTATTATATTAAATAATAATATTATTATATTATAGCACAGTTTTACCACCCATCCTGATATTCATGAATGTAGCTTGACATTGTTCATGCCTCGATTCTTCGAGATGCAGGCTGCTCCTGTGCTACTTTACCTGCAGATGGCAGTAACGAGGCTTTTCTGAAACCTCCTGTGAGCACAGGGCTTGTGTGAGGTGGAATGTTTGCCCGGGGCAGCCTGGGAGTGTGCAGTGATTTTGCTACAGAGTCTTTGTTCAGAGCCCCTGAAATCTCCCAGACTCACGCCCTGGTTCCTGGAAAGCTGCCGTGGGGGGGGATGGGGGGGTAAGAAGGCCTGCCCCAGTGGGGCCTGATGTGGTAGGGTGAGTTACTGACTACCTCACACCTCATTGGGTATCAGCTCATTCTGGCAGGAAGTGATGCTGATAGTATAGTTTCTAACTGCTGATGATGGCCGTGGAATCTATTTACAAATGTGATGCATTCCCCAAAAAAGTCACAATGCATTTTTTTCATTTATTTATGACCCATTGACCATCTGTCTAATTTTTCTTCTAGAACGAGATTAAGTATGAGAGGTTGTGTGGACTACATGGGGAGGGCCAGTGTTGTCTTTCATTTTGGAAACAATCCCAGCAAACATCGCAAAACCAGCCTAAGTAGGCAAAATGACTAATACAGACAGGTAGCTTGTGTCTGAATAACAGCATGAAATGAAAATAATCCTTTTGACGTTTAAGGCAGACAGGCTGAATGAGGATGGGTAAAGAGTCTGGGGTCCCAAGTTTTCGCTACACTGGAGCATTGTGGGTAAGAAACAGGCCTTGTACACAGAGGTTTGCAGATCCGGTTCCAAGTCATACCTTTGAACTTCTTATTTGACTTGACCTGTGTCAGCAAATATGCCCCTATTTATGCGGACAATATGTAAAAAGGTATGCATCATCTTCTCAGCCTCCCTGGATAAGACCAGGACAGTATCACACAACTCATCCTCCTGAGCCTCAGGATATGAGGACGTTTGGTGCTGCACTTCTTTTAGAACTCTCTTTTTTCTGATGTTTCACATGGCAAACTGCCAGAGCTGTCCTTAGTTGCATGCGAGATGTCTGACCGGAGGAGTCATAGTGAATTTCTAAACGAAGGAAAGAGAGAGAGAGGTAGTACCTGCACATCACGACAATAAAGCATTTTAAATTGAGCTGAACTGAACTGAGAGACAGAGAAAGAGAGAGAGAAAGAGAGAGAGAGAGAGATTTTAACACAAGGCAATGGAGCAGTGGGGTGTGAACAGCGTTCGCGTCAGTCCCAGCCGCTCTCTGATTGGCCAGCTGGGGATTTCTAGGTTAGTGCTGTAGGGTGCTGCTCTGATGATCTCTGCATCACTGAATGGCCCCATTCTACCCTTCCTCTCCTTCCCCTCCTTATCAGAGGTAGAGCTATGAGAAAACCCTCTCAGCTCTGACCATCAGGCTCCGTGAGAACTGGGGAGTCCTCAGTGCTACATATCCAACATGTCAATGAATCTTCCCCAGGTAACTATGTTTAATGATGTTTCAGATGCGACACAGGCATGACACAAGACATAACAGAGCCCTCTGAAAAATCTTATTTTGCAGCCTTTCACTGCTCAAGACTTATATTCAAACTAATGTAATGTAGTACATAGTAATGTAATGTTATACATCCTGGTTCAAAATGTATTTTTTTTACTCAAAAAAAAGCAAATATAAACACAACAGTTCATGTAGATCTTTTCATTATTAATATGGGTACTCCATTTTGAATATCCATATTATACAAACATAATTTAACTTACACATATACCAAATATGGTAATTAACCTATGATAACATTTCATAATTACGTTAAAATATACCTCAAAATTAAATTTTAATTTCAAACTCCAGTGCTTATTCAAGGATGCACAGGACCACAGTTTACATAAGTCTACAACTGCTATTATTCGTCTTACATTAAAAACCTGTTTGACACGAAAATAGTTATTTAACTATGGCCGTGGCTCCATATTACCACGTAAGCCTATTTTCGTACTCTAGTTTGTGGTGTTAAGCATTCTGCGTTCGATTTCCGAGCCAGCCACGTTTTAGAAATTAAGAGCTGACTTGCAATTCCGCAGCCGACCGCACAACACGCATAGGCCACCTGAACATCGACCGCGGGAGCGCTGTTGAGCACACAGGCGCATTGGAAGGAGTCGGTAAGCATGTGGCAAATCTGCAGAAAGGTAACTTCGGAAGTCGGAAAATACCAAATTTGATTAACTCTGTGCAGTACCGTCGGCATGGCCTGTTTACATGGCTGAGTAGGGCTAGTGATAACCCTGAATGTAGATACCATATATGTTAAATGGTATGCATTTGTTACATTGTGTCATTTCTAATATTAATTATATAAACGTTGACCGGTCTATTATTGCGCAAAGACAATATCAAAGACAGGAGATCTGTAGTTCACTGTAAATTATTACTAATGGGCATTGAAACAATGATAATGACTTGAAAAGACAAAAAATGGAGAGACTGGGGGCTGAAGCGGGGTGTGTGCGTAAAACTGTCCGGTACGTAGCCACGGAAGTCGTTATTTGCCGGTACTTTATTAACGTCCGATTTATTTTTAAAGATACTTCTCGTGGCAAACGGAATGAAGACCGGCGTGACAGACTGTCGACCCGGGTTGTAATCTACCCAATGAAACCGAGAGTATGTAAATAAACACAGTCGACTACAAATGACGTAACGCCGATGGCCGGCTCACGTTCAGATTCAATGGGATACCTTTCCCGTCTCAGAAGAGTTACGGGCGGTTCACGTGTCGCTGCTGCGCCGTCATTAACGTGAAAATGCGCAGCATTGTGATCATCGCCTATCTAGTGTTATTTCGAATGATCCATCATCTCTAACGTCTCAGTAACGAGTAAAAGATATTACGTGTAGACGATCAATGTAATATTTCTCTCTCTCTATGCACTTGCCCGCCCCGCCACCTCAAAACAGACACGGCAAGGGCTTAGGTGGATTTCAGCGGCAGCACAGCGGCGTTGTCCTTTTAACAGCTACACCGCTCTGCCGTTCAATTCAGGATTAGGGTCATTTCGTTCCGTTTCATCGCATTTGCCGGAAACCCTTCAGTTGTAACAAGTTGCTTCGGGTTTGGCGTCACGGTAGACTTTCATGCATACTCTCTGGCACGCCCAGACTTAAAAATTTAATTAAAGGAGGCGTTACGGTGTTTACAGAGGCTCCCCCACGGATCTAAGCAAGAAATGACCTCAAATCAGCCTTTCCCTCGCGCTCCATTCGGTGTCTCATCTGTCAGCAATATACATAGATTAGATTTTTGTGTGCAACCACGATTTTTTTTTTTGTGGGATAGCGTGATAATATTTTTCTTGAAGTGAAACAGACCTTGCCGATGCAAGACGTCTCACTTCACTTTTGAAAATCTGGTGTTTGTACAAAAAGCAGCCGGTTGTATTGGTCTTCAGCAACATGAACATAAATTATGTCAAGGGAAAATACTCATAATATACACTGCATATTTTCCCATAGCATTTGTCTTTTACAAAACATTGTTTGTTTCCTAAATGTATGCCCTTGTCGAGTGTGACTTAGGCAGAATTTAACGTATTATTAAAGTAATATATTACAGGAGCAAGTATCAAGGATACAATGTCTGCCGCATCACAGAATTTGAATTTGTAACTTTGTTGCTTTGTTTGTTCCCGTGCATTGCATCGAAACTTTGTCTGGTTTTGATAAGGGTTTAAAATGACACACTACAGACAAGGCGCACATAACACAATATAAGCACTTTCAGTTGGATTTATTGTCCTTGTTCGAAGGTTGGAGTGGCTTTTTTTTTTGCTCCGAATATGTTGCTTTGCAAAGCATACACAACAAACAGAAGTAATGTGTAACAGTTACCAGTAGAGGGGGCCAACAATATACTGTAAATACCAGTAGATCCTTTATGCAAAGTATAACTCAAGGGTTTTAAAATGTAATTGTATATCAAATATTGTTTTGTAACCATGAATGCAATCTATAAATAATTTGTAAATATGATTCTATGTACCGTTTATTTACAATCCCACCAAAAACGTTGTTTGAATTTATTTATTTATTTATTTTACTTTTGACACTACGCTACATTGAGGCCATTGTTAGGAAGCAGCAAGGATGTTGATCTCAGGCTTTCCTTTCAAATGCAGGTCTATATTTCAAATTCCTATACATGTATACATTTAACATCATGTTGGAGGTAGATTATATTTAGTTTTTCCAAAATATCCTGATCAGATCCATTATGCATAATGCAATCATTATACATTCATTATACATACATTTCCCTGGTGTCATGGAATCATTTTTCAATTTTTACCTAAATGACAATTCCTTCTTTTTTTAATCGCTGCAGAAAAAGCCCTCTGTCCAGCACTTTGTGACATTTCACTCATGAAACTTTACTACAGCAAATACAATTTGATTCCTTGATTGATGATAAAAGTAACAATGAATTATAAAGATAAGATTAAAGGCCATCTGAGTAGAAGTACTGTGTTCATTCATTTACTTTTGAGTCAGTCTGTGTTTGCTCAGTAAGACTTCTGACTTTACCCTGTCAGATTTGTCTAAAAGTAGATGTTTTTTCTCCCTCTCATGATGGCTGGTGTTGTTTCAGATAAAGTTAGTTATCTTTCACCTTTTTGTGCCAACCCGGAATTCCATTGGCTAAGATCATAACCTTTCATTTACATGATATAACCACAAAATAGGTCGGATATCAAAGTTCAAAGCATGTCCCAATGCATTCATTTAATTTTGCAGAATGTGCAACATTAATTCCAAATTAATTACAAAGATATTCCAGTCAATTCTCCAGAAATAAATATTTCTCTTTTTTAAGACTTAGCATTGCTTGCATTCTGTAAACAAAAAAGAGTCATGGTGTATGGTTTGTAACCACAGGACTTCGATTATTCATATCTAATAAAAAGTCATTGTTATTAATCATTGTGCAATGATTATTTTGTTCAAATGAAAACAACAAAAGTAAGAAAACATTTTGGAAGTTCATCCTTCATATACTCTTTTTTTAATAATTTTATGAAGCTACAATGAAATGCTTCAATTTTGTGGGCCATGGTTACACAGCAACCTGTAGAACAGAGACAACTGGTGTACTTATCTTGAATAACTATACAGTATATAACATTACATTATATTACATGAATTTAGTAGATGCTCTTACACAGAGCAACTTCCAGCACAACAAATTATAAGTGTATCCCCTCAATTTAACAAGCAACACTCCCAGACCAGTGAGCATAACACTATTCGAGCCCTACTAAAAGTTAACTTAATACAATAAATAATACAACAGTCTCTAGAACACAGAATCCAAAATACATCACAATACATCACATACGTATCAAATACTAGAGGTATCAAGTGTTGGCAGGGATTGAAGTGGAACCGAGATGCAGTCTGAAGAGGTGGGTCTTCAAACAACAATTCAGGAGGAGAATTTCCAGACAATCCCTACACAATTAATCAAATCTAGGTATATGACCTGTATATATCTAATACACAGAGATATATATCACATGCTAGCTGGTGTATGAAGCAGGTTTTCAAAGAAATTAGTGTGCCATGCTGCACTCTAGTTAGCTAAATCAGTTTACTGTCTGACTAGGTTAATATAGATAGCTGCAATAGCTAATGTCTGGTTGGTGTGAATTGGCACTGAGGTTGGCTAACCAAAGACAACTTTCCAGTCTTTTTGCAGTCACTTCTGTTTGTGTCCCTGACTGCTAGGCAGGAGAAATCAATACCTAGATACAGGCCAGAAGGAAGCCAGAAAAAGAAAGACAAACAACAAAGACTATAATTAAACCATACTTCAGGAGATACAGATTTCCATACAATCAAATGGTTAAAATTGTGTTTGATGTGGTTATAGGGCTACTTTTACATGGCTCGGAGTCTGACGAAGGGTTCACACCTGAAAACTGGCTGAGATTGTTGACCCCCGGCCATCATAAACATTGGAAAAGAAAGGGGGAGATGGGGTGGAGGAAACAGTGAGTAGGTGATGGGGAGAGGATTTGGTAAGTGAGATTTTTATAGTCATGGACAGGATCGGTTTGTCTGGATTTGGTTAATTGTGCAGGGCTTGTCTAAAAATTCTCCTCCTAATCTTTGTTTGAAAATTTTATCTTGATTTCATAGTGGATTAATGTTAGCCAGACAGATAGGCTGGTATTTAAAAGGGAGGGTCAGAGTTTATACATTTTAGTTCAAAGTGATAAGACAAATGGATTTTATCCATAACTACATGCTATGCTAACATCAATTATACTGTCAAAAGATACTGAAGTTACAATACTTATCATCCTATGTGTAAAGTCCACTGTTGCAGAACTGCTTTTTACCTTTTAGACCCAAGATTTGACCTAAGAGCAAATGTACTTTTTTTATATACTTTCACAACATTGCAAGACCAGCACTCATTCAGTAACTAACATGTTAATAAAAAATGTAACACTTGCTTAAAATTGTTAAACAAAGCTAAGGACAATGCATTGTGCTAAGACTGAATTTGGGCCTTAACTGCTGTTTATTCTGATAAATACGGTCTCAGATGCAGTCCCCTCCTTCACTCTGCTGCATAGTAGGCCTGTGGTTTTGGCTACAGATGTGGTGTCATATGCTTAAGCCTAAATATATATTTGAGCAAGCAATTGCTTATGGGAGTCAATGACGATCAGCAGTTTATCATCGCTGTCCTACGGTACCAATTTACTACCATGGTAAGCGTGCATGCATGCAATCACTTTTTGATTTTTATACAAACAGTCAACAAGGTCAGCTGCTGTAGCAAACAAGATGGTTTGTGATGAAATAGCATAGACACTCCGTTTTTTTAAAGAAATGTAGGGAACATGTGCACACTGTACATGTTGGTTGAAATTAGGGAAATATATCAATGGCTGCCAATTAAGATAGAATGCTGTCATTGAACAAAAAAGGAGAACAGGAAAATGCATGTGTGAAAAACTGTGGATTGAAACAGACTGCTGGTCAACTGTGCCAATACATGGGAACTTCTGCCGGATAAGGTTTGGCCACACCAAGTGCTAAATATGTAACCTACCTAGGTCGGCACCCTTTGGGCAATTCACAGCTAGTTACAGTACATTACATTGCACACTGAGTTAAGTGAACGTGTGTGTCCTGGATAGAGGCACACAGAAGTGTAGGTGGTCTCAGTCTTACAAGAATGGGGAAAAAGAGTCAACAAGAGGTCAAAGGTGATCCAAATATCTGACATGTAAGCCCTTTAAGATCCTTTTTACCTTTGCTGCAGGTTCACACTATTTATCTGTGTATGTGTGTAAACATATTCATACATATGCAGCTTGGTTTTACAAGTATAAAGCAACAAGGTAATATTATTCTATTCAAAATATACCTCTGACTGGGCAGTCTGTGGTAGAGCTTTGCTAATGCTCCACGTAAAATGATCAAAGGATGAGCCCTCTCTGATCCACCTGCTGCTAATCACAACTTACAAAAACATGACCCGATTCATTCACGGTCCTGTAACTGCAGCAGGTTCGGTATGTTGTTCAAACAGTTGAAACTGGCACTATAACAGTGTTGTCAGCCATGATTTGTGGGTGGGAAGGTAATGACATGTTCAAGCCTTGATTGACCATACAGTTGGAGCGCATCTCAATTTTTGGGCAGGTTGATGTACAGTACAAGTACACACACTTGACAGGACTCCAGTTCACCATTGGGTTGCTGCCTTTGTCTATCTCTGTAATGCTGAGAACCAAATGGAGAGGCAACGGGTATGATATTTCAGTTCCTCGGATGGACTTTGCTGGGGATAGAAATCACAACCTCCTGGCCCATTAGCAGGGTCTTAGATAAAATGAAAATCTTGGTTGATAGACCTCAGTACAATATATACGGTATACGATTGTATGTGGTCATACACTGACATGCTAGGAAAAAATGGCTGCCTGGATGTCCTCTTCCTTCCCCAACAAATCACACACACAAAGACACACACACAATCGAATGTTCATATATAACCAAGAATATTCCAAACCACTTTGTCTCTTGTAACTTTGTCAGCTATTATCAGACCTTTGAATCTGATAGCCAAAGATCTGATTGAGAGGAACTGACACTGTAACTACAGGGATTTGTAACAATGTTTTGTGCTGAAAAGCTAATGAATATAACCACAGACCCAGGTAATGAAATGGGTGAGATATTGTCTATCAACCACTACCATAACATGAACTATTAGAAAATTATATTAAAATCAGAAATCACACAATCAATGCCAAATCTGTACAACCAAAATACTCACCTTTTCAAATCAGAACCTTAGTTTGGTTGCCTGTTTTGTGTTTCAAGAGACAACAACAACAACAATAATGATAATAGCCATAACTTGGTAACTTCCTTCAAACTTTAAGTCAGATGATGTCGATGTGCACTAAAATCAAATTTGATCTTACACAAGGTATCTGATAAATGTCACATAATATCACTTCGAATGGGCCACTTGTGGGGGTGCAGAGAATGCACGACATCGCATGCAAAGAAATGTACGCTTTTTTCCCTCAACGATCCGACTGAATGGCCCCATTGACATTATTAGTAGATACATTACAGTACACGTACAGTACGATTATGAAGGAGGAAAAAAAGATCCTGTACAGTCCGGGAAGGTCGGATTCTCTTCTTGCCACAGCACTTACGCGAGGGGTTTGGTGTTATCGCGGACTGGACGGTAGTGCGATGTCGCCTCCATGACGCTCTCCTGCCGTTTGTAATTAGTTTGGCGAGAGCTAGATCGCACTTCCCTTACCTGGTCGGTTGTGTAATGTACATGTCCATAACATTATGAAGATGTTGTATTAATCTCCGTCTCTCGACGGTGCCCTGTTGTAAAGGGCTCGCTGTATGGATGATTCCGACTGTCTCTCAGCCCCGCGTCCAATCACAACGAGCCTTACATGGTAATATATATATTTTCGGTCAGTGCATGTACAGTACTGTATGTTGAAAAAAAAACTGTTCAGAGAAACATACGGGTGAGGGTGATAGCGCTTGGCAAAACGGCTCTTTGGAGCTCTGCACTTTTTCCCCAATAAAATATCCGACTGGCCGCTCGTAGGTAAGTACTAGCTAGCGAGTGTACTTCTACTGTTCCACGCTATTTTCCAAACACTTTCTCCCCCGTCTTCAATCTCTACCAACACAACAGCCGGGAAACCAGCTACACTAAGTAGTCACACACGACAAACAGCGCGGTGGATAGTGGCTGTATGCTGGCAAAGCGTAGTCATCATTTTCTCGCCCTTCTTGGTGACAACTCCGTTGTGACTTTTTACAATAATTGCATTGCAAGAAAAGTTCGCAGATGTGCGTGTATCACAGACAGAGTCGGAATGATCGTATTACTTGACTACAGGCCAGTCACTGCCAAGCTATGAACATCCACATTCAGCAGGCTACACAAGATACCAGAGGGAGTGCGAGAAATAACATTTGAACGAACGGTAGGGGTGGCAGGAGAAAAAAAGAGACGAGCTGAGAAAATTATTCGATGAAACGAAAGTACTGGCACACAATTTGAACAAGTGCCCGATTTCCATTGACAAATGTTGCATTTGAGTTAGTTTGGCGACTTTAGGCTGCAGTGTCGCGGAAGGCAGTGTTCGTCTTGCTGAAAGAAGAGTGTTCGGAGATCGTAAGCTTGCATTTGCGTTAATGTACCATTGGCGTAGAACTACTGTTATGTTAGGTCAATAAGTTAGGTGGATGGAATGAGAAGCTGGAACGAGAAGGCCGTGGTGTTTGAATCAGGTTTAAGAGGTAAGTTTTTGAATTTAGAAGCCGACATGACAGAAATATTGCAGCTATTTTATAACACAGCAAGATCCGAGTGTCGTTTTATCACGAGCACTCAGTAATCACTACAAAAAATGTGCCAGAATATTGTTACACCGCGCTGCCAGCGGGGAACAGCGGGTCGCTTTTAATTGTTCGTAAATTATTGCTCGTTCATCACGGCCCTCAGTCAACAAAATAATGTCGTAATAGAAAATACCCGTCTAATACCGCGCTGGAACACATCTTTAATAAGTGCCTGGTAAATCAGACGATGTTAAAGCTGGAGACAATATGTACGACACAGCCAAGCTAGAGCTGTTTGCTTTCCTCTGAGGGAAGCGGTATGATCACTTCCCCTCATCGAATGTACGGGTATGTTGTAACTGAATAAATAAAAGAGACGTCAATCAATCGCAAACGATTACATTTAGCTTGTAAAAGTTTGGTTACAAAAGTGAGGAGATATCGACTACAAAGTCGCCCCCGGTCTATCGAAACCATTGCAGGCTCAGCTAATGACACGTTCAGTAGGCTACACCAACTCGCAGCAGGGCAAGCGACTTTTACTCCATCTAACAGATCAGAAAGAGAGATCAGGGCAATTGAACTTCATTTTGCAGATATCTGAGCCGATAACCCTCAGTTTAAGTAACGAAAGGGGCCATACTGTCGGAAGGGACATATCTGCTGATGAATGCATTTGCAGAGTTTGACATGAGTGAGATTTAGGCTACTGTTCATTTTCCCCAAAGCAAGATGGACTCTTTCGCTTGTCTGTCTTGTCAGACCCCAGATCGACATTTTGCACAGAGATGCAAATTTGAGTTCGGACCGACAGATATTACAAGGTCAAGTGAAGTGAATTATTATTTGGTCGAGGGGAAACTTTTGGATTGAAACGGAACATTTGCGAAGAATGGCTTCATTCCCCCTCGCACCGTGTAAAAAAAGCACCTCCGGTTTGCTGCCTGCTCGCAGTTCGGTCTTACCTGAAAACTGCGACCACAGCGTTGCACTTAAAGCCTAGCCACACTTTGAGAATGAGAGCTTAAGGACACCGTTTGTTTTTGTGCTGTGCAAATGTTACTTTAAGGTCGCCATTCATTAAGTTCCTAGATTTCTTCAAATGACTGAGATACGAGATCACCTATTATTACGAGGTGTGAACTTTACGCCTCGGCTAAGGAAATTAACGTGCGATCATTCGTGTAGTTTGATTCGCTACCATTCGACTGTGATACATTCCTTCCAAAGGCTATGAAGTTAACGCCACATTAACTCACAAATATTGAGAAATAAATTCTGTATTTTGCAGACTGTTAAAATGGGCGGGGCTTGTGCACACGACGGTTCGGTGCGGTTTGTGTAACAGGGAATTAAAGTTATGATGATCGTTTCACTTTTTATACATTTGTATTTCTTTGTAGGTTATCATCAGTCGAAAAAGACTTATTGACAGAGTCATCTTCATCTTTCCGACATTTCCATTTTCTGTACCAAAGTAAGTACACCCGCATTTCATGTCATCTCATTAATCGTGTTCCTCGTTTGTAACCGTTTGTCAGAGGCTGATTACTTTATGTACTTTTATAAACGCCACGCAATTACGCAGTACTGCGTGTAAAGAATACATAGAATCAAATACATAGCCTAATAGAATATTGTATACTGCACGTTATACCGCACAGTTCAGAAATGGTCTGGCAGTTGTTTTTGCCGGCTTGTATAAATATATGTGGCAATTCATGCATTCAAAACATAGGGAGGGCACGAACACCTATCCACAGTAATTACAGGTGCGAGGTGGGAAAAGTAACCGCTAATAAAAAGAACAGCAGGAGCACACTGTTGTGAACACCCAAGTGAGCACAGCTTAATTGTACAGAGCAGCAAACAAACCACCTTAAACATGTGCTGTAGGTTTTCCTCAGATAAACCATACATTTGCTGTTCACAGCAAGACCCGTTTTCTTTTGGGGAGTTAAAGCAGTGTTCTGTTCCTGTTCCATTTAACAAGGCTGAAGACGTCTTGGAGCCTTGAGTTTGGGATGGTCACACATTATCATAGACATAACTTTATATATTGATTTGTAGTATTATATTTTCATCACTGTGCATCACATTTTCAGAATGGCTAGCATTAAAAATGAAAATACTGTGCTGATGATGAACTTTGAACTTTCAGATCACAGTGGAGCATTTATACAGAGTACATATTCAAATGTGCAGTGCACCAATGTCTGTTGAATTAAATGAGCTTATTTAGACGTTAGCAGGTACATACAGAATAGAGGACATGTCATCCAAGTGTCAGTGTTTGGTTTTCTGAGCTACATGCAGCCAAGTGGTCCATGTAGGTGCCGTAGTGGGTTCTTACACTGAGAAATTAGCTTAAGAATAGCAAAGGATTTGGACTATCAAATGGCTAAAAGGTTCAGTACCTGAAAATGACATTGTTTCTTTTGCTGTTTTGACCAGAAAGTTATCAGGTGTCTTACTTCCTTAAAGTGTTGCTGCTTTCAAATGTGTCTTTATGCTCAAATGTGTTTATACATACCAAAAACAATACCAAAACATACTTTCAACAGAAATCTTGGACATGAACAAAAAAATCATGACAATACGTACATGGACATGCGCACCCACACACAGACACAATAAATTTCCTACCTTGAACAACTTTTTTGGATGGACACTATCAATCCAGAACAGTTGTTCAAGGTAGGAAATGTTTTATGCTACTTTGCTGCAAATCTGTCAAAATCTTGTCAAAAAATACCTGTCACTATACGGGTACACAGATTTCTCTTGAATAACAGCTCAGCTCTTCAGAATCGGATTGGATGAAGTCGACACCAAAACTGCAGTGAAGACTGATCTACATCACTGCACCGATTAGGATGTTCACACTTTAGCCTACTAACAAGTATGATGCAAAATATATTAACATTTGTATGGTAGAAGCTATAGAGTTCATTCTGCAGGTGGTCTTACAGTTCTAACAAACAATGTCCTGCCCTTTTATTGTGGAAACTGAGGTGTTGTACATTGTTTCAGGGTGTTTTAGTAGTGTCCTGGGACTGGACCAGACAACCTAAGGGTCCAGGGGCATGTTTGTGTTCCAGTGTGTATATGCATGTTATCAGCAGGTTTTCATGAGAATTTCCCCATTGTGACATCATCACTATGAAAGGTGATCAGCAGGAGGTTATAACCATCCATACATGACTGGGCCTTCAGGTCATCAGTGGGTCATCCTTTCCAGTCATGTTTTTCTTTTATAACATCACATTTGCGCTTTTGGGTTTGAGGAGATTGAGGTGTTACGAGTAAGGACATACCTCAGCATTTCAGCAACAATTTACACAATGAGGTACAATTTTTTCTCTTTCTAAAAAGGAAGAAATGGCTCTCTGCAGAAATATCAACCAAGATTCATCTGTACTTAGCAAGTGGGAGCAAAAACCATGAAATTACACAGGAAAAAAATACATGGATTGAGGAAAGATGCATTTATCTTGCACCAGGTGGGTTGCGGAACCACCTGTCCCAATGAACTGAGGACTAAATCTGGGGGTTTTTTTACCTCAGGAGTTTCTGCCTACTTACCCCTCATTAGCCCTGGGTGAGGTTTCCTGGGATAAGACATATTTTCTGATTAAGGGTCTGGTTTTATTAAAGTCGATAGGTGGTCTTTAGATTTCTGAGGTTGGCTAGTTTCTTGTATTCAGAATCCAGTTTTATTAAAGTAGATAGGTGGTCTGTTAGTTGTCTGGCCAGTGGGTTGAATGCCTCTGGCTTCTGTTCAGTAACTGAGGCTTCCTTCGTCAAGGTCCCGTCAGGAATTGAAAATGAAAGTAACTGGGAAGAGCTGAGTAACGGGCTGGCGTGGTCAGCAGTAGCTCACGCTTATTCTCAGCATTTGTAGAATAGAGGAGGTTTGGTCTCAGGTCAACAGGTTCAGTCTCAAATGATTTCTCGGTTCACGTGCTAACTGCATCCTAACTGCAGATGTTTAGTCTTGTTGGTCAGGGTCAGCTAGTACTGTGGTGGTGAGGGGACTGTGAGTTTGCTGTTTCCATGTCCTCTTTACAGCTGTGAAATGGTTACATTTGCAGGACAGTTTGTCCTGTGTTTCAGTTTTCATCCAGGAAAAAAAAAACAATAAATGAAGATGTATTGGGTCTTTTGTGTCGTATCCCCTTTAGGGGAGCAGTTAGACAGGAAAACCAATTGATTTAAATGCTGGAGATTTTTTGGTCTCTGGTGTCCCTGGTCTGATGTTGTGCAGCTGAGTAGGTAACTTGAGAGCTGTGATATTGGCTTTATGGTAGATTGATATGAAATGAATATGTTAATGAATAAACTGTTTTTCATTTTTTTTATCAGTTGAAAAATGACTGTGATGTGTAGGATACATATTCAGAAAGAGGAGCATTGTACTTTGCACCACCCCTTTTTATGAATCTCATGGGTAAACTACATGGAATACACACTCTTTACATCTGCTGTGTATTTATGGATGCAGACTTACTGTAATCTTCATGTTAGCATTTGAACAGAAGAAAAGAAAATGTACAGTTGGGTAAAAAACTCTCTTTATAAAACGCTAAGATGATTTGACCCTCCGTCCTGTTGCAAGGTACATAGAACACAGAGGTCAGAGGTCAGATGTAAGGTATGATAGTTCTACAAACACACGAAAATGACTGCACAAGCTCAGACTCAGAGAGACCTGTTGTCTTATAGCCTGAATCTCTATAAATGTCTGTCATTCAGGTGGTATTAATGTAATTGTGGTCCACTTTTGATGTTTCAAGGTTATTTTCCATTTTCTAGCCCCACTTTCTCAGTCCTCAGAGGCTGTTTCTGTACAGGAGTAAGTTTTGACTAATGTACCGCTGCACGTGTGACACAGCAGAATCTAATGAGAAGCGCACGGTTGGAGTGGCTCAGTTGGTAAGGTGCTCACCCTGAGAGCAGGCCGAGGATTGGGGGATAGGGGTAGGTGGATCAGCCAGGGCTTCCTTGTGTAACCGCACCCTGCAGTTCATCAGGCACCCATGAGTTGCTCATCCTCAAAATGGTGGCCACTCTTCTCCACTGCAGTGCTCTGTGTGCCTTACAGTTAAAAAAATAGCAGTTGGCTGCATACAGGTGTATGGAAGGGCTGCGTTTGTCTTACCTTAGTCAGCCCTCCTGTGCTAGTGCAGAAGTTGTTTTGGTGAACTGACCCCTGTGTATATAATTGGTGATTCCAAAACAGGGTTGCTTAATGGGGGAAAAAATTTGTTACTGCTCTGAGGAACACGTATTGCGCGCTGATTGAGCAGGTCATTTTGATTGCTCGTCTTTTGTGCATATATTATCCCAGTTATGAGCTTGGTTGTTTCATCAGCTGAGGCATGGCTGCTAAGCAAGGGTATGGGAAATGAAGAAAGCAGATTTTGATATGAAGAGTAATGGGTGTTCTGTGCTCTGCTGAAGGGGCAGTGGCACCTGCTGTGTTGAGAATGTACCCCATTGTGATCATAATTGACTTTATTCATGATCGGCATCATGTGGTGTTATTTTAAACGATTCGTCACCTTGAATATCTACAGATAGCAAAACCTATGCGGCCCCAGCTGTTTGTTTTTGCTCTGGCTGGACAACACCCTCCTCTCTTCCCACGTGCTTCAGAGCAGACATGGGCAGGTGTTTGATTTGAATGGGAATAAGATGGAGATGTCTTTTTATGGATCTGTTTAATGATACGCAGAGCAGGATTAGGGTCATTTTGCGCAGTGTCAACTGGCTTTGGCAGCAAATGCCAGCATAACCTGAAGAAGTCCCATTATATACTTGTATGCATTGCTGAACATTAGTGTTTGTGTGTCTGTCAGGTTTAGTGTCTCGATACACTTTTACACAAACTTCCATTTTTCTAGAAATGCAAATACAGTAGAGAGATACAACTTACAAAGCAGGCTTTTTTCCTAATCATTTTGGTGAGCTTGACAAGGAAAAGCATAACACGCAAGTTTAATTGTGAGTCAGAGATTGAGGAAAATGTTGATTGAATCCAGGCCAGATTTTTTAGTTCTGTTAACAAAACCCTGACTTCCATTCCTCAGTGTGAACGCTAAGGCCTACCCTGTTGAATTCAGTTCGGCATGTTTCCACCAATATGAGACATGCCAAGGTCTGCCCAATTCACAGTATTGACGATTCATTCAGGTCAGCATGGTTCTGAGTCACCAAACTCAATAAGCAGAACCGCTGAAGTCTGTGTGTGTATGGGTGATAGGCTAAGGCATTTAAATACAAGTGCATGCCCTCAAAAGGATCACAGCTCATTAAAACAAAGTGCTCTTGACAAATTTGGGTGATCGTAGAGGAAGGCTTAATTGAAACGAGGTGTAAATGATGAGAGCGTTTTCCTGTTTCCACTCTACTCTAAAACAGCAGATGCAATTACTCGGGATGCAACAGCAGTTCATTTGGCCAGCACGAAGCAATCACCAGGTTTATGATTCATCCAACATCATTAACTCTTTTTTTCTGAATCAGTGAATCCAACTGGAACAAAATCGGAGGCCTAAAGAACCCTGAGACCACTGAGACTACAGTCTGAGTTTCTGATACTGATATCCCAGGTCACTATTCAGGCTTAGAGCTGATTTCAGTTTGTCAAAGTTAGTCAGTGGTACAACCAAAATGTTTTTTTTTTTCCTGTGATTGCAAGTTTTTCTTCTTGTGTTGTCAAGTTTGCACATTCATGTCAAAGGTCACATCCTTAAAGTAGCTGTAAAGCTAAGCTTACTGCCTAGAACCTTTTCACGTTGGCAGAACTCTGATTACGACCTGGCTGGCCAAGCATATTCCAAATACAACAATGATTTTGAAACAAAAATCCCGAATGCGTGGTTACAATATGGTATTCGTGATGGAAAATGTCCAAGCGGTCTATTTTGGGAATGTGTTAAAACGTCTGTGCCTAATAACACCGTGTAGATTCCATCTAGGTCAGGCTTTTGTGAGTCTGGTGCATCCTCAGTTCTAGATGGACGAGCCCTGGTTCCGGGCCACGCCGTAGATCACGAGCGGCTCGCCCTCCCTTTGAGAGCGGCTGCTTGGGGACCTGGCTTGTGCTAGCGGCCAACATGCATGCACTGAGTACAGTGAGATGGGTTGGCGCATGTTTCTGACGTGGTCAATTGTGGTCTGTATGTTCAGTTGTTCTTGTAGTTTTGTTGGATGCACTTTCTACCCTCACACTGAAGGTCACTCTGGATGAGACAGTTTGCTGAATGGCTGAATGTGAAATGTAATGAGAATGTTGAGGCAGGGCCAGTCGACCCTGGTCCTGGATATCCTCAGATGTTTTTCATTTTTTGCCCCTACTCACTTCATTTGATTAATTATACTAGTAAATGAATGCAATAGCAACTGATCCAGTGATGTAATTGAGAGCCACGGTTGCATAAATCCAGTAGCAGCTCCTGCACTCCAGGGTCAGGGTTACCTGCCTCTGGGATAGATGTGTACATTTGGTGGCTTAACTACTGTTCAAAATCCAATTGCATCCAATAAGCCCACCAAAGAAACATCTTACAGAACTCTCCTTCTGTGTGTATGTCTGTCGAGAGTTATCTGGGGCAGTACATACGTGTCATCCCTTTAATATGAACTTTTTAGTTGTTGTAATGAAAACACTAACTTTGGCATTGGTGCCAAGTCCATTTTTGGAGTGTCAATGTTAGTCATATCGCTCTGGTAGTTACACTGGGTTGGCTGTTAAAGATTTTCAGCATACAGGTATTCCTGAGAGGAAGAATAGGTGCTTTGAATGGTGCAGCAATGCAGAGATTCAGTCCCTTTGGAATGAAGGAAAGGAGCACTGTCTTTTTGTCCGTCCTATTGGGGATGGTAGCAGTGTCTGCAATAAGTGATCGTGAACTCACATGCACCATGTGTTGAATGACTGGTGAATCTTGTGGTTGTTGAAGTGATGGCTTAGCTTTTACACCAGAAGCAGCAGTATGTGATAAAACAAAGTCATTCCAGTGTTCCGAGAGAGAGAAACAATGGATATGCAATCCCCCCAGAGAGGTCAGTTCGTTTAAATGTGGTTAGTTGTGTTGCCACTTACCACTCACAATATTCACTTTCTGTGAAACAATTCAGAGCATAACACCAGCTTAAAGATTTCATGTTTTTCCCTTGATCATAAGATATATGCATACAATATTTTTCCCCTCACAGAGAGGCAATGTAAAGGCATCCTGCTGAAATGTTTGATGTGATTTATTTGGCATAATTTGTATGGTCTACACCACTGAAAGCAATAAGGCACGCATAAGAAGTGAACTTGGCTTTGTGTCTTAGCCTGCTAACATTTTTAAGTCTTTAGGGCATTCAGTAATCCAGGAACAGTGCTGTGGAATGGGCAAATTTTACAACCTGTTTGCACAACTCATACAGAATACTGCATTGGTTTGGTATGAAATCGGATTTCCATGCCTCTTTTATTCCACTGAAATTTGAAATATTCCCTTCAATTGTGTAATTTTTGAATGGTGACCAGACAGAACTCAGATGTGTTTGTGTCTTTTACTGCTGTTGAATTCTCGGGAAGCACTTTATCCTTGACTGTAATCAAAAAAGGCGCTGCACTCAGTACATGTTTTGTTGTTTGACTGCGAGCACCAAGGCCTCCTTTTATACTCTTACTTAACCACGCAGCGCAGCTCGTTACCTTACATTCACGGTGAAGAGGAGAGACAGTCAATATACACTCAGTCACGAAATCACCCTAATCCTCATACACAACCAGTCCGCTCAAAATATTTTTTCTGATAACTGTGCATGGCTGTTGGCATTGCAGAAGCATAACAGCAAGAGGGCAGCAGAGCAGTAGAGAAAGCTTTTTTGAGCTCTGTGTTCAGAGCCTGCTTTGGGACCTGACCAATGTAGGATCTTTGGGTCTGAGAGGCTAATCCAGTTTATAGTAAGTGTTCTTTTAATAGTTATGAATACTTTGAGTGGGGGCAAAGACAAACAACAAGTAATAAATGCAAAACAGATCACAGTAACTGAAAAGAGTTTGTAACTTGTTTAACTAAATTTTCCACTGCAAGGACCTCCCCTGTAATAAAATATGCAATGCAAATAGACCAATCAGTAAAATAGACCAATCAGTAAAAAAGGAAGTAATTATGGGCATGTATCAAACCAGTGAGGACTGATTTTGTTAAATCTTAAGCCATTCATTGGCTGATTTTAACAGTGGAATTATCTGTTGGGCTGTAGTCTGGTTTCTGCCCTTTAATTGCATTGTCATTATTAGTAGTAATAGTAGGAGTATCACTATAATTAGTGATACTAGTAGCAATAATTATTCATTTATTTACTTGATCAGTGGGCACCATGATCACAGCCTACATTTATGTATAAATTTACTATGTATTCAGCAGGATGTATTATTGATGTAATTCAGTAATGTGCCTTGACTAAGGATACAAAAACTGTGCCCCACGGTAGGGAATCAAACCTGCAACTCCCTGAATGTAAGCCCTGCTCCTCTTAATTTGAGATTTTGACAATGGAGCTGTGATTGTATGTGCAGTGGCGTGGCGGAATGTGGTTTGTTACTGTGGGTGCAGCGTGTGATGTTAGCATGTGCCCCACTCCTGACTGTTGCTACACTGCATAGGCTACATAGGCTGCGGGGTTCTCATGGAAAACGTGATGTAAGTGATTGTCTTAGATGAGATGATGCCTTTTTGAAGTGAATCAGGAAAAAAAATTAAGCACTTTAATTGTAGGTTTTTGCATTAACTAGAATTTTTTCTTCCTATTAAAATATTTGTTCACGGTTGGTTTCTTGCCCCTTTTGAGAGTTTGGGCGTGCTCAAGGCAGTGGAGACAAGCTTTGAAAACATGTTGTGTGATTTGAAGTGAAATTATGATGTTTAATCTTTGATGCATGGGAAGCAAGGAAATAGATTGCTGGGAGCATGTCTTTCTGTCACTTTTAGGTAAACAGGGAGCTAGCACCGGCTTTGTTTCTGCTGTTTCTATTGGATTGTCACTTGTCAGGGCCAGATCCAGTGGTGAAGTCATGTCTTAGTTGGAACTCTCTCAGCAGAGATGAGGGTGGCTGTGTTGGTACAGGTAGCTGGAGCGTCTCATGCAAATATGTCACCTCTGAACAGAGGTTCTCCTTGGCCACGCCCACAGCCAGCCCTGTCAGTCTTCAGCTGAACGACGCCCTGGGCTCACTGTTTCAAGGGTGTAGGGGGTGGGTGTGTGGGAAAAGCTGCGACAGTCAGATGCATTGGGTGCCAATGTGTGAAATTAATCTACACCCTTCAGCTGGCATCTGCTGAAGCTTTGTGCTTTGTGTATCAGGTTCATTGGCAAGCAGTGGCCCCAGGATCCAGAGGATGAGAGAATGTTCTGACAGGTCATACAGATCTAATGGTGATTGGTTATCAGGGAGTGAAACATCCAGGAATCATGCAGAGCTAGTGGTGATTGGTTGTCAGGGAGTGAAATGTGCAGGAATCATACAGATCTAATGGTGATTGGTTATCAGGGAGTGAAACATCCAGGAATCATGCAGAGCTAGTGGTGATTGGTTGTCAGGGAGTGAAATGTGCAGGAATCATACAGATCTAATGGTGATTGGTTATCAGGGAGTGAAATGTGCAGGAATCATACAGATCTAATGGTGATTGGTTATCAGGGAGTGAGATGTACAGGAATCAAAGGGCCATCTGACAGACACAGACACAGAATGGCTGGTCACTGTTATTTAAAAGTAAATAGCGCACTGCCTGGTGATAACTGTATGTTAGTGTGGGATTTAAACAACTCATACCTTTCTGGTGTTTCTGCTAAATGGCGAGGATGTGTTTTTGATAAGTGTACATATCAGCTGATAAAACAAAATTCTTATATATTCATAAAATTTTCTTCTGTAATACATACTTAGTCGGCACAACACCGGGCTTATCCTGTTGATAAGAACAAATTGCATTCTGTTAACATTTTCGTTAGACTGTAGATTGACTAAACCAGACTCTGCACTTCCTCCTTGATTAAACCAGACCAGTCGCGCCATGTATGGCAAAGATATGGCCTAATTGATCTCTTTCACCCAATTAATCCGGTGTTTGGCCGGCGTTCAGATGAATGACATCACTGCGGTCATGTTTGCGGAATCGCGGCGGTGGTTCATTATCTCGAGCACACTCCCCGCCTGAGTGCACTGTGAATGACTGCGACCGCGACGTCCCTGTGGGAGGTGAACCGTGCAGCGGTGCCTGAGCTTTACTGTCCCCATGAACCGCCGGGAAGACTCCTGCTCCTTGGCTCTCTCTCCAGCTGGCTTGCGCTGATTGGCCGATTACAGCAGAGTTCACGGAGCACGCCGTGCCCGTGCAGATGTGGTCATTACTTAACGTTCCATTTGAAGAGGAAAATATAGGGATCGGTCTTAATACTGCGGGGCACGGGAGAGGAGGAAGATGCTCCACAGCCAGTTGTTTTTTCCTCTCTCGTCAGCTGTGCTGGTTGCCATGCGAACGAATCACGTTTGCTCAACGGCTAAACACCCTGCGAGTGGCAGGTTTTGCTCTCACAGACCTTCAGCCAAATGTGGAGGTTTTCCTGCCCTTCCTATTTGTGGAGGTCAAGAACAGTGTGTCATGCCCATCAGTGTACGTCCCTCGGGGGTTGTTTGTTCATATGTGGTCATGCTTTATGACATCAGCACAACGGAATCCGTTTTCCTCTATAGACATGAAAATGGAACTGAATGAGAGACACAAGCGTAGCTTTACTCAGGAACAGTGTAGATGACTTGACAGGTCTTGTTGAATCATTGCCAAAGCAGTGCATATTTGCATACAAAATACCCAAGGCGGGCCTTGTTGTGGAGGATTGAGATGTGTAACTGACTGACTGACAGGGAGTGTACATTAGGAGCCTGTAAGCAATGTGATAGGGCCGTTCTGACCTGTTACCCCACCCCCCTGCTCCGCCCTCTCAGGGTCAGTATCATGAAGTCTGGAGGAAGGGGGGCGGAGCCACCGTCAGAAGGGGGCGCGGGCGGAAAGCGACCCAAACGCAAGTGTCTCCAGCGGCACCCACTCCTGTCCAAGAAGACCCTGGACTTCTCCGAGGACGAAGAGGAGGAGGACGAGGAGGAGCCAGACAAGGTGAGTGGCAGGCCGTGTAGTGAGTATAGACCAATCAGAGGCCGATGGTGTGAGTGGGTGGCGGCATTGTAGGGTGTTATGGACGCTGGGGGAATTGTAATATTTGTGCAATATTGGCCTGTGCATTCTGGACGTTGAGGTCTGTGGGGCCAAGTGAAATTTTGAAAGGGGCAGCACTGCATGGGCCGATTTTAATATTTTTCATAATCTCCTGCCCTCCAACGCCCGGCTGCCGTGTGCTGTATCAGCTGTGAAACGAAGATGAAAAAGTGATACCAAAATAAAATTTAAAAGATTCATTTTACACATTGTGTGGGGGAGCTGGCTATTGAAGACACAAGTTAAAGCTGATCATACTGCAGTTCTGTCATGGACAGAGGAAGAGAGAGGCAAAGAAAGAAACACTTAGCAACCAGCAGTCTCGTATCATAGATCAGAAAAGCAGTAAATAATGCACCACCAGGGTATCTTACAAATTGTTAGGCCTTGTGATAAGCCACAGAAGCATCTGTATGTTTGTCTGGTGGGAAGAATGTCTGTGTGTAGGTCAGGAAAGTCCCTGTACTGATGGGGATTCCTGCACACCAGCTTTTTACACCTCTGTCATACGCACACGCTGACCACACACTGACAGAGCTTTACAGTGTTCAGCACAACTCCCTGGCGGTAACACGGTCCTCTCAGCTGAAGCTTGTGACAGGATTCTGCTCTGTTTGCAGCCTACAGTAGCAGATCAGTGTCTCTCTGTGCTGCAGCAACTAACATGCCCCACCTTGTGCTTCCTGCTTAGAAGGTGGACCATGCAAATGCGCCATGTCTCTGACACTCTGCTGCGTTCCTGTAATAGGGTATAAAGCTGGATTCTAAAAATAGAAAATTTTAAAATTTATATTTATATGTTCTAAAATATTGAAGTTCTGTAATTTTGTTAATTAAAAGTGTGATGCATATGCTTAAAAGGGCATGTCATAGCACACAGAGAGCTTAAATGCACATGTATCGTGTGGCATTTCGAGTCAGAAATGAGGCTTGAGTTGGGACGGAATATTGAAACCACGGTATTTCAGTCGACTGCACACCAGAGGTGGTTTAATAAATCCAGATGTGAAGGTTTCCTCAGCTGTTACCTCACAGGAAGTGAGTGAGAGAAGGGCATTTCAAACGGGGCATAGCCTCACGTGGAGGGGTGTTGGCGGGGGTGTGTTGGTGTGGATCGGGGTGTGGCGAGCCTGAAGTGTGGGTGTGTGTCCCCCAGGAGACCTCGATGCTCTGCGGAAAGAGCCGGGGCCCGGAGGCGGAGGCGGGGGCCATGGAGGAAGAGGAGGAGGACGGGGAGGAGGAAGAGTCCTCGGAGCAGCGCGCCCGCCGGCCCATGAACGCCTTCCTGCTGTTCTGCAAGCGACACCGCTCGCTGGTGAGGCAGCAGCACCCCCGTCTGGACAACCGCGGCGCCACCAAGATCCTGGCCGACTGGTGGGCCGTGCTGGAACCCAAGGAGAAGCAGAAGTACACTGACATGGCCAAGGAGGTACCCCGCCCTGCCCCGCCACACCCTGCTCCACCAAAATGTTACCCCAGCGTTATTCTCATGTTATAGTCTGCTGCCCTTTAACTGTAAATTCATTTTATTTTTTACAACGGAGTGGCAGAATTTCCTCTCCCTGCTGGCTGGTCTGGTAGCCAACGCTCATCATGCTAATAGCTCAGTTAATAGCAGCAGGCCTTCCGGCTTTCACACACAAAGGAATGCGAGTCTGCCTTCCAGCCAGCAGCCACAGTGAGCTCACATCCAGCAGCAGCGAGAGCCATTGGCCAGAGAGAAGGGGCAGGAGAGCTTTCAACCCTGAATAAATAGCTGCCATTTCAGAAAGTGGAAGACGTGTGTGAGATCACCAGATTTCAGATGAATGTGTTCAGTGCTGCATGTCTGAATCCAAATGTAGCGCACCTTCTCTATTAATCCCTGGTACTAGCCAGAACATTGAGGCTGGTGTGATTATTGGTACTGTAGGCCCACTGTCAACATATTGTGCAGACATCTCTGTCTGGCTCGCTGGAAACCAGAATTGTAGTTTTGGGTGATAAATCAATGCAATGATATTAGCCTTTTGTTCTGTGGTTTCTATCGTGATTAGTTTTGCTTGTGAAAATGCATTTTAGAGCTTTGTAATGCTTGTCTCTGCTGCTTTGGTCTGGTTCAGTGTAATTTGCTACTGAGTTTGTCTGGTCCAGACAGC